>OY728121.1:256472420-258972420 GCA_963277665.1 Viscum album | reverse complement strand
TTTAAAATGGATTTCACCCTAAAAATTATTCTAGGTTATTCAACGATTTATACATGAAATTTTCATTCATATAAACCCAGATCAAAAAAATAAATACTAAAAAACCCATATAAAATGAATCATGGAACTATAATATTTTCCAAAGTATCTCAAAACATGGTGATGAAATTAGAGGATGTAGGTTCCGAGTTATAATTTCAGAAGGAGGAAAAACAAAAAGAATTACTAAGAGTGACAAAAATTATTGATCTATTTCATGTGAATGATATATATAATGTAAAGGGCCTCAAAACCAAAAATCTATGATGTTTTATAAACAATAAGTTAAATATAAATGAAGGTATAATGATAAATATTTCACAATATACCTTTACCTGATATATGAATTATTTAACAATCTAACAAGAACCAAAATTTATTTTTCTAATTTTAGTCATTTTCATATGAAAAATCCCAGTATATGGTTGTCCATTGTTTGGCGTCCACTTAATCTATTAATTTAATGGATGAAAGTGATTTATTCATCCCAGATGTACTACCATGTCATGAGATACATACATTGAATATATATTCATTCCTTCAATATTTTATTATCCTGACAAGCAAAATTTTTATAATATGTTATCAAACACACAAAAATTCATTATATGGTGAGATAATTCATTAATCTCAAAAACCACATTAGTCTTTTAACAACAAAATTCAACAAATGGTATACCTTATTAACCTTATGAATGATAGAAGTACAAGATATTAGAAATATGGACACTGAATTTCACTTAAACAGTTATCATTGATTCCCCATATATAATAAAGTGACACATAGTTGTTTCAAACATAACATTTGAATAAAATCATCTTGTATTCTCCTGAATAATGGTATTAACATGAATTTTTACAAATCCTTATTTAAAACATTATTTATTCCATATTTAAATTTTTATTGTATATATTCCAAAAATTAAAAAAGTTTTATTTTTCATCATTGATAACATTGAACAATTTTAAAATAAATTCATAATCTCTTCAAATAGAATCAATACAATACCACAAACATACTTATATCAAATATATCATTACCAACACATTATCTACTGAACATTAGAAAAATTTTAAGGATTATATCTCACAATATCTTTTATTTACAAGGATTGTTTCATTTCCATTAATTTTGATTTCTATTCCATAAATAATGTTCAATATATTCATGTAAATCCTTATAGAAAAAAAGAAATAGAACAGTAATTATATAATTCATATTTTATATCTCTATAAACCAAACATAACAATACTTCAATCATTCAATATTATTTATTTCCAGGGAGTTGTTCTATTCTAGTTTTATGTAAATTCATATTTTAGGGCATTGTCTTGGGAAATACCCATTTTCTCTATATATGATATACTGAATAAAATAAAAATTCTTCATTATATTACATTCTTTCCAGCATAGATAAGATCTTCCACAATATTTGACATATTCATCATGGTTATTAATAACTTGTTCTAAACATATATGAATATGAATATTATATAATATATTCTATTTGGCACATGAAAATTTATAAATGTCCATCTTCGTATAATTTTTTGTGTTAGAAATATCATCAATGAATAAATTATTAATCATATATCATGTTGGGTTATTCATAATATTCACAATATCATTATCTCTAGAAATTATCCAATCTCATTGCTCTTCATGACCAAATTCTCCATTAGATTCAATATTAATCCAATTTATTCAAGTTCAATCCAAGGACTAAAATGAAAAATCCTACTGTCAGAAACACATATCTTATAATAACACCACATATTAATGAGAAATCAATTTTAGAATTTAAAGATAACTACACTATCCTATTTACCCAAAGTAATATCTTTATATACATCACTTGAAATGTCCTTTGAAATGTCTCTATCGATATCAATATGTTTCCCTCATACTATATTCCAATGGTAGACTAATCCCTTCCTTTGATACCATCAATAGTGAACCAGGAATAACATACATTTATAATAAATAATTTTATAGAAATATTTCTCACATTATAAAATACATATATGTGTACCATAATAGTTTAATTAATGTGGAATCATTGAACAGAATCATCTAACATAGAGATTTATCTTCAATGTTTCCCAAAAATATCTTTCTGTTTATTTATGCTACATTAAACCATTCTTAATAACATGGGGAAATGAAATATATGAATTTTCTGAGATTAGATGCTTGATACTTGTAATAAATGTAGATATATAAAATTTAAATGTGAATAAGGTTTTGAGAACATGATAGTAAAATTTTAATATCAAACCCTATATAAAAAATATCAAAATCACATGTTTGGGAAAAATAGTGTTTGTTTAGAAGACATTGATCATAAGGGAATCAATGGAGTCTTATATCATACCATGACATATGAATATGAAATATAATATGTGGAAGATACATAATCATATAAAATGAATTATATATTAGTGAACACATTACTACCATGTCCATATTAGTTGTATGGTTTCCATCATCATACCTTCATGGTAGTAATTATTCAAAAACATGACTATCATAGTATATAAAGAACACCCCAAAGACATTCATAGCAAATAATGTCTATTACTGAATATATTTAACTCCATGTTCCAACCATGTAAATATCAAGATATATAATTACTTACCTATTGCATGGGAGGGACATATGGGTCCCATGAATCTGATAATGAAATCATGAAGGAATTAGTCATAAGATCATAAGTATTTTTCATTCCATAACTCATGAAATACAATGGGTATCAAAAACATGTAATCATATCATATCCAATGGAAAAATACATCATTCACCATAATTTAATAATCGCATAATCAAATAAATGAAAATGGATTCATTATAATATAACCCATATTAGATGGATATGTTTCATGATATATAACCTATTAATGTGGAATATTTTTTATAAAAATATATCTAGTGAATGAGTAATGGGATTCATTAACTTATAAACAATTAAAGATAAATGGGTTTTTTAAATATCAATTCCATCAAAACATAACCCATTAAATGAAATAATATAAATGGAAACATTTTGACATCTCTTAATAATATTCATGAGTAAAACCAATATATGTCACATTATAAAATATTTTTTATAAATCTTCAAAAAACATTTCTCTTTTAAAATATACGTTTATCATTAAAAAAATATTCTTAAAACATAAAAACTATTGAAACCCATAACCTTTTAAAATAAAAATTCTGACTTATAAATGAATCTATAAATTATTTTTAAATAAATATTCCTTGAAAACATATATATAATTATTGGAAAAATTATTAAAAAACTTTTATTAAAAACATATAATGAAATCAATAATTTTTTATGATAATATTTTTATTTTAAAATAAATTCAATTATTAAAAAGAATTATTTATGGAATTATTAAATTATTTTATTTAAAAATGACATGATATATTTTAAATATATCGTGAGAAATTTTATAAAAAAATATTCTTTGACAAAATTTGAAAACATAATAATAATTTTACATAACATTTTAGACCCATTATGTTTTAATATACATTGAAAAAATTTAATTATATCATAATGTACCTTTTAAAAACATTTTAGTTCAATATAAATTTAAAACAGTATATTGAATACTTGTAAACATTTTGAAAAAAAATTTCATTAAAAATAATTTGAAATCATGTAATTAAATCATGAGAAAATTATTAAACATTGTGAGAAGACACAATTTTTAATGAACACATATATTGGTCTATAGTGGGAAATAATGTTAGATTTTCATATGAAAAATTTCGTAATTATCATATGTACATTTTTTAAAACAAATTGTTCTAAACTAAGATCATATCTCATATAAAAATCGAAGAATATATTTATTGAGTCTTCTGGAAAGTGGGATTAAATGGTTTAAAAATTTAAATTACATTTTTTAATGAATTTGATAAACGACGGGATTGTTGTAACAAACTCATTCAACCTGGTAACTTTGAATTATACTCCTTATTTATGATTATGAAATTACAGATTGATTGAAATATTATAGGAATAATAATATTGATAAGGTAACTATTAACTTGATAGTGTATAGACATCGTAGAATGGTATAGATTCATAACATAGATTGCGTCTCAAAGAAGAAAAATTAAGACAAATTACATTACCCATTATGTAACAATTGAAACATAATACCCATGAATGAAATTTCATTAATTGGATAAATAAATACAAATAAAATCAAATATAATGACCACATAATACTTCCATAGTGTGTATAGCCAAAATCAATAAGAAATTATAAGGAGGACAAGGAAAATGTCCCTTGTATAATAAAAAATAGATGACCAAAAATATTAATGACTGTCTTAAATTTATAAACACATGTTTAAATATACTATATAATAAATATAATGTTAATAAAAATTATACAAATAATAAAATTATTATATTTTCACCATATATTATTTTATTATGGAAAAATATTTATAGTTTATTAATAATTACATAATAATATTACGTTTTGGATAATATCCTCGTTTTTTTATATTTTTCTAAATTTTTTCGTTTAAATATTATATAGATAAGGATTTAATGATTTTAAAAAAATTAAAATTGATAATAATATCATTTATATTCAATATATAAATATTTAAAAAAATCATTAAAATAAATAAACATGTAATAGAATACACAATCCATGGAGACGGGAGTCCATAAGTACGAATGGATGTTGTTTTCATTTAATTATTTTATTGAAAAAATTTATTTAGATGAAACATATAAAACTGTTCATATAATCTATAATTATATTTATTATATCATATATATCATATAATTTAACAAATCCATTCATTAAAAAACTCCATAAAATGGGTGAATGACTCAAATTACTTTGAAGAGGTGGTAGTCTGAATGTCCCCAATCTATGTTATCGAATTTTGCACAAAATACAAAGAATAGAGGATTATTTTATATAATAATTCAAGTAGAAAAAATAGAACAATAAATATTATAAATAATATATAAAAGTATGTCTTCCATTATAATTTCAACCCATTATAGGTGTCAAAGGAAAAATGAACAACATTGTTCCATGAGGCTGTAGTTCTCTGTAAAAAATAATTGTATGTTCGTTACCCATTAGGTAGAATTGGGACTAATTTGTGGTCTATAGAATAGAAAGAAACTATATTATAATATTTTGGAAACTGAAATTATTATATAATAATGAAATAAATATATTTTATAGAGGTGGAAAATGAAATAAGAAAAGGAGATTGATGTAGGATATTACATCATCTATGGGTACCCATCATGGTTACCTTAAAATATATTCCTCGGAAGGATTTTTGAAAATGGAAGGAATCCATGTTTAATGGACGTATGTTGGGAGGATATTTGGGATTGTTTTGAAATATCCAATGGTATATTCAAAGGTAAATAGATGCATGGGTGAGTGTCTTTTAACAGTCGAGGAGGACTGGATTTCAAAAAAAAAAATTGAATAATGTATTTGAACAATGTTTTTTACTTCTAAGGTGGAAATAATAATGTTCAATATATGATACTAAGTTGTATATGGTAATTATATGAACAAAAAAATGGGTTTTTACATGATCCCTGGTCAATTTGGCCTTTATTGTTGAGTATTAGTGATATGATTGTTTATTTTTTTAATTTAATCATTATATTACATTTTATTCAATTTCCGTATTATTTTTTGTCAAAAAAAGATTAATTTGAAATATATTATATAATATTATTACCAATATGGAATAAAATTTTCCATATCAGTGGAAAATAATTTTTATCAATTAATTAAAAATTATTCCCACTAGTGTGTCATGAAAATCATGTTTTTGGTTAGAAGGTAAAAAATATTGAAATGATTTTATATCTTATTTTAATATGGGATTAGTTACAGTGACCTAAAATGGAGAATTTTATGTTAAATTGATGTACATGTATGTAATAAGAAATTTAAAACATAATTTAATTATATATATAAATTAGAAGAAAATTCTGTTTTGAATTAAAATTTTGTATTATTTATTATTCCTTGAAAATTAATCTTCTCAAAAAAATAAAAAACACACCGAAATAAAATTCGTGTATTATTATTCATAAAATGAATTTTATTTCATAAAATATAAAATATAATATTTTAAAAAACATAATATTTTTAATGAGATAACCCAAAAAAGTCAATAAAATTCCGTTTTTAAATAATACATATTTTTTCCTAAATTTTGATTTAATCATATCATATACATAAATAATATATCTGATGATTATCATAAATAATGATTGAATATATAGTTTATAAACATTTTTTGAATCATTATTATATTAGGGTTTTTTTAATATATTAGGATAAAATTATATTTGTACATTGAGTAATGTATTCTTGGAAAATTAATTTCATAATTTTAATATATTTTGTACATTAACATAAACTAATTAATAACCAATGGATTAATATTTTATACACGTGTAAATCATATTTTAACAATTTCATTAATATGACTCTTAATTTCTATTACAATATCTATGTATTATATATAATAATTTTTTGACAATAATATTTATAGAATATTATATTTCAAAAAAACCTAGCCATGTGTTTTATGAAAGCTAACGATTGAACTCGATATTGTGTATAACACAACCCAATCCTAAAGGTTTTCGTAACAATATATAATCTATGAATTGTGTAAATAACATTATTATAATGTTTTAACATATAATTAAATCCAATTTTTTCCATTTATATAACATAATCTTTATTTTCTGTTAATTAAATGAAAATATCAATAATATAAAAATAAATGGAAAAACTAATTTACAAAATATCAGGGTGATACAAAACTACAGTCAGTATTCCCAATATCTGCCTCCCAAACACATTTCAAGAATGTAGGGTTTCCATCCATTTACTATAGGTATGATTACTCAATACCATCCAAAATGGAAATCTAAAATGAGTTCATCATCTCTACGAAATCATTCAATAATACAACACAAGATATCCTAAAGATAAATTTTTTACCATGTTCTCCCTCCAATGATTATATAATTTTTCGCATTAATTATACTAGAGCCACTCTTCCCATAGTCACTATCTCAGGTTATGATATTAATTAGAGAATATATAATTGAATCTCTTTTCATCATAATATACGATAATCCACTCTACCTAAACTGTGTATCCACCTTTTTATTGTGAATAACATGACTACTTACTCAAGATAATGGGTTGAGTAGTTATGAACATGTGTTCTCAAATTATGTTAAACATTTTAATTCAATATCTATATTTTTATTATAAAACAATTATTTATGTTTTCTAATGCATCACTGAGCACTACGTGCTCGACACCCTCATTTGGAAATATTAAGATGGGATTTATTGTCAATATATATCTCACCTCGAAAAAAGTATAATGAAACCTCTTCATTCACATAAATGGACTCTTATTCTATTCAAATATATCAATGGTGCTAATATCTCATAGAAATTAGGTATGAATATCAGGTAATATCATAACAACGTAGGGAATTCCTTCACCTCCATAAACTTTAGGGCGGCTCCCATGATAACACTACATCAACCATTCCTAGGTCTTATACCACTTAATCTACTAAGATAACATGTAATAGAATATGTAATTCATGAATCCATATAAGAAACATTCAGTAATTTCCATAATGACAGTGCTATAAGAGTAAGTCTCGGAGTATCCTTATGTGTTTCAAATTCTCATCCTTGAACTCTGAGTAATGAATGATATCATTGACTAAGATTACCATGATTCATCCTAGGAAAGAATAAAATACCTTTTTCATGAGTTTCATGTACTATACTAGAAAATTATTCATACTAATGGGAATTTCCTTTTTCTCATATTGAATGTAGCTACATATTAATTTATTCTTTTTTATATCTTCATCACGTACACACAACTATTGATATTCGTACCCAGGGTCATCTTATAAGAACCATAATTCATCTCTAAAATAATAAAAGGGTTCATCGATCCTTAGTAGTGGATGCTTTTTCTTCATGGTCATCTGGTTAATTCACATGTAGTCCACACATAACCTCAATCTCCCACCCAATATCTTAGGTCTTAATAATGGGGATTGGTAGGGTGAAACAATGTTTCTATAAAATTCCTCACTCTTCATGTCCTCCAAATACACCATTAGGTCATGACACTCTGTGAGATCCATCTGATTTGTGCGAGCATTTATCACTTCCATCTCATGGTGTACATTAATACAAAATTATATCTATTGGAGGGAATGTAATCATGGAAAATCCACTCAGAATACATACTCAAACATCAAAACACAACAATTAACTAAAAAATATTAACTTATACAAAATAATGGGTCAAGTTGGTCAAAAAATATGTAATCTGATGCACCTTCTTATGCATGTTTTCATCCTATATTTTTGGAGTTAACGTCTTATCAAAAAAGGAGAATATCATTCCTTCATTACATAAAAACCACATCATCCTCCTAAAATAGTCAATCTAGAAAATTACTATGGTTAACTAGATACAATATAAAATGAATTCATAACACCTCATAATATTACAATGATATCCCCATAGAAACTTTCACCTCCATGTTTTAGATTACTTTATGGAAATTAGTGTGGGATTTTAGTGTCTTTTCATGTTTGAGACACCAAGAACATGTGTTAAGTCAGTGGCTCAACTAATAGCTCCTTGTAAAAACATATATATAGAATGAATGTAATAACTATAAATTGAGTATAAAACCACTTTATCTATTTTAGAAAATACTCACATATATCCACAAATAATTCTCAGTTCCTCTAGGATATAATCATAGAATTATGGTATTTATTCCCACAATGGTCATATAGGTCATAGATCATGGAGAGGACTGCATGGTGGTGGTGGTGGAAATTTTTTGAAGAGTCTACTATATCCTACATATTTCCATTCTCCTATTCCACATCTGATGCCTCTACCTTGGTGGCCAATCTCTGTTCACTTTACTACTTATATGGTAGGTTGGACAATCTTGGGTAAGATGTTCCCAGATGTCACAAGAGTTGAACTTCCACTCTCTAGGCTGAATGGACCCTTCTTTAGAGCCATAAAACATATATTATTTACATTGATAACTCTTCATGTATTGTCTCTCACATCCTGGTCGGATGTCACCGACATCAAGACACTACTATCAAAGTATCTTCATCTATATTCCCCCACTAGACACCATTAGGTGTTTTCAATCAGTCAAGGAACCCTCGACCAAAAAACCATTCTATAACACCCCAAATTTTTTTTATGTTAATAAAGGGTTAAAAATGCCTCATATAATTCTATGTAGTCCTTTATTGATGGTTAAATCCCTAATGAACTGTTCATGAACAATATCCCTCGAATACATGAGAGGTTGGTAAACCATAATGAATTTTTTCCTACAATCATGGTATCTTGTTGGATCTATAGGGGATCTTGGTTTTGAAAATCCATTAGCGTATCTTGACAAAACTCATCTATCAAAATGAAATAGAACTATAGACATGGTAGGTTCTCTTCTTTATATGATTGTCTCAGCAAACCCCACCATCATCTTACTGATCCGAGGTGAATGCTCACTTCAAGGGGCATCATCTAATCTACTAATTCCCTTACCAGATGGAAAACTATGATCACCGACTCAATCTAGACCTCACCAGCCTATGGGTAAAGCATGACTCATAACCCAGGTGATTTATTTCATATAAACTCCTGAATAGATATAAGAATACACCCTAATTCTATTGGTACTATGTGTACTATTAACTACTGAATGAGTGGATGAATAGGTATTTCACCACCTAGAGTTAACACCTATAGAACGAGTATATTTATAGATTCATCCAGCATGATGGTATTATCATTATTATCCTAATGATAAATCCGTGATTCAATATGTTAGGGATGCATCCAAAAAGGACCACAATATACTTTGGTCAATGAGTATTTCTGGGGATTTTACTGAAGGACATTGAAACCACACCCCATTATTATATGATGCATGTTGCATTGTAATCCATTTAAAATGTTTACTTATAAAATTATTCCCAAATTATGTTATTAGAGTATTTATTTTATTCATATATCATCCACCAATCCAAAAATGGATTCTATAATAAAAAATGAACTTGAAAAAATTTAAAATATTTCCCAAATCAAATTTTACAGACACTGGTCTTAAGATAGAACTTAATACACTGTAACCACTTTATCATAACATGGACCAATATGGACCATATCATGACTCCCCAATACTATACCCAATAGGACTGAGGAAAGATACTAGTACATAGTAGGAATATAAATATCATCGGAGGACATTTCCAATTAATATATAAACACAAACACATTTCCATGCCTATACAATGTTAGAATATAAAAACTACTAAAATAACATGAATTCATTAATTTAAATACAACGAGTAGTGTTTTATAAGAAATAATGGAAGGTAAATTGGTCCCCAAAAAATCCCACCACAAATAGTATTAAAAAATACAATCATGAAAATTAAACTTTGTATGATATCAAGATACCACTGGAGCATGCCTTAGTATGTCTTGTCTTACTGAGAACTATAAAGATTTGGTCAATCAAGGACTCTGTCAACAGTTTGAAATTATGCTCATCAAAAGACATGTATGTGCAAATCCCATGCATGAGTGAGTGCAAATGTAACCAATTGGGCACCACTATACCATAAGAAAAAAAAAGATGTATAATAATCTATTTATAGGTATATGTCAATAAAAAATATAACAAGAATTCCCAAATATACTAAAAAATGACACACTGTCTAATGGTTTGTCACTATTTTAATTCCTCCCCTGGAATCTAGATTATTGGATTCAAATAGAATTTGTCCGAGAGATCACATTCATGGGTTTGATAATGATGGTGGAATCTTTGTGAGAATTAATTATCTTCATGTCTAGTAGTTATAAGTACATGATGATGAATAAAGGTATATAATACTTATATGAGGGTCACACACAATTATATTTGGAATAATAATAACTCAATATAGATTATCAATATTTGTAAAGGATGTCCACTTGAGTAGTGTTGGTCATGATGATAACAATAACTCCACATAGGGAATGATGAAGATAGAGGATCTCACCAAAGACCTCATGAAAGGATTACTAAAAAACTATATAAGAATACATATAGAAGGTATATGTACACTAGTAGTAAGATATGGTTTCATACTACCCCATATGGATTTGATATAGTGAACAGATCATAATTAACCACATAAAATAAAAAAGTAAATAGAAGTAAATCCATCATTTTTGGACTACATAGTGTGTAGTTAGGTTACACACAGTCTATATCGACCATGTGTCCTACCCTTGTTAATGGAACACGACCGATTTTGTTTTCGATATAACATTATATTGTGTGATTGTTTGTCCATTGACAATACATGTGTACCGGTATATGGAATTACTCATGTAACATTTCCAATAACATGTTTGTGCTTGAGTACATGGTGTTTCAGAAACCCATGTAGTTCAACCCCTGTCAATGTACCCTTTTGTATAATACATATCTCTTCAATGGGACTACACACAATGTGATTAATTCACATACAATATAATACTTATATCCCTTCTAAAACCCTAGCCACACTCTAGGTTTACCCACATTTCATGTATATCTGATGTACATTCTGTGTAGCGAAGAAATTTCTAGAATATAATGTATGGAATTTACATTGATTCATTTTCTTAATGAATTCAATTTGAAAACCTACTCACTATGAAAATTGTGAATAAATTATTTTAAATTATGTGAAACAACTAAAATCATGATAATTCTGTTAAATTCATTCCTAATAGGGATCATTCATCTGTTATTATTTCCCAATGTGGAAAACAAAATCGTATTCTAAGACAATGTGATTCACCACTATATCAATCATTATACCACCATCATGTCATGTTGATCGCTAATATCTAATATCATGTTATTTTTCCAAAAAATTGGTTTGAAATGAAGGATCCAACAGGATATGTTAAACCATGAGCTAAACAAATAAATCCCATGATGAATGAAGAATAAGGGTAGAAATGAACATGATTAAAATATTGCAACAGAACTCAGCCAATGTTCGTATCAAATTCAATTTTGTTCTATTATAATTTTGAATAAAAAATATACAATTATATAACAAATAAATTATCCCAATTATGGAAAAATATAACTGATAACCCAATATACACAATCTGTGGATCCATCAACTAGTTGATTGATCCATGTTCATCATACCAACCAAAACTGTAAATAAAAACAATTAAAACCAAAATAAAACCAATATTTGAATTGAACAGTAATGAATAATGATGGTTCATTGTGATCTTTGATGTGATCTATTTAATTTTATTTTTACAGGCCATCTATCTCGAATCTAATTATCAAACACGAACAAAATCAATTCAAAAGCATCGAATGTCCTCAAAAATTAACAAAATTATGCAAATTACACTAAAAATTATATGTAACCACATATTTAATGATGTAAATGTTGTTACTCCATCTAAAAATAAATAAAATATTTTTAAAAATATTTTGTTTATTTTATGTCATAGATCACATTTCCACAAATACATTATTCTGAACATTTTTATGTCTCTCTTATGGTAAAAAAAGTTTTATGACGACAATGGTTAACACTTATTTTTTATAAGGTCCATCATTTATATTTTTTTTAAAAATTTCATGAAAACATCATACCCAAGATATTTAATATATTTAATATATTTGAATAATTTATTCTAGGAACATCGGGGATCATAGTTGAAATATATCTTACCACATTGTTTTTAATATAATGTACACATAATAAAAATATTAGGGATATAAATTTAAAATTTAAATAACATAATAATATTTTGTTTCCTTTCATTCCAAAACCCGTCAATCATTCCACAATTATAGTAAAAGAAAATGTGATTTGGTTTATATTTTCCCATATATATCATTCTGATTCATCAGACCGCTATAGAAAATTGTTTATTTGGTATAATTATATATTATAGTAACAAATATATTTACCTTCATAGATATTCCCAGGATGAAATTTATTTTAACAATTACATATTCATACTACTAATCAAAAAAACATTTTAGTGATTTATTTGAATAAAATTAATGATATAACTAGAACATAAATAATCAAAATTTCAGGTTTATTAGAGTTACAAGTAGTGAATATCATTAATTATGTTTTTGACCTCGGTTTATCATGTAATTATACATCAGGTTCATCTTCATTATATTTTGATTTATCAAATTTTATGAAATTGGAACATGGTTAGAGGGGCCCCAACTACATTGCAGTAAGGATTATCTAAAATCTAAATGGGTTGTGAAAATCATGTAAAACCCCTGTATTTTTTTGTGTTTTGCATTTTTACTCTATCATACACAATCACATCATCAGTATTGTAATAACAAAAATAAATAATATAGTAAAGGATAGGATCAATAGTTCTTATCATTTCCAGAATAGCATACTAATGTAACTTGTGGAAGACCCTCTATGGATACATTCTATTGGTATAAGAAAATTCATTAATAATGGATGTATATATGTTAAAAATAATCTATGAATGATTTAAATATAAAAAATATATGGAAAATTATATCAATGGATTGATTTAACATATTTAATAATTAGTTAGTTTTTATGTCCAACGACTGGGCATTACATCTATGGAGATAGCGTGGTTGATTCTTTTTCAAATATATCATGACATACAAATATATGATATCACATTGAATTTTTTAAATTTCCTTTACATTAGTACATGTATGAATTTCAATAAGAAATATAATTTAGTTGATTTGATAGAACATATTATCTTACTATCCTTACATTCATAATGGATTAAACAAGAGATTCTTGAATGAATATGAGTAGTGAAATATTGATGAATATATGAGATATCAATGACATATATAATATAATTAAATAAACTCAGTTATAAAACTATTAGGATTAGTTAAATGATATAATAATGGGATAATATAAATTTTTCAATGAAATTATTTTTGAGTAAACAAAATTAAATGGATTAAGTAAAGATGTACTGAAAATATTTGTAGCGTGATTCGATATAACAATTTGGTTAACCAATCTCATTAATTTTAATTCTAAATTCTAATCACATTAAAATCATTACATGAATATGTTCTCTATTGGAAAAAATATATATATTCTTAATTTATAATGATATGAAATTTTGGAAAACCAAATTATTGAAAAGAAAAAAAACAATAAGTTCTTATTGAATTTATAAAAAAAATTTGATTCATAATATTTCAATGGAGGCTCTATATGATCAATATAACGTAGAATATGAATCTATTTATATTGGAGAACTCATCTCATCATTCAACAAACTTATTTGGTGAAAAAAATTTGCATCTAGAGGTAATTCCCATATATATTTTCCAATTTATGAATTATTTAAAATTTTACATTTGTATGGACTTTGGAGTTTGAAAAATATTGGATGAATAATTATTTTAAATGAACACATAGTATTAACATTATGTGTAGTGGTTTAACTTGATAAATATTATTAAATGTAAATTTAAATGTGTAAACAAAAAATATGTAAAATATTTTCCATGAAAATGATTCCAATAAATGATATGCGTAAACTAAAATAGATAAAGTTAAATTATAGAATAATTTGTATATATAAATACTGGGAAATTAAAAATATATCAATGATTATATGTGTATAGGATAATAGTAAACATTATGTTAAGGTGAAATCCATGGCTAGGATTATTTAAATGAATATCATTTACCTGTCTATATCATGTTTTACATAACAAAAATAAAAAATTTGTAAATGAAATTAAAGAATCAATTGTGGAGAACGGATCATTAAATCAAATCAATAATGGGTGAATATATTATAATACATTTAGGATGATTTTTTTCATATTAAATATTTGAGATATCTTCTTAATTCATAATGTTAAAGACAATAGATATAGAATATCACTAAAATTTTACTTTCTAATCAAGAGTTGTGAATGGTTATATAGATGAATCTAGTATAACTTCAATATTATATGATTAGAATGAAATGTTCTGGACATGATGAAATATTGATTGAATTTTTTTTTGTATGAAAATAGTGTTTTTGTCTTATAATGGTTTTTATGAATCTCAATTATTGTTCTTTGGTAATAAAGAATACTTTGTTTCACAATCAATCATCCAATTCAAGGTATGAAATAAAAAAAATGGAATAATGATAATAGATGTGTTACCAAATAAGGAGATCCCCTTTTTATAATATTAATTATTATTGTCAAAATACCAAAATATACTTATAGGGGAAGAATACCAAGTCTATTCCAAAGGGAAAAAAATATGACATAACATTATTTTTGGAATTAAATGTTTAATTAGAATTATAAGACATGAAAATGAATGGATATTAAACAATTAAATTCCAAAAACAAATTTTATATATGATGATACTTCTTTTTGATCAATATTATTGATACATTGGAGTGTTAGGGAAAACAAGTGTATAATATAATAACATTATTATTTCAAAATCTAACATTGGATATCTAAAAGGTGTTATTAAATTTAATTCCCTAAGATATCAATGATGATGGAATTTCATGGATAACTAAAAAAAGATAAAAATTACATATTTTATTTATTATATCTGTTGGATTTTTTTCAACATGTAAAATCCCATAAGAATATGTTATCACCATACATGAATAGATAATGGATGAAACAATAAATCTATACAGATAATGAATAATGATAAGAATATAATGGTTGTTTAGGTAGCATATATGGTATAAAATCATTAAATAATATGGATACATGATATTTATCATCCATCACCTATTATGGAAAAATAATAAATCATTAAAGATATACCTTGATGAAAAATAGGAACTGAAAATCTTTGAAATGATTGATCACTCCATTAGAATGGTGTAAAATATTACAGTATTTGTAATAATACAAAAATAATTTTTTAAATATCAATAAATTATAAAAAACTATCCGTTCTTTTTCCCAAAATTATGATATTTGAAATTAATTTGGCCATTTAAACTGATGGATGGTTCATATTGAATTTGAGTAATACTATTGTTATATTAAAGTGGAAGATAATAAATTGAAATTATAATGTTATTTATTTTTATAAATTTTTTATGAGAAAAAGTTGATAGATATCTTCAAGCCAATTGGAATTGTTATTTATGGTTGAAATAGTTGGTAAATGTTATCATTCATGATTCGGTTGGAAATATTAAAAATGAATAATTTAAAATACTCAAAACATGTGTTACATGTTATAATGATATGAATTTGAAAAAAATAACATCTAAATCAAAATAAATGTAATGAGATGTTTAGGTGATACTCTCCGTATAAGGCCACTTTATTTCTCATAGTGTTTAAAAAGACCCTAATTTATATGATTCTTTCCCCCTACCTTCCAATTTATTTAGAACCCCCTTTTAATTTTTTTATTCTTCCTCTTCATGATCCCTTTCTTCCCATAGATTTATATTTTCATTGGATTTCTCATTCCCCCTTCTGGTACTCGGTATATTGAATTTTCTCCCATGGCACTTCTCGTTGTCCAATCACAGGTAGTGTGATGTGAAGGTCATAATAAGTCCTAACCCTATATTAGCTTTAAGATCCATTTTAACACACCTAGTAAGAGTTAGTTTGGTGGTAACAAAGAGGATTTCAGTTATGTAGTTTGATGGATGACATGATTTTGGACACCAGTGAAATCTTTTTTTTTTGTTATGTAACATTTGGTTTCACTATCATCGATGATGGTAGTTCTCAATGTTCCATGACATTGAAATCTGTGCAACGACCTTGATGTCTATAGTGCCCCCTAATCAGATCTGCTATGTTGGTCTCTAATATTGTGGGTTATATGTTTTGGTTTCCATTGGGATCACAATAACAACATGACTCGTATTTATCTTTTGAATATAATTTTTTTCATATATTCTTGGATATTCTTCTTTTATTCATTATGTGATGGTGTTTCATTATGTTCTGTGTGTTCTAAATCCAATTTTTCATCACTCAATAATGTTTTTTTATTTTTGTTCTGTATTAGTGAATTTACTTTATAGTTTTGTGATTATGAAGACGTCAACAGTGATGATGAGGGGTGAGGTAATGATGTTTATACTAGTTTGGTTTGTATTGGTTGATGTTTTTTACAATGTTTGGGTAGATGGTCTTTTGCGAGCATGGATGCATCAGTTCTGGTGGAAAGGAAGATAGTTCATTAACTATAATGGAATCAAATATTCCACTTTAAATAATTGATTGGTGATGGCAACTATGGTGATGGACAATGATGATGATAGTGGTGACAATGATGATATTATAGTGGTGTTGAACAAGAACGATATGACAATGGTGATAGATGGAAATGATACAGTCGATGGGTGGAGAGACTTTTTTGGCAGATGAATGTGATATTTGATATATTATATGATTTTCTCCTATCCTCTATTCCATTTAGGACATCACAACATTGAAATTAAAAAATTTTCCATCATTGTTTTGGATCTGTCGTGGTATGTTGGTTACCACTAAACAAAAATGAGGATATTAAATATCAAATAAAAATTGAATTTTATTACAATTATACTTAATTAAATAATATGTATTTATATATTTTTTAAATCTTAATTATATTACTCATAGTCACCCTATCTATTTTTTGTCTACAAAATCACATTACCTGAGAAATGAAAATAAAAATATCAGATATTTTAGAATTAAATGTGTTATTAAAAAAACTATTTTTCACATGACAGGGGATATGAATAAAATATTTTTTTCACAGAATATATTAGGATTAATGTCATAAATATTATTTATATCCACACACTAACCCCAAAAATGTATTTTTAGATTAGAAGAATTATCGTTTAGTGGAAATTTTAACAAAAATTATATAATGTCATAGAATAATATATGTTATTTTGCATAAAACATAAAAAAAATTAAAAAAAATTATTACAAATTGGTTCTAATGCATACCAAATTTGAATAAAATAATATATGAGTTATGGATCAATATGATTCAATCAAAAATTCTCAAAATTGAATTCAATGAAATATGAAATACTATTACTAAGTTCAATCAATTAGTATTGTTTGAATAGAGATTCATTGAAGGAGTATCTCTATACACAATGAGAATGTTATAATTTTTGATACACCAAGAATTCTATGATATATTCCAAAATACTTTTATTGAAAATAATATATTAATATACACATTACATGATTAATTTCACATTGTTGTGGAAATTGGTGAAGTCATGGAAACAAGAGAGAATGAAATCATATATATGTGATAAAACATATATTCATAACAACAATGAAGATTTATATATTTCCAACGTTTATAATGGAAAAAAATGATTTCCCATAATTACAATGATTTGAATTGGATTTCGAATAAAAAAATATTATAAAAGGTGGTATGTGTGATCAAACCCATATTATCTTTAAATTTTGTAATAATCCTATATTAAATTATTTGGTAGAACCAAATAGGGAGGATAAACTCCTATATCCTGAAAATTATTATAGTGTAATAAAATATGTGTTTAAACTTATTAAAATAATATATTTTGGTTTGAGCTTACAATATAATTTAAATATTCACATTGGATAAAATTAGGTTTTTTCGAATATTCTCAACCTGAATAGGGAATTACATTGACAAAACAAAATTATTATTTTAAATAGATAATCATGAATAAAGTTTTCTAATAATGATGAGGATTTTTAAATAATAATAGGGATAAAAAATTTCTAAATATTTCAAGTTATTATTTCTCAACGAAAATATTTTTATTCATAAATGGATATAAAATAATCATTTCCAATGATAACCTTGGGGAAGATAAAATTATTCATAATTAGCTATTATGGTTATGGTCCTCAATGTACCATAATATGATAATAAATATATGGGGTAAAAAATTACATATTGTTTGGTATTCATAAAAACATAAAAGCATGTTATATAATAATTATACTATGGATTACAATCACTTTGTAATATGAGGTGATAAAAATTTGATCATTATGATTTTCTATGATGGCAGAATTATTTTATACATTAACAATGATTAATAATGTTATTAATTTTCAACTCATAAGAGGAAATTTGTTTTGAGTTAAATGATTGGTGAAATTAAATATTTCCGGAATTATAATATCACCAAAATAGCTCATTGATTCATTATTTTATAAATAATTGTTTTCTACTGATACTAATAAATCATATAATAGAGGAATAAAGAATTTATTTTACTCATATAACATATGAGAATAATATTTCCTGATTTTAAATCATATGGATAGTGCATTAATTTGAGTAATGATGGTTCATTCACAACATTTTTTATTTAATTACATCATCACCAGATGTTTTTTTCATGATTATTATATTTGACAAATTCTAAATCCATCATAATGAGTCAAATCATATGTAATAATTACACATGTTTCACATTACAAATTTGTGCAACATCCCATTGTGGAATTATTTTATTTCCCTTTAGTTTACATATTCCCCATTATTTGGCATATCAAGAGTCTCATATTGATATAGTGAAATTGTTGAGAAAAATTATCCATGGTTATGGAATGATTCATTAAATGAAATAATGATGTCTGTTTATAAAAAAATTATTTTTTAATGGGCCCTCCATATGTTCAGAGACTAGAAAATGTGGATTTCAGTTTTCTACTGAGAATTTCCATTCATTTTGTATGTCGGATAAATACGTTAAATATAATTTCTATAAGAATAATTTTCTTATGCTAGTACATACCATGAAGAGAGTACTCTCTATGTTAGGGTTATATGTCTTGTAAGGATTTAAATTACTCTTTTAATAAAAAATAAAAAATTGTTCCACCGTCTATTTCCATTAATAATTACCCAACATTTAAATGAGTTATACACCTTGTAAATCTCATAGAAGTGTATTTTTGGGAACTATTTTACTAATATGATTTTATGTTAAATAAGAATCCACCATTATATTTTCCTAGATATCACCTATAACAATTTTAGCGACTTTTTTTCAAATAAATCTCATCATGTAGAGGATGATATCCATTTTCGTTGGGTTAAAATATTGTTGGGTTATTAATTATTAAATATTTATAATTTTCATTGGAAACTATTGTTTTTCTGAACTGATTTATATGATCTATTGACCGTTGCTGGAATTTTTGTACATTTATTTATATCTATTTTGTTTTATTGTTCCTAGGGAGGAATAATAGTTCTTTATTCAACGTCAATTATCAATATTTTTTGTATGCTGTTATTTTTACTTATTTCCAAACAATTTCTTAAATTAATTCAATTAGAATATTATTTCATTGTTTTTGTGTCGTTCATTTTCAGATTTGTTCTCTATTTTTGTTGTATCATATTGTGGCCATCTGCGACTTGAGTTGTGAGGTTATATGTTTCGTCTCTATGACCTACTCGTGAACTAAATTGATCAATTTTTATTTAATAATTTTAAAAATGAAATGTTATTTTTGAATGATAATCACTGTTTTTCTGGAAATTATTTTTACAGAAAATAGATTACCATGAGTTTTGGTAAATGAAATATTTTTTCAATGCATTTTCATCTAGTTTTCAGAACTAGTTTTCAAATCATAGTTTGATGAAACTGGATTGATGATTTAGTTTTTAAATTTAATGAACATGAATAATATTATTTTAATTAATATGAAGGTGTTGAAATATAAATCTACCTCTATTAGGAGTTATACACAGTGTTTTCCTATAATCTCTATAATTGTTGTTCTATAGAATTATAAGACCTATTTGGGGGTTTATTTTATGGGGTGTTCCTTTTATTCTGTAGACTCGATGAAAATTCATAGGGGATTTATGTGTTAGTTTATATATTTGTTATTAAGGAGTTTCTCAACTATCCTGACCATGTGTGCTTTTTTCATGATATTACATTTGATTTTTGAATGATTTTGGGTTGTATTAGATTCAAATATTTTGAATTGAAATCCATGTTTTTTATTTTTACTCCAAACATGTATTTTTTTATATATCAACTTTGATTTTGATTATGGAATGAATTGAAGATGATTTACATGATTTTTTTAAATGAAAATTATTTGGAAATTTGGAAAATTTTCAATTATTATGATTTAAAAACATCTATATTATATATCATGAGTTATTTTTCTTATTTCATAAATTTTTTACCTTAAAGATAACTATTATAGAAAACCATGGTTAGATCTGACTATCTTTGTTGTCTAACACCCAACAGATCCCTTATGTGCTATGTAGTCCTTGTTATGTGTTTCATTGTAGGGAAATGCAATTCACAATAGTGAAGTAGTGTGGATTTCTATTTTTTGGTTTTGGGGTTCCTAGTTGTGAGATAGTGGGATTTTACCAACATTATAACACAAATATTATAAGAGTTTCATTGTCGTTTTTTTGTTTATACAGTTAGACATTCCTATTGGGTTTTTTTCACTTTTTAGTTATTCGTGTTTCGTTACATTATATTTTTTATCGAACATATTTATAAATTCATTTTATTAATATGATCTATGTTTATATTCATTATTTTTTTATCATGTTTGGTTAAATAGTTCCCACTATTTTATTTATGATGCAAAGGTACATGTAAATCACCCAAGAGGATAAGTAAGGCAATTCACATATGTGTTAGATCCAGTTCGGTCAATGTTTTCTGAGGTTTTCAATGTTATCCTGATAACATATTAATTATTAGGATGAACTTTCCATAAGATTACATGTCTTGGGATGTTTGATAAAATGGAAAAAAAAATTACAACATTTGTGGTCTGTTTTATTGAGTGAATGATAAAATTTTTCTATGAAAAGACTCAGCTTGTTATTATATGTAGCAATGTGTGTCTTCTATTTTTATTTATTGACATTAATATATATTTTTCCTTATGACATTTATGGTTTGAACTAAATATTTTTTTGATTAATTGTTCTCATATATGGATTTTATAATATATATACAAGAGGTGATCGACATGTTCCACATGAGTGTGAATATATTTTTGATAAGGGAATCTTCTCCTCGATAATTATTTTACCATGGTTTTCATCAAAGAAGTTTTTGTTGTTGACCAAAATTTACCACAAGATCAGAATGATGACCTCGTGCATAGCTTGAAGATGGAGGGGAAATATATCAATAATTGGAGTTCTACTAAAAGAATAAACTGTCCAGAAAATGTACTAAATAACTTCAATAGGTGAAGGATTTGTTTTTCAAGATAGATCGCATTTTTTCAATCCAAGATAACCCTGGGAGTATCGAGGTGAAGTGTGATGTGTTCAGTAATGAACATCCCAATGATTTTTAGTTTTATTACATTGTACAAGATGATTAACTTGTTTCTGTAGACTAGTGTGTTTTCAAGACTCAATTCATCAAGATATTTTTTACAAAGTCAGTGATAATGTATAAGACACAATAGATCATATCTTTTCAGTGTGGAGAGAATTTAGTGTCTTCCCATACCAATAATTTTGACACAATAGCTTGTTTAACCCCAGTTCATGTAATGAACGACTAGTTGAACGCTAAGAATTACCTACAAGCCAAGAAACTAAATATCACATCACAGGTATATAGGATGAATATTTTATTCTATTATAATTTAGTATATATATCTACTATTGATGAAATTAATATGGAAGACATGGTTGGATATTCTTTATATTTCTTCCTCATAGTTGTAGTTTTAGTATTATTCCATGTAAATGTAGATGTGGCAAGATCATCACATGAGTGGTGGCAGTGGAATTCAATAGCATGCTACATCACCACCTCCAAGAGAATCTAAAAGTTTGATTTTTTACTTTATATAAATTTAAAAATGTTATAAACCCATTGAAATATAATCCTTCAACTACAAATATGTGAAATATATTTTGAAGTTATTATCATCTTCATTGTTTCTATTATACTATGTGTAAACCTCAATACAGTGAATGATCATCATATTAAATGTCAAAAATATCGATGTATGATTATTAAATGAATATAGGTATCTATAAAATTTACAATGTAAAGAATCACCTTCATGGTGTTGAGTGGTTTTTGACCAAGGTTGACATGGGACCATTGATAGTTAAAGGTTCAATATTTATTGAATCATTAGTAACAATTATGTTATTTTATAATGGTCCATATACTCATGTATTTCTGTGATTTTTATTAATATTATTAACCATACAACATAACTTTAATATATTATTATGAATTTAGTTACTCCTTGTATAATGTGGACAGAGAATGGATTTTATTTTCTTTCTTGTTATCTACGAATAGTTGATGAAAAGATATTTTGGGATTTCCATATTCATTCATAGAGTGTTTGTATCATCCTCATATATATGCATTGTACTATTTATCATCATGGCAATGATTGTTGTCATCATCCTTTTGCCTTTTTTATTTTGGATTACGAGAGATATTTTTTCTGTTTATTGGTATTAGAGGCCCATTTATCTTGTACATTCCTTCCCATAACATGGGATTTTTTTCTATTATGGTAGTTTTTCCCAATGAAATTACATTTATTTTATATCATTCTCTTTTTATTTATTTCCAGAATCGATTTTTTTTTATTTTTTGAATATCCACTTTTAGGAAAAGTGAAAACCATAAAAACCTGTTCCCACGTAGCCACATCCACATAAACCACAAAATACACATTCACATTTCAAAACATCTAAAACTCAAAATTCAAAAAATATATTCATAAAAACCACCATTATCCACCTCAAGCCATGAACATACCCACCTCAATCTCATTCACATGGAGGGGCCTCGAACCGGGGGATGGTCAGGTCACTGACATTTTCCATTTTCAAAGCCATTATTGTCATCGTCTTTACTCTCGGAGGAGATAACCGGAAACCCTCAACGCCATCCAATTCATCAAGATCCATTGCCACAACATCAACATCATTGACGTCGCAGGCAGTTGACATGAAGAACATGATCCATGGCCTGGATAAAACTTGCAGATGAACCGAGCAGGCAAAAAAAACCACCAAAACCAGATAAAATAACCTCAAACAGAATTCCTCAATCATAAAGGAAAATAGGAGAGGTTTTCCTGCCTCCACCGGAGCATCAAATGACCCCATTAAAGAAACTATTTTTTCATAGAATGGATCATATAATATATTTGATATTCGGTTCTTCAAGGGTATTGATAGATATTTAAAAAATGATTTTTAAATATTGGAAACACCTTTAAATACATATTCATGAAAGGGGAGAAATTCACATGGGATTTAATGTGTTATTGTTCATTCTATGTGTCAAAATGAATTGTGTAATCAAATATTATTTTAACATCACCTATTATCAATACTGTGTATGTGGTTTTATATAATTATTTTTAGAACTACATTGTGTTTGGAGTTTGTATATGATGATCATGTAGTGAATTTAATCTCTCACTATATTCAAAATCATGAGTAGTGTTTCCCCATTCATGATTCATTGATTCTTACAGTTTTGAATATACCAATGTTTAGGATTAAATATCATTTGGGGGATATTTTCATTGTATTTTCTAAAAATAATAGTTTAGGGGATAACATTTTTATGAATTTTATGAATCCCTAATAGAGGAATGTGGTATAATAAATTTATAATGTTGAGTATGAAGTCTCAGATTGACCTGGGATGGGGAATATTGTCACAGATGATCTTCAAAACAGAAGTTTTATTGAATGCTATTTTGAAACCTAAGAAATAGCAGATTCTTATGAATATTTTTTGATGGCTCTAGATGCTCATATTGCTATTTCAGGTGGGGTTCCTTTTATTATTCCATAATAATATAATCTCCTTTAGACTATTCTTAATTTTTAGTACTATAATGATGGGTTCATTTGAATTTTTGAATGCCCTATATTGTTGTTTGAGAAATAATAGTGAGTATCTATCATTAAATGATGTTATTAGTTTTGGGAATAAATTTATTTTCCCAATATATATTAAGATAAAATTATTCTTGTATATTTATTGTTCTTTAGGATTCATTCATCCGTTGACAATGATGATGTAAAATTATATTATATGATGATTTAGGTGGTAGTGCATGCATCTGATCATTTGTAATTAGGTTTCCTACTATTTTAGAAACTAAAAAATAAAGGAAGAGAATTTGAAAACATCTATATTTTTCAGCCTCATCTGGTGCAGATTTTGAAATGGGGGGGATGTATACATTGTTTTATTCGATTTCCAAGGACATTCAATTGGAGAATTTATATCCTGGAATTAAATTTCAATTGATAATATTATCTCACTTCATTAAAATAATAAAAACCACTAAATGTAATGATATAGGTATGTATTATGTGGAGGAAATTATGAGGATAATTGATGTTCCTTATTTTTACTTTTATACATTAATCCTTGCGTTGTATAGAGATTTTGTAGAATTGTCCAAGAGAAGATGGGGACACTAGGTTTTCTTAGAATAATTTATCATCAATTGATTAACAGTAAAATGAAGCATTTCATTTAGATATGGGAGGATATGATATGTGCCTATGTTTTGGATTATGGTTTATTATGGAATAATTAACTGTTATTGTTGAGTTTTATTATAATAACAATTTTTAGTTTCTAATCAGAAAGGATTATTTTGTGTATTTTAATTCTCAATATAAAAAATGCATCATTTTTTTGATTTTGTGGGAGTAGAATTTTTTTGATCTATTTTTTTGTTAGGGATATATATATATGAAAGTTCAATATATACATGTGTCAATGGTTATATCTCAGTGTCGACATAAATATTATCTGAATATCATGAATTTTAATTTTAATTTTTTAATTATTGACTCGGAGTTCATTAATGTTTCCCCTTAGTAGGTTCATAGTCTTCATAGAAATTATTGAATGAGGCCTTTGTGATATCTTTCACTGTTTAAGGGTTAATAGGATGTTTGGGAGTGTATCATATCAAATAAAATTTTTGTTTCATTGATTCAAATTCATGATTTTTATAACATAAAACAGCTCATGAAATTCTATCTAGAACTGTCAAATGTTTTTATTCAAGAATATATTGACTTATAGATAGATTATATTTTTTAGGAGCTTCCAAGATGTCATGTGAACCATTGATGAGTGATCATTGGCTGATCCTCTTTATTGGACTTCATTAGTTCACATGAAATCATAAGGATGGAATGTCATTTGGTTGATATTTTGTAACATCTACTTACCCACATTCATGTATTTCACTTTCATTTACTTGATTTACCCATTTTTTTAAGAACATTAGATGACTCCGGAAAAAGGAATGAATTTATCGGTGAAAATGAACTTGTTTTCATTGATGTATTTTTATATTAATTAATGGAATCTTTGTATAACCATTATGTTCCATTATTGGGTTATCTGTAAGTTTAGGTAAAACCTAATGTCGATTTGGGGTTTCTAATGATATTTTATCTTTTTTATTCTAAATGAAAAATAAAAACATATGACAATTGTAATTGAAATGTAATTTCATCAGTTTCGATGTCAAGAACCTATTATATATCATGACTATAATACACATAATGTATTGTTTAAATGATTTATATTTTTAAATAATGAATATATAATAAAATGGTGATGTGTTTTTTGATTTATAAAGTATTTATATATTATATTTGTTTCTAAATATATTAAATATCATGTATATGAATTATAAAGGGGTTTGAGGGATCTATACTAATAATATGTTAATTAATTAAACATTCTCGTTCTTTTCCATTGAACTATATCTCTCCTCCAATGATATTTGTTTCTTCATGTCCTTATAAATTTCTTCATTTATCAATTTATCTTTGTGAGATTTGGGTTATATCTCTCTAGGTGTATAATCCCTTACGAAATATCATTTTTGTAGATCATGGTTGTGATATTGTGTGTTGTAATCACATATGATGATATGAGTTGTCAATTCCCTAAAATCAATTCAAGATATATTATGGGTTCTTGTTATGGTGGAGAATAAATTTTTATTTTTCGATTGATATGTGTGAATTAATCGTGTCAGTTTTGTACAATCTACATTAGTGAACATAATGTAAATTTAAATAATTTATATGATCTATGGATTTTTTTTGATAGTCCCAATTTCAATATTGTATTTATCAATGTTGGTGGATCTCGTTGTATGTGTGTGCTTCCTTAGTTTTGAGGTAGTGTTTTAATATCATGTAAGTGATTTTGAAATTATTTATAGTAGTTTTGGTAAATATTATTATAAATTAAATGAAATGATTTAGATAAATGAATTTTAGTGGTAGAAATGGTATTTTTGATTAAATTTGGTTTACACAGGGTTTTCAAAAATGAAAATGGTTATCAATGAATTGTGAAGTGGTTTTCTATGATTTTTTAATGAAAATTTCTATATTACATGGATTGAAAATTATAGAACTTGAGAATCCATTACTAAATAGGCAGATTATGTAGTAATACATCAACTCCACTATTGGGGGTTTGATCATAGGTTATTCCACTTTTCCATATTGATATTGTTCTATGAACATGTTAGATATGATTGGGGGTTTTCATTATTAGTTGTTCATATTATTTCTAATATAAATGAATATATTTAGTGGGATAATATGTGTTCTAGTTTATATCTTATAAATGAGTTATTTAGTTATCCTGACATAGTTCTATCATAGGTGGGATGTTAAATATGATTTTTGATTATTTGATATGTTTTGTATTGTACTATATTTATTTTATAGTCATGGTTTTGATTTTATATGTGAATCATACATTATTTTATTATAATAAAATATATATATATATATACACAATGAATACATTGAAACTGATTTACCATATTTTTATGGAAATTTGGAAAATGTGCAATTAATTTTATTTTCTAATGATTCTGATTAAAAAATACTACATTGAATTTCATTGATTATTTTATATAAGTATTATCACTATTGGGTTACTCTATATAGGTATTATATGGATGACCTATGGGAAATCATAATGAGATTGTTAGCTAATACATGTTGTACTCTTTAACTTTACATAGACAATATTATAAATTTTGATATAGGGAATGGTAAGGAACTATAGTAAGGAAGAGAGGTATATATTCATATTGGTTTTGGGTAGCTGGTGATGAAATGTATTTAAATTTTCCACACTATCACTTGTAGTTTGTTTTAGTAGATTTTTTTTAATTATAATTGGATTTGTCTATTGTAATTTTTTTCAACATTTTCAGTTGTATCACTTCCTTTTTTTTCAATTTGTTATTTAATATATTTATATCATCTTTTTATTATCTCTAATATGTTTATATATAATACGTTCTTGCATTAGGTTAGGATAAATCATTCCCTCTACTCAATTTTTGTGATTCGTGATCTAGTTGAAAGCTTGTGTGGATCAAGAATGGCTTTCATGTTTGTGGTAGATCTAGTTAGGTTGTAGTATAGAGATTGTAACTAGGTGTGTTTATCATAATCTAACTCATTACTATTTTAATACATTGAAAAATAAAAATTTATGAAGCAAATTAATTTTTTTTCAAACCATATTATGTTTTTATATTTCTCACATGTTTGCGATGTTACTGTATACTCCATTATTTTTATGTATATTTAATTTGGATTTGGGGATGAAAAAATGATGAAGGTGTATGTGTTTTAATGATCATGGAATGAAAATATTTGACAGTCAGTACTTAAATCATGAAAAATTTTGTTATGTTTATTTAATATGTATAATATATGTGACTCCATTACTTGTTTGTTTTATGGTGTGGAATATTTGGGGTTTGATTTTTAGTACTAGGAAGTCCATATATTTGTGTTTTTACATCATATATATGGCCATAATGTTGTCACAATAAATATTTTGTAATGAAACATTATTCATTTCATTTATTATGTATCATCAATATATATGGTAATATAAAGGATTGGGGTATCATTAAATGATGATTATTCAAGCATATTGAACCCATGTTCATTGTAATTAACAATTTCAATAAATATTTTTTGTAACTATTTGGTGAAGATTGTCTCTCTATAAAAATTAATCCCATATATTAACCCCCATGCTCTGTGTCTTTTTAAAATTATGGAAGGGGTTGTTCTTTTCTTGGTGGAGGGAATCACAGAGTGAAAATATTTTCTATGTATTCAAATTATATAATTCATGGTGACAATGTTGTCATTTCATCATGGAGGATAATTACATTGCGTCTAATAAGGGTGTTATCCTTATGGGAAGGTCAAAATATAGAGCCACTCCAAAAGTTTCCTTATTATATCATTGGGGATACCACAACAAGTATTATTTTATTTTATTTTCATGGTTTTATAATGTGGTATTGTAACACATATTGAAAATAGGTGTCAAAAAATAATATCAAGGATCCATAGATTACATCATTTTCCCTTTCAAAGAGGCATCAATCATTTTAATTAAAATTCCACCTAATTATATGGTTATCAAAGTGTCATCACACAAACAATTCTATTGATTTTTCATAACTTATTGCCTACACAAATTTAAAATAATTTATTTTAATAAATGTTATATTAAAGAAAATAAAATTAATATTATTTCTTATAAAATATTTCGATTCACCATGCTCTCCCGACTCCTCACTCATTATTATCAATCTTAATTGGGAAGTGCATCATTATTCAAAAGATTTGAAATTTATTTAGTTATGTTGACCAATAAATGTAAGAATATATCTCCCTATTAGTTACATTTACATTATTATTTTACATCAATTGTGATCCATTGGACATCACAATATATTCTGTATTAGATATTTTTTCAACGACATAGATCTAATCTATTTCATCTCGTATTAGTTGATGATATCCAATGAGGAAATTTCGAAAATCATAATTTAGATATTCCATAAATTATCACAAAGGTATAAAATTATTTATATTATTTGTGATGAATAATTTAAGTGAACTAAAAATTATTTTATATAATAATGAATAAAAATTGATTCCACATTTTATAATTTGTTGTAATTTTAGATAAATCATGATTAATTAGTTAATCAAGAATGATTCCTATATATTAGATGAAAAATGATCCACTAATAATATATATAAATGATAAATATGCGTAACAAGTATTCAAATTAAATTATTGTAATTTTAACATATTATGTTGAATATGGATCTTATTGGATTGACCCTTGGATGGAATTGGGTGATATATAATTTTCACCATTAAAACTCATGATGACACTTTATGATGATGTTTTACGTAGGGGTATTCCACCAAATAAAGTTATACATAGTGGTACAGGGTGTGGAATTAACCACCATATGATTATTATATAGGTAAATAAAATGTTGTTGTTATTCATTATAACTATAATGCATGATGATATATTGGTTGTGACCAATTCCCCATGATGTGTATTCAATATTAATTGGTCACACATGAAGCACTGGTATCATCTTCTAGATAATCATATAAAACAAAACAATATAATAAATATATATTAATCCTATCTTAAAACATTAATAAACTATTTTTCTGTAAAATATCAAATAATACACAAAAATAATAATAATATATAAGGATATGGTCTATTTTTAATATCTAAAATTGAACAAACAATACCCAATGTTCAACAAAAACATAAAAAAATTCCATATAATTCCTAAAAAATTATCCAAACTATGTTTGAAACCTAAAAGTTGAGAATGATTTGATTCCATATTCTTATAAGAAAAAGTTTAACATTTATCGCCAAATATCGTCTACAACTCATAATGTCTCATACCAAAAGGAAATTTAAAAAATCAAATTAACACAAAGATAGACATATCATTTCCTAATTACCATAATTCATCAATTATGAAATTAAACATTTAATCCTCAAATAAAAATCCATTTTACTATATTTACCTTAACAATAAATAGTCACAAAAATAGCGAACATCATCCAAAAAAACATTTATCAAATAATCCCTAACAAATTTTCCAATCCCATGGTTATCTATTTGATAAACTATATGTCTCCAACATCAGCATATTATTTATTCATAAACATATTTTACAAAAAAAACAGAAATTCATACTAACTTGGGATTTCATGTGGGTCATTGGTAGGCAACGAAATCCTATCACATTTCAGTTTTGGATTTAATTCCTACATCCTTGTCTGACGTGATGGTTTGTCAAATGGTCTGTTTGTAGGAATTGTTTTCTATAGCTAAATAATTAATAAAATATTCACAAAATATGATATCATACACCCAAAAAATAACCATATTATTTTGTAACCTCAATTCTTTTCACATACCATTCAGTTTAAATTAAAAAATAAATAACTTTGAACTACCTAAATTAAATATAAGTATGAAAAAATAATGTTAATCATCATGAAATTTATTAACATAAGCCTAAAAGCGGGTTTTATGAATATTATATTAGGGTCATCCATAAACATATAAACCCATAAGAAGACATTATTAATATCCAATGTTAATTTAAACATTCTCTATTACCATCTATATAGACCGAGATTTTTTAAAAAAAAAATTCAAGTTTATTATGACTAGAATTTATTTTCATTCATTACTTAAGATCATTTGTCTTTATACATTTAGAGGATTTGGAAAAAACGTTCATAATATTTCAATTTTACAATGTAGAGAAGTCTACATGCTAATATTTTTTTCATAAAATAAAAACAATTAAAATAAAACATTATTTCTTTTCAAGAAAAATATTAAAATACATTCATCATAGAATGTTATTATTACATATCATTCATAAGATGAGTGAAAATTTTTAAAAACATTAGATGATAACAAATATATTTGTTTGAAAAAAAGTGAAACGATTTTCATGTGATCTTATGGGATAAAATTAAGAACATGATGACTTTCATACTGGCATGAGAAAGAGGAATATCTTAAAAATAATAACGTGGAACTCAATGTAAGTATTTGGAAACAAAAGTTTACTATAAATTCATAATCATATCACCATGTTCCATCCCCTAGGATTCATATCACCATGGTCCATCCCAATGGAGTTTTAAAATATAATTATGTTATTCACCTAGGATTTGAAAACATTAACAAGGTTATTCACCAATGTATCGTAAAACATGCCATCTCTAAAGATTAAATTATATACCCAATGGATTGGAGTGGTATTAGGAAAAACCATCAATATGTATTTATATCCATCTGAGTCAAAAAAATCAAAATCAAAATCATAAAAAATAACACAATGTTAATTAATGTAATGGGTTTCATATCAAAATCCTGAAGTTTAAAAAAGTTCCTAAAAACACGATAATTATTTCATTTATAACCCACAAAAGGAAATGACGGGTTTATGTATGTCAATTCCAAAATCAAATATATCATTTTAATATATATATTAGTTCCCCTAAAAATTAAATATGTTTTTGTATTTAAATAAATAAAATATGATAATTTCTTGATAATTAATGATATATTTTTAGACGGATATTCTACAACATAACGACTATGAATGATGTTTTTAAAAAATATTAAAAATAGGTTTGAAAATTGTTACACATACATAAAATACTCATAATACAGTATTGTTGTAGAATAACATGTAAATAAGAACATGCAATTGAAATTTCAGAGACATTCAACAAAAAATATAACGTGAATGAAAAAGAGAAGTGAAAAATTCTCATAGGAAATTTTTACAGCCTGACATCGTCAGATACAAATTCAGAAAATTAGTTTATGAGGGAGATAGTGGTCCCTTATAAAATTTACATAAATTGAAATAAATAACAATATAAAAGGAAATTCCACAGCATTATAAAATGGATATTAAAAGACATAATATAAATGGATTATTTGTCTAAAAGAGGAGGGTGAAATGTTCCATTACCTTGAAGATTACCATCTTAAAATCAAAGATCCTGATCTTGGAAGAGTGAAGGAACCATTGTGGGAATCCTTGGGATTTATAATTTCAACATCTACGTTGAGGAGGAATATCGAATTAATTTAATTGAGGGATGGGATGGTTCTTATATGTAAAGTGAGGGAATATTTTGTTAATTTCCAAGAACTCTTCATTAGTTGTATTTACCAAACTATGGGCTTGGCCATGGTATTTTTTCACGGTATTGGACACATCGGTTAACACATACTATATTTTAATCTATAAGTCTCAACAAATATCTTTTAGTATTGATTAAATCTTTATGAAATAGTAATGTGGACATTAAACATATGGAAAACCCAAAAATGAATTTTAACTATTAATCAAAAAATTTAACTCTTTTAGAGAAATCATGAAAATTCACCAGGTCCATTTCTTTAAATGTATAAATAAAAAGTGAACTCTATTTAAAAATAAAATAGTTTTGTTTTAAATATAATAAAAAAATAAAATAGTAATACTTAACTAATAATTTCTAATACATTTATTTACTAATACCGTGATATAATTATATCAATTACCACTTAAATTGACTAAAACATATTTATACTTCTATAGGTGAGGGTACTATTCCCTTGGTCAAATTACCATACACAATCGTTTAATTACTATTCCAATATTTAATGTAAATATTCACATAAAAAATTATTTTCTTCTTATTGAACCACAATTTTCACCCTAATTACCACCATGTTTGTCTGATATTCAAAAATCATTTTATTGAAACATTTATTTAATATTGAAATATATTTTTTACTATTAATCAATAAATGACTATTGATAAAATAATATTCCTAGAAAACACAATTCATAAAATATTATTCATCGAAATACTAAAAAATATTAACTACATAGTAAAATTCAGAAAATTATGCCAATATTATTTTTAACACTATTTGTAACATGATTTTCTTCAAAATATCCAATCAACATCATTCTATTGAACAAAATTCATTATTTCAAATATAAAATTTATCAACCAACCAAAAAAACCATTGTAAAAAATAAAAAATTTCAGATTATATTTATATTAATATTTATAATAAGAATGATTTGTGTCTTTCATTAATAAGGTAATTCCTACATCATCATTGTATCATAAAAAAATTTATTTATTTTATTTCAAAAAAATTAACAATAAAATACCATGAAGTATGAATATATTTACCCTTCTAATAACATTTTGTTGTCATGAATATCAAATATATAAACACTTCTTAAAAAAATATAATACTTATAAAAAATATGAGTGTGAGAGAAAAATTTTTCTTTTAATTAATGATTATTCTAGAAAACGAATTTAACTGGATTCCACATGATTCTTTTTAAATTTTATTAAATAAGAGTCTATGATAATATTTAAATTTTCTATCACGGGATGCATTATTCTTTTAAATTACAAGCTTCTATGAGAAGAATTATTATAAATTCTCTAGGAAGCATTATACATTTAATTAATCAAGCTTCTATGAGATGGTTTATACCAAAATACATTGAAATATTTACCAATTTAATTAAATAATTTTCTATGATAGTATTTTGACTATATCATCCAATAAAATTATGACTTGTTATAGGGTAATTATATAATTTTATTTTTATGCTTAATTACCCAATTTAACCATAACCCGGACAATTAAAAACATTTACTGAGCTAATATTTATTATAAAGGAAACATATTTACTATATGAATATTCTATTTTAAAATTTAAAATACATTTTTTGAAATTATATTCATCGATGTTAGAGTAATTAATTTTAAATTAATTCATATTGTCAAAAAAAATAAAGCATGTTGTTAAAAAAGTAAAAACAAACAAAATATTAATGTGTGTTTATATTTAATTTCAATATGAAATTACATCCATTGAATAAAAATATATTAAATGAGAAAATTATATTCTATTTATTCATTAAAAAAATCAACAATATAATTTAACCAAATAAATTATCTCAATGGAACGAAGTTGTTTTTGATTTTAATTTATCGGATATTTACACTTCATCAAAACATTATAGTTATCAAAAAAATATCATAAATTTATACATAAAAATATTAATGTCCCAAATCTGAAGAAGAATATTATTTTTTTAAAAAATACATCAAAAATTGACATAAATTAATTTTAATACGGTTCTCTATAAAAAGGCGGTAAAACTGCACTTTTAGAAAAAATACTTCTTTTATTCAGAAAAACTGAATTTTTTGTATATGTTAAAAAATATAAGATAAATTTTAAACATTACATTTAATATATAAAATATATATTTCATTAAACAGAAATTCATGAATAGTAATTTCATTATATAAACACAATTATTATGTTTTTAAATATGTTTTCATAAAAATACTTCCTCTATATTCAATAGTTTTTTATTTCCATTTCTAATTTTTTTTACTGATTCTTAATAATTTAAATTTTAGTGAACTATATTTTCTCAATTAATTTGATATTATTCATTCCCATCATTATAGAAGTTATGTTATAAATATAACATTTTGATAATTATATTTAGTTGTATGATTATGTTTAAAGTATCATATCATTTATTTTATTGAACATTGTGTTTATTTCACAAAACTCAGGAAGTTACAACCATAAACTGTGTACCGACTTGTGTAAAAAATCTTATTGGGCTATAAGACTCCAATTTTTTATATAGCTCTTTTCTTAAATATATTCTATATTTTGGATTTCATTATTTTGACCAAATAGTAAACAATAACAAACTACAAAATATTTTTATTCAATTTTTATAGGTAATAATTAGATGTTGGAATAGTGGGAATGAATGAGATTATATAAATTGTGAACATATAATTTAATGAATATTATAAACTAAATTCCTTGGTTAAAAATTAATTATAAATGAAAATAAATGCCATATTTACCTAAATGATGTGCTTTTATAAAAAAATATTAGCATCACATGGACATTAATGCTAATAAAAACATATTAAAGAAATATATATGTTATATATTGAATAATGTTTTGAAAAATTCATATAATATGATTGAGAGGAATAACATAAGAATATATCCAATTTAATAACAAAAATTATATTTTCGTAAAATGAAAATTTTCCACCTATTAATAGTGATTGTGTTTTGAAAAAAATTATGATATTTTATATGTTATATATGAAGGATAAAATTGAAAATTAAAATAGTGGCATGAAATATATATTTGTTTATTTTTTTGGTAATTATTTGATAATTTATATTTTGGGATGAATATTAAAAAATACTAAATTTTAATTTATACCCAAATTTTCATATATATATTTTATGATGATAATGTATTTTGATAATTTCTAATTATTTAATAATTATAAGATTTAGATATAAAAAAATCTATTTTAGGTCATTGTTATAAATTTCAAAATAATATTAGAAATAAAAACATTGATTTTTTTGATAAATTTCACATTAATAACATTATATATCCTTCGATTTATAAAATTTATATTAAATATATTTTTACAATTATATTACTTTAATCAAGAAGATAGATTTACTATTTTTTATGTGAAGTATATAATTATTTATTATGGTAAATTATAAACTCTATCCATAAAAAGGTTACTACGATAAAAACATTTATTTACTACGGTATAATTAATTTAATGAAAATCGTTATCTATAAATGGTATTGTTTTGAAACACCTAAAACCTGAAATATTTAACTAATCATTGAGTAATTCATTGACCCTAACCAGAAAATAATAAATTAATTAATATCCATATTCTTAAAAATAATTTCCACCTCAATTTGGTTGGAATTAAAAATAAATTAATATTTATTTGATCACTTTATCGCACCAATCCTCGAGAATAAATGGTTCCCCTCACAAACCCTTTCACCTAAAAATCTTATATGATCCTGAAATCTCTACCAAAACCTATCATCCTCACTCATCAAATATAAATGAGCTTCTCTTCCCACTAAATGTCCAAATTCATGTTCATCAAGTGGTCATTCAATATGGTAACATTCAAAGAGGTATTTTTCACAAAACACCAAATTATTATCATCTATTCAATCTCATTATCCTCAAATACGGCATCATAATGTCATGATATATCAATAATAATTTTTATTCTATATATTAATGTTTATAATTTCATTTCTAAAAAAATCCATTTTTATCTACTTTTATTCAATGAAAGGAATATATTTTCCATATTATTCGGGTTAATTTTCTTCCGTGAATAATTTTTATTTCAAAATAGATTATTGGATTAGTGGGTGGTCATATAGATATGAAAATTTTTATATAAAATTTTAAATTTTATGTTATAATCTATTTCAATTTATCGATAGAATATATAGACATAATATTAAATAAATTCATATTAGTTCATTGTGTTTGGATAAACCCTCAAAATAAGCAAAACTTTTTTTAATGTTTTATCAAACGAATCATCCTCGTACCAAGAAGACTAAAGTAGAATATTTGAACATATAAACATATGGATGTATATGAATAAAATTTCAATTAAAATAATCATTTTTACAAAATATTGACAATAAAATACATAATTATAGTCAAATGAAATTATTATGAAACCATGAAATGTTTGAACAAGAAAAAATGATAATAATGATATATTATTCATGATTTAATGGTAATATGTTATAAAATTGTCAAATAATCTATACTAAATATTAATATAAGTATACAGAAAATTTAAATAATTATTTTAAAAGTAATAAATTAGATCGATGTATGCAAAACTAAAGGTAAGTGTTTTTTAAGGGTTTCCGGACTCTCATTTTTTATTTGACATAAATGCTTTGTTATCTAATTATTTCTTCAGTGTGATGTGTATATTGAAATTTTATATATAATATCTCAACTCTCACTATAATAATTTTATTAATTGATTAATCTTTTAATTTTATATATTATGTGGAATATGATTCTGCTAATTAAAATGTTGTAAGGTAATTCTTAATACAATTTCAATTAATTGAGTTAAAATTATACATCATTGATTATTTGATGAAATGATATGAGTGAATGAATCTTCTATTATTATGTTTTAATTAAATAAATTTTATTTGTATTTATATAGAATATACATAATTTATTAATTTGATTTATTTTCACTTTCTTGATATGACATTTATAATGGATTTTATTTAAAAGAATATATTTTCTTAATCCCAGTTAAAATACTATTTTCATTACTTTTTAATAATTTCAAATACAAATATGGAAATTATTTTAATTTTATCCTATTCTTTTTTACAGTAATATTTACACATATATTGATTTTTATAGACTTTCTTTATTTTATTCTATTTACACTTTATAAATGATGTTAATTGTGATGATTATAAATAAAATATTTATGGAATACTGGTTTTATCTTATATGACATGACAGTATTTTCACACTTTAACAACTATTAAATTCCATGAATATTACTTTATAAAATTAAATTGTTATTTTAAAGGAATTTTTTTTCACCTTTAATTTCCTTGAATGTTTTTAAAAAATAAATTCAAAACTGAATGGATAATTTCCTAAATAATTATTTCCATTTATCATTATATATTATTTCTCATAAAAGATATTTTTTTTTGATTTAAATATTTTTTACATTTTTTATTATTCGTTAGCAACATGATTACTACATTAGTTAATTTTTATATTTTTAATGGAATGAAATTTCAAAATCCTATTTATTCCATTGGGTATTGTTATGATGATGTTTTTATGAAACCCAATTTCATTTCATGGGTTCTGATATGATTTATATTCCTATAGAAAATATGTTTATGGGTTTATTTTTGGATTTGTAGGACAATTATATCACTGAAATTAATTGGTTATTTTTTTGATATCCCAAGATATATATTTCACTAGAACATGATGTGAAACTAGTTTAGTAAAGGACTTTGTCCACTACGGTGGTGAGGGGAATCAACCTAATCCATTATAATTATATTTGGTGTGAAACTTATATAATATTATCTTTTGAGGAGTAAAACTAATCAATTATTATATTCATGTGAGTGATCTTTTTATAGAATGATTGTTTAAGGATTGAACCATATCAACTATTATTTTATAGATAGTGAACCATGGCTAATATGATGGTTCATAAAGCTACCCATTCCACTATAATAGTCATTGATGAAATCCTTCATTAGTATGGTGATTGTTACTTTTCCATTGTGTATTCCACATTTTTATAATTTATTCAATTATTAGTTTCTTATGTTATTTTATTAAACATGTTTTAGAAACATATATTATTTATTTCCTTATTGATGATTATGATATTTTTTATATGGGGTATAATTTTTTAATGTGATGACCATGAAGTTATCCTTTGTTGAGTTTCTCTCTTATTTACACTTAATGAACGTCTGATATCACCCTTTTAATATTTTTATTTTACAAACTATATGAATTATTTAAATATATATGACATGTTAAAATTATTCTAGTTAGGAAGGATGTAGCGGGGGTACGATGATGATGTTTAATGAACAAGTTGCCTTTATTTCCATGATTCTGATGACTGTAATCATATATGGTCCTACCTTGATTCTTTTTAATATGAATATTCATCCATAAATTTCTAATAACTATGAATATAATGTATGTGTAATTATAAATTATCTAAGTTTAATTTCTTATAATTCCTTAGAAAAGAGGATAAGAGAATCATAGTATGAACTAGAAGTGCATGTCTAGGTTACAATTGTGGATATTTATGATGGATAATTAATAACATCATTTAAACCTTACATTACATAGATTGAACTTTTATATGAAATTTCCCATGAGAATGATGTCTTACATCTACATATATTGTTCCCAGAGTATTATATTTGGTTTTAGATAATGGCTGGACCCTGATGGAAAAAACATAATAATAAATACAACTTGTAATGTAATGATTATAATCTTGAGAAACTAAATGTTATGGGATATGGAATGTAATATATTTTTATATAATAACACATAATATGAATCATAAAAGAAATCCATATTTTAAATGGAAGTAAAAAAAGTTTAATTTATTACATTATGGTGAAACATCTACAATTTTTATTTTGTTACTCTAATCCACTAATTGATGGGTAATGGATCAACAATATTGAGAAAATAATTTTAATTATTAAATGCTCCAATCAAGAATAATATATTAATGTTATTTATTATTTAAAAGGTAATTTAGATCAATATAGGAATATTATAATGAAAATAAATAAAAACAAAGAAATGGGATGAATATAATGTGTTTTTTTGCGGATATTCCTTAGTAGCTACTCCCAATATATTCTACATAAAACAATGTATTATTAATTTATTATGATGAAAAAAATGGATGAAGATTCCTTTTTTACATAGGGATAAAATTTTAAAAGGACATTAATGGTATGCAGATAATTTAAGAATCAGTCTGGAATGTACAATTTATTGATTCATTGGGGTTATAAAACAATTCCTTTGAAAGGAATTATTTATAAGAAACTCCCGAATTGTGAAAAAAATTGTTCAATATTCATAGAAGGTGAATCTTTTAATCATTGTAACCCATCAATCTCATGGTTTTTATAAGGAAAAAACATATGCAAATCAATGAAAATTAAATAAATAGTGTGGAGAATCAGATGAGATTTCATTTATTCACAATATGTATCTTGAAACATAATGGATATTGTCTTTTATAAAGTAGTTAATGGTTTAGTTCCTAATTGGATAGTCATTATGAAACTGAAATCTAATGTTATGGGATGAAGTTAGCTAATGTTGTGAAATAAGATATTGAGGAAACAAATTTACTAACAACACTCCAATCATTCTAAATAAAGTTTTTTTGAAATTATGCAAATCAATTCCCTCATATAATGGAAATTATGGGTTATATTGCACAAAAATCCCTAAAGGAGAATGAAAATGGATATTCTTATAAAATATTTATAGATGAATAAATTTATATTAATCATTCAGTGTTATATTATGTTATCATCTCCCTCTACATGATGTATGGAATAATGAACCATAATTGGATTGATCCACTCAATGTTTTCCTTATGTATTGGATTATACTTGTTGAGTAGTACAGGTAATGATGAAATGTTTTTATGGTTTTAAGGTGATATTGTTTTGAGAAAAAAATATAAATACAATGTTAACCCTTAATATGATAATGATAAATGGATAATAATTGGATGAATATAGTATTGATTTTTATAAAATGTAATGGATACTATTGGTGACCTTGTAACTGATTAGTATTGTGAAGATATGGTATCTTATGGTATCATGTACCAAATTTTTAGATTTTTTCGATTTCTGGTATAAATAATTAATATATTTTTTAATTAATGCACGTTTTAATTTATTTTTTATCTTATTTTAGATTTTATCCATTTATAAATAGAATAAATCAAAATGAAATTAAAATTATTGGTGTGTAAAAATTAATAGATAAAATTGTTTTTTGGAGGATTAACAATAATTTGGAGTTGAAAATATAGGGACCTATATTGTAATTTTTTTACATTAATATTTTGGAAGGCTCATAAGAGTGCATTTTTTTTAAATTAATTATGATGAAAATTTTATAAGGATTTAGGGATTAATTTATTAATTAAAAATAACAATACTAATTGATATTGTGAAAACATTTTATAATAATTTTTTATAAAACATGAGATATATGGAATGAACTTTCATACACTTATGGACTCCATGGTCTAAATTGTTCTATAGGAATTCCATTTTCTTCTTAATTAATTACATAAAAAATGATTCATTTTTTTACAATACATAATCAATATTGAGATTAAAATCATTCAATTGAAGAATTTCAGTATATCTTCATAAATGAATTTTATGTATATTTTTTCATAATAACATCATTTTAAGGATATTGATAATATTTTTAGAACTATTTGGTACTCTGATAGGTTGTTACTAACATTTTACTGAAATTTTTCTATATAATTCTCTATAATATAATGATTGTAATAATAATATTCAAATTCCATCGTCTTCATTTTACACTAATGTTATTCACATTGGAATCGTACTTCTTTGGTAATCATCGCCTTATACATTACCTATTTTTTTGAAAATGTATTATTGAACCCATTTTCGATGTGGATTCCCATAAAACAAATTAACAAAAACCATAATTTATTTTTATATGTGTCTTAAAATTATCATAAACATAATTTTTATTAATTTCTTATCATATCGGGATGACAAGTTATTGATTGGCTCTTCCACCGAATATCTCTCAAGAACATGATGTGTTCAATGATTCTACCTTAAAGAGGTAAATACCTTTTCCTTGAAATGATCTAAATTAATATGTAATTTTTATTGGTAATTTATTATAAGGTTGAATTGGTTGTGATTCGGGATCATAGAGATCTTGTTCTATGAAACCATGTCTCTCACCAGGTTGACATTTGGTGGTGAAACCACCATATTCGGTAAGCTATATGGGAACATGAGGATGTGATGGGAAAAAGGTATCCTCCAATATTTTTATCCAAATGATTCACTTCATGGTATAAATTATTTATTAGGGGGTATAATGTAACCACAAGAGAATTAATTCTATGACATATTTTAACATAATTTTAATCTCTTTGATATCGTTCTTTTCACAAAACATCAGCTTAAGCATATTCCAATATATTATTAGTAATCTATGGAAGTTATCAAAGAGATATAGGAATGGTATGAATTAAAACAAGAAAAATATGAAAATAAAAATACAGAATTATATAAAATGAATTTGATGGTTACAAAAAAATAAGGAATAAAAAATATCCAATTCAATAAAAGGGAATTAATTTCATAAAAACATTATTTATTCTCACAACAGAATTTTACCATAATAAATTATGTTTTTAACTATTAGAGAATCATAATAATTAATGTTATATTTTTAATAATCAATAATAGTTTATTAAATTTATTCATTATGATTTTTAGGATTAATATAAGAATAAATCACATTTTATGCCAAAAAATATACTTTTTTAAGGATAATATTTCCACCATTTAATGGTGGACCTATTTTGAAACTAAGTTGTAAAAAATTAATTAGTTTTATTTGAAACTTTCAACCTAATTTTCTAAATTGGTATATAAAAAATATCTATGGGTTAATTGTTTCTATTTTATTGATAAGTTTAATTTTTTGATTAATAGTCTGAAATAATGCATTTTTATTAAAAACAAAATTTTCATCTAAATTAGTTACACAGTAAAATTATATTTTAAAATTATTTTGAAGACTAATTAGATATGTTTTTAATATAAATAAAACTACAGGTCATTTTATGAATTTTATATTTATATTAAATTTAGAAAAATTTATGACATAAAAAATTTACCTCTTTAAAGAAATTCTCTCACATTACCCCTCTAGAATTAATTAAAAATATTATATTAATAAATATAGAATTTTATTTTGTTATATAGATTCCATATTTAAAAAAATAGTATAGATTATGTATCATGTTCATAAGAATTTTATTTTACGAAAATGATACCATAATAAAAATAAATATTTATCACATTGTTTGTAAAATAATAAAATGGATTAATGTTAAAATGTTTTGGATTAATGTTCCTAATAAATAAAAAATTATATTTTTTATTTTTGTTCTTCTTGAAACTCACCTAACATTAAAACATTAATTTTAAAATTTCGTTAATTACTTCCACCCCCATTGGGTTTTATTTTAAAATTAAATTATCCTTATTTAATCACGTAAGACAACACATCATCATGTATATATACCACCTCTCAACACCCCATTTATCATAAGATTAATTATGATACAAAAATATATTCCAAACCATATCATTATAAAACTACCAATCTACATTTTCTGATTGTCTCAAAAAATATCAAAATCCACGATCATCAAGGTGTCCTTCAAGGAGGTGATACTCCAGAGGTAATTTTCAAAAATCACCTATCTAAATTAATTTTATTCATATTATTTATCATCACATCCTATATACGTAAATTCATGATAAATAGATAATTATATTTTTATAATATTTTTATATTTCAAATATTAAATATCAAAACTGTTTCATTACTCATTTCATTTATTTAATGAAATAAAAGTATTTCCCAAAATATTCTAGTTAATCTCCAATGTGAATAGTTATTTTTTAGGAATTTTTTTCCCCCGGAAAGCATGTTACAAAAATTGTTGTTGTTTTCAAAAAAGATTCTAAATATTTTATTATAAAAAATATCATGTTCTATAACAAAAATATATAAATAATATTAATTGAAATAAATTTATTATTTTTTCGAAATTCACATAAAATAAACTACTCAATTTTCATTAATAATTTATCTATGGAATCATCCCCATTAAAAAATAAAAAATTGATATATGATACCATTTAAAAATGATGAATTATTATAATACCATTTCATTTTTGTTCTGTTTTTTAATTTCACATTGAGTCAATAATATATAGTTACATACAAATAAATGGATCATTAAACCATTAAGTGAACACATTAAAAACAAAGAATAAAATGAAATATTATTAATTATGGGGTGTTATGTTGTTATTAAATCGTAATATAAGATATTATAAAGATAAATATAATTCTGTAAAAAATTAATATATATTTTAAAACTATTATATTTGTTGATGTTGTATGAAAATCTAAATGGAGGCCAAGTTAAAGGTGTTTTCATCTCACGTTTTCTTCTACGAGACATATTCCTCATATTTCACTTATTTAATATTTTTGTTTTATTTTATAATAATGTATAAATAATTATTACTATATCCTTCGATAATTAATAATATTTAATTTGATACTTAATATTTTTTTGGGGAATACAATTCAACTGATTATAATTTCGTATGGTAATTATTTAAACCATTTCCATCAATTTGGATAACCATTTACTTTATTGATTTTTCAATTCATTGATAATGAGTGGGATGAATTTATGTTTTATTAAAATTTAACTTTTAAAAATATTTTATTCAATTTAAAATTCGCATAATGAATTATTTTCATTCAATCATTCATTAATGATATTATATTTGTAAAAAAAATTCATTTAAAAACTACATTTTTAAAATATCCCTTAAAACTCCAATTTCTCAATGACCACGATATATAAAATTACTTCCAACTATGAATTTTCTGTTATCATATTATTTTTATTGTAAATATTAATCATTTTTTGCATTTTAACAAATTATTTAAAAATTATTAATTTTGTGGTTTCTAAATGAGTTTATTTGGGACTATTATGAAAAAAACACCAAATAAATGTTTTTTAACATATATGGTATGGGTTACTTTTCATAACATGATTTTGATATAAATTCATGATGAATAAATCCCTATAATACTATTTATTATTTAATTAAATTTTTTGTTATTTATAATTTTAAGTAATTTTAATAAAATATAACTTTAAAAATTAAATGATATTATACTAATAAATTATTTCAAGAAATCATTTAATATTATTTTCCATATTAGTTATGTTTATTTATTATCACATATAAATTACTAGGGATGTTTTTTATTAATATCATCCTATTTTTTATAAATTTGGTTTGTGTATATTAAGGAATGATATTTCTGAAACATATTTATTTTTTATGGGATATGTTATTATAAATAATTTATGATATCAAATATATTTTCATTGCTTTTTGTATGATTTATGTTCTTCAGTAACACATATGTATGGTTGGGTTATGTTACTAGTGGTAAAAATATATTCCTATAATTCAATAGGTAATGATTTCTCTATCATTATATAGAGTAGATTGTATCTATAATTGAAACTAGTTTAGTAAAGGACATTATTCACTATATAGATTGTGCAGTAAACCTAATCCACCAATATAGTAATATGAGTGAGACTTTCCTACATAAATGTTATTGGAAATGAATTAAATACACTATTATAGTCATTCTAGTGATCATTGGAAACAATGAAGATATTGGTAGGGAACACCATACTCTATTATAGTCTTCTGTGTGAACCTTCTCTACTATGATGTTTTTTGAAGTGAACCTATTACACTGTGATAGTCATTGAAAAAAATCATTTACTACTATTGAGATGATTTGATATGATTTTGTGTATTCAATTATTCTATTTCATATTCCATCATTATTATATCATGATAATTTAAGATTCATTTATTATGACCATGTTTTTCTTAATATATGACTAAATATTATAATTTTTTATGAAAAGTATATTTTTTAAATTTTATATTCATGACCATATTCTTATGTAATATATCTACCTTATTTACCAAAAATAATAATATATAATAACTCTTTTTTAATCATACCCATTCATTGGTATAATAAATTATATTTTATATTTCAAAACTGTTCATGTTATGAAAGAATATTTGTGAGATGATGTGATTCTTTTATGAACTAGTTGTTTAACATTTCATGATTACAAATACACTAAAATTGTATGATCCTCGGTTTTTATGGTTTTAATATGTTCATATGTCTATTTATATATAATATCTATGAAATAAATTTGTTTTTTTGATACTGTCCATGTACATCACTTCACTATTTTTCTACACACTACGTGTAACCAACAAGGGGCCTTTACATGTACATTATAGGGCCATGTTCCCCTAAACAAGAAATATCATTAGGTAAATTTCTTGAATACCATGTACCAGTGAATTAAAAGTGTCCCCCATAAATGGAGTACTTCTATAAAATAGAATAATACCTAAATATGATGAAAACACAGTGTTCGTTCTTGAATCAACACGATGTATGATCCTGATTTCGAATCCGGAAACCCCTCAAATCACCAAGAAATTTGTTCAATCATGAAATATTCTAACAAAAGGACTATGATTCCAATGATAATAAATAAGGTGTTCAAAAAAATATCAACATGGATTTATAATAATATATCAAAAATCCCTTTGTTTGGGGGAAATCCTATAAAGCATCACCCATTTCTGTGATCCACCACTGTCATACTATGATCTGAATCTTCTCTAGCTCTTTAGTTCTACCTCATTTACTTTCCATTTCTGATTAAAACTACCTTTTTCTCTTTGTCACATGAAAAAATAGGCCATAATGGTGGAATATGTGAGAATCAAAGTGTATAAAGATGTTAATAGCTGAAATTAGAATTGTGAGAAAAATGAATGAATATTTATAATAGAGCTCATGAGGGATTACAAAACTGAACTAATTTTATACCCCACCTTTTAATAACTCCCCATTACAGACTAAATGGTGTTGATTTAATCTCAATATAATGATCTATTCAAAACTTATGTTATAAAATACCTATATGAATATATTAATAATTAATTAATTAAATTTTAATTATTAGTTATTCTTCCAGAATTTTAACATCTCTAAAATACAAAAAATCGTGAGTACTATGGAAGAATTATCTTTAGGGAAAAATTGGTATTTAATAATAATTATCAAAGATCCAATTCTAGGGTCAATTAACCATATTATAGATCATAATAAAATGGTAGTAAAAAATAAAAAACCATCTCATATATCTTGTCACAAAAAACACTGTTCCATATAATCTCCCCAACAAAAAAGTATAATACCAGAAAAAACCATTTGAAAATATATGTTTCCATGCCCCCATCCTATGCATCTATGCATCTTTGTTATCTTGAATTTCAAATTACCATTCTGACAGTATCAAAATCATTTCCACATGGTAGAGACTTAACAAAGTCTGAATCAGTACATCCCATCACATGAACTATTATATAATCTTCTCAAAAATATGTATAAATAATAATATTTCAAAAAATACTAAATTTTCAATAAAATCAAAGTTAAGAACACCAAAAATACAAAATATGAACATGTCACATGATAGATTACAATATACCACCACTGTATTTAAACCCCAATGGGTTTTGTTGACAACTAGGATAGATATTTGAAAATTGATACACATTGTAGAGAAGAACCTATATGAATCATAGTTAGGAATATTTCAACATTGATAATGATCATCTCTAACTAGTTGTATAATAATATCCCGTCAAAAAGGATCCTAAAACACTCTTTGATCAATGGACACATCAATCATTTAATACTTTCTTTTAACCATTTCCAAACTCCACATCTCTTGATAATGTGTGTCCTGGTCAAGCCATGAGTCATCCTTCACATATAACCTGGTCCATTATATTTTTCTCCTCTTCCATGGAGAGACATTACTGATTTAATAATAGCATCCATAAAACCATGCCCATGGAACATCTTGAAAACATTGGTCCCCATCCCATACACATACAATCACTAATTTAGAATTTAAATTGTACTAGACATAACATATGTGGAATTTTATTATATGGTTCATGATCCTATGAGTCATTCATTACATTGATAATTATTCCACACAACGCATCACATAAACCTCATTAGTATAGAAGCACTAACAAAACTCCTCTACAAAATTGGATATATCAACTGCATAACAATTTTTCCTCAAATGAAATTCACTTGGATTTATTCTAGTAATTGGAATCTACATGAGGCCTGATTACATTAGTTTTACAGTGGATACACTTTTCATCATGGTTAACCCAAATAGTAAATCATTTTAATGAATGTTAGGATTCAAAATAAACCCCCACCTTTTTCAAACAACAATTTTATCAAAATGAAAATATTGATGAACCAAGCCAATAACTATGAATCAGTCTCAAACATGTGCATAAAAAAGTTTTATACCTAAAAATGATTCTGATAGCCATGGATAACCCTAATCATTATTTTCTCATTATCCAAACAAAAAATCTACATATATGGTTCTGAGTAATATCTTTTCTTCCTTAGGACTCCCACATATACCAATTGAGCTATTTTCTAATGTGGGTTAGAGGTTCTATAACTGTAGCCTAATATATGATACAACTACAAGGATCATAATGAAGAAATTGACATGGAAGTGTAAAATGTGTCACCATAATCCATCACCGGATCTAAACTACAATGAGAATCCTCATCTGGAAGTACTCCTTTGTGGTCATGATATCAATAGAAGTAATATTTATAACTGATGCTCACTAGAAATTACAGTATTGTAATACACCTCGAGTGCTAGTTAATTTAAAACATGCTGGTTCCTATTAAAATCATACTCATTGATCCAAGTGGATATCCTGGTATTAGTGTTGGTTAGGAATAATTTCATAACAATATATGAAAAAAAAATATTTAGATATTGGCTAACATAATATATAACTCAGTCTAAGAATCAAATGTATAAAAGGGATCCACCATTTGGGAATCATATTTCCTATCACCTTGAACAACCATTGCTCATATTGTATGTGAAGTCTAATTCATGAGCTTCACAACAAAAATTCTCAATATTGATCCATATCTCATTACATTACAATGTTATAAATATTATTGTCGAACCAATTGGGTAAAATTATAGAAAAAAACTATATAGGAAAACTGAATTTTGGTTTCTATTAACTCTTTAAAATAATTATCCTATATCATCACTGCAAATCACACACTAGCATGCCTATTAAATGTGAACACTACATTAAAAAATGAATCGTGAGATGTCACATTAAAACTCCTAAATTATTAAAATTTAATTACTGGCCTCTTTCAAATGGTCCTTGACTTGTAAATACATAAATTTCATCTCATAGTGAGGTTATGATACATAGATAACATCCCCACAACATGTTCACCTCTTAAATATAAAATCCCATAAAACAATAAGATGTCAAATTAGAATATAGATCCCATATCCCAAGAATACATGACATCATACTAGAATATGTTTTCTTAGTGAACTATTCATATATCCATAAATGGTTATAACATATTCTTAATACAAATATATTTTATAACGAACCCGATAGCACAATATGAAAGGAAGGCATATGATTCCTCATTGTTGTGTGAAAAATTAGATTCCCCTATACTAGTTCCCAGATCATGTCCATTACATGGACTCAAGAGAACATTCCTATATTCAAGAAGTTTTTCAACTAGCAGTGCGGAACTCATTCATTTCGTGGAAAGAAAATTCACACATATCATTGTAAAAATATATTCAATAAATAAATAATACCCAATTATTAGAAAACATTTTTCATAAGTAATAAATAAATGAAATAGAAATGTTGTAACAGTAAATTAAATTTTATATATAAATGAATATTAATGTCCTACAAACAACACCAGTAACCCTAAATCTCATATAGACCTGAAAGAGTATATAAAGTTGATATAAATTTACGTGAATTTATCACTAAGTTTAAAAATAACTCATAAATGGTTTACAAACAATACTGAGAGTCTCCATCTTGATCCAATGATTCCAAAATAGATGACATTATTATTATAGAACCTCATTCCGTATACATATCAACCTTGTATATATTCTCATCATCAAATGAAGAAATATTATCTTTATGCACACCAATGATATAGTATTGGGAAGACCATTAATCATTATAGGAAACCCAAATTATGAACCTATCACTTCACTTTCATAAATCCCTAATCAGGAAACATTCTCTACCTATCCATTACGTAACTAATAAGTGAAAAGAAACACATATAAATGAATTATGCTTTTCCACAGCTAATTCATGGTTCCATGGCCTCATTCAACATGACACAACTCCATAATTTATTTGAAAATATATTTATCGATATATATAATTATATCCCCAAATATTTATATATGCATGTTCCCAAATACAATATTATATAATATTTTAATATAAAATAATTTGTATCCCAATATTCTATATAAAAAGGGTCCAATGATCTAATCAACAAGATATACAGTGAAGAGAACATTGAGAAATAAGTCATATGACTCAAGCCATGTAATTATAATTTTAGCTATTTGTCTAAAATATCATTCGACAATTCCATATTTAGGAAATTCTAAAAATTTCATTACTAAATTTATATCTCCATAATAAGATACTTCTCCTAACCATGGGTTCACACATACTCATCTATAATCACTATAATCATGGATTCCAATAATTATTTAGATATCCTGTAAATTTTCCCTATGTTGGACGTCATCCAACCAATACCATGCATACCATGTTCAATGTATAATCCCTTGGTGCCATATTTTTACAATCAGAACATTGTAACACAGATAATATATATATTTTTAACCCCTTATATTTTTAACTGAGATATCACTTGTGATACATCATTTCGACCACTCATGGATTTTAATATGTGATATGGTAATTATCCATATCCCTCAGGATAGTGTAAGAATGTGTATAATGATGAGAAAATCCATATCCAAAATCATGGTATTGAATTCAATTTGGGAGAGTATAATCATCCTAATCACCCAGGAGACCGTAATAATCCACGAGTATAATAGTCAGTGATTCAATTCTCACATCTAAAGGAGAATAATCATCTTCTTTAATTGAATGTTAATTATAACTAAATTATCCACATCACTCGGGTGATTGTAATTATCCATCTGTATCATTTTTGATATTTCATTCTAGTATATCAAAATAAAACACCTAATGGATATATTTATGGAAGAGACATTTGAACTAAAAACAATATAATAGTCAAATATACATTTTCATTATCAAAAGGAATATTTGAAGATTTTTTTCCTAAATTAATATAAAAATAACATGGATTAAATGCCAAATACTAGTATTTATGAGGGGTAATCAAATTAAATGTATAACATATATCCGAGGACAGAGGGTTAAGAATCCAAATAGAGAGAAACTCATCTCATTAGCCACATCATCCACAAAATAGGCATAACGTCATGAAATAAATGTTGCATCATCAAAAAATTTTTGAATCCATAAACATATACCATTTTTTCTCATTTTTAATCCCACAAATACATATATATCCCCATGATCCTATATGTTTTTAATAAGTAAGAAGATGACATCTTCTATAATATCTACCAAAAGTTATTTACATATTAGGGTAAATCAATAATTTGGGCACCCACTTGTTCAATCAATTCATTACACATGAATGAAATCATAGATCATATCCTCAAGGTATACACATAAGAAAATAAATTGTACATGGGTTCCACATTGATGAAGGTTAATGGATTAATCCTGACTTGAATCCTTAAATATGATTAAAAATAGAAATACTACTCATAATACTTATAATTATAGAATGGTTATGGAATTCTATATGATATTAGTAATGTTATAATGTAAGAAATATAATCCCCCAGGGGTTCCTTAGTACTCAAATGAATATAGAATCCTCTTAAATGGAATCTTATCTATTATAACACAAGAAGAGGATCCCTTCAAGGGATCCATTTATAAAACAAATATTATAGACTCATATTCTAGAAGGTGACATTTCAAAAGGGTTATGTCCTCTATGTAAGATCTATGAATGGATCATTAATGGGATATAACTCATGATTCATTTCAGTTTAATATCATCCTATCTAGATAAAACATGAAACAATTAGTAGGGGAATAACCTATCAATTCAGTAAAACTCATGAAATTCCATGTAGGAGTTGGAAAACCATATATGGTCATTAACGATAATGATATACACAAAATGATATTCAAAATATAATAAAAATGAATGATATTCATACTCATGGGTGTACAAAATGGAAATCCACAAGTGGTATATTTGTATGATTACAAGATGTGTGTACCCTGTTTGATGATGTATACCCTCACAGCCTTGCCGAGGCATATACTCTAGTTAAGCATGTCATGTAAAATCCCATGTAGATGGATTTGTATCCAAGTACAGTGATTTTACCATAAATTAGATACCTTCTCATGTACATCACATGGAACATAAATGTTATTTGAAAGACCATGCTAATCTACACAGTGGGAAACCCATATGCAGTCTGCATGTTTTCTATATATAACTAGGTGCCCCTAAACATGCTAACTATCAAGGTATGAAGTACTAGTTGAATTTCCATGTAAAGGGAGTTTTTTTTCTATATATAGTGTATATGTAAACATGATCATCATCATAGAACAAAAAAGTACACATCATTCTCTCTTGAATAAACATGTTGTTTCATTGGGATTCAAGATTGGGAATCCCCTCAAATTGTGAAAAAACCATGTTCTCTCCATGAAATCTATAGATTGACCCACTAAGGGACCCATTAATGAATATTAATTATTTTAAAAATAGTTATGGTAAATGTATTAGGATTTACATAAAAAAATTATCCTTTGACTGGAATCCACCAAGGATAACTCGGTTCTCATAGTTCACGTTTGTTGCAAGATGATATCTATTGTCTCAGGTTCTATAGTGGTACCTCTATTTTAATAAATCTATATATCTCAATATATTCCATTATATAATATTTAAATGACATATGATTCCCCAAGGGTGGGGTTATATGAGAAACCACATGGGAGAATAAGGTAATTATAAATTAAACAGAAAATGATGAAGAAAACGAAAAAGTAAAAGGGTAAACATAATGACTATGACACCTGAACTAAGTATATACCCCACATAGTTAATTATCCGAATTATAATAATCTCAAAGTCGATATAAGAATGTCAATCATGTTCTTATTTTAAAATATATGAATGAATGAACCTATTGTATTAAATTAATATTTAATTAATTAAATATTAGGTATTAATTTTTCTGCTATATTTGGAACGTCTAAATATTTCACCAAACTCTTTTACCATAGTAAGATTGTAATTCTATGATAAAAAACTTTTTCATAATAATTACTCATGATCAATTTCTATGATAAAATAATAATTATACCACTAATAAAAATCATATTAAATAAAATAAAAATTAATTATTATCATGTTTATTCAGAAAAAACAAGGCCCCTTAAAATATAACATTTGAATCAGTTAATAAAACAAAATATTGTCATATTATGCTTTAATTATACACTTATCTCATATTACAAACCGTTATAATCAATATTTATCTATAAAATTAGAAAATAGTTTTAGTAGACTTTACAATTCATGATGACCAAAAAATAGGTTCATCCTATTTAATTATATTAATTATTATATCAAAAAATATTGAATCAATTTATCCATATTCAATTTCATTAAGTGATAAAATTTAATGATAATTATTTGTGAAAACAACATTAGAGAGTTGTTTTCAATTAATTTTTTATGTATAAAACATAAATCACTTCAATTCCTTGAATTATAGAAACCATAAAATGAATTTTTAAATATTATATTAAATATAAAATCTATAAATTTCATTATAATCCTAATTAAATATATATTATATTAATTTATTTTGTTAAAAAACATTTTGGGCATTAAGAAGTTATTTTTAAATATGATTTATTCCTAAAAACATATCCAAGAAGAAATTTTAATTGTTATTATTGTACAGTTACTAAGTTCAGTTATTAATAATAGAGTATTATTTTATGATAACATAAAATTAAAAACATAATCTCTCATTTACATTAAAAGAAGTGAATATCTCTTAAGAAAAATTATTTATTGATGTTAAATGGAAATAAAATGTTATTAGAGATTTATGAATATTTCACTCTAAGATAGTATGGGTATATTGATTTTAGACAATATTACAAAATCATAAAATTTAATGAATAAAATTTCTATAAATTAATATTAAATTTCACTCAAAAAATATCATAACTATTTTGGATAATTTGATTTATTTGAAGATAAAAATAACAATACTGAAAATTTAGTTATTAATTACTATGAATAGATAGATAAATATTAATAAATAATAAATATTATAAATATTATTAAAACATCAGATTTTATTATTATTTATATATTTTACTTTAATGGAATGGTTATAATGGTTTATTGTATCATGGTTCATATAGACTCAATTTGCGTATAAGGAATGATATTAAATATAACATCATTTATTTAGATATAAATTAATATAAAATCATGGATTGTAAAATAATACCTGACCCCAAATATACAGGATATCATAATAAGAAATAGAACAATTAGGTATAGGATTCTCACCATATATATGGTCACTGACCACTGAGATGTTTATGTCACGTTATATATTTTCCTATACGCCTGAGTAGAGGTAACAACAACAATAACAAGGTTTACTCAGAACTAATACTCCAAAATATATTTATTTCTGTCAACCAATAGCGTCACTAGGTACCACTAAATGAAATTATAATTCTCCACCAAATCAATTTTCTACTCACTCAGTTCCTCATCAATATTAATCATGTTCCTATAGGTATATTACATCACAAATCAAAAATATTATCAATTATCAAACCACATTTTCATAAAAAATTTTGGGTTGTGCATTTAGATGATAAAGCAAAGGCCCTTATGTTCAGAGTAAACCAATTTCCTTCCATCTATAATACTATCACACTGATAAATAAATATGTGATCTGTCATTTCCAACTCCAGTTTAGGAATCAATTTTTATTTTAGATGTTTCCTCAAGAAACTACATGTTATTTAAACAATGGGGCAGTCTTGTTTCATAATTACTCATGGAGTATCCCTTGTGTAAAACAATATTTGTTATAATAGTTATCTATTATAGAGTGGATTTATATTCATATAAATAGAAACGATAAAGACTTATCCCTGAATTCCATGTTATATGGATTTAACCATATGAATATCTCTCACATCATGGTTTGGGGAGCATCGTTACAAACTAATGGGAGAATTGAAAAATCATTATAGATTTATTCCCAAAAATCCAATAATTATATATATCCCAAAAACATTCATGGGTATCTTTCATGAATCCATGTATTCAAACATCAAATGGATCACTAATTTCACTACCACATATATTCGATGATCTAATAAGAAGAGATCAATTTTCTTAATTTGACCCATAAAAAAGAATTTTATAAAATTTGTACTCTATATGTGTTAAAAAAATATTATCATGATTATAAAATTCTTCAGGAAATGTGTACTAGTAAACTATATATCAATTGTAAAACCCCCCAAATATAATTATAATAGAAGTAAAATAAAATATTCATCATGGAAATAAACATGGATGGTTCATTTTATCTTGTAATCAGAATTAAAATATAATCTCTAATGAAAATGTACCCTAAAATTATGTAGTAGAAATATTAGAATACCTAAAAAGAGTCTAAATATAATCCAAATTAAATGAAATAATAGTCAACAACCCATTACTTCATTTTGGGAAAATGAGATCCTCGATAAAAATATTTTGACAAAAATTATTGACCATTATATATTTTAACATTTGAAAATAGATAAATAATTATAAAAATACATTGATCATATTAGAATAATGTAATAATGACACCCAATGGGATATTAAAAAAATTATAAAACATTATTCCCACTAATCTTTTAATTCAGCCATCATTATTGAATCACTCATTAGGAAATAATTATGTATTATAGAATATGATCTATATTGTTTCAATAAACTATAATAAATTATTGGGTTGAACAACTAGAGAATAGATATATGAATCATTTACTTAATATTGAAAATAATATTATAATATTTTCTTATGATGGAATCCTTATTTTACAATTATCATATCCAAACATAGTAGATATAAATCCATCACTCTAGAGACTGTATCCAAATCTTTCTCATATTAATTTAATCTTACTCTTCCATTGAAATAGTAAATATGTAATAAATACAAAACCCAAAAATCCTTAAATATTTTCAGTTATAAAAAGTGATCTATAAAATAGTGAAATCCATTTGGTATCAATATCCATTGATCACCTGAAACCACCTAGGACATCAACCAATAACCACACATCACACACTGAATGGTGTTATAAAAATACCTTTCTCTTTATAGGTAATTGATCCTCAAACAATGTCCCCAATTAATAAAATAAAATATAAAAATAATGATTTAAATTTATGGATGAAATTTGATATACTGTTATAAGATACAATGATAATAAATAAAAAATTTGAATTCCCTTCATTACAATAAATAGATGGTTGATTGATGATAGTAAATTACAATATCCCCTATCCTATATCTTATCCACATGATCTGTGAACATCATGAGGAGAATTTAAATACTATACCTACTATATGAAAAATCATAGAATCATCCATACCTTGAGAAAACCATATAGATCTAGCTACAAGAATGTAGTACAAAACATTATCTAGCCATTTTCCACTAATCCTATCCATTATAATGAAACATTACATAAATATATGTAATATGTGGATGAATATATTTTCAGATCTACCAGGACAAACAATTCTCTATTGGAGTTTCAGGGTAGTACAATATGGTTTATCATGTCTTCGCATATTAATGTTATAATAATGGTTATCACTCGTATAGGGATGATGATGTTTCATTGCCATAATAAGTATTCATATCACTAAATTAATGAAAATTAATGAAATTATACAATAAGATACTAAAAATAAATTCATGAATCCAATATATGAATCCGTATTCCCAAAATGTATATCATTTTCCTAACAATAATGTATAATAAAGTATTTATTCATCACCTCGAAAAATATATGTTTTATGAAATATTAATTTGATAAATATTTGATGGTCTCATTAAAAATCTAAAATTTATATCAAAGGAATTATCATAACTTTTCAATGGATTTGGAATGTTATAAAACATAATTAAAAAGTTGGGATAATAATTCATTGAAAAGGTAATATATTCTAGAAATTATTAAATACTAAACTATCAAAACCCGTCCCCCAGGGCCCATGTCGTGACTACCCCAAGCCCGCATTCAATAGGCCAAGGGATGTCAACTAGCACCAAAGGAATAATTCTCTAAAACTGGGAAGAAATTTCATTTATAACGTATAAACAGACACCGTAGATATGAACACGAGTAAACTGTTTAACCAACATGTGAGTACAATAAGTAAAAATGGGCCGGAATTCAATCCCAAATGGAAATTAAAAGAAACCAAAAGTAATAGTACTACATAGGAAAAAGTAAAAACATCTACTGGGTCATCCTCCGAGTATCCTACCTAAAGGGTAGTTCTAGATCACCTCCTCAGCACTCTAGGTCCCTCTATCTCCTCAGTGTACTAGAAAATTGTATGGTCCACCTCTGGGTACCATCCAATCATGGTACTCTCAGCCTATGTCAACGTTGTTCGTCATCTACATCCAAGACAACGAGGTGCAGGCATAGCCCGTGTAGCGGTGAGTATAACGATACTTAGTAGGGACTCCGAGACCCTCAAGGTCTCACAAAAATACAACAAGGATAAGCTTCAAAGTATGAAATCAATAGATAACCTTGCATATGTATATACCCATACATATACATAAGTAATCATGTGATCCATCTCAATCCTGAGGAAAAAATAAACAAACTAATTCAGCTGAACCAGGGTTTTATTATAGGGGTAGAAACATTTTGAACCCCCATCTGCTAGAGTACTCCTCCACTATCGAGTACAATGGGCATGCCACCACAACCAAGTGATTACCACTAACCTTGAGCTACTGAGGTACTTCTCCTATCAAGTATCATGGGTCTGCTGCATCATCGAGAGGCGCTCCCCACCGTGGGTCAGCTGCCACAACCAGGTCCTCACCCTAATAGCCCACAGAGGTACTCATCCAGTCATGTATCGTAGGTCTACCACTCCAACAAGGCGCTCCTCTCCCGTGGGTCTGCTGCCACAACCTGTCGATCTTGACTAGGATAGTCGAGTCAGTTTGATTCAATCATTCAGTAGTTGTCAAGTCTCATCCAGCTACATGGTTGCCGAAAAAATGCTCGCTCGTCTCCGGAAGATCCTATTCACATGCTACTGGTTGATGATCCAACTTCTAAGAAGTCCAACAATGAATTATCCAAATGGTCTTCCACATCATAGGGGTCTCAACGTAATTGATGGTGAGTCAATCGGACGCCAAGTCTGTATGTTGTTAGCCATTTAGTACCGGGGGCCAGTTTGGATTCGTGCACCATCCAACCTGATCGTATCTCAATTATACCCCAAACACTAGTGGGGTATACACAAAGGGACCCCCACACTCCATGATTACCAGCAATGCTGATAGATCGTCAAACGGACAACCGGTTCCTAATATATGGCCAAATGAAATTAAAGGGTCGTAGTGGGCTCGGTTTCGGTCCCACCTGGTCGGACTGACTAGGCCTAACCCAGTTTGGGCCAACACGGTTCTGGTATCCCAGGACTGAACCGTTGGTTCTGGCCCGAACCGTAGGGCGTGGTGGCCATTTGAGTTCGGCACGGGCCACTAGGCCTAGCCCAGCCAGCCGCGAGGAACCACGGAGAGCCACAAGGGCGCAGGGCAGCTCGACCCAGCCCGGGGTGGCTTGGCCCGGAAGGGCTCTGGGAGGGGCCGGTTCAGCCGATGTTCCACGTGGGCATGAACAGTTCGTCCTAGGGCATCACGGCTGACATTGGGGAACGACCAGTGAGGGCGGCGTAGACGGCGAGGCTGGAGAGGAAGGCACAGGCAGCGAGGCAGCAAGGCCGGGGTGTGGCATGGCTGGGTGTGGCGCCGCCAGAGCGCTGCATAGCTGGGGTGCATGGCTAGTTCGGTCGGTATTCGGAATGTCGTGGGGGCGTTGCAGGTCACTGAGGCCATGGGTGGCACGGTCGTTTCCTTCATTGCCTTCATCTCCGTTTCAAAAAACACAACAAAGAATATCTTCGGGCGGTCTGGCCATGTTAGTTTGGCCCTCACCCTCTGCGTTTATAGGGGTAGCAATCGGTTCATCATGAAAAAATCACAACAACCCTCCATCTAGAGGAAAACAGCCTCATTATTCACTTTGAAATAAAGGAAGATCGTAGGAATAAATCATACATAAATAAAATTAAATCTATACCCTATTCGTTGTTTGCCGACAGAGTCACAAGGGAGAAAACAGATCGTTTGTAAAAGAAATATGTTTGTGTCATCGGTGTTTTTCTTGATCTTCGATTTGTGCTCTGGTTCATTACAGTCAATGATGTCCAATGTTACAGGATGTCACAAGGAAGATGGTCAAAGTCGGGGCTGATGTTCTTCATCGGTGGACCATTTTTCATGGAGGAAATGTTCATCATTGGAGAGTTTTCTCTCAATAGCTATAATATTACTTTTCCATCCCTTTTCCCACAAATTAATAAATATCCCCTCAAAATTATAGAATATATATTATTTAGTTTTATGGGTTTAAAATTCAAATTGAAGAATTTAATTAAATGTAATGACTCAATTAATTAAAGGAGGAGGTTTGACACCATTAGTAGAGGGGGTGGGGGTGGCACCATTATGATAAGGGAGGTCAAGAGACTCTTCCTCGTTTATGTGGGAGTTTAGTGGTTTTCATAAATAAATTGGGTCGTTTTTTCCTAGGTGTTCCCCACACCATAACCTCTCATCAGAGGTTAGGTTTGGGTGGGCCGACCCGCTATAACCTCTCATGGAAGGATAAGGTGAGGTCGTCCCCACCTTCATCATCCACATGGGTTCTTATAAAAGATAAAATAAAATAAAACATGCATTTATTTTATTTTATTCATTCCATGAAAAACCCCAAAAATATCTTTCACCCTCGACCAACTACCATCGAGGTAAATGTATTCTTAAGGGAAAAGGGCGTTTTGAGTTCAATAGTGTCCTCAGATTTCCATTTCGAGCACTAGTTGAAATGATAGAAAAACACAGTTATATGTTTACTGATCATACCTGAACTGTACTTCAGAAATTGTTTCTGAGCACATCGAGCCATGGAATAACACACCGTTAACATTCAAATACTCGTAAGATTACCATTTAATTAAAAAAATTACATGGAAATTATGGGTCTTTACAAACTCCCAACCTTAGGGTTTTATGTCCCTGTAAGATACAACTCATAATTAAGAGAAGAAGTGGGGGTACTGAGCATGCATCTGAGCCTCCCGATCCCATATGCTCTCTTGGAGGTACTTTTGATGCCAGCGAACATGCACTAGAGGTATAAACCATCCATGAAGGACCAACTCCTGTCGAACCTTAATCTCTACTAGAACCTCCATAAATGTTTCCGCATCATTGATGTCCAGATCTCCATGATCGATGATGTGATAATGGTTGTGCATGTATCTCCTAAGCTGGGATATGTGGAAGAAGTCGTGCACCCAGTGCAACTGAGGTAGTACAACTAAGCGATATGTCGCCTCACCAACTATGCTGGGGTCCTGAAAAGGTCTGATAAACCTCAGATATAATTTTCCACATCGTCCAAATATCTATAGACCTCATCGGGGTGAGACCCGTAGAAAGACGTGGTCGCCATAATCGAACTCTAGAGGTCTCCATCTTCTATTAGTATATTAATTTTTCCTACTCTGTGTAGTCTTCATCCATTCTTGGATGATCTGCACCTTATCCGTGGGAGCCCATACCATATCAACTCCCACTAGTGTTGAATCCCCAGGGTCAGTCCAACACAATGGTGATCTAAGAGGTCGCTTTTATAATGAATCAATATTTGAAATTCTAATGGTGGAGTGATAGTAGTTGTTGTATGGAAAATGTAACAAAGGTAAGTGATCATCCCAACTACGACCGAAGTCGAGGACACAAGAACACAACATGTCATTGAGAGTCTAAAGGGTCCGCTCAGTCTGGCCATCCGTTTGAGGATGGAATGCAGTGCTCAAATGATGTTGTTTTCCGAAAGGATACAACAACACCTTCTATAGCTGGAAAGATAACCATGTATCATGATCGAAGATAATTGTCAAAGTTACACCATGTAGCCTCAAAATCTCTAGTACATAGATGCATCCCAATCCCTCTACTGATCCCTACTCTGTGATCAGTAGGAAGTGTGACGACTTGGTGAGTCGGTCAACAATCACCCAAATCGAGTTGTGTCCTCTAGATGTACGTGAATGTCCAATCACAAAATCCTTATATATCCCATCCCACTTCCACTCTGGGACCTCTAAAGTCTAAAGCAAGCCTGATGGTACCTGATGCATTGCCTTCACTTGATAACAAGTGAGGCATTGTGAGATGAACTCCGCTACATCCTTATTCATTCCTCTCCACCAACACTTCCATCAGAGGTCCTGGTACATCTTCACCACCCTTGGATGTACCGCTAGAGGGGATTTCTGGAACTCCCTCAACACTTGATCATTATGTGACAGTGGTACTATGGTATGTCCTATGAAGAGTATGACATGCTCCCCACCTTCATTGAATCTATCAGGCGCCTTCCCTCTGGATATATGAGAACGTCATGTCTCACTGTCAGCATCCTCATGATGTGCATCCATGACTCATTGAAGGAGTGGCAGAGTGGTTGTAAGAGACTGAAGAAAAGCTGCTCCATCTCTAACCAGAAAGGATATCTTCAAAGCGGCCAGCTGCTCCATCGACTCACCTAGAAGGTACATACTAGATCTATTACCGATTGCATCTGCAACAACATTCCCCATCCCAGGAGTATAGACAATCTCAAAGTCATAGTCCTGGTGGAACTCAAGAAAACATCAATGTCTCTTGTTCAAGTCCTTCTGGGAGAAGTTATACCTAAGACGCTTATGATCAAAGTACACTGTAAAGTGCTCACCCATCAGATAGTGTGGCTAAATATTCAAGGATAATACCGATGCTACTAACTCTAGGTCATTGGTACAATTATCCTGATCGTCCCGTCTCAGCTGTTGATAACCATAATTGATCACTGCTCGCTCTTGCATCAGGACAGATACGATTCTGGTCCCTAATGTGTCGTACTAGACGATGTACCCAACGCCTTCCTCTTGAAGAATAATTATGGGGGCACTATTAATCACTTAACTCAGATCCTAAAAGTTGTGATGGCATCTTTCTGACCACACAAAGGGGTGCCCCTTCTTCGTCCCGGCTGATAGTTGTGTTGCTACTCTAGAGAAGTCTGGTACAAACCTCAGGTAGTATCCAGCCAAACCCTAGAGACATGGTACCTCTGTCACACTTCTGGGTGGGTCCCAAGAAATTACCGCCTCAATCTTCAATATATCAACTGCAACTCTAGCCTCTGAGATGACATGTCCAAAAATGTGAACCTCTTAGATCTAGAAGTAGAAGATCAAGAGCTTACCATAATGTTGGTTCTCTATGCAAGTGTCTAGTTCTACCCACAAATGGTAGTCGTTCTCCTTCTCATTAGTCAAGTACATTGGAATGTCGTTGATAAATCTATGAAAAAGATATTGAGGTATGGTTGGAAGATCATGTTCATGATCCCCATGAACACTACTGGGGTGTTCATTACACCAAATGGAACAACTAAGATCTCATAATGGTCGTACCGACATCTGAACGTCATCTTTTACACATCCTCATCTAAAACTCGGAGCTGGTGATAGCCTGATCTACGAGCTATCTTCGAGAACCACAATTCTCCCTCCAGCTAATCAAAGAAGTCGTCAATCCTCGACAATGGGTACATGTTCTTCACGGTCACCTTGTTCAGGAACTGGTAGATGACACAAAGCCTCAAGATCCCATTTTCCTTCTTGGAAAACATAATCAGGGATGCCCAGGTAGAAACACTACACCGAATGAATCCCTTCCCCTTCAAGTGTTCTAGCTACACTTGCTGCTCGCAAAGCTCTGTGAGAGCCATCCAATATGCTGGTGTAGATATCGGTGCAGTCCCATGGTACATCTCAAATTAAATTTCCACATCTCTACAAGGTGGTAGACATGTGAAATCATTAGGGAAAACATCTGCATGCTGGTCCACCACTACAAGATAAGTCAGAATCTACACATCCATAGCTATGAGGGTAAGGCTAGCCAACTTATGAGTGATCGGACACACTCTCCTCCGAGCAAGTCTATCATTTGATTCATAGGCTCCCTTCTCACTGGTGAAGGTAAAACTTGTCCCATATGTGCAGAAACACCACACATTGAGCCTAATAAAGTCTATATGAGCATGTACTATAGATTACCAATCCATACCCAATATGAAATCATAAGTCCTTGACGGTGCTAGTATGAGATCCCAGCCGAAGCTCTCGCCTCCTAGAGTAAGCTCCCAATGCCAGAACCAGTTCAGAATCATTGATTATACTCCTATAGGTGTCTCTAATAGTAAGGATTGAGCCAACAACTCTATCAGAATCACCGATCTTTGAGCGAGGGTAGTGGCAATGAAAAATTGACTTGTACCTCTGCCAATAAGAACTGCATATATGGGGGAGTAGACATAGATCATAACTCGAGTCATCTCCAAAGAACCATGATCATATGCCTTAGATGTCTTGAGTTGAGATCTCTCATGTCCACCTTATCCCTATGGTTGGGGTGGACCTCCTGGTGGTGGTGGTGGTATCATTCGAATCATCGCCCACTGCCAGCTACATGACCAGCTCCTCATCCACGTCTACCTGCTTCCTACGTAACACCTTGATCAAATATTTTTCCCTTACAGGGCGGTCTTTTGATTGTATTCTGATCATCCAATCAGTGGATCGGGCAGTCAGGAGCCATATGAACCTTCCCACCACCTGAGTAACACTGCCCGCTCCAGGCATGTCTATCTCCGCTTCAGGTGCCCCGCACAACTGATCCTAAGTCATGTGGTCATCCACCTGTAGGTCAGGTGCTCTTGGACCTCAGAAACATCTGTCAACTTCTAGTTGCAAAATAATTCACTATGTGTTGACTAGTGGTGGATTTCGCTACTAGAGACTGCTCAACATGCAAACTCTCTACTAGGAGGACTCTCTCTAGCACCCCGGTCGGTGTTGGGATGCTGAGTAAGATTATCGGAGCTCTAGTCTCCCATCGGATCCCCTGATCGATGGTCCAGGCCCAGAAGAATGGGTATCACACCATTTTAGTGGAGTGGCCTTAGAGGTCTGTGAACCTCACTGGGTACTGAGCTATATTCAAGATGTCATGCTTTAGATGAAGTAGCTCCTGTATGCGAATTGTGCGAAGAGTCACTGGGACAAACGCTTCCCTAAATAGGCTCTCAAATTCTTCTCAGAGAAGTGTCTTCTCATAGTGGACCTAGAGCATCAAGCTCCACCATCATCTCGATGGTGACTGTATAATGCTGGCAGAAAGAATCACCATGAGGTCTGCGGTTGTCCCTACCAGTCAGAAGACTCTCACCATAGCCTCTAACCAATCCTCAGCCAACTTTGGGTTCGTCTCTCCCCCAAACTAGGGTGGTCTATGGTGGTGGAACTCAGTTAATGATCTCAAGTGGCGTCTACCGTTTTCAGCTGGGGTTGGTGGATTCGATGGCCCAACGAGTAAAGGTACCGCTTGTGCATCCGCTGGAAAAGGGACATACACCGAAGCCTCATCGCTCGGTGGGCTATCCGTGCGTACAACTCTCGGGACTCTACCCGGTCATCTGGGTGGAGGCATCATGAAATATATAGATGAATCATGGTCAAAATTTATACCTAATGAGATGAACTAGTTGAGCAGATTTAAAGAAAACTTTTGAGTATACACACCCAATCAGTGTTTTCATGCTCTATGTTGGAAATCAGATGTCAGGGCCCCGGTGTATGGATATATTGGCTGCCACACCAACACTGGACTCACTAGACTGAAAACCACTCTCACTACCCATAACACTATTGCTTCATAAAAAAGATAAGAGTCCTATGATCTCCGGTAAAACCGACTCCTCTAATAACAATTGTCACGACCCTTCCCCCGGGGCCCGTGCCGTGACTACCCCATGCTTGCCTTCCATAGGCCAATGGTAGGCGACTAGCACCAAAGGCATAATTCCCTAAAACATTGAAGCCATTGACTTTATAACTAGTAATCACACACATCATATATGAACATGAGTAAACTGTATAACCAACAAGTGAGTACAGTACTTAAAAAGGGTTTAGAATACATGCCAAACAGGAATGTACAAGAAACTCAATGTACAATTACAACTGCGGAAAAATGAAAAATAACTACTAAGTCATCCTCCGAGGTTCCTACCTGAAGGGTAGGTACATATCACCTCCTCGGAACTACGTGATTGTTCGTCTCATCAATGTACCGGCACACCGTATGGTGCACCTCTGGGTACCGTCCGACCCTCATACTCTGAGCATCTGTCAATGTTTTCTGTCGTCTACATCCAACACAATGATGTATAGGCATAACCCATGCCGGGGTTAGTATAATGATACTCAGTAGGGACCCTAAGACCCTAATGGTCTCAAAACAATCCAACCCGGATAAACCAAAATTTATGAAATCAACAGATAACATTACATAGATATATGCCCATACATATATCTATGTTATCAAGTGATCGATCTCAATCATGATGAAAACACAGAAAAACTGACACTTCTCAGCCAGGATTTTATTATAGGTGTAGAATCATTTCAAACCCACGGCTGCTGGAGAACTTCTCCTATAATAAGTACAATGGGAATGCTTCCTCAACCATCCATTTCCCACTAACCTTGGACTGCTGACGTACTCCTGCTATCGAGTACCATGTGTCTACTACATCACACAGAGGTGCTTCCCACCATGGGTCATCCGCCACAACCAGGCGCTCCCCATCATATCCTATAAAGGTACTCCCTATATCCAGTACCATGGGTCTACCACCACAACCAGGCATGCCTACTTCCACAACTAGTCGCTCCCATTTAGGCTAGTAGAGTCACTTTGAGTCAATCGGTTATCCGTCGTCAAGTCTCTTCCAGTTACTAGGTTCCCAAAAAAATGCTCGCTCATCTCCAAAATATCCTCACCACATGCTACTAGTATATTATTCAACTACCACAATGTCCCACGAAGATATATCCCAATGGTCAGCCACATCATAGGGGTCTCAACGCATCTGAGGGTGCATCAATCGGATGTCTGACCTTTGAGTTATCAACAATTTAGTCCCGGGGGACCGATTGGATTCGTGCACGATCCATCCTGACTATATCTCAACGACTTCCCTAACACCAGTGTGGTATACTCAAATGGACCACTATGATCCATGATTTCCAATGACGCTGACGGTTTTTCAATTAGACGACCGGTTCCAATGATATGGCCAAAAAAAGTAAAGGGTTGTAGTGGGCCCAGGTATGGGCTGACCCGATTGGACTGACCCGACCCGACCCAGTCTTGGCTGACCCATTGGGCAGGCCAACCCAATGGGTTTCGCCCGACCCACTAGGCCCAGCCCAGCAGGATGCGAGTAACCGTGGAGAGAAGCATGGGTGCGAGGTAGCTCGGCCCGGCCCAGGGAGGCTCAGCACAGAATGGCGCTGCAAGGGGCCGGTTTGGAAGGGGTGTTGTGAGGGCACAACTGGTTCAGATGAGGGTAGTGTGATCGGGTCATAGCAGTGTTGCTAGTGCGGGTGCGCAGCCTGCGAGGGCGGCGCGACCATCGAGGGCCGCCTGTCTAGCGAGGGCGGCACTGCCGGTGAGGAGGAGCAGATGGAGTGGGAGGAGCCGCCGTGGGGGGAGGCGCAGCCGGTGAGGGTGGGGTAGCCAGTGAGGGATACACAACGAGGGAGGGTGTCATGACTAACGAGGCAGTGCGGCTGGAGAGGCACCCCGACTGGCGGGGTGGCGCGGCCGGTGAGGTCGGTCGGGGCGTCACGAGGGTGCAACCAGTTCCGCTGGGGGAAGCGTGGCTAGGGGGAATAAGCACGGCCGGTGCAGGGGCACGGTCGGGGAGCAGGGGCATGATCGTCAAGGGGACACAGCTTGCGAGGGTGGCACAGCCGGTGAGGGCGGCACAACCAGTGAGGTGGTGCGGCCGGTGTGGCCACCCAGTCAGCGAGGGCGGCGCGACAGGTGGGGTGGTGCAGCCTTGGAGCTCGGGCTGGTTCGGTCGGTGGTCAGAACGTCGTGGGGCAGCGCAGGTCAGTGAGGCCGTGGGTGGGCTATCATTGCCTTTGTCACCTTCATCGCAGTTTCTAAGAACACCACAATGAAGATCAGTGGGGGGTTGAGCCATGTTAGTTTGGCCCACACTCTCCGCCTTTACAATGGTAGCAATGGGTTAATCAAGAAAAAAGAACAACAACACTCCCATAAAAGGAAAACATCATCATTCTTCATTTTGAATGAATGGAAGAACTTGAGAATAAATCATTATTAAATAAAATTAAACCCCTACCATGTTCATCATTTTCCAACAGAGTCGCAGGGAATAAGACACATTGTTTGGATAATATGGACATTTGTGTAATTGTCATTTTCCTCAATCGTCGGTTTGTGCGCTAGCTCGTCGTAGTTGATGATGTCATACGTCAGAGGAATTCCCATGGAGTAAGGTCGATGTTGGGGTTGACTTTCTTCGTCATTGGAGCGTTCTTCATGGAGGAAGTGTTCTTCATTGGAGGGTGTTCTCTCAAGAGTTATAATCCTCATTTTCCAACAGTTTTCCAACAAATGAATAGATATCCCCTTCAAATAATAGATTATCTATTATTTAGTTGGTGGGATTAAAATTCAATTTGTATCATTTAATTAAATGATATGGCTAAATTAATTAAATGGGGAGGGTTGACACCATTAAAAGAGGGGGTGGTGGAACCATTAACATAAGTAAGGTCAAGAGACTCTCCCTCATTTATGAGGTAGTTTAGATATTTTATTCAATTCTTTTTGGGGGTTTTTGTCCTAGGTGGTCCCCACACCAGAACCTCTCATAGGAGGTTCAACTTAGGTGGGCGGCACCACCATAACCTCTACTGGGAGGTTATGGTGTGGTGGTCCCAACATCCAACTACCACTTGGGTGGTTATAAAATAGAAAATAAAATAAAACATGTGTATATTTTATTGTATTATTTCCATGAAAACCCCCAAAAATTATCTTTCAATCTCAAGCAAATACCATCGAGGTAAAAGTATTCTTAAGAGAAAACTGGCGCTGCGAGTTCAACGGTGTCCTCAGATTTCAATTCTATGAACCGATTCAAATGTTTAGAAAAAACCACTCGAATTTTTTCTAAATGTACTAGAAAAAAACATCAGAATTTGATTTTGGGCACATTGTTTCATGGAATCCTGAGCTGTCAACTCTAGCGGACTCGTAAAATTTCCATTTAATTAAAAAAAATTACATGGAAATTTCGTGTATTTACATAAGCTCTCGCTTGTAATAGTTAATGGGATACAAATTTTCAATGAAATTCTCTTCATGTATATTATAATACATATTTACACATTTAAATACCTATGTTTGAAAAATCTATCATTTCCCTATATTTCCTAGAAGAATATAAAAAAGATATTTCACCCACCCTTCATGGGTTGTATCCACGTTATCATAAATAGATAGTGTATACACAAAGAAAAAATTATTTGGATAACGTCAACCATCTGTAGTAAATGAACATGGATTATATAGGAGAATATATAATAAAATATTTGACATGAATCTCTTTAAAAACATATCACTTCAATACAGAGACTTACTACAAAAACGAAAATTCTCATAATTCCATTAATCATGTGGAATCACAAGAAAAAGATTTCAATTTATCTACAATTATAGTTTGTAATGATTATTATTGTTTTCCTAAAACCATATATGTGATCATCAGAGTGGTAAAAAAATAAAATTCCTCCCACATGACTCTATAGTAAACATTTAATTTGTATGAATATGAATGATAAACACAATTCAATAAGCAGAGTATATAGATGTTCCATTTATATAATATTCACCCCAATAGGACTTATATAATCTTATCAACTCTTTTTATCCCCAAGTATCCTATCCCTTTAAGAAGAATAATCATATAAAAAATTAAAAATATTTATTAAATTTACAAATTTTAAAAAAAATAATATCACTGATAAGATGAATGAGCCCACAAAAATATGTATTAAATCCATATATGAGTTTCATATAAAAAATTAATTAATAGAACGTTATATTATAATCCTATATCTCATATTTTCGTATTCACATGAATTTCATGAAAATACAATGTACTATAAATTATATATGAATTATTTCCTTATTTACATTCCATGGAAAGTGTAAAAACCAATAATCCATAATTGGATAATGAATATAATCATATTTGGTATCATACATCTAATTATATAATTGATAATAATGAACACCAATCACAACATCAGTAATAAAATCATTATTAATTTATTTGATTGATATAATCTTGAATAAGGATCATCAAATATTGAAACCATATAATTTAATATGTCATACTTAATTAAAATAGTACAATAAATTGGAAAAAATATCCTCTAATAACGCATTTCAATGTCCATGGTCTATTTCAACTCAACTGGACCAAAAAAGGTTCCAAATAAATCAACCACCCAACCCTATATAAGAGATGATATTAAACAATAGTAGGGGTCTCTTTTGAGAGTGTTGAGATATACCCTTCAGGGTAAAGAAAGCTATAAATATATTTGAATTAATATAAGTTTCAATTATCATTGGATAAAAAGAATCAAATTTGGCATCAAATCATCCTTGGATTTGTATGTATATAAATTCATATACATAATGTCATTAGGATTTGTAGTAATTTCAAAAAATCATATATAATGATCATTATATATTTTCTAAACCATATCAACATTTTAAAATAATTAGAGAAATATGGAGATGAAAATAGATGATTCCTGAGTACATGATATGTCCCATCTCCCAAATCCATCAAAAATCTGCAACACAACTATCAAGAAAAGTTTCATTCCCTTTCATAGATCACGAGTCATTAATTCCTTCATCGTATAAAATAGATCGAGAATGGTATTGGTATGACATAGTAGTTAAATTATAGTAGTTTCCAGAAACATATAAATTATAAGAAAGGAGTTGTAATGTGTGATATGACACAAAAGTTGAACATTTTTTGGGTTTAATAATAATATTTATATATCCAAGGGGCTATGTAGCCAATATTTAGGGAAAATACCAACACCATTCTCTATCATGGTAACTCAAAAATATATTATAATTTTTCACATTAAATTTCAAAATCAATGATAAAAGTCATCTTATTATTATTATAAATACATTGTCATTTGTTACAAAAAATATACCTAGTACAATGGACATAATGTATATGTGATGAAATATTCATTAGTACCTTGGAGATATGTCTTGATAACAAAATCACTACAATGATCATAGTGGCCCCACAAAAACATACAAAACATTTCATGATGCCCAATATGAATAATCAATAGTAGGAATGATATCCATAGTTATGTTCCTAATCATTAGATTTATTGGTGTCCCATTCCATATGAAGCATCATAATAGTGAAGGAAATACATCATAATATCTTCATTAAATTTTGGGAATCTTTTTTCCATCCCCTGATGACACTAATAATTTTAAATACCACCCTACTAAGGGATGTAAAAATTTACTTGGTTTAATTTCCATTTACCAGTGGAATGTATCTCCTTAATGAAAAGTTAAATTAAAATAAATGATCCACTCAATATAAAAATTTAACATTACATTTTATGATTTTTCATATCTTCCTAGAGTGGTTAAAAATATATCAATGTCATTCAATTTGTTTAAAAGATATATACTTATACGAAATTAAGGCATAACATTATAGAATACACTAGATTAGAGAGACATGGAATATATTCTTGTTATTCCTCAGCCAAAAACTATAAAGGCATTAATGACGTGAATAAAAATCCCTTGGGGTGACTCTTTTGTTGTCAAATGAAAAATTCACCACGCTTATCACCAGGGGATAATGTCACCTATTTTGGCCCATCATGTCATAATATTACCTCAAGGAATCTTATCTAAGGACAAAATGAATGTGATTATCACAAATTAAAATAATAGAATGGCTATCTTCATCTAATTCATTATAAATTGAAAATTTTGGATCTCACAAGATCCTAAATATCAATACCCAGCATAATTAGTTTAAAAGGATAAAATTTCAATTTATATCAGCTAAAATAATTAATTTTTATATAGATCATGTTTAAATAATATAATTAAATGATTAAAAACCAAATGGAATAATTAATGACCATGTATCAGAGACTATTAGAGTCATTCTATTTGAATATTTCATTTAATTCAATGGAGAATGAAATAAAAAAAAGCCTATAATAATAACTATTATATGTTCTAACAGATGAAACATGAAGAAACACAATGATTCACATGATTATTAGAATGAGATGTTTTAACCCAACCTGCAGTACCCTATAGTGATATTCAATACTCTAATTTTAGAGTTCATGCAGAATATCCATGATTCGAGAAATAAGAAATAAGGGATAGACTAGGGGACCTCTCATGAACCTCCTCTTTGAGATAAATGATTTTTAAACCTAATTTTTGAATATTTGAACTTTTTATGTTAATTTAGGATAATTATATAAAACTATACTAGCCTAAAAAAATAATTACAAAAACCACAAGAACACTGGTGGCCCATGTAGAGTTAAACTGTTTCCAAAGTTGACTCTAAATGGTAGTAGAAATTGAAATTATTTCTCCCATCATAATTCATCTGATATCGTACCACAATATAGATCTGGATAATAAATGAGTGAAAATTCTACATCCACATTATATTTCATTGTAAAAGAATCTTAGGAATCATATACCACCTAAAACACCCATAAAATTCCAAAAATAGAAAACTGTTTGGAAGAAAATATAATTTAATTCCCTCATTTAATATTTAAAGTTGTTATAATGAGAATATATGAAATTAGTAATATATGGTAAGTGGTTTCTATGTCAATTCCCTTTTTTTTATCATTCTAAAATTTCATAACAATTTTTTTTATCTTATAATACTACTATAAATTATTTGAATTAAATTATCTTCTGATTTATGGGATTTATAATTAAATTTTAATTCTATATTTAATTCTATATAGTAATAAATTTTGATAATCATAATGTATTTTAACGTGATAACCACTCATTAGGTCATATAATTTATTTATTGAATATGCGCTATATTTATTATTTTATTCCACCACATCATGAAATCAAATATTCTCTCTCCTTTATTCAATGGAAATTAGAATTTCATAATATATGTCACGGTTGAAAATTATATATAAGTTAGGATTTTCTATCCCATTTATATTTATTTCAATAAATATTAATGACTTAAATCCCCTACTTTAAAAAATAATGAATATTTAACTAAAAATATTGAATTATGTTATTTGATCATTTCATTTTTTAAAGAATGATCACATCTCATGTAATTTGTTTTTTTAAACTCTCATACTTTTGAAATTGTTATACATGAATAAATCATCACATAGAAAATATAATAAGTGTAAATTAATTATTTAAAGATTTTATATTACTTGTTTGAAAAAAAAAATTACATTTTTTTAAAACATATTAAAAAATATATAATAAAAAATGAATAATTAAATAATTAATAAATTCGAATTTGGAGACCCAATCCCCTCCAAATGGAAATAAACAACATACAAGAAGGTTTTTATATAATAAACTTATCCACAATATGGAATTGGTATTACACTACAATAGATATGGTTATCCATGCTGCCACTATTATCATCAATAGATCATCATGGGATTAAAAAATGTAATAGAATAATATATAGTTTCTTTGAAATATCTAATTAAATACATGAATCTATATTAATGAATTAAAATAGTAAAATGAACACATATATATAGGTATGTGAATAATGAAAGATAAAATATAAATTATGATCAAATTTGATAAATATGATGTTTATCATCACCAATAAAAGATTTACAATGAATTTTGACTTCAAATTCATCAAATGATTTTATATTAACTGATCAAAGAATCATAGAATAATAGTTTCAAATTTTTAGTGTATTCAATTTATCCATTTTTATAAAAATCTATCATGAATTTTTATCTCATATCACGCATGTCCCTAAGGGTCTCCAAACCATAATGATAGATTTTCTCTAAATTAGTAAAAGGAGAATATTCATTATCTAGTATTCATAATAATTTTTCATTAAATGATTTTAATTAGATAGAAATATAAAAAATTTAGGAATTATGTTTTTTAAAATACTTCAATAAATATTTTAACACCTCATTCATCCACAGTACGCTTCTCTTTGAATAATACAACAGTGTGTCTTCTACGCAACTTTGAGTTCTAACACACACTATAACCAATCAAACTAGCTGTTATGAATAATAATACGCACTTTTTGAAATTTTATAAATTTTATCATTCAAAATGGAATTCTTTTTTTGATTCGGAATATAGAAATTAGCTTCGGGTGAATTTTCGGTATTTTTATGAAAAAATTCAATTTTTGACAAATAGTGAAAAACACTGAGTTATAGTTTAAAACCGAATTTTTATTTAAATATTTATTTATTTTAATTAAATTTATTTTAGGTCAAAATAGACACATAATTCCTATATAAGTTCTATTAAATTTATTGGAGTTAGTTTATAATAATTATAGATATATAAAAAATTTATTGATCTTTTCACATTCTTTTACCCATCTCCAAGAAAAATTTGAAATTTTACATAAAACATAATATTACCACTTCTGCGAGTGAAATTTCAAAAATCCGAGAGACACAGTTAATATCATGGAGTAAAATATGGTACTATAAGATAAAAATAATTTTTTGGGAATAGTAACTTTTTACTTTTAGTTACCACCGTTATATGTAAATATGTTAATTAAGGGTAAAAATGATATTATTATTACCCTAAAATATAACTTAATTCTATTGGATAAGGATTATTCGACCAAAAACAGCCTTAGGAGTAATATATGAACCTATTTGGTCCACATGGATTAGATTAGGAAATTTATTATTATATAATTCAAAGAAGAGTTAAAAGAGTTAAAATCAATGTTTAATAACTACATATTTTTTAATATATGGTTATACATAAGATAAAATATATTATAAATATTAATTAGAAAGATAAATAAATTTCCTACATAATTTTAGTTTATTTATATTTTTTAGATATTAAATAATTTAATTTATTTATGACACAATGATGATGCAGTAATTCTCTTATTAGAAAAATATTAAAACAATTGATATTATAGATACCCAAATAAATATAATTTGAGTATTTTAATGAATTAAACTACTTTTATAGGTTAATATGACATGTTAGGGTTGATTAAATGATTTTTTAAGTAATAATGTTGTTATGAATTTAGAAAAAACAAAATACCAAATAGTCTCAAAATTGACATAAAAGATTTTTCAAAATAAATATTATATTATTAATTGATATTAAATTCCTAAAAATATAAGGATCATCCAGGAGACTTATATATTGATAGTTCTATGATTAATGATCCACTTGGGGTTCTATTGGATGTTTATTGTATATTTATTAACTATATAATATAAAAATACAATGAGACATGGTATATGTGAAACTAATTAACTAAGAGTCAAAACTAAAAGATATGGTTAATATAGTGACACAAACCTGTCTAAAACCTATTGGTTGGGTGGTTTTCGACTCATACCCACCTTTTCCTAGAAATAAGTCACTTAGGAGAAATTTGAAACCGAAAATTAGTTTATTATAAAATAATATTTCTAGATTTTCCTAAGGTACCCCTCACCCCTCTTATAAAAGGGCACTCTCCATTCTCTCAATTTCACACCTTCAAAGCATTTTGGCTCATCCAACCCCTTACCACATATCCTATCATATTTCTTCCCTTCATCATAGAGTCCATAGTCTGATTAGAAATCCATCCTACATATCCGTTTTGATCAAATCAATATGGAGAACTGGAAAAAGAGGTATTGTTTTCACCACTCTCTTTCAAGTTCCTTTCTTCTTCGACTTATTATATCATTGTTATTTCCATTCTAAAATAAAAAATACATTATCTTCAATATAAAATGATGTTATTATAAATATGGTACAACCATATTCATTATTCAATCCATCCTTTGAATGACATGTCACCATACATGTTTATGTGTGGCCTACCGTCTCCACGTCTTGGTGTAATTGTTATTCAATACATAATTATTTGGATGTGTATGATAATGATGTGTAATTGATGTAAATAATAAATATAACATGAACATTTTTCTGTATATATGACACACCATCCAATTATATATTATTTTAATATCAAAAATGGTATTGTCGCTCGTGCGTACATACGGACTACCATCTCCACAAACGCGACGAGATTCATTCCCCATCATATATATTCATGAATAATTCACATTTGATGAAAAAAAATTAATGTTTAAGAACTTTATATCATTATGTGTATGAATAAGATAAATCCTATCCATAACAAACATGGATTTAGTGACAAATCATATAAAGGAAAAAAAATCAGTTAACACCTGAAACAATGATAATATTAAGATATTATTAACAAAGAAATGTTAAAAGATCATATATGATATAATATTAATGTATATGATTCTTTTATAATTTAATAAAAATTATTTCACTATTATAAAGGAGTGAAACCAAACCTCGACCAAGGAAAAGTATAAGGTAAGGGTTAATTTCTCAATCTCTTTATTATCTGAGGTTGTTTTTACGTAAATATCTACTAGGACATCTTTATCATCCACATCCTTGTTTCATAAAAATGTATTTCAAAACGTTCTTACAATTTTATAGACTATTGGATTAAGTCATTTATACCCTTTTTTGACTTTTTATAAGATTTTTAAATATAAATCATTTTGAATTTTTTCAAACAAGGTCCTTTTTCACCTTTTTGACAAAATTAAGGTAGAATGTATTTTTTTTAACTTATATGGTGGGTGAGGCTATTTTACTCCATTATAAAATCGTCAAAACATCCCTTACAAGCTTATAAGAATTTTTTCAAAGTAAATTTTTCCTCATACAATTATGTAACATTTAAATGATTTTAAAAAAGAGACATTTCTCTCAAATAGTGTTCATTTCATCTATTTCAACATCCATTAATGGATCTTATGTTTATTTGATGTTGATGTATTATGATACAAGACATCCATATTGTATTAAAAGTTTTGTGATATTTTTGACTATGGATGTTTTATTTTCATACCATGCATGGTTTATGCATAAATTTTTGACTTTTTGTATGCTAGTTTCAATACAAATGATTTTGTTATGTTTAAACCTTTTCATATGAGGAATGAATGAGACTTATTAAGGGAATGGTGGATCCCACTATAGCTCCTCGATGCATCGGTAGGTATCATGAGACAAACTAGTGTCTTGGCACAAGGCCTTGACAACATCTTATTTGTAGTCTTTGTACAAGGCCTTGACTATGTGGTTATGATAGTCTTACATTATTCATTCCATCATCGTGAATGTGGTTATTGATATTGCATGTGATTATTCGACTAGTAAAATATCCATGTGTATAAGAAAATGGAATTATTTAATTTTATTATTAATATATTATACTGAAGTTCACGTTTAAAATGTTTTTTATTAGTTATACATTTCCTTAAATGTTTATGATTATTTATGAATGTTTCTGGTATATTTTTATCCTTACTGAGCATCTGAGCTCACCCATTTCTATGTTTTATTTTTACAAGGATCTGAAGAAGTATTTTATGACTGACCTATGTAGATAATCCGAGGGGATATGAGTGTGGACTATAGAGACTATGTTTTTGTAGATTTTTCACTTTATGATATCATGTATGACTTATGAATGTATCTAGTGTTTACATGGCTACTAAACTAATTAGTCATTCAAGACTAGATCTTTTGTGATAATGCCAATTCTATGTAATAATGCACCGACTCTGGGTAACTAGGGTCGGGGCATTACAGTTGGTATCAGAGGATGTTTGTTACAAACCATGTAATCTAGATTTAGATAAACTCTGATTAGAGAACATATCCCTAAGATAGACTTTTTGGATTAGTATAGAAGAATATCCTAGAATTTTGGTATTGTAGATATTTTGTGAGTTTTCTGAGAAATAAATCCATGTCTGGATATGAGCAGGTCGAGGTGGCTCTGGAATAGATGTACCTAGGGGTGAAACTGTAAAACACCACTTTGAGCTAGCCTCAAACATGAACTGGTGCACGACAACAGGCCTACCTCAACTCTTTTTTACGACACTCCTGGGAGATAAGCTTAGGATAATTTTCATTTTCTTTACAAAACATTATGAAGGGTTTTTGAGTATATACTTCCCCAAATAAATTAGTTTAATGATTATGGTTTATATCCATATACTATTCAATTTATGTTAATTTTTTCACAAGTTTGGAATTATATATTTTGATTCTTAAACTGATCAATTTTATGCCATTGTTTAGAAATGGCACCTAGTGGAAGGAAAGGAAACTATATCAATGTACGCTCTCCATGTAGGGATTTCCCTCCTGCTAAAGATAATTATAGTGGAGCTGGTGATGCAACTGGTGCTGATCAGTTTATCACCATACTATGACAAGTCACTCAGGTTATGGATATTAAACATACCCGTATGGAGCACCTTGATCTGCAGCGTGGAGGATCAATGTTAGATCGCTTCATGAGGCAACACCCACCAACATTAAATGAGGATACAAATCCAATAGTTACTGAGAAATGGATAAATTCCTTAGAAAAAATATTCCACGCCTTGGGGAGTAGTGAAAGGGAAAAAGCTGTCATGGATGTTTACCAACTCATTGGAGATGCTGATCAATGGTGGTCATTGATTAAAAACACTAAGGAAGATAATGAAGTATCAAATATGGAATGGTGGGAGTTCAAAGATAATTTCTTAGAAAAATTCATTCCTCGTGACCATCGAGCAGATATGGAATGGAAATTTCTGAGTCTGAAAAAAAAGGATGACGAGAATGTCACAAAGTATGAGTCTAACTTTACAATGTTAGATATGCATGCAGAAGATTATATGCGTAACCCAAGGAGTAATATTGATAATTTCGTTGATGGGTTAAACCCATTTCTCTATAGAGCATTAGTCTCACAATCCTTCTCGGCGTACGAAGATATTGTCTCATGTACTGTCAAGACATAAAAAGAATTCTCTAAGTCTTATGACTTTATAGAAAAGAAATAGAAGAAGAGATTCGTTTATCACTCTTGTAATGGAAATAATGGGAAGAAGTGAAATGTTGAATATTCATCCTGTAGTAAATGTGGGATGAAACACCCTTTTACTTGTTTGATGGGAATGAGAGTCTATTACAAGTGTGGTGAAAAAGGCCACCACGCTCGTGATTGAAAGGGGAAGAAATAAGATATCGATGTTCAATGCTACAATTTAAGGGAGATGGGACATTATGAAACTTAATTTCATATGCGTCAGGGAAACATACCTCATAAAAGGCCAAGGGATCAAAGAAAAAGCTTATTTTATCACTATTGCTGAGGAAGAAGATCTGAAAGACGTGGTGGAATGTAATTTAATGGTTTCCTCATGTTTAGAAAATGCATTATTTAATTATGGATCATTGAATTGTTTCATATCTTCCAAGTTTCCAAAGAAAATTAGATATTTCCAATTTTTTTAACAATGGAGTTATCAGTTAAAAATATATATGGATGTATCATTGCTACAATGTTTTTTGAATCAGTTCCTATTATACCATATAATTGTTCATTATCTGCTTATCTCCTCATCATACCCATGATTGAATTTGATATAATCCTCAGTATGGATTGGCTTTCAGACCATGATGCAAGGATTTTTTGTAAGAAGAAGGAGGTTATAATTTTTTATGATGATGATAAAGAACACATTATCTTTAGAGAAGAATCGTGTAAAATATAATTCTTATCAAGATCCACCTGCAGTATCTCAACTAAATTCAATTATTGGGGAGGAAGAGAATGAAATGACTATGTGTGAGGAATGGAATGTTCAAATAGAGGATGTACCTATTGTGAGAGAATTTGTTGATGTGTTTCCATAATATTTACATGGACATCCTCCAGAATGAGAAATTGAGTTTTCCATTGATTTTATTCCTGGATCAAGGCCCATATCAAAGATCCATTATAAAATGTCCACTATGGAATTAGTGGAACTAAAGAAACAGCTATAGGATTTGAGAAATAAGGGATTTATTCACACTAATATTTCTCCATGGGGAGCCCCTTTCATTTTTGTTAAGAAGAAATATGGATCTATGAGGTTGTGCATTGACTATAGGGAGATCAATTATATAATAATAAAGAAAAATTATCCCATACCTCGCATTGATGATTTATTAGACCAACTTCATGGAGCTCAATACTTTTCAAAGATTTACCTTCGATCTAGATATCATCAGTTGTGTGTGACGAAGGAAGACATTCCAAATACAACATTTTGACCTAGGTACGGGCATTACGAGTTTACAGAAATTCCTTTTTGGCTGACTAATGCATCCTCTATTTTCATGGATCTAATGAACAGATTTTTCAAGTAATATCTTGATGACATTTTAGTCATATTTATTGATGATATATTTGTATACTAAAAAGATATGAAGATCATGAAAATCACAAGCGCATTATATTGAATACTCTGAGAGGACATGAATTATATGGGATGTTTAGCAAGGTTGAATTCTAGATTTAGGAGATTTCTTTTCTTGGCCATATTGTCTCTAAGGATGGAATTTTCGTTGATCCATATATGGAAGGATCATTCTATGAATGACCAGCACCGATGAGTATAACTGAGGTACATAGTTTTATTGGTTTAGCATGTTATTATCGACATTTCGTCCAGAATTTTTCCTGATTGGATAACCAATTAACAAAGCTCACATGTAAAGGGGATAAATTTGATTGGGAAAATAGTGTGATGAATGTTTCGACGAACTGAAGAAAATGTTAGTCAATGATCCTATATTGACTCTACAATCGGTGAATTATGGGTTTGTTATTTATAATGATGCATCGAAGAAAGTACATGGTTGTTTCCTTTTGTAGAATGATAGGGTTATTTCCTATGCATCACAATAGCTAAAAATTAATGAGCAGAACTATCCTACTCATGTTCATGAGTTAGCAGCTGTAATATTTTCTTTGAAGATTTGGAGACACTATCTCTATGGTGAGAAATGTGAGATTTATACTAATCACAATATTTTGAAGTATATTTTCTCACAAAAAGAACTCAACATTAAGCAAAGGAGACAGCTTGAACTAATCAAGGATTATGATTTCACAATACACTACAACCCGGGGAGGGAAAATATGGTGGATGTTGCTTTGAGAAGAAATGATCATGGTGTTTTGAACAAGATGACAGTTGAAAGGGGTCTTATTTTCAGTTATCTAGTGAAGATGGATATGATAATTTCCATGGAAGGTGAAACATTGATATGTTTTCAAATGGTTGCCAAATCATCTTTACTAGAAAGGATAAAGAGTTCTCAGACCGATGATGAAGAGTTTCAAAAGTATATTAAATCTATGAATGATGGGAGATTGAGTGACTTTGTGAATGAAGATGCAATTTTGAAATTTGGGAAGAGGCTTTGTGATCTCGATATACCTGATCTAAAAAGAGAATTGTTGGATGATGCTCATAGTTCAAATTTCTCTATACATCCTGGGTGCACCACAATGTATAGTGATTTGAAGGAACATTTCTGGTGGGACAACATGAAGAGGGAGATTGTTGATTTTGTGTCAATACGTATGGTTTTTCAACAAGTGAAAGATGGAAGGAAACAACTTGGAGGAGTCATGCAACCTCATCCTATACTGGAGTGGAAATGGGATAATATTATGGTGGACTTTTTCATGGGACTAAAAAATAATCCTATAAGGAACGATGAAATATGGGTCATTGTTGATCGTCCTACCATGTAAGCACATTATATTTCTATAAGGAAATATTTGCCTCTGGAACATCTAGCAATACTATATATTAATGAAGTTGTGAGGCTTCATGGAGTACCCATATCAATTGTTTCAGATTCTAATCCATGTATTACTTCAAGATTATGGAAGAGTCTTTAGAAGGCCTTGGATACTAAACATCGTTTGAGCACTGCCTACCACCCTCAATCATATGGACAATAAGAACAAATTATTCAATCTTTAGAAGAAATGTTGAGATCTTTCTCTCTTGTATTTTTGGGTATGTGGGAACAATGTTTACCTCTCGTAGAATTTTACAATAACAATAGCATCATTTCATGTATTCTGATGGCACCATATGAAGCGTTATACAGAAAGAGATTTCGCACACCAACCTATTGGGATGACGTTGGTTAAAGAAAACTCATAGGCCCAGCACTAGTGGAGAAAAAAATGGAAAAGGTAATGGTAATACAAAACCACATCAAATTAGCTCAACGTAGGCAGAAGAGTATGCAGATAGCTGATGGAAGGATTTTGAATTTCAGGTAAGAGATCATGTTTTCTTGAAGGTATCTCCATTGGAGGGAGTTATATATTTTCGTAAAAAAGGTAAATTGAGTCCCATGTATATCAGGCCATTCAAATTTCTAGAACGAATTGGGGTTGAAGCTTACAATTTTTCAATGCCGCCATGTATCACCAAAGGTGAAGATGTGTTCCACGTATCACTATTGAGAATATTCATTCCTTACCCAATGCATGTACTCACCCATGAAGAAGTGGAACTGGAACCAGATCTATCTTATTGTGAAGAGCCTGTTAGGATTTTGGATACCAGAAAAGATGTGTTGAGAAACCGGACGACTCGTCTGGTAAATGTTCTATGGAGAAACCATAAGAAAGAAGAGGCAACATGGGAACATGGGGAACATATGATGAAGAACCACTGAAGTCTTTTAATGTAGTAATATTCTTGCAATTTCTAGGACAAAAATATGTGAATGAGGGGAGAATGTTACACCCCAAACTTTCATGGTACGCTTCTCTTTGAATAATACAATAGCATGTGTTGTATGCAACTTAGAGTTCTAACACACACCACAACCAAACAAACTAGTTGTTATGAATAGTAATACCAACTTTTTGAAATTTTATAAATTTTACCTTTCAAAATGGACTACATTTTTGGATTCGTAATATCTAAATTATCTTAGGGTGAACTTGAGGTATTTTTTATGAAAACTTTCAATTTTTTATGAATAGTGAAAACACTAAGTTATAGTTTAAAACCGAATTTTTATTTAAATAATAAATTTTTTATTTAAATTTATTTTAGGTCAAAATAGATACATAATACCTATATATATTCTATGTAATTCATAGGATTCAGTTTATAATAATTTTAGATATATTAAAATTTTATTTAACTTTTCACCGTCTGTTACCCATCTCATATAAGGATTTCCAAATTTACATAAAACATAATTTTACCACTTCTGTGAGTGGAACATCAAAATTCAGAGAGACACGGTGCATATCATGGAGTAAAATGTGGTCCAATAAGATAAAAATAATTTTTGGTGAATATTAAATTTTTAATTTTATTTACCACGATTAAATATAGATTGGATAATTAAGGGTAAAAATGATATTATTTTTACCCTAACACATGTCCTAATTCTATTGGATAAGAATAATTCGACCAAAAAAACATTAGGAATAAAATATGAACCTCTTTGGTCCACATATATTATATTATGACATTTATTATTATTTAATTCAAATAAGAGTTAAAGGAGTTATAATCAATGTTTAATAAGTAAAACATTTTTAATATAGGGTTATACATAAGATAAATTCTATTATAAAAATTCATTAGAAATATAAAAATATATCTTACAAAATTGTATTTTATTTATAATTTTTAGATATAATATAATTTAAATTATTTACAACATAATGATGATGTAGTAAATACCTTATTAGTGAAATATTAAACTAATTGATATTATAAATACCCAAATAATTATAATTTGAAACTTTTAATGAATTAGAAGAATTTTATAGATTAATATGACATGTGAGGGTTGATTAAATTAATTAATTTCTATGTAAAAATGTTGTTATAAATTTTGCAAAAACTAAATACCAAATAGTGTTAAAATTTACATAAAAGAGTTTTAAGAACAAATATTATATTATTTATTGATATTCATTTCCTAAAAATCTATGGTTTGGCCAAGAGACTTATATTATGATAGCTGTATCAATAATTAAATATTTGGGGTTCTCTTGGATGTTTATAGTATTTTTATTAACGGTATAATTTAAAAATACAAAGAGACATGGTTAATTTGAAACTAATTAACAAAGAGCTAAAACTAAAAGAGAAGGTTAATATAGTGGCCCAAACCTATCTCAAACAGATTGGATGGGTTTTTTTAGACCCATTCCAACCTTATCCTAGATTTAAGTCACTTTGGAGTGATTATAAACCATATATTATTTTATTATAAAATAATATTTCTAGCTTTTCTTAAGGTGCCCCTCACCCCTGTTACAAAAGGGCACTCCCCCTTCTCTCAATTTCACACCTTCAACGCCTTTTGGCTCGGACATCCCATTCCCAAATAACCTCTCAGATTTCCTCAATTCAACCTATATTCCATTTTTTTATTAGATAAACAACTTAAGGAGCCCTTTTGATCAAATCAAAAGGAATAACCTGAAGAAGAGGTATTGTTTTCACCACCCTCATTCAAATTTCTTTCTTCTTCCACTTCTACTTTCTTTGTTATTTTCCTTCTAAAAAAACAAATCCATTATATTATATATACTATGATGTTATTATAAATATTTTACAACCATATTCACTATTCTATCCTTCCTTTGAATAACATGTCACCATACATGCGTACGTAAGGCCTCCCATCTTCACGTCGTGGTGTAATTATTATTAAATACATAATTATTTGGATGGGTATGATAATGATGAGTAATTGATGTAAATAATAAATATAACATGATAAAAATTCTGTATTTCTGATTCAACATCCAATTATAAATTATTATAATATCAAAAGAATGATATTGTCGCTCGTGCGTACGTACGGACTACCGTCTCCATGAACGCGATGTGATTCGTTCCCCATCGTACCCATTCAACACTAATTCACATTTGATGATAAAAAGTAATCTTTAAGAACATTATATCATTCTGTATATGAATAAGATACAACCTATCCATAACAAACACATCTTACATAACAAATAATATAAAGTAAAACAAATCAGTTAACACGCGAAAAAACGACAATAATAAAATATTATTTATAAAGAAATGTTAAAAGATCATATATGATATCATATTAATGTATATGATTCATGTAAAATTTAAAAACAATTATTTCACCATGATACATTAGGTAAACTAACCCTAGACCAAGGAAAAGTACAAGGTAAGGGTTAATTTCACAATATCTTTATTATTTGAGCTTGTTTTTACGCAAGTATCTACTGGGACAGCTTTATCATCCACATCCATATTTCTTAAAAATGTATTTCTAAACATTCTTACTATTTTATAGAGTATGGGTTAAAGTAATTTATAATATTGTTTGACTTTTTATAAGATGTTTAAAAAAGAATCTTTTCGTCATTTTCCAAACAAGGTCATTTTTATCCTTTTTGAAAAAATTAACGTAAAAATGTCTTTTTTTAACTTATACGACGGGTGAGGATATTTTATGCCATTATAAAATCATCGAAGCTTCCATTACAAGATTATAAGAATATTTTAAATGTAACTGTTTCCTTTTATAATTATGTAACTTTTAAATGATTTATAAAAAGAGATATTTCTCTCAAATAGTTTTGATTTCATCTATGGCAAAATTCTTTTATGGATTTTATGTTTTTTTGAAGTCAATTTATTATGATAAAAAACTTCCATATTGTATTAATGGTTTTTAGATATTTGTGACTATGGATGTGGTATTTTTAGAACATTCATGGTTTATGGAGAAATTATTGACATTTCATATGCTACTTTCAATAGGAATGTTTATGATATGTTTAAACCTCTTCATATGAGAAATGCATTGGACTTAGTAAGTGATAGGTGGAGCCCGCTATAGCTCCTAGATGCATCGGTAGGTCTCATGAGACGAACTAGTGTCTTGGAACAAGACCCTGACAAATCCTTATTTGTAGACACGGCACAAAGCCTTGACTATGTGGTTATGATAGTCTGGCATTATGCATTCCATCATTATGAAAGTTGTTATTGATATTTCAAGTGATTATTCGACTAGTAGAATATCCATTTCAATAAGTAAATGTCATTATTTAATATTATTATTTCTGTATTATGCTGAAGTTCATGTTTAAAATTCTTTTGATTTAGTTATATAGTGCCTTAAATGTTTATGTTTATTTATGAATGTTTCCTCTATATTGTGATCCTTACTGAGCATCTGAGCTCAACCAATTCTATGATTTATTTTTCCCAGGATGTGAAAAAGTATTCTATGAGTGACCTACTAGGATATTCCGAGTAAATATGATTGTGGACTATGGAGACTATATTGTAGTTGTTTTTAAATTTATGATGTTATGTAAGACATACTAATTTATCTAGTGTTTCCAAGGCTACTAAACTAGTCAAATTTTTGAGACTTGATTTTTTTTATCATGCCAATGTTCTGTAATAATGAACCGACTCTGGGTAACTAGGGTCGGGGTGTTACACATATGTTATACATAGTTACATATCCATTAATTATTCATGGGTAGGTTTCGTCATGGGTACACAGAATGCTTAGTTATAATTGATACTATGAATATTAAAATCATACATTTATGTGGTTAATATATTTTCTACTTGTCATAGGTTCTACTAGAATCAGGTTAACATAAATAGATCTTCTTGTAGTTTCATCCCATCAATTAGTCTCTATAATAACACATTCAGTCAATACATCAACTAGAAATAATTAGTGTACCCTCACACAGTCCTGGATTTGTACATATGGTAGTTAAATATATATGAGTGTCAAATTGAGTCCAAAATATAGTATGTTCAAAACACCTATGACAATAAAAAAATCAATTCATGGTCATTCAAATAAATAAAAACAATTCATTCATGGTAGTGTGTTTGATCATTTGGTCAATACCATATGGTATCGTATCCATCATTATTATGTAAATATTTTATTCAAATTTGTTATTTTCAAAAAGTTATTCTTTTGATTTATCACATATAATCAACTTTTTGGTATTTTTAAAATGGGAAAATAGAAGAACACATAAAATCAAAAATTACAGTGATTCTAAAAGGGTAATTTATAATAGAATTAAATACAGTGTCCCAATATTTTCATGATTTTTCAATATCATTTCATAATTCAACAATAGTATTAGAAGTGGATTTATGAAATCATTCATTCACCATATACCATATTTGTTGAAATACCTAAAGTATAATACTTAATATATCCATAATTTATTCTATAATTTATCCATAATATACAAATGGATGAACATGAAGTTAATTAGATAGTTTAAATGATATAGATTATTGAAACATAGTATTAAAATACCTATTTACTAGAAATGAAATTGTATAAGAATTTCATCACGTAATGAACCTGCTTTTGATTTCAAATCATAAATCTCATTTTTCAGAAAATATATATTCAAATAAAATTTGGGCTAATTATATGAAAAAAATATATATTTATTAGAGGTATCATCTTCCCATGTTACATATCAACTCATGATTTACATAAATAGAAATTACATGATTTTTAATAAATATTAAGTACATTACAAACATACATTCTTCAGGACTATAATTGATTAGAATATTTGGAAACATGAAAACTAAATATCATATAACAATAAATGATCTTCATGATCTACCATAATGATCCCCACAATTAGAAAAATTTGTGAAATCATTTCTTCATAAACATGGGAAATAAAACATAATGAAGTGGAGTGAAAAAATGCTAAAAAAGGTAAAATATGAGAGAGAGATATAATAATAATTTAGAGAATAATGATCTGAGAAAAGAACATTAATATATAATATCATTACCTATATATAAATATCATAAAAATAAATCATGGAAAACATCATTTAATACCACACAACATAAATCATAAGGAAATAAATAACATAATTATTAAAAAAGATATTTTGAATAATCCATGGTATTGTAGAAAACACATATGAATATAAAAACCCATTGAAAAGTGTCCACCAAGGCCTTTTTACAATGTTATGCTTGGGCTAGTAACCCATGTACCTACTTCTATATTGGGATTCCCTCCCATGTATGCTCTTTTTTTGGAGATTTGGTTGTCCTCCCAGGTACCATCATGTTTGATTATAGGAATGTCCTCTTGTTTTCCCTATTTATTTAGGATTGGGATTTCCTCTCATTTCCCTCTTATTTTTGGATTGGGATTTCATTCGGTATACCAACATGTTTGTTCCATGGGATGTTATACCATGAACCATACTGATTTGGGATTGGGATTTCCTCACGTGTACCCTTTTATATTATAAAATATTTGTTATTAACTGATTCATTTTTGGGAGATATTGTTCTGAACCCTCTCATAATGAAATCATCAATACATGTTACAAAATATAACAAATAATAATATAATAAACCAAGCAAATAAATGGGTATTATAAACATGTAATCATATTATACCATATTTAAAAAGGAAATTTACATAATCATTTGATAATAATAAAAACCCGTGAAAATAAGAGGGTTTAAAAATTATAAAACTGGTGAAAAATAAATGGCTTTCATTAATAAAATAAAATTATCCAATTAAATTTATTTATGGAATATGAATGAAACCTTAAGTTATTTTACAAATAGGTAATGAGTAAAATCAAAAAAATATTTAATTTGTTGAAAATAATTTTGTAATATCTTATAAAAATTTTTATTGAGGAAAATGTCCTTTCATCATTGAAAATGTATTTTCAATACATAAAAACATTGAAAAAAATTTCATATAAAATAAACATAAATTTTTAAATTTGACATGAAATTATATGAAAAAAATGATTAAAAACTAATTATATAAGCTTCATATAAATTTAGAATAATTTTTCATTGAAATAAATTTTAAATATTATGATGAATGTATCAAATTATTTTTAAAACCATTTCATTGAAAATATTTTGATAACATTTAAATAGTTCATGAATAAATTTAGAATCAAGTTTCTTTTAGAAAACATTTAAAACATATAAATAAATATTGAAATGTTTTTAATACCATTTTTTTGTAAAAACATTGGAAAATATAAATAATGATTGAAATTTATTTTGAAACAAATTTATTTAAAAATACATTGAAACAATATAATGGAATAAATAAAAAATAAAAAACATGTTTTCCATGAAAAATGGAATCAAAAATCATTTCAAAAAAATTAGAAATCATTTTTCATAACATTTATTGAAAACATTTAATGATAACATTGTTTTCAAATATGATAGATTTTTACCAAAGTTAGGGAGAGTATGATTTAAAATAAAACATTATTGTAAGTATTATAAAGGGAAAAAATGATGCATATAATTTTATATATCTAGAATTATCACTACATACTAAAACTAATGCTTATTTCTAGAAATATTATTTATAATATTTCCTCAATTAAATCATACACATAAATAATCTCGAAAAGTGACGTAGTTTTTTTTAATAAACACTTATAAATTGGTAGTTTGAGATCCCACACTTCATGTAAGAAAAATATATCAAAATAATATTATAATATCATGAAAATTAGTATCATCCTGATATAACATGGAAATGGATGTATAAACACTTCAATAGGGAATTTAGGTTCCTAATAAAACAAGAGTCTCAACGAAATAAAAGGGAGACAAAAATATCTCATTGATTTTACAGCTTTGTCAACATAAACATCGTTAAAAAATATCATACAATAGATATTTGAATATGCATATCATTAAATATTAAAGGAATATATTACAATAATTTTCATTATATACAACACAAAAAATAATTGAGTGGTGATTATGGCATGTATCTCATGAAAAGAAATGTGTGATCAAATTCCCTTACAATTTCTCTTGAATCTTATCATACTAACTCAAACAACCTCTATAATAAATATGAATTTATTATAAATATTATTCATAACCATATTATTATATATAATTCCATTTATTTTATGATTATTACCTTATATATTTCCTCTTGTTAATGATCATACATTAATGTCTCATTTATGGTGATACTCTATTGGTTCATCGCATGTTCCTTAATTTGTTATATCATTGGTGCTTATACTTATAAAATTTTTACATAATGAAAAACATGATATAAATATAATCTATATTAAGAATATTTAAATTTTAATATTATATATAATATATAATAATGAAATTGAATAAACCATTCATGGAGATGGTAAGTTGTACGTACGCATGAACATTGTTTTCGTTTTAAATGTCTTATTGAAAAAAGTATGTAAATTATATATATATATATAATTACTAATTTAGAATTATTATATCATAAATATCATAATATTTAAAAAAATTCCATCATTAATACATTCAATGTGGTATGTGAATGAATCACATCATTTTGAGGGGGTGGTAGTCTAAACATCATCATACGAGATTATTATATTAACCATATTGGATGTTAAAATATATGGGTTTTAAAGAGGAATATGGAAACATAAATAAATAATGATTATCAAATATAAAATTCATATAAAATGTTAAAATTATAATGTCCATCATTTTAGGTGTTAATGGAATAATGAAACATCATCATTTCGTGAGGTAGTAGTTCTCCATACAGAGAAACAATATGTTTGATAACCATTAGATAGAGGTGTTTATATGTGTAGGTAAAAATATTAGAATAAAATATAATAGTATATTTATGATAATGTTTTTTTCATTCATGAATTGATTAAATAGACTGTATTGGTGGATGAGTAAAATAATAGAAAGAAGATTTATAGAAGATGTTTCCTCATAATCCAGAAACTCATTTTTTCATTATAAAAAACACTTCTATGGGTTTCCTTCTACACAATTTATGGATTCTAGGAGACAGTTAGGAATTTATGGATTTTCATTTTTCAATTATTTTATGAGCATATAATATTTTATAGGTGTGAGGATTTGCGATAAGTGGTTGTTTTTTTATTGTGTTCGGGTCTGGAATTACTTTTAATTTTTTGAAACAAGTTAGGTGTACACATGTTCATAAATAAAAAACTCATAAAAAGCCAAAAACATCTATAATGTAAATCTAATGGCCTAAATATGTATATAAAATGGGATTTTGACATCCTTCTATATCATTTTTGTCCCTAATTTTATGGATTTGTCACCACGTAATCTTAATTTTTCCTTCATTACTGTGAATGATTTTAATCACTTTTAGTAATAATTTTGGTCAATCATTATCATGTTTATATTAGAATATATATATTATACAGAATATAATTTTATATTATAGTTTTTTAAAATTAAAATCACAAAATTTGAATAATTAATATTAATTCTCAACACGCAGAAAGGACAAAATAACGGGTTTTTTAATGTGAACAACGTTCAAACATTTTTTATGATTTTAAATTCAATTAAAAAGTTAAATTCATTCAAATAAATAAAATTTGTTAATAGATTTAATATTTATCAAAATTTACCATGAAAAAATTATAACATCATTTTATGTTAGTTATTAATTAAACCAAATGGTAGTTTTTAAATAAAATATTGTATTTATCACTATTCAACAATAAATGATGTCTCTTAGAAAAATTCAACATATTCACCATAGGATTATAGAGAAATTATTAATTCATAAATGAATTTTATTTTTCCAAATTCAATTTATAACAATCTCTAAAATTAATTTCTTTACTAAATGCGGTTCATTCGAAAAAATGATATTTTTAAATAAAATATGATTTTACCAAAAATCATATCTTTTATTGTAAATATGGATTATCTATTTTAAAAAATAATAAAAAATATTTTAAATTTTTATATATCAATTCCTTAATGTATTTTTTTCCACATGGTTATAATGTCACGTTTTAATTATTATATAAAATAAGAGGTTTTATAGAACCTCAGTCTCACATGCCTAGTATGCCAAGTCTATGTTCTGGGAAACATATTCCATGTCGGTTCCATATGAAACGAATGTTTGACTTAGTGTATAGAAGGAATGAAATTAAAATTTAATTTATTATGGTAACACATCATTGTGACCATAATTATATTTTCTTTTTTATTCAATCGGTTTTCATATTCATTTATAATTAATTGGAAATCAATGAATTCATATTATATTATGAAAAAAATATCTTTTCATAAATTAGATAATAATATAAATAACCTATATGTTAACTTCTAGTTTTTATCTATTTATATTACAAAAAAAAATTATAATATATGATTGTTTTAGAAAATATTTGTTATTCATGTTTTTCAATTCATTAACGGAAGTCATTGTTGTATATAACACTAGATAACCTCAGTGGTCTATGCAGAGCATGTGAAATTTTATTATTCGTGAATTGAAGAATTAACAAGGTTTTGTGTATAAATCTCTCTAAACATAGGTCATTGACATACAATAAACTATCTCCATTGTAGTGTGAAATCCAAAATATCAAAATGTTTAAATTAATCCGACAAAAATAGTTCATATAATCTCAGAGTGTTATATACTACTCCTCTTTAAAATGCATTTCACCCTAATTTTTTTTCTTATCAATGGTTTATAATTTAAATGTTTTTTTCATAGAAAAGTACATTAGAAAAATGGATTTTAAAACATCCCTAAAAAGAAATTTTTGAAACATAACAGTTAACCATGGTAACATATAACTAGGATTCCACATAGGTGACCATAGGTGGGGAGTGATGATTGGACATAGGAAAAAAGTGTAAATATTTTTAGGTAGTGGTTGGGGTCATCAATCACAATCAATTGAATGATAAAAAATCTGTGGTCATCAATTTCATAAATCTTTTAGTATTAATAAGGATATTAGTTCAATATAAAATAAGGTATCACAATAAAATCTCATTTGATAATTATCATAATGTTTAGTATATATTTATTTCCCATGAATATAAATAAATATAGTTATATGAAATTATTCTATGAACTAAAATTTATTGTTTAGTTATTCTTTTATCAATTTATATATCATACATTACATTAAAGAATGGATGTCTGAAAATTATCTTTGAATCCTGAGTTTCTAAAATACACTTTTATCTTTTCATAAGGCCTATAAAATAGTGATAGGTATAACCATTTCTTCCAAACTATTAATAAAAATCAGTATGATTAATACATTAATATAAAAACATAAAGAGTAACACAAATATTTCCTTATAAATAATTAATCATCAAAATAAAATATACATAAATCATGAATATTTGTAGGGTAATGATATGTGTAGAACCCTTATCATCCTTCATTCAATGTTTCTAGACCCACGACCTTGTGGGATATGATTGGTTTTCACCCTGCATATATGATATCCATTAAACCATGATAATTTATTTTCCAAAATATAATGGATATTCTTGAAATAATTTTAGTCAATAAATATCCTATTAACTAAGGTTTACAATTCAATCAAAATAAAAAATACCTCCTTAGAATGTTAACTGAAACAATTCAAGAGTGGAAATCCTTTTAACCCTACTAATATTGGATAATTCATTTCCTGTGAAATAATTTCATTAAATAGGGTTAACATTTCTCCCCTATATACCATATTGTATATCTTGTTTGTTATATTCAAAACTTATGAATACCCTTAGGGAAAATTCTCATGGATCATGGTTAAAACATAATTACCAACAATCCTTTTTTATTAAATTCATGCTTCCTTGTGGTAATGTATATTAGATCTCTATCTAAAATAAAAAATGTTATAAACGTCATTATGGGTGACATTTAAAACATTATATATATTCATTTCTATGTTATTATGTACCATCAAATTTACATATTCATATCATGCACATCTTTATGAAAACAATATTATCTCAACTTCAGGCATTGATTAAGGGTTACTTTCCCCAAATAAAAATATCACAATTCAATGAAATCACATTAAGTTGCCTTTATCACCATTCAACATGTCATTTTCAGTACATAATGATAACTTATACTAAAAATACATATATATTTTATTATTAGTATTACATAATATCTATATTTGAATACTTAAATACGTAATTTCTTCCACATTATTCATAAATCATTACCTGGGCTTCATCACCTTGTTCTTTAATAGAACATTGTAATAATATAAAATATGAATCATATATTAATTCTCCTCATCCTCAATCAAATCAGTCTTATTATATTTAATGAAAATAATATATGATGAACATCGCATACCTTTTAAATGTCATTTGTCATCTAATTATATTTACATGTATAAAAAATCCTCATACCACCATGTTTATTATAATTATTTTATTTCTACTATGGAAATTGATTCACATTATCAGCATACATTCCACATCTATCAAATAAATGTTTACCAACATCATTGTAGTAATGTTCATTGACTAAAAAAACAGTTTGATCATTACCTATCATAGTTGAAGACAAGATAGACATGAAAATAACTTCTTTTAGGGTGTATAGTAATGAGACCATCCATAATATATTACAACATAGTTTCATCATAGATTATTCCCAACAATATAATATTTTGAAAAATCATAGTGATTTATGAATAGTCTTTGCATACACATAGGATATCCCACAAGATAGTTTGACCATGTGTAAAGAATTTCATGTTGTCATTTTCGGGATTATCCTGAGTTAGGCATAGAACATTTGTCGGAGTTGTTACTCCTTGGTACATCAGTTCTATAACAACATCCACTTATAGTATCAATATTGTGTTGTGTTCCATATAATCCCTTCATTCTAGTCATTAACATAATTCCAGGATGTATTCCTTAACATTTACTAATCTATATACTCGTTAGTAGAGTCACTCCTTGACACATCCTTATAAATTTACCATGGGATTTTACTAATTATTTGTCATCCTAGTGTCAAAAGGATGACTGGATCATTACACTGATAACAAATATATAGACCAATGATTTTATATGTGGATATTACATCATTTAAGATGAATATTCAGAACATTACAAAAATAAATTCTAAAGGACCACAATAGTGTAGTGTCATAGAGAAAATGGAAGAAAAATATTATTTCTTAGTGAATGATCATCAAGATATCTAATAACGATCCCCACCTTTAGTACATTTTCCCAATACCATTATTAATAAACTAGGGAATGTTATCATAATAAATGGGTGAGATCCAATTCATAGTAATTGTATTTAAGGGAGATATATAAGCATAATTATGAGCATAAATGCCTGATAACATGTACATGTAAAAAATGATCATACCCTACATATAAAATATTATAATCAATAATCATGGTAGAAATAATGGCACATCATAAGACATGAATCATTATGATGTAATGAACACAATACATGAAAGTGTAACTTTGTAATAAATCATGGAATTGTGGACAACACATAAGAATATAAAAATCATATTCTTTGGAATACTAACTATACATTTGTAACATTTGAAGCTTGGTTATTTACCTATTTAAATACATCATTGTTGGGATGCCCTATTGTTTACCCACATATTCTGGGAGTAGGATATCCTCTTGTGTACCATATTTTTTTAGTTTTGGGATATAAACATAATTACCATATTATTTGTTTCATGGGTTTTCTACCCATTTATCATTTTATTAAAATCCTGGGATTTCATCCCATATACGCTCTTGTTTCATGCATGCGATGTTCACCCATGTACCATAATGTTTCCTTCGTAGGATGTGGTCCAGTGTAATCATTGAGGTCATAAAACATTTATCATTACCAAAGTCATTGGAGGGTGATATAGGCCCCAAAGGAATCATAATGAAATTAAACATATATGTTCCACATTATCAAATTGAATCATAACATAATCGACGAAATGAAACTGGTATTATAATCATGTAATCATATCATAACCTGGGAAAAAATATATGTTTCATAATCATTTCATCAAGATCAAAATCTATGAATGGAAAGTGGTTTCGAAAGAATTTAACCCATGATAGGGAATGAATTTCACATAGATAATGAAAATAATAATAACCAGTTAATTGAAAAAATATGAAAGGAACAATTAGATAACATCTTTCTAGGGCATGAGTAACTAAAAAGATATAATATTATGTGGAAAATTGTTTTGAAATATATTCTAAAGTCATTTATTAAAAAAAATATCATATTATAATTGATGAATTATGTTTAATATATCAAACAAAATGATAATAATGTTCATATAAAATACCATTAAAACAATGAAATAATAAATGAAATAATTCCACAATCTCTTTATTTTAAAAATAATAAAATAAGATTCAAGAAATTATAATCCCAATTTTCATTGAAAACACATTGAAATATATAAAATAATTTATGAAACCATTTTTCATCCCATTCCATGGAAAATATTTTGAAAGATTATAAATATTTATTGAAATAATATTTACTACTATTTTATATAAGATACTTTGAAAACAAATAAATAAAACATGGAATCATTTTGGAAACCATTTCATTGAAAATACTGTGAAAAAATATTTATTATTCGTAAAAACATATTAAAAACCATTTCATTTAAAAAACATTTAAATTATATAATGAAAGATTTGAAAACCACAAAAAAACATTAAAATCCATTTTCAATGAAACTGGGTTTCACAAATATTTCAAAAAAATTTCAAAATCATTTCTTATACATTTAAAAAAAATTATCAAATAATTATTTATAATCATGGTTTTTGAATATAATAGATTACTGTCTGAATGTATATAGAATAATATTTTCTATAAAATATTATCATATGTACCAAAGAGTGGAAAAATGGTACTTATACATGTTGATATATTGGAAAAACAATTAATAAGAAATAACATGATTTTTTAATAATGATAAAAAAAATTATTACATCAAAGATAAAATAAACATAAACATCCTAAAAACATGATATTTTTTAACAATCTCTTAAAACATGGTAACATGAGATCATAAAATCAATGTAAAAAGTAAATTAAATTAATCAAGAAATTTAAAATTAGGATAATTATGATATAACATGTAAATAAAAATTATATACATCTCAAAATAGAATTTAGGAGAAAAACAAAACATGAGTCTCAATGATGGGAAATTGAGGTAAAACAATCTCACATGTTTTCTTACTTTTGAACCACAAACACATCAAAATAACGATCATAAATTGGATTTATGAATACCCATAACATAAAGTATAATAAAAATATAATAAAATTAGAGAACGTACATATGCCCCACAAAATATGTTGTTGGTGATTAAGGCATGTATCTCATGGAAATAAAAGTGGGATGAAATTCCCTCACCTGGTGTCATGACTCTCATCGTACTCACTCAATATACCTATATAATAAATATAAATATATACAAATACTATTATATAATCATATAATTATACCAATAATATATTTTTCTAGATAATATATGTATTTTAACCTCTTGTTAATGATCATATATCATGGTTTCACTTCAGTTATTATTCCCTTTATTATATGCATGTTTCTTAATTTGTTATATCACAGGTCCTTATACCGATTTCATTAATCCATAATATAAAACATGACATAAATAGCATATATATTCATTATATATATATTATAATAATATATGTAATTTTATATGAAAAAAATGTAATACACATTTCATTGAGATGGTAAGTGGTACGTACATATGAGTGTTGTTTCTGTTTTAAATGTTGTATAAAAAGAATGCCTATATTTGATATATATATATAAATATTTATAATTATTTTATTAAATTTATAATATAATATATATAATATAATTAATCTAAAACTATCATTAATACATTAAATGTGGTGTGTGAATGAATCATGTCACTTTTTGGGGGTGGTAGTTAGCACTTCCTCAAACATGATTATAACATTAACACAAAACGAAAAGTAGAAAGATATTTATTGTATAAATTAACACAGAATAGTATATAAATATTTAATATCATATAAAACATATATTAATAGTGTGACTATAATAATTAGTTCTTTGATAATTCATAAAAAATGATAATTCGTCGTTTGGGAGGCAATAGTTCGTCGTACACAGAAACAATATGTTTGTTACCCATTATTTGGAGGTGTGTGTAATTATAGGTAGAAAACAATTAAAAAACATCCTAGTAAAATGGAGATTCTAGGATAACATAAAATAATGTAATAAGGTGATTTTAGGGGTTGGATAATGAAAATAAAAGAATAGAGCCTGAGAGAATACATTATCTCTTAATGTGTTAACTTCTTTTTGATTTTCCAAATGGATTCATTTAGGTTCATTCTCCCCATGATTAGTATTATATAAGGTATAAAGGGATTTTTGGTATTTTATTTGGTGTATATTTCCTTATATTAATTTTTTTAGAGGATTGTGGAAGTTGGAGAGTTTGTGGCTTTTTATAGGGAAGGAAAAGGACTCACTTTGAATTTTTAGAAACAAGTTTGGTGTATACATGTTTTTACCAACAATGTCAAAAAAAATATTTAATTGTTTTTAGAATAAATATGGACATAAAGTGGGTGTTGTAATATTTTCAACATCATTTACGGCCTTAATTTGTTTGTTTAGTCCCTAAATATGCTTAATTCGGCCATAATCGTCATGATTAATTTTAATCACTGATACGAATCAATTTAATCAAAAATTAACTTCACCTTATTTGGGTACACATATTGAAATATATAAAATGGAAAAATTTGGATTCATTAAATTAAAATCATATATGTAGAAATATTAATATTAATGTTGATCCATCAAAGGAGAGGAAATAACATGTTTTTAAGTTGAAAACATTTCAACAGTTCGTTATGAATTTATATTCAATTTCATTGTGAAATAGTTTTAGTGAATTATTTTTTAATAATATATTATATATTTATATATGGTGACCTTATCAAATTTTATAATGTAACACCCCGAGCTTCCACGATACGCCTCTCTTTCAATAATGCAATAGCTTGCATTGTACGCAAGTTCGAGTTCTAAAACACCGTGACTAATCAAAGTAGCCGTTATGAATAGTAATAACCACTTTTTAAAATTATAGAAATTTTATATTTCAAAATGGACTTCATTTTTGTATTCGTAATATCGAAATTATCCTATATTGAATTTTTGGTATTTTTCTGAGAACTTCTAATTTTTTATGAATAGTGAAAATTACTTAAAAACAACTTTTTTAATCAAAATAATTTATAGTGATAAATTATACTATTTAGTGGTTTTAAACTATAATTAGAATAAATTTTTACCATTTTATCCAATGGTGGTCATTATAATTAATTTAACATTGAAATTGGATATAAACAATTGCCAATCTTTTGATATAAATTGTTTCTTAAAAACACGCTATTTGTTGTAACAGTGGGAATTAATAATAAAATTAATTAATGCAACTTATATGTTTGTAATTTTGTAAAATAGACATCATTTTTGAATTTGGAATATCAATTATAGCTTAGGGTGAAATTTTGGCTTTGTTCTGAAAAACTTCAATTTTTGATGAATAGTGAAACCACTAAGTGGTAGTTAAATAACTGATTTTTCATTTAAATGAAATATTACCACTTCTGTGATTTGATTTTCAAAAATCCGACATACATGGTTGTCATTAAGAAGTAAAATGTGGTTCAATGAGATTAAAATAATTTTTGGTGAATAGTAACTTTTAAGTTCTTAATCGCGATTAGAGGTAATTAGTGTAGTTTAAGGTAAAAATAATGTTTTAATAATATGAGATAAGCATGACACTTGTCCTACTCCTATTAGATGAGTCATGGTCGACCAAGACAACCCATGTGTCAACTTGGGGACCCCATGGAGCCACTTTAGTTGGAAAATGACATTAATATATATTTATTTAATGTTAAAATTAAATTGACACAAACATGAGTTGTTTTACTAAAACAATTTTTAAGTGGAGTTACAGAAGCCCAAATTTTGATTATAAATATTCATTAGAAATATAAAAAGATTTCCTACATCATAGTATTTTTTTTATAATATTTAGACATTAAATAAATTAAATTATTTATGACATCATGATGACGCAGCGATGACCTCATTATTTAATGATTTAAAAAAAATGGGAAGATAATGCAAAATCCAAGGCTTACACTTGTCCAAAGACAATTGGATTAGTAGATTTCGAACCCTTATCACCTCATCCTCGAATTATATAAGTGTGGGGCCTTTAGAATCCGAAAACCATTGTGTAATAATGTAACATTTCAATCTTTCCAAAAGAACCCCTCCTCTCCACTCATAAAAAGCCCCCACCTCTCCCACCTTATTCACACCTTCAAGCCATTTGGCTCGGCCAAACTCTGCCCAAATACTCTCCCAACATCCCTCTCTTACTCCTAGAAGCCTCACTTTGGGCAGAACTCTTCCCAAGGAAGCCTTTGGCTCAAATCAAAAAGAGTTACCTGATTTTGAGGTAATGTCTTCTCTAATGTTGTTTTGTTTTATTTTTCTTCTCCAACCCCATAAACTCTTTTTATTCATTTATTTTGTAACAACACCAGTATACTCAATATACTAGGATGTTTTTATAAGAAGGATTAGAGCTACACTTACACACACCTACATATAATGGTTAAAGAATATACAGTTTCTGTGGATGGCAAATTTCTGCCTCACGAAACGATGATTGTTCAAGGCTCATATAACACTTTCAAAGGTGGCCATTAAGATGTCACTATTTTTATATATGATATATAATATGTTTATGTTTTACTTATGCTTCTGTATTTCTCATTTATGGCATACTTTATGATTTCCATTATGACTAAAACGCGATAATTTCATTTTAGGAAGTGCGGACTACCGCCCCCTCAAAGTGATTTGAATCGTTAATGCCATATGTGGGATCTATAAAGGATGGAGTAAATGGTATTATACACTATATTATACTGGAATTATATTATAAATTTATATCATTATGATTTCGTTCCATTAAATATGAAATTGAAATGAAAGTAGCGTTCATGCGTACGTACGGCTTACCGTCTCCATGAACGGTGCATTTCATTTCTTACCAATAAATGTTACGTAATATTATAAATGAATGTATATACTGGATATATAAGGTATATATGACATCTAAATCATGAATATAATTCTGTAGATAATGGATATTCTACCACATAAACAACTTGTAATTATAAGAAGTTTATTGTTGACTCAAGTACCAAAGATCGACAAAACTACCGTTATTAACTTTAATAATTACATAATGTTCATATCATTGTAATAAGTGATATAATAAAGATAATGAAATTGAAAATGGTTCTTAATAAGGTATATATTAACTCTAGTTTATTATTCAGGAGGTTAAAGAACGGTTGAGTCAAGTCAGACACGAGGTAAGGGAACTTCTTAACCCAATTTCCATTCTTTGGGTTAATCTCCTACTTTCAAATTATGTCATGATATTATTATGTCTTATTTTGTATTCTTTATGTCTACCTATAGAGAATAAACATAATAGATCTATTTTATTTTAAAAATGATCTTTTTAAGGACTTCGTCTCAATCTCCTTTCATTGAGGCATATTTGGTTTTATACACAACTTTCTTTTATACGGTGTATAAACCCCTTTGACTTTTACGTTTATCCAAAAGGAATCTTTTTTATACGAAGCGTTTTGCTAAATGAAAAAAGAGAATGTTTTTCTTTCCGTACTTATGCGGCGACAACGACTTCTCCGTCGCCGTGACCATTATTTGAGTTTCGGCTTCCTCTACAAGCCATCATTTTTTTTAATGAAAAATAAATACAAAGTTTTAGCCTTCTTTTATTTTGGTATTGAAAATGGTTTTGAAAGTGTTTTTATATCAATGTGTTGTATTGATATCTTGTGATTGAAATGTGGAAATGTTATGTTTCCTTTATCCATATTTTATGTGATATGATTATGTTATGGTTTATGATATATTTAATCCTATTCATATGAGGAATGTATTGGACTTCATAAGTGACGGGTGGAGCCCGCTATAGCTCCTCGATGCATCGGTAGGTCTCATGAGACAACTAGACGTGGAATTGGCTGAGGCCCTTTCCCAATTTGATTTATGGTTTTGGCCGAGGCCTTAATCATTTTAGACGTCTTGGCCGAGGCCTTGACAAAATGTTTCAGAATGTCCGGCATTATACATTCCATCATTATGAAAGTGGTTATTGATATTGCATGTGATTATTCGACCAGTAGAATATCCATGTGAAGAAGTGAATGGAATTATCTCATTTTACTTTTTCCATATTATGTTGATGTTCAAGTTTAAAAGGATTTTGTTTTAGTTATACATTGCCTTAAATTTTTATGTTTATTTATGAAAGCTTCCGCAATATTGTAATCCTTACTGAGCATCTGAGCTCACTCCTTTCAATGTTTTAATATTTTCCTGGATGTGAAGAAGTATTTTATGAATGACCTGCAGGGATAGTCAGAAGAGGATATGTGTGTGGACTATGGAGACTTTGTTATTGTAGTTTTTCACCATCTGATGTAATGTAACATTTATGAATGTATCTAGTGTTTCCAAGGCTAGTAAACTAATCGGTCTTTCGAGACTTGATCTTTTGTGATCATGCCAATGTTTCGAAGTAATGCACCGACTCTGGGTAGCTGGGGTCGGGGCGTTATAGTTGGTATCAGAGGCAGTTTAGTACTAACCTTGAAAGCTAGATTTAGACAAACTCTGATTAGAGCACGTAGAACTAAGATGAACTTTGAGGATTGGTATAGAAGAACTTCCTAAAAATTTTGGTATAATAGAGATTTTGTGATTTTTCTGAGCAATACATCCCTGTCTGGATACGAACAGGTAGAGGCGGCTCTGGCACAGATGTACCTAGGGGTAAAACCAGAAAACACCGCTTTGAGCTAGACTCGAACGGGAACCGGTGCACGACAACGGGCCTTGCTGCACTCTTGGTTACAACACTCCCGAGGGATTTGCTTAGGATAATTCTCATTTTCTTCACAATCCATTATGTAGGGTTTATGAGTATATACTTTCTCAAAGAAAACATTCTTATGATTATGGATTATATCTATAAACTGTTCAATTTACATTAAGTATTTTAAATGTTTGAAATTATTCATTGTAATTCATAAACTAACCTAGTTTATGCCATTGTTAGAAATGGTGCCTAGTGGAAGGAATGGAAACTGTATCAATTCACGAACTCCGTGTAGGGATTGCCCACCTGCTCAAGATAATTATTGTGGATCTGGAGATACAACTAGTGCTAATCAACTTATTACCATACTGGGACAACTCACGCAGGTTATGAATAATAACCATACTCGTATGGAGCACCGTGATCAGCAACATGGAGGATCAATGTTAGACCGCTTCATGAGGCAACAACCACCAACCTTCAATGGGAGTACAAATCCTATAGTAGCTGAGCAATGGATAAATTCCATAGAGAAAATATTCCATGCCTTGGGGGGTAGTGAAAGGGATAAAGTTGTCATGGCAGTTTACCGCCTCACTGGAGATGCCGATCAATGGTGGTCACTAATTCAAAACACAAAGGAAGATGATAATGTATCGAATATGGAATGGAGGGAGTTCAAAGAGATTTTCTTAGAAAAATACTTTCCTCATGACCATCGAGCAGATATGGAAAGGCAATTTCTGAGTCTGAGGCAGAAGGAGGATGAGAATGTCGCAAAGTATGAGGCCAACTTTACAAGGTTAGCAAGGCATGCTGCCGATTATATACGTAACCCAAGGAGTAAGATTGATCGTTTCTTTGATGGGTTAAAACCATTTCTCCGTCGAGCTTTAGTATCACAATCTATCTCATCATACGAAGATATTGTCTCCTGTGCTATCAAGACGGAAAAGGAATTCTCTAAGTCGTATGACAACAAAGTAAAGCAAGAGAAGAAGAGAACGGGGGAACAAGAGACAGATAAAGGGAAAAAGGGAAAGAAGGATTTTCCATTATGTGATAATTGTGGGAATAATCACCCTGGTACGTGCCTAAAAGGAATGGGAGTTTGTTATAAATGTGGAGAAAAGGGTCACCAGGCTCGTGATTGCAAAGGAAAGAATGAGGCTGTCAATGTTGAATGCTACAATTGTAGGTAAATGGGGAATTATGCAAATGAATGTCCTAAGCGTCAAGGAAACTTACCTCAGAAAAGGCCAAGGGATCAAGGCCAATCGTATGCTGTGACTACAGTTGAAGCGGAATAATTAATGTATTGGTGCTTTTGGACTCAAGGATTATATTCTGGTTATAAGAATAATGTGATATATATAAGGATTGTACTGCAGTACTTGTTGATTTCAGTAAGGTTTTAATATGATGAAGGTAATTATATTTTTAGTTTGTGACAATAAGAGAAACATTTCTTTGTTTGGGGAATCTGATGTTACAATTGATTTTGGAATTTAGAGACCTTTTAGAGAAAGTCTGGATGGAGGTATTTTGGATAACTATAATGGTTGGAGTGGATTAAGTTGATCTTTGGATAGTATTGTTTATGGTTAAAACATTTATGAAGATTATTTTTGGAATATTATAGTACTATATTTTTAGGAAAAGGACAACTTGCAGGGTGGGGCATAACCCGTCGCGTCGGACAAAGCTGCAGGAATTGAACCCACAACCATAGTGCGACAAGCCTTTATTTCCTACCACTAGCCTACAGGAAGTCCCTGGTTATTACAAAATAATTTTACTAATCTAAATTGTATGTGTTAACATTTGAACCTTATACAATTAGGAAAAGTATAATATTTTTGGGTTCTATTATCTTTTTGAGAGAAAGGTGAGGTGAAGGTTGAAACTCTAATTGTCGGGCATAAATATATATATACCTATCTGTTATTCAATGAATAAATTAATTCTTAAACTTTAGTAAAGGGATATTAAAACAAAAAACTGCTTTATCCTAATACCTTATGTCTTGTTGAACTGATGATATTTTAAATCAACATAGATTGAAGGCTTTGAGGCCCTCAATTTGACAGTTGATTGTGATTGATGACCTCAATCACTCCCTACAAATATTTACGTTTTTCCTCCAATTATATGTCTCTAATTGCCACCAATGTTCTCCTAATCAAGATCATAATTGGGTGGTGACTTTTTCATTTCCCTTTCCCTCTTATTAAGGCTAAATTTTATTAACCTTATTTCCGATGTGGGTTTTCCACAAAGGTATTTTCTATATTCAAACTTTTATTTTCAAAGAAAAATATCAAATTGCGAGGACACAATTTATTGAAGGAGGGGAGAATGTAACACCCCGAGCTTCCACGATATGCATCTCTTTCAATAATGCAATAGCTTGCATTGTACGCAAGTTCGAGTTCTAAAACACCGTGACTAATCAAAGTAGGCGTTATGAATAGTAATAACCACTTTTTAAAATTATCGAAATTTTATATTTCAAAATGGACTTCATTTTTGTATTCGTAATATCGAAATTATCCTATGTTGAATTTTTGGTATTTTTCTGAGAACTTCTAATTTTTTATGAATAGTGAAAATTACTTAAAAACAACTTTTTTAATCAAAATAATTTATAGTGATAAATTATACTATTTAGTGGTTTTAAAGTATAATTATAATATATTTTTACCATTTTATCCAATGGTGGTCATTAGAATTAATTTAACATTGAAATTGGACATAAACAATTGCCAATCTTTTGATATAAATTGTTTCTTAAAAACACGCTATTTGTTGTAACAGCGGGAATTAATAATAAAATTAATTAATGAAACTTATATGTTTGGAATTTTGTAAAATAGACATCATTTTTGAATTCGGAATATCAATTATAGCTTAGGGTGAAATTTTGGCTTTGTTCTGAAAAACTTCATTTTTTGATGAATAGTGAAACCACTAAGTGGTAGTTAAATAACTGATTTTTCATTTAAATGAAATATTACCACTTCTGTGATTTGATTTTCAAAAATCCAACATAAATGGTTGTCATTAAGAAGTAAAATGTGGTTCAATGAGATTAAAATAATTTTTGGTGAATAGTAACTTTTAAGTTCTTAATCGCGATTAGAGGTAATTAGTGTAGTTTAAGGTAAAAATAATGTTTTAATAATATGAGATGAGCATGACACTTGTCCAAATCCTATTTGATGAGTCATGGACGACTAATACAACCCATGGGTCAACTTGGGGACCCCATGGAGCCACTTTAGTTGGAAAATGACATTAATATATATTTATTTAATGTTAAAATTAAATTGACACAAACATGAGTTGTTTTACTAAAACAATTTTTAAGTGGAGTTAAACAAGTCCAAATTTTGATTATAAATATTCATTAGAAAGATAAAAAGATTTCCTACATCATAGTGGTTTTTTTTATAATTTTTAGACATTAAATAAATTAAATTATTTATGACATCATGATGATGCAGCGATGACCTCATTATTTAATGATTTAAATAAAATGGGAAGATAATGAAAAATACAAGGCTTACACTTGTCCAAAGACAATTGGATGAGGAGATTTAGAACCCTTATCACCTTATCCTAGAATTATATAAGTTTGGGACCTTTAGAATCCGAAAATCATTGTGTAATAATGTAACATTTCAATCTTTCCAAAAGAGCCCCTCCTCTCCACTCATAATAAGCCCCCACCTCTCCCACCTTATTCACACCATCAAGCCATTTGGCTCGGCCAAACTCTGCCCAAATACTCTCCCAACATCCCTCTCTTACTCCTAGAAGAGTCACTTTGGGCAGAACTCTTCCCAAGGAAGCCTTTGGCTCAAATCAAAAAGAGTTACCCGATTTTGAGGTAATGTCTTCTCTAATGTTGTTTTGTTTTATTTTTCTTCTCCAACCCCATAAACTCTTTTTATTCATTTCTTTTGTAACAAAACCAGTATACTCAATATACTAGGTTGTTGTTATAAGAAGTATTATAGATGCACTTACACACACCTACATATAATGGTTAAAGAACATACAGTTTCTGTGTATGGCGAATTTCTGCCTCACGAAACGATGATTGTTTAACACTCATATAACACCTTCAAAGGTGGCCATTAAGATGCCACTATTTTTATATATGATATATAATATGTTTATGTTTTACTTATTCTTCTGTATTTTTCATTTATGTAATACTTTATGATTTCCATTATGGGTCAAACGCGATAATTTCATTTTAGGAAGTGCGGACTACCGCCCCCTCAAAGTGATTTGAATCGTTAATTCCATATGTGGGATGTATAAAGGATGGATTAAATGGTATTATACACTATATTATACTGGAATTATATTATAAATTTATATCATTATGATTTTGTTCCATTAAATATGAAATTGAAATGAAAGTAGCGTTCATGCGTACGTACGGCTTACCGTCTCCATGGACGGTGCATTTCATTTCTTACCTCTAAATGTTACGTAATATTATAAATGAATGTATATACTGGATATATAAGATATATATGACATCTAAATCATGAATATAATTCTGGAGATAATGGATATTCTACCACATAAACAACTTGTAATTATAAGAAGTTTATTGTTGACTCAAGTACCAATGATCGACAAAACTACCGTTATTAATTTAAATAATTACATAATGTTCATATCATTGTAATAAGTGATATAATAAAGATAATGAAATTGAAAATGGTTCTTAATAAGTTATATATTAACTCTAGTTTATTATTCAGGAGGTTAAAGAACGGTTGAGTCAAGTCAGACACGAGGTAAGGGAACTTCTTAACCCAATTTCCATTCTTTGGGTTAATCTCCTACTTTCAAATTATGTCATGATATTATTATGTCTTATTTTGTATTCTTTATGTGTACCTATAGTGAATACACATAATAGATCTATTTTATCTTAAAAATGATCTTTGTAAGGACTTATTCTCAATCTCCTTTCATTGAGGCATATTTGGTTTTATACACAACTTTATTTTATACGGTGTATAAACCCCTTTGACTTTTACGTTTATTCAAGAGGAATGTTTTTTATACGAAGCGTTTTGCTAAACGACAAAAGGGAATGTTTTTCATTCCGTACATATGCGGCGACAATGACTTCTCCGTCGCCGTGACCATTATTTGAGTTTCAGCTTCCTCTACAAGCCATCTTTTTTTTAATGAAAAATAAATACAAAGTTTTAACCTTCTTTTATTTTGGTATTGAAAATGGTTTTGAAAGTGTGTTTATATCAATGTGATGTATTGATATCTTGTGATTGAAATGTGGAAATGTTATGTTTCCTTTATGCATATTTTATGTGATATGATTATGTTATGGTTTATGATATGTTTAAACCTATTCATATGAGGAATGTATTGGACTTAATAAGTGACGGGTGGAGCCCGCTATAGCTCCTCGATGCATCGGTAGGTCTCATGAGACAACTATACGTGGAATTGTCCGAGGCCCTTTCCCAATTTGATTTATTGTTTTGGCCGAGGCCGTAATCATTTTAGACGTCTCGGCTGAGGCCTTGACAAAATGTTTCAGAATGTCCGGCATTATACATTCCCCCATTATGAAAGTGGTTATTGATATTGCATGTGATTATTCGACCAGTAGAATATCCATGTGAAGAAGTGAATGGAATTATCTCATTTTACTTTTGCCATATTATGTTGATGTTCAAGTTTAAAAGGCTATTGTTTTAGTTATACATTGCCTTAATTTTTTATGTTTATTTATGAAAGCTTCCACAATATTGTAATCCTTACTGAGCATCTGAGCTCACTCCTTTCAATGTTTTAATATTTTCCAGGATGTGAAGAAGTATTTTATGAATGACCTGCAGGGATAGTCAGAAGAGGATATGAGTGTGGACTATGGAGACATTGTTATTGTAGTTTTTCACCTTCTGATGTAATGTAACATTTATGAATGTATCTAGTGTTTCCTAGGCTACTAAACTAATCGGTCTTTCGAGACTTGATCTTTTGTGATCATGCCAATGTTACGAAGTAATGCACCGACTCTGGGTAGCTGGGGTCGGGGCGTTACATATAATATGATTTTGAATTAATAAATAATTAAAATGAAATTAAGATTTTAACTACAAAGTTGTATTTTTCAAATTTCAAAAAAATGATGTTTCTTGAAAAAAATATAGACGATTAACCCTTAGGGGATTTCAATTTTATAAAACTAAAAATTAAATATATATCAACAAATTTTGTTTATAAGTTATTCTAAATTTATATTTTTTATTAAGAGAATTTCATTCGAGAATAAAATATTTTTAATCATAAAGAACCTTTCCAAAAATCATATCTTTCATTATCAATAAGTTTTTTATATAATAATTATATAAATAATATATTAATCATTTTTATTACTATTCCTAAAACAATTATTAATGTATATGTTATAATTAAATCATTTAAATAATTATTTAATAAATTTTGTTTCGTAGAAACTCAGTGTTGTGTACATCCATTGTCATGTTCGTGTTGTGTGTAACATAATCCATGTGGGTGCCATGTGAATAGAATGTTTGACTTAGTTCATTTAATAATAAAAACGAAAAACTAATTTATTAAGACAAAAAACATTGTGATGATAATACTATTTATTTTTATATTGAATTAGAATTCAAATTCATTTCTAATTAATTGTTGGGCAATGACTTCATGTTATATTGTGTAAACCAAATATTTTCATTAAGTTGTTAATAAAATTAATAACCTACAATAAAACTTCTAGGATTAATATAAATATATTAAATAATATTATTTTAATAAAATATTAATTTTTGGTAAACCATTTTCTTATGTGTCATGTATGTAATCATGGAAATTAATTATCTTATATAATGCAAGCTCACCACGATGTTCTGTGTAGAGAAATCCAAATTTTATGTCGCATGTACTACATGATTAACATGGTATTAGGTAAAATTCCTGAAAAACATAGTGCATTAATATGAAAAAATTCTTTATCTATGCAAGAAATCTAAAATATCAAAATATATAAATTAATATGAAAAAATTTATTCACAAAATCATGAGGCGTTACATATTAGATATAAATGATTTCAAAAACAATGATATAACCATTTTAATTCCCCCATATTGTAGAAACTCAGCCCTAGAAAACCATAGTTGGTGTTTGTTATAAATTAAATTGGAATGATTACATATAATGATGCCCCAAAAAATGACTAGTATAGTATTGTTGAAAAAACAGATAATTAAATGATTATTTCATTAAAAAATAATATAGTAAATATAAATTTTTTTATTTCTAAATAAATATCTTCTATGATAACTCTAAATCATTATTTTTGTCCCTACATATCATTAATAGTATACTTCTTTGATTCTTCGGGAATATATCATAACAAGAGTGAGCTAAAATTCTCTAGAATGGAAAATTATAATGGAATCAATAATGAATCAATGAGAATAATAAATATTGAATGGAAAATAAATGAAAAGGAAAAACATGAAAGTATAAAACTAATATGAGACTTTATAAATAATTTTGGAAGGTAATAATTGAAAATTAATTCCATTAATATAAATATATAAATAAAAATCACTACGGAATGCTTTGAAACTAAAAAACGTGACATTTATGAAATGATCTAATATGAACAATATTTGTAGATATGTTGACAAAAACCCTAAAGGATGAATAAGAACTAATTCTAATAGGAGTTGAATGCATAATTTTTGATTTCATGTCTTTGTCACATAAGAATCTATTACCATAATGACACTTCATATGACATTTTAAAAACTGAGTGTAGAGACCAATTTTAACAATTATTCCTTTCATGAGAATCTCTTAATGCAAAAAAGCTATATAATTTCTGTGATCCTCTTGCCATTTTTAGTCCATAATATTAATCATTTGGAAAAATATGAAAATGATTTATCAATTAACTGTATTGAATGAGAAATATAGATTTATCGATAATTCCAATTTTAGACACCTATGTAAAATAGTAAACAGTTTCTGTAATAGTAATATCAATGAAAAATGGAATGGATAATTAGGAAAAATTCGATACTCAGTGATCATTTTAAATTAGATATTAATAGTAGATTAATAAATAAATACACGGTGTGAATGTGAATATTATCATTGTACAAATAAATCATAAACAATCCAGAGAGTGAATATGTATGGTATCAATAAAAAAATATCATATATGGAGTAAAAATAGAGGGTTGTTGTCATTTAGGAAATAAAACAATAAAAATAAAAAACTAAAATAAATCATGAGGAAAAAATACTCAAATTTTTTAAATCATTTTTTAAATATTTTTCATTGAAAATACCATTTGAATTTTTTTTATTTAAACAAAATTATGATAATAATGAAAAGTAACACTCAATGAAATAATGGTGGATAAATCCATGAAAGCCATATGATTTAAAACACCATTCTCCTTTCGTCGTAAAAGGATGGAAAAATACCTATTCGGTAAGGACATAAGAATATTTATTTAAATTGAATTGAATGATAGAAACATATAAATGTTTTTTAGAATACTATTTTTGAATAAATTCTTATAAAACTATGTTTTTTTAGATAAGAGGTTCTTTGAATAAATATGGAAATAAAATAATGTTTTCATAAAAAAATTCCTAAATCACTTTAGGTTAAAATGATTGGAAATATGTATTTAGAACATGTATATGTTTATGATTAAATATAAGTAGAATAAAGGATTTAATTAAGTATGGTTATTTAATTTCCTATTCTGGTAATACCATTGAATTATTATTAAATATATATTTGAGGAATATAATCTTTAATCATTCCAAATTGTCCCATACCATACTAAAACATAATAAATTATAATCAACAAGAAGTAATAATAAAAAATTTAATCCTTAAAAACCATTATAGTAATAGGATTATTGATAAAATTTAATAACAGGGGTAATACATACACCACATAGAAGATATAATTTATGAACATGAAAATTATCCCACTGATGTAAGAAGTGTTGGAACCATGGTCATCAATGCATGAATTAGATTATGGTTTGTGTTTGTTGTCAATCCTTGGAGGAAGTTTAGAATGTGTGCAAGAAAAGTGCTCATACAGGTCAAGCAGATAACAGTATAGAATATAGCACAGTTTTCTAGTTTTATCCAAATTTTTGGGCATGAATAGTGACGAATGAAGAAAAGTTGTTTTTGTGAATGACACTTACACGCTGAGATATTATAAGATTAGAAACGTGTGTGCTATATGTTTTTCAATATCAGAACATCAAAATATGAAAAAAAAACATTGAAATTATGTATCACATTATCGAATAGAAAGTTGAACAAGGTGTGATTAGAAGGGATCGTGTGGGAACTGATGAGCAAGTGGCTGATATCCTGACCAGGACACTTTTAACGGCTGTGTTTGAGAAGCTCCAGTTGCACCTCAGGGTTAATCCACCTCCCAGTGCAAATGGAGGTTACGAAAATCCACTCTCCCTAGTGATGTTAATTTTTTTTAATCTGTTTATGGATGCGATGCAATTTTGTGGGGGAGATACTATCCAGTGGGAGTGTTGTTTGAGCTGAAGAATGAAAAATAAACAATATTTGGGATTATTGTTAATGGGGGAGAATGGAATAACTTTAGGCTTGTCTAGGAATGTAATGCTTCTGTGACACAATAAGAATTCAGTGTCATTGATAGGATGAGAAGGCTGAGAAGGTATAAATTAGACATATAATGATTCTGTGACACTGTAAGAGATTTTCTTGGGAGTCATTGAGATTTCAAAAACATGGGAACCTAATTCAAGCATCCTCTATTCTTTTCTAAACAAAGTATTGCTCACGTAGACTTAGAGTGTTGGATGAGTTGATTCTTGATTTTGGGTTTGCATGTTGCTACTGGTGATCTATTGAATTTATTTCATGATTTCCAACAAACCAAAAAGGGAGATTGTAGGATCCATGGTCATCTATGAATGAAATAGGGTCGTGCACCAGATGTTTTTCAAGATCAGATATTCAAAATATGGAAATGTAAAGTGGGTCACGCTTGTATTGGTTTGGTTGTGAAGTGAGTAGCACGATAGAGGCTAGGGTGGTTGGAGTTACGCACCGTAACATGCACACTAAGAGGAGCCTTACATGCCACCACACACGGTATCCAATTTTCCTATAAATATAGGACCACTCCTCCTCATTTGTAATGATATTCCGGACTCAGAGATTTTTAGAGCTCCCATCACACAAGTGTTGGAGTCAGGAAAGTGGTTATGTGCCGCACAAGTAGAATTATTGTGCCAGTTGTTGGTTGCGCGCCCAAGGCGGTTTGGGTAAGAAAGGAAGTGAATCACACAAGTTTGAATTTGAAGAAGGCAGTGTCGCACAGGTGGTTTGGTGGTACTTTCGTGCCAATTTGGACTTGTGTGTCGTGTTGGAACTTGCGCGCCGGTCTTGGGGAAGCACTCTAGGTGTTGTCGAAGCTCTCCGGTCTTTTTGGAGCTACACGAAATCTGAAAGATTGCCCGATTCCTTCGGTGGAATGTGAGATCAGTCTACATGTGAAATTTGGACACCAAAAGAGCATCTATATAAAAGAGCAGATGTACTGATTATCAATGACAAAGATACATTCACGTCTATAAACTGAGTGGGACTTCACCAAAGGCAGCGAGTCAGGGGGAGTCAATGGGAGTGACCCGAGGGACACAGTGAGCTATCCCTAAACTCTTGTAAAGGTAGTGAGCCTAGTATCGAGTGTTTTTCCAAAAACCATTTTAGTCCATAGCTATTTAAGTTTTAGTTGAATTTAGTAGGACCGAAAACCTGTCAGCGTATGCTCCTTGGACGTAGCCCTTAGTGGTGAACCATGTAAAAAGTGATGGGTCATCTCTCTGCATGTGAATGTCTACCTTTTGTTCACATCCATCATACATGTTTAACAAGCTCCTACCAATGGGGGATTAATATCCTTTCTTTTAACAGAATATTTTTTCACCCTGATTTACCCCTCCCATCTTAGGGTGTCCCGGGGTCCTTCAAGTGGTATCGGAGCTTAATGTTTGTGGCTGTTTAATCATTCCTTTTTCGTCCTATAGAATGCATTCAATGTCAGGGGATCCCCTCTCTTTGATGGGAGAAATTTCCAAATCTGGAATAATGAAATGAGATCTCATTTAATATCTCTAGGAATGGAAGCCATCTTTTCAACTGTTCAAGGAATTCTTGTTACTGATCCAAGATGTCTGTCTATGACTGATACAGACAGGAAAGTTCTTGATGCAGATGCTGAAGCTCAAAATTCTATCACAGAAGCACTTTCTAATAAAATTTATCAAAAGTTGATGAGTTTCACCTCAGAAAATTTTTTGTCGGATAAACATGAAAACATCTTTGAAGGAGAGATCGATGTGAATGAGGAAAAACATCAAGTCCTGCACAATTGGTTTGATGATCTAAAGATGCATTCTGATGGGAATGCAGATTCATTCTTCAATCATATCACTGATGTAGTTGGAGCAATTTTAGGACATGGAGTGAAAACCAAAGACCTTGATATCATAAATAAAATCTTGCGACGACTTCCTCTTATATAAAATGCAAAGGTAACATCCCATAAAGAAAGATATCTATCTAAACTACCTCTGGACGAACTACTAAGTAGTCTAGTGGCAAATGTGATGAGAGTCAAACCCAAAGAAGCTATAACTCGTGTTAGAAAGTAAATGGCATTCAAAGCCTTGGACAAACTGAAAATTTCATAAAATAATGGTGGTGAAGATCATGAGGAAAAAGTAATTCATTCTCTTATTTCCAAGAAGATTAAGAAGGTAAAAGGTAAATTTAATGGTAAGTTAACTCGGACATGCTTTCGCTGTGGTAGAGTTGGGCACATTGCCTATCAGGGCCAAAGAAAGTTCAATGATGAATAAAGTGAAGCAGAAGACATTTAGAAGCCTTGGAAAAGGTTTTTCAAAAATGGGGACTTAAAATCTGGAAAGAAGATATAGAAGAAGGGTTTTGTCTGTGAAGAGGAAAAGGATGATACTGAATTCTATGATGAAGAAGAACCTGAATTTAAAACTGGAAACCATGATTCCATTATGTCTACCATTGAAAATATAGAACCCTATATCGATAAATACAGAGATAATCATATGACTCAAAATTGTGATCCCAAGATGAAAAGTAAGTATTATTTTTCATATCTTGAGAAAAAATGCATGATATGTAGTAAGTGGAATGAAATGGTGAAAGAATCATCAAAATATTTGGATGAGCTTGAAGTTTAAATTTAATGACTAGAGCAACTTGTGAGAGTTCAATATTCAATCCTTGAAAGCAGAGACAACATTGCTGAATTGAAACTTAGAATTGAAGAATAAGAAAAGTTCATAAATGACCTTACATCTAGACTATAAGAGACGTCCATGACTATTGAGGGTCTTGAAGAATATGTTGTTATTATTAGTTGTAAACTTGATTGTCGATCAACCAAAAATAATGGTAATAAGAAAATTCATTTTGGAAGATTGTCTGATGCAGAGTTACTGGCAAGAGCCAATAGTGGTTCAGATGGGGTCGGAAAAATCTTGAGTGATCAAAAACTCACTTGGTTGGGAAAGAGTGGAATTGGCTGTGAAGTAGGGCCACCAACTGCTGGAAGTGAAGAGATCAAAAAGAAAGACAAAACGAATGATGGACATGTTGAAATGTTTCATGAAGTGCTGAAAAAGATTCCCTCAATCCAAACTAAAATAAGAACTAAATAGTATCCGCAAACATTTAGAAATAACAGGAAGTCCAACCATTCACCCAAGGAAGAAGGAATGAGAAGAAATTTAAGTGAGAAGACATTTCCCCTCCTGAACTGTCAGTTTTGTGCCTATCTGGGTCATACCATGTCATATTGCTAAGAGGCAATGAGCTACATGAATGGGGATGATCTAGGAAGTCAACAAAGGAGAACTATTTCATATCCTCCATCATATAGATGAAATATCTTCTATGGTCACTTTTTTCATTACTCTAACTTTGGCTATAATGCTATGTATTGCAGGTAGACGTATGACAGGAGAAATTCATAGAACTCTCAGAGACAGCCAGTTTTCTCCCTCCTGAGGGTGTTGTTCTCACAAATAGTTTCTCTCCTATGGAAGAATATTAAGGGAATAAAGAATGATATTATGTGGAGTAAAGTGTTTTAAGGCCATAATAATCCCATACTCAATCCAATATCTCATGGAATGAAAAGAAGAAGATCGATAAATCCAATCTTGCAGAAGTATCCCTCAAAGCTACAAAGAGAAGCATCACATGGATTCTTAATTGTTGATGCTACTCCCCTATGACAGGAAATGCTTACCTTTTGAAGAACATTAAAAAGAAGGTTTATGGAATGGTATGGATTGGTAACAATGGTTCTTTGAAGATTAAAGGTAGTGGGAACACTGATCTCACCAATGGATAGATAAATAATATTGAAGTTATTTATGAGGACCGTCTACGTCACAATCTCCTTAGTGTGAGCAAACTTTGTGACTCAGGGATCATAGTAACTTTCAATAAAAAATGTTGCACTATAAAGGGAAAACTAGGGAATTATCCTTTGAAAGGTTGTAGAATAGAAGGAAACATAAATCAGGTCGACAACAAATAGAACTCCTGTTATTTGTCTGTTGAAGAAGAAAACAATATGTGGCATCAAAGGCTGGGTCACATTAACCATAAAGTCATGAAAAAGATATCAAAGCTGAAAATATTCATGGATATACCCATTCTGAAATGTGAATGAGAAAAATAATGTGATGGTTTCATTCATGGGAAGCTGGACTGCAGTTCATATCGGCCAAAGAAGAAAAGGGCATTGGATCTTCTTGATCTCATTCATAGAGACGTATGTGGCCCGATAAATGTTTCTCGAACTCATGGATAATGGTACATTGTCCTTTTAATAGATGATTATAGCAGAATGTCTTGTGTAATGGTTATTCATTGGAAGTGAAAAGTGCATGACTTCATGAAAACGTATTGTGGAATCATCGAGAATGATATTGGATGAACAATCAATGTGTTGTGATGTGAAAATGGAGGGTAATACATGAACATTGAATTTGAAAACTACCTGGAGAAGCATGGGATACAACATGAGGTAGCTACCATGAAAACTCCACAGAATCGAGTTGTTGAGCACAAAAATCGATAGGTAAACAATATGTCTAGGACTATGCTGATTGAGAGTGGTATCTATCTCCATTACTAGAAGGATGTTGTGGATGCTGTGGTGCACAATCAGAATCGAACAGGGCTTTATATGGGAGAAAAAAAGACACAATATGAATTGTTTCATGGAAGTAATCCTTCGTTGAAATACATTCTTGTTTTCGGAAGGAAATGATTCATCCTAAAAGAAGAAGGAAATTAAATGTTGTTTGGTGACAATGCTCATAAAGGAATTTTTCTTGGGTATCCAATGAACATTAAAGCCTACAAGTGCTTCAACAAGAAATTAGGGGGTATTTTGGTATGTAGTGATGTTAAGATAATTGAAGAGAAAACCACAAATCCCTCAAGGAAGACATATAATGATGTGATAGCAAGTGAGGAAGAAATTAAATGTGGAGAAAATAAAAATACATAAATAGAGGAAGCTATAAAAAACACTCACATGTAACATACTGATTTTGACTCAGAAGAAGAATCTGAAGAAGAAATTGTGGCTGGAGAGAATGCAACTGAACCGCAAAGGGGAAATCGTAGAGATGAGATTGATCCATCTAACATTATTGGGGACTAGAGTGCAACCACTCAAACATAGAGGATGAGGAATAACACACAATAGGAATTTCTGTCAATTGTGCAGCCATCCTCATTTGAATAAGCTGCAAAGGGTGAATCTTGGGTGAAAGCCATGACTGATGAGTTAGATCAGATTGACAAGAATCAGGCATGGGATATTGTCCAGAGACCCTAAGGTCACAATGTGAATGGTAAAAAATGGATCTTCAGGAACAATTTCTATGATAATGGAAGTGTTATCATAATCAAGGATCGACTGTTATGTAGGGGATATTCTCTGATTGAAGGTGTTGATGTTGAAGAAACCTTTGCTCTAGCAGCTAGACTAGAGTCAATCAGGATGTTCCCTTCCATGGTTCTCCAAAGAGGATATAAAGTATAACAAATGGATGTCAAGACAACATTAATAAATGGTGTACTCATAGAAGAATTCAACATTGATCAACCATTAGGATTTCTTCTTGGTACTGATGAAACAAAGTTCTGCAAACTAAATAAAGCACATTATGGCTTGAAACAGGCACCATGGGCGTGGTAATCCCATCTGGACTCTTATCTCAAGAAGCTAGAAATCAAAATAGGAGGAGTATATCACAATATATATGTGATGAATTTTCCAAAGGATCAATTCATGGTTCTAGTCTACATTGATGATATCATATTTGGTGGCAGCAGGAAGAAATCAGTGGATGAATTTGCCAATCACATGAAATCAGAATTCGAAATGAATATGATTGGGGAGCTCACATATTTTTTGGGGCTTTAGGTGTTTCCACAAAAGTATCACACATACATTTTGAAGTAAAAATATGAAAAAGATCATCTAAATAAGTTTAATATGAAAGACTCCAAACCAACATCAACAACGATTGTAGTTGTAAATAAACTGGGAATGTATGAGTATGGGTCCTCTATAGATCACTCTATGTATAGAAGGATAATTAGGAGGCTATTTTACATAACAACAACATTACCGGATAATGTCTTTTCAACCTATCTAGTGGCCCGCTTTCGGAGTAATCCAAAGGAGAACATATGGTAGTAGTAAAAAGAATCATGAGGAATATTCAGGGTACTCACAATTGTGGCTTATACTTTGTTGCAGGATGGACAAGTGAATTATCAAAATTTTACGATGTTGACTGGGTTGGAGATGTTGTGGATAGAAATTCCACCAATGGTGGAGCATTCTATATTGGTAACAAATTTGTTGTCTGGTTGAGAAAGAAACAAGAATGTACTTCTCTTAGTACTGCTAAAGCTGAGTATATCTCTGGCACAAAGGCATTCACTCAATGACTATGGATGAAGCATCAATTAACAGATGTTGGTGATGAGGTGAAGCTACCAAGAGTGATTTACTGTGATAACAAGTGAGAAACTGATCTTTAGAAGAATCTGATTCAACATTCTCATACAAAACACATTGAAATTTGGTATCACTTTTTCATAGTGAATTTTGAACACGGTGTGATTAGAATGGATCATGTGGGACCTGATGTGAAAGTGCACGATATCCCGACCATGACACATTCAACGAATGTGTTTGAGATGCATAGGTTGAATCTCGGTGTTCATCCACCTCCCAGTGCATAGAGAGGTTTCAAAAATCCCCTCTGCCCTGTGATTTTAATTGTTTTAAATCTATTTATGGATGCGATGTAGGTTTTTGGGTGAGATACTATCTAGGGGAGTGTGGTTTGAGCTGAACAATGAATAATCACCGATCATTGGGTTTATTGTCAATGGGGGAGAAATGAATAAATTAATGCATGTTCAGGAATGTAATTCTTCTGTGACATGATAAGAATTTAGTTTCATTGACATGATGAGAAGGCTGAGAAGGAATACATTAGACAAATATGGATTTTGTGACATTGTATGAGATTTTCGTGGGTGTCATTGAGAATTCCAAAACTTGTGAACCCAATTCAACTTCTTCTCTTGTTTTCTACACTGAGCATTTCTCGTGTAGACATAGAGTGTTGGCTGATTTGATTCTTGCATTTTTGGCTTGCATGTGGATGTTGGTGATCTATATAATTTGTTTCATGATTTCAACAAACCCCAAGGGGGATATTGTTGGAACTATGGTTATATATGCATGAATTAGAGTATGGTGTGTGTTTGTTTTCAATCCATGTAGGAAGTTCAAAATTTCAACTAGAAAAGTTCTCATATGGGTCATGAAGATAACAGTATTGATGGTGGCACCATTTTCCTGTGTTTTCCAAATTTTTGTCCTGAAAATCGACAAATGATGAAAAGAGGTTTTTTGAAATGAAACTTGCGCGCCATGATATTGGAATCATTGTAACGTGTGCCCCGTATGTTTTTCAAGATCATTTATTAAAAATATGGAAAAGGAAATAGGGTCACAAAAGTAATGGTTTGGTGGTGAAGTGAGTAGCGCGAAAGTGGCTATGTCGGTTGGAGTTATGCGCCTGAACTTGTGCGCCGAGAAGAGTCTTACACACCACCGCACGGGGTATCCAGTTTCCCAATAAATAAAGGAAAACCACTCCTCATTAGTAACGATGTTAATGACTCAGAAATTTTCAGATCTCCCATCACTCAAGTGTTGGAGTCGCGCAAGTGGTTGTGTGTCGCACACGTAGAAGTTGAACGCCGGTTGTTGGTTGCACTCCCAAGGCAGTTTAGGGAAGAAAGGAAGTGAGTCGCGCAAGTTTGAAGTTGAAGAAGTCGGTGTCATGCAGGTGGGTTGGTGATACTTGCGTGCCATTTTGGACTTACGCTCCGAAGACTTGCGCGCCGTGTTGGAACATTCACTCCAGGATTGGAGAAGCGTGCCAGGTGTTTTTGAAGCTCGTCGGTCTTTTTGGAGCTGGAAGAAAGTTGGATGATTGCTCGATACCTTCGGTGCATAGTGAGATCAGTCTACTATTGAAAGAAGGACTTCAATATAGTATCTACATATAATAGAGGATGTATTCATTAGCAAATATGAAGATACCTTCATGTCTATAAATTGAGTGGGACTTCACCAAAGGCCGTGAGTCTGGGGGAGTAAACATGAGTGACTCGAGGGACGCAGTGAGCTATCCCTGAACTCTTGTAAAGGTAGTGAGCCTGGGACTAAGTGACTATGAAAAAACCATTTTAATCCACAACTAGTAAAGTTATAGTGGAATTTGGTAGGACCGAAAACATGTCGGCATATGCTCCTTGGACGTAGCCCTTAGTGGTGAACCAAGTAAAAAGTTTTGTGTCATATTTGTGAATGTGAATGTCTTCATTCTATTCATATCCATCATACATGATTAACATGTTCCTAAAAATGTGGGAATAAGATTCATGCTTTAAAAAGAAAAATATGTCACCCTAATTCACCCTTCCCCTCTCAGGGTTTCCCAAGGTCCATTAAGTGGTATCAGAGCATAAAGGTTACTCGTGTTGAATCTGTCCTTTGTCATCATAGAGAATGCAGTCAATGTCTGTGGAGTCATTCTCTTCAATGGGAGTAATTTACAGATATGGATGAATGGAATGAGATCTTATTTAAAATCTATAGGAATGGAAGTCCTCTTTTCTACTATTCGAGGAATTCATGTTACTAATCGACCAGGTATGGATACGACTGATACAGACAAGAGAGTTCTTGATGTAGATGCTAAATCTCATAATGCTATCACTGCAGCTCTTTCTGATAAAATATATCTAAAGGTGATGAATTTCACCTCAACAAATTCTATTTGGGATAAACATGAAAATACTTATGAATGTGACAACAAAGTGAAAGAGGCAAAACATCAAGTCATACATAACATGTTTGATGATCTAAATATTCATCCTGATGAGAATGCAGATTCATTCATCAATCAAATCATTGAAGTAGTGGGGGTAATTTATGGGCTTGGATAGGAAATCAAAGACATTGATATTGAAAATAAAATCTTGAAAAGACATCCTCCAATATACAATGCAAATGTATCAGCCCTTGAAGAATGATATCTATCTAAAAAACTCTAGATGATCTGATAAGTAGTCTAGTGGAATATGAGATGAGAGTCAAAACTGAAGAATATAGGGCTCAGGTTAGCAAGGTAATGGTATTCAAAGCCATTTAGAAACTGAATATTTCAGAATATAGTGGTTGTGAAGATGATGATGAAAAATAAATTCTTTCTCTTATTTCCAAGATGATGAAGAAGCAAAAAGGTAAATTTAAATGTAAGTTACCTCTTGCATGCTTTTTCTGTGTAAGAGTTGGGCACATTGACTCTCAGTGCCAAAGAAAGATCAATGATGAAGAAAGTGAAGCAAAAGACATTGAGAAGCCTCAGAAAGGTTTTTTCAAAATGGGAGACTTCAAATATGGAAATAAGATACAGAAGAAGAGTTTTGTCAATGAAGAGGAAGAGGATGATACCGAATTCTGTGATGAAGAAGAACCTGAATTTAAAATTGGAAACCATGATTCTGTGATGGCTAACATTGAAAAGTTAGAACCCACTATCAATAATGAAAGAGATATTCATATGAATCATAATTGTGATCCCATGTTGAAAATTGAGGATACCTTTTCAAATCTTGAGAACAAATTCAAGAGATTTATTATGTGGAAAGAAATACTGAATGAATCATAAGAATATGTGGATGAGCTTAAAACTGAAATTGAATGAATTGAGCAAATTGTGAGAGTTCATTTTTCAATCCATGAAATCCTATAAGACATTAAAGAATTGAATCTTATAATTGAAGAACAATCAATGGTCATAAATGACCTTACATCCAGTCTTGAAGAGAAGTCCAAGACTGCTGAGGGCCATAAAGAAGAGTTGTTTTTCATAGGAGTAATACTCAGTGTCGATCAACGATATATGAGTGTAGATGAAAATTCAATTTTGAAGATTCTCTGATGGAGATTTACCGGAAAGATACAAGAGTGGTTCAGATAGGGTTGAAAGAATCTTGAGTGATCAATGACCCTCATGCATGGGAATGAGTGGAATTGGTTGTGAAGTTGGGCCATCAACTTCAGGAAGTGAAGACAGACAAAAGAAAGACACGATGGAAGTTAGACATTTTGAAATGAGGCCTGAAGTGATGAAAAAGAAACCCTCAATAAAAACTAAAATAAGAACTAAAGAATATCCTCAAACATTCAGAAATAACAGGTAGTCCAACTATTCATCCCTGGAAGAAGGCATGATATGAAATTTAAGTGTGAAGACATTTCCCCTCGTGAAGTGTCGGTTCTATGGCTATCTGGGTCATACTACGTCATATTTTGAAGAGGCAATGAGCCTCTTGAATGGGGAAGATATGGGAAGTCATAAAAGGGACCTATTTCTTATCCTCCATCATATAGAAGCAATAGCTCTGATGGTTACTGTTTTCATAGCTCTAACTTTGGCCATAAAGCTATGTATTGCAGGCAGAGGTACGGCATGATAAATTCATACAACTCTTAGAGATGGTCCATTTTTCACCCTCCTGATGGTGTTTTTCTCACAAAAAGTTTCTCTCCTATGGAATACAGGTATGGGTTTGAAGAATCAGATTATGTGGAGGAAAGTGTTAGGAGGCCATCAGTATCCCATACTCAATCCAAAATCTCATGGACTGAAAAGTAGAAGATCGATAAATCCAATCTTGGATAAGTTTCCCTCAATGCTACAAAGAGCAGCAGCACCATGATTTCTTGATGGTGGACGCTCTTCCCATATGATGGGAAATTATGACCTTTTGATGAACATTAAAAAGAAGGTTGATGGAAGAGTAAGGTTTGGTAATGATGGTTCTTTTAATATTAAAGGAAGTGGAAACACTGCTATCGCCAATGGAGAGTTAAAGAAGACTGAAGTTCTTTATGTGGACAGTCTACATCAAAATATCCTTAGTGTGAATCAACTCTGTGACTCATGGATCATAGTAACTTTAAATAAAAAAGGATGCACTATAAAGGGAAAAATAGGGAATTCTCTTATGAAAGGCTGTAGAACAGATGGAAACTTATATCCGGTCGATAGTAAAGTGAACTCCTGATATTTTTCTGTTGAGGAAGAAAAATTTTTTTGGCATCGAAGGCTGGGGCACATTAACCATCATGACATGAAAAATATATCCAAGATAATGATAGACATGTGCATCCCCATTCTAAAATGTGAAAGGGTAAAATAATTTGATGCTTGCATTCATGGGAAGCTGGTCTAAAGTTCATATCGTCCAAAGAAGAAATGGGCATTGCATCCTCTTGATCTCATTCATATGAATGTATGTGGCCCGATAAATATTGATGGAACTCATGGATAAAGGTATTTCTTCCTTCTAATATATGATTACATCATAATGGAATGTGTAATGGTAATTCATATGAAACGACAAGTGAATTACTGCTTGAAAACGAATCGTCGAATCGCCGAGAATGATACTGGACAAACAATCAATGTGTTTCCATTATTCAATGGAGGGGAATACATGTCCAGAAAATTTAAAAACTACATGGAGAAGCATGGTATACAACATGAGGTAGATAGTATGAGAACTCCAAAGAAAAATGGAGTTTTTGAGTGTAGACATCGACATGTTAACAATATTTCTAGGACTATGCTGATTGAGATTGGTATATCTTTCCATTACTGAAAGGAATCTACAAATTCTATGGTGCACATTCATAATTGAACAGGGATTTATATGGGAGAAATGAAGACACAATATGAATTTTGGCATGTAAGTAAACCTTCGTTGAAATACATTCATGCTTTCGGAAGAAAATGTTTCATTCAGAACAAAGAAGGAAATCAAGGTAGGTTTAGTGACAATGATGATGAAGGAATTTTTCTTTGGTATCCAATGAACATAAAAGCCTACAAGTGTTTCAACATGCAATTATGAATGATTTTGGTAAGCAGTGATGTTAAGATAATTGAAGAGAAAACCACAAATTCTTCAAGGATGACATATGCTTATGTGATAAAAAGTGAAGAAGAAAGTGAACATGGAGAAAATAAAAATACAGAAATAGAGGAAGTTGTACAAAACCCACAGCAGTCACATCATGATGTTGACTTAGAAGAAGAAACAGAAGAAGAAACTATGTCTAGAGAGAATGAAACTAAACCGCACATGAGAAATTGTAGAGCTGAGATTGATCCCTGAAACATTATTGGGGATAGGAGTGCACCCACTCAAACAAGGAGGATGAGGAATAAAACACAATACACATTTTTGTCAGTTGTGGATCCATCCTCATTCAAAGAAGCTACAATGGATGAATCTCAGTTGAAATCCTTGAATGAAGAGTTAGATCAGATTGACAAGAATAAGACATGGGATCTTTTCCTAAAACTCAAAGGTCACAATTTGATTTCTAAAAAATGGATATTTGAGAACAATTTCTATGAGCATGGATGTGTTATCAGAAACAAGTCTCGACTGGTATGTAAGGGCTATTCCCAGATTGAAGGTGTTGATATTGAAGAAAACGTTGCTCAAGTGGCTAGACCGGATTTAATCAGGATGTTCCTTTCCATGACTCTCCAAAGAGGATATAAAGTATATCAAATGGATGTCAAGATAACATTCTAAAATGGTGTACTCGAATAATATGTCTATATTGAACAAACAATAGGTTTACATATTGGTACTAATGAAACAATGGTCTGCAAACTAAAGAAATCAGTTTATGGCTTTAACTAGGAACCATAGGAGTGGTACTCCTGGCTGGACTCTTATCCCAAAATGCTGAAATTCAAAAGAGGAGGAGTAGATCACAATCTATATGTAAAGAATTCTCCAAAGGATCAATTCATGGTTCTAGTCAACATTGATGATATCATATTTGGTGGAAGGAGGCATAAATCAGTGGATGAATTTTCCAATCACATTAAATTTGAATTCAAAATGTCTAGGATTGGGGAGCTCACATTTTTCTTGGGGAAGCAGGTGATTCAAAAGAATTATTACACTTTCATTTCTCAGGAATGGTTTGCAAGAGAGTTGTTGAAGAAGTTTAATATTAATGAATCCAAACCAACATCAACTCAGATTGCAGTTGGAACTAAAAATGGAAAGAATGAGGATGGGACCTCTCTAGATCCCACTATGTACAGGAGGATAATTGGGAGACTACTGTACCTGACAGCAACAAGACTAGATATTGTCTTTGCAACCTGTCTAGTGGCCCGCATACAGAGTAATCCAAAGGTGGAAAATATGGTAGTAGTAAAAATAATCATGAGGTATATTCAAGGTACTCATTATTGTGTCATATACTTCTCTTCATGAAGGGCAAGTGAATTATCAATATTTTCTAATGCTGACTAGGCTAGCGATGTTGTGGATAGAAATTTCATCAGTGGTGGAGCATTCATTATTGGGAATAAATGGGTTGGCTGGTTGAGAAAGAAACAATAAAGTACTTTTCATAGTACCATTGAAGATGAGTATATCTCTGCCATAAAATAATGCACTCAACTACTATGGATGAAACAATAATTAACAGATATTGATGATGAGGTGAAGTAACCAATGGGGATTTAAGGCGATAAAAAGAGCTCAATTGATCTTACAAAGAATCTGGTTCAACATTCTCATAAAAAACACATTAAAATTAGGTATCACTTTATCAAATATAAAGTTGAACAAGGCGTGATCAGAATGGATCATGTGGGAACTGATGAGCAAGTGGATGATATCCTGACCATGCCACTGTCAAAGGTTGTGTTTGAGAAGCGTAGGTTGAACCTCGGTGTTCAGCCACCTCACAGTGCTTAATGAGGATATGAAAATCCCCTCTCCCCAGTGATTTTAATTTTTTTAATCTATTTATGGATGCGATTTAGGTTTAAGTGGGGAGATACTATCTAGGGGGAGTGTGGTTTGAGCTGAACAATGAACTATAACCGATCATTGTGTTTATTGTTAATGGGGGAGAAAGGAATAAATTCAGGTATTTTCTATATTGTAATGATTATGTTACATGATATGAATTCAGTGTAATTGATAGGATGAGAAGGATGAGAAGGAATAAATTAGACATATAATGCTTCTGTGACACTGTAAGTGATTTTATTGGGTGTCATTGAGAATTCCAAAACATGGGAACACAATTCAAGATTCCTCTCTTGTTTTCTACACCGTGCATTGCTCACGTAGACTTAGAGTGTTGGATTAGATGATTCTTGCGTTTTTGGTTTTCATGTGTATGTTGGTGATCTATTGAGTTTATTTCCTGATTTCCATCAACCCCAAAGAGGGATATTGTTGGAACCATGGTCATCAATGAATGAAATAGAGTATGGTTTGTGTTTGTTGTCAATCCTTGGACAAAGATCAGAATGTTTGTCAGCAAAGTGCTCATACATGTCAAGAAGATAATAGTACTGATGGTGGCACCGAGATATTGGAAACTTTGAAACTTGCGCGCTGAGATATTGGATGCTTTGAAACATGTGTTCCATATGTTTTTCAATATCAGGACATCAAAATATGGAAAAGAAAAGAGGATCGCACAAGTATTGGTGTGTTCATGCAAGTGACATGCACTCCATGAAAGGACTTGCACGCCAATGCCTAGGAGGATTGGAAATTTGCACGCCAGATGTTTTTCAAGATCAGATATTCAAAATATGGCAAAGGAAAGTGGGTCGCTCAAGTATTGGTTTGGTTACGAATTGAGTAGAGCGACAGAGGCTATAGCAGTGGATTTGTATACCGATACTTGAGAGGAGGCTTGCGTGCCACCGCGTAGGGTATCTAGTTTGCCTATAAATAAAGGAACACCACTCATTATTTATAATGAATACCATGAATCATAGATTTTCAGAGCTCCCATCGCGCAAGTGTTGGAGTTGCGCAAGTGTTTGTGTGTCATGGAAGTAGAAGTTGTGCACCGGTTGTTGGATGCGCGCCCAAGGCGGATTGGGAGAGAAATAAAGTGAGTCATGAAAATTTGAAGTTGAAGAAGGCGGTGTCGTGTAAGAGGTTTGGTGATACTTGCACACCAGTTTGGACTTGTTATTTGGAGACTTGTTCCCCATGTTAGAACTTGTGTGTCGTGCTTGGAGAAGTGCGCCAGGTGTTATTGAAGCTCACCTATTTTTTTGGAGCTGCAAGAAAGGTGGAAGATTGCCCGATACCTTCGGTGCAATGTGAGATCAGTCTATAAGTTAAATATGGACCTCAACAGAGCAACTACATACAACAGAGTATGTATTAATAAGAAAAGATGAAGGGACCTTCACGTCTATTAACTAAGTGGGACATTACCAAAGGCAGTGAGTCCGGGGGGAGTAAATGGGTGTTACCTGAGGGACACAGTGAGATATCCCTGAACTCTCGTAAAGTCAGTGAGCCTGGGATAGAGTGACTATGGCCATTCCTTTGTAATCCACAGCTACTGATGTTTTAGTGGAAATTTTTACGACCGACAATATGTCGTCGTATGCTCCTTGGACGTAGCCTTTATTAGTGAACCAAGTAAAAAGTGTTGTGTCATATCTATGCATGGAAATGTATTATTTTTGTTCATATACATCATATAGGTTTAACAAGTTCCTACCAACATGGGAATAAGATCATTTCATTTAAAAGAAAAAAATTTCACCCTAATTCACCCCTCCCCTCTCAGGGTGTCCAGGGGTCCTTCAAAAAATAAGGGCAGAATCCCATACTTTAATAGTTATTGTATTGTGTGGACCTTATCCTTTTTTATATTGTCTTTGTAAATGTTAATAAATTATATCATATACATATAAATTTTTATGATATCATATATTACCCTATTATAATATCTAATTACCTCTATGTTAATAACCATTCATTATTTTAAAAATTTTGGCTGTTAATAGCCATGATTCCTCATGTATGTTATTAGTTGTTATTTAATACACAAATTATATAGATAATTAATTAATTTTATCCATAATTTTAACCATATGTTAATTATCTTATAGATTTAGTGCATACATATATATAAAAATCCATAATTTTTGGAGGTAAAAATGAAATTCACCGTTCCTGGAGACAGTAGGTCGTATGTAAGCATGAACAGTACGTTCATTTATTCATAGTATTAAAATATTTATATGTTAGTGAAAAAATGTATATTTTAATTTAATTATAATTTATATTTCATATATGTTATCTATTTATATTTAAAAAAATCCTTCAAATGTTCATGTATAATGTTAATGAATTGCATCCCTTTGAGCTGGTGGTAGTCCAGAATTCCACGAATGATGTCATTGTATATAGACATCATAGAATGAATGAAGGTATTGATTAATATAAAATATATAAAATATAAAATATGTTAATATGTATATATTAAAATATTTTTTAACCATATAAATATTTTTAAGACCATCCATTTATGTGATAGTGGAAAATTAACAAAAACTATATTACCAGAGGCGATTAACCGTTATAATTTAGACCTCAATTTCTTTTCATTGAATAAGAATAGATGATTAATGGAATGGATATAAGATATTAAATTAGAAACATAAAACTCAATAAAATATATGATTATGTTGTTATCATTAATTTATGGACAAAAATGATTAGGATAGTGTAAAAAATTAGAAATAAATTTAGAGAGGTATATGGAGGTGGGGGTGGAATTTATACTTGAGGAGAGGTGGGTTCATGTGATTAAATTATTGATTATTTTATATTAATGAATAACAAAATTGATGTAGAATTAATTTCAAAGAATAAATTTTTTATTTATTTTCACTCTAGATTTTTAGGGTCAATAAATTCCTCAAACAACCATAATTATTTTTGGAATGTTATGCCTTTTTCTCTTAACATTAACCATCGTACCAATTTTAACTATAAAATGATAAATAATTTTTTTTATCATTGTTACATTGTTTATATATAAAAATTAAACCAAACATAAAACTTATTGTTGACCTTATGATTCATAATAGGGAATCCATTTTACATTATTTAATTCAAATAATTTTGACATTTACATTTAAAATTACTTCTGAAAAAAAAAGTGAAATGGAGTTTTTTAAAGACTGACGTTCAGTTGTATGAAATGTTTTTATACCTAATTTCAATTATAAATTGATTCTAATGAAAAAAATACGCTAAAAGGTTAAAATATTGACTAATTAAAATTTAGAATAAATTCAAGTCAAAATTTTCTATCATTAATAAAATAGTTTAAAAGTAGTTTTGAATTAGTTTTTAGTCCTTTTATCTTTTAATTAAAAAACATATCTCCACAAAGAAAAATTGAATATTTATCAGAAGATAATTTTTATGATTAAATTTATGAGATTATTATTATTTACATATTAATTAAATTAATGTGTCAAAATTTATTTTTAAATTTTTTTATGTTTTAAATGGCTGTAGAATTGCCTTTATAAAATTACATGGTCTTATATGTATAATCGGGTTTGTTCTTAACATATGTCTACCAAATCTATTGGATTAATATAAAATAATATTTGATTATATATATATAATATATATTTTACTAATATAATTTAATAATTTAAATTAATTTAATTTATTAGGATAAAACACTTCTATGAGAAAAAATAAATAATATTTCCTTTATATTCAAATTGTTTGTATTTTCATTTATTAATAATTAGTAACCAACTAATTTATTTTATATTTTTTTGAACCATATATTTTCATAAGTCAGTTAATAATATGTATATCATCTAATTACATGGCTTGGTAATGTATTATTTATTAAATAATAATATATTATTCATATATTTTTGTTCGGTAGTACTCGGCCTTGCGTATAACATAACATATCAAAGAATTAAATTTTTCAGTGTGATTAACTTTAACTTTGTATCTATTTCACTTCATATTCTATTATAGATTTAATTTATTTTCAAATTTTAATATTTTAGAAATAATCATTAAATTATCCTCCCTTACGCAATTGGGGGTGTGTGCCACACACGCTATCAAATATAATATTTTTACATTATTTATTAGAGTCTTACATTCTCCCTACCTTAATTAAATTCCATCCTTACAATTTATAATTTATTTTGAAATTATTTATTTTGATATTTAATATTTTTAAATTCCAAATCATTTGAAGGGTTGAAAGGAATTATCAATAAAAGAGCCAATTAGAAGTATAAAGGTCACCTTGAATACCAACTAACTAGTTCATTATATTGTAGAATGTTAGTGTAATATAGAGATAATTACATGAAAGAATGGGGTAAATAATTTAAGGGAATGACTCTGACCATAAAAAAATTTCATTTTAAATATAATGTTTAGGGCCTCAATGAAATAAGTCTGTGATGATTTATGAAACCATTGGCTCAACAAAAAATAATGTTTTAGGAAAAAAATTTATTTCTATATCCTTTTCCTGATTTGGGTAACTATATTACTAAAATTGAATATAATTAAATATTCATAATTCATAGGTTTCAGTTTCATATGAAAAATCCCAACATTGGTTTATTGTTGGTCAAATTCTTATTCATCCCTTTACTCCAAAATATTAATTACCAAGAAATAATTTTATTTCATCTTGAACAATTGAATGAAAAAATTAAAGGATATTAAATCTAATAAAAGACTGAAATGTCAAAATATTGTTCAATTACGATTTTCCAAAACCAACATGGATACAATATTAATCTCATATCCCCAACAATGATACTACTGGTTCAAAAATAAAAATTGTTTTTATATTTTTAACTAAAAAAAATTGATAATGACATTGCATTGGTAAGTGGTTGGCATGAAAATCGTATCATGTTTCAGTCATGTGTTCAATAACAATGTCCTTACCATTTTATAATGGTAGACACCCGATGTAAAAATTTTCCATTTATAAAACTAACGTTATATTATATATAAAATAAATATGATGGTACTCATTTAAATATGGTTAATCACTAAATATATTTTAAAATAACATTTTCATTTTCACCTCCCACTGTCAGATCTAGAGCAGTTGTAATAAGATGTTTTGGGTTGTGGGTTGGAGGCTATATATGGCCACGACCAGAGTGGGTATGGTTTTTGTTTTTGGACTCTATAAGTATGGACTTGTTCTATGAAGGCTTTATCAACGTAAATGGTGGTGTTTCTATTTCTGGTTTTCTTAATTGTTTGGTTTTTTCCTCAAAGTGGTGATATGGGTGATGATGGCATGATGAGGTTGATTAAGTTCTTCGAATGGGCATGAAAATGGCACGAAGGTTGTCCGATGGGTACGATGTTGACATGTTGTATGAACGATGGAAAGGATGAAGCTCCATTCTATTTTGATGTTTGAAGTTGCATTGGCATTGGCCAGTAGGGTTCTTACTGGAAATTTCTGGCAATGACGACGACGTGATGGTTCGATGTTGGGGGAATGACTCCAGAAGGCTCACTTCTCAAGGATCCGTGTCCGGAGGCATACTGGTGGTGATGTGATGATGGTTTTTGGGTGATTTTGAATTTTGAATCAAAAAAAAGATCTCATGAAAGAGGTTTTTGAATTTGTATATTTGTAATATTTTGTATGGCTTGGCCCGATTTTGAAAATCAAATAATAATAGAATTTTCTGTCATTATTTTAAAATAAATCAACTTAAATACCTTAATTGTTTAATTGATTTATTCCCACATATTCCCTTCCATGTTCTATGGGTTTTCCATAATATAATTAATAAGATTTCTAAATCATGGCACCTTATAGTCAATGTAATACCCCTAAGGTTGAACCTTGATAATTCAATGATAATATCAATATTATTTTTTGTAATGAAAATGTGGATAATCTTGAGAATATCCCAATGGAATTTCATCCCAGGTGATTAATAAGGCCCATTTTCATATACAATGTTACCTTGAGTCGTTCCTTGAATGCCTTTTACCAGTTGTTACACTTATGTACATCTGTGACCGAAACACATCAACATGTAGTGTGAATATATTTATATAAATATATTAATACATATATTATAAATAAATTAACAAAATTCTATTATTTTCAATTATACATTCCCAAATATTCTATATTAGGGTTATGTTTTCTAATCTATATATTCCTAAATATAGTTCCAATGGATTCTACTACACTACCTCTAATACTAACTGTAGCGACCCGACCCATGATAGCCTAGGTCTAGTGTCTACTATAAATTAAAATGGAATGATAACAAGGAATCAAGACCGAAAGGACCTATCAGTTTATTATTCTTACAAATAATAGAGACCCAAATGTGAATTTCATTACAAATGAATACACTAATTAAAATATATTTTTTTTATTTCTATCTATGTATCGTAGAGGATAAAATTAATTACTCAACTAAGGTCATGCATGTCATTCATAGTACTCTTCTTGGATTCCTTGGGAATAAAAATAGTAATGGTGATGTCAAATTCATTTTATGGGAAAATTATAGCAGCCGATAAATGAATTAATAAGAATAATATTTATGGAAGTGTGGATAATTAAACACATATACCATGTAATCAACAAACTGAAATGGGACTGTATAAAAATTAAGGAAAGGTAAAAATTGAAAATGTAGTGAATTAATATAAATAGATAAAGGTAATTGTTTTGGAATGTTTTGAAAGTAAAACACGTTCCATTTAATCAATGAACATAATGGAACTATATACATAGATTTATTGATTCCAAATATCATGGATGAAAAATAATTGAAACTAATATGGGGGAAATGATTAATTATTTCATGTCATGCCTGAGGAACATGAAAATCTATTAACATCAAGACCATTCACAAGAAAGTTTTATACTTAAGGGTAGAAAACCATTTCTCTAATTGTTCCTCCCATGATAACATATTGATTCCTTGAGAATCAATATTATGTCTGGGATCCTCATGACACTATATGCCTAATACATTCCTCATATTGAATAATAAAAATAAATAATCTAGTTATCAATTAACCATAGTGAACGTGAAATTAAGATTTATCAATTATTAGCCCTTTAGACACCCTATTTAAAAATGGTGTATATTCTATGAAATAGTAATATAAATGATAAAGTGGTGTGTTTAATTAATAGAAATTAATTGTTCAATAATCATTTGAAATTTGATATTTCAAGGGAACTACGAAAAAAACTGAGGAATTAAATGTGAATAATATCATTGGCCAAACAAATCAATGTCCAAATATTTCATTAACCATCTACAAGATGGATAAATGTGGTATCAATAAAAATATACCATGTTGAATACAAATAAGGGCCTATTGTCATTGATGAAAAATGAATAACAAAAATATATATTATTGGAGAAAATAACTATCGCAATTGAATTTTTTTAATTTATTCATCTTTGCAAATACATTTTGAAATACCTTTATTTATTAATAATCCTTTATACATGAAAAAATAATAATAAATTAATTTATTTTGGATAAATAAAAAACAAGACATATGTTCAATAAAAACATTCATTATTGTGTAAAAAAATGTTGGAAAAATACTTTATTAGGAAGGAGACAAGAATATTAAATTTATGTCATTGGGTAAAACTAAAAAATTGTAGAAATGTATTAACCAAAGAATTTTCTGAAAAAAAATTATTTAAAATTTATTTTTGAAATAATAAAGGTTCTCCTAATAAAGAGACAAATAACATTATGTTTTCATACAAATAATTTCAACAACACATTGAGTAAATAAGTGTGGAAAAATATTAATAGTAATTGAATATATTTAATTTTAACTATAGAAGAATATACTGGATATATTAAAAAATGGTCATCAAAATTTCCTTAAAAGAAAATACCATTAAAATATTATTAATGATATAGTTTTGGAAAATAATCCTTTAAACGTTACAAACTGACACATAACACCTTCAAACATCATAGATCATAAAACATCATGAGGGAATAATATATAATAAAGGAAATAAATAACATTATTGTAAGAGGATAAATGATAAAATTTATAATATTGTGGTACTAGATGTAGTACTTAAATGATATTACCGGTGATCTTGACATTTATCCCATAAATGGTAAAAAGTGAATGGAGAATCTGTTACCATAGAAATATATTTCTGTTGTGTGGTTCGTTATCCTCCAATATAGTGGGACTAAACCATGTTAATAACTTAAAAAAGAAACATACTAATATTTAATGATATCATATATGGTCCTTTTGTAATTACTTATTACCCGTTAGTTTATATATACTAAATTGTTTTAATAATTGCAGGTGTTAATTGTATTTTTTTATCAAGTATGTCGTAACTTGTAATTTTTTTATCATATTATATAGATAATGATTTAATTAACTATAGAACGTAAACCATGACTTAAATATCATATATATTGAGTAAATATGTATTTTTAATAATCTATAATTTTGGGAAATCAGAAATGAAATGAACTATTCCTAGTGACTATATGTCATATGTACACAAGAACACTACTTTTATTTCATTGTATTGTTAATATATTAAATAGTATATGATACATATATATAATATAATTAAATTATAATATCTATTTTATATAGGTAATATATTTTTATTTAAATTATCATTCATATGTTCCTTGTATGTGTGAATGAATCTCATCTTATTGATGGGGGGATTAGTCCATAATAACACATATAATATTATTGTATATCTACACCAAGCCAATAAATATGTTATTATTTAATAAAAAATTAATTAAATGAATTAGTTTATAATTTATATATTAATATATTATTTAACCATAAAAAAAGTTTTAATACCATCCATTTAGGCCCTAGTGCAAAAAGAATAAACAATATTCATGTGGTCGATTGGCAGACATAACATGGACAATAATTTCATTTCATTAAATAGGAAGAGGTGAGAAACAACATGAATATGAGATATTAAAATATAAACACAAAACACCATTTTTACTTGATTATGGATTTATCATTCAATAATGGACGAAGGATGTTAGGAGATCTTATAACAAGAAATGATATTAATAGAGGTACTTTCAGAAAATTACCCCTTGAATATAAAAATATTAAAAGACCCTTGAAGACCATGGATTCTGTGTTTTGGAGATAATATATGAACATAACCATGGTTAGATATTGTATTAGTTTATTGGTCATATATTTTATAAACTATTGATCAATTTGTGTCAAAATTGGTAGTTGATGTTTCGTATTTATACATGAGGAGAGGAGGGTACAATTTTTAAATTATAGATTATTTTATATTCCAGGCTATCCACATTGAGGTGGCATTAATTTCAAAGAGTTATAAATTCATTTAATTTTATTAGGATTGTTAATATTTATAAACATCACTACCAACCATAAAATATTAATAAATTATGGTATTTTATGTTTCTACCTTTTACCTTTATCCTTTGTCACAATTTTTCATATTGAATGTCAAATAATTTTTTTACCATGGTTTCTTTTTTATACATAAAAAATAAATTGACCATAGAACATATTTTTTTATCTTTTTATTAAATATATGGATTCTTTTTTATCTAATAAAATTCATAAAATTTGGAATATTATTTTTAAAAGTAATTTCAAAGGAAAAACTAAAAAAATGTTTTTAATGTTAATTGTTCTATATTTTGAATAGTTTTAAAATATGATTTATATATTAAATTGTTTAAAATTACCAAATTTAGATTATATGTTTCATAAATTATATAATTTTAAATTAAACAAATTAAAAATAAAATTTCTCCTTATTTAAAATTTATTTGAAAATGTAGCTTTGAGTTATATTTTTTCCCATATCATTAAACAATGAATCACCATAGAAATTACAAAAAAATTACCATAAAATAATTTCTATTTTAATAATATAAATATTTAGAATTTTTTTGACTTCTTAAATAAAATATAGTTTCTAAATTTAGAATATAAATATGTTCTCCATTAAATGGTCATAATATTTCCTTTGAAAAAATATGTGGTTTTATGATTATAATATGGCTGTTTATTATCTTATGAATATCAAATATATTTTATGAATATAAAAAATTGATTTAATATATAACATATATGATCAATAATATAATTCACTAATTTCAAATAATTTAATTTATTATGACAAAGTACATTCATGAGAATAATAATAATAATAAATTATATTCAATTTGGTGGAATTTTCATTTCTAATTAATTTGTAACATATTAATTAATTGTATACTTAGGTAATGCATATATTATCAAAATTAGTTTATTATATTCATAATAAATAATATAGTGCCTAGGTGAAGAATAATTATATTAAATAATAATATGTAATTAATATTTTTTTGGTAAAACACTGTCTTGTGTGTAATGCAAGATTTAGAAGAAGATTTTAATTGTGTTTGATACATGGTAACTCAATATAAATTGAATAGAACGTAATATTATATATTTAATTAATATAAAATATAAAATATATTATAAAAACTCATTACATTATCTTCCTTTACACACATTGTACTAAGGGTCTTACCCCCAATTGAATATAATGTTTGTACATGAAATTTTCAAGGTGTTACACATAATTTCAAAATTTAACTTACAAAAACCATGTTTTGATAAGTATTATATATAAGGGATAAGGGTAGGTGGAGAAAAATAATGGTCAAATTATGGGTACCTAGAATCATCCTCAATCTCCATTGATGATGAAATCATAAAACTAACTTTTCTTTGTCATAATCCGTAACATCCACATCAATATTAGATAGGGTAGTATGAAGAGTTGAAATTGGATTTATTAAATATTTATTATCACGTTCCTCGTCAATTTCTAAGGGGTATGACCAAAATTTCTTCAATAACATGATCAGTAAAAGACCTATTGGGGAAAAACCCAATCCCATTTGGATAATCTATATTATAATTTAACAAGACTGATAAAATCATTTATACTGAAGGGATAAAACTTTCTCCTTGTATATATAGATGTCCTCCATTTTTATCCATAGAAATTGAATAATATATTCCCAATACCTGATAACCCTGGGCATTCCTCCGTTGTACGCTCAAATGCCAGAGACTATCTAGGAGTGATTCTTATTTTATAAAAACTATATTAGTATTACATAAATTATATAAAAAATAGATTCATCACTTTATGTATCATTCATGAAACCATACGTAGATTCTTCTATCTCAACAAGGACCGAAGATTTTGTCACATCTTCATGGGATGTTAATGTTATAATAGATTGTGATGGTACAAAACCCAAAATAATAGTGTATCTCATATCATCACCATTATCATCCACGGACTCTACATAAATAAAAACTCCATTTTCACTATTTTTATTCATCATTAAAAGCCACATATTTCATTTCATCCACACTAATAGTTACATCAAGACTAGAATACTCATAAAATTAATTATTTTCATTAATTGGATCTATTAGATATATTATTTTAAAAGCATATTTAATAAGATCAAACATCATAATGATTTTGTATGGGTTAGAAAAATATTAATTATTCTAGTTTTTTCACATTACATTTAGGTTCAAATAAATCTAATGAAATATTATTATTATATATGATGATGTTATCCAGTCCCCCCTACATAGTGATCCATTATACACTAACATAGAAAAAGAAATTCAATAAATCAGGGAAATAAATTTATAAGAGATATTACAAAACCCATTCATGATGCTCATCCAATAACAGTAATTATTTATTTGGATAAAATATCATTCCATGATCACATTGAAATTAAAATAGAAACTCATAATATAAAACTCTCTTTTTTAGTAATAGATAAAATACTAAATTAATAGAGATAATAGTCTACACTCACCATTGACTCTATATAGGGTGGTTTTCTAGGTGTTCCATTAAATATTATTTATTTTAGGGAACATTCAATGTCCATATTATCAATATTTACTTGATATGAACATTGGTATTTTTCATTATTACACAAATTTGTGATACCAATACTTTCTTTTTCTAGATATTTTGAAAATTATATAATGTTTCTCTATAAATCATAATAATAATTTATAACATCACAAATCATTATAGAATAATAAATTTTTATATCTATCAATAATTATGGATAGTATATTCATTTTACGTTATAAGGGATGTTATTTTCGATAGAATACATGACACAAAAAAACTAGTTTATCAAAAATCTTATGAAGCATATAATTGTTATTCATATCGAAAAATAAATAATTATTAATATTATTTTTTTTAAGTTATATTTAATCCATAGAAATTGTATTGGTAGGAATGAATAGAACTAACTCTAATATTTTTATATATAATTTTTAATTGTTTTTTAATTTATCATAAAAATTATAGATTGTTAAAATGGAAATGATTCCAATTTTACGTATAAAATAATCTAATACTTTTGAAAGGTCTTTTTAACACCTTTTGATGTAGAACAAAATTCAATTCATGTTATTAAAAATATTATATGTTCTATTTGAATAAATAATCATCTTCAGTGGAATCGAGAAATCAATATTACTTATGATAAATTTTTAATATTTTTATATTAAAATTAATATTTTAATTAATATTGAAAATTACTACGTTTTTAATTCAAGAAATTCAATTCATTAATTTTTTTGATAAATTATTATTTTAAATATATTTATTGTATAATATTATTAATTTGTATTATTTAATATAATTTTGGTCATTTTAGGTTATATCACATTTAAATTAGACATATAAACATGTCGACTTTTTTACATTTTTTAATAGATAAAACACTACTTTCTAGTTTTGATGATGGTAATTAATTTTAAATACATTAATTCAACTTCGGTGTTTATAATATAGAAAAATAGATTACATAATTTTAATTTTAATTAACAATTATTGAAATATATAACTTTTATTTTTGGAGAATATGAAAATAAACAATGTAATAATTATTTTTACCAAGGTTAAAGAGTAAATTAGGTAATTAATGGAAATGATAATATTATTATAATATAGAAAGACTGTAAAACGTGTTATATTATTATTTCCTGATTAATGGGAGACCAAAATTTTCTATAGGCCTATCTTTTTGAATTTGGGAGCCACTTCGGTGTGATAATAACAAGTTATAATATTTAATTTTGTCACGACCCATCACCTGGGGCCCATATTGTGACTACCCCAAGACCGCCTTCCATAGGCCAGGGGCTGGCGACTAGCACCAATGGCGTAAATACCTAAACTGGGAAGGCATTGCCTTTATAAACTGAACACCCACATCATAGTATGAAACAGGAAGTAAAACACTATATATAAAATGTATATAAAAGTGTGCTGGAAAGTAAAAGGGGTCAGATATATAATCCCAACTATAAAGTACAAGTACCACAGAAAAATTTAAAAATAAATAAAAGATAAATAGAAGCTCAAGTATCATCCTCCGGGGTTCCTACCTGAAGGGTATGTATAGATGGCCAAATCAGCACTCCACTTCTGTTAGACTCCATTGTGTACCGACTCGTCGTATGCTCCTACTCCGAGTACATTCTAGTCCTGGCGTTCTCAGACTTCGTTAGCGCTCTCTGTCGTATGCATCCAACACAACGAGGTGCAGACATAAACCGTACATGGGTGAGTATAAAGATACTTAGTATGGACCCCAAGACCCTCGAGGTCTCACTAAATCCAAAAAGGATAAACCACAATTATGAAATAAACAGATAATCATCACTTAGGTATATTCCCATACATATACCTATGTTATCTAGTAACCCATCTAATTCGTGAGTAAAACACAAAAGTCAGTGAGTCAGCTCAAACCAGGATTTTATACAAGGAATAGTAGCAAGTAACATCCACATTCAAACTGTCAAAATCTCGGCTGATTGTGTACTCCTCCTATATCGAGTATAGTGGGCATGCCATGTTAGACAGATGTACTTCCCATATTCCTGGACTGTTGTGGTACATCTCCTGTCGAGTACCGTGGGTCAGCTACGTCAAACAGAGGTGCTCTGAACTGTGGGTCTGCCGCGCTCACACAAAGGCGCTCCACATAGTAGTCTGCTGAGGTACTCCTCCTGTCGAGTATCATAGGTATGCTGTGTCACACAAAGGTGCTCCCCACTATGGGTCTGCTACCTCACATAGAGGAGCTCCACACTAGGCTAGTCGAAACACTCTAAGTCGTAAGTTCATTAACCATCAGGTATCATCCAGCCACTAGGTATCTTTACGCCACACTCTTGTCTCCGGGAGGATCCTCTCCATGAGCTACTGTTCGATACTCTAAAGGTCATGAATTCCAAAAAAGAAGTATCTCAATGTTCTGACTCGTCATAGGGGTCTCATCGCAACCGACGACGCGTCAATTGGATGCCCAATCTGTGAGTTATTTTCATTTCTGTGCTAGGGGCCTAGTAGGTTTTTAGGTTAAAATCAACATGAACGTACTCCAAAAGTGTCCAAATATCAAGTGGGATATTCTAAATGATTCGTCTCTCTCCGAGATATTCGTTGCTGCAAAAAGTTCTTCGATCGGAAAACCGTAGCCCATGATATGGGCATAAATCTGGAAATAAGCCAAAGTGGGCTCGGGTCCGGTCCGACCTAGTCAGACTAACCCGTCCCGAGACAAGTTTGGTCAGGATTCTGATCCAGTCTACGGGTCTGACCTGTTCTTAGGTCTTCTCGGTCAGAGGGGTCCGACCCGAAGGAATGGTCCATCCCGAGGGGGCGGCCCGACACGAGTGGTCCGACTCGATGGTGTGGTCCGTCCCGAGGGGGCGACCCGACCTAGTGGCCCGCAGGGCCCAGCAGGCTGGTAGACCGTGTGGCTTGGATGGCTAGTGGCCCACATGCCAGAGTTGGTTGGTCGCCCGCGTGGCTGGCCGGCTCGACCGCGTGGCTTGGAAGGCCACGAATGGTGGGGTTACACCCCCTGTATTCCGAACAGAACCGGTGCTATGGACCAATTTAGGTAACCCGTGGGACTAGAGGGGTGCCACCATGTCCGGCTAGCCGAGCGGCCAACACGTTCGGCAACACAGTTGTGGCATGATGGAATTGTGCCCCTGCTCCTCCTCCACTTCCCACCCTGGCCGCATCTCACTTGTTCAGTGCAGCGGAAGAGCGCCACGCCCCCTCCGCCACGGCCTGACCAGGTCGCGGACCACTGCTCCTCTGCATTGCGCAATAGAACCCCCCCCCCCCCTCCGACTGCCTCAATCTCCAAGCCAACGCCACTTTCATAGGTTCATGTACTTTTGAGAGAAGATATACCTAAGACTCTTTTGATCATAGTAGACTGTGAAATGCTCACCAATCAGATAGTGTCGCCACATCTCCACAATGAAGTCCACTGCTACTAACTATTGGTGATGGGTAGTTAGTTCTGCTCATGTTGTATCAGATATCAAGAACCATACATGATCACAACTCTCACCTGCATCAGGACACTCCTGAGTCTTGTTCCTGATGTGTCAAAGTAAACTATGTACCCTATGCCCTCCTCTAGAAAGGCTCATTATGGGAGTACTAGTATTCCTCTGCCTCACCTCCTGAAAGCTCTTTTGGCATCTCTCTGACCACACGAAGGGTTTCCCCTTCTTCATCCAGGATGATAGTGGTGTTGCAACTCAGGATAAATCGGGAATGAATCTCTGGTAGTATCCATCCAATCCAAAGAAACTTTTTACCTACATCACACTCCTAGGTGTCTCCCATCATGTACTGACTCAATCATCGCTGGATCCACTGCAAATCCATCATATGAGATGAAGTGTCCCAACAAGTGAACCTCTCAAATCAAAAACTGGCACTTCAAGAGAATACCATAGTGATGGTTCTCTCATATTGTGTCCAGTACCACCTGTAAATGGTAGGCATGCTCCTCCTCAATGGTGGAGTAGATCAGAATGTCGTCAATGAAGATCATGACAGTGCGATCGAGGTATGGCTGGAAGATCCTGTTCATGAGACACATGAACACTACGAGAACATTGGTTACAACCATTTGCATAACCACGATCTCATAGGGGTCATACCAACATCTGATGGTCGTCTTCTGCACATCCTCATCTCGAAATCTGAGCTGGTGATACCCTAATCTGTGGACTAATTTGGAGAACCATCATGATCCCATGACCTAATAAAAGTGGTCATCTATTCTCAGGAGTGGGTACTTATTCTTCACGATGACCGAGTTCAGGCGACAGTAGTCAACACAATGCCTCATGATACTATCTGCATTCATGGTGAAGAGAATCGGGGCTTCCAGTTGAGAAACACTCTGCCAGATGAATCCCTTACCTTGCATGTCCTCCAACTGCACCAGCAGCTCACGAAGCTCAGTGGGAGCCATCCAATATGCTAGAGTAGATATCAGTGGAATCTCGGGGAACATGTAAATGTAGAAATTCACCTCCTTGTGAAGAGGTAGGCTTGAAAAAATGTTAGGGAAAACATCTGCATACTGGTCCACCACTACAGGATAAGTCAGACTCTCCACATCAACTGCTTTGATGGTTAGGCAAGCCAACTGGGGAGTGATCAACTACACCCTCCTCTGAGTAAGTCTGTCCTATGATGAAATGGATCTCTTCTCACCAGTAAAGGTAAAATTGGTCCCATCTGTGCAGACACACCGCAATTTTCTACTAAGACATTTAATCTGAGCATGGACTGAAGATAACCAGTCCATACAAATGATGATGTTGTAGGGCCTCAACACTGTTACGAGGAGATCCCAGATGAATCTCTCACCTCCTAGAGTAAGCTCACACTGCCAGAACCAGTGAGTAATAATCGAGCCTACTCCCGTAGGAGTCAATAGCTGTAAGTATCCAGCCAATGTCTCAGTCAGAATCACTGAGCTCCGAACGAGGGCAATGGAAATGGATTAGTGATTGGCACCTGGGTTTATATGAACTGAAGATAAGGCAAAGTTGAAAAATATAGTACCTCAAACAATCTCTGGAGCGACGTGGTAATATGCCTCAGCTTCCTGACGCTGAGCTCTCCCATGTCCACCTGCTCCTTGCGGTAGGGGTGGACCACCTGGTGGTGGTGGTGGTGGCACCTCGTAACGTCATCCACCGCCAGTTGCTCAACCATCTCCTCTGACACGTCCACCTGCTCCCTGTGGACCACCTCGATCGAACCTCTGACTTTGACTGGGAGGTCCCTCAACTGTCTGCTGATCATCTGAATGGAAGGTCGGCCAGTCATGAGACATGTGAACCTACCCGCCACATGAGTAACAATGCCTACTCCTGGCAGATAGTCACTGACTCAAGTTCCCCAAACAACTGATCCTGAGTCATGTGGTCATCCACCCATGGGTATGTTCTACTTGGACCTCTATGTTATCAGTATACTACTAACTGTAGAAGACTCTGCTGCAAGTCGACCAGTGGTGGGTCTCACTGTTGGTGAATGCTCAGTAGGGAAACTCTCCACTAGGATGGCTCTCTCTAACACCACGAATGTGTCAAGATGCTGAGGGAGATTATCAAGGATCTGATCTCTCATCTAAGCCCCTGCTCGAATGTCTGGGCCCTGATGAATGGGTCTCGTACCATATTTGTGGAGTAGAGAGATAGGACGGTGAACCTCGCTGAGTATTGTGCTCCTATCATGCTACCCTATTGAAGAAAATGTCGCTCATGTATCCGCAATGCATGAACGGTGTCTAGAGAAAACTCTTCCCAGAATAGGCTCTAGAAGTCTTCCCATATAAGTGCCGCCTCATCGTGCACCTGGAGCATCAGGCTTCACCATCTTCCTGATACTTCCTGTAGGAGACAAGTAGAAGGACCCCAATGAGGTCTAATAGTGTCCCTACTAGCTTGAATTCTCTCACCACAGCCTACTTCCAATCCTCATCCACCTAGGGGTCCATCCCTCCCCAGAACCTGGGTGGCCTCTGGCGCTGGAAATCATGCCAAGCACTCATGCGGGGTGGGTCGTCTACTACTCGAGCTGGTGGCATCGGTGGTCCAACGAGAAGTGGTACCGCTGGTGCCTCCGCTGATATAGGACCCCGCACCGAGGCCTCGTAACTCAGTTGGATGTCAGAGCGTAAGACACTTAGGGCTCTATGGGGAGGAATCCTCGAAAAAACATACGTGACATGGTCAAACAATTATACCTGGTGAGCTGACCGGGTTGAGATGACTTAAGAAAACTTTTGAAAAGACACACGCAATCACTGTTTTCGGGCACTATGTCGGAAATCAATAGTCAGGTACCTATTGTTTGGATACATCAGCTGGCCACACCAACACTAGACTCCCTTAACTAAAAACCACATTTAGTACCCTTAACTCTATTGCTTCACAGAAAAAAAATATCAGAGTCCTAAGTTGTGTAGTAGAACCTACTCCTCTAATACCAATTTGTCAGGACCTGTCCCCCGGGGCCCATATCGTGACTACCCCATGCCCTCATTCCATAGTCTAGGGGATGGAAACAAGAACCAAAGGCGTAAATCTATAAACATGGAAGGAATTGAATTTATAAACTGAACACACACAACAGAGTACACAATATGAAGTAAAACACCAATTAAAAACTATATAAAATAGTGTGCTGGAAAGTAAAAGGGTCCAGAAATACAAGACCCAATGTAATGTTCATGTACAACTGATAAAGGGAAAAACATCTACAAGGTAAAGAGCAGCTCCTGGATCGTCCTCCAGGGTTTCTACCTGAAGGGTACATATAGATGGCCACCTCAGCACTCAACATCTATTAGAATCCTCTGTGTACCGACTCATCGTTAGGTCCACCTCCTGGTATCGTCCTGTCCTGGTACTCTCAGCATCCCTCAGCATTGTTTGTCATCTACTTCCAACACAACTAGGTGAGGACATATCCCATGCACAGGTGAGTATAACTATTCTTAGTAGGGAACATGAGACCCTCACTGTCTCACAAAATCCAAAAAGGATAAACCACAAGTTTGAAATCAACAAATAACCATCACATAGGAATATTCCCATACATATACATAAGTTATCTAGTAACCCATATCATTCAAAAGATATACACAAAAGTCATTGACTCAGCTCAAACCAGTATTTTATTCAAGGAATAGTAGCAAGTAATATCCACATTCAAACTGTCGGATTCTCGGCTGATGGTGTACTCCTCCTCTATCGAGTACAGTGTGCCTGCCGCGTCACACAGAGGCGCTTCCCACCTTCCTAGAATGCTATGGTACTCCTCCTATTGAGTACCATGGGTTTGCCACATCACACATAGGCACTTCCGACTATGGGTATGTTGCGTTCACACAGAGGCGCTCCCCCTCATATCATATTGGGGTACATATCCTATCGAGTATCGTGGGTTTGTGGAGTCACACAGAGGCGCTCCCCACTGTGGGTATGCTATATCAGACAGAGGCGCTCCCCTCTGGGCTAGTCGAAACACTATGATTCATAAGGTCATCAATCACCAGGTATTACTAAGCTACTAGGTCTATGTATGTCGCTCGCTAGTCTCCGGGAGGATCTACTCCACGATCAGCTGGTTGATAATCCAACATTCAAGAAGTCGACATAATAAGTATCTCAAAGGTCAGCCTCATCATAGGGGTCTCAACACAACAGAGAACACGTCAATCGGACGCCCGGTGTGTGAGTTATTGGTGTTTCCGTCCCAATGGCCCAGTTGGTTATTATGTTCAAACCGACACGACTGTACTCCAAAATTTTCCATGTCCAAGTGTGATATTAAAAAAGAACTTCCATGCTATGATCATTCCGTTTCCATATACGGTTCGTCTATCGGACACTCATAGCCTTAGATATGGGTGTAAAGGTGAAAATAGGCCAAATAGAGTATGGGACTGGTCCGACCCAGTCGGAATGACGCGGCCCGACCCGGGTCTGGTCTGGAGTCCATCCCGGGCCACAGGTCCCACCCGGTCTGAGGGAATCCGGACCCGAGTGGGCGGCCTAGCCCATGTGGTTCGGCCCGAGGGGGTGGCCCGGCCCGACAGCCTGTGTGGATCGGCTGGGTGGTGTCCCGCATGGCTAGCTGGCTGGAGGCCCGACATGGCCGGTGGCTAGACAGCGTGGCACAGCTAGCCACACCTGGGGGGTTACGCCCCTAGCTTCCAAATAGAACCGGTTCTAGGCACAGGTTCTGGAAACCTGCTAGACTCGCGGGATCCCGCCTTATCTGGATGGCCAAGTGGCCAGCCGGTTCCACACCCTCGTCACGGCGCACCAGTTGCGCGACCCTGCTCCTCCACTGCGGCCCGCCTTGGCCGCGGCTCCCTTGTTCCATGTAGCGCGGTGGGGCGGCGCCGCCTCCACCATGACCCACTGCTCCTCCGTGTGGCACAACGGCACCGAGCTGCCTCTAACCCCCATGACCCTCCTTGTCGTGGCCTTTCCACCTGTGTTGTGCTACAGTGCCATGCCCCTATTGAGACCCATCAGCCCTTGCGCTGACAGTTTTCTTCACAGCCGGCACGACACCGGTCGCGTTGCTCCGCATCGCTCCATCCTTCCGGCACCGCCATTACGCCACCCCTGTCGTCAACAAACGAGAACAATCAAAGGGGGAGGTTCGGGCCGTGTTCGTTCGGTCCAAGCCCTCCTCATTATGGTGATATCATTTGGAAAATTTACAATCAATAATTTGAACATCGATGAACGAAGGGTAAAACTCGTACATTGAACAACCCCTACCTCGGTTTTCGATCGTTGAAAGTGGAAGGAGAGGAAAGGAGTACGTCGATTAATTAACATTAGGAAGCATCCGGGTTAGGAAACTGAGGAAGAATCATCATCGATGTTCTGCGTGATCGGGTCCTTCTCTTTTTTTTGGGTCAAAGCTCAAAAAAAGAGTTCAGCATTCTTCAGTGGACGATGAAGAGGCATTCTTCGTGTTCATTTGTTGAGAGAAAATTCTCCAAGTGTTCTCCAAGCTCTACAAAAATGATAACAAAAAATAATTGCAAAATCTTCTATTATTTGTTGGCACAACAACACAAAATGTTGTGTTTAATTAAATGAGATAGCTCGTTTAATTAATGGTTTGGAAATGATTCAAATTCAAATTAGGGGAGGTGGAGATTTATAATTAAATGAATAGTGGTGTTCAAATAATTAATGGGCAGTTAAAGGGGGGGGGGGGTTTAAAACACGTGTAGTCCCCACCAAGGATATCCTCCCATGGGAGGTTAAATGGGGGTGGGTCCCACCACCATAACCTCTTATGGGATGTTAGGGTGTGGTGGCCTTCACCTGTAACCTCATCTTAGAGGTTTTAACCACCACAAAATTAAAATAAGTTATCAACTTATTTTTATATAATTTATCTAAACAACACAAAAACTAACTTCCATTCCCAACCAATAGTCGTCGAGGTGAAAATATTCTTAAGAGAATATTTGTTCTATGAGTTCAACGGTGAAATCAGATTTCAATTTCGAGCCCCAGTTCAAAATTTATATAATCCTCCTCATACCTTTACTGAACGTACACAAAAAAAACTTCAGAAATTGATTCCGGGCACACCGGGCCTTAGAATCATGCACCATAAATTTTCATAGACTTTTAATAATCCCATGAATTTTAGAAAAATATTTCCATGTAATTTCAGGGTCTTTAAAAATTTATTGTAAACAAAAATATCACATAATAAAGTAAGTTTTTAGTAAAATAACATTAATATAATGTTATATAGCTGATATCATTGACAAAAAATGGTCATTAGAGTTCTAAAATTATTTTCTATATCATGGTATTTTATTTATAGATTTTAAAAATTACATAAATGTATTTTTGACACAATGATGATGTAGTGATTACCATATTAATGACATATTCCAATCAATGACATTATAACTATTATAATATATATAATTTAAAAATATTAATTCCATAAACGAATTTTATGGATTATTAGGTAATTTTATATTTGTGTTAATGTAGTTTGTCTTAATTAATATATTTTTATTAAATTAAAAAATAAATAAATAAATTGTGTCAAAATTGACATAAATAATTTTTTAAAAGTAATAATATTTTATTAAAGGATTTAATACTCATAAAAAAATTAAGACTAATTAGAAAGAGATAGATAATGATAAAAATTACATTAATTATCCACATAAGGTTGTCTTGACATTTTATACTTACAAAATTAATAATATAGTGTAAAAACACAAGAAGACATGGTAATAGAAATTTTAATTAACTAAGGGTTAATGCCAAAATTTTACGTTATATATGTGACCAAAACATGTCGAAATCCTATTGGAATAAATATATCACTTTTGATGTATTTTAATTCAAATATATAATTATAATAAAATAATATTTCAATGCATTCCTAAAGTTTCCATCCTCCCTCTTATAAAAGGCCACCCACACAACCCACACACTCACACCTCTCAAGACACTTGGCACAACCAAAGTATTCTAAAATATTCTCCTAACACACCCACCTTCCTTCTAGATGAATAAACTCAAGAATATTGATATTCAAGAAATCATGTTTGCTCAAAATCAAAATGAGTTAACTGATTTAAAGATAACATCTTCTCAAAACCACCATTCATTTATATTCAATCTCAATAAACATATCCTATAACTATTCCAATATTTAATAACAACATCATTATCCTAAATAAAATATGATTTAATAATTATAGTGGTTTAATCTAAGATTACCCAAACCTGCATTTAATTAATATAGAACATATTTTTTCTATGTACGACAAACTACTACCTCACGATATGATAATTGTTCAATTTTCTCCAACCACCTTTCATGATAGCCATTATGATGGAATAGTATTAATATGTGATTTATATTATATTTATATTTTCTATTATCTTGTATAATTTTTATTTACAAAATATGTTTATTCTTTCCATAATGTGTAAATACGACAATTGTTTTGAGGAAGAGTGGAATAACATCCCCATTAAAGTGGTATGACTCATTATTTAAATAAATAGATTGTATAAAGGATGAATTTATTGATGATATGTAACATATATGCCATATCTTTTTTACTGGAATTGTATTATACATATTATAATTATGTTTTCATTCCATTAAAATTCCAATTAAATAAAAGTAGTGTTCATAAGTACGTATGGCCTATGGTCTTTGTGAATGGTGAATTTAATTTCATATCTCCAAGTATTATGGATATTAGAAATAAATTTATACTTCATATATATGGTATTGAAATCATTAATATTATCATGGAGATGCACTTTTTACCACATGAACAATTTACATCAAAACAAGTTCTCAGGTTCATTTTTAACTCAATTACCAAATATCCAAAAAAAATATCTGATATAAACATTAATAATTAGGTAATTTTGTTAACATATTAACAAGTTATATAACATGAAAAATAATCATGAGGAAGGTTATCTTTTATGTAGAAATAAACCGATGTTTATTATTCAGTTTCAAAATTAATTTACGTGATGTGTAGGACTCAAGGTAATTTATTTCATGTTAATGGACTTTCATTGTGGAATATTTTAATTTATACTCGACCTTAGTTATGTGGGGAATAATAAATCTATTTGAAATTTAATTTAATAAGTATGGAATTATTTATTACAAATCATTTTACTAGACAACAAAAGGAATGTTTTTAATGTATGCAGAGGCAAGGACCTTTATATCGCCGTAAACATTTTTTGATATCTGGAATCCTCTTGGAGAATTACTATTTTTAAAAGGAAAATAAATACCTTAATCTCTTTTGGGTGTTTTGGTATTGAAAATAGATTTTAAATTGGATTAACTATTTCACTCTCGTGATATGATTTCTTATTATTGAAAATTAAATAATATGAGTGAAATGTTGATAATTGAAATCATTTATGTTTTATTATTTTATAATTCTACATGGACATTTGAAAGCTGGTTACATGGTGAAAAAAGATGTGTGATTGTGTGATAAACCCAAGATGGGTGGATCCGTGATATTCCATGGATGGGTGGTTCCATTATAACCTACAATGTATTCGGTATGGAATTCAGTCATATGGCTATTCAATTTATTAGAATGATATGTGTGAAATTTGACCGTATGGTTATTCTATTTACGTATGATTATGTCTTAAGAAACCATTTATATGTTATGTGGTATTTTTATGTGTTTTACGATAATATTTTTCGGTAAAAAATATAGTCAATGAGATTATATTTGGCGTTATGTATTTAATACTAAAAAAGAGAAAATTATTACTTTATGACATTGTATTCAAGGTTTACATTTTTTTCAATGATAATAGTTTTCCTTATTTGTATATACATTAATGATATTTTTATTCACATCTCATGATTTCTGATTTTTTCATATAAATTAACGGAGAATAGATAAAATAATGGTATTATGGAATAGTTATATAGTTTAAGCATTAAATGAAATTATATAATATGTTAAAAATCTATCGTATAATGAAAAAATGGATAATGAGTAGAAGTTTCTACTTTTTAATAATTAAGGAGATATTTTTATGTGATGGCCTAATTCCCAAATTCTTAATAACTTAAATGATCATTGTTTTGATTGAAAGTCAAATTATTGACTTATCTTAAGATAATGTAGTTTTTATGGTCTATGAGTTATAATTTGAATAAGATATCGATTTAGATAAAAATAGGAGTATGAGTATTCTAAATTGGACATCCAATAATTATTTTTTAAATTATGGCCAAATTGAAATGACGTAGAATTTGAAGATTACCATGTTGCTTCATCTAATATAGGTTTGTTCAGAAATGTTTTCTGTAGTGGAATAATGAAAGCTATGTTGGAATTTAATGAATGGGGAAATAACCTTCCAAATAAACATCCTGAGTTGGAGGGAATCGAGCTAAATAATTTCATGTATTGAAGGATGAGTTGATTTAGGTAATAAACCATAGTTTTTTTATAGAAAGAGATCCATCCAACTAACTAGAAATAAATATGTAGATAATGGAGCATTTTACGAGGCAACGTCCATTATCATTCAGAGGGTCATCTGACCCTATGAAACCTCAAGGGTGTATTGAAGCATTGGAAATGATTCTTGATGTAATAGGGTGTTTTGAAAATAAAAATGATAGTATTATAATTTGTAGATTTGAAATTGGAGCTTAATAGTGGTGGAAAATGGTTAAAAATATTAGAGATGTGAATTGATAAATACCCTGTAATTAAATGAATTTAAGAATATCTTCTTTGAGAAATATTTTTCTACGGTTGTTTAAAAATGGTATGAAAATAATTTCATGGTATTTTGACAAAAGGAGGATGTATTTGTCACTTCATATGAAGAAAGTTTCACATGTTTTCTAAGGTATGTCAAAAATGTTATTCGAGATATTTATAGTAATATAAATCAGTTTTAATTATGATTGAAGTTGAAATATCGAAAGTTGATATATTTTCATGAATTTAAAATCTATGAGAAACATCTGTAATGTGATGAGAATGAAAACATGGAGTACATTGATGATAATTTTTTCGATTATAGAAATCAATAGAAGCATTTTAGTTGTCATGAAATGGAAATAATTCACCATCGAAGCTTGCAGGTAATGCAAACAAATTTCCATCTTGTTAGAAGTATGGATAAAAAATCCGGGAGAATGCCTCTCAATATCCAGGAATTTCTCTGATTTGGAATGATGTGACATATTTCTCATAAATGTATGTATGATGATCAGGCGTGCTATGAAAAATGATTTTAATGATGTTTTAGTTGTAATGAGATAGGACATTTTTCCAATGTGTGTCCAATGTTGATTACACAATTTTGAAACCAACAATGTCAAAAGTAGAAGGGAATGAAAAAATAAATTTATACCACAAAAATCAATGTCGGAAAATCAAGTGAAGTGGTTATAGGTATATTAAAGGTTTATTTTAATTATTTTGACACTCATTTACGGACTCTATATCGCAACATTAATTCATTTATAATGGACATGAATATAAATTTGAATTATCACATCATGAAATTCATATATAACTTTTGGTAAAAAACCATGTTGATGTATTGAAGAAACTATGATTTATAGGAATATGAATTTTGTCATTAGTGGGATAATTAATATATCAAATATTGTTTAATTTATAGTGTAATTTCATATCATTATGGGTATGGATTGGCATTCAGTTTATCATTCTAAAATTTATTGGAAGTCAATGAATTTGTTATTCAGCGATTTCATACCATTGAAAATATACCTAAAAGATCAAAATTTTATTAAATATAGAATTAAATGTAATAAATATCATATTGTTTAAATGAAATAATTTTTTTTTGATTTGTGACATTCTAGTAGTGAAACAATTTTCAGATTGTTTTCTAGATAAATTGTCTGGTAATTTACCACATCTGAAGGTTGAATTTACTATATATTATGTTCATGATGGTAATCCTATTTATAAACACCTTCATTTTATTTCCCATGTATAAGTTTTGTAATTGAAAAAAAAAATCATTAGTAACTTGAAAAGGTTTCATTCCACCTTACACATCAATATGGAGTGATTTGGTTTTATTTGTGAAAAATAATGATGGTTCTATCATACTAAGTTTTAATTATAGAGTTTTTAATAACATAAATATTAATAAAATATATCCATTACTTAATCTCTAGAATTATTTTGATTAGATCCATGGAGCTTAGTATTTTTTGATGATTGATTTGAGGTTCATGTACCAATAGTAGAAGGTGAATGAGGATGAAATTTTAGATTCTATGATCCGAATGATGTATAGGCATTTTATTTTTGTAGTTATTCTATTTGGGTTATCAAATTAACATGATATATTAATGAATTTCATGAATGGGTTCATTATTCAACTTCTAGATCATTTTATTTCTATGTATATAGATGGAATTTTCGTATATTCTAAATGTTGGGTTAAACATGAATGTTAGTTAAGGATAATTATTCAAATGATAAATGAAAAAATGATGTGGAATTGTTATGAACATTGAATTTTCATTTAAAAATAATTCATTTCTTGGACATATTGTTTCTAATGGTTTCATAACTTCTGACTCATCAACGACTTACATTGTTGAAGGGTGGAAATAACCAAACAACATCACTATGATTCATAGATTTATTATTTTAGCTGTATATTAATAAAGTATTTTTGATATATTTTCCCAATTATGAATCCCATGAACTATGTTAAAAATTATGGGATTTATATTCATCTTGAAAAATTATTGTGATGATTGTTTTCAAGAAGTTAAAATAAGATCTGTAAATGCTCATGTTTTGGCTCTTCCTTCTTTGAATGGTGTGTTTTTAATCTGTAGTGATGATTCATTTAATGGACATGGTTGTGTTATAATGTAGAATGATATGGTAATTTCATATTCTTAATGAAATTTAACCCTCAAGAGTTAAATTACTATGACCATGATTTGGAATTATCTACATTTTTTTGAAGTAAAGAATTAGAGGCATCATTTTTATGGTGTAAAGTGTGAAATATATATTTATCACAATAGATTAAAGTATATATTCAATCAGAATGAATTTAACATGAGAGAGATGAGATATCTAGAATTAATCAATGATTATGATTACATGATTCATTACCATCTAAAAAATAAACTAATGTTGTCAATTCATTGAGTCAAAAAATTAATGTGACATTAACTATGTTACTTTAGGAACAAGATACCTAAGTTAATGATTTTATTTGTTTATTGAATGGATTTTGTTAGTGTAATAAATTCCTCTATTAAGATTATGGGGTCATAATATATTCTCTATCAGATAAAATTAATAAAGAACAGAAGGAAGATTGTGAGTTGTAGAAAAAGGTAGATTTGGATCAGAAGGGTATGTTTCTAGAATTTAACATTGACAATGACTTCATTTTGTGACATGGGAAGAGAATATGTGTGCCTTGTGATTCAGAGTTCAAAAAAGGGTTTTCCGATGAATGTCATAGTTCTTTGTTTTCAGTTCACCGTAAATGTACTACGATGTACATAGATCATCATAAGTATTACTGGTGGGATGGGATTAAAAGAGATATTGGAACATTACCCTGAGGTGATTGATTTATCAATTATTTGAAGAATATAGGTAGTTGAAAATTTGTATGCTTCATTTTTTTCCAATTCTATAGTGAAAATGATAAAATATATCCATGTAATTCATTGCTGGATTACCAAATACATCTCAAGGTTACAACCCAATCTGGGTTATTATTGATTGAATCAATAAATTAGCTCATTTTTTCCTATTCGATATACTATGTCTCCAGATAAAATTTATCAATTGAATATTAAATATATAGTTATGTTATATTGTGTTAACATCTCCATTATATCTAATAATGATCCCAGGTTCACTTATATATTTTAGAAAGTCCTTTAGAATTCATTAGGTACTGAATTAAATTTCAATATAGATTTTAATCCTCACTTAGATAGGATGTCTGAATGAACCATTTGGACATGGGACGATATGCAACATGATTGTTAGATGTATTACAAGGAATATTTGATCAACATGTTTATTTAGTTGAATTTTTTGGAATTAAAATTTTCATTCCTGTACATAGATGGATCAATTGTTGAATTATATGGGAAACAGTGATGAACTCCTGCCTTTTGGGATAATGTAGATGAAATGATGTTAATGGTACCAAAATTGGAAAAAGATATGAAAGAAAAATATTTAAGATTCATAATCGTACATGGAAACCTGATAAAAGTAAGAAAAATTATGAAGGTAACTAGATGAAGGGACTTTCTTTTTTTTGTATGTGATAACGTCTTACAAAAAGTAGCACCATGGAAAAGTGTGATGTGTTTTGGTAAGAAAGTGAAGTTGTGTCACAGTTTCATTGGACCCAATTAAAATATTAGATTATGTTAGTTCATTTTTCATCTGAGGAGATTTAACTCAAAATTTTGTCCCACGTAGACAATGTTTTTCATGTTTCAATGTTAGTAAAGTATATGATGGATGCATCTCATGTTTGGATTCTAGAGGTAGATCAGATGGAAGGGAATCATTATTATGAAGAAATGTTAGTACAGATTCATGACTGTAGAGAGAATTTTTTTTGAATAAGGTGATTTATTATTTAATTGTTTTTTATTGGAGAAAAGATTTGTTTGTAGAAGAATCATGATAATCATAAACATATACGAGGAAGATATACCTCAACATATTTGAAAAATAAATAAAATAATGGTGATTTAATTTCAAAAGGGGGGGGGGAGATGTGACCTCCCAGTATTTATAGAATAATAAATTTTCAAATGTATTAATATTTGTGATTAATATATTAAATTTATGATAAAGGGTGTGTTATCTTTGTTTGTTTCCTTGATACGGAACAACAAGTTTTCTAAAATCATATGTTTCACAAAAGACTGAGTTAAACCAAAAAATAATACAATTTTAATATTATTGTACATAATGGTAGTAAATGCATATTAGTTGTATTATCAACAATGAAAGAAATAAATATAATATGATTAACAAATTGTGTTAAAAGATTTTATGTTAATGAATTTTTTTAAAGGATTAATTTGATAATGAATCACATTTTAAGAAAATAATACTAAATTATTTTTAAAAAATATATAATAGCCTTTAGAGGGAAAACCATTATTAAATATTGTTTTTCCACTATTATATGTTATATTTGAATATATAAACTTTTTATTCAGAATCAATACATCTAAATTTTCATTGGTTGATATATTGGTATTTTTCTGATAAAATTTATATTTTAAAAATTACTGAAAAATACTGCATTTTTAATTCAAAACTTCATTTTCGTCTAATAATATTGAAATGATAGATTATTTTTAGAAATTTATTTAAATTTTATACATATTAAGATTTTATAATTTAATCAAATGGTTGTCATTGGAAGTAATTTAACATTTAAATTGGACATAAACACCTTTCAATGTTATGATTTTTTTCATAAAAACCTAATTTCTATTTTTTATAATGACAATTTATTTTAAATTAATTAACACAACATTTGTGCTTTTAATATCGAAAAATGGATCCTATATTTGGATGTATAAGGTTAAAAATATTAATATCGATACAATTTAATATATTACATAATGAATAGTAACTTCATTAATTATTGTTCTATACCATAGTTTAAAGGTAAAATTGTTCAATAAGGTTAATAGAAAAATTATAATAATATAAAACTATCATAACATGTCTCCTAATCTTATTTAATGAGTCATCGGTGCCCAATCAATTCATTAGGCCGAACTTTTGGAATTTGGGAGCCACTTGGGTGTGATAAAACATTTTATAATAATCAATTTTCTGTAATGTGAAATATTACATTAAAAAGCCTCTTTTTACTAAAAACATAATATAGGGTTTTACAATATCTCACATTAACTATAAATATTATTTATAATTCTAAAACAATTTTCTACATCTTGTGATTGCATTTTAAATATATAAACATTATATAAATAAATTTCTTTATGACATAATGATGAAGATGTGATTACCTTTTTAATGATTGGTTCAAATAGATTATATTTAAAATATACAAATATACGAAAATTTTACATTTTTTAAAAACAAGATTTTTTTGATTATTATGTCATTTTATAATTGAGTTAATGTTGTTTTTTGATTGAATCATTTTGTTATGACTTTAAAATAATCAATAATGAAATAATGTCAAAATTGACAGAAATGAGTTTTTAAAATAGATAATATTTAAATAAAAGATATAATATTCATAAAAATATGTGATTCGGCCTAGGGAAATATATAATTTACATTTATTTTAATGATCAACTGTATGTACGGATGGAATTTTATAGTAATTATATTAACCATATTGTCTATAAATAAAATAAGACATGTTAAGAGTTATTTTTTTAAATAGGTGTTAAAGTATAATGATAAGGTTACAATTTTGAACTAAACCAGTATAAAACCAAATTTTTAAGGGTTTTATACCCATCCTCATATTATCTTATAAATATATCACTTACACGATATTGTAATTAAAATATAAATTTATAATAATATAATATTTCAAGACATTCCAAATGTTCCCCACCACCATAATATAGAATGCCCCCAAATATAACAAGTTACTCACACATCTAAAGCCAATTGAATCACCCATATATTACTCAAATAATATTCCAAAATCCCTACCTTCCTCCTAGACGCCCTAACATGATCATAAGGGAATTCAAGAAATCCTTTTTGCTCAAATCAAAAAGGGGTACCTGATTTAGAGGTAACGTCTTCTATCATGATCCTTTAATATATTTTTTCAATATCCAACACATTACATATTTTTTATTAAATTATATTACAACCTTAGTATCCTCTAAATACTATTATTCTATTACGATAGGTATTCCACCTACACTTACACACTTCTCAATCTAAATGATGTTGATCATATTATTTCTATTCATGGAGAACTACTGCCTCACAAAATGATGATCATTCAATTTTATTCTACCCCTCTCATGGTGGAAATCATGATGGAACTATAATTTTATATGATATATATTATATTTATATTGTCTCTATTCTAATTTATTTTTTCATCTATCATATCCTGATATTTTCCATTATGTGTTAATACCATAATTTCAATTGATGAAGTATAAAAAACTCCATCCCCTCAAAGTGATATGAAACATTTTTTCCATACACGGGATGTATAAAAAACGAGTTGTTTAATTTTTGAAAAATATATAAAATTAATATTATAAAAGAATTATTATACATCACTGTATCATTTATTATTCATTCAATTAATATGACAAAGAAATGGAAGTAGCGTCCATGCGTACATACGACCTACCATATCCATGAACAATTCGTTTCATTTCGATTATACAAATTTTATGGATATTATAAATACATATATACAATATATATATGGTGCTTAAATTAGGAATAATATCATTATGATTAAATCTTTACCACAGGGAAAATTACATCAAAACAAGAACAACAAGTTCATTTTTTACTCATGTACCAAATATCGACCAAACGTCTCATATGAACATAAATAATTTTTAATTCTTTGTCATAGTAATAAGTGATATAAATGGAATAATAAAAATAAAATTTTTTCTCAAGTATGATGAAATTAACCAATGTTTTTTATTCTAGAACATAAAAATTTTACAAGATGAGTCAATCTCACAGTAAGGGACATTGTCTCAATCTCCTTTTATTGAGACATATTTTAATAGATACTAGTCCTACTTTATATGTTGTATAGTAATCCCCTCGGAATTTTAATATCATTATAAAGGATAATTTTCCTCTGAATCAAAATAGTAAATAAAAAACCGAATTTTTATAATGTATATACCGATAGTTAACTCTCTCATATCATAACCGTTAATTTATATTTGGATTCCTCAATATGAAATAATTTTTTTTAAAGGAAAAAACCCCTTACTTCCATTTTTGGGTGTTTTGGTATTGAAAATGTATTTTAAAATGTATTGAATATTTCAATATATTGAAATTATTTCTTGTGATTACAAATGAAAATTTATGAGTGAAATGTTGATAATGACAATAATTTATTTATTGTGATTATGTAAGGGAACATTGAAATGTGACGGGTGGGTGGGTAATAATACAAATATGGGTGGTTATATGACAAACCAAAGATGGGTGGTTTCATGATAATCCTTTTATAGGTTGTTGAATTATAACCCCTACTGTATTTGGTATGGCATCAGCCGTATGGCTATTCCATTTGTAAGAATGACATGTATGGATGTTTACCATGTGGTTATTCCATTTAAGTATTGTTATGTCACATGTTATGTTTCATATGTTATGTTTTTTTCCATTGTTTTAATGATAATATTTATTTTACAAAATAGTATGCAGTGTGATTATATTTGGGGAAGAGTATTTACTACTTCATAGTGGTGGAATGTATTACATTGTGATAATGTAATCAAGGTTAAAATATTTTCAAAAAGACAATATTTTTATCTCATTGTGTATACCATATGATGATTTTTATGTGCATCCAATGTTTTAAAATATTTTCACATTATTTTATGTCGAATAAGGAAATTGATGGGATCGTGGAAAAGTTATGATGTTTATGTGTGAAATGAAACCATGTTTAGCTTAAAAGTTTCTATTTTATGAATGAAATTGATAGTTTGTAGAAGTGTATACATGGTAATAATCAAGTTGATATGTATATGATATTGCCAAATTTTCTAATTTATTAAACAAGAATGGATCCTTGATGGGATTGAAAGTCTACTTTTTTACTATATCATGATTATGTATTGTTTACGTCTAGATCCTTATATAATTTTTACACAATTTCATATTGAAATAAATTCCATATAATCACAAATTTACATAGCCATATTTTGATAGTATGGTTCACCATTTTATTTTATCCATGAATCACAAGCTTATTTTTGTATCACATTGCCCATTATTGATTTTTTATTTGTTATAATGAGTATCCACATTCAATTTATAACACAGTAGATGATCAGTAATATTTGGTTTTTGAAGCATCAATATTGTTCTTGTAATTAATTAATTCAATATAAATTACTTATATATATGTTTTTCAATGAAAGGTATATCATTATGGTCCAATTTCTTCCTCATAATTCTTACGATAAATTAAACTACTCATAATGATCAAATTCATTTAATGGTTTTAATAAAAAATAGGTTTATAAAGAGATATCATAAGTATTTTAGTTAAATTGCTGGTGATGTAGTGAAAAAAAAATATTCTTAGGTAAAAATAGGTTCTTCATTTGAAATGTTAAATAAAATTTTAATATAAATCACGTTGAGATAACATAATAATAAAAATTAATCATAAATACATCTATTATGTTTTTACTAAATATTTTATGTACAAATAGTCATGATAAGTATACTGATATAGTCATTATAGTATCTCAGATATATAATTTTGATTATAAAATATGTACACACATGGTAGGTATATTTAACATGTCAGTTATGTTCCTCAAAATATATAGTAATCAAATTACAAGCTGGTCTTCATAGTTAACGTTATATTGTTAATAGAAACTCAATGTTACATAATTGGATAAGTGTGTAAAACATCATAGATAAATACATGAAATCAATTAAAAATTATAATCAATTACAATTATAATTGAAATAAATACAAAGTATAAAACCAAAATTAAAAAATAAAAAAGGTTTATCATCAAAATTTCATGTCTGATTTAATTAATTTATCAAAATTAAATTCATTTATAAATATATTTACAACATTAAATCTATAGTATATTAATATTTTGGTTTCATTAAAAATATATATACACAAAAACATCATATAGATATGTAAAAATCATTAGTAGTGGACAATAAAATATATTTTCAATATTAATAATAAAAATTACAATTGGTACATTTTATAAAAATTATATACTATAGAAGTTATTTTTTATATATCTTGATGAAACCAAAACATTCAACTAAATTACTAATTCAATAATATTTTTATACTATCGAATAAAATATTACAATTTTGGTTGTATCTTTCTTGATAATTTATAATTAATTTCATAGAAATTAAATAGGGTAATTATTAATTGTATTGAAAATTTCAAAACCTGAACACACTATCATAATATCATGTGCGAAATAGTTATGTAATTTAAAATTATGATCAAAGGGATGTAAGGTGTTTCATCAATTGGTATCCTTGTTTACAAATATCTATATTAATTCTTATAAAAGGTGGGTTTCACTAAATTTAGTAATTTACATACAAAATCATTAAAGTATCATCAATATATATTAATTGATCTTAAATTATTTGTTCCTAGATGAAAAACATATACGAGAACCGTGGATGAATTTTTACACACCCATCAAACTCATTTTAGATTCATTTTTCATCATTTGTTAATATTTAGAAGACGTCGAGTTCAAAAACGATCCAAAATTAATAACATAATTATATATTATTACTAATAGAAATTATATTAAAATTGTAATAGTAAATAAATTTGAGTAGTCTATTCCATTTGAATATAGAATTGAAATTAAAAAATTGGATTATCCATTAATTCCATTCTCAAGGAGAATGTTTTAAGACCATGTAAGTCATTTTTAAATTAAACAAATTATTTTAAGAATGTGGAATTTTAAATACATGCTGATTGTACTATTATAACATAAACTATTATATAAGATTTTTGAATTGAACATTCGACATCTATTTTAAATAATTTGGTATACATGTGTGTTAAATTGACAAGAAATATTTTGAAAACATCATTTCTCAACACACATGCATATTTTTAATCATAATAAATATGAACTCCAAATCTAGACCTTTATGAATTTATTTATTCTCTATTTACTAATATTGTTCCTAAATATTATAATTTATTCATAAACACCCACTATGTTCAAGGGATCATGAATTCCTTGGGTCCATACACATGTTCCCAAACCTTGATCCTCGCATTCTAATTCAAATTTTCTTTCATTAAAATTACCAAAAATTGTTCATATGTTTTTTTATAATGTTCATAGATTCAATATGTGATGGGAAATATTCACATTCAACATGAGTTCTAAAAGTGGATGTAGTTTTAGTTGTTCTTTCTAGAGCATCAATTATGAAATTTATAGGATGTTCCATATGTGTCTTAATTTTTCTAGAAATAAAATTATTTTATACCACCATTTCATTAACATGTTCTATATCAATCATTTTTTTATATCTTAGTATTTTTTTCTATAGTAATTTTCAATGAATTATCCCTATAATTGGAAATAATATTTCAAGTTTAATTATTGTCCACATGATTATAAAATTGCATATTTTTTTTATTATGGTATGATTCATAGAATTTGTAATATATTGATTATTCCATAATATATTTTTCATTTATTGATATATATTATTTTCTTCATGATGAATAACAAAGGGAAATTCCTTCAAAATATTTTGATGTAGATTGTTTGAATTATCCTTTTTATTGTGTATGATGGCCAGGTAATTCCATTTATGATTTAATATATGAAACCATTAAAATCAATTTTCAATATGGATTTTTTTTGAATTTTATCCATGTATAGAATTAATTAACAACCTCAAAAAAATTACACCCTCAAAAATATGGTTTCGCCACATGTCAGCATGTCACAAATGTATATTTCACTCCCATTAATTCTCCTTCACCACATGTCCAAATGTCACAATATTAAATTGGAACAAATATAATTATATTTCACTACATGTTATATTACACCATGAGTAATAATATTTCACCTCATGTATTCTGTATTAAATGTTTTTGAAATTTTATGATGATATTTCACCCAAAAATAGGGGAAATGAGTTACATGATGTGATATGGGAGATCATGTCATGTAATTTTGACAACAAGTGAACTAAAAATATATACATGGATACACGTAACCCCTAGAAAAAAAATCAATGGAAACAAAAACTCCACACACAATGGTACTTAATATAGATGCTCAAGATACCTTCTTCTTGAACATAAATTCATACGTGCACCTATGCGTTCGATCAAATACCCTATGTGCACCTCCCTCTCTCTTGAGAGTCTTAGACCATATATTTTAAAGTGTCCTCTATGATCTGTAATTGATCTCACAATAGTTCGTGGATGTTCAGACCTCGATTTATATAGTATACCTTCTGATTATTAATATTATTATATATCAGTTGCTACCAGATTATCTTGTTCTTATTGAGAAGAATCTAGTTTCTTATTCCTATCTTATACATTGGGAATTTTTCACCTCTTCCTCCTCCATCAAGTATTCATATTTAAATCTTGTAATTTGATGTTTTTTTTACAAATTAAGCTCAATTTGGGGATATTTTTTTGTCAGGTGTTATCTGTCAATGATCATATGGAAGGTGGTCTAAAATTAAAATCCAATAGTCTAGAATCCCATAATGAATATGTAATTTTAAAATTTCTATTTGATGCGTATCAATTAAATAATTGATTAAATAAATTTAATTTGATGAATATATTAGTTAATGGAAATGATGAATTGGGATGTTGGTATTGTCACGACCCGACCCTACCAGGGTTAAAGCCGCAACTACCCCAAGCCCGTCTCCATAGGCCAGGGGCTGGCGACAAGTGTCGAAGGCTAAACAACTTGCGGAGGCCTTTTCCTGAGTACCTGTACACACACACAACACACTCAATGAAAATATGCAGAGTAAAAGAAAAAGTAATGTACCAACTATTATACATAAACAAAAAATGTACATCGGCCTCTAAATAGTTCAAATCAAGTGCTGAAGGTAAACTGAAAAAGAAAAGGGGAAAAACACGCACCCTACCAGAAAAGTGCCACTACCTGGAAACATGTAAACAAACGAAAACGGCTGGGAGGGTCCCTCACCTGGAACCCAACTACAACCACCGCACGCGTTCCAAGCTCTCGAACTCCTAAGATCCTCTGATGTCACGTCCAATATGTCCGTCGTCTGTAAAGGAAAACCATGTGTGGGAAAAGCACAAGCAGGGGTGAGTAAATATACTATGTAGGATACCCCGAAGGCTGGAGGGAGCAACAAATGAGGTACCAATTTGTGAACAGTAGATCGAATAGTGGAAAGTAATGGAGTACAACAAAAAGTGTAGTAAAGTGTAACGGTAGAGAGTCCATCTCAACCCAAAATGAGAAAGGAGGTAAACTAATCCAGACACAAGGTGCGTAAAACGGTGAGAAGAAGAACTTCTCATCGAGTCTTCGCTACCTATAGTAGGAGAGTAGACTCGTTCAACCACGAGAAGCTAGACACGGAAAGCACGTGACATACCTCGCGCGTGTTCGCCCCTCCTGGAAGGAGAGTAAGTAAATCCCAAGATGTGGGTAAGGTAAAAAGATATATACACATACATAGGCTCATAAAAGATGCCCAAACCTGATCGTAAGTGGATCTTCATCCCATAGCTCATCCCAAGAAAGTGAGTATCCAATAGTCCTAGTAAACACCATCGATGCCCATCATCCCACATGTCTTCCCTGAACTACAAGTCAAGGGGCTAAAATCACCACAACTCGGCACTATCCTCTTTGGGCGGCACTGACTCACCCGCACGGTTTTAGGTCGCGTCACAAGGACACGTCTCAGTGGGGAAATAGACCCTCGTTCTAGAGAGTTCTGGGGGAAACCTCAAGCCATACCTCATCACTATCACATAGATGAGAGGTCCTCAAAGTAAAACTCTCACATCACAGATCTATGCAACCAAGGATCACTCTCTGGATGTCATGGAGAAAAAGTCACTACCAAACCTCAAGGTAAGGACCGAGTCTGAAATGCCAACGGGTGACCCACTGCCCAGCCCGACTGGAGGGTAAACCTTGATAAAACATCAAGTGACCCACTTCCCATCCCCAATAGATTGTAGACCCTAATATGTCTATAGGCGACCCACTGCCCAACCCTACCAGAGGGTAGACCCGGAAGAAGTCGACAAGCGACATACTGCCCAGCCCTACTGGAGGGTAGACCTGGAATAAGTCGACATGTGACCCACTGCCCAGCCCTACTGGAGGGTAGACCTAGAATAAGTAGACAGGTGACCCACTGCCCAACCTTGCATGATGGTAAACCTTGATAACACATCGGGTGACCCACTTCCCAGCCCCGCAGGAGGGTAGACCCTAAAAAGTCAACATGCTACTCCCTTCCCAGCCCCGCTGGAGGGTAGACCCTAATAAGCCAACAGGAGACCCACTGCCCAGCCCATGTGGTGGGTAGACTTGGAATAAGTCGACATGCGACCCACTTCCCAGCCCTACTAGAGGGAAAACTCGAAGAAGTCAATGAGAAACCCACTGCCCAGCCCCGATGGAGGGTAAACCCGAAACTTCTATGGCCATCCCTACTGGATGCTACAACACTAGCCAACAGAACATGGAGGGGGTATCGCGCAACATCCCAACTCTAGAAGAAAACACATAATAGAGGTTTAGTGCCTGTGCCATCACTCGGTGTCACTAGTACTGCTATCGTGCGTAGGTTCAGAGTGCGTCAACGGAACCTCCAACCAACACCCTTTCATGTTTCCACATTTAATAAGATCATGTAAGAGGCTTTGTTAACCTGAACAGATTACACCGTTGTAATCCTTGTGAAAAAACAGGCGACATATACTACATACTCGACCGAAACGGACAACCGGTGAATATGGTACTATTCACCGTAGGCAGCCCATGTGGGGCCCACACCCCGACTCTGATACTCACTGGGATACCTATTCCATTGCGATGCTCTCAGAAGAACATGCAGAAGTGACTACTCAAACATCTCGAATGAACGTCTGGTGAAAAAGTCACAAAATATTCACACCGCTTAAAAGATGGCCCATGGGGCCCACGTCATGACTTCGACATCAACGCCCGAAACCATGTTGGAAAACTCCACCTCGATGCCAGGGTCACAATACCACTGACGACACTAAAATCGGAAATCGGATGCAGAAGCTGCAACTCCCCGCGTTGTACGCAAACGGGGCCCTATGGGGCCCGCACTTCGAGCCCGAATTTAGGCGACTGGATTTGCACAACTACAATCCCCTCAAAAACACATAGAAATGAGTGCTCATTTACCCTAAATGGATGTTGGGTGAAAAATTGGTGTTCCACCGTAAATCGGGAGAACTAGGCCCTGCGGGGTCCGCACCATTTGTCCAACCCGAACGCTTCAGAAAGCTCCTCAAAATGTTTGCACGAGGACTGGGTCCACTCTACTACTGATGGCGCATCAATCAGACATCCCAGACAGGAGTTAGGTTCGACGCGGAAATTAATTAATTAATTAATTAATTAATTCTTCAAATTTGGTGTTTGGTGCCACCGAGCAATGAAACCAACCCGTAAATGTTCCGAACCATCTTTGGAAGGACCATCTCAGTTCTGGGGCCACCACGCCTCTGAAGGAACTTCAAATGGACGTCTGGCTCGTGAGGCGTGTCCGTTGCGAGTTTTAATAATAATTTAATATTATTAAATTAAAGCTCTCGGGTTACTCGCCTTCGACCGCATAACCGAAAAACCACAAAACTAAGCATAAAAGGGTTGCATCATCGATACGGTCCCACATCCATAGATGATGCATCAATCGGATGCGCCTTTTAGGAGATACGGCCCACCTCGGGTTCGGTTTTTTCTTTCTTTATTTTTTTAAGAGACCGGTGATCCTGGCCGGTCTCCTTCCTTGTTCCCCATGAAGTCAAGACCCGCGTCTCGCGGGTCTTGTTCCACAGCGGACCGGCCTGGGCCGGTCTCCTCCATTGCGCCAGTAGGACTCGCAAGTTACAGGTCCTTGCTCCTTCTGCACACCCAAGTTCAAGGCTCGGGTTCCTCCTGCCGAGACTGACCGGCCTCGCCTGATAGCCACCACCTACAGCACTCCTTCGCCAAACCGACGTCGTCGCATCTTCACCGCTTCACCGACAACATGATCACCATCGGCACCTCCTTCAACCGCGAAGGCCCTCTAGATGCTGACTCCTCCTTCGACCACAGCACTGCCGCGCTACCCCGAGGCTGCCGCGCCCGGTCTCCACCACGACCTGCACCGCACCGCTGCATCGGACCAACCCAGCTCCTCCGGTCGCCGAGCTCTGCCGGACTCCTCTGGCTCGACCTTCTGTCGCCACCCTCACTGGATCCGAACCTTCTGCTGGTCCTCCCGACCACTATGTTGGTTGGAAAAATTATCTGATTCCGGTTTTGGGATCCTCGGGGTCAGAGCTTCAAAACGGCATCCCTCGCTCGACGATCTGTCAACGATTTGCGCGTCCAAGAATTCGGATGAAGAACACCCAAGAACTGAATGTAGAATGGGGCTCAGATGATGGTCGTGTTCATTTCTCCATTTTCCTAATTCTAGAATCATATAATTAAAAAAGACGAAATTGAATTAACTCCAGAAATAAATGAAGGTGCGGGAATTCAACAACAATCATACCTCGTGGGAGTAGCCTAATGCTTCGCAGCGATCCGCCGGCTACCACCCATGGAGAGGAGTAGGAGGAGAGGACATTGTGGAGGAGCTCGCTTTTTTTAGTTTTCTTCTGTCAGAGAAACAACGTGAAGAGAGTGGAGAGGATATGGTTTAAATAAATAAAATTTAATTAAAAAAATTAATTAACTAAACCACCAATTTTACCCGCATCTAAAACTCTTGGCGGGGTCAAGATTAAACCTCCCCTAGAGTAAAAATCACTTCATGAGCACAATGGCGGTCTTGGAATTTTAATCTAAGGCCTCATTAAAAAGTTATAAAACAGAATGCCTGAGGCCGCCAAATTATGAAAATGCCCCCAGGGCCATTTTTCACAGACGAACCGCGCCCGTGAAACTTATTCCCCTCCAAGGGTAAACGACACACTCCGGACTCAACGGTGCCCTCAGTTTTCCCATCCGAGCTACCATTTAAATGATACTTGAGTTTATACATTAAAGGAATAAATAAATTAATTATTTATCCATTTAATGTTCTCTTAATGGGAGAGGGGTCCCAACATCCCGCGCAGGATCACATTATGTCGTTCGTAGTGTAAAAACCCCATTTCTGACCCTTCAGTACACTCAGATTTCTGATCTGGACCACCATTTATTAGTTATCCCATTTATTTTGTGTGCCCAGTGTGAATGCACTGGAAATTTAATTCCAACTGCTCCGGGGCTCGAAATCGCACGCCATCTACTGGCGCCGCTCAAGAATTACATCAAGAATATTCCAAAGTCTTTTATTACAAAATTGGGTTCTTACATCATTACCTCCTTCAATATTTTCTTCCCCGAAAAGAAAAACTAGGGACCAACTCAGGATAATTAGCCCGCACCTGGCTCTTCTGTAGCCAGAAAGAACTCTTACACAGTCCCGCATCACCACACACAAACCAAAGGATTGGATCTATTCATGCGAGGTATATCCTTTCTGATAACGTGCATAGGATCACACACACATCTCCTCGGTTAAGTCACGTGGGAGACATCATGCACCCACTCCAGTCTTTGGGGTTAGGGCATGGTGGTAGGGGACCTCTCCATCCCATGCATGGTCTCAAACGGCCCGAAGGCCCTTGGGGGTATCACACATCCCCGGAAGAACTCCTACATCACACGCCGCGACTGAAATCACTGTTTGGACCTCAGACAAAGCCCGATGATTCCCCACTTATGAATATCCACATGGTGATACACCCAAGTATATCTAGTCATGCAAGATTTCATAGTCGATGTCCCATATCCAAGACTCTCCTACAGGCTTGATAAGCGATGGAGTCAGCACCACAGACTAAAAAAAAATTCCCACGCCTTTTACCTTACCAACATATGGTTACACCGACGCCCCAAGCCACCCTGGTAAAAACTCAAAAAAGGAGAAGGGAGAAAATAATTTCACACATAGAGCCTAAAAATTCTACTGAAAAAAGTAGAAGAGCTATAGAGCACGCCTCTTATCACCTCATGCTCTGCAGGATCGTAGACGTCCAAAGCCCGCAGTTGTTCATGGTCCCAACTGTCCGCTCTCGGAGCCTATCTTGGACAACCTAGTGGTGATGGGAAGACCTCATAATGTCTTCCCCCACTTCCAGCTCCTCCCGATCCTCTCCTAGCACCACCTCTCTAGGCACCACTCCTATATTGGTGATGCCTCTGTCATGGTGGTCCCCTACTGCCTACCTGAAGTTCTCATCATACCTTGTTAGGCAGTCTCGTGCCAAGTTACCTCGCTCATCGCAAGAATAACACTGACTATCTCTGGGATCCACTAGTGACCTCTAGCGCCACTGTGGGGTACAACCACACCCCTCAGTCCGGTTATCAGAAAGCCTCCTTTGTCGAGGTTCTATCAGCCGACGCCCGCTAGCTGCGACAGACGTCTCGGATCTTTTGAGCATGTTTCCACCACTAATTATAGAATGTGACAGGAATCTCTCTTTCAACATCACCCGCTCCAGTACCTCTACATATGTTGGAATTCCCAAGGGTACTATGATAGCACAAATCTCTTGGCGGAGACCCTGCTCAAATTTTTGCGCTCGGAAGTTGCTGTCATGGACCACGTCTGGGTAAAAGCGTGCACGATCTGAAAAACTAGTCAACTACATGGCCACCGTCATCCCCCCTGCTGAAGCTGCATGAGCTCTTGAATCCGAATGAAGCATATGTCGGAGGGGAAAAACTCATCATGAAACAACTACTGAATGTTTCCCTACGAAATCGATGACTCATCAAGAATCTGAGTCACCAAACTCCACCAACGCCAATCTGCTCCGTGGAAAAGGTCGGCAGCCAAAGCCACCATAAGATCTACCGACATCTATGCATGCCTGAAAAGGAGAACCACTTCCTCGAGAAAAACTTCTACTGCTGGAGGGTTTGGATCACCACTGAACCTCAGCGGTCTCTGCCACTAGAACTCGCAGAGCGTGCTCAGCCTGCACTCAAGCCCCGTCTACTCTACTGAAGCTGTCTGCTACTCACCAGGTTGGGGTGCTGCTACCGGCCCACCAGGAGAAAGGGGATCACATGATGGCTCCTGCAATGAGGCCTCACAGCTCACAGGGTCGTCGTCACGAACCAAAGCTGGTATCCTGGCTGGCTATCTTCACGGAGACATCCTGAATGTTATCAAGGAGTTCCGCGTTCAGATGAACATATATGTATATAACAGTAACAACAATGGGGATCTGACTCAAGAAGGACATTAAAGACTCAATCCTATGTGATGCAAAAACAAATATTCCCTACAACGAGTGTCTGATCATGCCGAGTCAACAAGAGGGTTATCAGGGTCCTAGTGAATGGATACGTCGGCCGCCGCACCATCACTGGACTCTCTGGCCTGAGAGCCGCTCTCGAGACACATCGACATTATCTCCATAAATCCCAATAAATTCCTTTTTAGGGACATCTGAACAACATCCCAGGAAACGAACCAGCTCTGATCCCACTTTTTCACGACCCGAACCTACCCAGGCTCGAGCCACAACAACCCAAACCCCGCCTCCATAGTTCAGGGGATGGAGACAAGTGCTGAAGGCTAAACAAATCAGGGAGGCCATTCCCTGAGTACCTGTACACAAACATGCAACATACTCAATGGAAAAGTGAAGAGTAAAAGCAAATGTAAAGTACAAACTGCTATACAAAAATCAAAAATGTTCATCAAACATAAAATGTACAAAGCAAGTGCTTAATTTAAACTAAAAACGAAAAGAGGAAAAACACGCACCCAACCAGAAAAGTGCCCCAACCTAGAAATAGGTAAACAAAAGCAAAGATTTGGGAGGGTCCCTCACCTGTAACCCAACTACATCCACCGCACGCAGTCCATGCTCCTGAAATCCTAAGATCCTATAAAGTCATGACCAACCTGTCTGTCATCAGCAAGGGAACACCAAGTGCGGGCAAAGCCCAAGAAGGGGTGAGTAATAATACTAAGTAGGATACCGTGAAGTCTCGAGGGAGCAAAAAATGAGGTACAGAAGGGTGATCAGAAGATCTAATAGGTGAAATTAAAGGAGCACAACAAGGAGTGCAGTAAAGTGTAACAGTAGAGAGTCCAGCTCAACCCAATAAGAGAAAGAAGGTAAACTCATCCAGACACAAGGAGCTAGAAACGGTGAGAAGATGAATATCTCGTCGTGTCTTTTCTACCTATAGCAGGAGAGTAGAATTGTCCAACCATTAGAATCTAGACACGAAAAGCACGTGGCATAACCCGTGCGTCTTCGTCTCTCCTGGAAGAAGAGTAACCAAAACCCAAGAAGTGGGTACTAGAAAAAGATATATACATATCCATATGCTCATACAAGAATCCCGAACATGATCGTAAGGGGATATTCATCCCGTAGCTCAGCCCAAGAAAGTGAGTAGCCAACAGTCCCAGCAAACACCATCCATGCCCAGCATCCCACATGTTTGCCTTGAACTGCAAGTCAATGGGTTCAAATCAGCACACCTCGACACTATCCGCGTTGGGCGGCACTGACACACCCACACGGTTTTAGGTCATGTCACAAGGACGCGTCTCGGTGGGGAAATAACACCTCGTTCATGAGAGTTCTGGGGGAAACGTCAAGCCACACCTCATCACTATCACAGAGTTGAGAGGTCCTCAAAGTCAAACATCTCACATCACTGATCCGTACAACCAAGGATCCCTCTCCGGTTGTAATGGAGAAAAAGTCAATACCAAACCTCAATATAAGGACCGAGTCTGAAATCCCAACAGGTGACCCACTGCCCAGCCCAGTTGGAGGGTAAACCTTGATAACACATCATGTGACCCACTTCCTAGCCGCGCTAGATGTTATACCCAAATAAGTCGATAGGCAACCCACTACCAAGCCCTACAAGAGGGTAGACTTGGAAGAAGTCGACAAGTGACCCACTATGTAGCCCTGCTGGTGGGTAGACCCGAAATAAGTCAACATGCAACCCACTGCCCAGCCCTACCAGAGGGTAGACCTAGAATCAGTCAACAGGTGACCCACTACAAAGCCTTGCTGGTGGGTAAACCTTGATAACAAATCGGGTGACCCACTTCCCAGCCCTGCTGGAGGGTAGACCGTACTAAGTCAACAAGCGACCCACTGCCTAGACCTGCTGGAGGGTAGACCTAGAATAAGTTGACATGCGACCCACTGCCCAGCCCTACTGGAGGGTAAACCCGAAGAAGTCGATGAGAAACCCACTAACCAACCCCACTAGAGGGTAAACCCGAAACTACTCTGTCCATCCCTAATAGATGGTATAACAGAGGCCAACAAAACATGGAGGGGGTATTTGGAAACCTCCCAACATCAGAAGAAAAAACTTAATAAAGGTCCAGTGCTTGTGCCATCACTAGTTTTCACTAGTACCGCTATCGTGCATAGGTCTGGAGTGCATCAAATGAACCTACGACCAATGCCCTTTCATTTTTTCACATTTAATAAGATCACATAAGAGGCTCTGATTTCCTGAACAGATTACACCATTGTAATCCACATGAAAAACATGCAAGATAGACTACTTACTCTCCTGAAATGGAAATCCGGTGAATATGGTACTATTCACCGTAGCCATCCCATGTTGGGCTCGCACCCCAACTCCGATACTCACCAGGATAACTGCGTCATTGTGATGCTCTCAGAAAAACACGCGGAAGTGACTACTCAAACGCCTCGAACAGACATCTGGTGAAAAAGGCACAAAACACTACACACATCTTAAGAGACGGACCATGGGGGAAACACCTCTACTCCGAAATCAACACTCGAAACCATACTGGAAAACTCCGCCTCGATGCTAGGGTCACAATGCCGCTGACATCACTCAAATCGGACATAAAATGCAGAAGCTGTAGCTCCTCACGTTATACACAAATGGGGCCCTGTGGGGCCCACACATCAAGCCCGAATTTTGGCGGGCGGATTGCACCACTGCAATGCCCTTAGAAAAACACACAGAAATGAGTGTTCATTCACCCTAAATGGATGTTAGGTGGAAATTTGGTGTTCCACCATAAAATGTGAAAACTAGGCCCTGTGGAGCCTAAACCTTTTCACTAACCCAAATTCATTGGAAAGCTCCTCAAAATGTTCGCATGAGGACTGGAGTCAAGCTACCACTGAAGGTGCATCAATCGTACATCCCAGACAAGAGTTAGGTCCGACACGACACTTAATTAATTATTCACATTTGGCGTTTTGATCCACCAAGAAATGAAACCAACCCGCAAAGGTTTCGAACCATCTTTGGAATGACCGTCTCAGTTCCAAGGCCATCGCGCCTCTGACGACATGTCAAACGAACGTCCAAATTGCGAGGCGTGTCTATTGGGAGCATTAATAATAATTTAATATTATTAAATTAATGATCTCGGGTTACTCTCCATCGGGCGCATAACCTAAAATACCAAAAACTCTCCTTAAAAGGGATGCCTCGTCGATATGGTCCCACAACCGCAGACGGCGTGTCAATCGGACGCGCTGTTTAGGAGATACGGCCCCCCGAATGCAAGGGGGCCAGAAATAGGCCGGTCTAGACCGGTCGGCCCGCTCCAGCCGCAACGGACCCACCTCGGGTCGGGTTTTCTTTTTTCTATTTTCATTTTTTAAACAGGCCGTCCATCCTAGCCAGTCTACTTCATCATGCCCCGTCAAGGCAAGAACTGCAACTCGTGGGTCTTGTTCCCGAGCGGACCGGCCTTGGACGGTCTTCTCCATCGCGCCAGCAGGACCCACAAGTTTCAGGTCCTTCGTCCTTCTGCACACCCGAGGTCAAGCCTCGGGTTCCTCCTACCGAGAGCGCCCGGCCGCACCAGATAGCCACCACCTGCAGCGCTCCGCTGCGACACCGATGTCGCTGCCTCTTTGCCGCTTCACTGTCTACACAATCTCCATCGGCTCCTCCTTCAACCACCACGACCCTCAAGATGCCGACTCCTCCTTCGACCACCACAACGTCGTGCTACCCTGAGGTCGTCGCACACCATCTCCACCAAGGCATGCACTACACCTCCGCACCGGACCGACCCGGCAACTCCGGTCGCTACGCTGCATCGGACTCCTCCAGCTCGACCTCCGGCCGCCACCCTCGCCATAGGTAAACCTTCGGCCGATCCCCCCAACAACTCCGGTGGTCGGAAAAATTATCTGACCCCAGTTTCAGGATCCTTGGGGTTGGAGCTTCACAACTGCACCCCTCGCTCGACGATCCGTCAACGATTTGCATGTCCGAGAATTTGGATGAAGAACACCCAAGAACGGAATGTAGAATGGGGCACAGACTATGGCCGTGTTTGTTTATCCATCGTCCTAATTCTAGAAACATATAATTTAAAACTACGAAATTGAAAGAACTCCAAAAATTAAAGAAGGTGCGGGAATTCAATAAGAATCATACCTCATGGGCATAACCCAAAGCTTCGCTGCGAACCGCTGGCTACCGACTAGGGAGAAGAGGAGGAGGAGAAGACTTGGTGGAGGAGATCCCTTGGTTGAGGTTCCTTCCGCCAATGAAACAAATTGAGGAGAGGTGAGAGGTTAGGGTTTAAATAAATAAAATTTAATTAAAAAATTATAAATTGAACCCCCAATTTAACCTGCATCTGAAACTCTTGGTGGGGTCAAGATTTAACCTTCCATAGGGTAAAAACCACCTCCCAAGCGCAACATCGGTCTTAGAATTTAAATATGATGCCCCATTCAAAAGTTATAAAACTGAACGCCTGAGGCCGCCAAATTACAAAAATGCCACTGAGGTCATTTTTCACAAACCGCCTGCGCGTGTGAAACTTATACCCCTCCTAGGGTAAAAGGCACGCTCTGGACTCAACTGTGCCCTCAGTTTTCTAATCCAAGCTATAGTTTATGTGTTATTTGAGTTTATCCATTAAAGGAATAAATTAATTATTTATTTATCCATTTAATTTTTCGCTAATGGCGAGGGCTCCCAACGTCCCGCACCGACTCACTTTATGTCGTTCCTAAAGTAAACACCCCATTTCGGACCCATCCGTACACTTGGATTTTTGATCTGGATCACATTTTAGGAGTTATCCCATTTATTTTGCGTGCCCAGTGTGAACGCACTGGAAATTTTATTCCGGGCACTCCGAGGCTCTGAATCGCACGCCGTCTGAAGGCACCACTCCAGAATAACATCAAAAATATTCCAAATCTTTTATTGAAAAAATTGGGTTCTAATAGGGATTTTAGATAATGACTACATTATTGATAAATTATTTTTTGAGTCTTTGTGATTTTTGGTCGTTCTTGAATATTTGTATCATTAATTAATGTGGGTGATTTGGAATAGCAAATTGCGATTTGAATATTTTTTTACATAATTAATTATTAAGAAATTGAAATATGTATGAGTAAATTAATTGTGGAATTAATTATGGGATTTTCTGATTATGTATATTGTATAATAAATTTATGAATTAATTGACTGGGTTTACATGGTTAACTAATAGATGATTTAATAAACACGATCCTTCAAATGTGTGAGTTAGGGAATGGTAACATGGTCTTTTAAATGATTTAGTTTTAAAGTAGAATTTTTTCATTCAATTGTATGAGATGAGGAATGGTGTCATGGTAATTCAAACATTTTATTTATGTAGTGGAAACATGATCATTCAAATATGTGAGTTATTATATGGTGACATTGTCATTAAAATGTTTTACTTAAGGAATTATAACATGTTCATTAAAATGTGTGGGCTAATAAATGGTAACCATATCATTCAAATGTGTGAGTTAGGGAATGGTAACATGGGCATTCATTTGAGTGAGCTAAATAATCTTCACATTCACATTGAAATGTGTGTATAAATAAATAATATATATTAAAATGATAAAAAAACTTATTTATGAATTATATTTAATTTCTTTTGAAGCATAATAATGTAATGTTTATATGAATTGTTTTACACATTTTTAGTCATGGACTACAATGTAAAAATCACACCCTATTCAGGCTATCTAATTGGTACAGGAATAAACTTTATTAATGTAGGATATTTTATTGTATATGGTCCTAAATTAAATTGATGATTCAGAATAGAGCACTGATAATGGAACTGAATGCAGTTTAGGACCCTCGTGGTATTCATTAGTGTCTTTACATCCAGTTTAAATTTATAAACATTGATGCTATTTTGGCATGATATGTTTCCCTTTCATCTGATTAATTTATTTCTTAATTTTGTTGTCTTACAAAACTAGTATTATTATGATTAGGTATACTTACTATTGTACTTTTTTTTCATCCTCTAATATTTTACTCTGATAAAAGAGGGTATAGTATACACAAGGATGACTTACTAGACTGTTTCTACAAGTATCATCTAACATATATATAGGGAGTCGTTCATGAGGTCACATGGACCAATGGATCCGGGAAACTTTGAGTTGTACCCATGTGTGGTGGCCAAAAGTGGATCACAGTTTATTCATTTCTTCTACTTTTGTCTTATTTTTTGGGGAAAGGTAGTTATGATATTAGGAGAGATATGGGAATTAAAATGAGCTCTTGTGTGTGAGTGTAAAACCTATTTATGGTGGGATCCCCATAAACTCATGGTTGTATTTTTGATATTGATTTTTTCTGTTATAGTAAAATAATAATTCACCTTTAGGGACACACTTTTTTTCTGATGAGATCGTTATTTTGGAAAATTTTGATCATTGATTTGCAGCCTAAAATGGAATGATGGTTGGGTTGTAAGGCATCCTTCAAGAAACTCTACATTATTTTTCCCTGAATCATTTTTCACACATGGGAAAATGATTAATGGGCATGTAGTTGAACATAATCTATTTCCCCAATTCTTGTGAATTTCAATTGAAAACTAATGTTTCATAATTTATTAAGGTATATGTTGTAAAAAATGTGATTACATGGGTTTCTAAAAAAAAATTTAATATAGAGATTAGTTTTACCTTAATTAACCTGACCTAGGTGTGGGATGGTTAAGGGTTGTAGTAGCACATTGGTTTTGACTATGTGATGAGGTTTGGGGAAAAGAGATTTTGTGTTTCCCGATATCATTAATATGATAATGTTTGGTTGTGAGTACTAAAACATGTTTTTGGAATTGTAGATTTGTGCCTCTATAATGACGGTTTATGAGAGGATTACTAGATGACATGGTTTTGGATGATCCTACGGTGGTACAACTTCAGTCACTGATAGAGTCAGGGGAGAAATAAGGGGATGACATTTGATGGAACATCAATCGATTCCTGCCACTACTGGAAAGGGACCCTAGGTAGGTAGGGAAAGTCATATCGGATCATATAAATGAGTTTTATTTATATCACACTCACACTATTACCAGAGAGGATGGTCCTTTAGTGGGATGAGTTATGGATCAGTTCCAACCAGAACATACTTGAACAATTATAGACTGTTGTTGACTAGAGTGTAATGTTGGAGGCCTATATGTTACGTGGTCATGTGAGGAATATATGTGACATTCATACATGAAATTGATTGATTGACACTATCGAATGGATGGAATTTCAAGATATTTTTTTTAAACTATTTTTTCAGGAGACATTGTGGTTGGAAATACCAATTAAGTTCATGAGATTAACTTACAAGAGAATGTCCATCATGGACTATGCTAGACATTTCAAATATTCGCTGACCATTTCTCTATCATTGGTAAGAGATGAGTCTACAACAGAAATTAGTATTCTATACATAAATAAGTGTTAAATTATGTCCAAAGTGAATATCCTAAAATTGAAGACGATTTCTGAGGTGGTGATTCATGTTCTCATCTATGAGGACAACCTAATATGGGATTTTAGTGGTGGAAATAGATTCCTACTAGACATTAAGGTGGTTCAAATTTATAGAGTGGTATGTGATGTTATGTGGATATATTCTACATAATTAGGATGTTGGGTAATTATATTGATGGGTATGTAACACAAGAACATTTTCTAGAATTTTTCCACCAGTGTGGTTGTCTATACATCTATCATTGACACTATCCCCATCCTCCTGTTGGTTTCAGGTATTTCGAAATTACGGGACATCTACATAGGGTCATCATAAACCAGAGTTATTTAGGGTGTGGTGGAGGTGCTATACCATACCATAGTGCGGGAATGGGATCTTCAACACCATATAAGTCTTGTAGTTGGATTTCAAAAAGCCTATGTAGTAGAGACCGAGACATAGTGATTTTGTGAAAGATCTCCCAAATAAATTGGGTGATGCTAATTCAGGGATTCAAAAGGAGTCATATGGAATATGAGAAGAATATTTTCCTATAGTATTACCTACACTAATGGATGGAAAGGTTGTACCATTGATAGTGAGACGTAAAAATTTTCAATTATCTACATTATATAATTAATTATATGATAAAGGTGACTATCATTCCATTGAAAAAATAAAATATATTAAAGGTTATAGTATGTATTTAGTGTTTGTGAGTGGGGTTATGTGGATAGATACACACTTGGGATTATGGCTTATAGACATCTGTGTGACAAAGGTCTGTTTGAATGAGATTGGACAGTAATATTTTCATTGGTATATATATATTCATGAAAGTTTATGATTTGATCTAATCATGGGTATGGATAGGCTATTTTCATACTATATCTACATCTATTTTTACCATATAGGTTGATGCTTATGTCTCTAGTGGGTGACCCTTACATTCACCCTAGTGTGTGAGATATCCAAGAGGTATGAGCATGGAAAATTATATTGAAACTAGGAGAGCTCATTGTCCATGTTGATAGTATTTTACTAGATGATGAATTTGTCATGAAATATATCTTTCCACTTTTAGTAGTACTGTTTGAGGATGTACTTCATGAAAACATCCATGGATTTCTACGTGAGATATGTGCGGAATTTAATATTGAACTCATGTGTGGGGATGAGAATGTAACTATTACACCATACATAATGGAAAAAACTGATTTTCAAGAGATCAATGATTTGTTGGAGGAATTGTAGGATAAGGGATTTACACAACATAGTATGTCACCTTGGGGATCACCTGGGTTGTATGAAAAGATGGATGACCAGTGATTTTGTTTATGTGCCGGTTATTGGAAGTTGATAAGATGACTGCGTAGAACTGATATCCTATTCCTTATATCAATGATATTTTTGACAAATTAGAAAAAGATTTTGTGTTCTTTATGACCGACATGATATCATGGTATCTTCAACAGAGAGTTCATACATTTGATATGTCAAGGACTAAATTCAATAGAAGGTCATGAATTTATGAGAATTTCATAAGGTAGTTTTGGATGAAAATCCTAAAATAAGTGTTTTTGGATATGATAAACACGATCTTTCATCATTATCTGGATCATTTTGTACATGTGTCTGTGGATAACAACTTGGTGTACTAAAACACTCAAGACGATAATTCCCAACATCATGAAATCATCCCAGGTACATGAAGAGAGCATCATATATACTATAAGATATATATTTATGATTTTCTGATTGACCAATTAAATTTTTTAGGTCATAACATCTCAAAGGATAGTGTTTAAGTTGACCTAGAGAGGGTTCAGGTAGTTGTTTCCAAGGAACAACCGCATAATGTTTTCAAAACAGAAATAATTCTTAGAATAGTTACATGTTATTAGATATTCATCAAATACATTTCCAATATTGAATCTTCAATTTCAGGATTTACAATTAATGGAGTGAAGTTCAAATTATCTGAGTATGATAAGATATAATTTCATGAATTGATAAATTATTTATCTTAAGCTATAATTTTGATCATATTTGAGATTCTTGAGTAGTACATGGTGTTTTTTTATCCTTTTGGGATCAGACATGGAGTTTTATTGATGAGATAGGAAAATGTTGTTCTTAATTGATCATTAATGTTGAGGTAACATGAAAAAAATTAACCAATGCATGACCTAAAGTGGGTAGAATTGGATAATGATTAAAATTGGTGGATAAAATTCCTTTTAAAAGAATAATTTATAATTTATACATATCAAAAGAGCTTTAAATATATAATTTTACAGTATGATTTGAATTATTCGTAGTAGAGACGCTTTGAATAAATGTATTCATTTGATTTTTGGCCACAATATACAAAAGACAAGGGAACAATGTGGAAGAAGAATTTATTAGTACAAATCAAAATCAAATGGTTGAGGAATCTAATGTTCAGTGGATAATGACAACATTTATTTGAGATATTCACATTGTGGTCCATGGAGATAGGGGAAGACGACACTAGTATCATTTGTTGTGGAGACTACGCTTTTGAGACAGATAAAGGATTTGAAGTATGAGGAACCAGAGGGATTGGCCTTAATGAAACACATTAATGGTGAGGCGATAGCTTCAAACCTGGTGATAGATGATGATGGGATTATAGATGTGAAGGATCAATTGGTTGTAACAATATGCATGTGAGAGGATATCATGTCGTAATTTCATTCCTTGATGTGGGATGTGAATCTAGGTGTCAAAAAATGTATATTTACCAACAATGACAATTTGGATGTTTAGGAATGAAGAAGGAGATAATAGGGTTTCTGACAAGTTGCTTCTAATAGCAACTGGTGAAGGTGGATAAACAAGGACATAGAGGTTTAAGGTAACCCTTAACCATTAAGGAATGGAAGTCGGATGACGTGGACCTGGGTTATTTTATAGTGCATAAAAATATGATTATGTATATTGATGCTATTTGGGTCATTCTGTATTTACTTAATAATCTATAAAATTTCTATATTATAAGGTACACCTCCATTGTAGAGATGTTGGGATATTTGTAGGTTCATGTGATAGTCTGTCTTCCTGGAGTTCCAAATACATTAGTATCATATCATGATTAACTCTTTACATCATGATAATAGTAAGGATTTAAAAATGAACTTTGATCATATGTATTATTGATAATGAATTTCCACCAATAGATAGATGGGATATCAAAATGTACTATACAGGTTCTTAAGGATATTCTATGATAATTTGTTATATTCTATGGTGGGTCATGAAAGAAACACATGTCTCATCTAGAGTTATCTTATGAAATTTGATATTATGATACTATAGAGAAGGAAAAATATGAGGCTCTTTATGGATGTCCTAGTATATTATAGATATGAAACATGGAAGTAGGTGAGTAATAGTTGTTGGGATCAAGTTTGCTCTAGGTGATGTTAGAACTGGTGCACAAAATTAAGAAATTTATGGATATGGCTCAAAGTAGGCATAATCCCTATGATGATAGGAATAAAATAACCCTATTGTTTATATAGTGTGATCATGTATTACTTTTGGTGTCACATATGTTGGGACAATAAAGGATTCTGAGAAAGGGAATGATGGCATCCATGTTTGTTGGACCTTTTGAGATCATGGAGAAAATTGGGTGGGTGGAATAACGATTGGCTCATCCATATTAATACAGTTATATTCATGATTTTTTCTATGTATCAAATCTTAGAGAGTATCACCCAGACTCAATTGATGGGATTTATGTAGATGAAGTTGATCATGAGATAGATGCATCTGTTAAGGAACAACTGACTCATGTATTGGATCATAGTTATATAGTGTTGTGTGAAAATACTATATCTATAGTTATTTTATTTTGGAAACAAGGATATCTGTAGGATGAAATATGGGAAATGAAGTATGATATGTGGGTTCACTGTCCTGATCATTTTATTTTAGAATCATTTTGAATCTCAAGAGTGAAGATAGAGGAAGATATTTTTTAGGGGGGAGACTATAATTTCCTATCTTTTTCTACGTACGACCATTTTAGAATAATACGTGAAAATTGGTTGAATTTAATTTAATTGGCATCATAAAGTAATTACCCACCATAAAAATTGAAACCCCCAATAAGTGTTTTTCATCACATTACATGAATGTAGATTACACAAACTATAATTTTACTTTTTCACATGTCATCATGTCACAAAATTAAATTTCATCATGTGCAATCAGATTACATCACATCTAATACTACACTATGTGTAATTAGATTTCACTATGTGTAATATGTATTATTTTTTAATGGATTTGAAGGGATTTAACATGAATATAAGATAAATGTGTTACACGACATGAAATGAGAGTTCATGTCATGAAATTTTTATTCCAGTAGAATTAATATTGTATATCTAGAAACACATAACCTAGTGAAATTTTTTTAAATCATTGTAGATGATACACAAACCAATTTATTTGACCTATACACTCCATCAATAAAGAATACATCTGAAAATCACAAAATATGGAGATTAAATGATATCTTCATCCAATGTTAATGGAATGTGTTGAAAATATCTTTAAATGTGAAAACCATTTAAAAATTATTTAATATGGTTTCATCATGAGAACACTATATTTACGATATTAGTTTTTATGCACATTTATTTTAAATCGAATGATCCTTCATGAGAAACATATAGTGTCTACAATATATCAAATGTAACAAAAAATTAATATTGAATTTATCTTATATTAATACACATTGTAATGAATTAATTTTTTTAAAAATTATATTCAGATGTTGCATTAGTGTATTTTTCACATTCTTCTCATGAATCATCAGATTTTTTATTTTTTTATATTGATTATGGTTTAAATATTGAATGTCATGTTCTCCATGAAGATTTTAATTTTCATCATCCCTTAATAATAATTAGTTCCATTAATATAAATCGGTCAGTTAGTATTCATCCCCAATTTTATATTATTATAGATAAGAATATAGATATTTATTTATTAAAAATATGAAGATATTATTGGTAAATCATTAAAATAGTAAAACATATTTTGGAAAATCTATAATACAAAATGGTTTTTCCTATGAAATCCTTATGAGAAGGAAGGTTAACTGAGTTTATAAATAAAATTTCACCTAATAATATTTAAATAATAAATATTTACATTTTATAATATTAACCAATTAACATAGAATATATAATTAGATATTATTATATTTCAATAGGTTTTCGAGACATTTCATAAAAATCGATAAAATATTTTTGAAACTAAATTAATTTTTTAAATATTTCTTAATGAATTAGACACCAAATATTAGGAAATAATTAATGTATCATATATAAGTAATTATTTCTTATATATTTTTAATAATTGATACTATTTTATTATAAGAAACATGTATTTAAATATCCTTTCACATAAAATAGTACAACAAGGTGTCGAGTCTCAATATGAGACCCAATCTAATACATGTATAAACCATCTATTTCCATCCAATGTGTTAAATAATAACATAACACGTAAACTATATATGGTTTTATGAAATTGTGAACAAGGATTTAAATGTTATAAAGAGTCTCTTCATATGTTCAACATGGTATATTTCATCAGCATCATGTAATTTAATATTCAATGAAAAGAGATTGAGTAGAGAAGAGACTAAGCTCCTATAAATAGTGTAAGGGATAACAGATAATTAGGTGGCCTAAAAGGTTTGATACTTAATTCATCTCCTATAATAATATTGAGAAGGTCTAACATCAAACAATTAATGTCATGAATTAATAAACACCTCAGACCAAGGATGTCCATTAAGGCATGGTAGTCTGCGGCGTTGTTACTGTCCCACTAGGTATGAAAAAATCCACCATGAATGCCCCAACATTTTATAATGATGTTCGGGATCAACCATTGAATAATACCCCACCCATGGAGGATGTTTTTCAAGAGAAAAGAGTATGTTTCAGCTTCATTTGTATCCAAATTAATATGTATAAAAACATTTTTCCATGTGAGCATGGACATAGCCTCTATAAGTAGTGAGTTATCCGGACGAAGATGATAGAAAAGGCCAGGATAACCTACCCACACCATTCACGGATGACACCCCCACCACCAATAAATCTAGAGACACATGAGCCATCAATTTTGAGATTCATTCCCATTGATGGGGGGTTCCACCAAACCTAATTTTCATAGATGATAGAAACTCCCCTGAGTTGCCAGATTGGGACATAGAATGATACTCTTCTAGGATGGTGCCTACATCTGGTTTCCAAATTCCCAAAAAAAATGAACGGAGACATTTTTTACCTTCTATATAGTAATCTATAAATTCAATGTCATTCCCTCATAAATCCACTTATCTCTTGCACCCCTAAACCACTAGCAACCGACATGTAATTTTATTGTATGTGCCACTCTTTTAATGGATCCATGTCTATATCCATGGAACCTGTAATCAAAGAAGGAAATATTGACCATAGTGGGAGAGGGCACAATAGTGAACTCCCCAAAATAATCCCACACCTCGTGATCCCACTAACTATTAATAAAAATATGGACTGTTATTTCTTTTTTATTCCATTTTGATAAAACACGTCTGTGAAAAAAACAAATCCCTCACAGATTGACATTTTAATACATAGGAACAGCTCCATTCCAGATCCTCAAGGACCAAAAGATATAATCCATTGGAATAGCCTTGGATTAGAGAGTATTATTACATTCATTCACTTGATCAATCATGGAATGTTTCCTATGGTAGTCCCATGTTCTGTTGGAGCTAGAGGGGGAAGGAAGAAAGTAAAACGTATCCATGTCTGAGGATATATCTACGAGGTTGAAAAGATATTGTTATCACCCCATAACGTGAAACATTCCCGGAATACCCATGTGAATGTTTCTTGCATTCTCGTAATATTATCCTAGAGGATATGAACATTAATCATACCTTCATGCATTGGTTGGTCTATCCAAACCCATGAAACACAAATCCTCTTACCATTTGGTTTAGGATCCCATATGATGTTGGCGAGAATTCAGTAAATGTTTTTGATCACCCCCTTTGGGAGCTTGGCAGATTATATGGATATCCCTTGCATGAATATAGATAATCTAATTTTGGTCCATAGTGAGATATGAATCATGAAGATATATTTACAATTACTACTAAATTATATAATATTCATTATTAAATAATCATTCTCAATAGTAACTAGATTCTGTAAAATGGATTAAAATATAAAAATTATTGTTGTTGTAGATTTGAAAACACTCCACCACTAATGTCTATCAAAGAAAATTGTACATTACCTCTGTATAGTAACATTGTCTTATGATTACAGATAATAGTTCATTATAATAGAAACAACCCTTGATAACTAACCATTTTTACTTCATTCATTTTTATGACTATATTTTGACTATATGGTAGGCTCCCTTCTTCCTTTATTCACATTACATAAAATTTTTGATGGTTTATATCTTTTTATGTGTACCATAATAAAGAATTAAATTATTACAATATTTTTGGAAACAAATTTCACCATGTCAACGTACATTGGTTTCATAATATGACAAACAATTCATTAACAACTTTACAAATTGGATGGGGGTCATTAAATTTTTTTTAGAATGGTGAAGCACTTATTATAATATTTTTTTTTGTAATTTACATATTACATAAAACAAATATGACGTTATGAAAGATAAATGTAACCCCCAATGTTTTTATTCTTCATTAATACCAATTTTCTAAAACTATATAACAAATTTTTTTATGACATTAAAATATGAATTATAGTCTATATGTTTCATATATCCATTTTATTATATTTATAATATTATTATATATTACATTTATCAATATGGATTTATATATACACAATTTTTTTTGGAAATAATTTCATTCAAAACCAATTAGATTCTATATCATATAATTTATTTTTCATCATATATACATTTATTTTTCTATAATACCAATTTAAAATTATTTGTTTCATTTTCAAAAATTAGCATTAACTTTATTATAAATTTATTTTACAAGAATGCCACTAATACTTAATAGGATACTCTAGTGACAATTTGTTAAAAATTTTCCTAAAAACTCTAGATTATATTTTCATCAATATTTATTATGATTCCTTTATCACACTCTAAATGGACTTATTCAAATTTTAATTTGGGAGACATAATTTTATCTCTCATCTCATTCAATTGATTATTTATTTTTACATTACTTTATATAAAAACATATTTATGTCATTTTGATTGCATGGATTAATCTACATACAATTAATTTTTTACATTATGTTGAATAAATATAAATTATATATAAATATAAATAGGATGCATCTAAAAATATATATAAAAAATTATTCATTTTCAATTATTTATATCTCATAATGTAATTTGGTTATGTGTGTATATGATGTGGTTCTCTTTTTAGATGGTTTAATGGGGGATACCATGTATTTATTGATGATCCAAATATTTATAAATTGATATATTATTTGAATTTATTCAATACATGGATTTCTTACACTTATTTTTTCCTATTTTCCTATGATATGGATCCATTTTTCATGAATATTTTCAAATGAATTAATATATAGTGGAAGGGTTTCTATTATTTTTAAATAATGATCTTTTAATTGTTATATTATCTTATATCATGACATATGAATATGTTGTCATTACTCGTGTTTACATCATGTTTTTATAAAACCATAATTCTAAAATAATAACATTTTTTAATAGACTTTTTAAAATGAAACATATGGCATAAAAATAATATAACTAACCGAAAAATTTAAATAAATTTCATTTAGAATATTTTTTTATTAGATAACATTGGATACATGAATGAATGAGTTGCTCCAATATATTGCATTATACCGAATTCTGAGTTTTACTCAACAATAATGTACTATTATTATCATTATTAAAGATGTAATTTATACATAAGTAGTTGGATTGGTATAAATGAATAATATTAAATAAATTATCAGGGAATATAGTTTAAAATTATTGTTCATTATATACTTATTTGTAATAAAATATGTATCTTTTCAATGAACAATAATGTTTTCATTAAAATTCACTTTTTATAAAACCAAGATTATTCATTCCTTTACCAAATTATTTAAAATTTATTTTTACAAATTTTAGAAAATAAATTTCTTAAAATATTACTTTTCATTTAAATCATTGTAAAACAATTATAGTATAGTTTCTTTTATTTTTCTATAAATTTTTATTTCATAATGTATATAAGAATATAGTGTATATTATTAGAAAAAATAATTTTCCTTTAAAAAATATATAATGTTAAATTATATTTTTTATTTTTTATAATATAAAATCAGATAAATTTAACATTAATTTATCAAATTAACTAAAATTATAAAAATTTACATATTTAATTTTGATAAAACATCATTGTAATATTTTGAACATATTCCATTTGAAAACAAGATTTCTTATCATGTATATACGATTAGTTTTAAAATAAATAATTACACTACTATAAATGATATATGGAAAAATTGGCACCATGTTTTAAATTATAATAATTTATAAAGTCTACTAACTAAAAATATTAAAAAAATTATAGTGAATGGTGGAAAAATTATTTATTATAGAGAATGTATAAATGAGTTGACATGGTGGGGTGTTAACTAAAATTGTAAGAGTTAAATGTAATATATAGTTCTATAAAAACAATTTTTTGAATATATTTATACCATTCCACATCTATAGTTCTGTAGTGAATGATTTAGGACAAATTTATCGTATGAAAAACGTGGGAGCGCTCAACTATTTGTAAAACTAAAGCGTGTCTAGTCCCTCTCATATATAAGGCCCAACCAACTACAATTTCACCACTCCATCAAAAAAAATCCACCATTAAGAAGTAAAATTAATTCCCAGGTTTCATCCCATCAACATAGAATCATTAGTATGGAAATAATTCCATCTTATGAAAACTTCAGTGCAAACCGATGGTGGATACTTGAAGATGATATAATGTAATTGGAAGGGAATTTTTATTCTAATACATTACCCAAATTTATAGATATTATTACACTATGATTATAAATTTAATTTTTTTTATTTCATATAAGATTATTTTTTGTATTTTAGTAAATTAAAACCATATACACCTCCATAAAATGTGTTATAAAATCATCCATCATCTCTTTGAAGGACTACCACTATGAAAATTGTTGTGAATCTTTATTCCATTTCCAACCATAAAAGATGATATTGGTGAGGGATATAAATTATATTTATGATATTAAGAACATATTTATAACAATATAGTCACATGAGCATGTACATAACATTAAATTTCAATCAGTATAATATATGATAACATAACAAGTATGTACGGTAGACATCTACCCCTGAAGCGTTGTGATTCATCTTCCATTATATATTCACATGGAAGTTAATAAAGATAATAAAATTGATTATAGTATATATATTTTACATAATTCTTATATAAATTACAAATTTCCATTTTGGAATGATATTATTTATCATTTTATTTATTCCCTTTTCAGTAATGTAATGATTATAAAATATTTCATGAATGTGCGGACTACCTCCTTAACAGAAGTGATTTGACACTATTATAATCACCAAAAAATATATATGATATATGTTAATATATAAAAATTTATTAATTATATTTTTATTATTATTATATAAATGTAAAATATTACAGACCCCTATTCTATAATGGTCATTGAAAAATGAATATGTCACTCAAGTGTATATATGAACTATCATCTATATAATTAAGAGATACATCTTTATCCATATGCATAATTCATGATTTGTTATTAATGAAATTTATATTTAAAAATGTTAATTATTTTAGTATTTTTATTTTTGATATTATAGAAATATAAAATATATCCAAGACCCATATCATTCATGGGAAATCACACATGAGAAATCAAGATAGTTGACACATGAAAATATGAATGTAATTAATGATTATCAATGAATGGGTTATTAGATGTTATTAAAGGATAATATATGATTTTATTAATATTATTATGGGTTTCCTTATAAATAAAATTTTTAAATTCCCAAAAAAGTGGTTATTTCATGGTGACCCAAAATCAAGCATAAGGTAAGTAATTGCTTAAAAATTTATATTATATTGATATTTATTTTTCATTATTAAAAAATTCAAATTTATGTTGTTGATATAAAGGGAATATTAAGTTTAATTTAATTTATAATTCATAAATTATTTTATATTAGGTTTCACATTGAATCATTTCCAATAATGGGATTTAAATTAAAATTTACCATGTTTTAAATGTTATTTTTCAATTTTAGTTTCTATTATGATCGTAAAAATTATCATGTTACAATAATTTATATATTGTAATTTTTTACTAGAATTTAAATTTTATTTAAATTTATGATATCATTTTTTTATGGATACAATAATTTCCACCACCATATTCCATTTTTAATAAAATAGTTTACCTTGAATGATACACGATTAAGTGGGGAAATACTGATAAATACAGATCTTTCACTCAATATGGATATTTAATGAGTAATATTGTTTATGAATTAAATTTATTATTCATTATTTTTTGGAATTCTATTTAAATTAATTAAAATAGTTCGTGATCGGTTTATGAAATCCCATAGAAGAATATGTAGTCTCCCAAGGCAAAATAATTTGACAAAACCCTATGAGATTGAAACCAAAATGCATTAAACTAATATTATAAATGTATTTATACTTGTATGTTTTAAACGGTATAGTGAAATGTTATAATGGAATTAGAATCGCCTTCCTAGGAAATATCATATCTAAAAATTAAACATTTCCTTCAATAAAAATTTAGTTAAGATTATAAATGATTTTTTTTAAATTATATTACTTATGTATTAATTTCTTATTTAGTTTATAGATTAATCATATTCTTTTTTAAGTTAGAAAAATACTACATATATATATATTTCAGATATTTTAAATTTATTTTCTTGTAGTTTATTAATATCATAATTATTTTGATAGTTAATTATTTAAGTGGATTTTTTTTTATATTTACCTTTCAATATTGTACATTCCTTATTTAATATGCTTCATTTATTCATAAAATATCATTAATTATTTATCCCTTTCAATTAATTTTATCTCATCATTATTTTATGAAGTTATTATGAATCCATGCATAGTATTGTGACTAATACTAAAGGATATTCCTTAGGGAATAATTGTATTTTCGATAAAAAATTGTGTCTTAAATTTTTTCATCCAATGTAATATGAGAATCATATATATATCCATGAACATCAGTATATGATTACATCTATATTATGGAAAATTAATAAAGATTACATCTTCTATATGCTACAAGGTAAGAGGATACAATAGTTTTTATTTAGGAAAGATGAGTAGAAACCATGAGAAATAAATTTTGAAAATCATAGATCATGTAATTGAACCCCATTATAGATATGGATGAATTATATATAATTGTATCCTAATGATTTGGTAAGGAACACATTATATTGTCTTTCCTTAAAATATCTCCATATAAGGATATTATATGTGAATTTCATGGTGGAACTGATGTACATTGAGGTAATAACATTGAGAAGGGTATATTGGTATTGATCTAATCATCATGTGGGACATGAAAATTAGGCTTTCTATGAACTGAGATTTACACTCTATGGATGTATCCATAGGATAAGTAAAATTTTAATTTAAAAACATTTTGAATGATTTTATTAGAGAATGAAAATGCATATCAAAGGTTAATCCCAAGACCATGGAAAGACCTATGTGGTATAATAATTGTATATTTTTTTTGGTTTTGAGATTCCAAAATTAGAATATTTATATTTCTTCAAATAGAATTCATCATTATGAATCATGAAATTTTAATGGAATTTTATTAAATATTAAAATAATACATGTATTCTAAAGATAATACTTAGAGATACGATCATGGGTTATGATATTGAGGTTGATCCTATTTTCAAATTCATATAAACAAGTTTTTATAACATATCAGGTTGTAATATATCGTTATTATAGATATTTGGAAAATTTGAAGTCCATACAACCAATTTTTTATAATATTTTTCATGGAAATATTTATTTGGGTAATAATGTATTTACATTTCAATACATAATTTTAAATTATTAAAAACCATTAGAGAGTATATTATCAATAATTTCATTTTTATAATCATGAACATTATTATAAGAATTTATAAGAAAATTATTAGTTTTGAAATCCTTTTTAAAAATGTTTTTAAATGAATAATTCCATTTTAAGGATGCTAGCAATATTTTTTTGGATCATTATCAGAATTAAATTAATATATATAATAAAAATAACTTACCACATGAATAGTATGAACACATTCTATTGGTAATGGTTATAGGTTTTGAACCCATGATTGAATGTCGATAAGTGTTTATCACTTAATGATAGACTAATTGATGTCCTGATTAAAATTTAAAAGAATTCATCTAATTTAATTAAAATAGTAAATATTAATGATGAATTAGTGGTGTCACCTTGAGGGTAAGATATCAAATTATTTTATTGTTAAATTGTAAAAAACATATTTGTTTTATAAAATAGAATCTTTTTTTTGGGAAATCATGTCTCTCCTTTTTAGATCATACATTTTGATAAAAGAATATTTTAGGCTTTAGAAAAAAAATCATTATTTGAAAATTAAATTCATAAATTAATTAACCAATTGGAAATTTTTCATATAATTTTTAATGGATGAAATTTTAATTATAATATAGAAATGTATCAGGTAATTATATTTCCTTATTTTTATAGATAGTAAAATAATTCCATTCCATTAGGAATATGATCTTGAAACAAAAATTCCTTCCAATTAAAATAGTATATAATGAATCATATGGACCCTTAAATAATATTAAATTTTGGAATTTTATGCCATTAAAATTCTATAAACCATTTATATTCTTTTTAATATTGAACTCAATCACACTATAACATTATTTTCTCTTTTCATCCATGTCTATATCATAACATTCACATAATGTGCTCAAAATCAGAATCCTAGTTTTTTATTATTAAATATTACCACTTCAATTCAGTTATTTTCTTGTTATGTGTATTTTTTATCAAAAAATAATGTGATTTGGGATTTAAATAATTTTATTTTCAAATATTAGTTAGAAGACTTTCGAGATTAGGTTTAAATTGTGACGAATCATTTTATTCATGATATGGCGAATGTAACACCGAGACATTTAAAAAGAATAATTTTTTTAATAGAGTATGTGTCATAGAAAACCAATATTATAAAATAAAATGGCATCTAATACAGTTAAATGTTATTATTTTTGAATAATTTTTTTAGTGAAATCTTATGATATACACAACTCCAATTATCTTAAATTACAATTTCTTATACCCAAGCTCATGTTTTACCATACAAGAACACATTATTAATATTATTGTAATTAAATAATAAATTTTAATCCTATACAATTTAATTATGGTTATGAAAATAAATAAATAACATAGGGAAATAAATAGATTACAGATTTTTTAAAAAAAATTATTTATTAGTCATTATAATATGTATCATTTAAGAGAAGAAAAATTAATTCCTAAAAAAGTGTATTTTTTTGAATGATGGTTTATAAATGATTTTCAAACATAATATGAAATTAAATTTTACCATATTAAGGAAATTTATTCAAAATAATGACTAGTACTTTTAAAATAATAATTTCAAAATTAAATGGGGGTTATAATTTTTATTATAGATTCATATTTATGAATACTAAAAATATTTAATTTTAATTTAATATATTGCATTTTCTTTTTAATATTTAATATTATTGAAGTGTATATTTATTACATTCTAATATAAAATTATTTTAATCCTGTATCAGTTAATTAAATTATTTAAATTTCCTTAATTTCCAAATTTATTTGCTTACTAAAATATTGAAATCTTTTCAACATTTCCTATTAAAATGCGAATTTTCATAACATTTTTAGTATTAATTTTAAATTATAATTTTCCACTAATGTAAATGGAATTTGAAATGAAAAATTCATTATTTTTAAAAATAATAATTAATAACTTCAAATAATGGAAATTAATTTTTTACTAAAACGAATAGTGAATGCTGAAAAAATTAATTATCACATTTTTTAAAAATGGTTTTACTTGGGGTTAATCTGAAATGATAAGTTTTAAAATAAAATATCTACATGTATGAAAACTATTTTATGGAAATATTTTGATCATAAATCCTATAAGGTATAATAATATTCCTTTTCGTACCCATATTACATATTAATAAGGTGATAGAACTCAATTATTTTTTAAAATAACAACTAGGCCTTCTTCAAAACAAATAAAATGTCATCCACTCTCCTCTATTATTCACACAATAAAACAAATTTTTTTTACAAATACCTTCCAAATTAACATCCCAATATCACTCTCTTAATACTATATTCCTCATTCTATAAACAAGTAAATCTTAGTAGGTCATTATTTCAATCATTAGGAGGAAACTCAAGAATAGGTAATGGTCTTCAACATGTGTATTTGTTTTACTCCATTCAGTGCCTTCGGAAATTTTTATTAGAAAATTATTAAATAATATCCTTAGTATAATACCTATAATTATATGTTATTATAATAATATATTAACCTAAAACTATTGAAAAATCTACCAAATGGATCACAAAATCTGGGTTTCTATTTTTACTGGACTACAACTTCATTAATTGATGTTGTTAGGTTTTCATTCTCCAATTATCATGGAATGGAACGATGATGGATATAGATTATATATATATATATTATATTTATAAAATATTTATACCAATGGATTCAAAATAGCATATATATACATATATATACATATTTACCTCACATTCTCTATTATATATGATAATGTCACTCGCGCGTATAGAAGAATAACACCGCCCGATGTGATTTCATTCGTCTTTAACTATCATTTCACATGTATGGATATAATGATGAAGTAAATGATTATATGTGATATAAAATAAATTCATATAATATTAATTTATTTATATCATTTGTTTATTGACAATTAATATCATTTTCATTTCTACCATTTAACTCATGTATTGATAATTCCATCATTCATGTTTTTATGGATGAACACAATCATGATGTGATGTGACTAAATTACATCAGCAAACCTGGTAGATGATATATATATATATACAAGTATAGAATATGGTATTAGTAAAATTATGATCATTATGTTATGGTAAAATATTAATTACATCATTTTATAATGATCATTAAAAATTGGAAATGTCATTAAGAGTACGTACAACCATCCTTCTTCATGGTCATAACGTGCTGAATTTTTCATAACAATTATTGATTTTTTATTATAAAATTTTAATTAAATTATAATTATGATAATTATGTAATTAAAATTATTTTTTAGGTGATAAGAAATTATAATATTCTCTATAAAATTATCCACCATGATATATCATGCATGATGAAAAAGGTAATTTAAACACAAAACAATAAAAATAATGAATAATTATTGATGAATGAGTAATAAGATGTGATAAATGGATCCGATTATTTCATAGAAACCTATAATGTTATTATTTAGGCCACTAAATTTTTTTAAAACCATTATACTAGAGGCAAAAGAAACATTGATAGAATAGATGCATAATGTAATGGATTTAGTTTCAATTTACATAAAATTAATGCTAAATTTTTATTATTATCAAATTCAGATTATATTTGTTTATATTGTGATCCATAAACAACTAATACCATTAATAATTAATTCATTATGGTATTTTGTGATTCAATTTTAGTCAAATCGTTAATTAGGATTTGACTTGAAAATTACCACGATCAATTTATTTTTCTACAATCTAATATTATTTGTGATTGATAACCTTCTCTTATAATAATTACACTCTTATATCCATTTAAATTTTGAATTAAATATTACATAATTATCCATATTGAATATTGATGGATATGAATTTTTTAAAAACCATATAAAATTATTACATATGGTGTCTACATTGAATTTAATTTGATTAACATGTGTAATATTGGTAAAACAATATAATTTACTAAATAAATATATTGTATATGGATAATTTAATATAAATTAACCGTATTAATCAACATATAATTATTGAAATTGAAATTCAATAAATAGGATGGGGACCATATAATGTAGTCCCCTGATTTATAGGTTGGGTCCTAGGATTATTATTTTCCCATGCCCTATGTGTTTTAAATAAGAAAATTTTAAAATATTTAGTGAAATTCATTTAGAAAAGTATATTGTAAAATGTATAATGAATGGTATTATGTTATAGTTATTATGTACCATGGTAACATGACTATTTATAATCACTTATTCCCTCTGTTTAGAATTTAGTTTTTATTATCCATGTTCTTTTCTCTATGATATTATCTCTATAAAAATTTCATTATGTTTTCATAGATTAAGTGACACATATTTCAGTTGTTTAATGTTACATATTAAATATTAATTATATATTTATGATACTAAATGTATTTATTAATTTTATATTTTTATTTTTTCATACATTTACATAGATTATTCTTATAAATTATTTTAATGGAATGTGTATTTGGATATTCCCCTTTATATACTATTTATTTCAAATTGATTACGCTTCATTTATTCATGATAGATTAAATTATAGATTATATATTATAATAATTTCATATCATCCTTATTTTTTCATTCACAATAGTCCATGAAGAATACTTTTTGGATATATATATATATACTAGAGAAAATTTTTTAATTCTCAAAAGAATATTTTCTTATTTTTGATTTTCTAATGTTAAATGGGTATCATGTATGTATCATGTTATAAAAATATATTAAACAATTCAATACCATGATAATATAATCTGTGAATAATATAATGTTTTATTAATGTAGACATAATCTATCGGATATAGGGCATGGGTCACTACACAATGATTGCATGATTTTAATTCATTAATCATTTATACTTGTATGATGATATTATTCCAAATTTCTTAATATTTGAATATGGTATCCCTCAATAATCGTCAAAATATAACATATTTAAATTTTAATAATGTTCTTCATACCACTCTTTTGAGAATTATATGGTTTGGTGGTATTTTATGGTTCTTCGGGTGAACTTTTGTGAATTTTTGTATGTTATTGGGTTGTACTGGGTTGGTGAATGGTATTCCTAAACCATGATACCACCCATGCTAAAATGTTAATACATATGAAATGATTGTCTGCAAGATTGGTGCATTATTTTATGAAATTAATTCCCATATATGAGAAATTGTGATCCCTATTTGTGGGGCACATAGTTAGGGGGCATGCTATATTGAACTATGAAGAATTATCCTAAAAACCATACACATAAAAGTTTTTAATTATGAAAATTTATTTTTAAATCCTCAAATTCAAGGATTATGTTCCTAATGATAACATTAAAACCTAAATATATTTATTCATCCTTATAGTCTTCATATAATTTATTTTACCTGTTTTAATCTCATTCTGGTGTGGATCTAATCTAGGAAAATGGAATTCATTCTCTCGTTGTATTAAATTTTTCCCATACTTATCTCTCATTACCTTCAAATAGCATAATTTGTTTTGTTATAAATTAATATGGTTGATTAAAAAAATATACATTGATTTTAATCATTGATTATGGATTTATTGTATGAAATTCATATCTGAAGATCTTCATTAGAGTTTCCTATTAGGGTTTTTCCATTATGTTATCTAATGATTTGTAATAGGGGCTTCCATATATGATTTTACAATTAATTAAACTTGAATTTATTGATTCATTATGATTTTTTGAATTTAAAATATGAAAATTTTATCTCTTGTGACATGTTATTTGAAATTATAGTGGTATTAGAAAATGGGAAAAACCCCTGAATTCCATTAAATTATAATGTGATAATGATTTAATGGAAATTGAATAATTTTATTTTGGGAATGTTAATTGTGGAATTGTTTTTTAGAAAATGGAATAAAATAATTTCATAAATGTTTTTATTATTTTTATCTTGAGAAGTCATGAATCAATTAAAAACACATGTTTTCCTTTTTAATGTGAAAATGGTATATTGAAATTTTTTATCTAGGGGATTTAGTTTTAAAAATATTTGAAGTAATTTTCAAATAATTTATTATTGTTTGTGAAATTGAAATCATATGAAGTTAGTAATTTATTTCACACAAACATGAAATGATGGTATTCCCCTAAAAATTGATACATACTTTATAACTCTTATATTACCCTATTGGATGATCATATCATAAGTAGGATATTTATTAGTTATATATTAATAATATATGAAGGATATATATGATCATTTTCATAACAAATATATAAGTTATTTATTACATTAAAGAATAAAAATAGTGTTCCCCTTAGAAGGTTGTCATATTTATTTTTTGTAATTATAAGAATATATATCACACCATTTAGAAACATCATTATAAATGTATTATCAATGTTTTATAAATATTTTATAAAAAATATTTAAGAAGAAAACACATAGAGTGTTTCCATCAATTAAAATGAAAATGAATAATTTTTTTAACGCAATATTTAACGTCTATTCCTTCTCAATTAGAATTTAAATTATTTTTTTGTTAATTATTATAGAATATTACTATGGAATAACTGGGGTGAATCTACTTGTCCTTTATATCACACTAACCTTTTCGGTCAATTTTTTTATATATTTCCTTCTTCTATTTATGAATAATGGGATTCCCTGTTCAGATGTGGTAGTTTGTGTTGACCCTATTGATCATTTTGAGTAAAGTCAGATGGGACTTCAGTTGTCAATATTTTATTTTTCTGGATCATTATTGTTTTACATTGGAATTTTATACCTATTTGACTTCTGATAATTTTATCCTAATTATTTTTTATATTGTTCATACTGACTCGTATCTAATTCATTAATGATTCAAGTGAAAAAAATATGTCATCCATCTTCTTGAATGTTTCTAGGTGATAATCTCCAACCCATGGGTACTGGGAATTCCCTTCAAGAAATATTAGCTATTACTTGTATAGGACTTTTTGTAGCTAATCTAGAGACTCTTAGTCTATGTGAGGATGATTTGTATGATTTAAATCTGGTGGATATCTCTTCATAGTTACTTATTTAATTACCTAATTCAAGGGCCAAGGTATTCATGGAATGTGTTCAGTTTAACTCTAATAATCTCACGATGATTTTTTTGGAATAATATCTTTTATATGAATTTTGTTCCATTAGATAATTTTTTCGTATTTAGGAGACCATTATATAGATGTCATTTTCTATCGAGGGTATTCTATGTTTTCATTAATTTTTTTGTTTATTCATTATTTTTTAGAAATTATGTTATAGTGTATTTTTAGAAATCTATGAAGGAATTGATCCGAGGAACCACAAATATGTTCTATGACATATTGTGAAAATTCAGTTAACTAGAATGAGATGTTGAATTGCACCATTTTTCACACATTCTAATATGGGTGAAAATTTGTAACCAGAGAACTAAATACCTTTGTGTTTTCATCAGCCACATCCATTTCCAACATGGATGTGGGAAGTGATCTATATTTTCTTTTTAGTCGGATTTCTATGTACCTTCTGAAAGATGAATGTGAGATGGGTTGTGATCAATAGGATGACCAAATCAGATCAATTTATAACCATAATAAATTAAATATATGTTTAGTAGTTTTGAAATATATTTATCATTGAATGATAATTTTACTTTATATATAGTTTCATCTACAATATTATCTAACAGGGATCCCCAATTTCTATCTCCCATTTGTGAAGGCCTCAAGAGGCATTAAGATCTCTAGCTTGTGTGTGTACAACATACCACCTTCTATCATTGGACACACTAATAGTGATATATTAACTCATGGGGATATTAATTATTCATATGCGATGGATTTCAATGGATCTTAGTATGATCACATTGGGATGATTGTGTCTACATTTTACAATATCTATCGGTATAAGATTAGAGTGGTCCCGTTTTAGTCTTTGTATCGACAGCCATGTAAATATCCAATATTTTTGTCATTGATTGTTGAAAGATCCTTATTTATAATGAATATGGTTTAATAGATAATATATATATTTTTATATGATTCATGATTTGTTTTTGATAGTATAGATCTGGTATTTTTCCAAAGATTTCCCTTGTTTCAGTGCATTGAAATTTTCTCTTGCCGATCAGGTGTTCATGAAAGTTTCACCTTGTTGGGGTCGTCGATGGAATGAGAGGAAAGAGAAGCTTGCTCCCCATTTTGTGTCTCCTGTTTTGTTTTTGACCAAGTGGTGAATGTTGCAAACCATTTATCACATCCTTCATTTCCTATGTATATATATAATGTGTTCATGTATCTCATTTATGAATGAATCTTTGTGATCCATCACAGTTTCTAAGGTTTAATGATCCGAATGATAAACATGATTAATCAGTGACTGAGAATCAAGTCATGATAGTATATTCTACATCTACATACCATTGTAGGATGATGGATGCATTTTTATGATTTATATGAAATATTTTTTATGATAATATTGAGACATGTTAGATAAAGGAACTTCTGAGATATTAGTGTCCTCATATTTTTGATTGGATTATTCTTTATATGCGATTTTGGGATAGAAGGTATATATGGTGGGGTGTTTCATACATCATGTTACTATTTTTAGACCACCCATAAACCCTAAATTGATTATATATTTATTTCGTGTCAATTTAGGGGTTCTTAAAGTGAACTTCTAGAAAAAATATAATGTTTTTGGGCAGTGGAAGGATGGAATTCCATTTGACAAATTGTGCCACCATCCATGGTAAACAATGAGATCCTATGTAGTGGGGTCTTTTCACAATTGATCATTGGTTTTATAATCCATGAAACCATATATGATAAATCATACTTACTATTATAGTTTGGAATTGTTAGTCAGCAAGGTTTTGGAAGTCATGCATGCCTCTATAAAAATCTGTACATGTAGAAATATTTTATTTTTAAAATTTAGTTTAAAATACTAGAACTCCTGGATTAACTGGGTAAAAAAAAAATTAAATCCTAAAATTTTTTATTCTTCCATGGAGTATACATATATGTGATTTTGGATAATCCAAATCCTTTATAATGTGATGAAAAGAACTTTTAATTTCATTCAATATCTCCCAAATAAATGTTCTTCCTCTACTCCTCCTATTCCATAGTTTTCTTCTCTCATATATAGGATTATTAAGATGATGTTTATTATAGATATTAAGATAGTTTCATTTAATAATGGATTGAGGATTTCTTCATAGAAATCCATTTATGATTTGTTTCAATAGATTTTCATTTTAATGTTTTTTGTAATGTGATCATGTGATCTATGGTAGGTGGTTCCGTTGAAGATTGGCCAATTCAGTTATCATTGATTTCCTTAATTTTTTTAATTTCCATTATAATTAGATTAATATTACCATATTTTTTTCAAGAGGGATTTGAAATTTATTTTGTATGAAAAATTTGGGAATACCCCGAATTCCAATGAATTGGGGTGTTTTTTGGATTTTATAGAAATGGTAGAATTTGTTTTTTCAAAATTTAATTATCAAATTGTTTTTGAGAAAATAAAATATATATTATGATAAATAAAGTGACCTTTCATTAATCTCTTAAAATGGATGAATTTATTAAAATCATATGTTTTTATTTTTAATGTAATACCGGAATAATTAAATTTGATAAGGTGGAAATTCTATTCAAAAAAATGAAATAGTTTTCCCATTCTGGAATATTATTTTAGAATGGGAAATATTTTATATTTAGTGAGTTAATAGAGGCAAAAAAACAAGGATTGAATTTACATAGAGTCATATTTACACATTATATCTATATCCTAGAACAATTAGTATATCTTTTAATCTATATGATGTTGATATGTCCACTCTAAACCATACATCATGGTCATGCAGGATCATTATTTTTATCACAATTTAAATGTGTGGGGAATCATTATCATAGAAATATCATACCTTTTGAAAGATTAAAATGTGTCTCATTAGTGATTATTTTGATATATATTCAATTTTTATTAAAAATAATTTAAATATAACATCTAAATTTATGTAAATACTTTATATAACATATTTTTAAAAAAACTTTTCAAAATATTTTCTATCAATTGAAATGTAAATGATAAATTTTTTAAAATATGATCTTCTAAAACCATGTATATTTTATTAAAATTGAATGAATTTTTAATTTAATTATTGTTGAATATTAATATTGGACAATTTTTTATACCCAAAATTGATTTTACCTCAAACCCTACCATTTCCTTCATAGTTTTTTTTATATTTCTATCTATATGTTTTTAGAAAGGGGAATGAACTACGGGGATGCGGTAGTTATTATTGACTCCTTTTAGATTGGTGTTCTCTTTCCATAGGGACCTTTGTTGCTTATTTTTCATTTTCGTGGAATTTATTTATTGTACATTGGCTTTATATACCTGTTTTACTTTTGGTGTTATTCTCACTAGGGAGTTCTCTGTTGGCCATAAAAAAAATATATATTTTATCCATTTTTTTGGAAAAGTCATTCCCACCAATGTCATGTATTATTAAAGGTGCTAGTTACCAATCAATGGGAATTGGTAATGCACTATAGGGCATGTTAGTTCCCACTTAGATGTCTGGTTTCAAGATTATGCAGGCATGTTCGTTGAATATAAATTTTCCGTTTCTAAATAATTGAAATCACCCTTTAACAATCACTTCATTTTCACAAAAAAATGAATATTGGTATTATGTATTATATAAGGTAATCTTGTATAGTGACTTTTTTATTATATAATATTAGTTTATATAATGTATGAAAATTTAAAAGACAATTGGTTTTGTATGTTTGTTTTATTTTTATAATGTCAATAATAATAATATAAAATGATAGAAAATAAATGTATGTAATTTCATGGATATAACATTTCCAGGTTTCATTCAAGGTAGTAAAGTAAATTGATCATTATATCTATGAAATATAAATTTTTAGTTTTAATTTGGTTTGATACTTATTTAATCTATTATGTAATATTATTTTATAGAAAGGGTGTTCTTAAATTTTATAGTAATAAATATCACAAATGGAAATATTGAAATATTTGTTTTATATTCTTTATTTATTTTATGTTTACCTAGTCTAAAAATTGTGAATACAAGACATTCTAGAAATCTATTAATTAGTTACATTAATAAAAAGGAAATTAATCATGAATGAAGGGATTAGAAGGATATTGTTATGTATCCTCAGAATTTGATATAATCAAATTTCGTTTTATAAACACAATAATATGAATAATGGATATAATTGAGATCTTTAATGAAGGAAATTTAGTTTTTAATATTGTAATGGTCCTTAAAATAAATTCCTTGTTTTAAGACATTCAAAATAATGAAGATGAAATTATTTAGAACGTATTTACAAATGAGCATTATCTGGTCAGAATAGTTTGTGGACTATATGAGACAAATAAGATTCATTGGACATCATAAATGATATACATATATATTCTAGAAAATTTCATTTAAATATTTGAGAACCCAACTAATGATATTATATATACTCTTTTTATATTATTTACAATGTATAATGATTTCAATATAAATTATGAATGTAGGAACTATCATTAAGATGATTTAAAACAACAACAAAATTTTTTTTAATATTGGGGTGATGGAGAATTTTCAAAATTATGTGAAATATTAGGAAGTAAATTTTATTGATGTTTAAATCATGGTTATGAGAGTTTGAAAAATTATAGAGAATCAAATAATTATTTTCATGTAAAGGTAATGGAGAAAATGATGTAATGAATCCACAAAATTGTTTTAAATATTGATATATGATACATTTTTAATATAATTATTCAAAAATAATTAATTTACAAAGTGGTGATGATTTTCGGTCTTCATTGAGTTCCTTATAGAATAAAAAATAACAAATCCACAACATATAGATTCCCAATAATGTAAAAATTTTAATTTCCACAAATTATAAAATGTTAAATTCATATCATTGGTTGAAAATGATTATATTATTAATAATAGACAATTAATAGATATGTAAATAATTTTTGAAGATAATTTATTTATTTCTAAATTGAATAGTGAATTTATTAATAATGATGAGTATTATGGTGATGGAGAAGAATTTGGTTTAGACAAAATATTTTTAACAAGTGTGTATGATATCTATAAAATAAAATAAATAGAGAATAAAAATTCTAATCAATATCTCTGAAACCTCTAATTAAATTTATATTTCATACAATAAAATTGAGTAGATTATATTTTCAAATGATAATTATTTTTTGGATTACTCCATAAATATTAGAAGATAATCGATTCTTTGGAGGACATTGTTATGTGAATAAAAAATACTTTTTTCTCATATTATGTTATTGAATGCTAAAAGTTTTGTGAATGAGATTAAGGTAATCGTATTTATTTCCATTCATGATGATCTTGAACAAAATCTAGTTAGTTTTAGGTAGGATATTTGTGAAAATAAAAACAACAACGCATTCAATGATAGTAAAAGGTCACATATATTTTTAGGAAAATAATGACTTGATGAATATGAAATGTAAGTTAGGATTAATGGAACATTATATAAAGACTATACATAATTATATTTTATAAAATCCAAATTGATGGAAAATTATGATTTAATCATATAGTTAAAATATTAAGGGAAATATTTTAAAAAAAATTGTACATTCAATGAATTTATATTACATGGACAAAAAAAATTAATAATTATAATTCATACACATGAATGTGACGTTGTCTAGACAATAAATTCTTCAAAATAAAATATTTACAAAAAAATATAATTTATACACCTCTAATGGTTATGTATAAGTTTAAATAAAATTTTAATTTTTAAAAAAATTGGTCTATTAGACATTATTATATTACTAGTATCATTTTAAAGATATTTATTCTAGTCAAATAATTAATGATTATAAAATATTTGAAATTTATGTAAATATACGAGAATTTACATAAGTCATAAGTATATCAATTTAAAATTCCAATCTAAGAATTTCATGGTGCTGAATTCGTTGTATTATTTAACCATAAAATTGAGTATGAATTATTTTTCAAAAAATATATAGAAGAAATTGGATAAATAAATGTTGAAATCCATTTAAATGTATAATTCAATAACTTTCTCACAAAATTATCATCTAGGGATTCATAAAATAATAATATTTAAAAACATCATTTTTAAATTGAATAATTATATTGCATGTAACAAATACAACGAATACTAATTATCCTTAGAAAATTAATGGTAAATCAAAAATAATTTCTTTTCTCAACATGGTAGATTGGATAAAAATGATTAAATTGGATAACACCATTTATTATATACTTTTAGAACAATATAATTAGTATTTATAAATTTACTAATGAATGGGATATTATATTTTTATTGTTATGTTATTTTAGTAAAAATTTATTACATGGTGTAGTTGTCAATACTAGATAAAAAAATAATACTAAATATATTCAATTTGGAGATAATAAATGTTCGTGAAATTTTATGTCAAAATAGAGAGAGTAGTTATGGAGTTAAAGAATTTATAATCAATACTAATATAACAAATACAAAATTTCACATGGTGAATATACCATTAATGATCGCTTAAAAAAATATAAAAACGTTATATTTCAGCCATATTCTAGAAGGAAGTGATTATGAATTAGATGCATCAATATTCTAGATTCAAATGTCTCATCCATTATAGATTATTTTTTCTGAATATTATTTTCCCATGAAGAATAAATAAAAAATAGATATAGATACATTATCTATAATCTTTATTAATATACTCTTCTTAATAGTTTTTGGATTTTGAATCATACATTATAGGTTATTAAAGTGTCAACATATTTCATATGAATTTTGGGAATGAGATGATTTATATCTTAAAATTTTATTTTAATAGATAGAATTGATGAGTACAATAGTTGAAATTTTTATGTCTATTTTTGAATTATTTAATTAAAATCTATTTAATGAACCAAATATGGATAAAAATTGATTTATTATGTGCTAATTGATGATTGGCCCAATAACGGTGGTGAAGTGTATTTCATTATGATTATATTATAGGAAATAGGTTTTTATGAAATTAAATATAAATATTATTTTTTTTATTTCATATAAACTCAAATATTTACTAAAATTAAACTATTATATTTGAGAATATATGTGTAATTTCTATCCCATATATTATGAATGTTAATGAAGAAAACGTTGAAATGTTTTTATCGGGAGATAATGGTCTAATTTTCCTTGGTTATACTCTTATTGAATGAGTATATCACTTTTATTATAATGGAACAACATATATTCTATAAATTACTATGGTGAAGGGACCAAATCTCATATCAAAGGAGTGTTAATAGATAATAATTTATTTTTGTAGTATACCAGAGGTATAATTTGATAAAAATAAGATTTAAATTTATTTAAATGTTCTTTATTCTAGTGATTTTCATAATTTACATGATGAATCAACATTATCAAGTTTACATGATATTTAAAATTCATTACATTATAGGATTTAAAATGAAATGGTACCTTATAATATAAGAATTATTCTGGAAAACTATATTCTTCTGAATGAGAACATGAATAATAGTAACACATACCTCATTTGTTCCCCTTTTTTATCAAAACAATGTAATGAATCATTTTAGAATATTTAATGTCTTCGAAATGTATATAATAATATGTACATCAACTAGACAAAAATAATGTTATTTTTATTCATGCCTTTGGAAAAATATTATTACTGAAATTTGGAAGATCTATAACATGTTAATTAAAAAGGATGAATAATTTACATAGAAATAAAGACTCATCTTAAAAGGTTAATCATTGTTTTATGGGATTAGACATGATATGGAATATTTTATGTTTTCATCCACTAATAAAATATAAAAAACCTGTATAACTGATACACAATGGTGGTTTAATAATTTTTAATCGATGTTAATTTATTACTTTTAAGCTTTTCACATGAAGACGAATTTAAATAATCATAATTGATTCATTCATTCATGTATACGATGAATAATTTTTTAAAAAATTATTGACATTATGGAATAAAATAATCTGCAATGATATGAATTTAAAAATATAATCATTCTAATTTATTTTTTGATAGTATTATATTATATTTGAATAAAAAATTGTTATTAATGAGATCATGGGTAAAATAATGAAATTTTTTTAGTTTTCAATTATAATAGATATATCATTTTTGTATTGCCTTAGAATTTTACAGTTGGTATTCATACATTTCTATATGATCAGTAATATATTTTTAGTAATATTGATAACATATTGTTTAGTAGATTCAAATTATATTTTAATGTAATAATAGTGGGAAAAATTTTAGGAATAAAATATTGTTATTGAAAATTGAATGATGTTTTAAATAAATATTTGATGTTTCCACTATTTTACGATTTCATTATCAAATGTCATATGTGTTTTTATTTTGTGTTTAGGATATGGATGATCATCACTAGAATATAATTTTATTCACTCATGGAATATTATATTCTACATCAAATGAACAATTTATATTCACATTTAATATCTCATATTAAATGTTTGTGGTTTATATATATTTAATAATATTTATCGGACTAGTAGGGTAGAAATAATGAAGACATCATATAGAGAACTATTATTATTTGGAGAAAAATTTCAAGATACAATACTGATACTTTTTTTATATATTATATATAATGAATGTCCAATATATTTCAAAAACATAAAAAACAACTCAATTATTATGGATTAGAACTAGACCTCATTATCTCAATTTTGGAGTATGTATTAATTATTATTTTGTTTGTCAGAACATGTGTCATATTAATATTTAAATGATCTAGTTTTATTATTTTTTATTAGGGAACATAAAAAATGTTTACCAAATAATGAGATAAAATAATGATAATGGATTTTTAATCCAATAAACATTATATACCTTAAATAATGTGGTAGATGAAATTACAAAACCATTTCCAAAATTATAAAGATATAAATTTACCCTATTTTTTTCTGTGTTCTTGAAATTTATGAGTTTTTATAAGGTACTTTTTTATGTAGGTGTATATTGTTTTAAGCTGTATTCATTAATGATTTTTGTAATATTGGTATAATTCTGACATATAATAATGTTGATTAATTCAGATGTAATTTTACATAATATACAAATTTGATATTGTTAATTATATTTTGTATTCAAAATAACAAGTTATCTCTTATATAAAAAAATATTGAATGAATATTTATTTAAATCTTATAGTGTCATTATGGTTTAATTATTTAATAACTAATCAAAAGGGGTATATTTTTATAGCATTCAATATATGGGAGGTTGAAATGTACTTGAAAATTGGGTTTTGATAAAATGGGGTGTTTATTGGTTCATAATTAAAGGTCAGGTGTGTTATAGATGTTTATATTTTTTCATTAAAAAATCAACTCATTTGTCTACCCATTAATCACATTAATACTTGAATGTATTATATTGACTTAGTTGACATAATGAACATTTGAAAAAAAATTTTTTCATTAAAGGGGTTTGTTGATGGAATGTGATTTCTACCATTATGGGAGAATATATCTTGCAATAATAATTGTCATCAAACAATAATATAATCATTAAGATTTAATACTAGGTAAGGAAAAAAATATACACCTATAATATAGTTAATAATTATCATGTTTTATTGATAAATGTGATGATTTTTTACATTGCCAATAATTATAGGGGTATCATTTTGTAGTAAAGATTCCATGTATTTACTATTTTAACTCTTTGTTGTGGGATATTGAATTATTCTATTATGTATTTCATTAGATGATACAATATATTAACATTAAATAATTCATATATAAATTATAATATAGTTCCCATAATTATTTGAATTTAATATTTCTCATGTATTTATAAGGGTAGTCACCATAAAAGTATTTAGAAATTTGGGAATTTTTATTTTCATAAAAATGATGAAATAATAATAGGCTACACCATTACAAATAATATAATGTATCCATGAGAGTGGAGATAAATTAATTGAACTATTATATTGTTATTGGATCTGAAAACCATTTTTTTGTACTTGAATGATGTTGATTTATAGATGATGTAATGGCTATAGGGTCTCAGTCTATTCTAATCCAAAAAAAATAAATTGTTAATAGAATATCATTTTCATCAAAATTCATAAAATAAATTAGCTGTGGTATATTATTGATGTTGTTTTTATAATTTCAATTTGTAATTCAAAATTTCAATTAAATATGATTTAATGATACAATAAAATGATAAAAAGATAAAATTTGATGCATTGGAAAGGAATATGGATACAACCTAAAGGAGGTACAACTGAAATGTGTCTCTACCATGAAATGAAAGAAACTATGTTTACATATTAATGGATATTTTAGATACACTATAATTAAATGACAAATTATATAGTGTGAAGTTTTATTGTTTTAGTTTAATCATATTGGTTGCTTTTTGTTGAATTACAATTCATGAATACTATTCATCAATGATGAGAAGAATATTTATATTTTTTATGATGTGGGTCACTATATTTTACTTAATAAGTTAGAATGTATATTTAAGAGGAGTTGGAACATAATAATTGTTTTTTAATATAGGCTACTAGATGAGGGATATTATTTTGGTTATATATTTTTTAGATAATTTATTTGAATATATGATAAAAAATTAAAATGTTCATGATAGGTATATATGTTTCATGAGTTCACAAAAAAATACCTTTTATTTTTTATCCAAAATGATTAATGATTTATTTGATCATGGTGTTTTCATATCATAAAAACATTGTATCCATTGATTTATAATGTTGAAACATTTAAATAGATTTTTTATATTAAATTTTTGTGATTATATGGTAGGAGAGTAATAATAAAAATGAATACAACCTCTTTAATTACAATTAAGTTTTTTAGTACTGTAACTTATGAGAAATTGATAACCTATTTAGTAATCCAAATGAACGATTCATGGAGCTAGTACAATTTTTTACTTGGATATCCCATTAATAACATATTAATTATCATCTCACAAAATAAATAATTCAAATATATTCATATATGATTCAAACGCTTAAATTAATCCCTTTTTAATAGTCAATAAATCATTACATAATCAAAAAAAATTATAAAATTATCATCATTATGAATTATACCCAAATCGATGTCCTGAATCATAATTACTTAATTTCGATATTTAATATATCATTTATGTGTTTTCACTCAATAAAAATCCTTCATAATAATGTTTTACAAATATATATATATTAATTTCAAATTGAATAAATTTGAATTTATAATATAAATGTTTTCCAAAAAACAATATTTTAGATATTACAATTAAAAACACATTTTCTGTTATTCCTATTTAATACAAATTTACACCATCAAAAATAAAAATTTATTACTATTGATTTATTGTTACAATATATATATATATATACATCCAATGTTGTTTCTATAAATAATAATATACCATAATAATATAATTATAATTATAAAACAATTACATGATACATATCAATATCAAATTAGTAATTAGGAATAGAAAATATATCGTAAGATTAATTATTGAAAAAAACTATTCTCATTTAAATCACACTAAAAAATTAGAAATCAATAATTTTGGTTAGATAATATTCACTTAAATCAAATCATTATCATTTAAAGACATTTAAAAATATTAAATAAAATTTCCTGAAAGTGTATATGAATAACTCCAATTTCTAACATATTATTAAATTTGTTTTTATTTTCCAAACTAATCATATGAAATATATTAATCAATAATATCAACCTCATTGACTACTAAATAGTGATTTTTATGTTTAACTATAGTATATAAATTCATATTATTATATCTCAAATATATGAACATGTCTAAAAAATAATATTATCAACATTTCATGTTCCAGAACTGAAAGTTCAATAAATGATTGGATTTATTATATAATTGATAATTTTATATGAATAGTAAAAAAATTGAAAAAAAATCTCATTTAATAGGTATAAAAGGATGTTAGATTTAAATCATTCAAAAATATTTTTATAACACATCAAATCATCTGTTTTAACTTCATTATAAAAATAAAAAATAAATATAATTAAATATAGGAAATGTTGTTAATAGATTAGAGTATTGGATATATATATAAATATATTTAATGAAATAAAATTCATAATAAAAACTATTACAATAAATAAGGAATATATATAAAATAAACTTGGAATAGAAAATATAATATAATTATTGACTATGAAACACAATCAGTTATATCATTGCACATGTATAGATGTCTACCAACATCCAAGTCTACTATAGTCTCATATAGTAATATTTTATTTTCAATGATAGTTTAGTTTAATATTATTTATAACATATTGTTACACATTTAATGTATTCCGTTATATTTTTCCTTTTATTTTGGGGTTTTCATCAGAATATTTGTAGTCCTCATTAGGATGGGAGATTATTTGTTGTTTAAATGTATTATAAGATGTGTAAATATATTGGATGTTTTATAATGTACTCTATGAATATTCAATATATAATTTTTTGGGAATTAATGGATACACACCATGTACTTCTAATTCATGATGTCTTAGTGAAAAACTATCTTTTAATATAAATGATACTATTTTATGAGATTTTCAGCCTTCAATGATTACATGATATGTCATTGTATTTCATTTCAGGTAATTACCAGGAGTTATGATAATATGTGTTCTACATGTATTATTATCTTCTCAGCTGACATTGATCTCCCCTCACATGACAAAATGCCTTCTATGGTATATTTTGGGAGATTTTAATGACCTCCACTCATTCAAAATCAATTTATAAGTAATTTATCAACGTGATTTTTTTTCACCTTTCTTTGTATGAGAATAACATCTCATATTGTTTCTATCCCTCTCACAAACATACATTTTTTTTATTTCAACATGTTATCAATGTACCTACACTCTTTTTTATAGATAATGGATATAGGTAGTGATCACAGGTCTTTTATGACATCATTCTCCATTGATGTGTCTTGTTGGGGGTATGTGGTCTTTTTTTCAAAGGTATTTAATTTGAGATTTTCCATGTTATTAAATAAATTTTTATCCAAATTTATTTAATTTTTATTTCAATTGACAGATGAAAACATAATTTGATGTCAATTGGAATTGGATTTTGGTTAATTATGGATTATGGGTAACACCCACAAATTCTAATGTAAAATGAATTTTGGGATATAAATTGAAATTTATAGAAATGATGAATTGAGTTGTTAAATGATATTTTAAAAAAGGATTAATATAAAAATATGAAATTGTGTTATTGTTTTATTATTTAAATTGAATGAAATGATGAAAATAAAATATATTTCTTTTTATAATTAAAAGTAATTTTTAAAATAAATATTTCAAAATTGAATTGAAATTGATTATTTATTTTTAATGAAATTATTTTTCCAATTGTGGAATGATTGATTTTACACATGAAGGCATGAGATAACAGTGGATTATTTGAGACAAACATGATAGGATGATTATAACCTACTAATGGATAGATGATAAATACTCATAAAAATCATGTTTTGTAGATATTATCATTGATGGAATGACAATGTGTCCAATTCAACATGATTTGGGGTTATGTGTGCACATATAGATTCCATGATAATCCACATGATATGTATAATGACTCTTTAACAAGAAAGACTCACACCATAAGTTAGATGACCATGGTGCTCGTTTTGATTTTATTTATATATATTCTGTTGATTATATAATTATTTTCATCACAACTATTGATTTATAAAATATTATTTATATAATATGATTATTAGAGCCATTGATTGAAATATTTTATAACATATTGAAATTAAATAGTGTTTTATAAATATTTAAATTCATTTCGACGGATTATTTTATTTAAAATTAATGAATAATTATTAATGGAATCTATTATAAAATAATTGGTGAGACCCCACTAGGCATTGTATCTCACACCCAACCACCACTGTCTAGTGTCTCAAACTTTCCTTCTTCCAGGTTTGTGTAATAGTATATCTCAATGTGTTGGTGGTTAATATTCTTCCACATTATGTCTTCCATTGATGTTTTCCTTTGGTTTATGTAATTTTATATTTCTGCATTTTGAGTAATTTTATGATGTGAGCCTTTTTTGTTTTTATTCCTGTTTGGCTTCTAGTACATTATCCCTTTAGAATATTCAGTATACTCATTTTTAAATTTTACCATAAATTGTTTTTATTATTATATTCCTCATTTATAAATAATTATGTTATTTTCTACTCTAAAACACATGGGGGTCATTAAATCCCTACATTCAATTTTAAGGGACGCACTGATTTCTCGAAATTATGTTATATTTAATGGTTCAAGAAAATGTTGTATTAAAGGTTCATGATTATCATCATTCACTAATGCCCATTTGCAACTATAAAATCTTTTTTGGACATAGGAGATACTTGTGAGTGAGTTGTTATCTAGATCTCATTGTAAAATTACTTATGTCACAATGGGTTGTTTGGATAGGGCTCCATATGGAATAATTTAATCTAAATCTATTATTTTTTCGCAATTATATTTTGGTAAGGTTGAAAAAAATTATTGTTAACTTATCTGACTATATTATGTTCCCTGTTTATATTTTTTTAGTTGCGGATTTGATTAAACATATGATCTATTGATTGTTAGTGGGATATTTTTTGTAGTATCATTCCTCAAATAATAAATTTTATTATTCTATTGGAAAAATACATTAGAGAAACCCGGTGAGTTAATCCTCCTATCGAACATATCCTCATTGAGATTATTGGATTTGATTTCAATTATTTTGTGTAAAAACATTGAACCATTCCCATTACTGTAATTTTTTTCAACCATAGAGGGATGAATTTATTAATCATTCATACGAGATACCATATTATAATTCTTCTTCATTCCATGTCTCTAATGGGTGCAATGATGTAGATGATTGGTTTATAATGATAGAGCATCTCATCAATTTTCTAGAAAATCTAAAATCTATTAAGGTGATGTGTGATAGATTTATGATAGAGGAAATAGTAAGATATGGTGGGATTCTATGGTGTTGGTGTAGTTGAAAATAAGTGTTTATGTTGAAGGTAATTAATTTTATTTTCACAGATCAGTTCTATATAGAGTGTATGGTGCTATATAAAGATATGCTGTTTTCCAAACATGAGATGGCTAATAAGACAAAAAATAGTATAGAAGAAAAATTTATGAGCATGTTATGTTTTTATCTGAGATTGTATTAAATGAGATAGTGATAACTCAATGGGGTGAGATGTTCCTACACCCTTCTATTTTTTTTATCAAATTTTCATATTGATCCATATTTCAAGAGTTTTCATGCGATATGGAGTGTTAATTGTTCATCATGAACTAGATGGTTTGTCTCGGTTCACTAGATATTCTTTTACTACTATTGGTAGTAATGTATATCAAAATAAAGGGAAGAAGAATTGTGATGAGTTCCATGGTGGATCAAGAGAGTAAGATTCATTTTTCTATCATCTAGTTCCTAGAATAGGCCCAGTAAATTACTTCTAATTTGATAGGATTATTCATTAGAAATGAGTTTCCATTAATCACCCATGGTTTTTTAGCTATTATGTGTTCCCATGTCACGGGGAAAAATAATTTTATATAATTTCGTCACTATATAGTTCCATGGGATAATCATCACCAAAAAGTAAAATGATTCATTCATATTGTTTTGGAAATAAGGTCTTCTAGCCACTAAAATCCATAATCAAACATCATCATATAGGGGAGGAATATACTTTGGATGCAAATATTGGTCTAGTGATTGTGGGTGGCACCATCACTATATCTTCATCTTTAGCTAAATCATTATATTATATAGGTCCATATAATTTGTTTTTATAAACTATTATCATGGATATAAAAAATCAATATAAAGATATTTTATCTTATATGATTGATATTAGTAAACATCTTGGAATGTATATATAAAATATTCTCTTTTATTCTTCATGTGTTTTCTATTTATCAATGTTTGACCTTACCTATAATTTTCAGTTTCACAATATGAAACCAATTGATTTAATTATTGAGATGTATTAGATCAATTATAATTATGCATCAATTTAATTATTCCTTTAATGGGACTCCATTACCCCAACTAATGGGGTGATACACATCATGTGGGTTATATTGGGCTCAAAGTGATGTGGAGTAAATCCTTTGTATATAATGTTGTGGAAGGAAATATCAATGTTATCTTTTTATCTTGACCATTAATCCTTTAGTGATAATCTCCAAAATGTATTCTTCACGTTTTCTATGGCTTTTGTTTCTAATTTCTATGATTTCCTACCCTTACTATAGGAAATATTTTATATTGTTGTTGTGTGTGATAGTCACCCATTGTCTATATGATCATAACATATGGGTTCATCTAAAACAAAATAGTGGAATAATTTTTATAGTGATCAATTGTGGAATGGATGTATATTCTTGAGTGTTTAAAAATTGGTAACATTGTTTCCCTTTTATAAGAAATCTAATGTAACACTAAGCCTATGGGTTGATTACTGAAATCGCAACCATGTAACAGTAAAGAAAAAGTGTCTATTACCATGTATTTTCAAAATAATTGTAACTATTGAAAGTGTTTAAATTTTTATTGAATATTATATATAATGTGATTATCACTAGTTGAGAATAAGAGAACCTAGAATTTAGATACTGTTTTTAGAGAAAGTATAAAACATTTGAATAACGTTTCTTGACAATTGGCCTAATAAATTCCCATGCAATCATTATTTTTTTGAATAAAATTTTCAAACATTATTATATAAATATGTATTGAGGGTCATTTTGGATGAAATAATGGGTTTTACTATCTATTAGGAGGATTATGTGTGTCATTTGAATTAAAATATAGAATTCTTTAGAAATAAACCAAATTATGTAAAGATATCAAAATGTGAATTATGAATTCCATAAGTGCGTTAAATGGTAAAAAATGTATCATAATATTGTATTTTAATTGATTATGATAATGTGAAATGTGTTATTCGATGTTTTAAACCACATAAGGTGTTCATGTTTCATATATAAATTTCATTATAGTGGTATTATCCAGTGTTTGAGAAGGATTTCCTGAATATAGATTCTCTGATGACTACTCTCACATATAAATTGGTGATGATTTCATAATAACATTAATGGTATATTTATTTTTTATATGAAATGTATTTTCAATTGTATAATAGTGTTCAATCATCTATATTCGAAACATGTAAATTCGGTCTTATGGGATGAATTTTGGTTTGAGTTTGGACATGATATTTGATATGGAGACCACATTTTATTATATTGTTCTCAACATCATATGACACACAATAAGATTTATCGGACCCAGGATCTAGAAATTATTGAGTGATTCATGTTATTATGAATTAATGAAATAAACTTTTTTGGAGAATCATTTTCTAGGTATTCCAACATTATGATATTGGGTTAGATATTTTCTAAATAAATGAATATCATCTAGAAGAATTGGGTGGATTACCTATAGTTTTTGGAGGTTGACATCTCCTATACCCCATGGAATGGTAATGTAATTATTTCTTATTATAGCATTAATCTTTGACCCATGATTTTAATGATACATTATACGAGTGGGCATTGATGTCTTTTATTAATAGCTTTATATATGAGTTCAGTATACAGTGGTCGAGGTTGTCTTAAATATTGTTAATTTTACCTCTTCTCTTAAGTGATGATTCTTTAGGATTACAATATTTTTACTGAATTCTATTCCATAATGAACTCTTTATGTGGTGTTGTGACCGTTGTTGATTTTTTTCTCAATAGAGTATATTTTATTTTTTGAAAATCAGTTTTTCTTTCTTTCTTTTATAATAATGTTGTGATGAGGGATTTACATTTTTCTATGTTGGTTGTGTATCGAAGAACAAAAAATTTGATCTATGATTTATGGAGATAAATATGTGGTATAGGAATGACACATGGAATTGATGAATTTTTCACTAGTGGTTAAACATTCCAAAATATCAAGGATAACCACTAAAAACATTTTGTTTCATTCAGCCACATCTCATACCGACATAGAAATTGGATGGGATTAATAAGTACATTTTTAATGCCATTTTATGATCGCATTTAAATTTTATTTTTTATTTTTTATCAATGGTAAGGACTAGTAGTCTCATTTTATAAACATTCGTGATAAAAATAAATTTTAGGAGTTTTCAAATATACATTTAAACCCAATTTCACATTTGTAATTATTTAAACATATTATAGACTCTAATAGATGTCCCCATTTTAGATTTTCTATTTATTTGTGCCACTAAGAGGAATTGGTAACTAAAGTACATTTTGGAATGAAATACAATACATATTTGAATTTATATAAATATAGTTCTATAAATATTCTTGGGATCATGATTCTTTCATGTCTACTTGATATTGATAGATCTTTGGAATACTAATTGAGGATGGATGGGTTTTTTTATGGTAATAGTTTCTGATTTTTTTTCATAAAGGATTATTTTGGGGAATTCTATGAAATCCATTTTAAATATGTTTTATGTTTTATAGAGATAAGATAACGTTTCATGGATGGACCTAGACATTTCATGGAGACATACCAAAAAATTTATTGAATTCTTTAGAGAATATTGATATTACATATCATGTAAAAATTGTATTCTTATTTTCATCAAATTCCATTGAATTTTTAATTTTGTGACCATGTTTTCTTGATAGTTTAGAAAATTTTCAATTGCCAATATATATGGAGGATTGTACAATTTATCCTCACTATGTTGGGAATTTTATGGTTATTGAGTAGGTGGGAATGAGTCTTACCATTGAAAACACACAATATAGATTATATCGATAAAAAATGGGTTCAATGTATCTATGATATGAATGTATCATTATGAAACATCACATGTCATGAGAAAAGATAATATTCATGTTAAGCCTAATTGATCGATGACTGTGAAATCAGTTTACATTGTTGATTAAATTATAATCTATATTCATTGAATGATGATATATTTGATCCTTGTTCTATACCCACTTGATTCAGATTCAGTTGAGACATCATATTGTGCGTCATTGATGAAAATTTAGTGGCCAAATATCGTTCATATTGAATCTTCTAGATAAATATTTAATGTCATTAATTATGTTTTGGTGGGTGGGTTGTAACATCTGTTTACACTTTTAATGTACAACATTCAATTAGTTCATTTAATATTTTAGGTGTTTTAGTATAATTTTTCCCTTTCACATTCTTCTAGGTTATTATACTCTATTTAATTGTATTAAACACTATTTAATGTTCATTCATATGATACCGTCAAGATATTTCATGGACCGAATGGTTACATGAATTGAAATTGTTATTAAAGACATGTAATGGAAAACTTTATAAAAAAATATATCATTTCATTGAAATTTTCAACCTTTGAGGATTACATGATACATAATTGTGTTGAAAGAGGTGAAATACTCATGCAAGATAATTTTATGAGTTCTCCAGAACTAATTTTCATTTCAATTAACAATTTTCCCACCCCCACATGACGCAAAGCCTTTATTAGGATTTTTTTAAAACTTTTGAGGACCTCAACGCATTTCATATCATTCATTCAGTGATATATTGAAAAGAATTTTAAGTTTCATATTTATGGTTATGGGAATATCCTCTAATGTTGTTTATCTACATCATCCCTCCATATTGATTAAAATATCATCCGGTAACATATGTATATAAACACATTTTTGAAAAATAAATTGTTTCTATGTGGTTCTTTCATGACTTATTATTCATTGTTTTCTATTGGATGATACATTTTGTAGAGTTGGGACATTAATTCTAAAATAAGGTGGTTTAATTTTAGATATTAATTATAAATAATTCATTTATTTCCTTTATTTTTCTGAATTTGATTATAATTGATTTATTAAAACCCATTTTGATGTGATTTTAAATTGTAATTATATATAGATTAGATATTTTTAATAACCCTCATATCCAATGGATATATTAATTTTTAGAATTTTTTTGAAATTTATTGAAATAATTAAATTATTTTACATCTGATTTGTAATAAACACATTATTTTGAATTTTTTAAAATTAATCATTGGTTTTATATTTAATGAAATAGAATTATTAAGAATGACTCAATTCGTTATAAAAAAAATTTTAATATTGAAAATATGTATTGATAAATGTAATTGTAAAAGACGATTGATTTGGAATGATAATACTTTCCTATTTTTATTTGATTGATTGAGATCAAGAGAGAATGTGTACTTAGTGGGTCATTTGGGAAACAATTATTGGGATAATTATTCCAAATCAATTTATCATCCCTGAAAACTTTAAAAAATATAGTTTGGATGTTCTTATCCCTGATGGGATGTTGATAATTTCTATTCAGCCTGATCCCGAGGGAAATGTGTACAGATACATCAAAATATCACTAATAGTTGATATGAGAATATTTTATAACAAGAAACTATCACACCAAAGAAAAAATTACCATTGTTATTTTTGTGAGTATTTTTATTATATATTCCACTGATTGATGAATATGTTTAATAATTCTAGGTGATTTATATAAAGTATTTTATGTTGAATCCTTATTTTATCCATTTTTTGATATGTTTTACATTCTTTTGAAAGGAAATTGTTATTTCATTTAAATATTAAAATATATTTCCATGAGTTATTTTAATGAAATTAAAATCCTTATTTGGTTTTTTATTGATAAAAAATATTATAAAAAATGGGTGAGACCTTACTTAGCCGTATAGATGACAACCTACCCCTTCTATTATGAATTTACATATTTCCTTCCTCTAGGTATGATTAAATGGAATGTGAAACAAGGAGGTGGTGGTTGTTCTTGATCATTCATTCATGGAGTTATTTATACTTTGGATTTTTGGATTTTTATCTTTTTAGTTGTTGATAACAATTATATTGATCTATTATTTTCACCATTTCAGGTTATGATACTTTCCCCCGTTGGAGTGTGAAGCATAATTATTGTTATCTTATACCTAACATTATTATATGGAAATATATTTCGCACTATAATCATATACAATGCCATATGGGAGTCTTTAACCCATGGGTATGAGTATTATCTTTCTGGCTATGTCAATATTGGCATGGGGATCTAGGTACTAGGTCATTAAGGCTATTTCATGATCTAGTTATTCTTAATAACCTATTAATGTTTATATATCTACCGATAATTTAGAATTATCTTTATTATTATAACAACAAGAAACCTAGTTGAAATATTTAACCACTGATAACTAAAAAATTCATATACAAACAAAAAATATATATCAAAGGTCACATATTCCTATATAAAAATTTATAAATTAAATTCATCCAAGAATTCAAAATATCAATATCAATAAAAATCCAAAATTTATTATTCCATATACAAGAATAATTACATTGAATCATCATTTTATAATTAATGGGTGACACCCTCTAGGTTAGTCTAATATATAATATGATTTTTTATTTACATGTCATTATTTATTAGAATTCAATACTTTTGTGGATCGAATAAAATGATTTATTGGTAAATAGAACCTATTATGTAGTCTGTGAATTATTTTTCAAACTATGAATCTAAATATTTGATAGATGGGTGGGGAAATTTTCAATTGAAATAATTTTTCTAACCATGAATTTTTTAATAGGAAACCATTACCCCTTATGTTATTGGGATATAGTACCTTTTTTATGATTGGAACTATGTTTTATTAACTATGTGTCTATATAGGGTGATTTATCTGAGTTACAAAAAATTTAGTAATCTCAAAATTTTCTCTTACTGAATTTTAAGTATCTATTACTCATTTTCCATTCACCATTATCAAAAAGCTTTCGATGATCGTAGAAGATCATCCACTTTGATCTATGTCTGTTTACCCTTGATTCCATGATGGTTTATTCTGATGTATTTATCATTCATCATTATTTCTCTTACTCTTCTACTATTCAATACTTTTTCATCCACATTAATTGATGAGTGAAACTATATCATTCCATGTTGATTAATATAGATTCATAGATAGTGTATTTTGGTTTTTATTCATTGTGGACTAGTTATTTGAAGAGGCATATTCTTCAAATATTGTGGCCTTAATTGAGGGAAACATGTTTTGGAATGATAAAAATTAAGATGTATCTAATCATTTTTTTCAGTGTATTAGATTTGATTCTTAGTTGCCTTTAATTTTTTTATTATCAAAGGTCTGCTAAAATTATTTATTAACGATACTTAGTCCATGGTATATATGATTCATTATTTTCATTTTTAATTTGATTCATAAAGTGTTTCTTCCAAATTGATCTAGTTTAATGTAGAATAAATGTTTCTTAAAATAGATGAACGAGGTTTAATTCTTTAGAATTATATTTTAAAGGGTTTTTAACGTTTTCAAAGATGCTGATGATTTCTTGATGTGTTTATAGAATGTGAGTTTTATGATTTCATTGAATCAACTCATTTTATGAGATGATGTTGTGTCCTAAAATGTATTTTAATATTGGACCGAAAAGAGGGCCTCCTTATGGAAGAAATTCTATTTTAAATGGGAATATTTTATCTTCAGGAATTTCATCATTTTAAAATAGAAAATTTACCATATGAAATCTTATTTTGAAATATAATTTCAGGGTTAACCCATATAACTTTACTTGTGATTAACATTAGGAAATTCCTATGGATTGTAACGACCCAAAGTTTCATTAATTAAAATCCCTCTTGATCTAATTAAATTTATCTTTATGTGAAATGTTCATATAAAATGTTATCTTATTTGGTTTTATGTTAAGATTTCTGACCATTTCTTTTATATCCACTGAATAGTGATCACATGATTTGTATAAATATAGGGCTTTAACAAACCAAATTTACATAGAAAATGGAAGCGATGTCCTCATCCAGTAGTGTTACTCCATACAAAGCCCATTTATCATATCTCGGAAAAGAGGTTGCATCTTTGGGCTTCGCTCTTGACGAATACCAAGCTGAGCTTCATCATGTCAAGCTCGAATGTGACCGTCTATGTGAAAAATGGAATTTGATAGAAATTACCACTCGAGCGATGTTATCTGAGCCACCTCAAGATTCTGTCACTATCACACACCTTACCCTTAGTTCTTATGTGGATGTTTTAACTAGTTTTGTAACAAATTTCTAGTACTATGTTCATGTACATTATTTTTGTATATAATAATGAATATACTTTCTTGTCATTATTGATACATTGTAAATAGTTTTTAAAATTCAAATAGTGTTTTTAGATATTATTTAATTAAGGGTTATATTTTATTAAATTAAATGATTTTTGAATTGAATAATATGTTAATAAAATATTATTTTTATTATTCAATTAATTTTTATTAAAAATAAATGATCTTACAGTTTTATGAATGCAACTGTAATTTTTATTATTGTTTGAAAGGGATTTTTGTCAAAAACCTGTGAATATTTGATAAATGTCAGTTTTTATTTTAAAATTGAAAATTAACAAATTTAGAAAATTATTTAGATAAAATAAATTTTATTTCTGGAATCAGGATGTCAAAAATATCTAACGGTGAATTTTTCATAATTTTCCAGGACAGACAAATTTTTGGGTAAAAATTAAATACTGTTTTTATATATAATGTGTTTGATGACATAATAATGACCCAATAGTGATGTAATAAAATAAAATAATCTTTTTTAGTGTAATATATGTTTTACCATAAAAATAATGTTATTTTGGGTTTGTTTGACTTACTTTTAAAATCTTTAATGGACCCTTCAAGACTTATTAAACGCTGTGTCTTTTTAAATTGTTTTCCATTGGAGTGTGACTCACCTCCACATAAGAAACCATATTATTTTAAGAAGTTTAGACATTGTACTTATAAAATATTTTTTTCTTCATCCCTTTTCCAAAATCCAGGGGAAAAACCCATGGGATGGTTTGTGGTTTGGATTAATTTAATATAAGGGGTCCCAAACCAAAATAATAAATAATTATCTCACCTTTCCTATATAATCCCACCCAAGCTACCACTTCCTCCTCACTAAATTCCTTTGGAGTTCATCTAACCTCTTCCCTACTCATTCTAGAATCCTATGAAGGTGTCTCAAGCTCCCAAGAATCCTCTCTCAAGCCACTCTCAAGCCTTTGGAAGCACACTTCCAAGTAAGGGTGTTTTCTTCCATTCACTTTTTGTCCAATTTTCATAATATTTTTATGCCCTTTTAATTTCGTTTATAAATGATGGGGTATGGTTTTTCACATCCCCTATACTACCCTATTATTGTTTGAATGATGGGAGACCCCTTTCTCTCTCATTAAATTCCTCTCATGTACACTCGTTACTATGATGAAATTCTGAAAGGAACTTCTCTCTCTTCTTTTAAATTCATGAAATACTTTTGTATCATGAATCTAAATTCCATTACAATTGTTTGGACATGTATCTTGATGACCGATTACTATAAATTTCATGTAAATATTATGAGACATCCCATTCTCTCTCATCAACCATTTTTAGGAATTCTTATGTCACGCTGTTACGCTGCCGAAATTGCACCGATTTTCTAAGCCAATGCCTTTGTGTAGTGAATACCATGCCCATTTCTCCATCAAGGGTATTCACCATCAAGAACATTTAATTATTGATTATAAAGGTTCATGTATGAATTCCACATTCCTTTATCATGGAATAAATTATTATGTTTATTGAATCCATGTTTTATGATCCATGTGGCACACTTATGGATGAAATTAAATGTTTAAGAAGGGTACACCCTTATAGCACTCCAATGCATTGGGTAAAGTATAGTATCATGATGTGTCATTTGAAATGAGTGTTGACTCATTCTAATTCATGTGCAACAAGGTTTTACTCGGTCTTCATGTGAAATGATGATTTACTCATGCTCTACATGTAATGAGCCTTGGCTCGTGCTAATTCCCTGATAAGTGTTGATGCCACATTTCCATGTTATGATCATCATGCTTTATCATGGCTTCATGTCCATGTTTCTCTTGTGCTATATTAATATTCCTATTGACTAACATGTATTTTACTCCTCATTTATTCCATGTGTATTCCCTTAGTGGGCTTTATAGCTCACCCCTTTTCATATGCATGTCCTCAGGTTTTCCCATGCAGTGCTAAGTACGAGGGAATGTAGTGGTCATATAAAGGATGTTTTCAATAAAAACGTTGTATTTCATGTTTTATGTTTTTATGTAATTATCCTATGCCCTAAAGACACTAGACCTCTTGATATTATTTGTTGTATCAACTGATGTTTTATGTGATAAATCATATTTATGTTTATAATAAATATATGGTTTTCATAGTTGGCATCAAAGGATAGGTTTATTTTTTTTGGGATTAGGATTAGAAAAACCTATTAATTACTTATAGACGAGACTATGTATAATAAAATCATCGATATGTTTTGGTAAATAATGAGTAAGTGGTTTATCAAACAAATACATCCCTGTCTGGATACCAGAAGGTAGAGGTGGCTATGGCACATATATAACCCAGGGGTAAAACCTGAAAACACCACTTTGAGCTAGACTCGAGTGGAAACTAGTGCATGAAAATGGGCCTTGCTACACTCTTGGTTACGACACTCCTGGGGGATATGTTTTGATAAATTCAAAAGATTAGTATGAACCCTTATTAAGGGAATTAAAAAAATACCCCTGAGAATATATGTTAGAATGTAGATCATGAAAATCCTAGATTGATGCTTATAGACTCATGAGTTAAGGAAATAAATGTTTATTTATAAGACATCAACTTTTGTCTTCAGATTACCCTTTATTTGATACCCACTAACATTCCTTTTATTCCACCCAATGTCTGGTAAAATGAGGACTCATGCTAACAACTGATGTGAAGATCAGTATGATGATTGTACTAATGAGATGCCCAAACCAATGGGAGAGGGAATCGTGAACTTTTTCACGCTTCTCTCTCATCTTACTCAGGCATTGAATAGAAACACGGGTCAAGAGTAACGTCCAAACCCCCTTAAGAAGGAACAAGTCACTATCGAGAGCTCCGTGAGACAAAGGCCTCCTTCTTTTAGTAGATAATCTGATCCCACGATCGCTGAACAATGGATCAAATACATTGAAAAGTTCTTCTCCATCCGTCGATGTTCTGAACAATAGAAGGTTCTCCTGGAGGCTAATCGTATAGATGGTGATGCTGATAAATGGTGGACATTCATAAAAAATACGAAGCTTGAGGATGACATCGAGGTGTTTGAATGGAAGGTTTTTCGGAAGATGTTTTTCGATAAATATTTTCCTCACACCCTCCTAATTAATATGGAAAGGGACTTTCATTCCCTAAAGCAAAAAGAAGAAGAATCTATTGGAGCGTTCGAGGAAAAATACCCAAAACATGCATGATAAGAATAGAGCTTTGTCGTTACCCCCGAATGCAAGGTTGACCACTTCTTTGGTGGGTTGATAATATGGAATGTTTTATAAATTTTCATCTTTAAAGTTAATCAATAAAATTGGGAATGGATATTATTATTTCTTATTTGTAAAATTGTATGCGATGGTTTCGAAATTATAAGTGTTTTCTATTGGATTTAATAGTTTTAGAGGCTGAATGGTCTAAATATTAGCGTGGTGGATAATGGTTTAGTTCTTAAATGAAATTTTAAAATCATTTTGAAAATTTTTTTTTCAAATATATTTTGAAAAGGATGTTCAGTTTGGATCACATTTTTTTATTAAATTTTGAAATTTTTTTAGAGAATGAGTATCTAAATCATGTCTTTTATTGTTGTTATGATCCTCCGGGAATGGGATGGATGGAATATATAACTTTTTCTCTTGGAATCATCTATCGATGAACTCATCTACTGTACATATTTTTCCTTTTATATTCTTATCATCACCTAGACTCCAATGGTATATTGTAAATCTTTTTAACATTTTTGAGGAATTAATATTTTTTGGAAAATACTTCCCACCAAAGATGTAATTCAACATGGCGTAGGTGTTATATCATGCCTTCCTCACATTGTTGTTTAAAATTCCAAAATATTAATGATTAACAATTTTGTTATGTTTTAAGAATATTTTTTTGTAAAACATAGGATTTATATATTCTTATAAGTGAAATATGTTTTGAGTCATTTAATATTTACTATGAAATTAAATTTAGTATAGCTGCTAAAATATGATTTAATTATTTATGAAGATTTTTTAAAATGGTTTTGAACATGTTTGAGAAGATAAATATGGTTGATAATGTGTATTTCAAATTTTTCATTTTTATTCATATAATTTATGTAGAGATATAAATTTCAAGTTTTTATAAATATTTCAGTTGTTCTATGTTATAAATAGTTTGATTCCTTATAATTATTTTACCCTAGTTCGTTCATGTTAAGGATGTTAAAATGGGTATTCTAATATAATTGAGAGTTTGAAATTAAAATTTTATTTTCCAATAATTATTCTTCAGATTGTTATTTAGAAATTATTCTTTAATATATAATAATAATATATTTCAATAAACAAGTTTTGGAGATTAATTTTTATTCTCAATTTATTCATTGAAAGGGGCTTGGTATTCCATTAGGTTTATTAAAAGACTAATTGGAACATTTATTTTTTTACAAAATCCATTTGGTGGGTATGAAACCTCATTGACTTATAGTAGTATTTCAATGATACATTGGCATACTTTAAAGTATGGTTTCAGATATACTAGTGGTTTTTACATTTTTATCCTATAAATGTATTGTTTATGGAACCCTTGTTTATTAAATCACTTTAGGACATGCAGTTTCTTTTAGGTTATGCATTTATTACAATTATATGATAATTAATGATTAATATAATTATTTTGAATTATTTTGGAATATATGTTTTATATTATGAGTTATTTTCATTGGAATGAGTTTTAGGAGAAGTATTGTGAAAGGGAAAAATAGAGTTTTTTTGTACTTATTTTTTATAGAAAATGTTATCTATTTTATTATATTATTTATTAAATTTATTTAATAATGATTCATTCAGGTGATTCTAAGGTGGGTTTTTGATATTCAAATCCTGTGATTTTAGTTTTTGTATTCTAGATTGTGTGATGCCTTGGAGTGTATGCTTTTATAAAAAGTATTATGGGTTTATTTTTACTCATTCGGAGGAAAAGGAAAATTTAGGTGATGTGAATAAGTTTATATTTTGTTTCTTTCTGGTGATGGTGTTAGTGGAAATTTGATCATTGGTTGGGTAATTTCGAAGGATATTGATAATGGGATATTATTAAATCGGTCATATTGGATTTGTAGGAATTTTTTTGAAAAGGTATTCTAATTTGGTATCAAAGTTTACCCATAAAGTATGGTTACACATATTTTAATATCATTTTGTTTATTTTTTGTGTTATGATCATAATAAAATCCTTTTATATTGGTTGTTTCCTGATTTTTAATGGCTTGCTAATGTGGGTGATTTTTTCGTGAGGTTGGTTTTCATTTTATAAATTAATAATTGGGCCCTCAATATTTTTTGTATCATTATAGGTGATATTGCCTATATTTTTATTCAATAATTTAGGTACTATATTTTATCAATATTTTTAGTGAATTTCAAAAAAAGTATTTTTGACTCATGATAGATCTCTATATTCTTTTGTTTTATCCGTGATTGTGGTTCAATTTTTATTCATGACTTCTAGTTGGTTTTTTTGTTTAAGAACCCTCTTTTTCAAAAAGGTATGAAACCTTTAATTTATGATATAAATCATAATTTTTTACATAATATGGATTATTAAGGGGTTAAAAAAGGTTTCAGGGGTATCCAGGGAGTCTGCAGAGCATAGAAACAATTTTTTTGCAGAAAAGAAGCATAGAGAATGATTTAGAGTAAACTGTACATGAACACTGCATGGTTTGGAAAAACGTGTGTATTTTGTTTTTCCAGACACTACAACCCACACGGTTGGTGCATGGATGTGAGGCCAAACCATTAATAGTTCCCTTCTACCCCAGTTCTCATTAATGGTTTTTGAACGGTTTTTCAAACCATGTTGGAAAACCATGCATAAGACATTTTTTATGTTAAATGTCAAATTTTCAATTAGTGATCCAATTAATATCCCTCCATAGTTCCTTACCCATTATTATGTGATAATTACCCCAATATATCTCATTTGCGATCTTTTTGAAGGCCAGATCTAGGGATCAGGAGATCCCCATCATATGATATATTATTGAGCTTATGGTTGTCACATTGGATATTCACCAGTATATACTAAGGTTATCTAGAGACATTCCCCTTCTCTTATTCTCTAGACCAAGATATTTGGGGTTTAGTTTACTTCACTTTATAATAGATCTAATCACATATGAACCAAATCAAGGGCCAATACTGGAGGAGGAGTGTTGTACAACCCTATAGTGGGTGGTCTATAAATCACCACCAATGTTGGATGAATTTGGATTTTTATGTAGGGCCCACTGATTTCATCGAGTACCATTTATAGAATTATTATTTCATGCTTATACCTTTTAGAACCATATTAATATTATATTATCATATATATGATTAATTATTTGGTGTTATGACCACAAATCTATCCCTTTCATGTATCATGTTACTCTATAATTTATTATTAGTGTTTTGACAGGTTTAAACCAACGTTTTTTGCGTGCCTTCTCTTGGCCACTCTCAGGTTAATAATTTCTCTATTAATTGGCATTATTTATATTGTGAATTACATAATGAAAATTATAATGTATGAATACAATTTGACCATCCTTATGTTACTATTTAAAATTTATAATTAAATGTGAATGATTAATTGGTTTCATATCTATATCACCCCATACTAGATTAATGTAAGTTAGTGGAATGAACCTTAAATTATGGAATATGCATCAAATGGATTAAAATGGTTTCATGATACTTTTCCATGTCAATGTAATGAATGGAAATGTCAATATGAAATGATTTTATAAAAAGGTATAATGCTACGTGACCTTATTAGTCTAATTAATGTCAAGGAATTCACTGAATGAATTATTACATGACAACATAATAAATTTGTAATGGTTGACACTAGATATCTAGGGATTCTGATCAAAGGATTCCATTAGCACACAAGAACTCCATTTTGATTCTAGGATTTAGCTTGAATTGGAATATAAACACCTAGATCTCAATCCATGTTTATTCATGGATACCGGATATGAAACTGTAGGATCAAGTCATATTATTATAGGATTACATGGATATACTCCTTGGTCCCAGCAATGACAAGTTGGTGAAATGATTAAATCTCATTGGGACCGGTCTCTTCCCAAACCTGGTTTACCATGGTCAATCACCTTGGACATAGTAAAAATCTCATTGAGGAATTCCTTAGATTACTCTACTTGTATTACACTCATACCCCACTATATGAAATAGTTATAACTGAGGTGGAAACCCCTAAGTTCTACGATGCCTAGTTAATTTCAATGGGAATTCACTATTAAAGGTGATTATTCATGGTTTCCTTGTTACATCATTGAAAATTCCCTATTTATACTATCAAGAGTTTATGTCTAGGTTGGTTATGACTCACGATACCTATTAATGAAAAATTATAATTACATAATCAAATGAAAATGATTTATTTTTAGACACCAGCTGAGGGCTGAAGCAGGAACATGGGTATTGAGTTACACTGTAATGAGTTTCATTATATATGCTTGCTTGAAAACATTTATATTCCCATTACATTGGTTATATGTTATAGACACCATGGGTAATGTCACACTAAGAATAATCTCACACCCTCATCAGATGTTGTTTGGTACCCAGGTCAGATTATATGGTTATAGGTTATGAAAAAGGGAAGCATACTACTTCAAGAACATCATTTCTTTTTACCTACTTTTACTCTAACCCACTACGTTAGAATTTGGTAATGAGGGAATAGTTTCTCCAAAGACACACTCTAGGCCCTTGCTTCTATCCAACAGTTTCTATCATTCGGCGAAATGCTCATGAGGCAATGTGACCCATTGGGGTCAGTGCACCCTTCCCATGGTATCTAAATATGGGACATCCCAAAGTTTCATTATAGGGATTTCTTTTATTTCTGTATTATTTGGAGACAATATATTGGATATTAAGAATGCATGGAATTGATGATTGATGTTTTCTAAGTTCAATTATACTAGTGTCACTCTTGGATTCAATTGAGTGAATCCAAGTCTTTATTCATGATGTGTATGGGACCTAATTTTTTGGTGTGAGTAATTTACAACGTCAAGGTATTTTTCTATAAAAAATGGGTGTCATTTCTGATGATAGGTGTATGTGCACTACTTCTTTAAATTGACTATCCATTATATAGTGAATCATGAAATAAAAGATAAATTTTTTCACATCCTTATCTCGGCTGGTCATCGTTATGAAAGGAAAAGGAGTGAAATAGATAATTCAATGTTAAATTAAATGAAACATATACTTGAGTACTTACCAATTTTGATCCTTATAAGTGGGAAGTTGTGGTAGGGTTCCTTGAGTAGTGAGTTTTCATACCATTATCTTCCTTAGTGAGGACTTAATTCTTATTAATCTTGTTTTGAGGAAAGTGTTTGGAAATTCTAGATAAATACCGCAATGACATCCTCTTATTGTTTTCCAAGAGGGTGGTGATGTCCATGTTTCAGATGTTGTGGTATCTGAGCCATTATTTCTACATCTAGTAGTTCCACTTGAGGAACTTCCTACTCTATCTGATTTGGGCATGGATTCCAATAATCGTGATAGTTTCGTATGCCTAATTCCTTCAATGCATGGTCTTCCATGGCTTGAACATACGAAGGATGATCTAAGTCATATGTTCCAATAGTAGAATAGTCCTAACATTTGAATGGATGGTGGTCCCCAGGATATTGAGTCTTGGGTAGAATATACACTATCAATATTAGAGAATATGGAAATTACTCTAGAGAGAAGGGTGATTCTTTCCACATAAATGAATTGGGTATTATCTAAGTGTTGGTGGGATGTGAGGACCCATGATAGTCATCATTTGGGTATGTAATAAGTATATTTCATGAATACCTTCAATGACCACTTCTTTTATTATATGTATTATGCTGACAAATCCCTGAATTTCCTTCATCTCAAGTATTTTACATTCTCAGTTACAATGTATTTAGTGACTTTCATGTCTTGGAAATGCTTTTCAGTACATATTCTTGAGGATGAGATTTTACATGCTAGAAATTACAAGGATGGTATCGAGTACACCATCTATATGTAGGTAAATGTCTCTCTCCTACCTACATTTTCTATAAAATAGAAAATTAGACTCTTATCCCTGAGCAGATCCTACGGTATAGAAATTTTATCTTCTTTAACGGATCAATACCATATCAGGTCATTAGTTCTTCTAGTGTCATGAAACGTCCTCTCATGGTTTATCATCAGGCCAGTAAAAAATAAAATGTTTGTTTTAACATCTCTAAAGTGTGTCATCATTGTTGATGATGTGGTCATTCCAATCCTCAGTTTTTAGAGACACAATGGAGTGTATGTCTTGACGCCATATGGGGAGTATTCAGTGTTTTTGTTAGACCATCACACAACATTTGAGTCCAAATGGATATTCCCTAGGTCCAAATTCTTGAGTGAGTTATTTTACGTCGTGTCATGCTGGGTGTTGGAATAACACTGTCAGATTTTGAAGTGGAGGAGCACTTGGTCATGGTACCTGGACCCCATATATCCAGTAGCACCAATAGAGTTGTTATGATCATGGTAGTCCATCTGATTCATATGATAGTAGACTATGTCAGCTATAAGTACTATAACAAATTCCCTAGGAACATGTTGATGGACCATCTACAGTAAGAGGTACTATTCTAGTAGCCTCTACTATAGAATATGATTTCTTTTATTTAGGTTCTTTAATCTATTTTATCTCTATTTCCTTTGTGTAGGTTATCAAACTTGAGATACAGAATCACAGTGCTGTAACGAACCCATATATTCAATTATGTGGTACTAATAGAGGGAATACCTTATTGTAAGGATATTCCCCCTAAGGTAGGAATTTCCCATTTATTATTGAACATTTTTCTTCTCAAGATGAATGGCCTCAATTTTATTCTAAGGATGGATAGGTTGGTTCAATTTCATGCTTTTGTATAGTGTTATTTCCATAGGGTATCTTTTATATCACAAAAGGTCAACTACTATCTACATAATGGTGACTGGGAATTCCATGATGGTAGAGATGGACCCGAGCATCCTAGGTTAGGTGTAGTGACCACATAGATTTAAAATATATTCGTAGTTGTTAATGATTTATGTCAAACTAATTTCCCTCCAATAGGAGATCATTTGAGGGATGTCTTTCTTGATGATTATATTGTATTCCTCATAAGTTATATGTAAAGAATATAATAGATCATATTCTTTGAGTCACATTACATTTCATTCATATATACATGGTATTACATATAGAGGATCAATAGATAAACTGGTAGTTAAAGGATTTATATACCAATGGTTATATATGGCCTAGTACATAATCATGGGGTTCTCCCATGATTTTCACCAAGAAGATGGACGGAACCATTCATATATTCATGTATTAAATATGGTTGATCCGTTATATTATAATGAATCAATATCCACATCCTCGAATATATGATCTTGTTGAATAGATCTGAGGATTAAATGTCTTCTCTATGATCGACCACTGATTTTTTATCATCTTGTACATCTAAAACTATCAGATACAACTCGTATAACATACTGCGGTAGGTATAGTCTAAATGGGTACATTGTTATGCCTTAAAATCATAGTAATGTGCCTTCCATTTTCTTTTCATTGATTAATATGTGTTTTCACCCCAATTTAGATTCTCTTGTATTAATATTTTTGGATGACATTTTTTTGTATTCACACACTCGTAACATTCATTCCCAACATCATGATAATCGTATGAGTACACTGAGAGAGCCTCATATTTATGCCCTGATATACTAAGTTCTACTTTTGGGTTGACAATGTTCACTTTTTGGGTAATACAGTCTCATAATCAATTGTTTCTACTAACCTAGAAAAGGATAGTGATGTAGATTCCAAGGATCAGGCTAAGAACGTATTTGATATTAGGAGATTCATGGGGGATGTGGTATATAACATTTATTTCATGTAGTAGTTTTCATTTCATTATTTCACTATTATTGGTTTGAAATACAAGTTTTTCATGTTCATATGGTAAAAATAATGTGAGAAATCATTTCAGTAGAAAAATGTGATAATTTTATTAGTGCCTATTGTAACTCTTCATGATATGGAATATGTTATTTCATTTTCTAAGATTGATAATGAATTTCCCTAGGATATGCAATGATGCAGGAATATAGAGTGGTTGTTTATGGATCGTGATAGTTGAGGCATAATGAGAGAAATAATACAACATTTTATCTTGAGCTAACAGTAGTTGACGATTCATTACATTTCTAGAGAAATTATCTTTTTGGTGAGAACATTATGGGGTACACAAACCACAATAGATTCAAATATTTCTTTTAACATAATGAAATGAACCTCAGACATCACATATGGGTCAAGTATCTACAATCCATTGATTATGAGCTTGCATATATTCTTGGGAGGGCAAATTAAGTTATAGAAACAATGTGTCAGAAAACATAAGCATAAAAAGCATAGGAATCCACTGATGAATGGATATTAAAGACCCTCTTTTATGATGTTCTTCTAGAGTACCGTGGTAGTCACGATCAGTATTACATCTCATCCTTCAATGTTACCTCATCCCTCCATGAGAAGTAGACGAGTAATTATTTTCAGATCCCGAAGGCTTGGTACACCAAGAGAGTGTATCAAGGGAAAACCCACCTCCCTATTGGTCTATGGATATAGATGATGTCCTACGTCTATGAGGATGTATCTATGTTCCTATGGATATGAGGGAGGATTTGATGAAAGAGTACCATGCCTCGCAGTGGGTAGTTCATATAGTCATCTATAATATGTACCATGTTATGATACAACAATATTGGTGGATTAGGATGAAATATAAAATATCATGCTTTATCACTAGGTGTTCTACCTGTCAGAAGGTGAAGTTGGGGAACTAGAGGCCTACAAGCATACTACATCCCGTTCTAGTACCGAAATGTAAAAGTGAAGATGTTGCTATGGATTTTTAGTAGTTTTACGTAGGTATATAAGGGGATGTGATGACATCTAGTAATAATTTAATGACTAAAAAATCATCCCACCTAAGTACTATTCAAGATAGAAGCTCAATTGATGAGTTTAGATGACTGTATGTTTTTTGAGATTATGTCACTAAATAAAGTTCCACATACTATTGTTTCAGATATGGATGATATTTAACACGTCAAGATTCTAGAATGAACCACATATTGAAATGGGGTCTTAGGTGCTTCTAAGAACAACTTTTCACCCTTAGACTGATGGACAATCAGAATGGAAAACATATGTTCTAGAGGATATGCTCTGAGTATGTGTCCTTGTTTTCGACAGTTCTTATGAGTGGAATATTCCACTCTTTGAGATTTATTATAAATATATCATTTATTGTAAAAATCATACGACTATATTCCAATCCTTATATGGAAGTACATGTAGTTCACCATTGATATGGATATTGGTCAGTGAGGTAGTCATACTAGCTCCTTATCTCGTTTAGAATACTTTATACAATGGTTCATCTCACCTTGATGCATATGACTATTGCTTAGTCTAGAAAACAATCTTATGTTGATCTCAATTGATTAACTCATGAGTTCATGTTTAGGGATCATGTTTGAATTTGTGTATTTACTATGATAGGGAATTGATAGTTACAAAAGAAGTGAAATATTTGACCACATTTTGTATGCCCTTTTGAAATGATAGACAGTGTCATCCCTATAGCCTATCTATTGATACTAACTCAAGAGGTACCATTGAATTCATGATTTCATTCATGTATCACAACATTTCCAATATATATTCGACCTATATCGTACGTTATATCATGTGGATGTTTTGTTGCATGTTGATGCTACCTTTATGGACTATCTCCTACGTATTTTTGATTGGGGAATGAATGCTCTATGAGGCTCGTATGTCCCTCTAGTATGGTTCCTATCGTAGCATAGTGAAATATATCATAAGAAATTAGAGAGGGATACTGAGACATGTGTCCAATGGAGAGAGTTTTTTAGTCAATATTTCCCCTCCATTTGAAATGGATGTCAGGGATAATTTCATTTAGGGGGATTAATTTGAAAATGGGATTTCAATCAGGTATGGATACATTTATTTTTTGTATAAATCATTAATTTGGACATAAAATGGCAGAAAAATGGGGTAGTAAATGTTTTAGGAGAGTTTGAGGAATGTTTATATACTAGAAACCATATTTTTGGGAAAAATCGTCAAATCACAAAGTTTAGATTGAACCACACATGGTTTCCGCACGGTTTGGAAAACTGAATGAAATGTGTATTTTCAAATAAACCCACCTTGCATTGTTGGTACATGTCCATGTGGCATAATGATGAAAATTTTCATTCATACTAGATAAACATGGATGTTTTCTGCACGATTTGTCAATCATTGAGTACAAACCTTAAACATGCCATTTTCTGGGTTAAATGTCAAAATTTTCCAATGTGATTTAGTTATGCTCACTACTTCTTCATTAATGAAAGATTATACCAAAATTATATACATGGATCTAATTTTGGAGTATTTTGATGGAAAGTCATAGGATCAATAGATCTCCATCTTCTAGGATCTCATTGGGAATCTTTACATAACGTTGTATGCATAATATTATGTACTTGAGACCTCTTAAACAATTTTTCTACTTGTTCTCTCTCGACCAATATCCAGGTGTTATCTTTTTTCTTATTTTATTATATCTACTCTGATATGAGCCATATCAAGGGCCTATAAAAATGGAGGAGAGTCCTAAAACCATAATGAGGGTGGTAAATATCTCATACCCAATGTTCTATGATTTCGGGTATTTTTTGTGGTGACCATCGAATTCATAGGGTTCTATTTATAGAATAAATATTTCATATTTATATTTGTTGGAAGTATATGGCTATTCTTGTCCCATATATGTGATAAATTGTTGGTGGTTATGAAAAAATCTCCATCCCTTCTATGTCAGAGGTTATTCCATAATTAATTCACAGTATTATTACATGTTTGATCCAACAATCATGTGACCCTGGGATTAACCACTTTATGGTTAAGAGTTTCTATATTAATTTTCTTGATTTATATTTTGAATTGCATAATTCCACATACCATGTGTCAATTTTACATGACCCACTTATGGTATGTGCTTAAAATTGATAATTAAATGTGAATGATTATTCAGTAGCATATATGTCTTACCCCTTACCACATTAATCTAATGTATATAAAATAACCTTAAATTATGGAATAAGAATTAAATGGATTAAAATGGTTACATGAAACACATCCTTGTAAGAAAAATGAAAGGAAATTGGTGAACCATGTGACATGATAAAATTTTGGCATGATAGATTAACTTATCACAATAATGAATGTTAAGTCATGAAACAAATGAAATATTACATGACATCCCTATCAAATATAAATAGTCTAACTCGATCTCACCATGCAATATGATTAGAGAATTCCATGAGCACTTAGAAACCACGTTCTAATTCAAGGATATGATTTGCATAGGTGGATAAACACATACATCCTAAACAATCTTTATCTGGGGTTTATGGTATAATACTATATGATCCCTATATATTTCTACAAGATCCCTTAGATACACTCCTTAGATCCTGCATTGACAAGTAGGTTCAATGGTTAAATCAAATCAGGATCTGTCTCTACTCTACCATGTTTTATCTTAGTCGATAACCTTGGAAATAGTAGGCACCTCAATATTTAATTCCTTGTATTAAAGTCCTGGTATTACACTCTAACCCTATGCCAGGCTACATTTATTACTGAGTTGGTTACCGTTGAGGATTATGTTGCATTGGTTATTATATTGGGACTTCACAATTAAAGATCATTTGTCATGCATTCCATGTTACACCTCAGATCCTTCACTATTTATTCTCCAATGATGTGATGTATGTGTTGGATATGGATTATAAGAACTATAAATATTAAATGTTTAATTACCTAATTAAATTACCTTGTAACATTTTCATGAACCAACAAATTTCTCTTGCAGGTAATTGTGTATTTAGTTTCATTATATTGCTTTACATTATACATGCATTCTTTTACACTTTTACATTTCCATTACATTGGCTGAAAGTTATAGACAAAATTTGTGGTGGCCAACTAAGATTTATGTCACACCGTCTCCAGGTGTTGTTTGGTACTCGAGGCATATTACATGGTTCTAGTTGTTGAAAAAACGATCCATATGACTTCTAACACTGTATTTCTTGATGTTTAGAATAGTTCTTAATAAAATAGGACCGAGTTGGAACTTAGAATGCCTGGGATAGTCTTTTAAATCCATTATATATTGCAGAACATGTTATGCATGTTATTTTACCATTGTTTTCCATATCTCTAGAACAATTCATATCGTCATCCTTTGTTGAATAATATTCTAGTAATTTCATTCATTATAGTTGTCTCTGTTTTCCATTGGTCCTTCTGTTAACATATATTTCATCTAATATATACATATTTATAATATAAATTACTATGTTTCACTTTGGTAATGAAAATATAATCTAACCACAGACACACCCCAGTTCCTCGCTACTAGTCGACATCCTCTAGAATTTGGGGAGAATCACTTGTGACCATATGGAGCACCGGGATCAGGGCACCCATCCAGTGGCATCCGGGTATTTCACGTCACATGTGGTATTTATATTATATTTTATATTAGTTTACGGTAATATAATTTTTATCATAGGTTACCAATATATTGATTTTCTATTCAAATCACATAATTCTATGGGGTTTGAGTTCTCTCTCATTAAATTTTCTGTAATCATATCTTATGGCATTCATAGGATATAATATGAATTTCAAGAGTGTTTTATGAAACCTAGTGTTTCACTAACCTGAATATGATAGGTTATTCTATACAAATGATGTTTCATTGATTTCCTAGGATCTGGGTGATGGAATCTATGGTTGTTGGGACGGAATACCCATGCACTAGGACGAGGTGGGGACTATGACCAATAACACATTCTATTAAGAACATGTTTTTTGGGGATATTGAATCTCCTATAGTACTAGAATAATAATTTCCCCATTTTTTAACCAAACAATATGAGTATTACATGTTATTAATATTTTTTTTCATATTCCCCTTATAGATTTTTACCTATATTAAAAAAATCTGTACTTCCCAAATTATAAAACCCACTTAGTAGATCCTCTTAATGGATATACAGTGGATTCCCCTTCATTCCTTTTTTGATTGACTTGATATATACATTGTTTCTATATGATTGGTCTACTTATTCCCCTATTATGTATTTTTTTACTTTACCATTAATAAATTAGTAAAACCATAGCATTTCCCATGGCCGATTATATTTTTTTTGATTGGGGTTCTAGTTTTTTTCATTTTTTCAAATGTGTGTTAGGACTCATATTTCTCGAATATATATATTTTCATATAATGTGACATTATTCAGAATGAATACCATATTAGACTCTCTATTTATGGTATTTTCGATATATAACATTTTATTATGAGTTTCCTTTTGTTATTATTTATTAATTTTCATCCAAAAATATTTATAAATAACTATTTTATAATATTTTAAATTATTCATTTTTATTATTGAAATTTTTATGTTAAATGTTAATTTTCTAAAAGGTTTTTTTTAAAAACCACAATTGATTGATAAAAATTTTAAATGTTTTTTAATATTTTAAATTTTTTTCTAAAGGGGATTTAGTGATAACCTCTTTGGTTTTGAATTATTCACATGTTTTTGGATTTTTTTTATAAAATTTGTTTCAAAAGCGATCTTTTTTTGAATTTTTTTTGAAATTATATTAAATTTATTGTGAAGCATTAAAAATTGTTTTCCAATATGATGAAAAAACAGTTTAAATTTTAATATATTATATTAGGGAAATGTTTAATTTTAAAATTGAAATAGCGGATTTTGAAATTTTTTTAAATAGATTTTGGGTGGTTTATCTTTTGATTATTATGTTTTTAAAATTTTATAGCAAATAGGGAAACATGAATCTATGGTTAGTGAAATTGGAACAGGGTTATTCTCATATATAATTATCTATTTTTATTTCATTTAATAATGAGATTCATTGAGGGGAAAACTTTTTGAGAATAAACAAATGAAAACCATGGAACTGAAAAATCTCGTTGATGTTTCATTTGTAGAAGATCATGAAATCTTATGATGTCTTTTATATTTGATGTTATGGATGTAAAATTTTGTTTAGACCAAGACACAGAATATTCATATGGCTTGATCCAATGATTAACATTTATTACTATGAATAAATTATATATGGATATTGGATGTAGCTATTTTCATGTGTGATTATGTTAATAAATATTATTTTGAGGTGAAATGATGTTATGAGCATGATGTTAATTTGAAAACATTTTAACAAATATGATGTCAATTATGTTAATTAGCACTTTCAATTCTATATTTATGTACTATTTTATGTCCTCATAACCGTTTCCTATAATTTATTATGTATTTGCAGTTTTATTTCTGCTCATGTGTATAACATAGTATGGTATATTTGATGGATTAATTTAATTATATTTATATTTAATGAGATATGTTTTGGAAATATGTTTCTTACCATGATATGAAATGTTTTTTATGTCTTTAAAAATAACAACAGTATTAATAGATGGTTATTTTATAGTAACAATGATTCAAAAAGTGATCATGAATATGTAAAATGAGTTTTTATATGATACATATTATTTTTATTGTACATAACACATATAATGAATCATGGTTATATTTTATTTGGATTTATTACCGAAAACGTTCACATTCCATTAGGAATATGAAGAAATTATTTAGAATGCTGTAAGCAATGAAAATGGAACCAATTTGAGGTGGTTCTTCTTGATTGACACCATTTTGAGGTTATCATGTTGAAAGAGACATAATCCAATGAATTTTAGATTATAAGGATATTTTTTTAGTATGTTTAAATCTTGTTTCATCTATTAAATTGATGTTTATAAATTGTTTAGGTTTAATAATTTTGGTAACACAAATTGGGGTATGGGGTGTTCTTTTTTTATATCGCCATCAATATAATTAGTATATTTAGGCTTTATATTGTAATGATATTGAGAAATATTTGGTTTGGTATTTTATTAAGGGTGAAACAGTTCCATGTGAATATGTTGTAAGACCTTGGTACTAGTTCCCACACCATGATAGTCACGAATGTTCCATGGGTAAGTATAATATTGTATTAGGTGTCTCTTAGATCTATTAGTGAGGCTAGGTTGCTAAATACATAAAATACGTAATTATTATACATATAACATTATTATATGAATCAAAATATGAATATAAATCTCAATAACAATCGTCAAAAAACTAATATAAAATACATAACACATCCAAATGAATAAAAAATTAAATATCCCGTTACAATACTTCATAATAATGTCGTCATTCTTTTTTCAAACCAATAAAAAATTTCATGATTCCCACACTAGGAAAGATCAAAATAAATATCTTTATTTTTATATATTAAATTTTCCTTCAATTTTAAATTGAAATACTATTTTCCAAAATCGATTATCTCTTCACATTGCCCAGAAAACAAATATGATCAAATAGTATCTAAAACAAATCTATAGTGATGGACACCTAAATAATATAACAAAAATGATACACTAGTAGCCCAGTCCTTGAATAGAAATGAACCATTGATATATAATAATGTTTTATAATTTATATTACCTTGTAGATCCTTAAAATACTAAAATATGTGGCAATAATTGGAACAATTATTTAATTTCAACATGAATTACCACACCAACCACAATGTCAAATTATTGTATGTTATCAATGCAAGATACAACAAGATTATTTATAAAATATATTTCAAATAATTTCAAATGGACCACAATTTTTTAATCATTATAATAAATCTAAGGTCCCATTACCCAACCATGATTCAACCAATCCACAATAGACCATTTAAAAAAATTATCAATATGTTTTCATTATAATGATGAATTTGAAAACAATATGACTTCTATATAGGTTAAATGAATCTATAAATAAATTAATTAACTCATCCACTGATCATTAAAACCATACAAGAAAACATTGAAAAAAATTTAATAAAAAATTCAATTAATATCCAATAAACTATATTTTAAATTTATTTTGAAATAATAAAATTTAATTTTTTAATAAAAAATAATGTCCTTTAAATGGTTTAATTATAACACATTCGGATTAAAAAAATAGCATTAATTTTTCCCATCAAATATAAGTTCTTATATAGAATTATCTAAATTATAATATTCTCATTCCAAATGAATCATTTTATTTTCTTTTATTTTTAAAAAAATAATTTTTTATTATTTTTATTATATTTGTGAATAAATAAAACTATTCTATGATATTAATATATTTTTAAAGATCGTTATATTGTAAAAATATTTAATCCAAAATCTTAATTCATACACAACATTTCTATATAATCTTTTCATGAGAATACATAAAAATTTGTATAAGTAAAGGGGTAGATTAACTATTATGAAATTTTTACCATTTATTCTAATTTTCCATGATAATAAATTTAATGTAAATATATAATTCGAAATATCATTTTTCTCACAAAATAAATCAATAAATATTTAATATTATTTTTAAAATAAATTTGTAATAATTTAAAAAAAATTAACTGATCATGCTATATTCATTGAAACTATTTTCATTTCTTGATTGATGTTACGTTCGAAAAATTAAATTGAAATTATTAATATAATAATATATGTCATTTAAAAAATCATAAAATATATAAATATATATATTTAAATACTTATTTATTTTTACATTTATTCTTTTTTATCCATTCAAATAAATAATTATACTCCATCAACAATCATTCAAACATAATATGTCATCTAGTTTTGAAAATTGAATATAAATAGAACAAGAATTATAGAATCAGGAATCCAATGTATTGGAATTGAAATTATCATTCTTATCACCAGAATAAATCTTTCTAAAATTAATTATAAAAATTGAAAACATATTATGTTCTTCATCCATGTTATGATTTCATATTTGTTTCTTATTATATTTGATACTTCAAATTAATATCATTCAATTCATCCCCATAGTTAATTTAATCCCAATTTTAATAATTTCATATATCATATTCATATGTCATTTATATCAATTATTTCCAATTAAAACCTCTTAAACTATATCCTAAATTTTAGTCAAAGAATGACATTATGAATTAATATGATAACATTTTATTAATAACAACCAAATCAATATAATATATTTATATTCCATTTCTTCAAAATTAACTATATAAATTATTTTGTTATTCAACCCAAATATTACAATTTTTACATATTAAATACTTTAGATTAATTATAGAAATGAGAAAGAATCATTATAGTAATTATAATATCAACAAACTCTTTTAATCATTTTGACTCTTTTAAAGTCTCAAACAAGATTGTAAATGAATAAATATAGTAAATTAAACATAAATTTTTCTAATTTTTCAGATTAAAATTAGAAAAATAAATTAAATTTTAAAAAAGTATATCATTAAATGTTCACATTACCCTTAAAACACATTTTAATAAATATATATATTACTTTTAAAAATTATTTATGTTAATCATGTTTCAATATAATAAAAAAACCACATCATCTACAATTATCAATTTCATTATTAAGAATAAAATCACATATAAATATTTATATACTTAATTTATCTTCAGAAATATCATTATCATCATCATTAAATATGCCTTGAATGAGAATTTTTATAAAAATACACTACTATTTTTAAAATTGATTTATGAGGAATATTTAATTTTATAAATACTGCAATAATAAATAAAACAAATACATTTTATAATTCAATAGAGGAATTAATAACACTAATTGAAAAAAATAAAACAAATTGTATCTCATAATATAGGAAAATTAAATCAAATAGAGTGTTTGACCTTTATATCCATTGTTAGAAATGGGATCCTATATCTAAAAATATACTATATTTACATGAATCTTCAAATAACTCAACAGGTTCACATATCCCTAAATGTTGTGAATGTACCTCATCTATAATTTAATATGAATATAATTATTCCATGTTGTGATTCATTCTATATAGTATTCACTCAAATATTACATAATGAGATATAATTTATCAATTTATAAAAAATACACCACTGAGTTGTTGAGCCTACTAGAGTCCAACTTTTTTATACATTATCAATATTAAAGATATTATCCGGAATCAATTTAACTATTAATAAAAGTATAAAATAAAATAATATATCTAATTATATTGATATGTCATTCTATAATCCTTCTATACATCATCATATTATAAACCAAAAGAATAATGAATTTTTATATAATGAATTAGAGAGTCATTCAAATAATACTGTATAACGCACAATAAAGACCACAATAATTTTATATTAAGAACTAAAAACGAATAAAAATAACAATAATTAATCAATAATCAATTACTGATATAAAAATATATATTGGAAAATTTCTATATTTGTTTGAAGTTCTACCAGTGAAATGATTCCATGATGATTTTATTTAGTTGGAATACATTTTAGAAGGTAGACCATTGCGAAGGAAACCAGTCTACAATATCATTTATCTCACAGAATAATGTATAATATTTGATTAAATACACTATTTTGGAGTAAGTAGTTATTCCAATAATGACAGTACTATGTCGAAATAAACTTATAGGAGGATAAAAGGATACCTAGGTATTAATAATTCAACTTCATTGGAGTAAACATATTTTTTAGAATATTATTTGATGAAAGATCGCCTAAAAATGATAAACCAAACTCCATTATATGGATATGATATTTTAAAGGTGAGTTTTATAGAAAATGATTAAATATGGGGATGTGTTCTTATTGAAAAATAGAGTTTAATTTTCAAAATAAATATTATAAATAATATCATAGTGGTTGTTCTTATTGCACGGAAAAAAATTACAATATCAAATAATCTGTTTGAGTATAAAGGTTTCATGGTGAAGTTTGGATAATACCATGGAAATATTTTGAGTGAATATTTTATAATATAATACCATATCATTATTTATTATGTTTTCTTTTGGAAATTTGAAATTAATAGTAATTTCACAACAAATTAGTGATCATAATTTGGTGATGTCATTCATGGAAGTACCATATTTTTTTGAGTGATTTAACGAACAATACTACAATAATGTGGGCCTGGAGGAAAAAAAATTATTCATAAAAACTATCAAGATGTCAATATTCAAATATATCATTTATTTTAAGACACTAAATTTTTTTATTATAAACATAAAAATAAAGTAAAATTGTGTATATATATTTATATTTTAATCAAGGTGAGTTAAAATTTAAATTAAATAATAAATTTGTGATTCTATCAACATAAATGACATATATTTTTCATCATATAAATGTGGGATGATAAACAAATACATGATCAAATTCTACATCTTTAATGGAAATAGAATGTAATGGGAGTGGAAGATAATAAAGTGTATCTCTATATAAATCAAGTTAGTTTACTATGTTTTTAGTAAATGGTCTTATTATAATCCGTCATTTTTGTAATAATTTCATTAGTTAAAAATATAAAAAAATTGATTTTAGTGAGACTTATGAGTGACTCGGAGAAGTGATTTTTAATACTAATGGGTTCTATAATAATATATCCTTAGTCAAATAACTATACATATTAATGAAACATTATGTTTTGTTAGTGAATATTTTATATAGAAACATCAACATTGTATTATCCTCGGTCATATCGAATTTTGAGTAAATCACATAAAAACATCACATCATTTTTTCTTTACATATATTTAACTTCATATTCAATGTTTGGTATCTATTTTATCCATAAATAAATTTATATTATAAATTTTTGAAGGTCATTCAACAATTATTGAATTAATATAATTTTCCCACCCTTTCCCATGTCATTTACATTTAAAGAAAAATGTTTTTGTATTAGGGATGTTTGATATATGTGTAAATAATATCGTAACAGTAATAAAAGTTTCCTTTAATCTGATAGGAATTATAATAATGTACAGACATAATTTTGAGTTCTAGATGTTCCATATATCACATTTATTTAATAAATTTGAATGGATTTCAGCACATTTTACTTATATTTCATCTTGGTCAACAAAGAATATAGAGCAATAATATTATAAAAAAATTGTAGTCACACATCAGTGAAAATGGAACGAATGAAATATCTAGATATTTTTCCAATTAAATCATTATAAGTTTATATCCAAAAAATCCATTTATATATTATGGGAAAAGTTCCACCGCAAAGATGAATGTGATTCTATGATTTGTGATTTTTAATAAAAATAAATACATAACAATTATGAAGACATTAGGATGATTCTGAATAAATCACTTAATTTATTCATCGATTAACTGATCATTTTTAAGAGATGAATAGACATGGAGAACACTATGATGATATCCTGATCATAATGATATTTATATAATGTTTCTATCATAATTCATTTGAAAAGATCCTATGCTTGAATATAATTACCCATATGAACTTATAATGGATTGTATACATGGAATTATCATAATATTTTAGATGGAGTAGAATATAAAAAAATTTAAGAGCATTACTCATAGTAATTGTTTGAAAACAGAAACAATAATAACACTGTGTTTTGGGTTTTTATTTAATTATTTTAAAATACCATGATAAAAATACTTGGGATTTAATTGTTATGTTTTCCAAACAAAAATAATAATTAAATGATAATTAAATTAAATTCAAAGGATAGGTTGGACCATTTTAATTCTAGAAAACATTTACTTTTATACATTACAATCAATATTTCATATATTGTAATATTCTTGGTTCCATAGGGAAATGGAAATTAATTGGATAATGTTAGGTTATATGTTCAGTATATTGTACAATATAATAGACAATAACACAAAACTATAAATGGAATACATAATATAAAAGGAATAAAATAAAATAAAATAAATATGAATGATTCGATGATAATTATATATACAAAGATATCATTACAATAAAAAGTATTAATATTATGTATACAAAGAGAGAATAGAGTGATGGAATTCATAATTAATGATATTATAAATATACCGTTATGGATCTATTCTATGAAATCATACATAAATGGATAAATTATAAACCAAATCCCAAAAATAGAGTGGATTGTGAGTCCTATAAATTCATAGAGTTGTATATTATTCTTCTAACAACTAGTTATATGACAATGCCAAAGTATCCAACATATCAAGATAATGGTTAAATAATACATATCATAATATTCCCAAGGAAACATATACATAATCATTAATATGTAATAAACATATAAAATATTTAAAAAAATGATATATTAATTATCATTATATATATTTTAATATTAATTATATAGATATTGTATTACCCCTGGTTTTCGGTAAGTAGCCCTTGTTTTTTTCCTTTTAAGTGCATGATGTTTATGGGAGATGATTGGGAAAATTTTGGGAGACTTATAAAGAGAAAAAGGAAAAAATGTGGTGACGCACGGGCTACACATGGTTTTCCAAACCATGCGGAAGACATGCAGGTTGTGGTCTCTTGGACATAGGAGAGCGCATGGTTTACACACGGTTTGGGAAAACCGTGCGAGGAGGTCCTGCATGAAGCATGAACAAGGCAGAAGCTAACACATGGTTAGCACACAATTTGTCAAACTGTGCGGACTAACCGTGCAGTCACATAAAGATAGATCCTAAAATTTTGGATCTAGCTCATTTTTCCTTTAATATCTTTATATAAACCTCCTAAGCGGCCCTAACATGGGATTACACTCTTTTGATGGTTGGAGGACTTCTCCCAAGCGTTCTAGTGGCGATTCGAAGGGTTCTATTGGAGAATCGAAGCCAGATTCTTATGTTATGTGATCGTTCTTGATGGTTTGTTAGATCTACTTATATTTACTTCTCGTCTCCTCTCGTTTTCATAGATCTACCCCCATTAGGGGTATATCTAAAGGTGTGGATGCCAAAAATGGAAATATTTGGTCTTGGTTGCGTTATGAGATGAGATCTAAGGAGGATTCTTGGAGTTTCGACCTGGCGTTCTTGAGTGTTCTTCATGCGTTGTGGTTTTCGCCTAACTTGTTGAGGTAGGTGACTTCACTCTTGACTCCTCTTGATAGAATTGATTTAACTTAGTTTCAAATTGGCTTATTTGAATGAAATTTATTGATAAAGGCATGGAATAAATCTTCTTTAGTGATGATTTATTATTTGAGTGAAATTCTGAAATATAGGTGAATTGTTGTGAAAATTGATTTATCTTCATGAATTTAAAATGTTGATTTTAAAATGTGGGTTTTCTGAAATTGGAAATGGTTTGATGAAAATGGGTTTTTCAATAAATAGGGTTTTATTGAAGTGGATTGAGATTGAAATGGTTTTGTTGAAATTGGTTTTCAATAAAATGATGGTTTTATTGAAATGGTTTGAATGGGTTGAACACACATGGTCTGCTGGAAATGGTTTTCAATAAAAGGAGTTTTATTGAATGGTTGGTTTTGACATGATTATTGGTATTGTGTGTTGTGTGTTCATATTTCATTGTACGGGGCTTGGTTGAAATAAGGAATTATACTCGGTAACAAACGTTTAATGGCACATAGTGACTTAAGTACGAGGCTTGGTTGAAATATTACCTTGGGCTCGGTGCCAACGGTGTAATGGAACATGAGGAATAATTACCTTGTGATGACTTGGTAGATTGATGAGAAACCAATCATGAGTATGGAACTGTCAAAACGAAGCATGCATGGTTGATTTCACGGGGTTTTGAAATGGTTGGAAATTCCAAAAAGGGATGTTTTTGAAATGGTTTGAAAGTTCATTTGGTTTTTTTCTTGATAAATAACTTGTTGTAAAATTGGTTTTGATTGCTCTTGGAATACCTTTGGTTGTGAATGGATTTGGAAATTGTTAATATTTAGTTATAAACTGTTTTTGTGAAAATTATTTATATAATCTATTTTATATAATCGTGCTAACTCATCTATCCTAGTGGCGTGAGTATGGAAGTCATTGGGGGAAACCTACTGTGTTTTATACTCACCCCTGCCCTGGCACATTGATGCTTTGGAGATGCTGATTTCTAGGACACACGTAAAGGAAAAGCATCTCATTAATTTTGGTTGGTGGTGATGTTTGGGAGATGTTGTAGAGGTGGGAGTCTATGGAGCACGAAGTCGTGTAGTCTCTTGAGAGTCTTGGGTTGTTGATCTGACGTGCATTTGTTACTTTGTTCAGTCTTTCACTGTTGTGTACTTTGAGGTGGTTGTTATAAATGAAGTTGTTGATTGTCTTTCCTTTATTCATGCATCATGTAGTTATGTTTGGTTTTGGATGATTGGTTAAGGGTTATCTCTTAAAGGGTAAATCGTCCCCCACTTGTATTCGAAACCCTTCAGCATTTATTTCCAGCCTTTAGCGCCTTGGAGATGTCGCTTAAGGCCATGTAATGACTCGTTGAGATCTCAAGCCAATGAGAATTGGTGGGTCATTAAAAATGGTATCAATCATGGTCGATCCAAATAACATGAGGTACAAATGGTCTCAACTTGTTCGGTCCTTGCCTAACATGTGGACATCGATGTTCTTGGTCTCGGAGTTGAAATTAATTCCGGTCTATTCCCGGGGTTGAAATCTTAGACATGAGTAGGATTGTCGAGACATGAAATGTATAGCATAAAAGGATGTAGCTAACCCATTTATTCTGAACAACAAGTTACTAGGGAGTTGGGTACATAAGTATTTTAAGACACTTCTAGAATGTTGAAAATATCATTGTCATGGGTTTAGCCAATGAGATAAGCATAACATGCATGGTAGAAGAATGACATCCAACTAGGATTGCATATCTCATGGTGAGGAATTGTAACGCCCCGACCCCAGCAACCCAGAGCCGGTGTGTTACTTCATAACATTGGCATGATCACAAAAGATCAAGTCTCGAAAGTCCGATTAGTTTAGTAGCCTTGGAAACACTAGATACATTAATAAGTCTTACATTACATAATAAAGTAAAACAAATCTACTACATCTTCTCTTCATTTCCCCTTATAATACCCCTGCAGGCCATTCATAATATACTTCTTCACATCCTGTATAATATTAAAACATTGAAATGGGTGAGCTCAGATGATCAGTAAGGATAACAATATTGCGGAAGCTTTCATAAATAAACATTAACATTTATAGCAATGTATAACAAAAACAAAAGCCTTTTAAACATGAACATAAACATAATATGGCAAAAGTAAAATGAGATAATTCCATTTACATATTCACATGGATATTCAACTGGTCGAATAATCACATTCAATATAATTAACCACTTTCATAATGATGTAATGCATAATGCCAAACATTCTGAAACATTTTTTCAAGGCCTCGGCCAAGACGTCTAAAATGATTAAAGCCTCGGCCAAAATCACAAATCAAATTGGGAAAGGGCCTCGGCCAATTCCACATATAGTTGTCTCATGAGACCTACCGATGCATCGAGGAGCTATAGAGGGCTCCACCCATCACTTATTAAGTCCAATGCATTCCTCATATGAATACGTTTAAACATATCATAAACCATAACATAATCGTATCACATAAAACATGCATAAAGGAAACATAACATTTCCACATTTCAACCACAAGATATCAATACAACACATTGATATAATAAAAAAAATTTCGAAAACCATATTCAATACCAAAATAAAAGAAAGGTAAAACATGGTATTTATTTTTCTTTTGAAAAAAGGTATGGCTTGTAAAGGAAGCCGAAAATCGAATAATGGTCACGGCGGCGGAGAAGTCATTGTCGCTGCATATGTACGACAAAAACATTCGCTTTTGTCGTCTAGTAAATGCTTTTTATAAAAAATATTCCTTTTGAATAAATGTAAAATTCAAAGGGGTTTATACACTGTATAAAAGAAAGTTGTTTATAAAACCAAATATTCCTCAATGAAAGGATATTGAGACGAAGTCCTTAAAAAGATCATTTTTAAAATAAAATAGATCTATTATGTGTATTCACTATAGGTACACATAAAGAATGTAAAAATACAAAATAAGACATAATAATATCATGACATAATGTGAATGTAGGAGATTAACCCAAAGAATGGAAGTTGGGTTAAGAAATTCCCTTACCTTGCGTCTTGTCCTGACTCGACCATTCTTTAACCTCCTGAATATTAAACTAGAGTGAATTTATATTTACATAAGAAACTTTTTCATGTTCATTATTTCTTTTATATCACTTATTACCATGTTATGAACATTATGTAATTATTTAAGTTAATAACGGTCGTTTTGACGATCTTAGGTACTTGAGTCAAAAATAAAATTCTTATAATTACAAGTTGTTCATGTGGTGATATATCCATTATATACAGAATTATATTCATGATATAGATATCATATATCTCATATATATCCAGTATATACACTCATTTATAATATTCCATAACGTTTAGAGGTAAGAAATGAAATGCACCATTCATGGAGACGGTAAGTCGTACGTACGAATGAACGCTACTTTCATTTCTATTACATATTTAATGAAATGAAATCAAAATTATATAAAGGTATGATATAGTTACATTATAATATAATATATAATGTCATTTAATCCATCCTTTATACAACCCACATATGGCATTAACGATTCACATCACTTTGAGGGGGCGGTAGTCCGCACTTCCTAAAATGAAAATATCACGTTTACCCATAATGGAAATAATAGAGGTATGCAATAAATGAAAAATAAAGAACCTTAAGTAAAACATAAACATATTATATATCATTTATAAATATAATGACATCTTAATGGCCACCTTTGAAAGTGTTTTAGGAGTGTTGAATAATCATCGTTTCGTGAGGCAGAAATTCGCCATCCACAGAAACTGTATGCTCTTTAACCATTATATGTAGGTGTGTGTAAGTGTAGCTCGAAAAAATATTAAAACAACATCCTAGTATATTGAGGATACATGTGTTGTTACAAAATAATTGAATAAAAATATTTTAGGGGGTTGGATAAGAAAAATAAAACAAAACAACATTAGAGAAGACATTACCTTAAAATCGGGTAACTCTTTTTGATTTGAGCCAAAGGCTCCTTGGGAAGAGTTCTGCCCAAAGTGAGTCTTCTAGGAGTAATAGGGAGAAGTTGGGAGAGTATTTGGGTAGAGGTTGTCCGAGCCAAATGTCTTGAAAGTGTGAATGAGGTGGTAGAGGTGGGGGCCTTTTATAATAGGAGAGGAGGGGCACTCTTGGAAAGTAAGGAAATTTTACATTACTATACAATGCATTTCAGATTCTAGAGGTCCCACACTTATATAATTAGTGGATATGGTGATAAGGGTTCTAAATATACCCATCCAATAGTATTTGGACAAGTTTAAGCCTTGGATTGTACATTATCGTTTCATTTTATTAAAATCGTTAAATAATGAGGTCATCGCTACATCATAATGATTTCATAAATAATTTAATTTATTTAATATCTACAAATTATAAAAAAATACTATTATGTAGGAAATCTTTTTATCTTTCCAATGAATATTTATAGTCAAAAATATGACTTCTATATCCCCATGTAAAAATTGTTTTTGTAAAACATTTCATGTTTGTGTCATTTTTTACTTTAACATTAAATAAAAGGTATTTATGTCATTTTCCAACTAAAGTGGCTCCATGGGGTCCCCAAGTTGACCCATGGATTTTCTTGGTCGGTAATTCCTCATCCAATGAGGGTAGGACATGTTTGATGCTCATCTCATAGTATTAAAACATTATGTTTACCTTAAACTACACTAATTACCTCTAATCGCGATTAAGAACTTAAAAGTTAATATTCACCAAAAAATTATTTTAATCTCATTTAACCACATTTTACTTCTTAATGACAACCATGAATGTTGGATTTTTGAAAATCAAATCACAGAAGTGGTAATATTTTATTTAAACGAAAAATCTGTTTTTTAACTACCACATAGTGGTTTCACTATTAATCAAAAATTGATGTTTTTCAGAACAATGCCAAAAATTCACCCTAATCTATAATTGATATTCCAATTTCAAAAATGATGTCTATTTTACAAAATTCCAAACATATAAGTTTCATTAATTTATTTTATAATTAATTCCCGCTGTCACAACAATTAGCGTGTTTTTAAGAAACAATTTATATCAAAAGATTGACAATTGTTCATGCATAATTTCAATGTTAAATTAATTCTAATGACCACTATTGGATAAAATGGTAAAAATCTATTCTAATTATACATTAAAACTAATAAATATTATAATTTATCACAATAAATTATTTTGATTAAAAAAGTTGTTTTTATGTATTTTTCACTATTCATAAAAAATTGGAAGTTCTCAGAAAATTACAAAAAATTCATCTTAGGGTAATTTCGATATTAAGAATACAAAAATGAAGTCCATTTTGAAATATAAAATTTCTATAATTTTAAAAAGTGGTTATTACTATTCATAACGTCTACTTTGATTAGTCGCGGTGTTTTAGAACTCGAAGTTGCGTACAATGAAAGCTATTGCATTATTGAATGAGAAGCGTATCGTAAAAGCTCGGGGTGTTACATTCTCCCCTCCTTCAATAAATTGCGTCCTCGCAATTTGAAGTTTTTCTTTAAAAAATAAAAGGTTGAAAAGAGAAAATACCTTTGTGCAAAACCCACATCGGAAATAAGATTAATAAAATTTAGCCTTAATAAGAGGGAAATGGAAATAAGAAAGTTACCACCAAATTATGATCTCGATAAGGAAAACATTGGTGGAAATTAGAGAAATATAATTGGAGGAAAAACGTAAATATTTGTAGGGAGTGATTGAGGTCATCAATCACAATCAACTGTCAAATTGAGGGCCGCAAAGCCTTCAATCTATGTTGATTTAAAATATTTAAAGTTCAACAAGACATAAGGTATTAGGGTAACACATTTTTTTGTTTTAATATTCATTTACTAATGTTTAAGAATTAATTTATTAATTTAATAAGAGATAGGTATATATATATTTATGCTTGACAATTAGAGTTTCAACCTTCAACTCATCTTTCACTCAAAAAGATAATAGAACTCAAAAATACTATACTTATCCTAATTGTATAAGGTTCCAAATGTTAACACATACCTTTTAGATTAGTAAAATTATTTTTTAATAACCAGGGACTTACTGTAGGCTAATGGTTGGAAATAAAGGCCTATCGCACTATGGTTGTGGGTTCGATTCATGCAGCTTTGTTCGACGCGACGGTTTATGCCCCACCATGCAGGTTCTCCTTTTCCTAAAACTATAGTATTATAATATTCCAAAAAGAATCTTCAGAAATGTTTTAACCTTAAACAATACTATCCAAAGTTCAACTTAATCCATTCCAACCTTTATAGTTATCCAAAATACCTCATTCCTGACCTTCTCTAAAGGGTCCTTAAATTCTAAAATCAATTGTAACATTAGATTCCCTAAACAAAGTAAAGTTTATCTTATTGTCACATACTAAAAATATGATTTCCTTCATCATATTAAAACCTTAATGATAACCAACAAGTACTGAAATAAAATCCTTATTTATATATATCAAATTATTCTAATAACCAGAATATAATCCATGAGTCTAAAAGAACAAATACATTAATTAATCTGCTTCAACTGTAGTAATAGCATAAGATTGTCCTTGATCCCTTGGCCTTTTCTGAGGTAAGTTCCCCTGACGCTTAGGACATTCATTTGCATAATTCCCCATTTCCCTACAATTATAGCATTCAACATTGATAGCCTCTTTCTTTCCATTGCAATCACGAGCCTGGTGACCTTTTTCTCCACATTTATAACAAACTCTCATTCCTTTTAGGCAATCACCAGGTTGATTCTTCCCACAATTATCACATAATGGAAAATCCTTCTTTCCCTTTTTCCCTTTATCCGTCTCTTGTTCCACCATTCTCTTCTTCTCTTTCTTTACTTTGTTTTCATAAGACATAGAGAATTCCTTTTCTGTCTTGATAGCACATGAGACAATATCTTCATATGACGAGAAGCATTGTGAGACTAATGCTCGACGGAGAAATGGTTTTAACCCATCAAAGAAATGATCAATCTTACTACTTGGGTTATGTATATAATCTGTAGCATGCCTCGCTAACCTTGTAAAGTTAGCCTCATACGTTGCGACATTCTCATCCTCCTTCTGCCTCAGACTCAGATATTGCCTTTCCATATCTGCTCAATGGTCATGTGGAAAGTATTTTTCTAAGAACAGATCTTTGAACTCTCTCCATTCCATACTTGATACTTCTTCATCTTCCTTTGTGTTTTGAATCAATGACCACCATTGATCGGCATCTCCAGTGAGGCGGTAAACTGCCATGATAACCTTCTCCCTTTCGCTACTCCCCAAGGCGTGGAATTTTTTCTCTAAGGAATTTATCCATTGCTCAGCTACTAATGGATTTGTAACCCCATTAAATGTTGGCGGTTGTTGCCTCATGAAGCGGTCTAACATTGATCATCCACATTGCGGATCATGGTGCTCCATACGAGTAAGGTTATTATTCATAACCTGAGTGAGTTGTCCCAGTATGGTAATAAGTTGATCACTACCAATTGTATCTCCAGATCCACAATAATTATCTCGAGCAGGAGGGAAATCCCTACACGGAGTTCGTTCATTGATACGGTTTCCATTCCTTCCCCTAGGAGCGATTTCTAAACAATGGTATAAACTAGATTAGTTTATGAATCAAAATACATAATTCCATACATGTAAAATACTTAATATAAATTGAACTATTTATGGACATAATCCATAATCATAAAAATGTTTTCTTTGAGGAAGTATATACTCATAACCCTTTATAGTGGTTTATAAAGAAAATGAGAATTATCTTAAGCATATCCCCCGGGAGTGTCGTAACCAAGAATGCAGCAAGGCCCGTTTTCGTGCACCAGTTCCCGTTCGAGTCTAGCTCAAAGCGGTGTTTTCGGATTTACCTCTAGGTACATCTGTGCCAGAGCCGCCTCTACCTGATCGTATCCAGGCAGGGATGTATTTCTCGTAATACTCAAAACTACTCTATAATACCAAAATTCTAGGAAGTTCTTCTATACTAATCCTCAAAGTCTCTCATTGGGCTACGTGCTCTAGTCAGAGTTTATCTAAATCTATCTTCCAAGGGTAGTACTAAACTTCCTATGATACCAACTCTAACGCCCTGACCCCAGCAACCCAGAGCCGGTGCGTTACTTCGTAACATTGGCATGATCACAAAAGATCAATTCTCGAAAGACCGATTAGTTTAGTAGCCTTGGAACCACTAGATACATTAATAAGTCGTACATTACATAATAAAGTAAAACAAAGCTACTACATCTTCTCTTCAAATACCCTTATAATATCCCTGCAGGTCATTCATAATATATTTCTTCACATCCTGTAAAATATTAAAACATTGAAAGGGGTGAGCTCAGATGCTCAGTAAGGATAACAATATTGCGGAAGCATTCATAAATAAACATTAACATTTATGGCAATGTATAACAAAAACAAAAGCATTTTAAACATGAAATTAAACATAATATTACAAAAGTAAAATGAGATAATGCCATTTACATATTCACATGGATATTATACTGGTCGAATAATCACATGCAATATCATTAACCACTTTCATAATGATGGAATGCATAATTCCAGACATTCTGAAACATTTTTTCAAGGCCTCGGCCAAGTCGTCTAAAATGATTAAGGCCCCGGCCAAAATCACAAATAAAATTGGGAATGGGCCTCGGCCAATTCCACGTCTAGTTGTCTCATGAGACCTACCGATGCATCGAGGAGCTATATCAGGCTCCACCCGTCACTTATTAAGTCCAATGAATTCCTCATATGAATAGGTTTAAACATATCATAAACCATAACATAATCGTATCACATAAAACATGCATAAAGGAAACATAACATTTCCACATTGCAACCACAATATATCAATACAACACATTGATATAATAAAAACACTTTAAAACCCATTTTCAATACCAAAATAAAAGAAATGTAAAACATGGTATTTATTTTTCTTTTAAAAAAACGTATGGCTTGTAAAGGAAGCAGAAACTCAAATAATGGTCACGACGGCAGAGAAGTCGTTGTCACTGCATACGTACGAAATAAACATTCCCTTTTTTCGTTTAGTAAATGCTTCGTATAAAAAATATTCCTTTTGAATAAACGTAAAATTCAAAGGGGTTTATACACCGTATAAAAAATGTTGTGTATAAAACCAAATATGCCTCGATGAAAGGAGATTGAGACGAAGTCCTTAAAAAGATCATTTTTAAAATAAGATAGATCTATTATGTGTATTCACTATAGGTACACATAAATAAAGTAAAAATAAAAAATAATACATAATAATATCATGACATAATTTGAATGTAGGAGATTAACCCAAAGAATGGAATTTGGGTTAAGAAATTTCCTTACCTTGCGTCTTGTCCTTACTCGACCGTTCTTTAACCTCCTAAATAATAAACTAGAGTTAATTTCTATTTACTTAAGAAACTTTTTCAGGTTAATTATTCCTTTTATATCACTTATTACCATGTTATGAACATTATGTAATTATTTAAGTTAATAACGGTCGTTTTGTCGATCTTAGGTACTTGAGTCAAAAATAAAATTCTTATAATTACAAGTTGTTCATGTGGTGATAAATCCATTATATCCAGAATTATTTTCATGATATAGATATAATATATCTCATATATATCCATTATATACATGCATTTATAATATTCCATAACGTTTAGAGGTAAGAAATGTAATGCACCATTCATGGAGACAGTAAGCCGTACGTACGCATGAACGCTACATTCATTTCTATTTCGTATTTAATGGAATGAAATGATAATTATATAAAGGTATGATATAGTTCCATTATAATATCATATATAATATCATTTACTCCATCATTTATACATCCCACATATGGCATTAACGATTCACATCACTTTGAGAGGGCGGTAGTCCGCACTTCCTAAAATAAAAATATCACGTTTACCCATGATGGAAATAAAAAAGGTATGAAATAAATAAAAAATACAGAACCATAAGTAAAACATAAACATATTATATATTATTTATAAATATTGTGACATCTTAATGGCAACCTTTGAAGGTCTTTTATGAGTGTTGAACAATCATCGTTTCGTGAGGCAGAAATTCGCCATCCACAGAAACCGTATGTTCTTTAACCATTAGATGTAGGTGTGTGTAAGTGTAGCTAGAAAACTTCTAATAACAACATCCTAGTATATTTAGGATACTGGTTTTGTTAAAAAAGAAATGAATAAAAAGATTTTAGGGGGTTTTAGAAGAAAAATAATACAAAACAAAATTAGAAAGACATTATCTTTAAATCGGGTAACTCTTTTTGATTTGAGCCAAAGGCTTCCTTGGGAAGATTTATGCCCAAAGTGAGTCTTCTAGGAGTAATAGGGGGAAGTTGGGAGAGTATTTGGGCAGATTTTGGCCGAGCCAAATGGCTTGAAAGTGTGAATGAGGTGGTAGAGGTGGGGACCTTTTAGAAGAGGAGAGGAGGGGCACTCTTGGAAAGTAATGAAATTTTACATTATTATACAATGCTTTTCGGATTATAAAGGTCCCAAACTTATATAATTCGTGGATAAGGTGATAAGGGTTCGAAATATACCCATAAAATAGTCTTTGGACAAGTGTAAGCCTTGGATTGAACATTATCTTTTCATTTTATTAAAATCTTTAAATAATGAGGTCATCGCTGCATCATAATGATGTCATAAATAATTTAATTTATTTAATGTCTAAAAATTAAAAAAAAACAATGACGTAGGAAATCGTTTTATCTTTCCAATGACTATTTATAGTCAAAAATATGACTTGTATAACCCCATGTAAAAATTGTTTTAATAAAACATTTCATGTTTGTGTCATTTTTTACTATAACATTAAATAAAAGGTATTTATGTCATTTTCCAACTAAAGTGGCTCCATGGGGTCCCCAAGTTGACCCATGTATTTTATTGGTCGGTCATGGCTCATCCAATGAGGTTAGGACATGTGTGAAGCTCATCTCATATTATTAATACATTATTTTTACCTTAAACTACACTAATTACCTCTAATCGCGATTAAGAACTTAAAATTACTATTCACCAAAAAAATTATTTTAATCTCATTGAACCACATTTTACTTCTTAATGAAAACCATGTATGTCTGATTTTTGAAAATCAAATCATATAAGTGGTAATATTTTATTTGAACGAAAAATCAGTTTTTTAACTACCACTTAGTGGTTTCACTATTCATCAAAAATTGAAGTTTTTCAGAACAATGCCAAAAATTCACCCTAAGCTATAATTGATATTCCGATTTCAAAAATGATATCTATTTTAAAAAATTACAAACATATAAGTTGCATTAATTTAGTTTATAATTAATTCCTACTGTCACAATAAATAGCATGTTTTTAAGAAACGATTTATATCAAAAGATTGACAATTGTTCATGCCCAATTTCAATGTTAAATTAATTCTAATGTCCAATATTGGATAAAATGGTAAAAATATATTCTAATTATACTTTAAAACTACTAAATATTATAATTTATCACAATAAATTATTTTTATTAAAAAAGTTGTTTTAAGTATTTTTTACTATTAATAAAAAATTGGAAGTTCTCAGAAAATTACAAAAAATTCAACATAGGGTAATTTCGATATTACGAATACAAAAATGAAGTCCATTTTGAAATATAAAATTTCTATAATTTTAAAAAGTGGTTATTACTATTCATAACGGCTACTTTGATTACTCGCAGTGTTTTAGAACTCGAAGTTGCGTACAATGCAAGCTATTGCATTATTGAATGAGAAGCGTATCGTGGAAGCTCGGGGTGTTACAGGAATGATTTATGATTGTGTGCAATGATGTAAATTATTGAAAATTGTATATTTTGTTTTCAAATGAATGATTTTGAAAAATGGATATTTTGTGTATTTTGGAAATGGTTAAATTTTCAAAAGAATGCAGAATGTTTTCAAAAAATGGATGAACATGGAAAAAGATTGTTTTTGAGAAAAACAATGTTCTAATAGTTGATGTGATAGAATTTGAAATGATATGCCATCAATTTCTAGATAGTGATATTGACGGAGTTTTTTGTTGGTTTTGAAAATGGCACCTAGTAGGCGTCGTCGAAACCAAACTGAAGAAGCGGCGGAGAACATGGTTATACCAGAACCTCGCGTGATCCAAGAACTAGTTCACAGAATTATCCATTCATTTCAAGATGTGGATATGGGAAACCAGAGAAATGAACCAAGGCACGTGGATCATATCATCCAGTTCATGAAGCAGAATCCACCTAGCTTTTGGGGTGATGCTGAATGCGAAGATGCAGAGGTGTGGCTAAGAAGGATGAATCAAATCTTCGATTTCATCAGCACACCAGTGGAGCTGAATGTAAAGCTCGCGACCTATATGCTAGATAATATTGCACTTCAGTAGTGTGATTTAGTGGTGAAAGCTAAATTGGATGAAGAACTTACATGGGAGGATTTTCAGGAATTGTTCAACAAACAATTCTTTCCTCACACGTTCAAGATCCAGAAAACTGTGGAATTTTTCAGCTTGAAACAAGAGAACCTCTATGTTATAGAGTATCCTACTAAATTCATGAATTTAGTCTGTTTTTTACCAGTGGTTGTGGAAAGTGCGTCGTTAAAGGAACAGACCTTCGAATCGGGGCTAAGGTAGGAGATTCGATCGAAGATTGCGGTGCTCTGTATCATGGATTATACAGAAATGGTGAACAATGATATGGTTGCGGAACATGATATCTTGGGATCGATAGGAGGGGGAATGATGATACCCACGGGAATGGGTGGGACTTCTAATGCTGGGAACACGAGGAAGAGGGACACCTACATCCAAGGTGGGAGTATCAATCAGAACCAGATGGTGGGATCGGTAAACCTTCCTCCAGGACCCCTGAGCAAAGCTGGTTGTTTTCAATGTGGCTCTTTTGATCACATGAAATTAGAATTTATAGCACCACTGAAAGCATGCCACAACTGCAACAAGATGGGTAATCTTCAGCGATACTGTCGTAGTGCTCCAAGGTTATGTTCTCGAGACAATTCTCAGGTGTCGCAATCATCTTATGCTTCGACAGGACGGGGAATGTAGAATCAGTCTCGTCAACATAATAGAGTTATCCATGGTGATTATCGGAATACCATGACTCCTCAACCTGGGCAATCTCAGCAAGGCAACAAGGAGAACAGTTCAGCGACGAAGCAATTGTATGGATCTGAGCAGATAATGGTAGATGATCAGTTTGGACCATCTAAGGTGAGAGGTATAATTCTTTTGAATTCTACCCTTTTACAAGTTTTGTTTGATACTGGTGCATCACATTCCTTCATTTCTTCTCATACTATTGACTTGATATGTTTAAAACTGGAAATGATGCCTTCTGTCGTGAAACTGAAAACTTTTCTTGGTGAAATAGAATGTCAACCCTTCGTGTGTATAGCATGTGTTATAACCGTTGATGGAGCTGAGCAGAAGTGGGACTTCTCTATGTTGGATATGGATGTCTATGATGTAATCCTGGGTATAGATTGGTTGACAATGTTTAAAGATCACATCGACTGTTATATGAGAGCTGTTAGTTTCACGACTCAGGACGACATCGACTATCTCTTCAGAGGTGAGAGGATGGTAAAGAAACATGCAAAAAGCTTCTTGGTATCACTAGTGGGAATGATCTCTCAACAGTTGGTAGTGTTGACCTTGGCATCAATGGAAGAAATTGAGGGAGATAGTTTTCCAGCTGTGGTGGATCAATTTCCAGACGTCTTTCCCAAAAACATCTTAGGGTTACCACCTATAAGAGAACTGGAGTTTACAATTGATCTCCTTCCCGGGACCAGTCCTATTTCCCTTCCGTCTTATAGGATGGAACCAATAGAGTCACGGGAATTGAAAGTTATGTTAGAAGAGTTGGAAAGAAAGGGTTTCATTCGGCCAAGCGTGTCCCTGTGGGCAGCGCTAGTTTTGTTCGTGAAGAAGGCAGATGGAACTCTACGGTTATGTGTCGATTATCGTAAACATAACCTTGTTATGATAAAGAATAGATATAAAATTCCATGCATTGATGACCTGTTTGATCAATTGAGGGGATCTAAGTGGTTCCCTAAGATTGAATTTCGGTCAGGATATGACAAGTTGCGAGTTCGGAAGGAGGATATACCGAAGACAGACTTTAGAAGAAAATATGGCCACTACGAATATTTAGTCATTCATTATGGTCTAACTAATGCACCATCGGTCTTCATGGATTTGATGAATCAGATATTTCATCAATATCTAGATTTCATTGTTGTAGTGTTTTTGGACGATATCTTGGTGTATTCAAGAACATGGGCTGAGCATGAGAAACACATGGAGATAGTGTTAGAAATCTAGAGAGACCATCAGTTGTATGCCAAATTATCAAAGTGTGATTTTTGGATACAGGAGGTACACTTTCTAGGGCCATGTTGTTTTTGAGAAAGGTGTCTCAGTGGATCCAGAAAATATAGAAGCTGTTCATTCTTTGCAACCGTCGAAGAATGTCTTTGAAATAGGAAGGTTTCTTGGTCTAGCTAGTTATTACCGACACTTTGTGCATGAAATCTCATGACTAGATACAACTATGATAGCATTGACTAAGAATAATGTTCCATTTCAATGGAGTGAGGTATGTCGGAGATCGTTTCAAGAGTTTAAGGTTCTCCTTACATCTACACCCATCTTTATTTTTACGGAATCGGGACAAGGGTACGTGGTGTAATGCGGTGGTTCAGGATCAGGGTTGGGTTGTGTTCTTAGGAAAAGAGACCATGTTGTTTCATATGGTTCAAGGAAATTGAGGGTGCATGAGAAGTATTACCCAACACTTGAATTGGAGTTATCTACGGTCGTCAATGCCTTGAAAACATAGAGACATTAACTCTTTGGTGAGAAATTTACTGTGACCACAGATCAAAAAATATTGAGGCACATTTTCTCACAGCGAGTTTTGAATCTGAGGCAAAATAGATGGATGGAGTATCTCCAAATGTTCGACTTTGAATTGATGTATACACCAGGAAAAGGTAATTTTGTGGAGGATGCATTGAGTAGAAAGTCATATGCTCAGTTGGCGAAAGAAGTTTCAGATGAGTGGAATTTGATGTCGGTCTTAGCCGACATGCATGTGGAATGTGAATACCGAGGTGATGTTGTGTTTTTATTTTCAGCTACACTTGTTCCTGGTTTAGTATAACTGGTAAAGGAGGCACAGAAATCTGATGTGGAATGTGTAGAGATGAGTTCAAAACTCAATGGTGGGGAGACCATTGGTCGCTAGATATTGGATGCCGGTTCAGTTTTGTGTTTCAAAGATCAGGTTTTTTTGCCTATGGTTTGTTAGGAACAAATCCTTCATGCTTACCAACATTGGAGATGGGATGTATATCTAGGTACACAGAAGATGTATATGGCATTGAAGGAGAATTTTTGGTGGAACGGCATGAAAAGAAAAGTTTCTGAGTTCATCTCATGATGCTTAACGTGTCAGCATGTTAAAGAAGAGCATCAGAGACCAGCTGGTATATTACATTATTTACCTATCCCAATGTGGAAATGGGATTAGATAGCATTGTAATCTGTTATAGGACTTGCAAGAACGGTCTGGAAACACGATTCCATCTGAGATATAGTGGTCTGTCTGACCATGTCGGCCCATTTCATCCATATTTGTAAAACTCATACGATGGATGATCTTTCAAAAATAAATACACAGGAATTAGTAAAGAGACATTGGTTACCAGTGTCTATCGTCTCAGATAGAGATCCAAGGTTCACATCTCATTTCTAGAAATCCTTATAACATGCCATTGGGACTCAGTTGACTATGAGGATGGCATATCATCCCTAGACGAATGGGAAATCCGATCGGACGACACAAAAGTTTGAAGACATGTTGTGGGCGTCTTTAATGGATTTTGGTGGCTCATGGGAAGATCATGTGCTGTTAGTGGAGTTCTCATACAATAACAGCTATCATGCCTCGATACTTATTGCTCCGTATGAGGCATTGTATTGGCGTCCTTGTCGATCTCCACTATGGTGCATGGAAATGGGTGAAACTTCACTAATTGGGCCGATCATTGTCCAAGAAACAATAGAGATGATTAACTTGATATAAAAGAGGATGTAGACGGCACATAGTTGTCAGAAATAATATGCAAATCATCGCCGAAGACCCTTGTCGTTTGCGGTGAGTGGTCATGTATTTTTAAGAATCTCTCCAAGGCTTGGACATCATCGTTTCATGAATGAGGGAAGGTTATCTCTTAGATATATATTCCCTTTTGAGATAATGGAACAGGTTGGAGAGGTGGTGTATCGATTGCGTTACCACCATGGTTCAGTGCAGTGCATAATGTGTTCCATTTATCTCAGTTGAAGAAGAATTAGCCTAATCCTGACCATGTGATTAGATGGGATCACGTTGTCCTAGAGGCAGATGCTTCATTGGTACGTATCCCGGTGCAGATTTTGGATAGCCAGGATAAAGTCAAGCAAGGAAAAAGCATCAGTCTAGTGCGGGTATTATGGAAAAATGGTTAGATTCAGGAGGAGACATGGGAACGCGGGAAAGAAATGAGGGAACAGTGGCCAGAACTCTTTCAAAAAAGCATGGGTTTTCTACATTCTGAGGACGAAAATGCCAATGGTGGGGAGAATGTAGTACCCCGGTTTCTGGTAAGTAACCCTTTTCTTATTCCTTTTATGTGCATGAAGTTTATGGGAGATGATTGGGGAAATTTTGGGAGACATTTAAAGAGAAAAAGGAAGAAATGTGGTGACGCACGGGCTACGCATGATTTTCCAAACCGTGCATAAGCCGTGCAGGTGTTGGTCTCTTAGAAAGAGGAGAGTTCATGGTTTATGCACGGTTTGGGAAGATGGTGTGATGAGGTCGTGTGTGAAATATGACCAAGGCAGAAGCTAACACATGGTTAGCACAAATTTTGTCAAACCATGCGGTGACATTACGTTAGATCCTAAAATTGTGGATCTAACTCGTTTTTCCGTTAATGGATTTGTTTAAACCTTCTATGCGGCCCTAACTCGGGATTAGTCTCCCTCGATGGTTGGAGGACATGTCCCAAGCATTCTGGAGCTGATTCGAAGGGTTCTCTTGGTGAATGGAAGTTGGATTCTTAAGGTATGGGATCATTCTTGATGGTTTCTTATATCTATATAGATCTCCTTCTCATCTCGTCTCTTTTTCATAGATCTATGCTCGTTAGGGGTATATCTAAAGGTGTGGATGCCAAATATAACATGATTTGGTATTGGTTTCTTTAGAAGAAGAGATCTAAGGATGATTCTGGGAGTTTTGACTCGACGTTCTTGAGCATTCTTCGTGCTTTGTGGTTTTGGCATAACTTGTTGAGGTAGGAAGCTTCACTCTTGACTCCTCTAGCTATAATTGATTTGGCGTAGTTTAAAATTAGATTATTTGAATGAAATTTATGGGAAAGGCATGGAAAATATCTTCTTTAGTGATGATTTATGATTTGAGCAAAATTGTGAAAGCATGGTGAATTGTTGTGCAATGTGATTCGTCTTCATGAATTTAAAATTTTGATTTTAAATTGTGGGTTTTCTGAAATTTTAAATGGTTTGATGAAAATTATTTTTTCAATAAAAAGGATTTTATTTAAATGTTTTGAGATTGAAAAGGTTTTGATGAAATTCGTTTTCAATAAAACTATAGTTTTATTGAAATGGATTGAATGGGTTTAACACACATGTTTTGATGGAAATGGTTTTCAATAAATGGTGCTTTATTGAAAGGTTGGTTATTCCATGATTGTTGGTATTGTGTGGTGTGGGTTCATATTTCATTTTATGGGGATTTGTTGAAATAAGACCTTGTTCTCGGTGCCAAACGTTTATTAGAACAAGGTGACTTATGTACGAGGCGTGGTTGAAATATGACCTTGTTCTCTGTGGAAAAGGTGTAATGGAACATGAGGAATAATTACCTTGTGACAACTTGGTAGATCTACAAGGAACCGCTCATGTGTATGGAACTGTCATAACGAAGCATGCATGGTTGATTTCACGGGGTTTTGAAATGGTTAGAAATGCCAAAAGGGGATGTTTTGTGAAATGGTTTGAAATTTCATTTCATTATTTATATGGAAAAAATAACTTGTTGGAAAATCGGTTTTGATTTCTCTTGGAATTCCATTGGTGGTGAACGGTTTTAGAACTTGTTTATAATTAGTTATAAACTGTTTTTGTGAAAATGATTTATATAAAAGGATTTATATAACTGTGCTAACTCTTCAATCCTAGTGTTGTGAGTAGGGTTTTCATCGGGGGAAATCTACTTAGATTTATACTCACCCCTACCTTGGCACTTTGGGGCTTCGGTAGATGCTATTTTCCGGGACACAGGTAAAGGAATACCATCTCATTACTAGGAGATAGTGGTGATTCCTGGGAGATGTTGTGGAGCTGGGAGTCTGTAGAGCATCGAGTCGTGGAGTCTCTTGAGAGTCTTGGGTTGTTGATCAGCAGTGCATTTGTTAATTTGTTCAGTCTTCCTCTGTTGTGTACTTTGATGTGGATGTTATAAATAAAGTTGTTGATGGTCATTCATTTATTCATGCATCATGTAGTTATGTTTGGTTTTGGTTGAATGGTAATGGGTTATATCATAAAGTGTAAATCATCCCCCACATGTATTTGAAACCCTTCGGCATTTATTTCCTGCCTTTGGTGCCTTGGGGATGTCGCTTAAGGCCATGTAATGACTCGTTGAGCTCTCAAGCCAATGCGAATTGGCGGGTCATTACAGATATCTAGTCGAGTATCAAATAACCAGCTTTGAAACTATTGGATATTAATGATGGAATGGGAAGGAACAACATTATATGACTGAAATGGAAGTAATAGTATATTTTCTATTCATTATATATTGATATTAAATGAAAATATCCATTAAGAATAATAGTTTTAACTCCCATGAAACTAAATGAATGATTGATTAATACCCCTTAAAATATTGAGTAATGAGACACACATATTTTATATCCAATTGGGTTATAATATTATAATATATATAAATTTCCTCATTGGTATATAAAGATTGAAAATGGTGTTCCTCCAAAATATAACCAGTTTAATCAATCATAAAACATGATTGAGCCAACCTCAAATTTTTAATTTTCATCATTTTATAGTAAATGTTCCAATATTATAAATTTTTCATCTATAACACATCAAATACTTATTAAACATACAATTTTATATATGTTAGTCTATGTATATGGAAATAATTTGGAATTATAATGTATTGTGAAGGTTGTATAAAATGAGGGAATGATTATATATATATATTAATATTATTATATTTATTTTTATATAGTCAAGTATAAAATAGTCCTCTAAATAAACAAAAATTATTTGAACTAAATAAAAAATATTTAAAGGATTAATAACCCTTACATAGTAAAATATCTTCAAAAAAATGAGAATGAGTGCTTCAGGTCCATAGAAACCCAATTGAGGGACTATATAGAGGTATAATGGGGTGGAATATGAATGAATATAAATTATATATTAATTTTTAATGTGGGAATGTTAGGTCTTTATACATATTGAAAGGGATTTGTTTTTTGATTTTAAACATTGTAGATTGAAAAAGTGGCTTTAAAAATTGGCCCATAAAGTATCAATGCTCATATAAAACATATGAAAACTAAATATAATGTGTATTCAGATATATACCAATTAAAAATTATTATATGTATATATTAAATGGATCCCTTTTTTGGTTATTCCACATCATTTATTAGAAATAAGACCAACAATATTGGAACACGGTTATAAATTTTCTTCATTATATTATCACAAAATATGTGTTTCTCAGATATCAAAATACAACTTGGTTCAACTAGTATGTAGTGTTATAGTTGTGCTCTTAGAATCATCTTTTAGTCCCCTATTTAGTTTAGTTATAGGTCATACACGTATCATCCTTCTATTCATCAATATTATATCATTATAGATGATGAAAATAAATTTCCCTTCATTTATAGATTTATAATTCATAGAAAAAATCATATAATTTCATTGGGACATCTATATATTATCATAAAATGAATATTGGGAAATATTAATGAAATTGAATGATAATACTCATTCATTAATATAATTTTTTTAAAAATTACTAATTTTTTTAAAAACATTACATTGTATATCCAAGTCATTGATAAGACTCTATGATCCTACACAATCAATACATCATACACCTATTTTTCCATGACAATGTGGAGGTATATTTCATTATCATTTCCCATGATTTATTCAATATAATATACTTTCACCTTTTTTCACATTTTTTATTAAATAAAAAAATTATACACTATTTATAATTAAATAAGTTTCATCCTTCGCTTTAATGATTGTTTCATAGAATCATAATTTTTTAATAGTTTTTAGATCATTGTCCAGAAATATGTGGTTCTTTCCATGGGTAATAAATCTCCTTGTTACATACGAAATAAACCTATATCAATTTTTAAAGGGGAAGTCTCTATTCTATTAATATATGTGTTATTATATATTAGGAATGTAATTTCTCAGATATTCCATGTAATTTTTCTATTATATAGAATTATTTTGAGACTAGGCACTATGATGGTGAGCCATTATAAGGCTCAAAGTGCCCGAAATAATTCGTCAAAAAATGTTAATATTTAAATAGCATACATTATGAGTTTCCCTAAAAATAGAATAAGTATTATAAGGATATTATGATCTGAAATACGAGGGAATTGTGGCATTCATTAGACCAAATTTACCATAGGCACAACATTTTCATTATTGTCTCAATCATGTAGTGGTAAAACCTAAAAAATGGAATTAATATAAATAAAATAAATAAATAATTTTTTATTCAAATAGTTATAACTCAAAAACGGTGAATCAGATTGAAAATATGAGACCACTGTTGAGATAATTAGGGTATTATTTCATTAATGGGATTCTAATATTAGTCGTTGCGGTCCAACATTGGATGTTTGTATTATTTTTGTAAAAAATTATTTTGGTACCAATTATTTTATAATCAAATCCATATAACTCCAAAATAGTAAGATAGATTAATGATCTGAGAGTAATATTGAGCTAATGAGGGTGTGTTACCCTTAGGCAAAGCTTAACATTAACATGCATGGATCGAGGGTGGATGTTAATTTTTTAACTATCCTATTAGGTTCCTTAAAATAAATGTGCGAGGGGGTTTCTCTAACATTCAAATAGGTGCGCGGAACATAAATATGGGGGAAATGTTCAATTCAGAACGTCGATAATATCCTAATAAGGGAATAACCTCGACCATTGTGGGTCAACCAAAAAAGTTAAATTTGAGACATTTCGTGAAAAAAATAAAATATACTTAAAATAAATTCAATATTTATTTTATTCAATCAGTTTCTGCTAAAACCCAGTGAACAATCAGCTCTGGGGTGAAGCAATAAGGTAATTTTGATTCGTCAATGAAAGGTATTAATGAGATAGTTTGGCAATGCACAACATGTCTCCTTCCTTTAATTAAAAAGGAAAAGACAGTTGAAAAATAATGGTGGTAAATTATATGATTAATGATAATTACCTCGCTCTCTCTTTGAAAACCAATGCTTCTGAATAAATGATCAATGAAGGCAAGTGGAAAAAATTAGAGAGATAAAAAATGGTGACAAATACTAACAGATCGATGAACGACAATGGCTCAGATCATCATACCTCTTCAGTGAGAGATCCTCAAACTAGGAAGGGGTTTAATTGTTTTATGTTTCCCAGTTATTATTCTAAAAAAACATAAGGGGATCAACAAACCAATAAGTTGATCTATAGATCATGTTTTTTTGTATGGGAAATTACAATGTGGTTTTCCATAGGTATTGAAGATTGTCCAATAGAAATATGATTCCAAGGATCCCTTGTTTTAAAACATCTAATGTGGAGGTTGCGGGCTGACAAAAACAAGGCCAGCATCCCTATGCTTGTGAATTCTTCATGGAAAAATCCATGAAATGAAAGGAAGGTGGATATGAGGTTATGGAAGTGATGGAGGAGACCGGAGAGGACTGAGGTAGAAGAAGGAATTGAGATCATACCATCATAGTGGACTCGGTGGCATGCAAAATGTGTTGCCGGTGCGACACCGCTGTCGCGACTAGGGCCACAGGTGGGAGGAAGCCCCACCCCAGGCGCCGCATGTGAGACAAAGTGGATACACTTAGCCTACAATGTTGTCATTAGTATCACGCTCGGTGTGTTCCACAACAAGAGAGTTGGAAGACCATTAGTCGCGGTGGTTGTATTGACAGTTCTCTTGCCTAGAATTGCGTATGATGAGCCGCACGCTCCCTGCGGGCCACCAACCGACATGGGGGATAACCGACTGACCAACTGTGCATGCCCCAACCAGACCTTCTAGCCCACTGGGCCGAGGTGGGACAACGTCCCAACAAGAAATTTGAGTTGTTATTCATTAGTGGACTCAACTAACTAGATAAATCATGGTCACACGATGACCCAGGCAAGGAAACCATACAGGCCCACCATTGCAGGCCGAGAATGATGAATTCTGGTAACTAGGGGAAGAATCAGTCTTGAACCACACACAACCCTGGTCGGGTCCAGTATGGACCACTGTTCCAATCCAATGGCCTAAACAGAGAGGGTCAAGTCATACAGGACCACGAGATGTGTTTGTCGGGTCGGTAAGAACCGTTAGGACGAAGGCTAGGCTAAACCTGCCCTATTTACAAAATGATACTTATCTTCTATACCATGTGACTGAATGACTCTCTGTCTTCTAAATTGGGAACCATGTTATTGGGATGTCCTTATGATATCGTCAAAGTGATATTTCATATCAGTTGAACCAGAAAGGCTTCAGAACTCAACTACCCACTGAGAATTCATGACTCAGCTATCAAATATACATTGTGATTTAGCTACCCAGTGAGACTCTATGACTCACCAATTAGTGAAACATTGAGAATCATCTACCCAGTGAATCTCCATGATAGAGATTTTAGAAATATTGTGTGTTAGAACTACTGAGCGATACTCTGTGACTCAGCTATCAGTGATACTCTGTGACTCACCTACCTAGTGAGACTCTGTGTCTTATCAATCTGGGATACATCGCGACTTAGAAACCAAACAAGACATCCTAAATCAGCTATTAGTGGGGCTATATGACTCAACTAGCAATCAAGGAATCGTGAATAAAATACTTAATAGGTCTAATTGTCCTTTATTACCTAAAGGACACATCGGGGATGAGTGCCTTTGTCGTGATTTATGTTTAGGGTTTTCAACTGTTACTTTTTCTATCCACACTTTTTGTTATACTAGGGTTGAGCTAAATATAGTAACTCTAATATTTTTTAATTCTTTTGTGATTTCCTTTGTGTATTAATGTGAGACCCATGTTGTTTTTCAAGTCCCTAATGAATATTTCATTATGAACCACTACATTGGATTCACTCGCATGTGTTTAGTCTGGTAAAGATGAATGATGACATAGTAGAGGTCTTGGTAGCCTTGGACTAGGTGGTTCCCATTGAGGTTAGGTAATCAGGACATACTTCTATGACTTCAAAAAAAACACTCTATTCATACTCCTCATGTGGGGTTTCCATGGTACGACTATCACATATTCCTAGTATTTTATTATTTTCAGTTCATCCATTGTACGGTTTGTATTATAGCCCTTTTGACCTTCAGTTTGTAATTTTATTCTTTATTTTAGTAGTATGCATGTTTACATTTTCACCGTTTAGGTGAGGTTCTGAGTCGGTGCATATAGGTACTCAGGAAAATGCCTCCCATTTGAAGTTTGATTCCTTCAACGCTAGTCATTGGACTGTATCTATAATGACGCGGGATTAAGGTATGTCACGACAAGAGTCCCAGGGGACGAGTCATGACAAAGTGGAATCAAAGGTATTTTTTTCCAGAATAATTAAGAGTCCATAAATTTGGATGGGGAAATACTATTAAGAGTTTTGAGTTAACCTTTTAGGCCAGTGAGTCCAATAGTAGTGTAAAAGATGATGTATCCATACACCATAACCCATAATTCATTTATTCGACTTGTTAAATGTGAAAATTAGTTTCATAGGGATTTAATTTTTTTAACATGACCATTTCATCTGATATTTAGCTCACTAGCTATAATTAATTGATAAGTATTCATATTGATTCCCATTCAAGATGCCTCCATACTGGAAACCAACCGGGATTCCAGTGCATGACCATGATGATGGTCCATATGTGATGAGGATTTGGTTCAAGGACTATCTCCTTAGATGTTACCTTCATGTGGTGTCCCATCAAAACCTCTACCCATTTGTTATTAGTTACTATAGGCACTACTGGTAGAGAAAACAAGTAGTTTGAGTTCCATAAATGACTTTTAGTGACAGAGACCTTTATGTGCATGAGGAAATCCTGATTAATAGTTAACTAAGAAATGGATTGAGTTCATGACCACGTTTTCATACAGTGAGGGAACCATTAGATCATATGCTGGTCCGGGCAGTGACTTTTTATATAGCTCAGTAGGGTGATGGAATGGTTTGAATTGCATAATATTATTTTGAGGTGATTTTTTAATGGACAACAGTTGAGAATCATTCTCAGAGAACGGGATATTTTCATAAAATCTAATGTGTTTTTGTGTCCAAGAGCATCTATAGGGTGACATGTAGCTAGATATGTAATCATTCAGGCATTCTGAATTTTCTAGGTACGCGATTAATATGATATATCTTCTTTTGGAAGTCTTAGACCTCTTATCAAGGTTTTTTAGGGACATATGATCTAGCACTATTCCACTATTAGTTAAAAATTATTCTAAGGTCCTATAGAGAACCTTTGTGGTTGGAAGTCCATTGGATATGTAGATACAACCAGTGGATGTCAGCAGCGGGAACATAACAATTTACACCAATCTCAGATACTTTTACTAGTTAGATGTTTCAAAAAGTGTTCCCAAGGTAGGGAGTCTGTAGATAATGTCTTATAGGGTGAGTCTAGTCGTCTTAGGAACATGTAATACTTTTCAAAATCTGTTCGAGGACATCTATCTAGTGATTTTCCCACTCGTCGTGCTGATAGCGAAACAGAGGATTGTCCACTGAGGTTGAGGAAGTGATTGGAACAGATTAATCTACATGGTGGAATATGTGGAAGAAGATAATAGAGTGTTTTATGAGGTATTATACATTTATAAATGTCATGAACACCACCCTGTGTATTTATACACAAAGACCAGGGAGCTGGTGGACCAGGGAAGGGAGTAGATGCATGTTGTCAAGGACTATGACACGAGGCCTATAGGAATGATTCGACGTACATTTTTCAACTAATAGCTACATCATTAATAGACATTGGTTCTAATCATTCCTTCATGAAAATATTCATGTCAAAACCTAGATTTTCTAGTTAAACTATTGACATTATCTGTAAGTATAGATATTCCTATTGTAGGAAACACAATAATACCACATATGTTGAAAGTGTGATTTGACACATCAGGTGTGAGATTGGGTTGGAATCACTTGGTAGAAGTGTCAAGACCTTACTAAATTATTTTGGGAATGGACTGGTCATCCACAGTTCATTCTCAGATTGACTATTTTAGGTATAATATTATTGAATATCTACAGTGTTAGAAAGGGGTTATTCATTGTCGGTAAAAAAGAAAACCCATATAGCATGGGATAAACTCATGCATAAGATGGTTCCACTAATCACACATGAGTCGGACAACCATACCATTGGTGAAGAAGATGTTTTATGTTTCATAGTTCCCAAAATATGTGTCAGGGTGAAGGAATTTCCTTTCAAAATATGTTTCCAGGGTGACCTCCCCATACGGGGATGAACTTCTATATCATTCTACACCGCATGAAGGCACATATATCAGTATCAATATATCAAAGTAATTTTGTAGAGCATCATAATAAGGGGGAATAGGTGGGGGATTTAAAAGTCAGGGAATAGTAAGATTCAGTGATAGAAGTAATGTTTGGATTATAGTCCCTTTAAAATTGTGTTCGTGGAGAACCATTACCCACATCCAAAGGTTCGAAGGGCACATAAATGAGTTAAAGTGGGTAGCTGTTTGTATGAATGGAAATGAAATCATAGGATTTATGGAAGTTGAGATAAAGGAGATGGCATGAGATCCTCCAGAAATAGGATATTAGGATAGTCTATACTCCTTGAATGGGGAACGTGGTGGTTGACGCACTCAATCGGGGCGTCTGGCCTACAACTGCTGATCGAATCAATAGAATTGTTAGTTGTAATAGAGATATCATCTGTGGATGATGATGGAACAGCTTACCATTAGTCAATGAATGTCAATCCACAATCGTACATTGAGTTAGGAAAGAAAAACATGTGAACATTGGTTGAGAGGCTCAACATTCTCTGTTATCCTTAGGACATTTTCCTAAATAATTTTTAGTAGGTCGGGAGAATGCCAACATTTTCATAGGATGTTTTGTTGTACCATAGATGTTTTGGGTGGAGGTGTTGAAAGCTTTCTATTAATGAAATTTTGGGTAACATCATTGTTTGGAGAAGATGTAACATGACCTCTGATGTCATTACTAGTGTATAGGGATGATGAATGTGGTGGAAAAGATTATTTAATGATTCCTCACATGTCAGAAACTGAAGTCAAAAAATAATGTACATGTAGGACTAGGGAAACAATTTGAGGTACCAGAATCAAAATGGTATAATATCTGTATGGAATTCAATATTAGTTTACTATGCTTGTCTAGGGAAAACAATTCTAACTAATTAATTGTTGAACGCCTCACCATGTTGTCTCACTTCCAACACATATAACAGCAGGGACCAGTAGATGGTTTGGTAGGCCTCTATGTCAATGAGATAGTGTTGATACATTTGGTTCCTTTTAAGATCGTCTCAGAATATGATACAAAATTTACATACCAGTTATTGAAGGGATTGCAGAAGGCTTTAGGGACTCAGATACACTAGGGAAAAACCATTCACCTCCAAAAAAATGGTCATATGTAGTAGATCATTTAGTTCATCGAGGACAATCTTCATTCTAGTGTCCTAGATTTTTTTTCATAGTTGGGTGGACCACCTACCACTATTGGAGATTTCGTACAATAATAGATACCACACCATAATTGGCATGGAACGACTCGAGGCCTTGTACGGGTGGTTTGGCAGATCACATCTATGCTAGACAAAAAATGGGGGTTAGTACTCAAGGGATCAGAGCTGTAATGGGCTACCACTAGGAAGATGATGATCATCCGGGAGTGGATGAGTATTGCACAGTGAAGGTAGAAATTGTATGTTCGTAGATGATGAAGTCCCTTGGAGTTCAAGGAGGGAGGACTTGTTTTCCATCTTGTCTAACCCCCACAGGGATAATGGAGATTTGGTCTGGGTGGAAAATTATCTCTGAGGTTTATTAGACCTTATCGAATTCTGCATAAAGTAGGCGAGGTGGCATACCACCTATATATTCTCCCCACTGCTTGATTTGGTAATGGATGTTTTCCACATGTCACACATGAGGAGGAATTTTCATTATCCATATCATGTCAATCTACTGGGGAAGATGAACATTGATTATTGGGAGTTCTTTCAGAATTACTTGAGGAGATAGATGATTGAAAGGAGTGGGTCCTTTTTGGATGGTTGATTCATTTAGTGCATGTTTGGCGGTAGCACAAGAACTTATAGGTTATAACATTAGAATTGGAGGCTCTGATTCATGCTCAGTACCCCCATTAGTTTGTTTATCATTGTTTTGGATTATGAGAACATGATGCCCAAAAAGAAGGCAGTAATGTAATGTTACCGAAATTATATGTAATTATTCTTATTATTTGTAATTATATTCATACCAGGTGTTGAGATAGAGGGCCATTCTGAGGCCCGGAGTGCGTGGAATGATATGTCGATAATTTTTAAACATGAAATATCACATGTGGGAAATTTTCCTCTAAATGTGTAATAACTCAGTAGTATCCTTGATCAGATATCTGATGGTTTCATTGCATTCAGGATGGTAGTTTTACACTAGTTAAGACTAATGTTTATCCACTGTAGGCCACTAGTGAGAAAACCCAAAAATGAAAAAACCATAAATAAAATAAATAAAATAATTAAATTATTTTATATTATTTTTCAAATGCTTATAACTCAAAAACTATTACTCGGATTGAAAATATAAGGCCTCCATTTATCTCATGATGGTAATCATTATTTTAGAAGAACCTAACATTGGCCAGAATAGGCCAAAATTGCAAGTATGTTTTTGTTCTTAAATAAAATATTTAAGTAATAAATATATTATTTTTAATTTATTATGACTCCAAAATGGAAAGTTATATTGGATATCCCAATGTGCCATTGTGATCCTGATATCTTGTTAACCTAACGGGGAGCCTAAATTTGACCTCTACAAGTCAACGATGAATGTAGATTTTTGAACTATTTTTTTATGTTCAGTTATATAAATTTGAGAGTATGGTTTTCTCTCCTCAAAAGAAGTGATCAGATAATAAATTTGAGGGCAACATTGAATTTTGAATGTCGATATTTTCCAAATAAGGGAATAGGCTCGACTGATGTGGGTAAAACAAAAAAGATAAATTTATGAATTTTAGTGAAAAAATAAAAGAAACACAAATGAAATTCAATGATTTTTTATTCAAATGGATTCCTCTACAATGTAATGAACATTCTGTGCTAGGGTGAATGACGAGGTAAAACTGAATCATTAATGAACATAATTAGTGAGACAGTGTGGTGGCACACAATGTGTCCCCTTCCCTTATTTAAATAAGGATCCATAGCTGAAAAACAATGCAAGGAAATTATCTAATATATAATAATTCTCTCTCTCTCTCTCATAAAAAACTCCATCGACGAACACCTTCGAATTAAAGTATAGAAAAACACTAGTGGGACTTATTCAATAGGTGACGAATGATGATGAATGTTAATGGATTGTGTATCAATGACGGCTCGAAGCTTCATCCCTCGTCAGTGAAAAATCCTCAATTCGGGTAGGGGATTATTTGGTTTATGTTTTCTCTGTTGTTATTCTAAGACAAAAAATGCAGATCAACCAAAAAATTTGTTGATCCATGGATTGTGTGTTCTTGTAGGATAGTGTTTACCTTGGGTTGTCTCATTAGGAATGATGATTATCTATTAAAACAATGATCGCAGGACTCCCCTATTTTTAAACATATAACGTAGAGCACGTGGGCCAACATGAATAATGCCCAAGCCCCTATGCTTGTGATTTCTTTGTGGATGCATCATTGACCTTGAGGAATGAAGGATCGAAGTCTATTGTAGTGACGGAGGAAATGAGAGAGGCCTGAGGGAACATGCATAATTGAGATCGGACCACCGGAGCAGACCCCTTGGCCCACAGAAGGTGTTTTTGGTGTGACACCACCGGCACGACGACACTAGAGATTGGCGATGGAAACCACAGGCATGAGACAGTTCCAAAAGAATATATTATTCTTGAACATATCACATATGGTAGACATGAAATATCATAATATTTCAAAATTTCATTTTCAAAAAGGATACATAACATAATAAAAAAATTTATAACTCAAATGCATGATCTTTAGTAACCATTTCCCTTTCATTTACAACTAGTATGAATGAAATTTCTTTAACTATGATAAAAATAAATATAAAAATAATAATTTACTTTTTCATAACCTTAATATATATATATATATTAATACCCATCATTAATAACAATTATATTAATGTATACGATTCTTGTAATATTTTATATCTATTATTAATATATTCATCCTTTTATAATTCTTCAGGCTAATTATAACATTAACCATATAGTAATATCTAATTCGTATTCAATATAAATTTACTAAAAGTTTTATATATAGCTAATAATGATTTCTAATACTCTTTTATCATTCCCTAAATGTCTTGTGAAAATTTTATCATCGTTGTAATATTTCAATGAATTTATTTTATCAATTATATATTTTTATAATATGATAAATTTAGAATATAGTATTCTTTTATAAATATAACAATAATTATTTTGTTATTTTATTTCAATTATATTTTAATTTATGTTTACATTATCATCTATAATAGGATTCTATACCATCCTTTATGTATTTTGTTGAATTTACACAAACTATTGATTCTTTAAATCGATATGTGATTATGGATAATGTGGTGTGTATTTGACATAGTATCATTATTTGATATATATTTAAATTACATTATTTTTTTATTGGTAAGCCCATCATTAATACTTTTGGATAAAAATGGAATTGTAGAAGAAAATAAAAAAATATTTGTGGATGAGGTAGTCTATGCACACAAATTTTTGATGTTCCATCGTTCATCGATGTTGGTGGGAATTAATAAATAATGGGTGTTCCAAAAATATTAAAAACATAGTTTTGTACTAATAAATAATTATTCTTGTAATTATGGGGGTAAGATATTTCTATGATTAGGATTTAAACAGACGAAATAATATTGATACAATTATCAAACTGGGGGATCAATTTTTCCTTAGAATAAAAATTCCATTTGAATGAATCATGATATATATGAATGACTAGGGGAATGTTCCTTTATTAGAGGAATATATGTAGTGTAAAATGGATCAATATTAAGGTGTTATTATTATGTAATGTTTAATTTTTATGAGTTAAATGAGTAACTATTTATAATTTTTGACATGATTTTATTATTAAGTAATATTAATTTTTAAGTATTATCAAGAAACTATTCATGGTTCTAGTTATAAAAAATATAAATATTCAATATTTTGTTATGTTTTGGAAAATAAACATTAAAAAATTTTCCAATGATTATTTAATCATATTACAAACCATTTACAGATATATTTTTTTCCTTTAGAATTTTTTTTATAATGGTACCATATTTTAATCCTTCATATTTTTTATATATAATTTAAATATGAATTATTATATAACATATAACTATTGAACATAAATATTCAATACAATTTACAATATTAAATTACTATATTTAGTTATTATAATTTTATCATAAGAGTATGTATTGTGGAGAATCATATATTTTAAAAAAAATTATTTTTATTAAAACATATACATTAATTATAATGAAATAAAAATAAGATTTATTAAAATTAATTAAATTGAATTTTTATATGTTATATAATATTTTTTTAACAAAACAATAACTAAAATAATTTATAACAACATGATTTTATTAACTAAACAAAACATAAGAAAAACTTTTTCATTGAAACACCACATAAATAAGCAATTTTTAGAACATGTGTTCATAATATCAATAATAGTATTCTAAAATTATTCATTAAAATTCATAATATATATTTATATATTTATATTTGTAAATTAAATTCATTTTATGATAAAAAATTTAATAAATTTGATGACATGAATAAATTTTTTATTTTCACTATTCTTAAGAAAATAACATGTTTCTAAAAACTCTCAAGAAAAAATTATAAACAAATATAACATTGAAAAATCTAAAAATGATGTTAATTTTTTCAAAATCACATCAGAAATTTTATTATTTTAATTTATAATTAAATAGGTAAAATATTGTCAAAATTCATTTTTTTGGAATGCCACCAATTACTCTAATGTTAATCCTTTTATTATATAAAAGATCAATATTAATGAATAAGATTAAATTTTAGAATGGAAATTTCATTATTTTCATAGATTCATGAACATAGTTGATTATTGATGAAATGTATATATAAATATAAATTCATAATTCACATACAACTATTTATTCCAACCAATAGAACAATTCATTTAGAAAAACCAATTTTCTATTGTATTTGGTGTTGTGTTTTGATAAATCCACTTAACTAAATATTAAATGAAGGATTGAATAATATTATTATTACATTAGACCTAATTATATGAATTCTGTCTAATCAATTTCATTACATATAATAAAATAAGTGATGTTATTTTTCCCTCAACACATCTTCAGGTTCACACATATCATCATAAAACAAAATATTTAACATTGAACAAATAATTTTCATGTTATATAGAATGTTATCTCATTGGTCAATAATTTCCATCAACGGTTACTCATATAAGTTTCATTATTCCAACATCATAACATTATAGAGTAACAATGATAATGTTTCAAGTATGTACATTCTCTAATGTGATGCATGGAAAACATTTTGTATTTGATATTTGTGTGCAGGGACTGGTAATATATATGATATGATTGGGAAACCATATATATCTTGAATTTTTCATTATAACATGCAATAAACATACCATAACTTAGAACTATAATAATAGACAGCCATGTATATATTTAAAGGAACCCCTTTTAAGTAAACATAAACTCTAAATTGTGTCGATGATTATCTACATAACTCATTTGAGGAATGTTTGGAACATTCTTTTTTTGTAGAATGGGTTGAATCATATAACTTTTTCATTCAACATGTTTATGTACTATAATAATAATCTATCATACTTCAACCCAGCATATTGAAGTGATGCATGTCTTCAAATAACAACATCATATTGTTTTATCTAACAACTTTAATGAAAACATTTCTCTACTAGAACATTACTTGGGAATGTTTTTTCTAGAAAATATCTTTTAATGTCATCAAATAATATATCATCTTATAATCTAGAGTTTTAATATTCTTCTGTGACTAACCCTCTACTGGAGAATGATATATTTTTTCAAGGCTCGACTCTATCTTCAAATATATTTGAATACCTCTCTAAAACACTAAGGTAATCCTCCAATCCCATTAAGATAAATAGATAGGTTTCCTACATTCATCCATACCACTTCCCTTTTTTTATATTAGAAATATCTTTCTAGTGATAAATATTTTAGGAAGAGGAAATTTAATTTACTATGAAAATGAATCAACTATAACCCATATGTCATTATGGAATATTTTTTTTAGTGATTACTATGGAAAAGTCCATTTTTATGGTTTACCATTTCCATAATAATATATTTAATGGATGGAACATAACATATGACTATTTGTCTTCATCCATTACATACTAACAAAATAAGAATAACATATGTATTTTTCAATATCTTGCTTCATTCTATCCCACATGAATGTTTATAAGTTCACATATCATTTTTTAATAACATTATTTTATAGAAACAACTGATTTATATGCATTATCTTATTATTCATTCTTTGTTTTTGTTTTTTGTACAAATTTCATGTTTTAAAATATTTTAAATCCCATTTTTTTGGAATAATTTGAAATATTTCATAATTTTTTTTCTAGCACTAAGTATTTGTTATATGATTTCTGGATCATTAAGTGCATGAAAGGATGAGTTTTATTTTTGTAATGAGTGAATATATATCTTCAAATTATAAATTTTTTATTTATCCCCATTAATACCATGAGTATTGGGTTTTTTTAATCATAGTAATGTATAGAATAGAATATAATATCCTTCTCAGAATATCGTCCATCTTATTATCGATTCATCAATGGTTATGTATTGAGTAAACATAATCTTATATAATATTTATCCATCTCAAATAGTGAATATTTGGATTCATATATGTGAATATATTTCGTTATTTAGTAATTTTTATATAAATCACACTATTATCATTTAAAATAATTTCACAAAATCATCAATTAAAGGATCCCCATTTTGATCTCTAAATAATATGTTGGGTAATTTTTCCCAGGACTATTTAAGAAGAAATAATAAAAAATAATAATATATCATTTTATATAAGGAGACTACCCAAAATATTTTAAGAGGCATTAATATATATTTCAAACTATTCATCGATGTGTTGTAATATATTTATAGGTGTAATGAGAATCTTATTCTTCAATTCTATAAATTATTCATCACATTATTCTTTCCAAAATAACTCTACTCCCTTCTATGTCAGTTTCATTAGTGGATTTGATATCTATGATAAATTAATCACATATTAATAGTAACAACCTATATCGCACTAAAACTATGCATCATAATAATCGTGGACGTTTGAGCCATTAAATCATGACTTAGATCTTTTATGGATATATAGACACATCATTTCTTGTTTTTACATGACCTAATAATGAAACCATTTTTAATAAAAATTAATATTTTAAAAAAATCATAAATATTATATACTATAATGGTTATTAAATACTTTTTGTAAACATTTTATCATTTTATTCAATTATATTTGAATAAAAAATATTGTCATCAATAAATTATTGTATTCAATGTAAACCAAACAGAATAGATTAATTTGATCCAAGAATATTCTAGGGAAATTAATAAATATAAATTAAGTGAATATAATTTCATAGTTTTCATTCATTGTATATAAATATTTATTCATAATATATTATTTTATAACCTTTAATTGACTATATCTATATTGAAGATCATTATTCAAAATTAATGATATCATCAATTATGACTGATTAATTTATCAATATTTGGTATATGATAGTTTTTATCATTATTTTATTAATATTATACTAATCACTATCAACATTCATCGATCCATTATTCTTTTTCAAAAAGTAGAATGGTTCTCCCAATAATGGTGCACTATAAAATATAAAACACTCGTACAAATTTCACTTCACATTCTTTTTAACACCTTTAAATCAATGTAAGACAATATATATGGAATCTTTGTGATATGAATACTTTTAAAAACATGTTAAATTGAGAACTGAAACTCTTTATCTGTGGTAAAACAAGTATGTTCATTAATAAATACAAAATTAAATTTTAATATAATATGAATATAGTCTCTACATATTTCTTCTCAACTCATTTGTAATATGATTCACTTATTTATATTCAAAAAATAACATATTATAGAATCTCATTCCTCATAGTTTTAATAATCATCATTCCATCAATAAGTTGTAGTGTGATTATTTTTTATATTAAATGATACTTATTTTTCATATTGTTTGAAAGATTATTTACACATGGAATTACCAAAAATAACATATATTATGTCAAATTAAACTAATGGAACAAAAAATTGATTCCTAAGAAGAATATTCCAAAATATATCAATCATATAATATTTTTAAATAATAGATTTTATCAATGTTCCAATGTGTCCTTTTTATGATAGTTTATAATCCATTGTCTAGTGAGGTGATTCCACATTTTTTGAAAATTTATTTCTTATTGAAGATTAAGAACCAGAGACAATTAAGATATTTTCACATATAATGAGATACTATGTGTACCTCACACCATATCATTATTCAGATCCAAATCAATGGAATAAATTGTGAATTTTCAACCTTTTTTCCTTCGATTGCGAGGTTTATATAGAAATTTGTTTTCTTTATTCCCATTTTTGGGGAACTTATTTTCATGATTTCTAAAATAACTGAACATTAATAATATAATTTCTAATTGATATTTCATAAGGAAATTCATCCCTATAATTGATTTAGTTAGACAAATAGCCTTTGATTCCTATTTCAAGGCTAGATTCCAAATATAAACAATTGTAATACTCATCATTACTCTATTGAGATAGTAATATTAGTTATTTCACCAAAATTAATTTCTGTAGGAAATTAGAATTTCTTCTATGATGTTTCTTACCATTTGTTCAGACATGATACACCTATTTTACATTCATTTCACCAAAATCATTGGGGGTTACAATTTTAATCACATCCATAAAAATCATCATCAAATATCATATAATAATCCAGTGTATCTTATGTTCAATTTACGACAATGTAATTTATTTTATGAATGTAATAAATTGAATGATTATACATTTGAAGATAGTGATATAATTAGATCCAAACCATCAACTACTTCTGAAATTCGATTTATATGTCCAACTTGATTCATCAAATTTTTTTAATAAATTCTACGAAATACAAATACATTAGGAATTGAGGAGTCTATTGATAATAAACAATAAAAAATATATTCATGTACACATCTCATTCAAAATATTAAATATCATCCATTTCTATTTTTTAATCCTAATTCTCCACCACTATTCAAAATTACCTCATAAATAATATATTTCCAAAATAACATTATCATGCTCTATGAACATGGTTGCTCATAAGATATTTCTTATTTTATTGACCCAAATCATGGAAATAATTATATAAAAATAACCTCTAAAATTGAGTGGAAATTTACCCATAAAAAACAATATGGTACCCTATGCATTTATGTTTTATTTTTGAGGTCAATGTGATTTTCGTTTCTTCACACAAGTTAAGACTATTTGGAGATAATTTCCTTAGGGGTTTTCATTTATCATTGTACTCATTATTTTTCACATTTAGATAGTTTGTAAAATTTATATTATACACATTTTCAATATAGTTCATTCAGGTTACTACCATTACCATGACTAAAGTATAATTGGGAAAGGCTATACATATATTTATTATTTTACATTAATGGAAATAAAAAATATTATAGGAATAATTTCATATATGGAGTTCATCAGTTTGGAATGGATTCTTTAGGTTTAATTCTAGGATATGTATTTTTAACACTCATAAATAACTATGTATACATACATTCAAATCCGTCATAAATATTTCTAAATATAATTTAAATAACCAAAAAATATCCCTTGATGGCTTCTAATAAGCTATTTAGTTTGTGATCATTCACGATGAACCAGAATGATGGATTATAGATAATATACCAAATAATTTTAGATTTATTACCCCTAAATGAATCAATGATAAAATCAAATCAACATGTAGTACCTAGGAATCTATTTTATATTATCGAACTCACATAATCCAAAATTTACACTACGTCAAAAAAGGCATTTAACATCGGTTTGATTTTACATTTCGTGGTAGTTTAAAGTGACGCTAAATAGATTGGTAGCGGTTTTGAAGAACCGCCGCGAAATCGTGCGTCAGGAAACTATTCGCGGTGGTTTTTAAAATCGTCGCAAAACATTTCGCGGCGGTTTTCAAAACCGTCGCAGAACATTTCGCGGCGGTTTTTTAGCGGCGGTTTAAACCGCCACTAAATGATTTAGCGGCGGTTTTTTTAATTATTTTAATTATTTTAATTAATTAAATATTTATTTATTTATTTATTTATTTTATTTTATTTATTTCATATTTTTTTTATTTTTTTTATTTTTTTTATTTTTCGTATTTATTTATTTATTTAATTTCTATTTTTCGAATTTATTTAAATATTTGTTTATTAATTTTTTTTTATTTTATTTCTTCTTTATTTTTTATTTTATTTTTTTCTTATTTATTTTATTTATTTTTTTTATTTCGTATTTATTTTATTTATTTGTTTTTTTCGTATTTATTTTATTTATATATTTATTTACGTTATTTATTTATTTAATATTTATTTTATTTATTTCGTATTACTTCATTTAATTTATTTATCCATGCATGCAAATCTCATGCACATGTCCATCCAATATAATGAAATACTGTGTTTGATGAGATTTGAATCCCTGACCTCTTGTATATTTTCCAAAGACTTTACCACTCCAACAAGCTCGCCATGTGGTTAATAAACAGAATTTAATTTACTTATATATATTAATTGAAAAAAAATACATAACTAATAGATATAATAAATAATAATAATAATAAATAATAATAAACAAATAATAATAAATAATAAGTAATAAATAATAATAAATAATAAATAAAAAATAATAATAAATACAAAATAATAAAAAATAATAAATAATAAATAATAAATAATAAATAATAAATGATAAATGATAATTAATAAAGAATAAATAATAAATAATAATAAATAATAAATACTAAACAATAAACAATAATAAATAATAAATAATAATAAATAATAAATAATTAAAATAAATAATAAAAAATAAAAAATAATAATAAGTCTTAAATAATAATAAACAATAAACAATGATAAACAAAAAATAAATAATAATAAACAAATAATAAATATTAATAAACAAATAATAATAATAATAAACAAATAATAAATAATAATAAACAAATAATATATAATATATAATATATAATATATAATATATAATATATAATATATAACAATAAATAATAATAAATAATAAATACGAAATAAAAAAATATTATATTATAAATATTAAATAATAAATAACACATAATAAATAAAATGCTATTATTAATAAATAAGAAATAAGAAATAAGATATAAGAAATAAGAAATAAGAAATAAGAAATAAGAAATAAGAAATAATAAATAATAAATAAGAAATAATAAATAAGAAATAATAAATAATAAATCAGAAATAATAAATCAGAAATTAGAAATAAGAAATAAGAAATAAGAAATAAGAAATAAGAAATAAGAAATAATAATTAATAAGTAATAAATAATAAATAATAAATAATAAATAATAATTAAGAAATAAGAAATAAGAAATAAGAAATAAGAAATAATAATAAATAATAAAGAAAAAATAATAAAAATATTTAATAATAAATATTTAATAATAAATACCACATAATAAATAAAATATTATTATGAAAAAATAATATATAACAAATAATAACTAATAAATAATAAATAATAAATAAATAATAATAAATAAGAAACAATAAATAATAATAAACAAATAATAGATTATAATAAAAAAATAATAAATATAAATAATAAATAATAAATAATAATTAATAGATAATAAATAATAAATAGTAAATAATAAATAATAAATAAATAATAAATAACCAGAAACAAATATTAATAATAATAATAATATTTTCTTATTATTAAAAATAAAAAATAAAAAATAAATAATATATAATAAATAAATATAAATATAAATAATAAATGAATATAAATAATAAATAATAAATAACCTGTAACAAATAATAGATAATAAATAAATTAAAGTATATTATAAAAAATAAGTAATAAATAATAAATAATAAATGAATCCCATGAAAAAGTATGAAAAGACTTGATAAAGGATGAAAAATCATGAAAAAACATGAAAACAGATGGAGAAGCATGAAGAATGAGGCATTAAAAAGAATGAGAAAGCATGAAACTCATGACAAATTTGGAAAACATGTTATGAATTAAACACAATCATCATAATAACCCACAAAAAACCATTGATAAACATAACAGGTCATGGAAACCCAAATAAACAGTAATAAATGGAGAAACCACTAAAACCTGTCAAAACGGTCAAAAAGTGACAAAAACATTAGACTCACATTAAACGAGATAACATATGATCCGAGAGTCAGTTCCAGATCAACGACTAGTCAAATCAAAGATCCTAAAACGATCTCTGATCTGATAGGTGAAAGAGACCGAATGGACCGACAGATCAGAAGTTACGACTGTTTAAAAAAAGCTGACGGGGAACATGTGCTAGAAATGAGGTATCGAAAAACATAACAAACCCGATACCCACTAAAAAGGACAGAAGTTATGATCCAAGAGTCTATATGGGCCCCACGACCAGTCAAACCAAATCATATAGAACTACCTACGATCTGGAAGTTGGAGGAGTCTGAACTGACACACGGATCGAATGTTATGTCCGTTTGAATACAAGTTTGACGGGCCACCGGTGAAGGAAATAGGGTTTTGTAGTATTTTAGAGGGGTTTGTGGGGTCTAAAAACAAGACAAAAGATTTCTTATGTCAGTTTAGATTGTATCCATGTTTGCTGGCTTCGATTTGATATGTGGTAGAGCCCATACGGACACTCGGAGCGAATGTTATGGTCGTTTGAAGTTGGAGAACTTTTCTAAACATTCTTACAACTCTCATATCATCCACACCATAGAACATATAATGGTTTTGAATATACGTGCTTCTAGATCTCTTCATGAGATTTGATTTGACTGTTCGTGGTGCTCCAACGGACTCCCATATCAAATGTTATGGTCGTTTTAGTAATTTTGTGGTTTCTCAGGTTTTTTTATTTTTTTCATTTCATTTTGCTTTGGTTTTAACCAAACCGTCCCTATTTCGCGGCGGTTTTTTTAAAAACTGCCGCTAATCCTCAAAAAAATTAAAAAAAAATTAATTTTTTTTCCACATTTCACAGCGGTTTTAAAAACCGCCGCGAAATACCGACCAGAAAGCTATTTCGCGGCGGTTTTAAAAACCACCGAAAAACGCCTGTTTTCTTGTAGTGTTATCATTCATAATTATATAATATTATATATTTCCATTTTGTTTTCTCAAATTTTCCCTAATATAAAATCAAGAATATAATAAACGGTTACTCTAATACCATATATATATAAATTGGATTTACATTTCACAAATATAATATTTATCAAATAATTTTAATAATATGTCACATACCTTTCGCTTAAGATAATGAAAAATTACATAGTTCCTTACGTATTAACTCCATAAAAATACCACATCAATAGAATTAAAAACATTCTTCTACAGTAATTATTCTTTGAATGATTTTCAACATATCCAATAATATAAATTTTTTATTCTATCATTGTGCTCTTAATATATTATAAATTGGTGAGTGTAAATTCTAAATTATTATAAAATATAATTACATTAAAGAAAACATTAGAAATGATTAAATATAATTACAAATGATCAAAAAACAGATGTGATAATAATAAAAATTCTTATATTATCATATTTTTTAAAAATAACATTTACAAAAAATTAATGATTTTTAATGGGTAAAATGAAATCATAGTAATTATATAACTTTTGAACGTGAAATAAAATTCATGAACGCCTAAAATAATTACATAATCAATAAATAATAGAATTTTATGGATGTGAAATGCATAATTATCAATTATAAAAACATTATAACATATAGGATGTGTGAGTGATCTATAATAATTATGAATTATTTTTTAGTAACCACATTCTACACAGGATTATAAAATCAATCTGATTATGTCCATGCCTGAAAATTTAGGAAGAACCATCATGCCCTTGTGTCTATAAACAAAATAATATAATAATCCACTATATATATAATGAAATTTAAATATAACCCTGGAATTTTAGTATGATTTATTACACGACCCTTAATCATCCATACATATGTTTTCCTCTTAAAATTATTCATAATTATATATATACAAACATTTTGAAAAATTTATTTATTAAACATATCATATAACATAATCATAAGAAGTCATAATATATCAAAATATCCTATTACAAAACATATTATATGTTCATAACACATATAGTTTGATGAAAAGTACAAATTAATAGGGATATAAATTTTTAGGATGACAATAACCAATTGATGAAAATTACATTATGAAAAATTTTCATATTTAAGTGTAACTTTTCAAAAAGGATTAATTTTCTCTAAATATTAAAAACATAATTTTATAGAAATATTATATAACAAAAAAATTTCCCCAATAATATAACATTCCTTACATGAGAATTAAATTTATTTGAATTTTTTTTGATAATAGAATATATAATTAACATTAGGGATTTTGAGTTACCAAGTCCATTGAATTTAAAATTGATTCCAATGAATGTTTTTTAATCTCTTATATCATAAGGATAAAAATATCACATAGAAAATTTAGATCCTTCTTATTATATATTTTAATATATTTCTCTTTATACCCATTATTAGTCAAAATTCACATCATGCGTTCACATCTTAAAGTCTTTTCATATGATTTATTAAGATGATGATACTTCCCAAAATTTTATACACAAGCATAATAAATATAAAAATTTATATATTTTATTATATAAATTATATTATATTTTATGCCTCACAATACAATCCATAATTTTTTTAATTATGTTGTCTGTGATTGGATTCAGAGTAGCTTTATTTTGGTAATTTTAACAAGAATGTTTATTCAAAAATAATATGGTCAACAATTTTATAATATATCCAGAACTAGATAAAACATTTAATATACTATTTTATTATGATGATATTTTTATAAATTTTACCATATTCATTCATCATAAAACATTATATCATCATTCATAGAGGTTATTAAATTGACCAAAACATAAATACACTTATATGTTGTTTATGAATGTATATATCAATTTATTTTGACATGGTTTCATTATAATAGAATCATAATAGTTTTATTGTTATTATTTTATTATTATGAAATACATTTTTTATTTATGGATAATTAATATAGACATAAATAAAAATAAATAACATTTATTATGTTAGGCGGTATTCCAAACATAAACCGTTGATATTCCATTATTTTAATATATGAAACCAAAAGTATATATAAGGTTTTTAAAATAACAAAAATAAATAAATTTATGATAATTTTTTTCAAATGTTTGGGGACAAAGCCTCATTTGATATTAAAGCAAAGACGAGACATCTTTAACTGGGTAGAGGGATACCCATTACATATCCCGATGGCCCATTGGGCATATAGCCCATTAAATGGCTCGTAGACCCATTTTTTGGCGCAAAGCACATTCTGTGAATAGTAATGCTACAGTACCTGTGATGCTATAGTACCACACAATTCCCGCTGCTTCAATAGTACCCTATTGCTGCTACAGTGACATACAACCACTAGAGTGCCTCCCGTTGGTACAGTGACACCACTACTGCAGTGCACTACAGTACTGCTACATCACCATGCACCCAAGGGATATATATGCGTAACCAAGGGATTATTTTCATTGGATATGGTCATAGGGATATTAAACTTTTTCATATTCAGGGATAATTATGGTTTTTATTTATAATTAATGGGTGAATGTGGTGCTCCTTTAAAAATATATGAAATTGTATCTTTTGGAAATATTCATCATTTTTAAATAATATTGTGATCTGATTCCATGATATATAGAATATATTAGAAAAAAGTATATTATATTTTATGGTTTAATAAATAAAGGATATCAATATTTCCAAACATGTTTTAAATTTTTTTATCTATTTAAACATATATTTTAATCTCAACATTATTTATGTTTAACTTGACCTGGATAATTTTCAAATATGATATTTAATATTAACAATAACAATAATATGAGTATTAATTGATAATTTATAAAATTTTATTATAAATATTAAATCCATTTTATCACTAATAAATCTATTTTGTGGGAATTAATATTAAAAAAAGTGAATGTAATGAGAAAAAATATCATCTTTTCAAAAAGTATATTTATATGAAAAATTATTTGTGAATATGATCTATTTATCAAATCCATTAATAAATAAAAGTAAATATTATTATAAACCATAAAATCTTATTTATTTATAACTATTATAAATAATAATATTTACGTAATCATGTAATATTTATTTAATAAAATTAAATTATTTTCAATAGAAAAATACATAAATTTACTAGATATAGATCATGGTTTTATATATTACATTTTATAACATAGAACATCATTATTATATATTTTAACACTGAATTTTAATGTAAATAATGTGAAAAAATTCAATTAATAATTATGTAAATTTATAGAAATGATAGTATGAATAAATTCTCGATTCCTACTATTCTCCCAAAAAATTGAAATTTTAGAAAAAAATCACCAAAATAAATATTCTGATAATATCACTATGATTAATTAAAGAAATTATTCTACATTTTTATATTTTGAATTCTATAATTTCTATTTTCATTATAAAACTAAAACTAATAATTATTTTGAAGTACTATTATTTAATTGAAAACAACCAACAAAACAACTATTAATACTTCATTGATGTCAATATATAATATCGATGAAAATTTTTAAACTTGATTATTAATATTTCATTAATTTATTAGTTTACAATGTTGAGTTTATGTATATAGTAAGAATTAATTTGGGTATATATATATTTATATTCACAATTTCATTTATAATTTTATAATCCACAACTCTAGGAACTCTTTAAAAAAATATGTTTTTTTCATTTCCGATGATTCCTATAGATAAATACATTCAATCAAAGTGTAAATTGAATTAAAAAAATAAGGTTCATAAATAAAATCATCTAACAAATTGATTTTATTTCCCAAATAATGGAGGTGATAGTGGATATCATGTTTTATTTCCTTATCTTTAATACTACTTATTATGTACCTATAGTAATTGATTTGTTAGAGTCACCAAGAGCATCAATCCTCAAATTACATTCAAAATTATTGTCAAGGATTATTAATAGATATAAAAATCATCAGTAATTATTTTAATCTATTATAAACATTGGATTCAATGTACACCTAATTAATGAAACCAATATATCTTCATATGGGGTTTCTATAAATTGTATAATGGATTTCTATACATATATTCTCTTCCATAATAAATGAAACACACATAACAATCCAATTTTTTATAGGTGTAGGAATTATATTAAATAGTATTTCTAAATTCTCCTATAATCCAACATAGTGGCTGGGGTTATAACTCATCCTTATTCCATAATTGTGGAATGAATCGAAAATGATAGTTAGATAACCAGGTATTCAATATTTATATATGGATTTATGATGTTTTTAAATAATTTGTAAATATATTAGGGTACTAAAATTTCCAATGAATGCATCTATAATATACTTAGTCTACTTTTGGAATCACATGATCATTGTATCCCATATGCTAACACATTCAACCACATCCATGTAGTGATGGGAATTAGGTTTTTTGTACATTTAAAATTATATTATAGTTCCCATACATAAGGATATGTATCATGATTTATTCAATAAATTTCATCTATGAGAGATCAATGGGGAACACTATATAATTTCTATGTAATACTGAGTACCCCACTAATTCCACAGGGTATGATACCTATCCATGGATGTATAATGTTTATAAAACATGAATGTGGATATTTCTAAGCATATTAGGTAATGATTTTAACTCAACACTCCCAAAGGGAATTCATTATATGATAATAATTTAATCCCTCTCTAAATATTGTTGAGATGAATATATGGTCCATTAAGAAGAAAAGTAATAAGGTATAGAAAATAAATTATACAAACACATTTATTTCATAATTTTTTATGAAATATATTTCAATATTAAAAGTAATCATGTAAACTAATTAAGTAATGGATTATTATCATTGATGAATAGCTACTTGGGAAATGTTTTTAAAAAGATTTTATCCATTATCCACAATCAAACTGTAATATACATCTACAGGACATATAATATCTCACACTCATCCTCCTAAACTAGTATTTATAAATATAATATTTTGTTTTGAAAAAATTATCTGAAGAATAAAAAATCCACTATCGTAACATTAAGATATTGATTCAATGTGTACAATAAAACATTACCAGGGAGAATTTTATGATTTAAAATAACATCTTTGTATTTTATATTCCTAAAATATATCATATAAAGACATATAATTTCAGTTGAAATATAGATATATCATTTAAATTCTATAAAAATATATATTAGACATGGTTCATGGTATTATTCATAGGCATAAGATAATTTAATTGGAATGTGGTAGAAATATAATCATTGAAATAATATTTCATGGATACCCCACAAGACATTAATCATATTATGATCTTGGTATAATCATCGGTTTACCTCACTGGTATTTGAAAACTCATATTATTCCCCTCATTGTCTTAGGGATAGATCCTCCTTTATATGAAATTCATATAGATGTATTATACTATATATCATTTGGTATGGGATAAATCTACATGTATACAAATTATATAATAATAAATCATCTCTAGTATATTGATTTTATGGGTAAATCCACCAATGTATACACTGTTTTTTGATAAATCATTCTATGTACAATTATTCTAGTGATAATTTCCTCCATACATCCATTATATGTGGATAATAACTAATTTCTATCCATTATCTTGGTATAAATACTATATTTTATTAATTTTATTTGGATAAATTCTCATATGTTCTTATTTTTAGCTCATGAGATATACACAAATTGCAATACCATATAGGGTTATAACATACCCCAAAAATAAATCTTTTAAACATATCGATTCACTTAAAATAAATAGTTTTTTATTTAAAATTTCATAATGGAATAATGTATGGGTTTAAAAACAATTCCATATGGTATAAAAATCTATATTGGATGTTAATAGTAGATACCCCACTCAAGAAACCTATATAGTTATTTCATAATGTAAATAAATAATCTCGGGCCTCTTTGAATTTCGATTTTCATTAAATATTTTTGAGAAAAAAATAAAAAACATTTAATTTTATACAGAATATTCAATAATATATTTTTAAAAATATAATTTTTGTTAAAAAATAAATTGTGGTAGTACATATAACATTTGATTTTGAATGATTGGAAAAACCATTTCATCATTTTGAATCAACATTTATGGAAACCCATATCATAAAAAAAAGATAACTGATTTTTCAATATTAAAAATGATAAAAATAATAGGGTGATTCATTGAAAATATCCCATGTTACCTTTCAAATAAATAGGGGAATGCATTTCATATTAATAAACTACATACTTAAAAAAAATTGAAATTAATAGGTGAAGGATCATTAATGACACAATAACACTTTTAGGAGATATAATAGTTAGGGGGAAACATTAGATTCTGAAGTAATTTTAAATAGAATAAAATAATAAAACATCATATAAAATTTGTTGAAAATAAATATTTATAATATTAAATGTCAAAAAAATAAATGAACCTTACAAATTAAATTATCTTATTTTAGTTACTAAAATATGTCATGAAGAACATATATCATGGTGTAACAGAAATTTCAAAAAAGGATGATATATTAAAAATATAATTACTCATAATTAAAAATAATATACAAATAAATAAATAAATAAATAATTATTTACCCATATTATATTAAATAAAATTATGAAGAATAATTATAAATTGATGATTGTGAATTTTGTTAACAAACCCCTAAAATCACGAGGACCATTTTAATCAAACCCTTTTAATAGATCGAGACTACGATGCTAAAATTAAAATATCTAGAATGATGATAATTTTTTAAATAATATAACCAATTTATATATAAAATATAACTTAAATTAATTACATAATAGAAAATGTTTCTCCAAATTATAAATTACAAAAACAATTACTATTACATTTTATTCCCACAAAATCGATCTTCAATTAAACACATATATATTTGACATGACTATATTAATATTTTACATTGTAATCATAAAATAAATATACTAATAATTTTATTATTATGTTAAATATATGTTTTCAAAATATATTTGATTGATGGTGTTTCATTAAATATTTTTGTGATATAACATTTTTGAATTTCATTCATATGAATGTCGTGAAAGGGGGATAAATTTTCAAAAATATTTATAAGTTCATCAATTTTATATAATTTTATAAATAATTATTATTTATTATTGGTTAATTTTTTCAAATATTACTTACATTAATGACATGAATATGGCTAATGAAAAGGTGTGTCGGGATCCACTAGTTTTCTATGTGATTAATGACCAAAATATGATATATCAATGTATATTAAAAATATGAACTAATGTATTTTTAAATTATCAAGAAATATAAATTTTTTCATTTTATATTTTTTTACAATTAAATAAATTCAAATAAAATATTATAAAATAATCCTTATATAATAATTTATAATAGAAGTTAAATTATCCCTGATGGTAACCATTATTTTTTCATTGGGATGATATATATAATGCAGCATTTGAAGAGGTCGTAGACCACCACACACAAGACTAACAATCAAACATATCAATGATTGGATTGAAATATGGTATCTAAAAAATAATAACATCATAATATTTTTTATAAAATTATAAACATGTCTATTCATCAACTATATATTTGTTACCATAATTGACTCTTAGTGAGGAAAACTAAACTACATCGTGATGTGGAGGTGTTAAAATGTCTACTCTCCATATCATTGTTTGGTTACTATAAGTGGGTGTAAATTAATAATTTATTTTCATTTTATTAATATAATAACGGTTTTTATACTAACTATACTAATAAAAATTTATACAATACTATAGAGATGATATTGGAATGAATAATCTAAAAGAAATGAGTCTATAATAGTAATACCCACAATGGATGATTGATTTTAACTTGGAAAACACCTTGGGAATGTCATTTGTAAGCATACTAAAGGATACTAATTTTAAAGGTAGAGGATTCTAGTACTATATGTGTTTCATATTATAAATGATAAATTCAATTTATAAGTTAAAAATCATGTGGTATAATTATTACCATTTTTAAGTTAGTAGAATGTCATTTTTTATGTTACCAGGACAATTTTTTAATAAGAAATATTTGATAAGCTTCAATGGAAAAATGAATCTAAATTGGTAAAAATTAAAAGGCAAATATATATGGTTTTAGAGTCATATCATTTACTAATTTTTTAGAGAACCGTGTCTCTTTTCTGGATTTTTCTATTACAAGTTAATTTTTACCCTCATTTACTTTTACAATGGTACATTATTGTTAATATTATTAATTAAAATTAATGACAAAATATATGATTGAAACATAAAACTAATTTTAAAAATATTAAATAATATTTAGAAGTAAATATTATAAATAATTTCTGTATGGTTTTTTAATTTTAATTCAAAAATAATTAACACTACAAGTATATGTATTTTTTTTGAAAACATAATTTTTATGCTTATTAATTTATTTAATTTGAAGATTATTATAAATACTAATTATTTTGACATATAATCATATATATAAAAAATATATGCATCTTTCAATGAGATACAAAACAAAATTTCACAATTAAAATATATAATTTTTATAAAAGGAATGATGCGCCAACGAGCCCATACCCAAGTGGTAAGGGCTCCTACATAGAATCTAATAGAACTAGGTTCAAAATCGAGTGGTGGAGAATTTCCAAGTAATGTAGCAGGCACTGTAGCAGTTACTATAGCAGTTACTGTAGCAGGTATATTTTGGTACTGTAGCAGCCGGAATTATTCACTCGATTTGGGCCTTTAGGCCACCGGTTTGGGCCTATGGGTCTCATGGGCCTTCGGGCCACCGAAGGCATTCAGGACATTGAAAACATGATGTATCCCATGTCACATAGATCAGGCCCTAGAAGAGGATCAGAGCAATAATTGCAGTCAACAGAAGTAGAGCTAACCAGATTGGAAGAATGAGAGGGTATGGCAACTGCCATCAGGACCAGGCACCGTCCAGCTTTGTACGGGGCAATGCTAGGCGATCAACAATGCAAGTGGGGAGCCAAAGGCGATCAATGATGCAGAAGATGGGGAGGGGCAGTTCTAGTGTGCTGGGCTTACAGGTCATGTATGGGAAGGGTATGCCTCTAGGCCTTCGGTTCATGTATTACGGGTCATGTAAGGCCTTGTGCCTTGGGCCTACAGGTCATGTACAAGTTCCCCTTCAACTTTTAAAAGGGGGATTATCTATAATAAAATAAAAATAAGGCATTCGGGCCATTCGGAGGATAAAAGGAATGATGCTATTTTAAAAATGGAAATATTATAGATACCTCAAAATTTGGAGGATTTGGGATTGATATGGTCAATGAATATTATAAATTACAAAATGGTATCCCATAGGAACATATATTTTAAATTAAAATGTTTTTTAATCTACATTAATAACTTATAGAAGTATAAAACCCCAAAAATATAATTTTCACAATACCCTTTTTTGAATAAAATATTCACATTAAAAAAATATTATTTTCTTAATAAGAAAACAATTATGATATGACATAAAAATATGAAATTTATTATTATAATTTTAAATTATATTATTATTAAATATAAATTTTTAATGGAAATAACTAATATTAGAAATATTGATTTTATTGAAAATAGTATTTTATATAATAAAATAATATTAATTGTTTCTATTTCAATCATTAAATATTTTAATTATATTACATCATTGTGTTTATTTTATTTTATTTATAGTGTTACAATAAATATTTTGGTTCATTTATATTGGATTAATTATGTAATGAACTTTATTGAACATAACCTCAGTTGTGGATATCATGAGTTTTAGATTATTACATTTTCCGCAAGGATACACAAATAAACTTATCATCAAAATTTTAAATATAAAATACTAGTGGTGTCAGCTAATAATATATAACATACATATATGATTCAATATATTATTTTACCAATGATTTCAAACAATTCTTAAATATTTCATTTCTTGTAAAAATTGGTCCTCCTAATTAATAAATTTTCCTCTATAAATAGGAGTTGTACATACCTCTAAATTTGGTTTTAAAACACTTATAGTGAAATTTTTAATCAATGATAATTCATATTTATACATGAAAAATTGATGATAATTTCATTGTTTCAAATATGGCCATTTTTCCTTTATTAATATATTAATATATATTATATATTTTCAAAGTTAGTTAATTTTCAAAATAAAAATATATTAATCAAATATAGGGACAATAACTCATTAATGAATAATATTTGATAAAAATGATATCTAGATACAATATTTGATAATTAAAATATCAATTCATTATGGTGATTATTTTATAACCTTTGAAAACATTGATTATATTATTGAGTGTCGAAAATAATATATTAAAATTCAATATAACATAGCGTATTGGATTTTTTTCCTCAATTATCACTATATAATTACACGGTAGCCATAGTACATGACCTTACTTGTTGTGGATGTTTTTAAAACAAAATATCCCAAATAGCCAACATGATTTATCATTTATTTGAATATTTTTTACGAACCCACTTTTAAAACATATAAAAATTTATGCTATATGATAATGATAATCAATTCACAATAACATTTCAAATATAATATTCATTCCCCCTCACCAATGAAAACTACATTATATCATTTCATCTTATAAAAAAACTTCCTTCTTTACTGAGATATTTATATAGGTGAATCTTCAAGCATTATTCACATTTTGATGTTTGAATCATCTTTCAACCATGGTATTCAACAAATGTTTTTTATAAAGAATAAATTTTATATTATATAATGTTCTCTATAACTTCACTAATTTGTAGTTGTTATTTATATGAATATGATATATTACACAACATCAAACCACTTTATATTTCTAATTGGTACAATCTATACATTTTCTAGGGAATCATTTTTTAACATAGTTCACTTTCACTTTATCCCAGAAAAAACCTTAAAGAGTTCAACATGTGTGATTATCAAGATATAAATTATTCAATTTTAATTAAACTTAAAATTAATCTAAAAAATATATTACATATTAAAATTATTTATTCCTCTTTGAGTTTAATCAAAATCTATCATCATTAATCCAATTATTCGTTATGATTTCTCTCTCAAATTATTTAACCTATTTCTACATCATAATAAATAAACTAAAATGAATTTCAATGTGAATCTTATTAACTAAATAATATCATATTCGGGATTCTACACAGGTGTGAAGAATTAATCCCACCTAACTTCTACTAGTGTAATTGTCAAGATAATTATCAACCATTATTTTTTGGGTAATTACGCCTAGTAAAATAATTTAAATAGCCTCATCAACATATCAATATTACTATATATAATTAATTACAAGGAAAACTAAATAATTTATATAACACAAAAACACCAAAATTATATCCTATCTATATATTAATCACATATACAAATCACATGTGTATTCCGAAATGTTATATATTTCAATTATAAAATAAAAATTTCTAACATAATACTGAAATATAAATATACCCTTCATTGATACTAACTATTTAATGTTGATATAGGTAAAAGGTTATTTAATTATTTTAAAATAATAATCATTTCATTACACAGTATTTTCTTATACTTGAGAATTTTTTTTATTATCATGGAGGATTAGTACACAAGAATTTTGTTTTTAAAAGCACTTGAATATTTCTCAATACGCAAACTCATTAATATACCATATAGATTTATCATATATTATAATAATATAAATTTCTGGTAGAATGGAATCATGTGAAATCGTTATTCATAAATACTCTATAAGGGAAATACTCAGTATCATGTCATCGATGATGAGATAAAATGAAAATAATAAAAAATTATAAGTTATAAAAGTATTGTTAGAAAGTAACCGGACATATAATAGTATTTTAAAATAAATGATATATTGAAATCTAATCTAGATATAAATAAATGAAAACATATGTAATTTTTTATTTAATCAAGATACATTTAACATGATTAAAATATATTTTTCATATGAATAATATTGTGAAATATGAGTGTGGAACATCCATAAAAAAAATCATGTATTATTGATATGCACAAATAAATTAACTACATATTTGTCTTGGACTAATCACCATGGTGTCTCCATCGGATTTATATAATCCACCCGTTTACCCTTATGAAGGGTATAAATCATCTAGTGTAATCAATGGTACTAGAGATAATTTTTAATTTTTACCCTTTATCTTGAGATACGTCATCATTTATACCCTTTATCTTAGAATGTATCCATTTATGTACAATTTAACATTACAAAAATATTCTCATCAATAATATTTCTTGCGATAAATAATCCTATATTCCCTTTTGATTTTGTTAAATCCTCATATATATATCTACGGTATTGGGATAAGTCCTCTTTTCTACCCTTCTACTTTGGATAAAAACAGCAGTGTACACTATTATATTAGGATAAATCGTCACTTCTACCTATATAATGGTTATAATTCATCATAATATCCATTTTGATATACTAACATATATGCATTACAATGTTTTTGGTTAGTGTTATTGTATCCTCTATTCAATTAACCTTATATCGGGATGCATAAAAAATAAAAATTTATTATAACATTTTGAACTCCTGGAAAAGAAAATGTGTTCATAAATATTTGGGATAATATCAAGAAATTCATCCTAAATAATTTAAATAATCTATAATCACAACAAATAAATGAAAATCATTTTTTTCATTGGAAAATATAGTGGGTGATTCATCAAAAATTATATTAAAACCAAATGGATCTTTTATATATAAATGAAAAAATGTTTATGAAATCATAAATATGTTTTTACAAATTACAATTAAAATTTTCCTAGAAAAACATTTCAGTCACATTTTATATTAATTATCGTAAAAAATCCATCTTCATACACTTTTATAAAATTACCTTTTAAAATTTACAACAATAATATATCATTGAAAATACTTAAGTGTTATGAAAAAAATAATTTAGTTAGAAGATAAACCCTTTTATATTTTTTGGATGTAATTTTATTGAATATTGTAAACATCATTATTTAAAACAAGCCTGATAAGAATAAAATATAATTTTCCATCACACTTTGTATAAATAATGTTATTAAAAAACATATAAAATCCATATCATTTATTATATTAGTAAATGAGAAAAGTAAATTATCGTATTCATATAAATCAAATATACTTACAATTAATACATGGAGGTTTGTTATTAATACTGTTATAAATTAAGGATGAAAAATTAATGGTTGAAAATTTTAATCAAAGGAGATATATTCAAAAAAATGATAAAAGTTAACATCATATAAATATGGGAATCATTTAATGGTATTAAAATTAATATTTGAAATTCAAATTTACATATATAACTAAAAAAATGTTTTTTGATTTACCAAATTCCTTGACCAAAAACATATATCATGGTCTACGAATTAGTTGGAAATGTGCTAGTGTGGTATAAAATTAAATCCATATATTTAAAGATAAAATACCACATAATAAATTTATTGGGAAATATTACAAAATATAGATGAATGATATATTTATAGAGATTAATTATAACTAACTGAAAGCGATGTGTGTTGAAAAACTCATAAAAGTTGAGGAGAATTTATGTAATATTTTCATGAAATATATTATTTTTAATGATAAATTTAAATGAAAATAAATAATAATAAACCATGATACTGTATATCAAATTGTAATAATATACTCTAATAAAATGAAATTAGATTCATAAATGAAAATGTGTCTCAATGTCATGAAATTCTTGATGAAAAATTATCTTTTATTACCTCTTACACAGCCATAATAAATCCAAATGAATATTAAAAACCACTATCTAAATAAATTATCTCAAATATTTAAGACAACAAAACTAACATTATCAATTAATTTATTATAATTTATTAAATGTATATTGACCAGTTATAGTTTATTTTCACCATCACGTGTTAGGAATCTCATATGGTTATTTCATGACAAAATACAAATAAATGATTGATTCTCACTATCTTTATATTAGTTCATAATTATAATTTCATTTATGATATGTTAATCATTTTTCTAATGATTATTTAAAACACATTTTCATTAGGTGAAAGTCATAAATATGGAAAGAAAAATAAATTTGTGATGGAGTGTTCATTGACCATATTAATGGATGAAAAATATATATTTATTTTAAATATTGACTAATATATTAATAAAACATTAAATAATTTTAAATATATCATATTAACTTATATTACCACTGTATAACATCCCATATTCAATTATTATATAAACATTATGTCATCTTTTATCTAGGTTTTTTATTCGACATAAATCATAATGAATAATATTTTTATAATGGTTAGAGGATGGTATTTATAGAACATTAATGTGACTTATAAATAAAAATAAACATTTTAAAAAATAAATTATCTTCATTAAATAAATTCCAAAAAATTAAATGATGGTAGATATGATATAATTTTTTTTTGAGGTGGTAGTTTTCCCTATGAATAATTAATGATCTCATTTATCAATAAATTAAATGGATGATTGAATAATACATTTCATTTTATATTAATATTTATTGAACATAAATCATTTATTTCATAAAATCCATCGATGATATAATACATGAGAGGATTTGATGGAAAATAATCCACATTGGGTTGTGGATAGAGTTGTCGTTAAATTTAAATGATCCTGATTCTGGTTCATCATAATTTATGGAACACATTGAATTAAAATTTAACAACTATTAGAATTAAAATTTATATTCAAATATATTTCCAAATATAATTATATCAATAATGATATTGATTCATTATGAAAGTTTAGGGTAAGAATTTATTATGTAATTTTTATTCAAGAATCAAATAAATGAGGTTCCTCTTGGAAAAATCATGTGAATAATGTAATTCATAAAAATAAACGTCACCATAATTGCATAGACATGTTACACGACTCGAGGAAGTAAAATTTTGACATTTTGAAAAAGAATATTTAATGGATATGTGAGTATTGGTGTGGTGTATGTGTTTGAAATTATATTTTAAATGAACCATATTTTTGAAATTAGAGATTATATTTTAAATAATGGAATCATTTTATTCATCTTTAAAAGGATAATATTCTAAAAAGGTAATGGGGTTGTGTCTTTGGGTGAATATTTTTAAATTTTGGTTATTATGGTGGAAATCGAGAATTTTTTAGTCTTCGTAATTAGAAATTTATATGATTCTGAAATATAAATTTAATTAAATATTTTCTAAAGATTCAGATAAATTAAAATTAGTGAAAAAATTAATATTTTAATTTTTACATATTTTTAATCTTCTGTGATAAAAACCCTGAAAACATTATAACTAATGAAATATTTAATTTCAAAAAATGTTATAAACATAATAAACACACAAAATGTTTAACGATAGTTTTTCTAGAATATTATTGTTTTAAAATAAAATAATTTACAAGATACTATTATAATTTATATGTATTATTGTGAAGAATGATTTCTTTAAAAAAATTTATTGTTGGATTCTTTGAAATTAATCAAAAATCTTATTTCTTAAATAAAATAAATATTTATGAGAAAATTATGAAATAAGTATTAATTAAAGTATCCTTTCATTTTTCTATAATAATTATATATATATATTTACTATTCTCAAATAATATTTTAATAGTTGGAAAATATTATTTCATAAGTATACATTTTATTACTTAAATTTTTTTTCATCTGATAAGATACACATCTGTAAATATAAAATCCTGAAATTATTAATTTTGGAAAAAAATATTATTGACCTAAAACTAATTGTCCTAATTTTAATCATTGAATCATAAAATATAATTTTTCATGTTATGAAAAAATATTAATTTATAAATTTTTATCTTTATTAATTGTATTATTAATTTTTTAAAATATAGATAATATAAATAAAACTAATGTTATTGAAAATAATACTTTTCAATATTAAATCATATTAAAATTTTATCATAAAAAAGGTAATATATTTTAAGGATTTTTTATATAAATTTTTATTATATCATTATTAATAATGTTCTTGTAATATTTTATTTTTCAATTACATTTTTTGTAGAATGTAATGAATATTTTCACAAATAATATTAGTTTTAGAACATCAAGAATTCTAAAAATCTAAAATCTGACATAAACCCTAAAACCCACAACTGGGACTCATTTATCAGATTTATAGTGCACTGGATAAGTAGAATTCTACTCTTGGTCTATGTCATGCATGATGAAGTGTGACTAAAAACCTTTATATTGATTGACAAACTAATGTATGGGATACCATATTTTTATTCATTCACTCATGGGAATAATTATAATTCATTATTATAATATTTCATTTCAAACATGTGATATTATCCAAGGTAAAATTTAATGTATTACAGATTAATTAAATATTAAATCTCACAAATGATCTCACAGTATGATAACAGAATTATTTTTCCATTATAGATTAGCCATAGAAAATTATTGTTACTCATGTTCATTAGACATCCCCAAAATGAATATCAACTCAATATTCCATTTTAAATATGTCAATATATAATTTAATGGAAAATGGAATTACGATATTCGATTAAATTAAATTCCTAGTAAAGGATAAAAATATCAACATTAGATTATGAGTAATAACAGATTCATGTTAAATGACATGTTCATAAGAGGAATATTTTAAAATAATAGTATAATCTGTGTTGTATTAAATTAATATTATAAGTAAATGTAATCTAAAATGAAAAAAAATTAAAAGGTAATATGTTTCTAAAAATATTATTCAATTGACTATACCCATATATTACCATATGATTATAAGAAAACTATATATAAGAATAAAAATGGAATATTATAAAATATTGGAATATTCGTCACTACATGTTTTTAATAACACTATGAAACTAGAATCACTAAATGATTCTCAAAACATCGTACAGTATGAATAACAACATAATTATCAAACAATGGTATTGAAGTATTCATAACCTAATTCTAATAACATATTGATTCATGCATAATTTTTATATTCTGATAACATTGTATTGAATTATTTTCTTATTAATTCATATAGTTTAGTGAGGATTAATACATTATTCCTATAATCTTCTAATGAGATATATTGTAACACTTGTATATTTTTTATAAAGGATGTTCTGATCGATATTATACAAGACACAGAACATTATTCCTAAACAAACTATGAACTTATAATATTAAAAATATGAAAATATTAACAAATCTGTTATATTGGATGGTATGAATATTACTATCTATATTGTGATGTTTTTATATTTCATATTCAACATATATTTATTGATATAGTCTTTGCAAATAAAACATAATTTTATTAAAGAGTAATTTTATTTATAAAAATATATGTTCTCCCAAAAAATTATTCTTGTTGATTTTTTGGAGAAAATAATATAAATAATATAAATATATTTCATAATTATTATTTTATAAAATTTAATTTTTTTATATTTTAACAATATAAATAACTTTGTCTGATATTTTCATTTCTTAGAATTTTATTAATTTTCAGTGAATAGTTAATATAATTTTTTTAACCAATATAATATTTTATATAATTATGGTAGATAAAAATTAATATTATTATTTTTAATATAATTTAATGTAAAAAAACTATTCCTCAATTATATTTAATTTATTTTGAATCATAATTATTTCTTATGTTAAAATATGTTTTCTTAGTAATTAAAATTTTGGTTTTCGGAAAACAATTTTAATATGAATTACATTTCTCCAATTTGGTTAATTAAATCATCCCCTATTGAGGAAGTAGAGGTTTTTAATTTATATATTATATTTAATTAAATATTAACTGAAATAAACATATTTAGTTTTATAGGTGATATAATTAATATAAAATATTCTTATGATGGAAATAAAACATTTCATGACAAATGAATGTTTCATTAGGTCTACAGGTTTAATTTTAAATTTAATTCATCAAATTATAGGGATATATAAATGATATGGTCTATATTTTTCAATATAATTTATATATCCCTATAATTTACCATTATTATCCATTTGGCCTATGAAATATTTGGGTATACATTTTTCCTCTAAAACATTTTATGTTTACCACCCAAGTCACATCGAAAATCCATAGTCAATCCTTTCATATAGACATCATAAAAGTCATTTATCCTAGATTAAATTTAATTATTTATATGATATGTCCATGTCAATGATTTAGTGCCAATTATTTTAATATAATATGATTTTGCGATTGATTTTTCTGTTATCCTATGGAGTTTCTCTAAAAAAGAAATGTGGTGCTTCACAGATCGATTATTTTACTCCTTTTTCCACATCCATCATATATTAGTAAATTATTATTTTATAATAGAACTATTATATGTGATATAATTACAAATTTTATTGTTTTCATCATCTTCATAATATGTATCCTCTTCTATCATATTGAATACAAAATCACAAATCTTGTCTACGGAGTACTACCACAACACGAACTGATGTCATTTGTTATTTTTCATTTAATTTAATTGATATTTATAATTATATATGTATATTATAAATATTATATATGTTACAGAATTATAATCCTAGAAATAATATATAACAATTAAATTCCCACTTTCTTTTCTTTTGGGGATACCACAACATATGTCATATTGACTATAGACTAATTCCCCTCGTAGTGATGTGATTCATTTTATCATAACATTAATAGGAAATATAATAATTATAAAATTAAGAAAAATATTTTATCAAAATTACATTATTGTTATATTAATGATATATTTATACATCATAAAATAATATATATCATCCTTTTTCTTAAAGCCCCATTAACCAAAAAATTATAACTTTGTTCCCGTGTAGGTGTAGACTCTCGCCTCCATTATGCAACATGCTAATTTTTTTATCACCAAAATAAATTGATGATATAAATATATATATATAATAAATAATTTTTATGATATTATTTACATTATTGTAGTTTAACTTATTCCACACCTTTATTCTATAATGATCATTGAAAATTAGAAAGATTATTCATGTGTACATATGACATAATATATCTTTGATGATGACATAAATAATTACTCACATCAAACATACATTGGTAGTTTTAAATATGTAAATTATTTATAAAAATTATTCTCATTAAATGATTATTATTACAGATATTTTAACATAATTACTTTATTAACATTGTCAAAACGTATAATTCTTATTGAAATATTGAACCAAGTGTCCTCAAAAAAATAATTTATACATATAAGATTAACTGCCTAATTATGTTCATTAAAATAATAATATAAATTAAATAATTATAAGTTATTATACATGGTAAATATTTTTGATTAATTTAATGTTTTATATAATAATATTATAGAGTAGTTAATAGATATACATGGATATTTCGGACTCGAGGAAAGGTATATTTGTCTCAACTTTTTTTATTACATAGATATTCCATATTAATCACATATTAAATTCAGTGGTTGATATTCTACCCTTTAATGTATTCTATGATTATTTTTGAAGATTATTATTTGTAATTACTAATTTGGGTGCATTATTCCCTTTTATGTTGGTTTTATCTACAGACTATGAAGGTAGTGTGAGATATCTTATTATTTATCCTTCCCTTAGGATTATTTTAATTTTATGAAGATAATTTATTTTATATGGTATATATACTTCCCTATATACATCTATATAATGAATCCTCAAACATAATTTAAATATGTGCTTTAGTTTGAATTATTTCATCTCGTTGTATTTGACATGAATTTACCAAGTGCTAATTTGTTTCTTAACCATTTTTCCCCTCATTGGGATATAACTCATCTACATTGACTCTATTATAATATTATGATATATGGGTTGGTCACTACATTTTTCAATAATGTATTTTTATATTTTTTATATAATTAAATATGGAAAACATAATATATCAACATATTGTATCTCAATTTAGGGATGTGATATTTTTAATTATTAATCATCCAAAATAACATTCATTGGGAAAATATTATATGATATGAACATATATTTTTTATGAGGTGTATATAATAAAATTTATACATTATATACCATTAATATTATAATTTATACTATACTTAATGTATCATTTTAATATATTCATTTACTGGGATTGATATTAATGCGTTACAATTGTGGAAAATATATTATTTGACAATATCGCTTATTTTGAGCTGGTTAATGTGTAGTGATCCATTAGAGGAGATCCTATTATATTATTTTCCGGAACCTCATATCATTTTTCTACATTGGTTAGGACTGTGTTTTTCATTTTTATTTCAATTTCCAAATTTATTTATTGAATAAATTTCAAGAATGTTATCTATATTTCATAGAAAACATATATCATACTTTTGGTTTTAAAATAACTCCATTTGATATACATGATTTCTAAAATGTTTTATAATGTGTATTTTTTAATAAATGATAATGTTTCAAAAATATAGTTTCATTTTCATTTGATTTTTTATAATAGTTTTTTAATAAATTATTCAAAATTCTCAAATTGGTCACTTTTACACCATTTATAAAATGTTTGAAAAATGTTTTATTTTTTCATTTTCATCATAAATTCATTTTATTCTATCACAAAAATTAAATATTATAAATTTTAAATTTTATGAATATAATAAATATTTAAATAAAATTTTATATTTTATTTTTTATAAATTATCAGGTTTGTACTATGTTTTTTCAAAATGGGTGACATTTTTTCCCCATCACGACCATTCATTATTTTTGTTCCCCCCAAATGAAATTTTATTATTTTTCAAACTGATTATACATAACAATATGTATCATTATTATATATGATTATCAATTACTAACAGATTATATCCAGATGTCTTATTCATGTATAGTTTATAGGAAATATAGAATTGGTATCAACATATATATCTAACTGTCATTAAGGTTCACCACAATGTGGAATAATTTCCTAATAATGGAATGATATTATTTGGGATGGGGGATAGGGTGATGTGTTTTGTTAAATCGAAGATGGTTATGATTATAATAATGTCTCAGATATATGAAACTAAAACCATGACTAAACTTCATATAAAGATAAAGAAAGAATAATCAAATGGATGATATTATAATATAGAACCTCTAGATGAGAATTGACTACTGTCATAGGCTATTACTATAATTGATACGATCTTGTATTTCAAAATTTATTTCTTCAAATTTATATCCATATAGTTATTTTTACATTCATACATAACATGAAGTATTCAAACCAAATATAGATGTATCGAGAAATGTAATTTATATCCATATGACCCCACAATAAGTGTGAATGAATAATGGGACAACCTTAATGGTGATTAATTCAAAATGTACCCTTCTAATATTCTCTCTGAGTGACCTGGATCTAGAAAATATTTTATTATTTTAAATCAATGATATGATAAAACATGGGTAAAATTATTTTCATCATAACATATAATTTTTTAGATGGAAAATATTAATGAAACATATAAAAGAGACCCATCAAGAGGTATATAAATGATGTTTCACAACATTTTCATCATTTTTATAATTAAGGAATTCGGGGGGACAATGTGTATTATTATCCATACTACGTTCAATAACATAATTAGAGTGAAATCTGTTATGATGGTGTACTCATATTACCTATCCCATATAGTGTTGATGGTATAATTTAATAATACGAGAACACCATTACTATTTGACGAGTCGTGTAATGGGGAGGTGGATTAATAGAAAAAATTATTGATCAACTAATACACAATAGTAGTGAACTAAAACCATCATAGTCTGAGTATACCAAATTTTGGTCATATTATGGAGTGTATTTGGAGATTCCCATAAAGGGGGAGAAAATGTAGCTATATATTTTTCATATAACTCATATGGGTGAGACATAAAATCAAGGAAATCGGTTGTTTCATCAGTAATCCTATAGAAGGTTTCTAGAAAATATGTTTTATTCCTTTTTCATTTATTTTACATTATGATTTTTTTATACTTTATTCGTGGTATAGTCATAATGATTGGATAATTTAATTTCATATATGATTCAATTAGGTAGTTTTAGACTAGGTGTGTTCTTTTTTATTAACAATAAACATATTATGTTAATGTAAGTAATAATATTAGGATATTTTTTTACTTAACAAAGAATTTCCTTTGAGGTGAGATTTTTTTCATTGTATCACAAGTGATAAAAATCCCATGTTTTTGGGGACGTCAATTTCGTGAAATTTAAATACCTTATGAAATATTTTATGTTTTATATATTAATTTTTTGTGGATGAATATATTTTAAATGATCTTTCTAGTAACAATTCTTAGATAACAATGAAATGAATACGAAAACAAAATTCCACTTACATAAATATCATCACTAAATAGTGAAATTATTTTATAGATACAATGATTAGAACAATGTGATAATTTTTACAGTCTGGAAAATATTATTTAGAAATGAGATAGCTTCTAGAATATGGGTAGGGGAAAAACATGCCTGAAATTGATACCCAATATTATTATAGAGTGTCTTGGAATTATTGGAATGAAATTTAATATCAAGTTATTTGTTTCAACATATAATATTTTTATGGATTCATGATGTGGGCCATCAATTTTTGAATGACGAATTATCATATTCTCTCTCTAAAGGGGAGGAACCATGAATTTATAACGTCAATATTATTCATATCTACATGATGCATTTTATATTATAATATGAATGTAAAATCACTATGAATGTGAGTTGGGATATGTTGGTATGAAATAGGTATGCATTGTTTGTCCACATAACACATTCAAATGACACAATATAATATTGGGTTGTTTTTAAATACGTGTATTAGAGGTCCCTTTCCTCATGTAGTAAATTCCTCAAGCTAGAATAATGGAATATGGAAAAATATAAATTACCATGTAGTGGTGTCCAATTGCAAGAAAAATAATTTTAATCAGTGAAAATAAAATTTCAATTCATAAAACTACAATGAATTGATGTAGTTTTATAAATAGAAAAATATTTGTTGGCGCAAAAAATACGGCCCGAAAGAAAGGAAGGAAAAAGCTAGCTGGCGCACTGCCTCGCGAAGCACAGCCGCGAAGCCCCGCCGCGAAGCACCCACGCGAAGCGCCCCGACCCTCGCGGCCTCGCGAAGCTCCAGAGGCGGTAATGCTCCGCGAACCCATTTGACATTCGTGAGCAGCCGCGAAACACCAGAGGCGGTAATCCTCCGTGAACCCAATTGACGTTCGCGAGACGCCGCGAAGCTCCGGTGGCGGTAATGCTCCACGGACGACGTTAACGTTCGCGAGCGCGCCGTGAGGCACCGGAGGCAGCGCGCGAGCCCTGCTTCGCGGCGCCCCTTCCTATAAATACTGGACTCCCCCTGAGTCCCAAGGAGGGACAATCCATCCTTTCGGCTTATCCTCTCCCGAATCGTGAAGCACTCATTGCCCCGGGAATCATGAGCTCCGCGAGGTATTTCTACTTCGCGAGACGTCTCTGCTTTGTCTCGTTTTGAGCCCCTCTTCCGAGAGGGATGCCCTTCACGAAGATCAAGGGCGTTCGCGAAGGAAGGGGATTCCCAAGGGAACCCGGGCAGCTGCGGAGCGTTTATGCTTCGTGAAACACCCAACCTATGCTAGTGATCCCTATGCCAAGGTAGGATCACTATGCATCGTGAAGCACACTGCTTCACAGGACCCTGCTTCGCGAGGCACCCCTTCATCACGAGGCAGTGCTCTGTGAACACTGTTCCACTTCGCGAAGCACCTCCACCTCACACCTATGCCCCATGCTAAGGCCAAGGCACTCCACTTCGCAAATCACACTCCTCTGCATAGCGATTCCTCTTCCCGTGCGACCCTCCAGGTTTGCACGATGTGATTTCAAAGTCCCATGGACAATACCACCCGTGGCGTTGCTTCGCCTAATGCTTCTTTGCATAGGCACGCTACTGGATATTTCTTCTTCGCATAGGCACGCTAACAGATATTGCTTCTTCGCATAGACACGATAACGTGTACCCCTCGATGGTTCGTTCCACGACCCCCCTTAACCATGGCCTTACCGGTACCTTCCCTTCCCCAAGGACCAGAGGGTACCGTTTATGTAAGCCCTAGGGGTGTGGAGTGAACCCACCTCGTCCGAGCTGCAGGACGTTAAAATTCCAAGCACCACGTCCTCAACACATGACATTAAACTGTGATCTAATCTCGTGCCCCTCGCGAAGGGTCCCCCCAGTTCGAACATTTTTTACACCACTCGTCTCCACGGGAATGAAACTCTTACTCACATGGAATGAGATCCTCCTTGTCGGAGTGGCGTATGTTCGTAAGAGAAGGGTGACCCTAGCCCCCTCCATGGATGGCTGCACCTCTGCATCTCCGTACTTCCCCACAACCAAGGTCAGTGGAGGGAGTGATAGGGAAAGAGGCACCTTCCATCGTCGGACCAAGGTCCATCTTTCTCGCGCTTTGTCGCACGATGGGCCTCCATCCTAGAGTATGTCCCAACACCATGGGCCGCTCAACGCGTAAGCCCCTCTTCGCTTCTCACAGACGCACCCTTCACGACGTGATCGTCAGGTCCTTGCAACCTCTTGTTTCCCACACCGAGCATGACTCACATGGGCTTAGAGTGAGCACCGACCCTGACCCATAATTTGAACTACGAGGTCTTTGATCCATGTCAAGGCATGGTACGTAGGAAGCCTCCACTAGGTTCAAGCCCACCTGTCGTTCTTCCACGCCGGGTCTCATTCCCATCCAGCATGACGTTAAACTGCGCGTTCCCTTGCGAACTATGAGGACTTTGATCCATGTCAAGGCATGGTACGTAGGAAGCCTTCACGAGATTCAAGCCCACCAATAGTGGACCCCCGGGTCTACTTTCACGTCGGTTCACCGACAGACTCATCCCTTGAACTAAGAGGTCTTTGATCCATGTCAAGGCATGGTATGTAGGAAGCCTCTATGAGGATCAAGCCCACCCGTCTTTCACGTCGGGTTTCACCCCCGTGCAGCACGACGTTAAACTGCACTCCGGTCCAGTGGTAAGCCATTGCGACCCAACCCACCTTGAACTACGAGGTCTTTGATCCATGTCAAGGCATGGTACGTAGGAAGCCTCTATGAGGTTCAACCCCACCCGTCTTTCACGTCGGGTTTCACCCCCGTCCAGCACGACGTTAAACTACACTTCGGTCCAGTAGTAAGCCATTGCGACCCATCCCTCTTGAACTACGAGGTCTTTGATCCATGTCAAGGCATGGTACGTAGGAAGCCTTCCGAAGGTTCAAGCCCACCACCCATTGGACCCACGGGTCTACTTTCACGTCAGTTTATCGACGTCATCCTGAACTACGCGGACTTTGATTCCCTGCCACAGGGATATGTAGGAATCCTCTTCAAGGCTCAAGCCCAACTTCACTGTCGCCTCTGCGATGGTCGCACTTCACTCTCCTTCCACTCCATTCATCAACCTACCACCCGTTCTGATTCTCGCCCGGACCGTCATATCCTGGTGTGACCATGTCGGTACACTCTTCTTCACTGTTGCCCATGGGCTGGCCCCGGTATTGATATCCCTTCAAGGAGGATCCCTCAATCCGATCTATCCTAGCTAATGCTCTGGTTGGGTTGATCTGTCTCCGCTGGACGTTAAACTTGAGGCATACCCTGTGTTGAGCATGAGAAGATGATGAAAACCTCAGATATGTGTCCACGACATATAATTCCCCGCACTCGATGTGGGATGCCTCGGGCTTCCACGCCCTCGAGAAGCCTTGTGGTCAAGGATAACAGACAGACATGCTAGGTACCCCAGCATCCAGACACGCTACTGATGCCTCAACGTGACTACTCCCCTGACAGAAGGTTGTTGCCCTGACTGGACCCTTTGGAATGTCCCGACAGAAGTAGTGTAATTAACCGGCGTCCATGGAAACATGGCACTGGGAAGATTTTCACGAACTACGTATTAAATCTATAAGGGAGACCCGGACTAGGTGACGAGTTATGAGGATGAATCCACAGGAGGAAGAACCGACATCCCATCATCCCGTTTCGATCAAGGAGAAGATGTCCCTGAATAAGGAGAGAATGCCTCCCGCCTTTGGAAAGTGGTAATGCGGGGCAACAGAAGCGCCACTCGTCCTCCCCCACGGACGGACGGGCGCGCGCCCCGGCGAAAGCATCGGAAACTGAAATGGTGAACCCGACGTGAAAGTCTTCTCTTCAATATGGAGATTAGTAGCGTTCGAGACACCAGTAGATTGACGTGTCACCGGATCCAGATATCTGGTGCCTGGTCCCGCCAAGAAAATAGCGGGCCTGTTGTGAAACTCACCGGAAGTCGGGGTAGTAGAACTTGGGGCACTCCGTTCTGCAGCGTATCGGCGTGGATCCTTCTCACAGACATGGAGAATGGAAGAATGCTGGGGCACCGGCTGTCAATCCTTTTCCTCTCAGTACTGATGAGTGATCCCTTCGTTTATCAGGAACCAGGTTGCTGTTACAGATACGTGATCACCGTCCGCTCCTCGCCAACGCAGAGGCAGGGGCAACACAACGACAGCCACCCCACGTAGCGCCGCTACTGCCACGACGGCCGCCACATCGTGGAATACGGGGCACCCACACCCCCTTTCCCCATCAGAGGTCATCCAGAGAAGGGTGATCAACAACCTCGTGCGCAGATATGAGGAAGAAGGGGTCATCCCAACCCGGGATATGGCCCGCCTAGACCTAGAGGCCTCCAGGCCCCGCCGTCAACGCCACCCTAACAGGCCGCGCAGGGAGCCTCTGCTCCCCACCCCAACCTTCAACCGTTTTGGGAGCTTGTATCCGGAACGCCTTGACGACTCCTCGCCTTACGCTGAAGAGGCGAGCGCTGTCCGGCTCAGCCCGCCCAGGGTCCCGACCCAAGGTCTCCAGGCGAGAGCTCCCGCTCGGCTGCGTCAGCGCCACCGTCTGGCCCCGCAGGAAGAGCAGGCAGACTACGTCCCTGCACCACCTGCACCAGCTCTCCTAACCCGACGTCAGCACCGGGCACGGGGTGAGGATGCTCGCCTAGGAGCGTCAACATCGACGGCTACAGTGGCCCGATCCACCGCCGATGTGCATCGTGAAGCCCCTGCATACATTGAGCAGGGGCACTCCTTCACCCAACCAGGATCGAGACCCCAACCGCCCCACGGGAAGGCTGGGTTGAATTTCCGGGTTGCAGGCCCAAGTGGTGATCGCTGCGAGCTAACACGCGGTAATGCCACCACGTACGGAGGTCCTCCTCATACCACTACTCCACATAGCGTGGGACTTCCCCGCTCCGAGGTTCGTCATGGAGGCATGCCTCGTGCTACCCCCATCCTGCCGGAAGACCTGCCCCGTGGCAATGACGCTCAGCGCGGAAACATTTCCCGCGCCCACTATACAGGGTATGGAGTCCATCCTCCTGCCCTCGGCCGCCAACCTGAAGGTACCAACCACCCAGTCCTTCTCCAACGTGGGGGCCCTCCCTACGCCCTCTCTTCAACCGGCGAAGGTCCTCCTCGCCCTAGAAACTTGAGGAGTGAAGGTCAGCCTCGCTCCACCCGCATCGACCATGGAGGTCCTCCCCCTGCTCCTGCCAGTTCCAACAGAGGCCCCTCCCACATGGGTATTGTTCATGGAGGTCCTCCCCATGTACCCTTCGACATTTTCCCCAGTTCCCCTTGCACCCCGGCTATCTCGAGTGGGCGCCCTCTCCGCCACGGTGCCAGTGCCGCCCCGAGGCTGCCTGATAGGGGTCAACCCTGTCCCGAAGAGCCACCCAGGGGCAGGAGAGCGGGTCGTCGCCGCAACAAGAAGAATCGTGGGAAGGCCCAGGTGGAGATCAAACCTGCCCGCTTCTCCTACTCGGATGCGGAATGCGATTCAGCGATGGAACCTTCTCCCCGTTCCTCCGTATCAAGGACTGGGGCCGGAACCAGACGGGTTAGCCTCATTCCCCCAGAATTTGAGGTCCACCGGATTCCCATCTCTCTTCGCAGGTACATCCAGGAGGAAGAAATCCTGGGAATTCCGCAGGTCTTGACCACGCAATCCCCGCCTCTGTCACCAGAAGAGCCCTATACCTCTACCAGAGATCACGTAGAGTTATTTTGGGGGCCAAAGACGGTAGAGAGACGACATGACCTGTCACCGGTAGCCACGGCTCCTGTTCTGGAAGCTGTGGTAATCAGCCCGTCGTATCGTGACATCGTGGCCAGGTCACCTCACTCAGCGGAGGATGGCCCGGAATTCGGCGGCCAGTTAGCTCGTTTTCCGTATTTTCCACCACCGAGCTTAATATCCCAATGGTCCGCCTCGGTACCGCTACCGATTCCTCAGCGGCCCCCAGTTGACGAGTGGGGCAACATAAGGCCAGACCCTGAGTCCGAGCCTAGGAGCTTCTGGAGTATCCTTGCAGCGGATTACTTCCCGGAGAAGTTCTGGCCGACGGCGGCACTGAATTTCCGCATACCAGAGTCTCTTACCCCTGAAGACGTGGGGTGCTTTTGTCGAACCCTGTGGGTGACACACTTACGCCTCCTTTCTGAACGGGTGGTGTACCCCAGAAGTCGTGAACACATCAATGAAATCGGCGAGCAGTGCCGCCTGATCGATGCAGCCGCACTTCTTGTGGCCCAGCACCCTTAGTCTCCAGGCCACCAGAGCGCCCTTCAACGAAAATGCGTTCAGAGTCTTAAAGCACTCCTCAGAATCATCAGGGAAGCCACCCCCCATGTGCAAGTCCGTGGTTGGGGACACTATGCCGCTCTCCTCTTCGACCCTATCCGACGGCAGCCCGATTCGCTATGCGACATCGAGGATATGCCCCCAAGAGGGGTCGCAGTCCACATGGTCGAAGTTGTGGATAAGGAAGATGAGCATGAGTTCCTTTATGGAGACTTACCATCCGAGGGCGTACTGTCGCTGCTCAACCCGTCAGGGAGAGTTACCCGTCATCAGAGGAACCTGCTAGGTCTCCCCGTACCCACTGAGTCGCTGGTACTCGGTCGAAGCACTGGCAAGGGTAAGGAGCACGTCAGAACAGTAAAGAACTCCGACCCGTCCGCCTCTGTGCAGAAAACGGATGAATATCCTGAGAAGGCCATGTTACGCCAGCAACTTGCTGAGTAGAAGAGGCTGGTTGACGAACTTTTGGCTGAACGCGCCGCAGAGCGACGACTCGACTATGGTAATCCCAGACCGGGGCAGCAAGGGCAGGAACAATTTCCCCCCAGTGAGATGCCTCTGGGCAACCCTGATCATGCTACTACCACAGACAGGGCGGAAGCCGTAACATATGGCAAGAGGGCGCGATACGTCTCGCCAAACCCCCCCGAGCGACGGGGCAATATGAAGAATCCAACCCGGGTCCCCCCAGTCGCCCAACAGGTCGTCCAGCCAGTTGACCCACGAGCGGCCAAAGCCGTCTACCGTATTGAAGAACTTGGAAATGCACTTGTGGTTAGGGATCCCCATCAAGACAGGGACCCCCACCCAGAGGACCTTATTGCGGCACTCACAGCCCGCCTCGAGGCGTTGGAAACACGGCCGGTGGAGGTCCCACCAGATGGCAAGCCTTATCCCGCGTGGGTGGATGATATGCCCGCGCCTCCGGGTTTTGGGAACCCCACTTTCTCACCCTTTAACGGGACAGGGGACCCACCCCAGAACTTGGCTCATTTTTCTTCCAGGTGTGGCCCCATGCTGGGGACCCCGGCTCAGCAAGAAGCCTCCAGGATCCGATGTTTCGTACAGACATTGGAAGGTCTGGCATTCGTCTGGTACAGCCAGCTCCCTATCGGATCGGTGACCGGTTGGGAGGATCTTCGCCGGAAGTTCTTATACCAGTTCAGCTCCACCACACAAAAGACCAGCAATGCAGACCTCTTAAAGTGCAAGGAAAGGCCTGATGAGCGAGTCGCAGACTTCATCGCCCGGTGGAAGGGACATACGTATTCCCTCGATATGCCACTGACTCAGGAGAAATTACTGACGATGTGTGTGGGTAACGTCAAGACAGATCTAGTACCCTCCTTGATTACCCAGAACTACCATGGAGGGTTCAGAGATTTCTCGGACAAGGCTCAACGCCTCGAGGAAGCCCTGCAACAGGCCAGTCAGGCACGTTTGTTGCCCCCTATGATCCCAGCCTGGAGAACCTCCAGGGCTGAACCCACCGCGGTGGCTCAAATAAAGCCCTGAGGCAGCTGGAATTGCTGACAGCGGCACCACCCCCGCAACCCCGTAGAGGTCCTCCACCTCAAGCACAGGCTCCCGCCCAACAGCGACCACCTCAGAACCGACAGGTTCCCCCGCGCAACGCGCCACCACCACCTAGGTGAGACAATCAGGCGCCGCCTCCTCGGAAGGCCCCTCCGGCCCCTCGTCAGGACCAGGCCCCCAGGGCCCCCTATCCGGAAAGAAGGTACGAGACCTATTCGTTCAACGAAAATCAGGTCCCTGACTACTTTCGAAGTGCTCTAGAGCAAGGGATTGTGCGTCTGCCTGAGTGCAAAAGGCCGGCAGAGGCGCATCTCACCGATCACCCCAACTACTGCCCTTATCAACAGATCCTGGAGCACACCCTCAAGCGATGCTATGTGTTTAAAGACTGGCTTCAGGACCAGGTCAACAACAACATAGTCAAGTTGGGCCCAACACCAGCGCAAGTGGCAGGTGTCTTTGCAGGATCCGAGATCGGCATCGACAGTGAAGGTGAGTGGCAGCAAGTCCCTAGTCGCGGATCCCAGAAATATGATGACTGGATGGCTCGAAAAACCGTCTTTCGTGCCCATGGTATTATCCGGGCATGCCTGAAGCAGTCAGAACCTTCAGAAGAAGTAGCTGGTGCCTCCGCATCGTCTTCACAGTCGACCTCTGCCCAAAAGGGAAAGCAGCGGCAACGCAAGAAGAAGCATCGTGCACCACCAGTGCCTTCGTCATCCCGCACTCCCGGCGACTTTATGCCCCCCGAAATGGGGATCCCTCCCAGAATCCGCCCAGCGGTGGATGACTCCTCGATCGATATCCAAGGGTACGCTTCGGTTAACACCGTGGAGATGGTAAAGCCCTATATGACCCCCGACGAGGGGGAACCCCAAGCAGACCTCCCCAACGTTTCCAGCCGACGTCAACGTCAAAGGAATCGCAATCGTGCCGGTCATCGAGGCACATCAGCAGGCACCTGTGGCCAAGCCGTGCACGCTACCGAGACGAGGCAGCAGGCTCAGCGCAGATCTCAGCACGCGCAAACCCATCCAACACCCTCGGCTCAACCTCCACCGCCGTTCGTGCTACTGGATCGGGGGGGAGCCGCCTCGTTCGTATCACAGTCAGTCTTGCCCGGCTACAGGCCAGCCTCCACTATCCGATCCTAGTCTGGAGACTACTCTTCAGGCTTCTACTGGTAGGCAGCATGATGTACCCAGTACTAGTTACTCGTCGGTTCAGCCAGCCGGAACCGCTGTGCCTCCGAATGCCGAACGACCCCCTGTGAGCAGAGGTTCGCGTTTGGAATGAATGTACGATGTTCTGAAGCACCTGGACGGCATCCCGGCGAGGATCTCCATCCTTGAGGCCCTTCACCTGTCATCTGAAATGCACGAATCACTTGCCGAGGCCCTAAGGAGCCCCCTCCGGTTCAAGATGGAAGTAGCAGCTGCGGAAGCCTTCCATACCGAGACGATTGAAAACACTGAATGTCAGGCGGTTATCTCGTTCTATGGTGAAGATGAGGACCCTCCTATATAGGGGCACATTCGCCCATTGTATATCACTGGCCACTTCAACGGTGTGGAAGTCCGTCGCTGCCTCGTTGACACAGGTCCTGGAATCAATCTAATTCCGACCCGGACGCTGCGAAAGCTGGGTCTATCCGAAGGTGATTTAACTCCCTCTGACCTCAGGATCCAGGGGTACGACAGGACAGAGCAAACCCCAGTCGGCAAGATCAGCCTGAAGACTCAGTTTGGTGGCTTAATTGCCAGCACCGAGTTCATGGTTGTTTCTCAGGACACCGCCTACAACGCATTGATGGGTAGGCCATGGCTCCATCTGCATGCAGAGGTCCCCTCGTCGTATCACCAGTGCCTCAAGTACTCGCTCAACGGTCGAGTAGGAATGCTCCAAGGAGACGCGTCCCCTTTCGCTTCTTGTGAGGCCCGCTATCTGGATGCGGGTTATTACAAAAGTAAGGACAAGAAAATCCTGGTAAGCGAGGATGAGCCCGCCCGGATCACAAGTGATCCCTGGGCAAGCATGGATGACGCCTACATCCTCCCGATCCACCGGTTGGAGGCCACGAACCCCGACATGGGGCAATGTTTTGTTGTTTCAGGTACGCAAGGAAGGCATGTTCCTGTGTCCATGCGACGACGGAAAATCACCTCGTACTCCTACATCAACCAGGCTCAGGTGATCCCGGAATCTCCTACCCCTATACGGTACCGGGACGTCAAGCTGATGACATCGACGGTGCGCCATACGTGTCTCTTCCGCTGGGCTGGAATTAACCGACTCAGGCCGACACGTCACCACTGCTTTGATATTATCAAATGTGGACCTTTAGGCCGAAGGCCAGATGGGATAGGGTCGACTGCCTTCATTTCCATGGTCTCGATGCCAAGTGAGTCTCCTGATGTGATGACCGTTGCTGCCCCAGCCCGCACCAGCTGCCCCGTAGATCTTGATAGCCCAGAAGTATCTTCTGTCCCGGGAAGTCCCCCCACGGGTGGGGAGGAAGACTTGGAGGATGCTCCCCCAGCCTTTGAATAAGGCGTCTCTACCACGGTTGATGAACTGGTACAAGTGAACCTTGGTAGCGAGGCAGATCCGAGACCCACATTGATCAGTGCAGCCATGTCCCTCGAGGAGCGGCAGCAGTACGTAGACTTCCTCAAACAGCACCGTGATGTGTTTGCCTAGAGTTACGATGAGATGACATGGCTGGATCCCCAAGTGGTCGTCCACCGTCTGGGCCTCCCGACAAAACATCGTGGGTTTAAGTAACCTCCCAGTAAGATGTACCCTTCTCATGGTGCCATGGTTGAGGCCGATGTTGATAAGATAATCAAAGAGAACTTCGTTAAGGAGGTCCAGTACCCCAAATGGCTTGCCAACATTATGCCAGTCCGGAAGAAGAATGGGCAGATCAGAGTCTGTATCGACTTCTGCAATCTTAATCGCCACTGCCCAAAGGATGACTTCCCACTCCCAGTGACGGAGCTGTTGATTGACGCCACGACCGGGTTCCAAGCCCTCTATTTCATTGATGGGTATTCTGGGTATAACCAGATCCGGATGGCCCCCGAAGACGAGGATTCCACTGCCTTCAGGGCTCCCCAGGGTACCTTTTTCTACCAGGTAATTCCATTCGGTTTGAAAAATGCAGGTGCCACTTATCAGAGGTCTATGCATCGCATATTCAAACCGATCCTCGGGACATTGGTGGAATGATACGTGGATGATCTTGTAGTCAAATCGTGCCAGTTCCAGGACCATCTCAGAGACAATGAGAAAGTGTTCGGCTTCCTCCGTTCTCGTCACCTGAAGATGAACCCACAGAAGTGTGATTTTGGGGTCACCTCCGGAAAGTTTCTGGGCTTTGTTGTCAGATACCGAGGCATCGAGATCGACCTGGAGGAGATCAAGGCCATCAGCCAAATGCCTCCCTCGAGAAACATTCGGGAGCTTCGAGGCCTTCAAGGCCACTTAGCCTATATACGCTGATTCATTGCGAATCTGGCCGGCAAGTGTAAGCACTTTTCCCCGCTCATGAAAAAGGGCGCCACCTATGAATGGGATGGGGAGTGTCGGACCGCCTTCGAGGAAATCAAGCAGTATCTGCTCCAACCTCCGGTTTTGATGCCACCCGTCTCCGGAATGTCGCTGGTCCTTTACGTGACCGCCCTTGAGAGATCCCTCGGTGCGCTGCTCGCCTAGAAGAATAATGAGGGTACTGAGAATAGTCTCTACTATCTCAGCCACATGCTTCTCGATACGGAGGTCAGATACTCCCCTATCGAAAAGAGCTGCCTTGCGCTCTTCTTCGCCGTGTAGAAGTTACGACATTACCTGTAGCACCACGAGGTGCAATTGGTCTCCCGGGTAGACCCACTGAAGTACATCATGAGACGTCCCATGGTGACTAGCCGACTAGCACGGTGGGCGGTGATTCTCCAGCAGTTTGATATCAGGCTTATACCTCAGAAGGTCATTAAGGGACAGGCGTTGGCAGACTTTTTAGCTGCCCATCCAACCTCCGCGGATGAATCCCTGGACCTGGATTTCCCCGATGAGACGATCCTCTCAATCGATCATGCTTCCCCGTGTTGGAAAATGCATTTCGACGGTGCCTCCCGGAGCCCCACCGGTAGGAGGCTCAACGATCCCAAGCTCAACAGAGTGGGCCTAGGTGTTGTCTTCATTACCCCGGCGCAAGCCGTCTTTCCATACTCGTTCCTATTGTCAGAAGGTTGTACGAACAACGAGGCAGAGTACTAGGCTCTCATCACCGGCCTCGAGTTGGCCCTTGAGATCCATGTTCCCCATCTACATGTGAAGGGAGATTCCGAGCTGGTAATCAAACAGGTTAATGGAGACTACGTCATCAGGAAGCCAGAGCTTGCACCATTGCTGGAGTACACCCTCCTCTTAATAGCCCAGTTCTCTTCTCGACCGGAGGTTACCCATGTCCCACGGTCGCAGAACGGCCAAGAGGACGCCCTGGCTGGCTTAGCTGCGCCGCTCGCAGAACCAGAGCTAGATGATTTGGTCATACACGTGGCCCACCGGAGAGTCATTGCCCCCGTCACCCAAGAGGACCATGATAGCCTGCGGGTATGTCATCTCACCGCCGGACCCTCCATATCGGGAGTCCCAGGTTCATCAGACGCAGTGGTTGAAACCACCCCTGACTGGAGAGCACCTTTTGTCGAGTATCTCCAAAATGGTCAGCTCCCGGATGACCGGGCCGAACGCGAGCGAATCCGACACCACGCGCTGCAATTTACCCTCCGGAGCGGCCCTAGTCTGGAACAGATCCTTTATAAGAGGTGTTTCGATGGTTTCCTCCTCCGTTGCCTCCAATGAGGGGAGATACCTCATGTTATGCAAGAGGTTCACGCCAGTTCCTATGGTGCCCTTCAAGCTGGGCCGAAACTGTCCCATCAAATCTAGAGGTTGGGGTACTTTTGGCCCTCTATGATCCACGATTGTATTGGATACGCCAAGAGATGCCACGCGTGCCAAGTACACGCCAACTTCTTGCATCGGCCGCCGGAGCCCCTCCACCCCACCAAGTACTCTTGGCCATTTGCGTTATGGGGACTTGATGTAGTGGGACCTTATCCACCGGCAACAGCACGCCAGTGTAGGTTCATCTTGACTGCTACAGATTTCTTCTCCAAGTGGGCAGAAGTAGTTCCGATCAAAGAGGTCAAGGCCCGTTCCATCGTTGACTATGTGAGCTCCAACATTATCCACCGGTTTGGAGTCCCTCACGCCGTCCTCACCGATAACGGCACCAACTTCCGAGCAGCTGAATTGAAGAAATTTTATGCTAAGTACGACATCCGGTCGAACCATACCTCCCGCTACCACGCGCAGGCGAATGGACAGATCGAGGCGTTCAACAAAACCCTCTATAAAATTCTGCATAAGATGGTTGGTCAGAACAAGAAGAGTTGGTCGGACAAGCTCCCCAACGCCCTCTGGTCTTACCAGACGACGACTCGCAACTCTACCCAGGTGACCCCATATTCCCTGGTGTATGGAGCTGAGGCCGTCCTACCCATTGAGATCCAGCTGCCGTCGCTACGCACTGCAGTTTATGATCACCAGACGTCAGATGAGGTAGTCGAGATCCGTATAGCTGAATTAGAGGCACTGGACGAGAACCGGCTTCATTCCCTGCACAATCTGAAAAGGCATCAGGAAAAGATAGCGAGAGCCTTTGACAAGAAGGTTCGTCTCCGCTCTTTTCTACAGGGTGACCTAGTACTGGCCCTTCGAGCGCCAATGATTCCCGGCAGGAAACCGCCCATGTTAGAACCCAAATGGGAAGGGCCTTATATCATCCATAAGGTTTACCCCAATGGAGCATACTCCTTGGTGACCACGGATGGAGAGCGTATAACCACCCCCCCACCAATTCCATGTTCCCCAAGCAGTACTTTGCATAGGTAATAAAATGGGGTCCAGCACGACCCTAAACTGCGTGAAGGTCCTGTACGACCTTAAACTGCAAAATGGTCCCGCACGACCTTAAACTGCATCTTCGTCCTGCAAGACGATAATCTGTGAAACGGTCCCGCATGACCTTAAACTGGACACTATAGTCCATCATGACTCTAAACCGTAAAGTCCTGCACAACCATAAACTGCGTCTTCGTCCCGCGGGACATTAAACGGCAAGCCGGTCAGGCCTTCCTGAACGAGGCTCAGCCTCAGGCCCCTTGGCCTCCTTGGGCCCCTGGCCCCGTCTCCACTGCGGTTTGGCCCCAGGCCCCCCTTGTCATTTTTTCCCCGACTTACCCTCTTGTGGGATTGTACGGTATGGTGTAGGACCACATCCTCATTCACGTCGGATTACTTGTTGTACCGTACATATCCCCAAATGAGGTGCTTCTCATCATCCCGCATGACGTTAAACTGCACTTCTAGAACTACGTGTGGCTTGATTCTCATCCTTATGAGATACGTAGGAACGCTCGGACACCTCGCCTTGAGCCCAGCCCCAAGCTTTTCCCTTCCACTATCCCCCCTAGGAATAGTTTTCTTGGAGGATCTTTGTGTAGCAGGGAGTAGGCTTTCTGGGCCCCGCTCATGCAACCCCGCTCGCACAAAGATTGTAAGGGTCGCACCATGCGCCCACTCCCGTTCTTCTAACCTCCCACGTCCTCACCGCATGACGCTAAATTGCATGGCCTTCAAGAACTACGTATGGATTGATTCTCATCCTTATGAGATACGTAGGAACGCCCGGACACTTCATCCATTGGCCCAGCCCAAAATACAAAATCTTCCCCTCGAGTCAAGACATGGCAGGGTGCACACTTTTTCTCTGACCCACATCGAGCAAGCCTCGACCCGGCTGTACATTCCCCTTGGAGGAGTTTCCCCTTTCATGGATGGATACAACTATGATTCACCCACTCCTTGACTGGGATTCTGTCATTTTTCACACCCAGAGGGATCCCCAAGAACGGCCTGGATACAATTCCCATGGGCTCTCCTACCGATACGGGCCAACGCCCCCGAGGGTTTTCAAGCAACAAGCCGATACAAGTCCCGCGTTGCGAATTTGGTCAGCGTTCGACGCTCATTTGTTGCCCCCATACGGGTCACCATAGGAATGCTGTGTTTCGAACATGGTCAACAGTGTCCTGGATTTTCGGTTCCACCCCGAGATGTCCCAGGCATCGAGAACAGTGATTCATTCTTCCCCATTCCGAGGTGACAAACGTCCCCAGGTGGTGCTAGCGATCGGGCCCACGGCCCCGATTCCTCATAAGGGTGTACGGTGTGATGTGGCACTATGTCCTCATTCACGTCGGGATCTTGTACCATGCCATACACCCTCCCTTTACGAGGCCCAGCCTCAGGCCCCTTGGCCTTCTCGGGTCCCCGACCCACGTCCTCATGTAAGACGTTAAACTGCAAACCAGTCAGGCCTTTCTGACTGATAACTTTCCCTTTTCACTGGGCCACGACCCAGGATTCCTCATAAGGGTGGACGGTGTGATGTGGGACTATGTCCTCATTCGCGTCGGTATCATGTACCATGCCGTACGCCCTCCCTTTACGAGGCCCAGCCTCAGGCCCCATGGCCTTCTCGGGTCCCCGACCCTCATCCTCATGTAAGAAGTTAAACTGCAAACCAGTCAGGCCTTCCTGACTGATGCCTGACCTTAGGACCCTTGGCCTTTCTGGGCCACGGCCTAGGTCCCCTCTTACCCAGGGTGTATGGTGTGATGTGGGACTATGTCCTCATTCACGTCGGCTTCTTCTCCATACCGCACACCTCCCTTGTTTCGGGGTATATTGCTTCCCCTTCTCGTCCAGTATGATGTTAAACTACATATAGAGAACTATGTGTGGCTTGATTCCCATTCTCATGGGATACGTAGGACCACCTGGATGTCCATGATTCGGGTCCAGCCCCATCTCTTGGGAATCCTCATCCCATCCTGCCCCCTTGGCCTATCCTTCCTCCATGAGAGGATCATATGGTGTGGTGTGGGATTATGTCCTCATTCACGACGATATCGTAATGACCACGCCATGCCCCCCTACTGAGCTGTTTCATCGATCCCTTTTTCGGCGGTTCACCAATGTGCTTAAGAGTACTCTGGTTTATTACCTGGAATGCGAAGCTTTACTCGGACACATCCGCACCCGCTTTCCAGGATTTGCGTATCCCCGCATCAGGGCTTTCATCATCTTTCACACCTGGAGGGACCCCCAAGAACGGCCTAGATACAATTCCCATGGGCTCTCCTACCGATACGGGCCAACACCCCCCAGGGTTTCGGACAACAAATCGATAAAATCCCGCGTTGCGAATATAGTCAGCGGTTGATGCTCATTTGTTGTTCCCACTTCAGGCTAACGTGATGTGGACGCTGTGTTTCCATCATGGTTAATAGTTTTCCTCTATCGCCACACCAACCCATTAAGCCCAAATGCCGAGTACACGATTCACACCCTTCATCACTTCATCATGTCCATGTAGAGTCTCAGAATTCTTGGTACTTTTCTTCCGTGCACGTCTACGCGTTGGGAGAAAAAGCTGCATCAAAGGTGTCCTTCGAAACTCTCCGCCGACTCCCCTTTGATGGATGCCCCAAGTATTGCGATGAGGGTACCCCCCTTGTTTCCCACACCGAGTTTATCTCACGTGGGCTTAAGGATTGGGTTGACATCTGTGCTTACTCGGGAGTTGTCACCATCCATGGTCCGAGATCTAAGACCATAAACTAAGACTCTAATCTGGAACTACGTTCAAGACCCCTTATCTTTGGGTCCAGCTTGAGTTCAGCAAGTTCACCTCTCTCAGGTCCTACAATTGGGACCCCGGCCACGGGACCACGCGGTGTAGTGTAGGATTACGTCCTCATTCATTCAGGTTTGCAATAGCTGCACCACGCGCACCACGCTCTGAGAGTTGGCCCTCATATTCTTTGTCCTGCATGATATTAAAAGGCACCCTTCAGATCTACGTGTAGCTTGTTTCCAATTATCATGGGATACGTAGGACCAAATGAATGTCTAAGATTCGGGTCCATCCCCACCTCTTAGTGATCTCCTGATCTCCCGGTCACCTAGGCCACTTGGTCTATCCCTCTCTAGAAGGGGGATGTGTAGGTATGATACAAGGTTTTGGGCACCGTGCCCCTTCCCCCGGGAACCTTCCAGCTCTCGATCACCCTCAAAGTTGAGTCCCTTGAATCTTTGCAGTGGTTCACCCATGTATTAAGAGCACTCTAGTCTAGGACCAAGAGTGTCAGATTCAACTTGATCAAGTTCCTTCCAATTGTCAAGCTTCGTGTTCCCCTCTATTCAGACTTCCATCACCTTTCACACCCAGAGGGACCCCCAAGAACGGCCTGGATACAATTCCCAAGGGCTCTCCTACCGATACGGGCCAATGCCCCCGAGGGTTTTGGACAACAAATCGATAAAATCCCGCGTTGCGAATATGGTCAGCAGTCGATGCTCATTTGTTAGTCCCCATTTCAGGCTAACACGACATGATGCTGTGTTGCGAACATGGTCAGCAGTAATCCTCTGTCGTCACGCCAGCCCCTTCAGTCCTTGAATGTTGGTTGCATGATTCACATCATTTTCCACCCCATCATGTTTAGGTGGAATATCGACACTTTTGGCGCTATCCCTCAGTGCACCTTTGCATGCTAGGGGGACAAAGCTGCAATCTGGCGTCCTTTGGGGCTCCCATGGTCCGAGCTCTAAGTCCATAAACTAAGATCCATTCGGGACTACGTTCAACTTGATTCCCATCCTCATGGGATACGTAGGACCGCCCAGACGCCCTGTCTCCGGGTACAACCCATTCAGGAAGCCAGTCTCTCTCCCTGTTTCACCTCTGCATAGGCCACTCAGCCTAAGGTTTCCCTCTCCGAATGGCGTACATTTTGATGGGGGATCATGTCTCTGTCAATTGTGTTTTATAACACTGCGCACATTTCCCGCCTAGCATCGTCTCTGCTACGTCTGCGCTGCATGACAATAAAATGCATGCTTGGTCCTATCATACGACCCTAAACTGTGACATTATCGTCCTGGCCGCACGATGAAAAACGGCACTGCATTGTGGTAACCTCGTTATAGAGGATATCACGTTGGGTACTGGCCACGTGCCATGCCATTTGTCAATGCCCATTGCGGCTTGATCCTTCTGGCGACATCACGACCTACTATTGTAGGCCTGTCGCTTCACAAAAAAAAACCATTCACCCTAAAGAACAAACAAGATACATCAAATTCCTCTTCATTTAGTGCAAGGGCCATGCCCGCACTACCCTTTTCCCGTGACACTGGTATCCTACCGTGTCGCTATCCAGAACTATGTATGGCTTGATTCTCATCCTTATGAGATACGTAGGAGCGCCCGAGAACTTCCCCACGGGCCCAACCTAACCTTTGTGTTCGGTCCCTCGACTCGAGCGTTTCCCCAGAGGATGCATGGTAAGTAGGGCTTAGGTCCTCCTTCACGTCGGGTTTTTATGCCATGCGTCCCCTGCTCCCTTTACCTATTTATGGTCTAAGGTCCATCAAGAACTACGTAAGGCTTGATTCTCATCCCTATGAGATACGTAGGAGCGCCCGGGCACTTCCCCGCGGGCCCAGTATAACTTTTCATGGTCCAAATTCTACGACCCTAAACTATGATCTCCCCAAGGGAAAGGAATCTGCTCCCTCTCTCTAATACGTTTCCTTGCTGTATTCAGATGTGTTTTGACAAAGAGCCCGAAGTGTGGGATTTTCACAGGGACATTCCCCTCATCCCACGACCAAGCATCGTGAAATCGCTATTTGGATCCTCATACACTTCCACATCCAAAAGGACCCTCGGACGACGTGGATACTAAGCTTAAGGGATCTCCATGAATGCTAGACCTAAGGGCCCTTCAATAGTTTCGGGCCGACGTGCCCATGGATATTGGACAACAAATCGATAAAATCCCGCGTTGCGAATATGGTCAGCGGTCGATGCTCATTTGTCTGTCCCCATTCTAGGCTAACGCGACAGGGTACTGCGTTGCGAATACGGTAAGCAGTTACCCTCCGTCGTCACGCCGCCATCATTGTGATCTGAATCTCGAGCATCATGATTCACACATTTCCACTTCCCCACGTTCAAGTGGAATTCCATCATACTCGGCTCTTTCTATTCGCGCATCTAGGTGCGCCTCAAGATCGTGTTAGTGTCACTAGGCCGGGATTCACCGAGCGTCCCTTTGCCCTGACTAGCCCCTCTCTGTGTCGGGAAATTCCCACCACTACTGCTTGTTTTCCACACCGAGCACGACACATGTGGACTTAGTAGTTTTGGCAGGATGTGTACCAACACGGTCGGGCTGCTCATCGTCCTGCATGATGTTAAAATGCGCTTTCAGAACTACGTATGATTCCCATCCTCATGGGGTACGTAGGAATGCACGACCACTTTTATTCGGGCCCAGCCCAATCCTCACTCTTGGTCCCTCGACCTGAAGAGTGTACTCCGGGGGTATGTGGTGTGATTTGGACTCCAAGTCCTCATTCGCATCGGTTTCATATCTACTGTGCCACACGCTTCCTTCCCTCTTATTCCACGTCCTATCATATGAAGTTAAACTACAGGAGTCTATGTGTCCTCAATCCATGACAATAAACTGCGGTTCTGCCCTGAACAAGTTCAGGATGCCCCAAGATTCCACTGGGAAGTGACGGATCCCCTTTCCAGAGAGGCCCTGTCTAAAAGAAGGAATGATCCGTGGTCAAACCGATGCGCCTATCGCACGTACTCCCACCACAGTGGTTTAACTACCTAAGTGTTGGATTCTGTTCGGACAGACCATTACCCCATATTCCACGCTTTGCGTGCCCCTTATTCGGACCCTCATCCTATTTCGTGTCTAAAGGAACCCCCTAATGGCCTGGTCTCATGCCGCATCGGCTCACCTACCGTCTTGGGCCAACGTTCCGGAAGACTGGTCATGTTTGGAAGGACCCCCTAACAGTATGGATGTTCGACCTATGGTCCACCTACTGTCTTGGGCCAACGTCCCGAAGGATTGATCGAAAACAAATTGATAATATCCTGCGTTGCGAATATGGTCAGCGGTCGATGCTCATTTGTTGTCCCCATTTCGGGCTAATACAGTATGGGTACCGTTTCTCCTCCAAGGTTAACGGTTGCCCCTTATTGTCACGCCATCCCCACATTGTTTCGAATCTTGGGTATCGTGATTCACACTTCCCATTTTAATCTGTTTGGACTGATTTAAACGCCCCTGGCGTTGCCCCGTTCATGCATAAGAGCACGTCGAAGAAACGGTAATTCGGCTATCCTGGAAGTTCCTCCTCCGATCAAGCATTCCCCATCTTTCGGGAACCTGGACTGGCTTGGGGAATTGTCGTCAAATGTCCCGCAAACATTGTAGGGATGTGACAAGGCAATTCAACAGTGGAAATCGTGCGTGCTACGACATTCAAAACAAAGGTAAAATTTGGAAACACGGAAGTACCAATAAAAGGGTTTTGGGTTTGTTACAATACTCGGGGGTTGACTTCCCCCATGGATGGGTTGACCCTGTCAAAAGAGCGTTGCAGCTCTGCCACCCGTTGACTTGCGGCATCCAAGGCTTGCTGCCGCTGAACTAGCTCTCGCTCCTCCTCCGCAGTGGCGGGGCGCAGTTCGTCAGTCCTGGCTTTGGACCCCTCCACATCAGCTTGAACGACAGCCATCTTTTCATAGGTCTGCCTTATGTGCTCTTTTATCTCCGCCAGCTGGGCCTTCAACCGTGAGACCAGCTCAGTTTGTGCATCAAGAGAGGCTGAAAGCTCGTCTGCCCGGGTCTGCATCCGTTGAACCTCACCTTCAGCCTCCTGGAGCTTCATGATGCTGGTCGCCTTCCTCCGCTGCCATCCCACGTTGAGCCCACGATCATGCTCCCGGATCTTTTCAGCCATAAGATCTCAGATGAGTACATGAGGACATTGGGCATCCACTCCCCCAGCGCACAGTTCGCACAACCGCGAGCGAAGCCTATCCATTTCAGCCAGCCATTGTGCTTGGGGAGTGTCCTTGATTAAGCGTGCGATCAGCTTCCACGACCGGCAGTGAACTATGCTACTGTCTTCCTCGTCGGAGTTCATTTCGTCCCAGTCTACACGATTGGCAGGCTCATATGTGGGATACGCCCACAGGAAATCCTCGACAGGATCGTCATCCGGTGTCGAATCCAGTGCGACACCTGGCGCCGAAGCAGGCGCGACAGAGCCGGGACCGACCGGTTGATCCTCTTCCTCGGAGTCCACCTCAATTATTTCGGGTACGGCCCTGCTGGCGGACCCGCCAGTGATGATGTGCGTCGCAGCTTGAGGAGATGGAGGGATTATTGCCACCATCATTGGCATTCCCCTAGGAGGGATTTCACCAGACTTCCGGACCAGCCTCGCCGCAGCAGCCCACACTAGTCGAAGAACTGCACGACAAAGAGGGACATAAACGTTAGTTGGCATGGCCTACATGTGACAACGCGGAGATCGGTGGAGGAGACTTACGAAGATCGACCTCCGACCGCTGCTCCTGACCCGGTACTGATGGGACCCCGAGACGAGGCCCCCCGTATACTGTTGGAAGGTCTGGGGATTCTAGAGGAGCCACCTCGGGGCCCCTGGTCCCACCAGACACAGAACTGGACGCAGCCATAGGCGCGGGTTCTGAAGGTCCCGCATCATCACCCGCCAAGGAGCGAGAACGAGGCCTATGAACAAGTTCCTCCTGCATGGATCAAACATTGGTGAGAAGTCCATTAGGATCCAAGAACAGATCGTAAGGAGAGAAGTTCGGAATGCTACCTCGAGATCCTCCGCGAAATCGTCGGATTCTGAGCCTCGGTCTCCGAACTCGCCCTCCTTCAGTGGGCTCCCTCCTCCAGTATCATCCTCCCGAGAGGAGTCCTCTGATTCCTCCGGCAAGGGGAAGCACTCCCTCAGATCGGCCGCCAATAACTGTGGGGGGACCGTCTGATTCAACAGTACCCTCACCCAGTCTGTCATTGGGCGAGGGACACCACTAGAGTGGACGTAATCCTACAGCTCTTCCAGGTACTGTTCTGCCTCCACCGGAGACGCCATGAATCCAGCCCGAACTGGGCCTATACCCGGTAATTCCATCCCGAGGCGATTCAGGTGGGCACATATCTCAGATGGGCTGAGGAATTGCCTATTGACATCCCAAATGTCCCAAGCTTCCCGGAAGACGGCATCCTCTGCCATGTCAATGTGACGCAGGCGCTTCCCCAGATCCTGAGTGGATATCCTACGGAATCCCCTCGGTGGCCGCCCCTCCGGATGACCCTGCTCTCCCAGAATCACCTGATCCACCGCTGCTGCCATACCCTCGGCCGGTGTGGGTCTCGCCGTCATGGCAGCCCCGCTACCGCGAGCAGCCCTAGCCGCCCTCCGACCCCGACCTCGAGATAGAGGAGGCCCACCGTCACCAACCCAGATCGTTGGTTTCTTCAGCATCTCCCCCGGATAAGTGGCCTCCCAACTAATGGCGTACTCCTTCACTAATCCAAAGGCGGCGGTGGATGGAGGCAATGCAATCCGCATCATTCCATCTTCACGTGTGAACATGAACCACAACTGCCTCATCACACACTGGTGCTCCTCATGATGCACCTCCCAGTATACCTACGGGGTCAGTTGCTGGAGGCACCGAAACTGCCTCGCAAACCGATACGGAGTGTATGGTTCACAGAGCGGATCATGATCTATTCGTGCCACCAAAACTCCACCTCGGAAGGCCAGGAGGTAAGCCCGATGTTCTTCTGTTCCCCGTCCGTCATCTGTAAGCATCCTCGTCGGCAATGAGAAGGGATGAAAGTTGAACAAGTCCGCCCTCCACACCCTATTCAGCACCATCAGAACGGCCAGTTTGAACGGGAAGCTCCTGACCGCGTTCAGGATGGAGGGGAAAAAGTTTGATCCCAGCGGCGAAATGGGGTTTGGATATTTGTAAATCCCCCTAATATGCGCTGCGATCCACCCATACAGGAGGTGGAAGGGCCCGCATATCCTTGGCAGCTTCTTTCCCTCGCTAATATGCCGCAGCATTCTGTACAGTTTGGTGAGCATCGGGATCCCCAGGTTGATCCGCTGCCCCATGGACAACATCAACGCCATGATAAACGAGCTGGGCCGTACCCCCATGATTGTATCTCTCACCGGTAGGATCCAACCACAGATGAGAGCCGCGATGAACGCCGCCAGCCTGACTATCGGCTGTTGTTCAGTGCTGACACTGAAACCCCAAGTTTTCCATTGGCTGTCCTCCAAGACCCGCCAATATGAGTGCCCTTTGCCCCGTTGGGCCGCCCTCGGACAAGTTCAAGGCCTCGGAGGGAACTCTCGATTCTCTGGGAAATTCAGGAAGCATTTGAACCATCTCCTAAAGTGGACATCCCTCACTGCCTCCTTGTCCTCTCCAGGGAAAAGCGCCATCAGCGCCGATTCCAGTCGCGGCATTTGCTCCACATCCCCCCACGCGCTGGAAACAGGGAGGAACTCGTCATACATGGCCCCCATGATTGGGACCCCAGAAATCTGGTGGACATCCCACAGGCTGATGCCCACCTCCCCGTGATGCAGGTGAAAAGTGTTGGTCCTAGATGACCATCTACTCAGCAACTCTGGCATTAGCTGCTTCAGTTGGGAAATGTGGAATTGGGAGGCCCATGCTACCTCATACAACCCCACTCTCCTCAACTCGGCCCCGAACTCCTCGCATGAGGCGCCTACCCAGTAGGCCCAGGCCCATTCATCAGTAATGTTGCCACCCTGGCGCAGGTCCCACTCATCGGACCATCCCTTCTTCAAATCCTGCAAGGCCGCCTTCAGCATTGTACGGTAGAGGGGAGGGGAAGTCTCCGGCAGCAATGGCTTCCCGTCGATGTCGTTCACATGGTTGTAGAGACAGTCAGCGGTAACGGGTGTGAAGTCCTCCCGCGCATGACCATCGGCCGCCCTGAACCATTGGTGCTGGCAGGGTGTGCTTCTAAACCAGCAAGCTGGTTCATCCCTACTCGCCTCAGGGATGAAGACGTCATCCCTCAGCCCGAAGCCGTACAACGGTAGTTTCTTGCACTGCGGATATTATTTCTGACACTCCGAGAGCAGATCCATCAAGGAACTGTGGTCCGAGTGGATCCGGATCATCTCCCCCATGCCTGGACGGTTGGCCATCTCATCTCGACGAGCAGCATCTGCAAGGACCCCCAAGACAGCTTCTTGATGGGCCATTTTAACTCTGGCCCTTAGAAAAGGATTCTTTCGGATGGATCGCGATGCTCGACCGCAGAGCTCGACCGCGAAGCCGGATCGCGAATATCGGTCGTGAGACCAAGCCGTGAAGTCTGGCCAAGCCCGAAAAACAGAGGTTCGCTTGGCGCGGACGCAGAGTCGGAGATCCACGGTTTGCCGCGAAGCTCGATTCGCGGAGTGCTGTCGCGGAGTACGCGGAGCATCGCAAAGTAGAGAGCAAAAAAAGAAAAAGAAGGCATGTGAAGACAAAAGAGGGCGGACCCCCTATTTATAGGCGGAGACCCCGGAGCATCGCGGTGCGCCTCACCCGCGCGAAGCATCGCGGCGCGTCCGGATCCGCGGCCCCGGCGAGCATCGCAGGGCCCCTTCGCGATGCTGCATCGCGAACCATCGACAATTTTGGCGATTTTCCCTCAGACTTCGACCCTTCGCCCTCCGCGGCTCCAAGTCTGAGGGGGGAATTTGTTGGCGCCAATAATACGGCCCGAAATAATGGAAGGAAAAAGACAGCTGGCGCGCTGCCTTGCGAAGCACAGCCGCAAAGCCCCGCCACGAAGCACCCACGCGAAGCGCCCCAACCCTCGCGGCCTCGCAAAGCTCCGGAGGCGGTAATGCTCCGCGAACCCATTTGACATTCACGAGCCGCCGCGAAGCACCAGAGGCGGTAATCCTCCGCAAACCCATTTGACGTTCGCGAGCCGCCGCGAAGCTCCGGAGGCGGTAATGCTCCGCGGACGACGTTGACGTTCGCGAGCGCGCCGCGAAGCACCGGAGGCGGCGCGCGAGCCCTGCTTCGCGGCGCCCCTTCCTATAAATACTGGACTCCCCCTGAGTCCTGAGGAGGGACAATCCGACCTTTTGGCTTCTCCTATCCCGAATAGCGAAGCACTCTTTTCCCCGGGAATCATGAGCTCCGCGAGGTATTTCTACTTCGCGAGACATCTATGCTTTGTCTCGTTTTGAGCCCCTCTTCCGAGAGGGATGCCCTTCGTGAAGCTCAAGGTCGTTCGCGAAGGAAGGGGATTCCCAAGGGAACACGGGCAGCCACGGAGCGTTTATGCTTTGCAAAACACCCAACCTATGCTAGTGATCCCTATGCCAAGGCAAGATCACTATGCATCACGAAGCACACTGCTTCACAGGACACTACTTCACGAGGCACCCCTTCTTCGCGAGGCAGTGCTCCGCGAACACTGTTCCACTTCGCAAAGCACCTCCCACTCACACCTATGCCCCATGCTAAGGCCAAGGCACTCCACTTCGCAAAGAACACTCCTCTGCTTAGCGATTCCTCTTCCCGTGCGACCCTCCAGGTTTGCACGATGTGATTTCAAAGTCCCATGGACAATACCACCCATAGCGTTGCTTCGCCTAATTCTTCTTCGCATAGGCACGCTAATGGCTATTTCTTCTTCGCATAGACACGCTGACGTGGACCCCTTGATGGTTTGTTCCAAGACCCCCCTTAACCATGGCCTTACCGGTACCTTCCCTTCCCCAAGGACCAGAGGGTATCGGTTATGTAAGCCCTAGGGGTGTGGAGTGAACCCACCTCGTCTCAGCTGCAGGACGTTAAACTGCCAAGCACCACGTCCTCAACACATGACGTTAAACTGTGATCCGACCTCGTGCCCCTCGCGAACGGTCCCCTCAGCTCGAACATTTTTTACACCACTCGTCTCCACGGGAATGGAACTCTTCCTCACATGGAATGAGATCCTCCTTGTCAGAGTGGCGTATGTTCGTAAGAGAAGGGCGACCCTAGCCCCCTCAACGGATGGCTGCACCTCTGCATCTCTGTACTTCCCCACTACCAAGGTCAGTGGAGGGCGTGATAGGGAACGAGGCACCTCCCATCGTCGGACCAAGTTCCATCTTTCCCGCGCTTTGTCATGCCATGGGCCTCCATCCTGGAGTACGTCCCAACACCATGGGCCGCTCAACGCGTAAGACCCACTTCGCTTCTCACGGACGCACCCTTCACGACGTGATCATCAGGTCCTTTCAACCTCTTGTTTCCCACACCGAGCATGACTCACGTGGGCTTAGAGTGAGCACCGACCCTGACCCATAATTTTAACTATGAGGTCGTTGATCCATGTCAAGGCATGGTACATAGGTAGCCTCCACGAGGTTCAATCCCACCCGTCGTTCTTCCACGTCGGGTCTCATTCCCGTCCAGCATGACGTTAAACTGCGCGTTCCCTTGCGAACTACGAGGACTTTGATCCATGTCAAGGCATGGAACGTACGAAGCCTTCACGAGGTTCAAGCCCACCAATAGTGGACCCCCGGGTCTACATTCACGTCGGTTCACCGACGGACTCATCCCTTGAACTACGAGGTCTTTGATCCATGTCAAGGCATGGTACGTAGGAAGCCTCTATGAGGTTCAAGCCCACCCGTCTTTCACGTCGGGTTTCACCCCCGTCCAGCACGACGTTAAACTGCACTCTGGTCCAGTGGTAAGCCATTGCGACCCAACCCTCCTTGAAATACGAGGTCTTTGATCCTTGTCAAGGCATGGTACGTAGGAAGACTCTATGAGGTTCAAACCCACTCATCTTTCACGTCAGGTTTCACCCCCGTCCATCACGACGTTAAACTACACTCTGGTCCAGTGGTATGCCATTGCGACTCATCCCTCTTGAACTATGAGGTCTTTGATCCATGTCAAGGCATGGTACGTAGGAAACCTTCCCAAGGTTCAAGCCCCCCACCCATTGGACCCACGAGTCTACTTTCATGTCAGTTTATCGACGTCATCCTGAACTACGCGGACTTTGATTCCCTGCCACAGGGATACGTAGAAAGCCTCTTCAAGGCTCAAGCCCAACTTCACTATCGCCCCCGCGATGGTCCCACATCACTCTCCTTCCACTCCATTCATAAACCTACCACCCGTTCTGATTCTCGCCCGACCGTCTTATCCTGGTGAGACCATGTCGGTACACTCTTCTTCACTGTCGCCCATGGGCTGGCCCCAGTATTGATATCCCTTCAAGGAGGATCCCTCAATCCGATCTATCCTAGCTAATTCTCTGGTTGGGTTGATCCGTCTCCGCTGGACGTTAAATTTGCGGCATACCCTGTGTTGAGCACGAGAAGCTGAGGAAAATCTCAGATATATGTTCACGACCTATAATTCCCTACGCTCGATGTGGGATGCCTCGGGCTTCCACGCCCTCGAGAAGCATTGTGGTCAAGGATAACAGACAGACATTCCAGGTACCCCAGTATCCAGACACGCTACTGATGCCTCAACGTGACTACTCCCCTGACTGAAGGTTGCTGCCCTGACTGGACCCTTTGGAATGTCCCGACAGAAGAAGTGTAATTAACCGGCGTCCATGGAAACATGGCACTGGGAAGAGTTTCACGAACTACATATTAAATCTATAAGGGAGACCCAGACTAGGTGATGAGTTCTGAGGAGGAATCCACAGTTGGAAGAACTGACATCCCATCATCCTGTTTCGATCAAGGAGCAGACGTCCCTGAATAAGGAGCGAATGTCGCCCGCCTTTGGAAAGCGGGAATGCGGGGCAACAGAAGCGCCACGCGTCCTCCCCCACGGACGGACGGGCGCGCGCCCCGGTGAAAGCGTCGGAAACAATATTAAAAAAAGGGTTTATAAAGCTTATAATTTATTCAATGATTTATTATATAGATTTCCCAATAAATATGGTAAGAAAATAATTTATTATATTGTTATATAAATTCTTCCAAAACATTTCCCTAATCGACATCTCAATAAACATATCTTATCATTTTCATGAATCCTATAGTAGGACATATAATATTTATTCAACCATATTTTTTTCATAATGATATTTTCCACGGTCATAAAAATGAATTCAATTAGGAGTATTCACTTTAATTCATTGATGCAAACCCAATTTTTTTACCTGAAAATACTCTTGTTACATTCCACTCAATATTTAGGGGTCTTCTAGTTCATATCATTAAGAAATGTGGTTTAATTTTAAAATACAATGAAATAATGTGATATATTGTAACTAAAAGGGGATGAATGGAACCCAATATGGGTTTGGAGATGAATTTTATAACTAATAATCATGGAAATGGATTCATATTGTATATGGTAATCATTATAATACTAATGGGAATGTGTTAGTAAAACTATAACCTAGACATGGTTCAGAATTGACCAATACTTTTTAATAGGGAACGAAAATGAAGTAAATCCTATCCCATGGTATTTCAATGTGAAGGTTGAAATGTAATATGAATTATGAGGATGAATATTTTCCATCTTTCAAATGGTGTATTTCGATAAAAAAAATTGATGCTTTTATATATTACATGACCATGTGACTGGGAAGACACTATCACTACTTTTTAATTAGAAATATGAAATAAAGATCATTAAAAATAATATGTGTCTCATGGAGTCTAATACAATAATTAGTAATTTCAATGCAATGTCTATGTGGATTAATAATACAAATGACATGATGTATGATTCATGAGAAGTTATAAATCAAAATAATTTTGGAACCCCACCGTCATCAGATAAAATTGACTAAGCCATTTTAGGGTGATGATAGGGAATTAATCATGATTTTGTATTGAGAATGATCCAGGAATGTATGACTCAGATGTAACATTGTATCCTGAAATAATATGAATAAGTCTGCATATATCTATTATAAATAATATACCCCACATTTATCTAGCACAAATTTAGATTATGGGAGTATTTATAACACAAAAATGTTTTGGAAGTATATTAAATGTTACACCCTCTGATAATAATATGAATTATCAATTTAAAAAAATTATTACTGGTATATATCTCATGAATCACAAAACATGAAATGATCCTTGAAAATAAGTATTATAATTAAGGGTAATAAATAACAAAATATCATTAAATAATGTGAAACATATTTTAGAAAATTAAAATATAAATAATCCACCAATTAAATAAAAAATATAAAAAATTTATTTTTTATAATTTTATATATTTTAAGTAAAAAATATAATTATTATGATTTTTGTAAAGACCTAGAATTCCTATGGAAATTTTTTATTTTTTTTAAGTACATGGGAATTTTACGAGTTCATAGTTTATGACGACGCTTGATTCAGAGGCCCGGTGTTCCCGGAATCAATTTTTAATGTTTTGTTCAGTTACATTCAATAAACGTAGAAGCGGGTTTTTATAAAATTTGAACCGGGGCTCGGAATTGAAATCTAAGGGCATCGTTGAACTCGCAACGTCAGTAATTGCTTAGTGAGACCTTCACCATAGCTACGTTCTGACGAGTATGGAAGTTACTTTTATGGATTTTTTTAAAAAATAATAATAAAATAAGGTACACCACTTTATTTTATTTTTATGCTTCTATGTGATGTGTGTGAGGTTACTTGGAACCTCCCATTGAAATTTTGGGGTGGGACCACCACACCCTAACCTCCCGCGAGAAGATACGACGTGGAGACCACCCGAGCATAACCTCCCAATTAAATGATAGGGGTGTGGACCACCCGACCCCTATTAATGGTGAAGGATGAAACCACTCCACTCTCCCTCGTTAATGATGGAGAGACTTTGACCTCCTCTACAAAATTAATTGTGCCTATGTGCATGCCAATTAATTGGGCTAAAACACATGCCAATTAATTGTGCCAATGCACTTGCCAATAAATGTTTTCAGTCGCGTACCAATAAATTTCACCGACGTGTGTGAATTTATTAAGGAGAGTTTCTTTCTCCTTTTTGAATATGCGTTCCAACAATAAAATAGTAGGAAATTCTATTATTATTTTGGTTGGAAGTCTCCTACAGTAAAACATGAGAGCTTGGGGGGATTAAATTTCTTCCAACAAAGAACACGAAGAACGCCAGATTTCTTCTTCGACTTCTTCCTTGGACGTCGTCATCCTTTTTCTACCAGAAAAATGAAAGGGAAATTTCAACCACGAAGAACACTGACGCAATCCTTAGATTCTTCTTTTCCGATGTCATGGGAACAATGCCCGCTTTTTGTGAGTTCGTCAACGACGAACGACAAGCGATGTTGGGAGAATTTTTAGTTATTTTATGTATGAGTTTAAACCTCCGTTCTTCATCAATTTTTGGGCACTTCGTTGCCAAATGCTATCTCCGTAATGTGGAGGGTTCGGGCTGCATGAAAATATCCTGACCCTCTCCCCTTTGCTAGTTCTTGATTGATGACGATGGAGGTGGTACATGCGGTGCTGGCGATGAAGATGGTGATCAAAGGCCGCACTACCCATGGCCTCCGCACACCACCGCGCCCCGCGGCCTCCGGCCGTCTCTATGCCATGCGGCCTCCCCGCCCCGCTGTTCCCTGCGGCCTCTAGGCACCGCCGTTCCCCAAGGTCTCTGTGCGGCGTCGTGCCATGTACCGCTGCACGGTGCCTGAGCACTCTTCTCGGCACCCCCGCACCACTGAACAATGCCCCACACCGCTTCTTGATAACCCCGAGATCCTTCCCAGCATCCCCGTGCCCCTGCCCAGTTCCCCCGCGCCCCTCCCGAATCCCTGGCGCGCTGCTCGGCGCACCTGCGCCGCTACATGGCAGCCCCACGCCACTACCCGGCACTCGGTCGTGCTTCCCGGCGGCCCTGCACTTCTGCCAGTTACCTCGGCACGCTGCCGGGCGCCCCCGCGCCGCTTCCTGACTCCCTCGCGCCATGCACGGCACCCCCGCGCTGCTGCCCAGTGCCCACGTGTGCCCACGTGTGCTACCCGGCACCCATGCCGTTACATTCTTGGCGCCCTAGCTCCCTGCTCGGCGTCCCGACCCCCTGCCCGGCAGCCACGTGCCTTGCACGACGCACCTGCGCCCTGGCCGATGCACCCATGTCCTGTTGGTGACTAGCTGGCCTGCTCGCACCCCGCCTGGCCTACCTGCTACCCTCCCATCCATTGGTGTCCCGAGAAGACCCATGGCATCCCCCGCGCTGTTGATGGCCATACCGGGCCGTCTCCCGGGCCTAGTTACCAAGATGCCTGCATGGAGACTATGGGGATGAACCACCACCACGGCACGCGGGGCCGGGCCCAACGGACCGGGTCAAACCATAGCGGGCTACCCGACCAATGGTGTGGGTCAGACCCAACGAGTCTGACGGAGTCGATCGGGACCGGGTCAGCCCAAACCGTGTTGGGCCGCGTCCGTGCGACCGGGTCGGACTGGACCTGGTCCCACTTGTGACCCATTACATTATTGGGACATATCATTGGCACCAAATGTCCATTTTATTAACCATTAGTGGCACATGTATTTGTGGAGCATAGCCGTCCCTTTTAGTATACCCCACTCGAGTTCGGGGTATAGTTGTTTCATGGTCAGGTAGGTTCGTACACGAAACCAACTGGTCCCCCGAGACTAAAATTGTAATAACTCACAGACCAGGCGTCCGATTGATACGTTGTCTATTGTGTTGAGACCCCTATGACATGGAGGTCCTTTGAGATACTTCCCCGTGAGACTTAGTGGCACTTGGAGTATTGATAAGTAGCTCGTGGAGTGGATCATCATGGAGACGAGCAGATATAGTGCAGAGACCTAGTAGCCGATGGACCTGACATCTTCTTGACCGATTCGACTCTGAGAGATTTGACTAGCCTAGTGGGGAGAATCTATTTTGGTGGTAGACCCATGGTGCAAAATATCCTAGTTTGGAAGAAGAACTATGGTACTCGACATGAGGAGTACCTCTATAGGTTATAGGGGGAGTACCCGGTTTGACGGAAGACTGACAGTGGACGGAGCGCTCGGTTTGGCAGCAGACTTGTAGTACTTGACAGGAGGAGTACCTCAACAGTCATTGGTTAGTGAGAAGTGCCACGGTGTCGCGACAACCCCCCTTTTCTCGAAATAGGAGGATTTCTCCTAAGCCATGGTTTCGATAATTAAAAATCATGTTTTGAGATGATTCAATGACCTTTGTGTTTTCCTCATGATTTAGATGGGTTACTTGATAACTTACGTATATGTATGGGAATATATCATAGTAATTGTTATCTATTGAAATAATACTTTTTTGGTTTATATTTGTTGTATTTTGTGATACCTTGAAAGTCTCAGGGTCTCTACAGAGTATCGTAATACTCACCATTGCATGGGTTATGCCCATACCTCGTTGTGTTGGATGCAGATGACAGACAACGCTAACGGAGCCCGAGAGTGCCATGACTGGATGGTACCCAGAGGAGGACCTTACGATGTATCGGTACATGGTGGAGTCTGATGGGAGTGGATTTATGAGGAGGCCACCTGCACATACCCTTCAGGTAGGAACCCCGGAGGACGATCCAAGAGAAGCTTTCGCCTTTCAGCTATTTTCCCCTTTTGAGATGTTCTTTCTTTCAATTGTATTTGTACTTTATAGTTGGGCTTGAATTATGGCCCCCTTTAAGTTTGGTACACTTTTTATATATATTTTACTTAGTGTATTCTTCTGCATGTACTCTGGTTGTTTGTTTTTAAGATTTATAATGGAAATGAATTCCTAGTTTTATGAAATTATTCCTTTGGTTCTAGTCAATAGCCCTTGGCCTATGGAATGTGGGCCTGGGATTGTCACGATGTGGGCCCCGGTGGTCATCCATGACAAATTGGTATCAAAGGAGTATGTTCTACTATATAAAATAGGAATATGATATTTCTTTTCTGTGAAGCAATAGTTATAAGGGTACTATGTTTGGTTTTCAGTTCAGGGAGTCCTGTGTTGGTGCGGGCAGCCGACACATCCATACACCAGGACCCTGACTTCTGATTTCTGACATGGTGCACGAAAACACTTATTGCATGGCTGTTTAAATTTTTTTTTCTTTATGTCAGCTCACTAGGTATAGCATTTTGACCATTTCACATCTCTCTCTTTGAGGATGCCTCCCCGCGGATGACCAGCTAGAGCCCCAAGAGTAATACGTACTGACAGATTGTCGAGTGATGAGGCCTCAATACAGGGACCTCTCTAATTTGAGGCACCAGTGGAGGCACCAACGGTACCAAATATAGTTGGGTCACCAATTCCACCAGCCCTAGTAGTAGACGATGCATTCCTCTTGAGCACATTGCACGTGTTCCAGTGCTGGAGGCCACCCCGGATCCCGGGCAAAATGGACCCAGAAGCGGCTGACGAATTGGGTGGAGGCTGTAGCCACTGTATTCAGGCTACTAATGACACCAACCAACTTCATGGTGATCCTAGCTCCCAGTCTCCTTCAGGAAACAACATGTAGATGGTGGATCCTGATGATCCAGATGTATGATGAGGTGACACTTCTATGGACAGACTTCTAGATCCTGTTTCAAACTGAGTTTGTTCCAGCGACCCTACAAGAAGTATGGATACAGGAGATACTGCATGTATAGTAGGGTAGCATGATAGTGGCGCAATACATAGCGAGGTTCACTGACATCTCGAGATACTCCACTAATATGGTACAAGACCCATTCTTCAGGACCTAGAAAATTGAGTAGGGAATAAGGCGAGATATCCGAGCAGTAGTTATCTCTCACAGTATCCCAATACAGACAGGGGTGTTAGAGAGATCTCTCATAGTAGAGATTTTCCTTGCTGAGCAGTCTCCAGCAGCGGGACCCACTACTTATTGACATGCAGTAGATTCTTTTGTAGCTGTCAGTAGATAGATGTCACATAGGTCCAAGAAGACCACACATATAGGGGGTCAATAGCACGACTCAAGATCTGTTGTGCGTGGAACCCAGAGTGGAGACATAGCCGGGCATACTAGGAGTAGGCTATGTTTCTCATGTGGTGGGCTTGGGCACATGGCTTGTGACAATCGGACCCGCCGTTTTAACGATCATAAGATAGTTGAGGGACCTCCCAGGCAGAGGCAGAGGTTTGATCGAGGTGGTCTGCATGGCAGAGGCAGATATGGTAGGGGAGGTGGTCAAGTAGCAAGCGGTGGACAATAATACGACGTTCTACCACCAGCACCACCCGGAAGATCATCTTGACTGTAGGGAACAGGTGGACAGGCAGGAGCACAACTTCAGGAAGCTGAAGCATACGCCCATGGAGCTCCAGAAGCAGGTGGACATTAGCGAGACTAGTTCCAGGCATAGAGGCCTTTGTAAATGATGCTTATAGCATCGTTGATGTCTTTTTTGTGGTTTCATTGTGTCTTTGTACATTATTTTCATTAATAAAAGACACTTGTCCTTGTGATGTTTTCTTTCCTACCTTTTAATGTGGTTAACAATAAGAGGATCCTGTTAAAACCATTGACTTGAACCTCAGTTTCAAGATTTCTACTAGAGGAGATCCAGTGACCACACAATGATTCCGACAGTGTGACTCGACCCGTGGTGGCAAGATTGACGGTTGGATCTCATTTTAGTAGAGTCGAGGCCTTACGATGTTGTCCATGACATGAATTAGTATCGTTCTTGTTAGGATTGATTGTATTCGGCAAAGGGAGTGGTTCATCCAGGGGATGAGACTTGATTTCTCTTATTTTCAATGGAAAAATTAATGTAGATATTTATAATGTAGGAGAAGAATGCTGTATTCGAGTTCTTTTCAATTGGCTAGTCTCACCCATAGTTCATTCAGAGAATGTTTTACATTGTACTATGATTATAAGAGTCTCAGGTATATCTTATCTCAGAAGGACTTGAACCTGAGACATTGGTGATGGCTTTAGTTCCTCCAGGACTATTTCTTCGAGATAGTCTATACTCCTTAAAAAGGGAACATAGTTATAGTTGTGCTTAGTAGAAGATCAGGCATTCAGCTGCTAGGAGAGGTGGCATAGCATCTGGCCATGTTGCTGATATCATTTGTGGATAGGGATGGATCATTCAATATTCAGTCTCTTACAGTAACTCCCACACTTAATCAGCAAGTCAGGGAGGAATAGCATGGGGACACTAACTACGAGACACAACTTGCTCAGATATCCACAGGGCAGGCACCTGATGGATTTTCTGAAGGTGGAGAGTAAATAATCATATTCAGAGGATGCACAATAGTACCTGTTTCACTTCAGGAGGAAGTATTGAGGGAGCTCCATACATCATATCTAGCTATACATATAGGAGGGTCGAAAATGTAACAGGTCCTTCGATGATAGCATTGGTGGCTGGGTATGAAGAAGGCAATAGCGGAGTTAGTTTCACGGTGCCTCACTTGTCAGCAAGTGAAGGCAGAGAACTAGGTACCAGTAGGCTTAGTCCATGCCTTAGAGGCCCCATAGTGGATGTGGGATGGAATATCCATGGACTTTATGATGGGTCATACATGTACATACATGGGTCATTACTCGATATGGTTGATCATTGACCGACTCACAAACTCGGCCCACTTTCTACCAATCTGAGAGCAGTGCTTTGTTTAGTGCTTGGGATGCCTATATGAGCAGGAGATAGTGTGTTTTCATGGAGTACCTTCTTTTATTGTCTCTGATCGTGACACATGATTTACATCCCAGCTATTAAAGGGGATGCACGAAGCATTAATGACACGACTTCACTTGAGAACTCCCTTATATCCTCAGACTGATGGTCATACCAAGAAGATCATCTATACCCTCAAGGACATGCTTCATGCCTGTGTCCTTGACTTCGGTCACAGCTCAGAGGACCACTTTCCTCTGTTGGATTATTCCTATTACAACAGCTATCACACCTCCATTGGGATGGAACTTTTGAGGCCTTGTATGGCCGACCTTGTAGACTGCCACTTTGTTGGAAAGACCATGGGGAGTCAGCACTAGTGGGACCAGAGATTGTACGGGCTACCATAGAGATGGTTCAGATCATCCGGTAGCAGATGAAAACTGACTATAGTAGGCATAAGTCATATTCTGATAGGAGACGGAGACCTCTGGAGTTCGAGGATATCAACAACATCTTCCTACAGGTCTCACCTCGATGAGGTCTACAGAGATTTGGCCGAGGATCAAACCTATCAATAAGGTTCATCAAACCATTCCAGGTCCTTAGTAGAGTAGGCGAGGTGGATTACCACTTGGATCTTCCACATCAGCTACATCGGGTGCACGACGTCTTCCACGTATCTCAGCTGAGGAGATACGTGCATGAACTGTCCCACATCATCGACCATAGGGAGATGGACATCGATGACATAGAGACAATCATGAAGGTTCTAGTGTAGATTGAAAATTGACAGGAGCGGGACCTATATAGATGGTCGACACCTCTGGTGCGCATTCGCTGGCCTCACGAGAACCTCCATGAGAGCACATGGGAGCATGAGGCTCAGATGTGTGCTCAGTACCCCATTTTGTTCCCATAGTGTGAGTTGTAGTTTATGGGTACATAAATTCCTGAGGTGTAGATAATATAAAGACCCGAAATTCCTGTTGATTGTTTTTTAAATTCCAGGAAATTTTACGAGTCTGCAGTTTCTGACTGCACTTGATTCTGAGGCCAGGTGTGCTCGGAATCAATTTTTGATGTTTTGTTTTGGTACGTTAAGCTAACGTACAAGAGGGTATTTATAAATTTTTAACTGGTTCTCTAAATTGAAATATAATGGCACAAGTGAACTGCATCGTCGATAATTGCTTAGTGAGACCTTCACCGTAGTTGTGTTCTGAAGATTTTGGAAGTTAGTTATTGTATTTTTATTAAAAAAGTAATAATAAAATAATGTAAAACACTTTATTTTATTCTGAAGCTTCCATGTGTTGTGTGTGCAATTAGTTGGAACATCCCATTGTGTAACGCCCCGACCCCAGCTACCCAGAGTCGGTGCATTACTTCGTAACATTGGCATGATCACAAAAGATCAAGTCTCGAAAGGACGATTAGTTTAGTAGCCTTGGAAACACTAGATACATTCATAAGTCTTACATTACATCATAAAGTGAAAAACTAATAGCAAAGTCTTCATAGTCCACACTCATATCCTCTTCTTTCTATCCCTGCAGGTCATTCACAAAATACTTCTTCACATCCTGGAAATTATTAAAACATTGAAAGGGGTGAGCTCAGATTCTCAGTAAGGATAACAATATTGCGGAAGTTTTCATAAATAAACATAAACATTTAAGGCAATGTATAACTAAAACAAAAGCCTTTTAAACTTGAACATCAACATAATATGTAAAATGTAAAATGAGATAATTCCATTTACTTCTTCACATGGATATTCTACTGGTCGAATAATCACATGCAATATCATTAACCACTATCATATTGATGGAATGTATAATGCCAGACTATCATAACCACATAGCCAAGGCCTCGTGCCAAGACCACAAATAATATTTTGTCAAGGCCTCGTTCCAAGACACTAGTTTGTCTCATGAGACCTAACGATGCATCGAGGAGCTATAACGGGCTCCACCCGTCACTTATTAAGTCCAATTAATTCCTTATATTAACCGGTTTAAACATATCATAAACCATAACATAATCATATCACATAAAATATGCATAAATAAAACATAAAATTTCCACATTTCAATCACAAGATATCAATACAACACATTGATATAATAAAAACTCTTTCAAAACCATTTTCAATACCAAACTAAAAGAAAATTAAAACATGATAGTTATTTTTCATTTTTTTTAAAAAATAAGGCTTGTAGAGGAAGCCGAAACCCAAATAATGGTCACGGTGGTGGAGAAGTCGTTGTCGCTGCATATGTACGGAAATAAAAAAATTTCTTTTTTGTCGTTTAGTAAAACGCTTCGTATAAAAAATATTCCTTTTGAATAAACGTAAAAGTCAAAGGGGTTTATACACCGTATAAAAGAAAGTTGTGTATAAAACCAAATATGCCTCAATGAAAGGAGATTGAGACAATGTCCTTAAAAAGATCATTTTTAAAATAAAATAGATCTATTATTTGTATTCTCTATAGGTACACATAAAGAATGTAAAAATACAAAATAGGACATAATAATATCATGACATAATTTGAAAGTAGGAGATTAACCCAAAGAATGGAAGTTGGGTTAAGAAATTCCCTTACCTTGACTGCTCTTTAACCTCCTGAATAATAAACTAGTGTTAATATCTACCTTCATAAGAACCTTTTTCTAGTTCATTATTCCTTTTATATCACTTATTACAATGTCATGAACATTAAGTAATTATTTACGTTAATAACAGTCGTTTTGTCAATCTTCGGTACTTGAGTCAAAAATATATTTATTATAATTACAAGTTATTCATGTGTCGAAATATAAATTATTTCCAGAATTATGTTCATGATTTAAATATCATTTATATCATATACATCCAGTATATACATGCATTTATAATATTACAAAACATTTAGAGGTAAGAAATGAAATGCACTGTTAATGGAGACGGTAAGTCGTACGTACGCATGAACGCTACTTTCATTTATATTTCATATTTAATGGAATTATGTTATAATTATATAAAGTTATAATATAATTCCAGTATAATATAATGTATAATACCATTTATTCCATCCTTTATACATCCCACATATGGCATTAACGATTCAAATCACTTTGAGGGGGCGGTAGTCCGCACTTCCTAAAATGAAAATATCGCGTTTACCCATAATGGAAACCATAAAGGTATGCCATAAATGAAAAATAAAGAGTCATAAGGAAAACAAAAACATAATATATATCATATATAAAAATAGTTTCATCATAATGGCCACCATTAGATGTGTTATATGAGTGTTGAACAATCATCGTTCCGTGAGGCAAAAATTCGTCGTCAACAGAAACAATATGTTCTTTAACCATTAGATGTAGGTGTGTGTAAGTGTATCTCGAATACTTCTTATAACAAAATCCTAGTATATTTATGATACTGGTGTTGTTACAAATGAAATGAATAAAAAGTGTTTAGGTGGTTGGAGAAGAAAAATAAAACAAAACAACATTATAGAAGACATTACCTTAAAATCGGGTAAATCTTTTTGATTTGAGCCAAAGGCTTCCTTAGGAAGCGTTATTCCCAATGTGAGGCTTCTAGGAGTAATAGGGGGAAGTTGGGAGAGTATTTGGGTAGCGTTTGGCAGAGCAAAATGGCTTGAAAGTGTGTATTAGGTGGTAGAGGTGGGGGCCTTTTATAAGAGGCGAGGAGGGGCACTCTTGGAAAGTAAGGAAATGTTACATTATTATACAATGCTTGTCGGATTCCAAAGGTCCCAAACATATATAATTCAAGGATAAGGTGATAAGGGTTCTAAATCTACTCATCCAATAGGTTTTTGACAAGTGTAATCCTTGGATTTTACATTATCTTTTTATTTTATTTAAATCGTTAAATAATGAGGTCATCGTTGCATCATCATGATGTCATCTATATTTTAATTTATTTAATGTCTAAAAATTATAAAAAAAATACTATGATGTAGGAAATATTTTTAGCTTTCAAATGACTATTTAAAGTCAAAATTATGACTTGTATAACCCCATGTAAAAATTTTTTTAGTAAAACATTTCATGTTTGTGTCATTTTTTTACTTTAACATTAAATAAAAGGTATTTATGTCGTTTTCCAACTAAAGTGGCCCCATGGAGTCCCCAGGTTGACCCATGGATTGTCTTGGTGGGACATGGAACATCCAATGAGGGTAGGACATGTGTCAAGCTCATCTCATATTATTAAAAAATTATTTTTACCTTAAACTACACTAATTACCTCTAATCGTGATTAAGAACTTAAAAGTTACTATTCACCAAAAAATAATTTTAATCCTATTGAACCAAATTTTACTTCCTAATTACAACCATGTATGTTGGATTTTTGAAATTCAAATCACACATTTGATAATGTTTCATTTTAACGAAAAATCAGTTTTTTAACAACCACTTAGTGGTTTCACTATTTATCAAAAATTGAAGTTTTTCAGAATAATGCCAAAATTTCACCCTAAGATATAATTGATATTCCAAATTCAAAAATTATGTTTATTTTACAAAATTACAAACATATAAGTTGCATTAATTAATTTTATAATTAATTCCCATTGTTACAACAAATAGCGTGTTTTTAAGAAACAATTTATATCAAAAGATTGGCAATTGTTTATGTCCAATTTCAATGTTAAATTAATTCTAATGACCACCATTGGATAAAATGGTAAAAATATATTCTAATTATACTTTAAAACCACTAAATAGTATAATTTATCACTATAAAATATTTTGATTAAAAAAGTTTTTTTATGTATTTTTCACTATTCATAAAAATTTTGAAGTGCTCAGGAAAATACCAAAAATTCAACATAGGCTAATTTCGATATCCCGAATCCAAAAATAAAGTCCATTTTGAAATATAAAATATATATAGTTTCAAAAAGTGGGTATTACAATTCATAACGGCTACTTTGATTGGTTGTGGTGTGTGTTAGAACATGAAGTTGCGTACAACACACGCTACTGTATTATTCAAAGAGAAGAGTGCAGAGGAAGCATGGGGTGTTACATTCTCCCCTCCTTCAATAAATTGCGTCCTCACAAATTTAAATTTCTCTTTGAAAATAAATGGTTGAAAATAGAAAATACCTTTGTGGAAAACCCACATCAGAAATAAGGTTAATAAAAATATAACATTAAAAGAAAGAAAGAGAAGTACAAAGGTCACTCGAGATAGCCCATACTAGGATTATCTGAAAATATGGATATGGAGGAGAAACAAACTATCAAGGTCTAATGGAGAGTTGTAGAAATCAGGGTTAGGAGAAAGTTAACCATAAGAAAATCACAAACTTGTGATTGGTTAAACAGTAACTGAATCCCCAGTTGGATAAGTTAACCGGAAACGATTTTGTTTTAAGTTACCTTTTATAATGTTGAGGAATTTATTTAGGAGATTTACTAAGAACTTAAGGGAATATAAATACTTGTCATGTAGACTTCCATTCTTTAATATATTTTTACCACAAACCCATATTTCACTCTAAAAGGTAATAGAACTCAAAAATATTCTATTTATCCTAATTTTATAAGGTTACAAATATTAACACATACCATTTAGATTTGTAATACTATTTTGTAATAACTAGGGACTTCTTGTAGGCTAGTATTAGGTAATAAAGGCCTGTCGCACTACGGTTGTGGGTTCGATTCCTACAACTTTGTCCGACGCCACGGTTTATGCCACACCCTGCAGGTTGTCCTTTTCCTAAAACTATAGTATTATAATATTCCAGAAATAATCATAATAAATTTTTTAACCTTAAACAATAATATCCAAAGATCAAATTAATCTATTCCAACCTTTATGTTATCCAAAATACCTCCGTCCAGACTTTCTCTAAAAGGTCTCTAAATTCCAAAATCAATTGTATCATCAGATTCCTCAAAAAAGGTAATGATTCTCTTATTGTCACATAAAAAATTATGATTACCTTAATCATATTAAAACCTTAATGAAAACAACAAGTACTACAGTACAATCCTTATATACTCCATAATTATTATAACCAGTACATCATTGATAAAACACTCAAATGTAAAAATTATTTAATAACAACATATGAACTCTAATCATTCCTCCTCTTCTGTGGTAGTATCATAACTTGATTATTATCCAATAACATCATTTGGGGCATACTCTGATGATTTGGACATTGGTTTGTGTAGTGTCCCCAATCCTTGCAGAAGAAGCATTGTACATTTGAAACCATTTTCTTACCCTTGCAGTCTCGCACTTTGTGTCCTTTTTATCTACACTTATAACAAACTCACATTCCCTTTAGGCAAGTTCCATGATGTTTCTTCCCACAATTACCACATATTGGAAAATTCTTCTTTCCCCTCATCCCTTTATCCATCATTCTCTCTTCCATCCCTTTCGTCTCTTGGTTCGCTTCAAAGCAATAGGACTCAGGAATTCATTACTTATCTTATTAACATATGATACCATTTCTTTATATGTTGAGAACACATGGGAGAATATTTCCCTTCGAAATGTTGGATTAATACCGTGAAATATATGATCCTTCTTACTCTTTGGATCATACGTATTGCTGGAGTTCACATTCCTTTAACTGGGTTCCATTTCTATACAATGGCATAAACTAGGTTAGTTTATGAATTGCAATGAATAATTCCAAACTTTTAAAATACTTAGTGTAAATTGAACGGTTTATGGATATAATCCATAATCATAAGAATGTTTTCTTTGAGGAAGTATACACTCATAAACCCTACATAATGGTTTGTAAAAAAATGAGAATTATCCTAAGCATATCCCCCGGGAGTGTCATAACCAAGAGTGTAGAAAGGCCCGTTCTCGTGCACCAGTTCCCGTTCGAGTCTAGCTCAAAGCGGTGTTTTCGGGTATTACCCCTAGGTACATCAGTGCCAGATCCACCTCTACCTGCTCATATCCAGATAGGGATGTATTGCTCGGAAAACTCACAAAATCTCTATAATACCAAAAGTCTAGGAATATCTTCTATACTAATTCTCAAAGTCTATCTTTGGGCTATGTGGTCTAAGCAGAGTTTATCTAAATCTGGATTCCAAGGATAGTACTAAACTTCCTCTGATACCAACTGTAACACCCCGACCCCAGCTACCCATAGTCGGTGCATTACTTCGTAACATTGGCATGATCACAAAAGATCAAGTCTCGAAAGACCGATTAGTTTAGTAGCCTTGGAAACAATAGATACATTCATAAGTCTTACATTACATCATAAAGTGAAAAACTAATAACAAAGTCTTCATAGTCCACACTCATATCATCTTCTTTCTATCCGTGCAGGTCATTCATAAAATACTTCTTCACATCCTGGAAAATATTAAAACATTGAAAGGGGTGAGCTCAGATGCTCAATAAGGATAAAAATATTGGGGAAGCTTCCATAAATAAACATAAACATTTAAGGAAATGCATAACTAAAACAAAAGCCTTTTAAACATTAACATCAACAAAATATAGAAAAAGTAAAATTAGATAACGCCATTTACTTCTTCACATGGATATTCTACTGGTCGAATAATCACATGCAATATCAATAACCACTTTCATATTGATGGAATGAATAATTCCAGACAATCATAACCACGTAGCCAAGGCCTCGTGCCAAGACCACAAATAATATTTTGTCAATCCCTTGTTCCAAGACACTAGTTTGACTCATGAGACATACTGATGCATCGAGGAGCTATAGCGGGCTCCACCCGTCACTTATTATGTCCAATGCATTCCTCATATGAACAGGTTTAAACATATCATAAACCAAAACATAATCATATCACATAAAATATGAATAAAGGAAACATAAAATTTCCAAATTTCAATAACAAGATATCAATACAACACATTGATATAATGAAAACTCTTTCAAACCCATTTTCAATACCAAAATAAAAGAAAATTAAAACTTGATATTTATTTTTCATTTTTTAAAAAAAAGTATGACTTGTAGAGGAAGCTGAAACCCCAATATTGGTCATGGCGGCGGAGAAGTCGTTGTCGCCGCATATGTACAGAAAGAAAAACATTCCCTTTTTGTCGTTTAGTAAAACACTTCGTATAAAAAAGATTCCTTTTGAATAAACGTAAAAGTCAAAGGGGTTTATACACTGTATAAAAGAAAGTTGTGTATAAAACCAAATATGCCTCAATGAAAGGAGATTGAGACGATGTCCATAAAAAGATCATTTTTAAAATAATATAGATCTATTATGTGTATTCACTATAGGTACACATAAATAAAGTAAAAATAAAAAATAGGACATAATAATATCATGACATAATTTTAAAGTAGGAGATTAACACAAAGAATGGAAGTTGGGTTAAGAAATTCCCTTACCTCGTGTCCGACATGACTTGACCGCTCTTTTACCTCCTGAATAAAAAACTAGTGTTAATATCTACCTTCTTAATAACCTTTTTCTAGTTCATTATTCTTTTTATATCACTTATTACCATGTCATGAACATTATGTAATTATTTAAGTTAATAACAGTCGTTTTGTCGATCTTTGGTACTTGAGTCAAAAATATATTTCTTATAATTACAAGTTGTTCATGTGTCGAAATATCCATTTTATCCAGAATTATGTTCATGATGTAGATATCATTTATATCATATATATCCAGTATATACATACATTTATAATATTACATAACATTTAGAGGTAAGAAATGAAATGCACCGTTCATGGAGACGGTAAGCCGTACGTACGCATGAACGCTACTTTCATTTCTATTTCATATTTAATGGAATGATGTTATAATTATATAAAGGTATAATATAATTCCATTATAATATAATTTATAATAAAATTTACTCCATCCTTTATATATCTCACATATGGCAATAACGATTCAAATCACTTTGAGGGGGCGGTAGTCCGCACTTCCTAAAATGAAAATATCGCGTTTACCCATAATGGAAACCATAAAGGTATGCCATAAATGAAAAATAGAAAATCATAAGGAAAAAAACAGAATATATATTATATATAAAAATAGTTTCATCATAATGGCCACCATTAGAGGTGTTATATTAGTGTTGAACAATCATCGTTTCGTGAGGCAAAAATTCGCCATCCACAGAAACAGTATGTTCTTTAACCATTAGATGTAGGTGTGTGTAAGTGTATCTCGAATCCTTCCTATAACAACATCCTAGTATATTGAGGATACTGGTGTTGTTAGAAAAGAAATGAATAAAAAGTGTTTATGGGGTTGGAGAAGAAAAATAAAACAAAACAACAATAGAGAAGACATTACCTTAAAATCGGGTAACTCTTTTTTATTTGAGCCAAAGGCTTCCTTGGGAAGAGTTCTGCCCAAAGTGAGGCTTCTAGGAGTAAGAGGGGGATGTTGGGAGAGTATTTGGGCAGAGTTTGGCCGAGCCAAATGGCTTGAATGTGTGAATGAGGTGGTAGAGGTGGGGCCTTTTATAAGAGGAGAGGAGGGGCACTCTTGGAAAGTAAGGAAATGTTACATTATTATACAATGCTTTTCAGATTACAAAGGTCCCACACTTATATAAATCGAGGATAAGGTGATAAGGGTTCTAAATCTACTCATCCATTAGGTTTTTGACAAGTGTAAGCCTTGTATTTTACATTATCTTTTTATTTTATTTAAATCGTTAAATAATGAGGTCATCACTGCATCCTCATGATGTCATAAATAATTTAATATATTTAATGTCTATAAATTATAAAAAAATACTATGATGTAGGAAATATTTTTAGATTTCCAATGACTATTTATAGTAAAAAATATGACTTGTATAACCCCATGTAAAAATTGTTTTAGTAAAAAATTTCATGTTTGTGTCATTTTTTTCTTTAACATTAAATAAAAGGTATTTATGTCATTTTCCAACTAAAGTGGCTCCATGGGGTCCCCAAGTTGACCCATGGATTTTCTATGTCGTCCATGACACATACAATGTGGGTAGGACATGTTTCATGCTCATCTCATATTAGTAAACCATTATTTTTACCTTAAACTATACTAATTACCTCTAATCGCGATTAAGAACTTAAAAGTTACTATTCACCAAAAAAATTATTTTAATCCCATTGAACCACATTTTACTTCCTAATGACAACCATGTATGTCAGATTATTTAAATTCAAATCACCGAAGTGTTAATGTTTCATTTTAACGAAAAATCAGTTTTTTAACAACCGCTTAGTGGTTTCACTATTCATCAAAAATTGAAGTTTTTCAGAATAATTCCAAAATTTCACCCTAAGAAATAATAGATATTATGAATTAGAAAATGATGTTTATTTTACAAAATTCCAATCATATATGTTTCATTAATTCATTTTATAATTAATTCCCACTGTTACAACAAATAGCGTGTTTTTAAGAAACAATTTATATCAAAAGATTTGCAATTGTTTATGTCCAATTTCAATTTTAAATTACTTCTAATGACCACCATTGGATAAAATGGTAAAAATATATTCTAATTATACTTTAAAACCACTAAATATTATAATTTATCACTATAAAATATTTTGATTTAAAAAGTTGTTTTTAAGTATTTTTCACTATTCATAAAAATTTAGAAGTTTTCAGAAAAATACCAAATATTCAACATAGGCTAAAGTCGATATTCCAAATCCAAAAATGAAGTCCGTTTTGAAATATAAAATATATATAGTTTAAAAAATTGGGTATTACTATTCATAATAGATACTTTGATTGGTTGTGGTGTGTGTTAGAACTTGAAGTTGCGTACAACACACACTACTGTATTATTCAAAGAGAAGAGTACTGAGGAAGCTTGGGGTGTTACACATTGGATGTTGGGGGTGGGACTGCCACACCCTAAACTCATGCGAGAAGTTACGACATGGGACCACCCGAGCATAACCTCTCAATTAAATGATAGGGGTGGGGACCACCCGACCCCTATTATTGGTGGAAGATAAAACCTCTTCACTCTCCCTCATTAATGATGGATAGCCTTTGACCTCCTCCATATAATTAATTATGCCATCACACGTGCCGATTAATTGTGCCACGTCCCGTGCCTATTAATTGTGCCAATGCGCGTGCCAATTAATTGTGCCCACGCGCATCCCAATTAATTTCGCATATGCATGAAAATTTATTAAAGAGAGTTTCTTTCTCAATTTGGAATTTTTGTGCCAATAATAAAATAATAAGACATCATGTTAATATTTTGGTCGTCATTCTCCTTCGGTGGAACTTGAGAGCTTGGGAGGATTAAAATTCTCCCAACGAAGAACGTGAAGAACTCTAGATTTCTTCTTCTACATCTTCCTTGGACGTCTTCATCATTATTCTTCCAGAACATGGAAAGGGAAGCGTCATCCATGAAGAATGTCGATGTCATTCTTAGCTTCTTCTTTTCGGACATCAACAGAATGACGCCCGCTTTCTGCGACTTCGTTAATGACGAACGACATGCGAGGTAGGTGGATTTTTGAGTTATTTTATATACGAGTTTAAACCTCTGTTCTTCTTCGTTTGTTGAGAAATTTATTGCCAAAAGTTATCACTATAACGAGGCTGGTTCAGGCCGCACGAACACGGCATGAACCTCTCTCCATTGCTTATTCTTGATTGATGACGATTGAGGTGGTACACACGGCGATAATGATGAAGAAGGTGATCAAAGGCCACACAACCCGTGACCGCCACGCCCCGCCACACCCCGCAGCCTGCTCTCACCACCGCGTCCTGTGGCCTCTGTGCACTGCCACCCCCTGCGGATTCTATGAACCGCCCTGCCCCGCGGCCTCCGTGCACTGACGCACCCCGCAGCGCAGCCCGCACCCTGCGCCGCTGCCCGGTTTCCCCACACCGTCGCCCGACACCTGGCGCCGCTGCCCGACACCCTGGCGCGCTTCCTGAAACCCTCGCGCCACTACTCTGCTCCCTGGCCCACTGCCTGGCGCCCCCGCTCCACTACCTGGCGCCCTGCCTGGCATCCCAGCACCCTGCCCAGCACCCACGCACCCTGCCCAGTGCACCCGATCCCTGCACGAGGCACCCGCGGCCTGTCCTTGAGTAGCCGTCCTACCCGCACCCCGTGCGGCCTACCTGCTGGCCTCCAGGCCACCGACATCCCAGGCCGACTCGCGACATCCCCACAGTGTCGCTGGCCGAACCGGCCAGGTCACCCAATTCGAGTTACCGAGCCGCATACATGGGGATTATCGGTCCCAACCGCCCTCGTGGTCCACCAGGCCGGACCAATCGTACCGTGTCAAAACATTGTGGGTTGACCCGCCCAATGGGCGGGGTCCGAACCAGCGAGTCTGACCATGTCAACCCAGACTTGGTCAGCCCACACTAGGTTGGGCCGAGTTGGTCCGACAGAGTCAGACCGAACCCATGCCCATCACTGACCCATTACATTCTTGGGAGATATCTTTGGCACTAAATGTCCGTTTGATGAAAATTCAGCTGCACCAGAATTCTTGGAGTATATCTGTCCCTTTGAGTATACCCCACCAGGGTTCAGGGTATAGTTGAGTCATGGTCAGGTTCATTTGTACAAGAATCCAACCGGGCCCTCAAGACTAAAATTATAATAATTCAAATACCGAGCGTCTGATTCACGTGTCGTCTATTGCGTTGAGACCCCTATGACATTTCGTTTCATTGAGATACTTCCTCGTGATACTTTGTGACACTTGAACTATCGAGAAGTTGCTCGTTGATAGGATCCTACTGGAGATGAGCAGATAGAGTGTGAAGACCTGGTAGAAGACAGACCCGACGACTACTTGACCAATTCGACACGGACTGATTCGACTAGCCTAGTGGGGAGCAGCCGGTTTGGCGGTAGACCCATGGTAGACGGAGGGCCGGGTTTGACAGCAGACCACGATACTCGACAGGAGGAGTACCTCTATAGGCTATAGGGGGAGCGCCTGGTTTGGCGGCAGACCCATAGCGGACGGAGCGCCCGGTTTGGCAGCAGACCCGCGGTACTCGACATGAGGAGTACCTCAGTGGTCTAGGGTTAGTGAGAAGTGTCTCGGTGTCATGAAAGGCCCACTGTACTCGACAGAGGAGGAGTTCTCCAGCAGCCGTGATTTTGATAATGAAAAATCATGGTTTGAGCTGAGTCAATGACAATTGTATTTTCCTCATGATTAATATGGGTTACTTGATGGCATAGGTATATGTATGGTCATGTACATATGTAATGGTTTTTGTCTAAATCATACTTGTGGTTTATCCTTGTTGGATATTTTGAGACATTGAAGGTCTTGGGGTCCCAACTGAGTATCGTAATACTCACCCCGACATGGGCTATGTCTGCACCTCAATGTATTGGATGCAGATGACAGACAACGCTAACGAAGGCCGAGAGCACTAGGACTTGACGGACCTGGGGGAGGACCTTACGACGTATCAGTACACGGTAGAGTCTAATGGGTGTGGAGTGTTCAGGAGGCCATCTATACCTACCATTGGGGTAGGAACCCCGGTGGACGATCCATGAGCTACTTTCACCTTTCAGTCATTTTCCCCTTTTTAGTTGTATATTATTTCAGTTGTATTTGAACTTTATATTTGTGCTTTTATTATGGACCACTTTACATTTAGTACACCTGTTATAATGCATTTACTTAGTTTTTTCATCCTCTTGTACTTTGGTTGTGTGTGTTTACGATTTATAAAGGCAATGCCTTCCCAGTTTTAAGTAATTACGCCATTGGTGCTAGTTGGCCAGCCCCTAGCCTATAAAAGGTGGGCTTGGGGTAGTTACGATGCGAGTCCCAAGGGACGGTTCATGATAATTGGTGTGTTGTAATACAATAGAATTAATGAAACAAAATATTCAAATATTTAAATGTTATTAAACCCAATCAAAATTAAAAATTGGTTTTATTGAAAGAAATATTTTTTCATGTTATGTGAATTTTATCATAATAATTTAAATTTAACAATTTTCGAATATGATTCTACAAATATTTTATGTCTAAATTAATTAATTAAAATACTAACTATAAATTAATTATAAATATATAAGAGATAATATGCATTAGAGAATGTTTTTAAATGGTAATTATCATATAAATAAAATTTTCATTATATTTGTAACACACATATATATGAAAAATTCATGAATTCCATGATTATAATTTTATATAGTTAACATTATATATAGATTGGTAATTTTAAATTATATTAGTGTGAATTTTTTTACCTATAAAATTGTTGATTTTTACGTGAATAATACAATATAATGTGTCTAGAAATATAATAACTAATTTACATAATCCTGGTATAAGAATATAAAAATAATTTACAAAAACAATGTATCATTAAAATATAAATAATATTTTATATATAAATAGTTTATAAATATTATCATGATTTTAGAAATCAACATCCAACCATTTGGAACCTCTATGATATTTTATATTAAATAAAAAACATTGTTGGTTGTTTTCAATTAATTAATTCTTCCTTAGATTGCATTTAGTTTTACGTTTTTTAATGCCACAAAAATATTTTTTAACCATTTAACAACTACTATCATGACGATCAATGGTATCATGACTTTGTTGTCAAATATACAGTAAGCTAAAAATGTGTTTTTTTACTGATGAAAATGTTTTGGTTAATTTTTCATTTATATAAAATAATTCACCCCCTTAAAAATTTTATATTTAAAATTGGTCTTTCATATTTTAATTAATCATTTAAAAATTACATAATCATATTATTTTAATTTATTAATTGATAAAAGTATGTTATCATAGTAAATGTTAAACTCATATGTAAGGGTCAAATGTAGTCAATTGGATAAATTGATGATAAAGGTAATTAAAATATTACAAAATTATTTATATTGAGTGTAAATAGTATTTCTAAACCGCAATCTTATATATGATCATTGTGATATCTTATAGTACCAATTTCTTCAAGAATGAATCCATAATTTATATTACGAAGATGATATAAAATAAATCCCAGACCTCTCACATAAAAATGATTCCCCACAATCTCATAAATGAAACAAACAATGTTATTCTCCTCTATATAATATACCATTATTTTTTCCCTAATAATCCACTAAAAAATATTGACATTATGTTCCGAAGATGAATCCTTAACCACTCTCAGTTCAATCAGATCCATGAAGAGAGGATTTAATTTCTCAATTTAAAGTATAAATTCTTCTCAATTATTAGTCGATATCTTCATACACATAGACATCATGATATATTTTTATCATCATAACATAATTTTTTTAATCCATTATAAATCTATTGAATATATATAATATATTTACAATATCATGTTCATACTCCTTCAACCATTATAAAATGTTCTTATTTTGTTTCTCATTATAACCCACATGAAATTTCTCTAATGTTTGACTCCTGACTGACTTTCAAAGCCATAATGTTTTTTATAAAAATTCAAAATAAATTATGAATATTCAGTAATTCCATAGTGGTTATATTTATAAATTTATTTACAAAAAATTCAATTATTATTTTCTATTCTTATAACCACCAATTAATTTATTTATATGAATTCAATGTGATACACAATAATAAGTTCCATGAAATTGATATGTGAGTCGATGAACATATAAAAATTAAAAATATCATTAATTTTTTTAATGTAGAACCGTTCAATATGACTGAATTACTCTAACTGCTAAAATGATGTATGTAAAATAATTTCAACAAGTAACACTATAGTATTAATTTTAATAATAATCCATTTCTATATTAAATATAATGGATTTTAAATGTATGATAAAATGTAAACTAACTATCAATACGGTTCTTAGTTATCTGAATAATAATCCTATGTTTTTTATATAGGGATGTTAGAGTGAATTTTAATATGTGGTAGCCTGAGGTAAGGTATCATACACTAAAATTGAATTTCCTCATGAAAGATTAATTTTATACCTAATGAATACATTTAAATGAATTATATTAGTTCACCTATAACATTAATTTTTAATAATATTTTTCTCATTTATAATTTTTGAATTAAAAAACTAAATCATCCTCACTATTTCACTCGGTTTTTATTCAATTTCTATAAGATATATAAGAATAATTTGAATTAAATTACATTTAATGAGACAGATTTTGAATTATTCATGTACTATTATTTTACATAATGTAATTAAAAATAATTTTTATATTTTATTATTATTTTAAATTTGCATTCATTGTTAATAGATAACATCATGTTTTGTTTTAATGGGATTTTAATTAGTTTCAAATCAAATTATGGGATTAATAACACAATTTAAATTTTTTAGTTTTAATTATCTAACATTGATTATATAATTTGATGATTATGTTAATTATAACAACAAATTAATTTCTAATTTATTTTATCAAATTTTATGATGATACAAATATTCATCACAATATAACCATGGTGAAATTTTATATCATGATTTATTTCACCTAATTAAATATCTAATTGAATCAAATTATTTTTCAATATGTCTTTAAATGACATCATTCATTATTCTCATTTATTATTCTTTTATTACAACATTTCTAACAATTATATTTCATTTTTCTTTTCCAATATAGAATATTATATTTATATGAAAACATATTTGTCACTGATGGATATTTTTCAATAGTTTATTTAATTATTATTAACAATAATTCTCATCCATTATATTAGGTATGTTTCTTTAGGTATATTATTCGGTATTCTGATGATAATATGAATTCATATTTCTAGTATGAATTTGACAATGGGTGAAAAAAAATAACTGGAAATTACCCAATGCATATTATTTAGTAATGGGTCATTCAAATGAGATATTAAGTATTATGATATTAAATTAAATTAGTAAACTCTATAATCATGCTGAAATTCCAAACATGTGAAAAATGGCTTATAGAAATAACAAAAAAATTACATTTATATAATGCAGTTTAATGATATTTTCAATTTAAAACATGATTTAAAATGAAAACCCCACTCAGATATGGTAAAAACGAAATAATCCATTTGAATAGATAATAGAGATAAATAATTTCTCCCCAAAATATATCAATATATTTTTTTCTTTACTATTTTGGAATAAATCATGGGAGACCGATGAATTAATGAATAGTAAATAGTTTAATAGAAATTTAAAAATAAAATTTCGGAATAGAGAGCTCCATATTTTAAATGTTATTCCATGGAGAATCTTTTGGGATAGTGATTGATAATTATGATACCTCTTTATATTATGAGAAAAAGATTCCTACAATAGATAAATATTTCTTCCATTTGGAAAAACCAGATAGAAGTTTAAAATAAACCGATGCACATAGTAAGAACAATGATATTTAAAATAAAAAATATAAAAAATGGAGAGTATAATGATGTTTCATTTTCACTAATGTCGTTAATGATTTAAAATGGAAAATCTTATGATGATTAATATAAAAATAAAAAATAAATTTTATTCCTCAAATAGTTCCCTAACAATGTAACAACATGAAATTTTCCATATAGTAGCTATTATTCGAAACCGTGTATGATGTGCAAAAACAAATAGAAAATAAACTAACTTATAAAGACTTAATGTTATATATAATATTTAAAATATTTAAAATATATTATAAATACATCAATGAACACAATACAAAGTTATATTTCATCACATGTACCTGAGTTATTCTCTGATTCCATGAGTTCACATAAAACAATGTTTTACAGAGAAATAATACATTATTAATATAATATTATTTAATATAATAACATATAGACTAGTCGGTAAATTAATGATTATGAATATGATTAACTGAAATGATAAAATATATGTTTTAAAAAAATATAAATGGAATTCATCGGTAAATAATTATTGTATATGAATATTAAAATATATTTAATATAAGAAAATATTTTTTTCTTGAAAATGTTTGTCATTATAATGAATTTAATTATTTACTAGTATTTATGAAAATTAATAAAATATATATTTTATATATTCAATAAAATATTTTTTATTTCAATCATATAGTTTTATAAGAATATGATAAAAAAAATCTATTATTATGGTAACAAATTCTATTTTTCTATAATAGAAATTTTACCTCCAATTAATAGTGAAGGTAATTTAAAATAGTTTTTTTTGTAAATTTAATAAAACATATATAAATATAAACATTTTTTTAATAAAATATATATTTATGTTATGGTGATTTGTTTATTTTATCATGAGGTCTCAATTTTTAAGGAATAGTGAAATGTACTGAATATTAATTTTCTAATGTGTTTGTCGTCAGATTCATTTATAAAGATACGGTTAATTTTTTTATTAGATTTAAATTATTTTTAGATAAATTATTAATTTTTTAGCATTATTATAATGAATATATTGAGATTTAGTTAATATATGTTGTATCCTAAACTTACAAAAACATCAATCCAATGTGGAATGAACATAACAATGATGTGTACGATGATATATCGCCTCACGAATTGATGTTGTGGGTTTTTCCATTACCACAACTCATGGGTAGAAAATATGATATGAAAAATAATTAAATATTTTATTTATGATTTTTAATATTTAATTTATATTCTTTAATTTATATATTACATATACATTTATTATTACAAATTTGTGGGAATATGATAGCATCATTTGTTGATGTGTGGATAATAACAACCCCAAAGCGATATGATATGTTCATATTATACATCGAAAGTATAAAAGATGATTTTCATAATAAAATGTAACATATATGAAAAATATGTGATATAATAATTATAATATAAAAATATGTAATTTACTTTTCATTATTTTTAATATGATAAAATTAAAGTAGCATTTAAACATACGCACGACCTACTGTCTCTATGAATAATAAATTTTTTTTCCAATATCAAAATGCTCTATATTATTATAAATACATATATTCATGATAAATTATATATTTAAATAATATTTAACATTTTGAATATGAAAAAATCGTGATATAATAAGTATGAAAAATAAGTAAAATGTTAAAACTTACTCAACAAATTATGTAATCAACACACAAAATTGTGAAAATAATAAATTATTAGCATGAATTTGGTAAATATATTATAAAATAATGTAATATTTGATATTATAAGTTTGGTAATGGATACATAATATGTTATTGAAATTTTAAGGACCGTTATAGATTATCTTGAAGGATTTTCACCCTAAAGGAAACGCAAGGTAAGGGATTGTGGTTTCACTTTTCATTCCCCGATAAATACAAAATTAACAAAACATACATTTTTTATAAGGTTTAAATAAATAATATGTTTATATACTATATCATGAATAATTTTATATTTTTTGTATTACATTTTTCAAATGCCAACTATTAATTTTGGAGCTTCAAACTAAAATGTTACCATGTAATAAAGGACTCCATATCAATTCTCATTCTCTGAAACATATTTTCTTGATGTGAAAATAATTTCATATATATTTCATAAATAACTGAAATTTTAAATAAAAAATTTTGTTTCATTAATTATTAATGATATTAATTATTTAAAAATGAATAATTTCATTAATAGGGATTTCAGATTAAGCATTACATAGGGGAAAAAAATTTCATAACAAAATTTATCTTCTGTTGGTTTTGTTACTTCCTCATTCTCATTATTGTTATTAGTTTATGTATGGTTTAAATTTTTATGACATATTATATTATTTTTAATAATTATATTTTGATTTATGTTTGAATCAAAAAATATATTTAATGATTTATTCTCACAAAATAATTATGCCATTTTCAGGGGTTTACATCACAATATCATTTTTTAGAGGATTATTTATAGATGAATTTAAATTTGAGGAAATAATTTGATCATTAGTATATAGACCCATAAATTATCTCCTTATGTTATTATTCAGTACCCTTTTCATGTAAGGGTACCATTTATTCAATATTCGGTACCAAAATGATTTCATTTTAAAAAAAAACTCGACATATTTTTTATCTTTAGTTTGAGAAATTTTTTTCTTAAAAAACTATTTATAAAAATTATTTAAAAACATTTTAAACATTAAAAATGATTTAATAATGAATTTTTCAACATTTTTATATTTTTATATTTTCATTGAAATCTTCATGACTCTTTTGGGGAGAGAATTTTTATAAACATTTTACCATGAAAAATGAATGTTCTTTTTGAAATTGTATGACCTTAATAGATTTACCTACATTTATTTACTCAAATAATCCCTAAAATGTTTAACATTTTATTTTGATGAACATTTTCTCTAATGTCATTTCAAAAGAGTATAAATTTTCAAATTTTTCGAAATGGTATTTAAATTTTCATCAATAATTTTTTTAAATATATTTTTATATAATTCATTTTCACAATAGAAACCAAACATTTATTTTTTACATTACATTGGATATGATTTATGGAATCCAACCTTATTATTCCACTAGATGGTTTTTGATTGATATTCGAAAGGATTTTATTGACATTCACATCCTTGAATCATTTTTCAGTACCATTGAAATATTCAATTTACTATGATCATTTAACATTATACTATTCATAAATATACAAATTGTTTTCCATGGATATGATTACTTTGTTAACTGAATTTAATTTTCTCATATGGTACATAATTTTAAAATTATTTAATAATTTGTGGAAATGGTGATAAATATATATCCTTTATTAAATATGGAAATTTTATTTTGGATTTTGTTATGATTTAAATATATTATTTTTTATATAATAATTTTAATAGGTATAGCATGGGTTGGGACACATTTAATGTAAACCCTTTCATATATAAATAGTCTAATGGAAAGAAATTAGTTGGAGGAAAACCATTGGTATTTTCTCAAAATCAATGTTTTTTTAAACAGTCTTCAGAATGTTGTTGACATTAATATTCTGAGATGTCCTTTGAAAGGTCTTGAAAATAATGTTAACATTTTATAAGTAAAATGGTGTCCAATAATTAATAATTTATTTAATTAGGATTTAGTTATTATTATCAATAATATTTTATTCATAAAATTTATTTATATATGTGATTAATTCCCATTTCAATTATTAAATTAAATGTATTTTGTGTTATTTATTTTAATATATTATCTTCTCACTTCCTTCATATTTATTGAAAACATTTATTGTGTTCTCATTAGTTTACATTGAAATTATAACTATTCTAACTAATTCATTATGCTTACTGTATATATTTCCCATACTAAACATTTAAACGTTCCCTTATTTTATTTCCTTTAAAAAGGAATTGAATATGAATACTATAAACTATACGAAAGTATATCCTATATGGAATAATTATATCTATAAAATAAAAAGTATTCCTTATTTTTTGTATTAATGTTAATTACATTACACAATTATTTATCTTGATTGAAAATAAAAAAATGTTTTTTCAATAAAGAATTAATTCCATGTAATTATTCCAAAATAAATGAAGTATACATCATCTCTGGAATTTTTTGGTAGGGTTTCTTTACATTGGTATATTTTAACTCTACTAGAAACTTGTTTATCTATTTATATAAAAACATAGATCACAGAACAATAACCTTAAGTAGCCATTGATGATATGTATATAAGAACTATAAATAATTTTATAATGGTATATATTATGTCTGATCTACATGAATTAAATCTCTATAAAGATACTAAATTTTTTCTTTCTTTGGGTATAAATGATTCCTGGGGTACCCACTAAAAAAATTGGTCTTGAGGCCTAACTCTATTATAACATGGCATATGAAAACCGGCCTTATTGTGAACCAGTTTTGACACACACGGGGGATATTATTTTGATTATTCACATTATCTTTACTAATAATTATAATGTAATTTAACAACTAATTACAATTAATGACCAGGGATAAACCTGTTGTTTTTTTGATTGAGAATAATTTTCCTGATTTAGACATCATAAATATGATTATATGAGTTTTCCAATAGAAAAATTGATTTTCACACTTCGGTTTTCTTATTTTAAGATATCAATATACAATATAGTGACATGAATTTAAATTTATTGCTAATATATGTTGTTGTCATTATCATTAATGAAATTATAATAATTGTAAAATAAGAATAATAGGCATTTTATAATTTTTTTTAAAATATTAGTAAATATGATATTTTGTTATTAACATTATTTGTATTATGTACATCATATTTATAAAAAAATCATAGATAATAAATTAATATCTTTATATGAAAATAAAATCATGTATTCAGGGTGAAAACATATCAATTCTATAAATTCCACAGTACTGGAACCCCATATCGATGGATGATAATGTTTTGATGCATACCACTGACCTACACAATCCCAGAGTTATTATGTTATTATATTTGAAAAAAAAATTGTGAATAAATTTTAATGGAGAACTAGTTGTGATACTTTTATGTCTCAGAGAATAGTAATATTGAATTTGTAAAAAAGTTATAGATAAAAAAATTTACTTACACTCTTTTACTGGCCTTAATATTTGTGAAAATATTATTCTTGTGTTTTAGGAATTAAGGATAATTTTTGGATGAAATGTATTTTGGTCGGAGCATAACCAAATTAAGTAATTGGAAATAAAAAATTAAAATCTAGGATTTATATAAATTTAATTATATTAATAGTCATAAAAATTATAACCAATACTCATTAAAATGATCAGAAAATAATATTCGGAAACCATATGTTTTGTTGAATTTGCGGTCATCAAAATCAATATTAATTTATTAATTTAAGGCCCATAATATTATATTTATATATTACATATTTTTGATAGATAACATCAACCAGTCCCTCTAAATACATACTATTTTTCTCAATCTACGAATAAATACATGAAATCAATTTGAAATTTAAATTATTTATTAAAATTGTTTAATCATTTGAATATTTTCACTCTAAAAACCTTCTTTATCATCCCGTCCGCATCATTAAAATAAAATTTGTTTATTCTAGTACTGTGATTGGAAATGGTATTAATGTATTAAATATTTCAAATAAGAACAATTAATATGTGATAAAATGATTATAGTTTTTTCACAAATAAAATATTGCATATTTTATTAAAATAAATGGAAAATATTCATAAAAAAATAGCCTCAACATGACAACATAATAATTTTAAGGTTCAGAATGACCATGAAATTGGTCCAAAATCAATTTTATTTTCCAATTTAGACATTATACCCCATTTAATATAATGTTTTCAATTATTGGAGTCGCAAATCATTTTAAAAAAGTTGGTTGAATACTTTTTAAAAAAATTACAATAATCCCAATCGTCCCCAAATATAGAATGTCAAAAAATCCTCCCACTTATTCAAAATATTGTAGACCCTTTTATAACCTAATGTATTATAAAAAGATATCCCTACAACCCCCTTATAAATATAATACTACCTTTATAAATAAACCCATCCAATGATGTCTTTTTGAATAATCAAAAATGATTTACATGAAAGCAACATAACGATATTCAATGACCACTTCCATTTTATTTTTATATCCACCCACTCAACTATACGAATTCCATGATAATATAAAAGAATTGGTATTTTTATAATTCTAATATTTATTTATTGTATTTTTTTACAAACAATTACACACACGTATGGATAATACTTAATTAACTTAAGATTTATGAGTATGATAAACTACTACCTCATGAAACAGTGTTGTCAATTTATCCTTTACCACCATACATAGTTATAAATTATGATGTAATTTTTTAATATATGATATAGATTATTATTTTAATTTATTTATTCTTCTGAATCTTCTATATAACTCATACCATTATAATTTTTTGGAAAATATGATATCATCATTTGTGGATATGTAAAGTAACGCCTCCTCAGAGCTTTGTGATCCACCCACTCTATACATTGAATGTGTAAATGATGATTTTGATAAATAGATGTAACATATATGATATTTATATATATATTTTACTGGATTTATATTATTCATATATATTATTTACATTTCATTCTACTTAATACAGAAAATATTTATTGGTGCATTCATCCGTATATACATCCACTTTTTTACCTGGACATTTCATTTCAATTTCGATAACTTGATTATATATATTATTTTAAATACATATATGTTGGATATATAATATATTTAAATCTCTGATTATATTATTAATATTTTAAAACCGTGATCTAATTAATAAAAAACATGTAATAATTTAAAATGTACTAAAAAAATTGGCAAAATGACACATAAAATAGTGAAATTAATGAATGATTATAGAAAAATGGGTAATAGTATATTAGAAAAAGAAAATATATGATATTATAAATATTATTATGGTTATTTAATAATATATTTACATGTTTAAAACAATTATAAAAGATTTTTATGGATGATCACCTTAAATGAAATGCAAGCTAAGGGATTCTTATCCATCATTTCAATTCACGAGCCTTGCATAATTAACATTTCTTACTTATATTGTATGGTGTAAATAATAATAATATTGATATACTATATCATGATTTATTTTCATGTTTTGGTATTTAAAATATTAAATTTATGATTAATACTTTTGGTTAATTCAATTAAAATGTTACCATGTAATAAGGGACTTCATATGAATTTCCATTATATGATAAATATTTCCATGTTGTGCACCATATTTATTATATATGTAGTATAAAATACCAAATTGACGTATAACATCATAATTAATTAATTAATAATCATATTTTGGAGTTTCAAAATGAATTATTTAATCAAATGGTATTTTTATTAATCATTACTAATTGTAATAAAATGCCTTAACATAATTTCACATCATTTGGTTATATTATGTTCTCATTGTCATTAAAATTCTATGATTATGTCGGTGATAACTTTTAACTATATATTTTTTTAATATAATAATTTTTAATTGAATTTAAAATTATGATATATGATATATTTATCAATTTATTATCAAATTAATATAATTATCTTTTAAAGGGATTAGTTTCTAATCTAATTTTTTCAATTATATTTAGAAATAAATATACAATAGAGGAAATTGGTGGATCATTTTTCAATAAAACCATTATATATATTCTCTTATAGTTATTCATAACCCATTTCACATAGTAATTTCATTCTTGAAATATTTGGTACTGCAAATATTTTTGTATGTGTATTTATTATAACCCTTATTAATTTCTCTAATTTGACAAAAAATTATTTTTAATAACAAATAATTTTTATAAAAGCTTCTCAAGAATGGTTTTATAATGTACAAAATGAGTTGTTTCTGAAATTTTGAATCCATTTATCTTTTGAAAGTTTTTTGAAAATAATTTTTTTTTTCATTTTCCAAACACTACATTATTTCTCCGTTTTTAGAAAGAAAAGGTTATGTCTTTTTTACCTTGGATGAAATTTATGTGTTTCCTACATTAATTTAATCGATGTATAATTCTAAATTTTTAATATTTAATTATAACAAAATTTTTCTCAAATTTTATTTTCATGTATATGTATTTTAAAAATTGGTTTCATATGTAATATGGTAACTTTCAAAAAAAAGGTTTCAAAAATATTTTTATAGAATATATATTAATCAATGAAAACATACCTTTATATGTACATCCATTGAGAATTGATTTAATGTTAATATTCTCATTTTTCCTCAGGATGGTGTTTGGTTGATTTAGTCATGGAATTTAGTAACAATCACTTCCTTGATAACCTTTTTATTCCCATTGAAATAATTAACATCCAATGTCCCTTGATCCATGAATTTCCTAAATATATTTTTTCATGGATATGATAATTGACAAAAATGTTTTCCATTTTGACAAATGGTGTTTAAATTTGAAGTTATTTTTCTTTTTAAAAAATAATGATAAATTAGTCTCTTTTATTCAATACAGATATTTCATATTGCCCTTTTTTTAATAAAATATATTATTATATATTTATACCGAAAGGTGCAGGCCAGGCCTAATGCCCAGACCTATCAAACTTTATTAAATAAAAGATGTAGTACATAATACAAAGCAGAAAAACAAAATAAAAATCCACACCAGCCAAACCCTACCGCCTCTACAGCGGACCAGAATTCCACAAAATTCAAAATTCAAAAGGCATCACACACCATCATGAGTCAAGTCGTCACGTCACGCGGCACCTCGAGTCTCGCTCCTCGAGTCACGCATCAAACTCGACAGCTGCCCAGTCCGCATCAAGCGCCGGTGAACTCCATGATTCATCAGTAGTCTCATTGGAATAAATGTGTTGGCCGCAATCCCTTTGAGATTGTATCAAAATCAGAGTAGTTTTAACATGTCTGGTGATTGGTCTGGAATATAGAATGTTAAATAATAATATGAAATTTTTTTATTGTAACAATAGAATTTCTATTGACATAAATGGTGTCTAGTAATTAATGATTTAGTTAATGTAGATTCTATTATTATAATCCAAGATATTTTATCTTTGAAATTACGTATGGATTCATTTCATTATCAGCTCATTGATTAAATGGAATGTGTTTTATGTTATTTAAATTTCCATATTATATACTCACATCCTTACTAGTAATTGGTAATGTGGAATGTGATCTATGTTTTTTACATTTACATGTTAACGGTTCTCATTTATCCATTCTTTCTTTAGTTGTAATTTACTATTAATGAGTATTTGAAATCAATGTTTTCTGTTTCATTTCCCACTGAATACAGTAAATATATTATGAATGATGTGAAATGATATTATTGATTTACTAAAGTGAACCTCAAATGGAAACATATAATATTGTAATTAGTTTATTCCTTTTTGATTCAATAATCATGTATGTATCTTGTTCATAAAGACTACTAAATTCATTGGTATTTAAGTATGTGAGTCCTTCTAAAAATGACAATATAATGGTAATAGACATATTCTATAGTAATTTTAGGTCCAGTTCAATACAATCAATTTCATCTTCATATAAATATATTAAAAAAGGGATCAGTTAGGTACATCCATCTTCTCATAATTCCACTTCTACCTATAGGATCTAGTGGTTGTATCATCGATCAAATGGGAAAACATTTCGCGATTAACCACCTCATGATAATATATGGATTTAATCTCATCATTAATATGTAGAATTTGGGTTTTTCATGAAGGGTACCAATGCAAATAAAATATCTAATTTTAGAGATCATAAATCTAGTTCTCGAGGTCATAATGATTCTATGATATATGATGTTAGAGGGAAAATATTTAGGGAACTAAATCATAAATAACTAAAGAGGATGTATAACAACTATAAAGTTCTAAAGAAATATTGTATTAAAATTAAAAATAATTCATTGATCACTTAATCCATAAACTATATCACTTCCATTATAATTAATAATACACCCAAAAAAATGAAATATAATAAGTAAAAAATTGTACACCCAATCAAAGTAAAATATAGGGAATGGAATAAGACATAAATATGAACTATACAAAATCATTATAGTATGCACATATGTAGACCCTCTAAATCCATAGGTGTTGGTATCTTGCCATCCATACTAATGTCATCGATTGATGTAGGGGATGGATTATCTACCATTATGTTATATATCGTGGTAACAAAGGCTTGTTATGTCAAGGATTGAGGTGATGACGTGTGAATTCGTACTAAGGTAATTTTTTGGTAGATGGATAGATGAGTGGAAACATATATAGAGATGGAATTGTGGGGTCCTTTATCCATATCGCATATTTTAATAGATACTCCTTATGGGAGATTGGGGCTTTAATCTAGCGAGTTATCATGTAATCCCATAAAATTATAACGAATGGACTTTGTAAATAATTTATTATGTGAAATGTGACAAAAAATTTGAGGGGAATATAAAGTACTGGGACTTTATGATATAATTAATTTTTTAATAATTCTATTATAAATATATGAAATGAACCCAACCCTATGATTGATTACACTACACATAAGAATAAAACTATTCAATTGTTTTCCTTATAGTAAATATGAAGTATTACCAAAATAATTAATTTTATAATATTATTTAATAATATAATTTTCAAATTATTTTTTGGAAAGTAAATATAAATAATTATGAAAACCATTGGAATATAAGGAAATGTTTTTATAAAGAACCATTTTTATGCTTCCAAATGAATCTTACGAAAATTACTTTATTAAATTACTAATATTTAATGTTATTAATATCATATATAATATATCCAATAAATTTTTTTATATTAATATATGTGGTTTGATAAAAATATGATAGAATAAATCATGAAATTCAATTTTTCTTAAAAGGAAATTTTACTCCATATTTCTAATGATCCAATTTTAAATCCATTTATTTAAATTTTATAATGTATTAATGTAAAAATAAATTTAATTTTTTATATAAGATCATGTAAATTTTATTATGAATTATTTTTGTTATTTTTATGAGATATTTCATCTCATGATTAATAGAGAAAAATAATGAACTTTACATTAAAAACTGTTTTTAGTAAAATTTATCTATAAGAATAAAAAATGTATTAGTTTTAATGTTTTTTTAGATCTATAATACATCAACTGATCCAATTTACATAATTATATTAATATCCAATTGATTTATGATAAAACTCATTTCAATGTTTTGAATATTTTTTACATTAAAAATGTACTTTATCATCTCATCTGCAAGATTATTTTATAATTAATTTCTCCCACATATTTGTTGATTATTTAGAAATATGGATTAAAATTTTTTAATATTAATAATATTTATGTTCTAATGATTCCGTCTTATTTTTTATAATTTTTTTTTGATGGTCAGTAAAATTAAAAATAGCGATTAAGAGAAATAATAGCATATCAAGGGACATAAACATAATCATAATGCCTAAAAATATGTTGAATAATTTCCATAATTCATTGGTTGTTCATATTTCTACCATATCTTCCATAATATAAAATTTGGATCTATATTTGGTATAGTGTACTTAGAAAAAAATTGATTTGAATTATCTTTTGAAAATGATAAATGAAGGCCACTCCTCTTCCAATGTCAAAATACACTCTTACCTTCCACTTATTCACACAAATCATTACCTCTGGGTCACAAATACTCTGTCGAAATATGAACTAAAAAACCTTAGCATCATCCTAGAATCATCAGATCCGAAATTCAATAATCCAATTATATATTTTGGTATGAACTAAGAGAAGTTACCCAAAAAAGATGTAACATTATTCAACGATTTCTTTTGTTTCATTTACATCTACACATAATTAAATTATTTGAATATAATGATTATATGATGATCTATTTCTATTAAGTCAACTAATAATTTAGTATTTTACTATTTATATATAGACCTACACTCCCTTCGATCAAATGGATAATGAATATATTATTTTTGTTTACAACATACAAACAGGTCACAAAACATTGTTTTTCATTTTCTATTTAACATAATTAATCGATGAAAATTAGGAGGGAAATACTATTTTTATATAATATATATGATATTTATGATTTAATAATTCTTAATTAGTTTATATAAAACATTTATCTTGATGTAATTAATTTTTTCGTAAATATGGTTACATCATTACAAGATATATGTACTACCGTCACCTCCTAGTGATGTGATAAGTTATCACATTAAATTTTATGTATTGGGGTTTATTTTCATTAAAAATATGTGAAATACATAACGTATATACATTATTCATGGCATAATTACATTTCTAGAAGAATATTATATCATTTTAATTATTTCCCTTCGACAAACATAATAAGTTATAATGTAGTTTGTTGACCTGTGGACTACCATCTCATCGACATAATGAAATTCCTTTTACATTAGAAGAATTATATATAAGGATATATATATAAATAATATGTGAAATATTATATAATAATAAATCTGGATAGATAAATGTTACATAACTTAATTCAACAATGATCATTGAAATATTTGATTGTTACTCTTAAATATATACTACCAACTGTCTCCGTGATTGTATTAATATTTGATCTATAATAACCATACTTCCGGATAGGTTTAAATATGTAATTATTTTTATAATTATCATGATTATTTAATTATTTTTATTTTTGAGATATTTATATTACGCTTCTTTTGACCATAGTTGACTTACAAAAGACATTATGGCACATAAACCAAATATTGTTAAAACATCCTCTACAAACATAATTGTTTGACTAGTTGTTTACATGATTGTAATAAGTGAAATAAAATTAATGTTAAACATGAAAATAGATTTTAATAATTTATACGATTATCATATGTGTATTATTTGGGATGTTAATGATAGATGGGGCTAGTCAAATTCATGTAAAGGTATTTTCATCTCACATTTTACGTCCATTAGATAACTTTAATATTCACCCCTTACTTCTCTTGGGTAGAGTTTTCACTATGAATATTTAGATATTATATCAAGAATTATATTACCTTCATGATTTATAATTTTTTTTGTTTTTTTAAATCTCATCTAAAGGGGTTACTTCCAACTGTTTGAACGGGTAAACGTTATCGTATAAGCTCAATTTCTTTTGTCACTATTAACTTCTTTTTCGAACAATGAATTTCTAATTATTCATTATCACTGAACATTATTTTTTAGGGATATAAATTTTCAATTATAATTAATGTTATTTTTTCATAAATCGTATAACATTTGAACAAAAATATTATATTTGAATTTATTGATTTACAAGGAAATTATTGATAAATTTATATCATTTAATCAATAACGATCGTGTTAAGAAATATTTTTTTAATTTACATATAATATATGAAATTTGAGGAATTATTTTCACATGAAATATATATGTTACATGAAACATTATTAGTGGGATTTGATGCATCATTTGTCACATGGGACGAATTCAGATGGACAAACTCTTTCCATTTGATTCTAGTATGTTTTATATTGGCTGGGAAATTGTTTGAAAAATGGGTTTATAGTCGGCCAGACCAAATCCGTCTATATCTAGATTGTGTTACATGTACTTAGGAAACTTCTTTTTAGTAATTGTTTCATATTTTTAGGAATAATAATGTCCAATATTTTTTCATTTTCATAATTGTAGTTTTTATTATCTAGAAGATTTTCATTAGGACAAAAAATTGTGGTCAACATCTTTGTCTGTAATTTTTTAAATGTAATGTGTTCTCATTTACATATCTTTTCATATTTTTTACTCACTAACTTATTAGTTATTTATTACGTGTAATTCTTTCTATGTTACGTTTCTAGTAATATTGTTTACATAGTTACTTGTTAATTATTTATTACATGGAATATATTTCCACATACATACCATTCACTATTGATTATTCAAATTTTATATTTTATTGATTAAACTATGCTTCCTCTTAATGAGAATTTGACATCCCCATTATTTTTTAATTCCTCAAAAATCCAATATGTGTACATTTAACGTTATTCATGGATATTCCATATGGGAAAAAGATAACATTTACAAAAAAAGTTATGTTATAATTATCGTATTAATTTTCAATACAATAGTCTGGCATGTATCTAGTTTACCAAGACATAAAAATTATTAGATACATCTACATTTGATATCATTTAATCATTCCAATGTAATGGTTGTAGTCACCGACTCCCAGCTTTTGTGGTCCTTTCTCTACCATTTTTAGAACATGGTGTTTTTTATAATACATATAAATAATATTTTTATTACAATGAATAGGGAAATTAATCCTAATATTTTATATTATGATAAGTATTAAACAAAATCCTATAAATTGGGTAAGATAGTGATTTAAAGTGTACACTCTATATTAAATTTAGTTCTGAATACTACAAGTTGATATTGTTCTTGCATAAATATACATATAGGTAAAAAATCTAATAAGTCATGTTAGGCACAACATGAGCATAACATGGAACACAAAAAAATTTATTTCATCACACCTGGATTGACAGTCATGGGTGACACTCATAGATTAATTCTAAACATGTTTACAGAACATTATGTAGGATAAAAAATAAAATATATCTACAATGAAACCAAATTATATTATTCAAATGATTTCATGGAATAATTTTATGTTATATTATATACCAAATATGGAATTATACATCATGATTTTATGAGCTAATACAGAATATTCAATTTTTTTTGAAATAGAAAAATGTAGGATGAATGATATCATTACTTATGAAAATTGAATTGATTTTCCAACAAAGAAAACCAATACAATCATGAACCATGTCTAGTTGTTATCCAACCATGTGCCTGAATTAATCCATTGAGAAGCCCAAAGGGCATTCTCGATCCCCACAGGATGGAACAGGTTCCTGGGTATCCAATAAGTAAATATGAAAAAATGTTCATGAATTTATCCCATTATATTCATCCAAAAATCTTAATAATTCAAATAATAAAATTAAAAAAATCAATTAATAATTACTATAATTTTTTACAATTTAAAAAAACCAAAAAAGAAACAAAAGGGAAAACTAATACATTACCCCAAACATAAATGAAAAAAGAAAAGAACATTCCTCAAATGTCACCACCGTGATCCACCATTAGAGCCCCATGAAAACCATCCTAACAATAGAAAATGTCTTTCATTAACGTGAAGTAAGTAGAAATAAAGGTTCTTTGTACATTCAATTTTGAATGTAGGGTGTCATAAAAAGATATATAGTATGCCACATAGATAAAATATTTCATTCCCTAAATATTAAATGACACATAAATTTGACAGTATTATAATGAATGTAATAATAGAAAAACTTTAAGTAAAATTAATTTAATGAAACACCAATTAGAATTAATTCATCATTTAATGAAAAATATCTTCATAGAATGAAATATTAAATAGAAAAAATAATTTTAAATTACAAACCCAACATCATATATGCTGATGGAATGTGAAATTTAATTATTGGTCACTACTCATCGGAAATACCCCCTAGAAAATAGTTATTAGTGGGTAACTAGGTACATATTATCTCGATGAAATGTGGAATAGAAACCATGAAAAAATATGTGTTTCTTATGACTTGTATTTTCACGGATGTACATATAATAATTATTCTGAAAAATTTTGAGACCATGTTCTAATACGATGTTCGGTTCTAAGGCCTATTGTGCCAGAAATGATTCATTGAAAATGTTATGATTTTAATAGCGTGTGAATGTTACTTTTAGGAAAACGTGATATTAATTTTAAATTGATCTATGATATGATATCCATGGGAACCATTGAAGTCAGAATAATGGATTAATTATATGAAAGATAGTATGTTAGTCATCACATGTATTTATTGGAATACCCAGAATGGGAAAAAACAAAAATAAAATAATTAACAAAATTATTATATTTTAAATCCTAATAACACATATATTGTAATATATATTTGAAATCCAATACCATTATTCAGTTCAAAAGGGGGTGTTTCCCTTAGTTGAGGCATAACATTGGCTGACACAAGCAAGATATGAATGATTATTTAGGGATGTAAATGTCATTAAAATATTTTAATAAAAATATTTTATTCCTGACACAAAGAAGCATTTAATTATAATATTAAAATGTTAGAGAATTTTGGGTTATAACCAAAACCCTATAATTCATCCATGCCAATGATATAGAGCTCTCTAGATGAATAGTAGCAAATATTGGATTGACGATCAATGAAAAACATTATATTTGAAGGATTTTTACCCATGACAACGAATCTATGACCATTCTTTAATAGTGATAAAATATGATTTGAGGTAGAGAATTTTTAATTTTATTTCTTTTCTCTATTAATAAATTCCACAATTAATGCATAACAATCATAAAAATATATTATCCCACAGATCGATCATTGTTGTGGGATGTGATTCAACATTGAGGAGTATTGATGGGAGAATGATATTGAGATTATTTGATGGATTTTTATAGTTATTATAATGGAAATGAATCAAAATCAACATGTAGTTTGATCGAGGTTCATTCCTCTTGGTTGATTTATGCATTTCTACCCTTTTTTCTCTTTGTCATAGGCATTATCCATTTATCCCAAGACTCAACATGTTATGATCGATTAATCATTGTGAACTTGATCCATGGAATAAAGACCGAATAACATAATTCTGGGATTAGAATGGCATGAATGATGTTCTATGATGAATGAAATAGATGAATCACAATTGTTCAAGGGATATCATTATATGAGTGACATTTCATCAGAGTAGATCACTATATTAATCTGAGACCATGGAAATGTGAACATGACCTTCAAATCATAAATGTTCCTCTTTTACAAAAAATTATATCATCGAAGGAAAACTAGTGGCCCATTGAAGGGGAAACCAGCATGGCAGCAACAACATGCGTTGGTCAAACATGCTGGCGACATTCCCTAGGTAAAAGGGGTGCGAACCAGGAAGCCATGTGGTTAAGGCTGACCATGTGGACCAACAACGGATATGGTCAATGGATTCCATGTTAGAAACATAGGTCGACCAAAAATGTGTGCTGAATTAGGTGAGACAGGCCACTCCAGTTCCCTAGGAGTCCAGACCCATTGGGCTTGTCTTGTTCGGGCTAAACTATCAGTTTGAGCCTTTTTAGACCAATCTGAGAAAGGATGGGTTAATCGAACAGGTCTAGGTTGCATCGGCCAGCTTGTCCTCCCTAGTCAGGTGGGTTGGGTCAGAAGAAGATCGGGCCTTTTCACAAAAAATGAACATATATTTCAAACAGAGTGTTCAATTGATGAGTCGTCTATGGAATTGGTACCCTTTCAAAAGGTATTTTCTTTTTGATGTTTCATGGTGGATTTTTAGTGTGAGAATAATAGGATGAAACTGTATGTTTGACCTTTCTTATATGGTTTTGATGAATTACCTTGTTCCTTTCATAGAGGATTACCAATATTCATATGTGATTTATGTCATCTATACATCAATAGTTTACTCAGTGGGTTGAAAAATGTATCACATCGATAGGCATGGACAATCCTCTATTATTTTCAAGGTACATTAGATAGGGTTTTTGGACTAGGAGTGACCAATATTTACATTGGAATGTATCACCTATCTAAGATGATTTTTCATATAGGGTGAGGGGTCCCCCTAGTGACCCTTATTCAAAGACAACCCTGTATCTCTATATCATGATCAGATTCATTATATTATTCATGGTTAGACTTGACAAGTGTTCTTCGTGAAGTGTTTAGTGGTTGATATTTAGCTTTGACATGATGATCATGTGACATTGGGAATGCATGACTTATCTACACTCCATGTGTTATTGAAACTCCATTTGTTGAATATTAATTATTGTTTTACTCCCCACTACAAAATCATTTTGAGCACATGTCATGTATTTTGTAGAACATCGATGTTTTGATGGATTTTTGGTATACCAGGACCAATGAGTGCTTAGAGAGAGACCAAAAAATTGCGGTCTACTCATGTGTCTTGAGAAAACTATTCTACTACCTAGTGTTCAGGTAGGGATTTCTGTGTACGAGTTTCAGGACCATCTTTTATAGACTCCCTGTTTTTGGTTGGATTTTATCCAAGACTAGTTCTACATTACAGTAAATTTTTTATTTAAATAGAAATTTTATAAAATATAGTATTTTAAAAGTTATTTATATTTAATTATAATTAAATAAGAACAAATAAAAAACAATTTAAACACAATATTGACAAAAAATATGTTTCTGTATTAAAATAAATCATTTAAAAATATTTTGTTATTATATAGTTATTTTTTGATATTTTCAAACCAACATACTGTTTTTGTTGACAAAATAATAATTTTTTTTTATTTTAGATTAATAATGAATTATCAATATTCTATTTTCTTTTATCATCAATTTAAACTCACATAAAACACATTCATCTAACAATATTACAGTATTTGACATGGGAATCATCATTATAGAAATTGTTTCTATAAGAACATTTATATGATTAAAAAATGGGGTTTTTATAAATAATGATTCCTTCCAAACAAATATTTTTATTATAACTAATTCTTAAATCTTCATGGAATATAATATCGAAAATTGTCTTCTCTTTTTAAATAATAGTATACATTTCTGTAATGTGTTCAATTTCTGGTTTTATTCAAAACAAATAAGTCACCAGAGAATAATTTAATAGCATCAGTATGGGTTAAATGTAGAAAATATTTTATATCAACAAATATTGTATCAACATAAAAAGATTTTATATAATTTGGTGGAAAATGTATTTCTATACCTTCCCCCTTATATTTACCCATTTCATATAATTTTTTGTTCAAATTTATTTGAAAATTACATTCCATTTTATATTAATAAACTTTTAATATAAAAACCAAACTTTTCGTAATGATTAAAGGAACCCATGACCTCCCCTTTGATGTCACAAAAGTAATTTTAAATCTATTATACAGTTTACCATATTTCAATTTTATTAATAAACAAATACAAGTTTCATGATCTTTTGGTCCAATTTGATTCAATAAACCTCAACTTTCCAAGAGACCATTTGAGAGGACTATTTCTCTCTCAATGTAATAGATGTCTACATTACAATGGTTATTATATATTGTCCTTATTTACATCATATTTAATGTAATTTATCACATAAAACTAGAAATGATCATGATTATAACAAAGAAATATTTTCACAATGCAATATAATATTTTTAATCTTTCACATGTTATAAAATTTTATTTTTTGTTATGTTTTACCACCAAAATGCAAATTGTTATAATTTAATTTCATTATTTAATTACTGAACATAAATATTTATATTAATATTTAATTGATATGATTATTAAATGTTATCATATTTCATATCTGGTAATATTCAAACATACAATAACATATTAATTCAATTCATTTTCTAATTAAATAATCCCCAAATAATAAAAATTATAATTCTACCATATAACCATAAAACTAAGTTACATTAAATGTAATTATGAATCCCAAAAAATATAAAAAATATTCAATGGAATATAATTATCCGATAGGATATGAATAACACATGAACATGTCTAAAATATTGGAACCACCAACCCGAGTAATGTAATGATAATAAACGGTTAACAGTCAAATGAGAAGTTTAAAAATACAAAATTAATATATCAGTAATAAGTAATTATAAATATATAATGAAAAGTATAATAAATTTGAAAATTTAGATAATTCATGGTAACTCTAAATATAAATTTATTTTATATTGATTTTTGAGTGTATTTCACAGTGAAAAAGTTAGATATGAGGATTCTGGGACTCAATTTCAATTCATTAAGTCAGGTATCAATTTTCAATCCATTATTAATTTTATATAGAAATATACTTACTTATATCAACTTTATGTTATTATATTATATTTTCTATGTCAGACATGTAGTTTTAATATCAAACTCATTCACATTAATTAATTACATTGTTATTCAACTTCTATTAATATCCATTACTTGTCTTATTTTTAGTTTAAATTTCATGGAACATACATGTAAATATGCACATATTAATCCTTATGATTATGTAGTTGCAGTGAGTTGAATTATTTTATAATAAATGTGGAGTTTTAATATTATCTAATATTATAATTTATGTACACTTTACATGTATTTTTGATTAATTACTAATCCCAAAAATAGATTCATCATTAATTTTAAATTCATATAGTAGTTTTATATCATTATTTTGTTATTCAATGATTATATCATTTATAACCATGTTTATTATTAAATATAATATACACATAACTTTTTTATATATACATTTCATTCACATAATATTTTCATTTATATATTTTTATATCACCTATTCCACTTTCTGTATGGGTTTCACTAAAACATGTTCTGCCTCATTAGGCCCAAAATAATATTATTTTACGAAGATCTTAAGAGATTATATTATTGTTATTCAATTTATAAATACTATATTTTATTAATCATATCTATTATGGTAAATTAAATTATAACATAAAATTTTAATTCTTTTATTGGTTTCATTCTCTAGGAAAAAAATATTGTAAAGAATAATTACAATTTTTTATAAAGACTATTTTAACACTAATATATGTAATGTTTTATATCCAATATGTACACTATAGATTTAATGAAATTTAAATATATGGTTATATATTATAATTCATATTTTTATTAATTTTAATATCAATAAAATATTTTCTACTATTTCATAAATGTGAAATTATCCTATAACCAAAAAAATATAAAAATAAATTGCATTAATTATTCATACCACTATATCACCCACTCCACATTTGTTATAAGGATTAATTTTTTAAAAAATATAAATTATTGGTCATCAAAGGAATATATTTTAAAAATTCATCCTCAAATAATATTCTAGGGAATACTTTTAATGGTTTCCTAAAAAATCATTTTTGACATTTATAATGAAAGTTTGAAATATATTTTATTATCATTCAATATTTGATAACATTATACCACATACATAACTATTCCTCATTATAAAAATTTCATTCTTATTTTACATTATTTTATCCATTAAATCCATCTTCCTCTAATTTTTGTGACTTTTTCATTATTATCAGTTTCCAAAAGAAATTTTTTCTTTCTTTTTTTGAATAGAAAAATTTTATTCTTTTAAAAGTGTGTTTTAATCTCTTTTATCACACATGAATTATTTTTAATATTAAAAATGTATATGTTTTTTTGATATTAAGGAAATTAATTTATTATGAGTATTTTTTTGATGTTTTGTGGAATCATAAATTACAAACATTTCATTCTCATATTTTAATTATGTTATTATTGAATAATGAATAAGTTGACATTCCTTCAAAATATATAAATATATGGTTTATCATTATGTGAGGGATGGATCAAATTTTTCCTTATATATAATTGGTAAATGTATTGATTCACATGAGATGATGATGATGTTATGTATGGACCTATTTGTGAGTATCCACACCCGAAATTATATAATCATTTTTTTCAAACTAAGAATCCTAATTATGGACCAGTTTGCTGTTGTCATATCTCAATACTTTTTTATTTCAAATTTTGGTTTTTATTTTACACACTAATTTCATATCATGTTTCATATTTAATATTCTAATGGTTCAATATTTTTATCTTATGAATCATCTATAACTCCAAGAGAATTATTCTGAAAATATTAATTTGTGATAAATTTATTATTCTGTATGATTATATTATTTCATATCACTCATCTTTTATTATACTGATAATCCCACATAAATAAAATATTGAACCTTATAGACATTTTTATATATCCAGTGTTTATTGTTACATAGTTTTTTTGTTCACCCATATTATATTTCAAATTCCCAATTTTATGAGGAATATAATTATGTTGGAAATATACATGTGTATATTGTTTGGACAAGTTTATTGTGAATGTTGATAAATTATTATGGGATATGAAATTAACAATATAGTAGAAAAATTCCCCCATATGACATTGATACGTGTTTTTTAGTATCTATTTTTTACTTATTCTTTTATACACCCAATAATAATGGTCATAAATATAAGATATAAAATATTAATTCTTTATATTTTAATTAGTGTAGTTAAAATTTGGATTGCAAACGATTATATCAAATCCATTATGAACGTATTATGTTTTTAACACTTTATCTTAGTTTAGAATCCTTTAGTGTCTCAACAAACCCCATGATTTCATCTTGTAAACTATCTTAATACAAAACACATGATTAGTATAGGGAGACCAATTAATAGGATTAATAAATTCCATTATAAATTTCTTATATTATTTTAGGGTATTCTATGAGTTGAATCATTTCATGTATCAATCTTTCACATATGTGAATTGGGATAAGAAGATAAATTCAATCGATGAATCTTATTATGTTATAATATGTAATACATGTTAGGAATATTGACCAATTATGATGATGAAAAAATGTTATGTAGATTATCTTCATAAGAATATGACATGTACCTGGTAATTTATCAAATTATTGTATTATATTTATGTACCCCTATAACATTGAAAATAACATGTATTCCATGATTATAGTCATTGTATTTTTTACACATCATTGATTTATGGATCTGAGTGTCTTTGTATATCATAATATTCAAATAATAATATCACATGTAGATTTTTATTATTTTTGTGAATTTTACAGGTTTCAGATTAGGTTAATCATGATACTAAAATTGGTATATGTAATTTTATCCTTAATATAACCAAAGGTAATGGGATCCCATGTGAGGTTGGATCCTAAACATCAGTATTTTATTTATATGTGGATGAAGATCCTATATAACCGGGGATTATATGATATAAGGTCTTGTGATATGTATTACTCTATGTAGTATACGGTCGAATATAGCTAACATTATAAATCATATTATATTCATGTATGTTTTCATGATTTCACATCAGTTTAATTATTTCTAAAATTAATGTTTATGTTTGTTGAATTTTTGGCGATTTGGATCATGTTATATGAGATACAACCTTGTCTCAGAACCATTTTACTATGTGATGGATGCTATAAAAATTTATTTTTTACATCTAAACACTGAAAAAGGTCCTTTATAATAAAAAAAAGTGTGTCTGATTATGTATGTAGAATCCAGACTCATGTGGTTCTACAAGACCTAATGCATGCTCCATTCGATTAAATATAGTGTGAATGTAGAGGATAAAACTGCATGCATGGATAGTGAATAATGCTGATGGAAATATAGTTGTCAGTATATTATAGAGGATATAGATCTCAATAATAATCCATATTTACTATTAATCTTCAAACAATATGTTATTTAAAACATTGGATTTCTAGCCCAATTTTTTTGTACTATATAATTACAGTTTGGTAATAAAAAAACTATTTAATTTCCTTATAATGGAAAAATGCCCCTCTCTAGAACCAAATATGAAATTAATACATGGAATTCATGATCATGTTCAAATTTAGTATCCCCTTAAATAATTATTAGATATAAGAATGTGTGAAATTATTTCATCCTAATATCAGATCCTGATGCGAAAACCTCAACATGTCTTGGTAGGTCCAAAATATGAGAAAATATTTTGTAAAGAAGTGGATATTTCCCAAATATTGGATAACGAATAATTATATCTATGTTATTATAGCTCCTATAATAATATTAATATCATGGAAGGAAATTAATATGTCAAAATTATATTCTTCTATGTAATTTATTGTCGTGTAAGATGGACCACATGTTATGTTATTTAATTCCCTATGGTAAGGACATGTTTTTTAAAACAAATAATGTATATATGATGATGTCCCTATAATATTGTATTTTTTATTTACCCAAATAATGAAAAAAACTAATCAAAATCATCATAATTATGTAATTAAATCAAAGTCTGACAGTGACTATGAATTGGCCAAAAAAAGATGAAACTATTTAAAGTGCGGAAAATTTTATCAAGGAATAAATTCAGGGATAAACACCCTTATATTGGGGGTTATATATTCAATAATTATTAATGGAATATAATTTGGGTCTCAGTAATCATACCTATAAAATAATTTTATTTTTATATATTATGGATCATACTTTTCATTAATTTTTGTTATGTGATTGGAAATTTGGTGTTATTAAATTCAAGACCTTTTGAAATAGGCCATTATGTTAGTGGTTTACATTTAATATATATTTTACACTAATTAATATCTTTATAAATAAGTGAAAAATTGTGGATGAGATATCAATATTTATTAATAGTGGATTGGTCACTCAAATAAGGTGGTGGAATAATAGAAAATGAACTATTCACCATGTTAAATAGTCCATATTCCACTAGGTGACATCAAATAAAAAGAATGAAGCCTAATGTAGTTCTCATATAAAATAATTATTCCATCACATATTAGGGTATTATATGACTAAAATTTATTATATATAAAATCAATAGAAAAAACTAAGGATATTATACATAGACAGTCAATTTATTGTTCAACAATTTTCAAGAAGCCACAGGATGAGATATTTAGGAATCACAACATATTTTTATGTATTAAATATCAATCCACACATAATTATTTTATGAATTTATACCCATATATAGTTGGATCTTATAAAATAAATGGGGAAAAATATATTGGTTTTCCAAATGATTGTAGTAATTTAAAAACTCTATAAAATTTTATAAACGTACTATAATTAGAGAAAAATTTATATATTAGAAATATATGAGTATGGAAAATAGATAAATGATTATTTCATCACTATATATCCCATGGTAATATGAATAAATTCACTAATTTTTTGTCCATTGTGGGAGAATTTTATCTCATTTCATTCCAAAAGAAATAATTAGGATGTTGACATATAATTATCATGTGGATAAGAATCTCTAGTAATGGAATTTGGTCTCTTATATATATAATCCTAATTTATTTGAATGATTCTATTTTGGGAATATATTTTACTTGCATTCTCATCATTACCAATTTAATTTAATTATATTTTATTTAATATCATAAATCTTGTCTAAAAAGATCAATAGTCCAATGTCATGTTACAATCAAATTGGACCTACATAGTGTGAAGTCATAAATTTTGGAAGTATAAGAACAATTAATGACCTTATTTAATTTATTTAATGATATTAATGTATTTTTTTAAAATAAATTACATGTCCTTCAACCATTTTTAGATGGAGTTAAACACCCATCTGTAGATAATTTTTAATTTTTAATGACCCTAAAATTTTAGTTCCAACTTCTTGGGAATAATTATTATTATGCTTGTAGTTCTCTATGATATTAACTGTTATCCATTGATAAATGATTAGCATAGAAAATTATTATCTAATACTAATGATAAATATTAATATTATATTTCATATTTATAAAGAATGTTAATCCTTTTCCAATTGCGTTGATCCAACTCATCTAGCATAATTGATATTAAATATTTTGAGATGAACTATTTCAAAAGAAAATATATACTAATGAATTATTGACATGGATTAGAATGACTATCATTATACCATATAAATTTCGAAATGGGGACACTAAAATAGATTTATAGGTTTTCCTATAATATTCAAAAAAATATATAATGATGTATATCTAGAAAATATTTCATGTCATTTACGACCATCTAATTAATTTTATTATAATGGTTCTTGGTGAAGGGATATATCACTAATAATTCATCTACATTATTGTGTAATAATTTTTTTCGATTGAATATTTTATCATAATGATACCATTAAATATTGAAAGCACATAAATTATTTCATTTTTGGATAAATTATTTTTATGGTCGTCCAATCATTCAATAACATTACTCTTCACAATGATGATTAAAATAATTTTATTCACATCCACTATGTGTATAGGTACATCATAGACAATGATTAATTTGTTTAAATAATGAATTACATGAACATATTATCCATAAAATATGGATACATTTTCAATAATTCGAATATAATTATGGGAAATATCCAATGACTATGTAATAGGGTGATGTATCTCGTGGTATTGAAAGATGAAAATTGTTTTTATGTTGAAATCATGTAATGGAATCATGAATTACATTAATTATTACATCATTATTGGATTAAAGTATCCCTTTTTAGAAATTTAATTTGATATATTGGAAATTTACCAGAGATATTTAGATTCCCTATAGAATAATTTGTTCATAAATATGATGGTATCCTACCATTAAATCAGTTTGAGAAGGATTCCTTCAATTCCTTGTCTATAGTGCTCATTATTGGAATTTTATACGTGGTATATAATGAAAATTACATCCCAGATTAATATATGTTTTCTCTTGGATAATTATAATTGACGATTATTTCATTACACATTGTCTATTAGGGGGAGCATCAATAAAATAATCAGGAAATGTATGAAGTTTTCAGATCGTCATTTCAATGGTGGAACATACATAACTAGCCCCTTACATATCATAATTATTAAATACTAAAACAACTATATAGTTTATTATTACAATACCTATCTTCTATTAGTCTAAATCTTTCATGGTAATCGATATATTTTCCAATGTATCATATTGGGTTATCTGTGAATGGGATATTTTAGGTTGCATCTCCTTTTAGGGGAATTCACTAATCATACTGTAATAATAATCAATAATGTTAGTCAGTTTTAACATATAAATGTAACAATCTCCCAAATATTTTATTACATACTATATTTCACATTTTATGATTATGTGGACCCCAAATATCAATTGGGATATGTCCATGTAAAAAATATGATATTATTACCCAACCTAGGTAATGGTAAAACATTTATATATGTGTAATAATTATGAATGAACTATTATGATTGGTATATGAATAAAAAATCATTGACACCTATTTTATTATTCTAGTTTTCAATAATTATTCAGATAATTATTCTTTAAGTGTAACCATTATATATCTTCAATATATAGGTTGTGTGATGGATATAGAAAATCACTTTATCATGGATCTTTGTATCCAATACTGATTTGATTGGGATAGGGTTCACCTTGAGGAAATAATCCAACACCTACAAAGTGGATGCCTTGTGGTAGATGAAAATAATATAAATATAGCATACAATGATTTCCCTTCATGTTATCGGTAATATTTATCATTATAATATCAAGGATAAATTTGATAATGACATTATGGGAAATAAGTAGGCCCTAAGATATTGCATATATTTTTATGACGTCTCTACTATGATAATAAAAATCAATAAGTTATTATTAACTGGAGATAATTTTTTATATTTTTATAAAATGTTTTTTATGTGATAATAGATATTTTTATCATTTATCATATCACTTTTCTATAAAATGTGTTTATTGATCAATAACACTAGGGTTTTAAAATTGAGGATGAGAGCCCTTATATCCACTAGCGACATCTATATTGGTTTGTGTATATGATACAACATGAAATCATTAAAATATATTTTACAAAATATTAACCCAACAAATAGATGATTCTCATATTGAATTAATTTTTTAAATATAAATAATTTTTAGAGGGATGAAAAATAATTAATTTGATATTGTAATGACCCCCATGTGTCCCCTCAAGTCTATGATAATATTAGTTGGATGAATATTGAGTTTTTTTCCCATTATGAGAAGAAATTATACCATGATGACCCTATATGATTTTTTATTCCATAGGCTATTAAATAAAAATAAAATTTATGGGGTTCAGGTTAAGGCTATGATGTTATAGTCTTTTTGGAAAAAAATATAATTTTTTGAAAATATTATTTAAATAAATTTATGACATAATCCTTAGATAATTATTTTATAATTCCATTATCCCCCAATATAGGATTTATCTAAATATTCAAGGTGGAATGGTATGTAATTCCATTATTATTTTGAAAAAAAAATGAATCACATGATTGAATGTTTCTGTATGGTGTGTTTAGATTATAATGTCCATCTTATAGTCTAGTTTAATAAAAATCATAGTATATCTAGAATAACGAATAACAAGAGAGGGGGATTGAAATATAATCATCATGTAAATATATTACACCACATATGAGAGTAGTCAGTTATCATTTAGAAAATTCTAGTAGAGATCACTTAAATAAAAGTTCATTAGGATTATCCATTTTTTTTATTGAATTGGATAATATTTCAATAGAATGTTGGGTACTGAACTTCCACGATGATTTTGTATTTGATGAACATGTCTATATAATCTTCTATAATGTAATCATTGTTAGGATTAATTAGTCTTTCCATATTTTGAACTATATAATGGACATTTCAAAAAAAAATTGATGGGTAGCCTCATCAAGATCCAATACATGCATCTCTAAGTAGTTAAACACATGGAAAACCTATTACGTCTTTAAAAATGAGATATATGTCTCTTATTCCTTAGGTTAAACATTGGTGTTAATTAATGTTTGACAAGGATCCACATATAAAAACATATTCAAATATTTTTCTACATTAATATTGGATAATAAATCATATTCAAATATTCAAAGAAAATCATTGATGACCTATATATATTCATATAATATCTCATTTTTTCAATAGAATTGCTTGAATATTAATTATGGTATTTGATTAATGACAAGTCGTTGTAGTAGGATCCTTATGAAAAATTGAAGGAATCATATAAATTTCACAGTCTTCCTGAAATTCATATGTGGTATATAATGAACTAATATATTGGTTATAAAAAAATGGTGTGGGGGTGTAATAGGCATTGGAATTATTATATTTTTTATAATCACGTCTGTCTTTTCAATGGTTTTGTCTGACTAATGAAGCTAATATCATGAGATGGAGTAAAAACGAGAAATATTTCCTATGATTTTGTATCCAATTTGAATTATAATTATTTTGGTAGAATATTCTTAACTAGGTTAACTATTATTAATGATTTTTCCACTATTATAGTTTTAAAGACTCTCTATAACAATGTTTATAGTCCTTTATTGTTAATAAAATTCAGTCGTGGGATTTTCATTGTGCACTAGGGCATTATACTAACTAGTATATGATTCGAAGGTGTTAAGACTATAATTAATATTTTAAAATAAAACATTAATTACCATTGAATTCTTAAGATGGAGAATTTTTATTTAATTTTAATGATTAAAAACACATAGACAATGCTTAGTCCAGTTTTTACGTAGATAGGGAAGTCCTCCAATGCATCAGGGGGGATGTATCAAAATAAAATTACCTAACATATAATTATTTCCCACCATTTGATAAAACAATATATATATATATATGTATTGGTTTGTATTAGACCTAAATGGGGTTTTCCACCGTTACCCACCTTGAATTGTCACTCTATAAATAAATTAAAGAGATTATGATATACTGATTATATTGTTGTATGTTTTTATGAACATGGAATTCCTCTAAATATGATGAACTATATTCACATTAAAACAGGGATAAATTCATGTATATATATATAAGATAACTGAATTGGGTTATAATTTTAATCCCCCAATCTTTTATTTCAACACTTAAGTCATATCGTTAAACAATCTTGTTGATGTTAGATAGGCATGCCTCTATATCACACAATCACTAGAGGGACTTGAATCAAGGGACATTTTTCATGAAATTATTACAAAAATGGCCACACATAATCAACATCCCTATCCAATAATAATATTTACAAGGACTAACTGAATGGGTATGGAGGATTCGTTATCATTCTATGTAATGGAAGTGAAAAAATGTAACTTGGGTTGGAACAGTCTATATGTTATATGACATAGCTATAGTGACATCTTCATAGAGTTTAAAATTTATCAAAAGGGACTTAGTAATTAATTAATCAAATTCAAAATAGAATTTAAACTATTATAAATTGATATATTCATTGATAAAATTGTTTTCAACAATATAATTTCATATTTCATCAATAAAAAACTTAGTTCATGTTAATGTGAATCTCTTTATCATATGGTTTATATTATACTTTTTTTGTGTTATCCTAATTTCTTTCTTTTATTAATATATGTGTATATTTCATGGAATTAATGATGGGATAAATTTCCATCCAATAAATTGACATTAAAAAAAAATTTATTAATTTATTTTTTAGTATTTCGTGTATTAAGGGGTTCACGTAATACCTAGATGACTCCGGATCATAATATTACTCTGGTTAGCATTTATGAACTAAATATAATCAGCTTTTTATCTAATAAATAGACAAATTAAGGATATATATATATATATATATACTTAATTAAATTTAACATTTGTATATTATGAGATCTATTACCTAGGTTACCTTGTCCCCTACTATGGATGGGGTGTTAAAGATCCCAATATTCATTATCCACATTAGTAAAGGGTTCTTTCCACAGGATGACATTGATGATTCTATTTGAATATTCTTCATACACTCATGTTTCTATTTGATTAGTCAGTTTCCATTATCTTATTAGCTGTGATAGTTCTCACCAACCTAATTTTATATAAAGGAAAATATGAAAGTGTTTTTACATTTTTAGGTACCATGATAAACTCCTCCTCTAGTTCATTGTATCTCCAGTAATTAATTCATTAATTATAGGAAGGAAAAATCGATAAATTTCTCATGTATGACACCACATGGTGGAATTGTAATAAATTGATGGATTTATATATTCTAGAGTATGTAATGATCCCACTTCATTTATTTCATAATTATTTATTCTTCAAATTTATTATCGTTCCTATTATGTATTTCTTACAATTATTATCCTTCATCTTGTAGAGAGTTATAAATAAGGTACATCTACATTGGTGTTTTCCCTGAGATCACACTTCAAAAATTGATTTTATGATAGATTATATAATTTTTTATGATTTATCATAGGGTTTTAGGCCCCTATAATCCAATTGATGGTGATTTAATAAGGGTATCTACTTCATCCAAATAAATCGGGATTCAAACCGAGCATAAATTTGTTCTAGTTTTTATCAATGGACATGAAAATGTGACCTATAACATATATAATTATAATAAAAAGACTACATTATTAAAATTTATTTAAATTGGGATGGGAGGATCAATACATCCATCGTTATGGGGGAATGTATTTCATGGTTATCATTCAGGAACAATCAATTTGTTACATTTTATGGGATTTTGTTCTTGTGTTATTTTTGATGAAGGGTTGAGTGTGAAGGTCTCCATCAAAGTTATTCATGTATTATATTATTACGTGAGTAGTGTATTAATATTCATGGAATTAGACCTAATTATATAATCCTTAAATATTAATGTTTTTGGTGATAACTACAAAAAATAGTATGGTACATTAATGGAATCAAAAACATTTGCAGTGCCTCATAGAGATTCTGTAAGCATATATAAAGTGGCTTCTCCAAATTAATAATAATATCATGGGATTATATCATTAAATTACAACTAATAATAGTGTCTAAAAATCTCACGTTTTAAAAAATTTTATTGTTGAAGAGTTTTTTGAATTTTTCCATTTTCAGCATTACGTTTAATTGAGAGGGGAATTGCATTATAGATACTACAAATTAGTAAAAGATCATACCAAAAAATAACTATACTGTTTGAATATCTGTACTTACATATTTTGAAGATGGGATCAAATCTTTACCACTTATACATTTTAAACATTCCCATCCTAGTTCCAAATTGAGATATGATAACTATTGGGTGCTACTCTAGGAGTCCAATTTCATTAAAATATAGATTTATGGGATTCCAAAAAGAACAAGTAGGAGGAGTATCATTGACCCATTTGGGATTTTTAATTCCCTATTGTTATAAAATGAAACATTTCTTTATAATTGAAACTATCCATTTAGTTATGGAACTATAAGATTTACTATGTGTTGACCAAGAATTTTAAAAATGGAACTAAATTTAAAAGGATAATATCATATTTATTAACATAGTGTAAAAAATATGTACCACTTGATAAAAATTATTATTTTATTATATTAATTTGAATAATATATTTTCAAAATACAAATTTATGTATTAATTACGCGTATTAAAATTGGGAAAATTTTAAAAAATATAATAATTATAGGAATTCACTGATCAAATTTATACCCTAAAATTATCTCCCTTATTTACATCTATGTATAAATGAATTAGAATATTTTTAATGAAAAATGAATTTGAAAATGAAATAATATATATTACATTGATTAAAATAAATAGTGATTGAATAAGTAATATCATATTATATATTTAAATAATTTATTGAACTGATGTGACCATTAAAAAATTTATTGCTTGAATAATAATACCACCATTGGAATGGTATTCTAGTATTGGGAATATTAATCATACTATTTGGAATTATAAATTGACCACTTAAACAATAAAATATCTTATATTAACTGAAAAAAATATTTAGCTATCTTATAAAATGGGAATATGAATAATTTTCTTGAGAATACATGTAAATATTTCTTTTAAAGTTGTAAAATATGTGTTTTCATTTATGTAAATAATATTAGTTTTGTATACATTTTATATTATCTATAATGAATAAACAATATTTATTCATATAAAATTGATTTAAAAATGGAGATTATTTTTAATTTATAAGATAATTCATATTTATAAGATGAAATTTTATTTTACTAAGGGTTAGAAAATAGAGAATTATACTAAAATTGGTATTTTTCAAAAAAAATGTAGATTTTAATGAAAATTAAAACATCTCACATTTATAATATTTATTTCATAAATAAGTTTTTATTTTAGGAATCTACACATAGAAATAACTTGTTTGGTGAATTGTTGGTATTTTTATAAAATAGAATATTTTTTTCTAAATAGTGTAATATGCTAAAATATGGTATTTAATATTATAAGGAAAATACAAGAGTTTCTAATAAATAGATAATGTATGAAACCACATGTTCACACTCAAATAAATAAATAATTATATATATTAAAAATAATTAATAAAATTGGTAGTATTGAACAAAAATAACAAACTGATGAGTATAATATTAAGAAACACCCCTCCCCTCCCCTTATAAATTCCACCCCTTGTTATCAAAAATTGTAACTTGTGTTGATTTAAAAATATCTACACATTCATATTTACACTATCCTAATTAAATTTTCGTCTTCCAATGACCATTCTATGGAGGCTTAAGGGGTATTCTAAAATAATGCACCAAAAGTGAGAGGTAAAATAAAAAACAGTATTATTCTAATTGTATTCTTCTTCTACCACCCCATTATCATCTAAACATAACTAAATATAATGAAATCAGTTTCCAAATTATAATTATATTTTTTTATTATTATGTAATATCCATATAAAACATAACCATCATTCATTTTAAAAACATAAACATGGTAAAAATATGGTTGGTTCCCGGCCCTTATGAACAATGCCCATCATATTTATCCAACACCGTCAATTATTGTTATTGGAATAAAATATTATTGAATATAGTCATATAAATTATATTTAATTTAATATAATATTATAAGTTTTTAATCAATTATGTTAAGGAAAAAAAATATTCTAGATGGTGGATAAAATGACTTAAATGAACAAATGAAATAACATTTGAATTTTCTAAAGTGAATCATCTATTTATTAGATAACAGAATGATATATGGGACCATTTGATTCTATAGAATTCAATGAAGATTATTTAATATCACAAATGGTTTTTAATTTCAATTTAAATATAACACCAACAATTAAAGATAAGTTATTTGTCCAAGAACCATTAAATGTACAACAAATGAACAATTTAATTAAACACTATATCTTAGTTAAATGGTTGTAAATGAAGATAATAGAATTATATAAAATTTATGAGTAATGGTAAATTTTCTGAATAATGTTATTATTGATTCTTTTTTATTTCCAAAAAATAATAAATTGTGTCACGTGATTTTGGAAGATAATGTGTGGGATCTCCATGAACTACCTATTTCATTTGAGTTATATCATTTCTCTATATAACTCAGATTCTCTCTAGATATGATTTTTTGAAATGAATATAAACTCAATTTAACTGACTCATACAATGATTAGAATATTTTTCGTCCTTCCACTGATAGATTAATACAATCCATATATACATTTATCTGATACATTCATTAAAATAAATAATTATTTAGAGGAAATACCATATACCATAATACTCTAAAGTGATAATAATTAATAAAATTTATTTCCATTCGAGAATTCATGAAATAATGGAATATTATTTTTAACTATTTTTTCCAAAAATAATTCAATAATATTATTTCTCCAAAATTCATTAATCAATACAATTGAATAATATTTTGAAAAAACAATTATATAAAAATTATATTTTCCTTTCTCATTGCATTTAATCTTAGTGAACACTATATTTTGAAAATTGTATGTATGTATATTGATGTGAATAACAAAATATATTAAATTCCAAAATATATTGGGAATCATTAGCAATTATGAATTTATTATGATATGAGTAATTGTTACATTAAAAAATTATTTCATTGGGTATATCATTCTTTTATCCATTATGACTTATCTCATTATATGCACACAAAATATTGTACATGTAAAAGAGAATGCCTTAGATACCTATTATACTTGTATTTATGGGGGTGAGAGGATGTTGGGGTAAATTTTAAGGAATCCCAAGAGGGTTCGGTGGGGGTACAATATCAGGGGTAATGCATCCTATCATTCATCACACGAACAAGGTTCTCAATGTGAATTTATCTTTCACAAATATTTTAGCCTTCTACTTTCTGGGATTGTATATAGGCCAATATAGTATCTATTAATGTAATTACCATAACAAATTAAATTCATGATGTGAAATTAAAAAAATACAATTTGATTAAAATTTTGAATGATTCTATAAATATGGGAATTCACCAGAAATTCATTGTGGGAAAGTAATTCATGTCCTAAAAATTGTATTTTCTATGTATTAATGTCTTTTTATTGTTTTCTATTATTTATGTTTTATACATCCATTTGTAGATTTAATTGATATATTTTCTATTATTTGATTAATTTCTTAACTCATCTATATTTTTTGATCTGCAAGTTCTGATGGTGGTTTTTCGAAAATCTTTGTTACTCCGTTAATTTATTGATAGTTACATTCATCCATTTTTTCTATAGGGATACACTATGGTGGGGAATTTTTTTATTTTGTTGGGTTTGAGGAATAATTTTTTTATACATGGTTGTGTAATATGTTGATTTGTGTGTACCATAAGTGAATTTTTTTTACTCAGTCTCCGATTTTCCATGCAGTGTATAGTTATTTGGAAACGATTCTTTTAGGATAGTTTTCATTAATTTATCATCATTTGTACCAATATCCAACTTCTTTCTCTTTAATTTTTTTGATGATATTTTCTAACATTTTAAATTAAGATATTGAATTGGTTAATTTTATTTTAATATGCAGTGGTTTTGGTCAATTTCATTAAAAAATTTCTATTATTATAAGTATTTGATTGTTCAAGTTAATTTCCCATATGAAAATGATGGTTTCGAGGGGGGGGGGGTTATGAACTATGCATGTTTCAATAGTAAATATGTATTTTTATTATTATTATATATTGATAAATTAATAATTTTAAACCACTGATATTTTTTGATTAAAATGGATCACCTTATATTATGTCTTGTGTGAAAATGACCAAAAATAATGAAGTGAAATTTGATAAATAGACCCCTTTCCAAATCAATAAATTATTATACGATGGGTATTTGTAGTGTGTCCATGTTTTGAGATTGTGTTGTGTTGTTTCAATTCAATATGGTGTTATGTGGTTTATAAGTGGTTGGGTTGTGGATCAATGAAATGTGGTTGCAATATAGGGATTATATGATTGTGAGGTTGTGTTGTGGGGTGGTGATGAGAGACATATTCTTGTCATTATGTATTTTTGTGGATGAAATTGGAATTATTTAATTGTGACATACGATTATGTATTGATTGAACAACTGATTAATAATATTTTTAATCGATGTGGTCAGTTTTGTCAATGGGATGAAACTGGTTGATGAAATTAATAATAATGGATTATGTGGTTAAATTTTATTCTTGAAATTTGAAAATAGGAACCAGATGATTAACTAAAATTGTATTTTAATGTAATAAAATGTATGAAGTTACATTTATATTTAAATGTTTTTTGGTTTTCAAAATTTACTTTCACAATACTGATGTTTGATTCCATGATGATATATTAATATGCATACTATATAAGTAATGTAGTTGGAACTATACAGGTACTGTAGCAGGAACTATAGATGGTAATTTAGAATGAACTATAGCAAGTATTTTTTAAAAATATTATAGACAAAACAATTCACCTTTGGTCCACTAGTTTGGTCTTGGAGTCCATAAGGCCTTCGGTCCACCCAGTCTATCAGTTCAGTAGGGTTTTCAAGCATCATTGAGTCCTTCAGACAACCTCATGGCCTCTAGGAAACATGTTGTGGTGATGATACAAAATATATTCTAGAAGGATTAATCCCTAAAATAGGATTCAAAGAAAGATTAATACTCCATCGAATAGTTATGAGATTTTGAAGATTGAGTGTGTTTGAAATTTTGCAACTGTACCAAGTATGTGCACCTCTGAATAGGACATCTAGTTGTACAACCATGCAATATTGGAGAGATCGTCACGATGTCGATGCTATGGAGGTGCAGTTACTAGTATTAATAGTCTGTAATGAATGAGTTCTTTTATGATCATTTCTTCCTGTAATGTGAAGGGTTCTCATTCAATCCATAAATGGTGGAATATCAATGATTAATAAAAATGAAGGCCTTTGGGCCATTCAAGTAGACAGTAGGTAGAAACATTATTGACATCTTGAGTTAGTTAGTGCTTCTCCCGGAACCATAGGTTGGGGTTTCATTTTTTGTAATATATATTCCTTGAATGTTCCTTGTGATTTCCAAACATCCCCCACCCATGTTTTAAACAATGTGGTGACTCTCAAACTCTTATACAATGGGTGTTTTCCTAACATCGCAAAGATGATCATGATTGGATGGATGCCCACTAATTCTAACTATCTTTTTAATGTGATTACATATGAAGTGTTTTTAATTGTAATAGGTTGGATATATCACAATGTGATTTCCTAAGACTTATTGGGTGATATTTTATTTGACCATGATGTGGGGAGGAATATGTTGGTGGTCATTCATATAAAGGGTAGTTCACAATGATGATTTCCATCATGTTCATGATACCTTAATACACTAGATTTTTGAGTGGATGTGGTGTGATGGCCCATGAATCATCTACCGATTTGTAATGTGAATGGGTTCTAGGGATTTGGCCTTTCTATTTCTGGGTGATATGTTTTGTGATTTTTTAGTATAGTGGTTTTTTTATAAATAATTGATTGAAGTGATTGGATGTATGATGTCGGGTGTGGAATTGGAAAAATAGTGACAAATCTATATATATAATCCATTATGAATATTATTCACATTCATTAATTATACATGGATGTGGTATTCTATGATGGTTCCATAGTGAGGATCATCATGGTTTCCTCGCCTCTTTTATAGCGATTATTTGGAAGTTTCATAACGAGTGTATTAGTATTCATGTTTTAAAAGACTATGAAAGACTCCAATGTTTCTATTGAGAATACACATATAAAAAAAATACATATACATTATTAATTTCATGGTTTCTAGATGAATTTAACAGACCATTTTTGACATTATTATATTGGAACATTTGACTATTTTTTCTGTCACTGTAATATTTTTATTTTTGTTATTTAAATTTTGAGACATATATGGGTGTTATACATATCTATATATATAAAAGGTTGGTTGGTTTTTATTTATTTTAAATGTTTTTTATGGATTTCCATTTAGTTTTTTTATCTTATTTTTGAATAATATATAATTATATTGTTTAATGCCTCCCATTTATTATATATCAGTACCCTCAGTGCAATTCTCCGTCGTAGGGCCTACCGGAGGCATGAGTCTTGGTTCCTTATATGTCTCACATAAATAATAAAATAATGGTTGGAGTTTGATATGACAAGGCAGTACAAAGGTTATAGTTCATCGATAGAATGAATTTTTACACTGGTACATTGATGTATTCTTTTCTTGGAATGTCTATGTTTCTAGTTAAACATGTAACATGAATTAGGGTCTGCAGATCAGTTATGAAAATAGAATTTAAGACTCCCCACAATTAATTTTATAATGGAATATATGATTATTTAATGGACAACAGAGTTTTACTAGCTTTCTTGGTTGAGTTTTAGGATAGCTACATCCATCATGATGATACTTTTTTCTTTTTTTGATTTGGTAAATTATATTTTACATTGATATAAAAAATTAAAGAAACAAAAAATCATTATTAAAAAATTTCCATAGAACACTGAATTGGGATTTATTATTTATCCTTATAGTTATAATTCCTAATCCAATACTCTCTGTGGTTTAGACAATACAGGATCAGTAATCTGAACCAGTCTATTTTCAGTGATTTGATCTAAAAATTGAGCACGTTATATGATAGTGAATGTTTCATGAATATTTTCTTGATGGATTCAGTGTAGTACATAGGATGTGTTTTGGATATGGAGATAAATAAATGGTTGGGGGATATTGGTATCACCTCATCTCAGTTTTTTTTCTCAACGGAGTACTTGTTACCTTTAGTAGTTATTGAAATGAAAGGATATATTTATCATTGGTTGATATAATGTGAGGGCGAGTGAATGGAGAAAGATGATATGTGGTTCAAATTTTATAAAAAGTTACAAATATTACTACATTTTTTTATTATGATTTTTTTGAAGTGGATGAATATTGTTTCTCTTTGGTAGTGTAATTTATCTGGGTGGTTTTCAGGAATCCTGTTAAGGACCTTTTTATATTTTCCCTTGATATTTTTCTTGATAAGTAGTGTCTTATGGGATTTGTGGAATTAGAATACAATCATCCTATATAGTGCATAGATACTCCGTTTATCATAACAAAAAAAATCAATAGGTTTAGAAGAATGATGATATGATCAATTGGGTGAACTCATTAGGCTTTGTACCATGAGAGGGTATTTATTAGGGTTCCTTAAGGATCAATGTTATCAATTTAATGACATTGGTATTAGGACCTTCAAGGATTCGACCAAAAAAAAGTCGACCATAGACATTTATCATCCAGCCTCCATGGGATAGTATTTCCTAGAATTTTTCATAGGGAATTAGGATATAGGGGTTTGTCTATGGGGTATCTAGAAATCATCATAAATATTGGGTGGAGGTAATTAGATCATAGTTTAGTAGAGGTTTTCATGTTCATCATTTTCATCTATTGTGGCATCCCATGAGTCCATTTCAGTATTAATATTAGTAATCATATGCTTGGATGGTATTAGAGGTCATACAATTTGGTCTTCCATAAGATATTTCAAGAGTTTAAAGACATTATATCCTAAAATAACATGGAGGTTGTTATAGTAGAGAGGAAGACATCCTAATAATAGTCAATTCAATATTTTGAATGAATATGTGATATATGGTCCATATATCTTCCTACAAATTCATATAATAATATCCTCCCTTTCTAATACCATTTTTTATTCAATATTTTAACACCAATTTATTTTACGTGTTGTGTCCCATGACCTAGGACTAGAGGTAGAGAGGTTTACCACACCCTAGGAGTTAACTATGATTATTGGGTGAATATAGCTTTTTTGATCTGCGGTAGGGGAGAAGAATGATGTTGTAGTATCATCATTCCCATGAGGATCATTTATTGATTAAATTTCATATGAATTTTATCATCCAAAAATTTGAGTATGTGTCAATTGGTCTTTTTATTTATCAACATCATCCAAATGAGAGTCATGTTCTAGGATTTGGATTCTCTATCTATATATTTTTTTGGGTTCGGTAACCTCTCAATTATCTAGTCATCATGTTGATGCCCTAATTTCCCATATTACTATGGTATACGTATAATTAGTAGATGATGGGTTGTGGAGCTTCCAATAGACATTGGGGGGGGGGGTTGGATGTTTTATATGAAGTGGTTCTGAGGATACACTGTGAGGAACTATTCAATTTTTAATAGTCTGGTAACATGGTACAATTCTATTTCAATGGATCCTAACTGGACATCAAATTTGAGTTCCAAGAGTATAGGATTCAGATAGTTGATCACTTACAAAAGTGTGTCATCTAACCTAGTGTATAGACATGGGGGTGATCAATTGTTATTATCCAAAAATAATGATGGTAGTTGATGTCTTTATATAGACTTCTGGAGGTTTAGTTAAGTGATGATAAATAATTTCTACCTTCTGATCATGATCAATTATAGATTTTAATAGTTGATGAGTGGTAGTTATTATTCTATTTTTTATCCTTTTTAATAATATATCTAGTTGAGGATATATGAGGGTGATATGATAAAAAAACCTTCAGGTTCAATTATGGGAACATTATGTACTTATTATGGAAACTATTTTTGATAAACAAACTAATAATTTTTATGGGGATCAGAAAATATTTTTTTGGTGAAATGTGTAGAAAATTCATAGTCATGTGCATCAACGATATACTGATAAACTCCAGGTTATAGGAAGATCATGCAGAACATTATCATGAATGTTCCTAGAAACCAAAAAATCTATGAAATGATCTCATTCACTATGTTTTAGACATGATGGTTTAATTTCATATGGTCATTGGGGTTTGAGGATGGTGTGTAAGTAGACCTATCGAAGGATTAGCTGTTTATTTCATGGGATGTGTCCTACAATACAGAAGATGATCAATGTTTCCTTTGTCTCTCATGGTATTATTAGTGGTTTATATATGGTTTCTATAATAAATAAACCCCATTAACTATGTTCACTAGGAAGAACTGTGATTATCTATGGACTGATTTGTTTGAGGAATCATTTAGTTACCTAAATGGGATGTTGATCAGTGCTCAAATTCTTTTTTAGAGGATGGGTGATTTTTAGGTGATTTTTTTACACATTACATGATAGTCTGGGATCAATATTCATAAAATAGAGGTTTTTTATATAATATGTGTTGATATAGTTTCATCCCCAACTGTGTAACTATGTGACCAACGATCTACTACCAGTAGTCGTTGTGTATTCACTAACATTGTGGTGAAATTACCATATTCAGGAGAACTTTATAGAGATAACCAACAAATTGATCATGTGTTACATCTTTTCATATCATTATATAAATCTTCTATAGTAGTGGTATATGTATTTTCGTCTATATTATGATTTTCATATCCCATAAACCTTAGGTAAGGGTATTATAATATGAGATTATATGATTATGAGTATGATAATGATATTTCTAAGGAGTAGGGAGATGATTGGAGAGTTGTGGTGTAGTTTATATCCCTGTACATTAATTGAATAGTGGTTTATGGAAGGTTTTTTTTATTTCAGATGAATGTGTATTGTTTATTGATATTTAAGGAGGATGATTCTTAGTGGGGATAGTCACAGTTAGAGTTGATATGTGATCTTCTTGGCCATGTTGATGCTCCCGAGGGATGGGTAGTGTATGGTCATAATCATATACTGTTTTAGCGGAGGTCATCTGTATTGAAAATAATTTATGATGGAGACCTTCTTGAGATTCACATAGAATGAGTGGTGGTATAGCCGAGATTATTCATGCTATATAGTTACAAGAGGACATAGATTTCAAGTCCTCAGAATAAAAGTGTATTATGTCTGTTTCTAGATTTTTGATTAGTTTTCCTATATATAAAAGCTTAAAATCATGTTCATAGTTGTTTTTATTGACATTTATCATTCTCAAGTTGAAATGGTTGACAAAGTGATGGAAATTATAAAAGAGTTACCCCAAGATAAGGGATGTCACCATGGTATTGGTGTAAGTGTGGATCAGATAACAAAATTGGAACAATTCATAGAAATCATGTAATCGAATTTGATTGATTCCATTTTTATGTGGTATGAGGAAGATATTTTTTGGTATAATGGTTTTCATTGTTTGAGTTTTTTGAAATGGTAATTTTGTTTTACAATACATGTATCGAGGAGGTTGTTGAATTATTCTTTACTCATTGTTTACATGGTAATGCATGAAACCCAATAATACATGGACATGAAAATAAGAATATCTAAAAAATCGAGTATATGATGTGAGTGAGAATCATGGAAATAAAACATATAATGGTTTATATCATTCACTTGGTTTAATAGTAATTTAATAACTACTTCCACTAATACATAAACATGGAAATATTTGATAATTTATTTGGGTGGACATGTCATTATATGTTTTACATGACATGGGTTGGGGTGTCAATGGTCCTTAGTTATAGTATACTATTTCACCCAAAAAATACGGATCAGATTTATCCTGAATCGAATAAAGAATCATATGACCGCAAAAAATTGTATGTTGATCATAAGAGTAGGCCATTGGAGTTAGGGAGTGGAGTTCACAAGTTCTTGAGAGTCTCCCTTTCTCATGCATAAGAGATGTTTGTTGGGGGTAGAAAATAATCTCAAATGTTTTGTGTTTCTTTATTTGGCGATTGGGTGAGTTACTGATGTGAAATATCAAATGGTGTCACCACCACAACTCGAGAGGATATAGAACATAGTCCTTGTGTCTCAACAGTATCTGTATCTTCAAAAAGAGTCCCAGTACATTGTTATGAATGAGATTGATATCAAGTAAAATGGGAAATGCTTCAAGCATCTATTATAGAATTATAATATTTAGGATGATGTGTAGGAATAGTAGATCATTCCATTGTTTCTTATAGTTTGTATGGAGTCTTAGAAGAGAATTATTAGGAATGAAAGACACAAATTTACACCAAGTACATAGAGCTGATATTAGTCTCATTCATTTTTTTGGCCTCTCCTAGATTTTGTGATGTTTTAATATTGACTTTTTGTAATTGGATATTTTTCATTAATGTCTTTTATGTGTTATAAAGCATCAAACACATGGAATGTCAAGGAATTGACACATAATCAATAGTAATTATATTATGGAGTGATTAAAATCATGTTTGAAAATCATTCAAACCCTTATAGGATTGTATCCTAAATTTTTATTATCCACTAAATAGGATAATATTAAATTTTAATATTAATACATTCATATACAAAAACATTCACATATGGATATATTAATGAATTTCACAAATTGTACATTTTCACATCCTGTTTGATATACTTTTTTAAATTCACTAATAATTGGTACATTCTATCACCACATTGTAACACCCCCAATATTATTTATTTAAATATAATTTTTCAAAAGTAACTAAAAAATAATTTTTATCATATTTAATCCCTATATAGAACCTGATAATTTTTATTTTAAGAAATCCTTTTTAGACATACATTTATGAAATTTCATAGAGATGTGAAGATCACAGGGACCCAATAAAATAACTTTATCGTAAATGATACGAGCCCAATGAAGCTAAAATGATATCCTCAAATATATTAAATCAAAATAGAAATTTCATTAAATTATTTATATATAAAAATATGAGTTTTAGTGGGGATCTAGGAAAACCATGTGGAATATGAAATTTTAGTCCAAATTCTTTGAACTAGAAATAATCACCACTATTTTTTGCACCACTCATAGTATATGAGTTCAAGTTGGATGATATTTTTAAATATTTTATTTCAAATCTGTAGTTTTAATTTTTTTCATCTTTGTAATAAACAAACTATTCTACTTATAATATTATTTTTATGAAACCATTGGGTGGATGAAAGCTCTATCCTATTTCATGTTATGGGTGGAAAACTCATAATTCCAAAGACCCTCTACCACACTTATGCACACAAAATAAAATGTGTAACATGTAAATTAGAGTATTAAACAAATTATTCCAAATATTATATTTAGTTGAATGTTGGTGGATATTTATAATGATGATATTGTATATTTCAATTTCATGTTTTGCTTACAATTTTATTTTCAAAAAATAATTTCATCTAATTATGATTACCTAATAAATATCTATTCCTAATAAAAATTATTCATCATTATTGTTATGATTTTTTTGGAAAAAATTGTCAATTTTACAGTACATTGTGAATTTATTGACATAGTGAAGAGATGAATCCTTCCAAAAATAACGGAGTGTTATTTATTTCATTGATTTTTTTTTCAATTCAACTATAATGGGTCAAATTATATATTAAATTAAAATAATATCTTCAATTTAAAAATAAACATTTTATGGGATTATCTATGGGAGTAGTATTGTTTAGGTTTTGGTGGTATTTTATACCCAATAAATAATTATTCATATATTTTATTTGAGTAATATTTTTATTGATTTGATTGCATCTTATTATTTTTTGAAATTTATCAACAAAAATTTCATGTGTTATAAACCATTTACCTATGATTTATCATTAAAATGATCCTAATAATATATACATTATGTGAATTTGTTTTATATTTTTCAACACGAGCATGTGAAGTGGTTATTTTTAATTCATAGAATTAATTCTTATTATCTTAATGAAATTGAAATTATTTAAAATGAAATTAATCTTACCAGCACTTATAATTACCTAGGATCCACCCATTCATATAAATTGAAATAACATAGGTATCATAGTATTATTTTAAATCATACAAAAAATCATATTTTCCCCCTTCATTTAAATATATGCACAATTGAATTTTTGTTTCTTGATGTTCTTTAATTGGAATATAAGTATTCGACATCCAAATTGAGAGTATTTATAAATACTTCAACCATTAACTAGGGTAAATTTGTGGGATGTTAAATATTTAGACCATTTCTTAGGACTGACGAAATATATACTTTAAACTGAATTTATCCTCCCACCACCATTTATCTTTTCTAATCGTATTTATATAATATTTCTCCCATTTCCCATTTTCAGGAAACATGTAAACCTATTATCCTTAAAAATTATACCATTTATTTTGGTTTTGTTTTCCTAATACAAGGGAGTTAATTAAAAAAATTAGTATAATAACATTAGATATTAATCATTGAAATATTCAATATTAATAATTGATATCACTCTAAGAGAGTATTATCAATGAACAAACTAATTAACATGTGTATTTACTATAAGGGAAATAAAAATGAAGCTCCCGTAACATGGGGGATGAATTTGATCATTCCATGAATGATTACCTAATGACATCATGGATGATTTCAACATTATTTAGTTGAGATGATATATAATTATAATCCAACTATGTCCTTAAACCTGACTTCATATACAACCATATAACCATTAATATGTTGGATTTATAAATGTCATACCATCCAATAATGGTATTCAATGAAACTATTAACACCAGATGCCCACCACATCAACCTGAATAAAACAAAAGGAGGTTAATTAATTTTGAATAAAATGATCAAATCAATATCTGTTTAAACATTCTAAAACAATCATCAATTAATTCATTGTACCAATCCAATATAAAAGTATACAATAATAATTAGACATCCCAACACAATTTAGCATAAAAAATATTACATTACTATTTTTAAAAGTAGATATATCATTTAATTAAATATTGGAATGTTTAAGATAGAAAATAATACCAATACCAGTTCAAGGATTTTAAATCCATGAACTAGTTAAAATCATAAATGATGGATTGGATATTGAAAACAAAAATTTTGATTGACAATATTTGAAATATAAACATATAAAATATTTTAATAAATGATGCTCATGAGTATCTGTGTGGTATGGCTAAAAATTACCAAAATTGAAAATAATAAAGTTACAATGAGGTTCCAAACAAATCTATAATTATACACACTCTTATAGAAAAAATATTTCACTCACAAAGAATTAATAATTGAATTGTATTAATAATGTCTATAAAATCTATAATATAGAACATTTTTTTACAATATTTGAGAAATATTACCATATGGAATATAATTATGCAACCAACCCATCCAAAAATTCTATTTTTTTATAAGGAACATCGAGTGATCGAAATTCATTAAACATTAAAAATCAATGTTAAAGAAAAAATTAATTCCATAGTGAAATTGTATTTAGGATATATAGTGGAATGATTATAAATAATCCAATAAACATCCAATTTATCCACAAGAAATATCCCCTTACCCATCTGATAATTTTCAAACTCCGGATCAGTATCAATTATAACTACTCTAATACCAACATACCCCAATCCAAAATCAATATCAATAATGCAGAGACAATCCTAAATATCAACTTAGGATAAATAAACCAACTCAAAACCATACAAAATCTATTGTAGTTCTACTATATGAAAAATTTTGTAGGAAAATGGAATGTAATATGTTTTATTTTCTATCCCATAAGAATGAGTTTAAATCCAATAAAACTGGTTAGTAATCTATTCCATGTTAGCATTTTTCATCCTAATCCTTGTCTGGAGAACCTAGTCACACCTAAACCTCTCATAAACAAATAAAATATGTGACTATCTTAGGAAGTGTAAAATTTACTAAAAATATAAACAAACAAATATTATAGTATTAGAAGATTCAACATCAAATGAAAATGATGAATAAATAGCATTAGGTTTTCAGAAAACCATGGATAATGATAAGGAAATACAACCTCCCAAAATAATCAAACAATATTTTCCCTTCCCTTAACGCATGATATGAAATTTTTAACATGACATGAATGAAACCTTGAGGGAAATAATAAATCAGGTTATGTTGAATAATCTATGTTCTCAATGAAATCTTAACCATTCCATCCAATTAAATGTATATTAAGGACATTATCATTTAAAAACGATGTTCCCACACATACATCTATTTTTAATAGGTGAATTTTTTTCCAAATCCATTTATGATCTAGGATCCAGTGTTATCTTCATTGCATATATAATTAATTTCTAGTTTGGTTTTGAAGAAATATATCTGACATCGTCACAAACAAACATGATGACTATAATGATTTGGTTCGTAAGTGGATATTATGTGGTGTTCTGATTAGTGATCAAAACATCATCAACCCTATTAAATTTTTTTCTAAGAAATTCATCCCAATCTAGTCATTAAGGAACACAATCCAAAATTGATTTTTCGTCCCATCCTATCAGAAATCAGTACTATCATCTGAGTAAGGCATTGGAACATGACCCTAAAAATTGGGAACAAGATTTTCAACCAAAACAATTACAATAAAAATAATTAAATTATGTATTAAGGGGATGTTTATAGGGTGAAATAAATATGTAGTTTAAAATTTTAACTAGTGTAACATTGAGAAATTGATTCATAATATTTAATTTAATATTTGATATATTTTATTTTTTAACATTACTGAAATTTTTCTCAATTTCATGAATGAATTTTAGAAAAATACAGTAATTATTTATTGTGATCATAAATCAATGAAACCACTAATGATGAAATGTCTCGTGTTTATTCCCATTCATGAAACTGATCTAGCCACTTTTCTGACTATTTTATATAATATACAGAATCTAATTATACATTTTAATTTGGAAAAATAAAAAAGATTCTTTTAATCTCCCATTCTATATATATAATTGTTAACCAAATTGATATTTCAATCATTGAACTACCATCCTCACTCAAGTATTCATTCCTAGGGTATAATTAAGAATATCCAGTTTACATATCTTACTCTATAAAATCAAATCATTATAAAATAATTTTGTATATCTTGATGACACATAAGTACTTTATTGGAAATACATTATTTGTTATTTGTATGATTATCCAACTCATTAGGATCCATGGGTCTAGTATTTAAAATGATTCCAAACTATGTAACCATCCATATTTGAGATTCAATCTAAATATAATGTCTTTTATGGAATGAACATAACATTTTATTAAAACCAGTTATCATATGCATCGTTGTATATTGTGAGTTGTTAAGATAAATTCATGTGGTATAACGGAAATATGGAATCACTATGATTTCAAATGTGGATTTTTATCCTCTCACCATAAGGTGGAGAGGTGTATGGATAATGTGCAATGAATATTCGTATCATAATATGTGTATTGTGAGTTTTTGTTTCTTTTTTATTATAATTGAAATTTCCCGTGAGCAGGTGGTATTTCATTAATTATAAAATTTCAAATATGAATACTCATAGTACAATAAATTTTTTTTCTCCTTTGATGATCATCAAAATAAACTTCACCCATCAATTTGGAGCCTTTTCCTTCTATAAAATTAATTCATTTCAAGTATTTTTGAATCCAACATAATTATAATAAGAGGGAATTTTTCTATGAAATACCTTTTTGAAAAACAATATTTAAATGATAGAGTAATTAAGTGGTAACTTATCATTCAATGATTTTATAAAACCAATAAAGAAAAAATGTTGTTAAGAATATTATTTCCAACCTCCTTTTTAGGTTATAATTCAATGGAAAATAATCCCATTATTCTATCTTTGATTCATTCCCATATGAGCATATGTATTCTATAACATATTTCCGTTGTAATGATAACATATAAAAATAATAATCACAAGAATTATTCTCAAATTATAATGAAATAATTGTATGAATGAATACATTTTGGATGTTAAATACACTATGTGTGACGATTTATACCACTTCATGTTCTATCCTGATCTCGTTATTATGAGATTAATTCAAATGTATGAGAAAGATTCCATTAATAACATCTACCTTGTAGTGGAACGTGGTTTCAACATTTTGGTAAATAATACAACTGAAAATCCCCCCAAAGATGTTTTTTTGGGCCAAAAAATGTAAATATCCATTCACGTTATAAAATAAATTTAATTATTGTCAACAACTACGATCCATAACCAAATAGAATAAAATTACCCTTAATATGATTATCGGTGTGATTTTTTTATTTTTTCGTAATTAATATCATGAGACCCCTCATAATAACTTGGGGATATATCTATATTCTCTTAGTAGTTGACAATGTATTTAAATGGGTTGAGGACATTTCCACCATGTATAATGACCATAATATTGTGATATGATTCTTGAAATAGAATATTATTTCTAGATTTTCAAATAATAAGAAATTATTTACGATAATGTAAAAAGATTCTCTAAAAAATAACAACACTCATTTACATGAATGGAATTTCTCAAATAGTGTCCTTCTACTACCATACATAAACAGTTGGTCAGATTGAGTTGGATAATAGTTAGTATAAAAAATTTATAAAAAACAATAAATCCTTTTATGATATAATGGTCCTGGAAATTAATGGATTCCCTATGGGAAATCTTAATGAATTTACAACCATCGTAGGTATGTAACAATATAAATTTTTTTATAGAAAATATTTCCATTTACCTATTGAAATGGAACATAATGAATTTTTTTCAATTTGAAAATGAAATTTGACTATTTTTGTAGAAAAAATATAGAATATTATAACACTATATATATGATAAAAATATGATAAAGGCTTATGAAAATTCATGGATATGTAAATATAGATATCAATACTAACAATCTAGTAATATTAATAGAAAAATATATCATTGAAAATTTCATCCCCTGTATAGTTCCAATCATCCCATACTTTCAGTAATGTTAAGGTTTAGATTATTAAGGACTTATATAGTGCATCATGTGTATATCCATAATGAAGAAGATATTAAAGAACCATGTTGTGGACATGTTTTCTAATTTACTATTCATATGTTAATTAAATAAATTCATTCATTTATAAAACATGAGATATAGAAGGACTAAAATTACAGAACCTGAGAACTAGAAAAATGTTGACATAAATTGGGTTCATTTCGATATAATAATATTAATATACTATATTTATTGGAGTGAACCATTTTTTTACATGTATTATGACTCATTGTGTGGAGATCTATAATAAAACTATATGTTTTTTTAATTTAATTTTATATTATTTATTTTTTGTAAAGGTAAAAATAAGTGGTTTCCATTCTGTTCTAATTTAGTTGTGGTGTATGATTTAGGAGATGTAGATGATAATATATTATATGGTAAATAATATATCATACAAGAGTTCATGCACAATCTTTCATAATTTATAATGATCATTTTTCTCAATTTTATATCATAGTATAATTTTTTTTCAACAAGTACACTTTTTTCTAGAAATCATGTTATATTATTCAATATCGTATATTTCAGTATTAAATTTTGGAACTTCACTCCTAAAACAAATTTCTATAATTTATTTTATTTTAATTAAACAATTAGGATGGTATTATTAAATATTTGGAGTGAAAATAATGGAACAAAACATATTTTTGAAAGAAATATTTTTGCGAAAAAATATAAGGAAAATATTCATTAATGTAAAAAATGGTCATTCATATTGGAAAAATGTAAACTCATTATAATTTTATTTTTCTATCCTTTATTTAATTTTTAATCCCTTTTATTGTTCCATATAATAGGTTTTGTAAATTGTAGATGTCTAATGTGAATTTTCCATATTTACATTTTCATCCAGTAAATAAAAAATTCAAAACTCCAATCCTGTGTGATTTTTGGTGTTTGTGTGAGTTCATGGGGTCCCATAATTATTAATATTGGTATTGTGATTATTTTAATTATTACTTGAATATTAAATAATGTAAATAAAAAATAAATGATATGTTTTCCAATATATAAATGGTTTGATATAGTGTGACTGTTTCAAAACATGGGGATCATAACACTATTTTTGTATATAAAATAGTTGGGAATTTTTATCTGGTTATGGTAATTAGAATTTTTAGAATTGAGTAAAATTGAGATGATGCATGATTATGTGATATTCACAAGGTTCCCAAATGTAATTTGGGTGAGGAGTCATTTGAATAGTTTCCCTACACGTGTTGACATTATTGAGTTCAATTTTAAATACCATTGAAAATTTTCAAAAAAATTGAAATGATTAATTTATTTAGGTTAAAATTTCATTCTTTCTATAATTTCTATAAATCCCCCCATGAAAAAGTAAACCCTCCTCTTTTTTTGTGATGTAAAACACAACATAAAACATAAGTTTAATTAGTTGAAATGTTTTTATGAATTTGAAAAATTAAAAGAACATAATCATGGGATATTTTTTAAACTATATTTGGTAAAATTATATCGATATGTTTCACATTTTTTTTAGAATGATGTCTTTTAGTGAGCATTTCATAGAAATTGTTTTTTAAATTTAATTCAATTTCATGATTTTGATATTCTTTTTCATGGGACTAGAAATTATCATGTTCGATTTTTTAATTAAACACCAAAATAGTATAATATTCCCTTAGTATGTTGTTTTTTTAACATATATTTTCACATACACCAATATTCGTGACCATTATAAATTGAACATATTTTCATATCCTGTATGAAATTTAAGATGAAATGGGTTAATACAAGGTATATTTTTTGCTCACATTGTAATAATCATACACGTGTTTATTTTTTAAATTTTTTGAATTATAGGACTAAGATTTATTTTTGAAATTTTTATCTTTTAACATAACATGTTTATAAACATTTGAATATTCAATTTACAAGATCCAACTAATAGAAATATTGGTGAATTGAATAACACAAAATGAAAATAAAATGACATTGGTGGCTGTGATACAATCCCAATAAATCTAAAAATAGATATTTTAATAGAGGATATAATTTGATTCATTTATTTAAACTATAAATTTATAAAATATTGAGGTTTAATTGGTGATACATGTGGGAAAATAACAAGATGAAATTATAGGGAACATTTAGTGTCCCTTAATTACTAGCTGATATATTTAAAGAAAATTTGTGCAAATAAGTCCAAATGGTAGTATTTTTTTTAATATATTAGTTAAATCATAAAATTATGTTTCATATTAAGTAAACAAAAATAATTAGGAAACAAATGATCTCTTATTATAGTCGCAATTATGTGGATAAAATATGGATCCCATTTTTGTTCTAGGGTTGATAAGCCCACATTCTATAAAATTTCAACCACAACTGGACTACCATAATCATATGGAAGGACATGGAGTATTTTGATATTGAACCAATTATTCCAAAATTCATTTTTCATGTAGTGGTATTGGATGATAAAATGGTCCTATTTTTTATATTTTATTATAATTTTATGCATCCAAATTTACATTTTATTCACATTTTTTTAACTCTATTTTTCATTAATAAACACATTTTATTCATAAATCCTCCAATTTTTCATTATGGGTAGTTTTTTTGAATATTCGTATTTTTTTCATTAATACCTGAATCTATTATGAATGAAAAATAAAAATTCATTAACACAATAATGGTCTGGTTTTTTTATTTATTTCTATTCTTCAATTCAACATAAATATGACTAATTATGTCCACCATTGATATATGTAAATCAATAAGATCCTAAAAAACATATTATTTGGTATAAGGGAGTTTCAAAGCGCAATATTGGATTTTATTTTTTACACTATAAATTATTAATTATATCTCTTGTTGTAGTTATCCATTACATGGTTTCCATTTTACCTCGTTCTTATATAATCTTATTGGAACAAATTTCTTATTCTAATAATATCAATTACAATGGAGTTATCATGAAAATTATCCTCCATGTGTACCTGTCATAATTTTTTTTGAGGTTTGAACTAGAAAATTTGAGGTTATTTTCTATTCAATGAATAAATAATTTTCTGTTTAATTAAATTTGGGAATTCAATATGATAATTTTTATACCATCCCTTTTAATAATAATGTTATAAATACAAAAAAATCAATTTACATAGGTTTCATAGTGTGAAATTAAAATAGTATTGATCATCCCAATGTTGGTCAAATCATAGCCAAATATCATCCAACTAATTTATATATCCTTTGGATCCTTCATTTATCTATGAGGAATTGAAACCCCATTATACAAAAAAACCAAAGATTCAACACTAATCAGGGAATAAATTTGATGAGACTAAAAAGGATGATGATATTACTTGATTTGTTTTTTTTTGGGACAGGTTGCGTTCGTGTTTTGTGTGTGGTCGATTTTGATTGTATGGTGTTTGGTTCCATTTGGTTAGTACAAGATGATTTGGTGTTATTCGTGTTGAGATATGATGAGGTGGTTTTTTGTTTTTGTGGTCGAGTGCATATATTTTTGTTTTATTGTATGCGGGTTCATTTTATGGTGGAATTTTTGTATTGATGATATCAGGGATAACTATATCAGATGGAGGTTTTTCATATCCCTAAATTACTATTCACTCTTTATTGATTTTTAATGGATAAAATTATTTGAGAGGTGTCTATTATAAAATAATTTTCGATACCATCATAATACTATTCTAGATTTATTGTTTATAATGTTTCAGGATTCATTTTTATGAAGCCACTATGAGTTTAGTGGTTATGTAGAAACGAATATGCAAGAAAATTTATTTCATGACCTGAAAATGGTTCACATTTTGTATTGATATTCTACAACATATGTTGTTTGAGGGTTTCATGACATGTATGTTGGATATGTCAGATTTAATGAAATTAACTCACATCAACAAAATATTTTACACGATGTAATTAAATTAGGCTAAGTAAACTTAATTTTTACCACATATATAGCATATGTTAATTGAAATAGATTTCAAACCACTAAAGGAATTTAATATGTGAATGGTGTGGATTTAAGGTTATATATACATCAGTTCATCCAACTGGTGTTACTAAAAATATATCCCTACTAGTGTCATTAATGGTGATTCCAAGGTGTTTTTTATATATACCATCCATATTCTACATATATCGATATGGAGGTTCTAGTGATGGTATTTCCAAATTTATTGGAATCCTCCTATCTTCATTATGACAATTTTTATTTTTCATTTCATCTTGAAGATCCATTGTTATCGTATGGTGTTGTTATTTTTGTATTTAGGAATTATTTTTCTTATCCTTGTGTGTGGTGTAGGTTCATCCACATTTCTCTTTTGTATTATTGGTTTACATATGTCTATTCTACTCTTGGTAGTGCATACTAAATTGGAAAATCTTCATTTATTTTTTTATTCCTTCATTTATAACCCTTTATATCATGTATGTGGGAGTTTATATTTTTTATATTTCAGAATATACATTCCACCAGCTTAAATGAAGATTAACATTTAGTTAATCTAATTTGTAAGAGGATGTGCTTGTTATCATTCATTTACAAAAACTGATATTATATTTATATTATGGTTGTACATGTTAAATTCCCATATGGAAATGGTGATTATAGATTATTTTATTTTCAAGTTGTTGTTGTGATATAACTATAAATTTTAATTGGTTGACAACTTATATTTACATAATATAGTCTCCCCTTGATTATGTATTGAGTGTGAATTTCCTAAATAATGATTTGTAATAATAAAAAAGTGTCACATTTATGGATAGTTAAATTTTTTGATGATTTATGGTTTCTATGTTTCGACGTTGAAGGGAGGAATTTTCTGGCTTTGATGTGGCATGTGCTGTTGTGTTTGATGGGTACTTGTATAGTGAGGTGCTGATATGTGGTTATTATGAGGGAAAAATGTATAAGAACTTTTTGTAGTGTAGATATTATTGATTTTCTTGTTATGTCATGTACTGTGTGAGATGTGAATTTTTTTGTTATGAAGGATTCCCCGGTGGTGATGGAATAACTATTTAATATTTTTTTTAAATCCATGGTTTAGTTTGGTTAATTATATGAAAATGGTTAATAAACAAATAATTATGGGTTATGTGAATAAAAGTTATTTGTAATTAATAATTGTTATAATGGGAATTTTAATTGAATTTTAATCAATTTTAATGAAATTTGCTATGAGTTTTGTAGATACGCTAATTATGTGGTTTTCTACATTTAGTGGAAGAAAAAAATGTTTTGATTTAGTGATATTTTTAGTCATTGTTTTGTACCCATAGGTTGGCCATGTGTGTGTGGATATATATATATACATTTTATGATCTTGGTAATCTCTATAATTACCCAACAAGAATCAAGAAATATTTTCCTAAACTCAAAAACTTACATAAGTTATTTTTTCCAAAAAATTGTAGGGAAGTGGATGGATTTCTAGATTCCGTCTCTTCCTTGATCTCTCATCTACCCTCGTAGATATTAACATGCTTTGATGATTAGTGGTCAAATAGTGTAGTAGGTTTTGACCATTGAATTTTTGAATGTTATGTGATGTTCCCCTGTTATGGTCTTTCTTATGGTTGGGGGTTTTCATTGTTGGAAGTGGGGAAAATATTGTTCTTTGTCAGGTTCACCATACCCTAATTTTTAGGTTATGGGAATAGATGTGTTGGGATTCCCTAGATTTTTTTGGGTGAGTTATGAGGTGACCGTGACACGGGGACGTGATATATGTCATGTGTAAGGGATATAAGAACCATGCCATATAAAAATTTATTGTGTTAGTTGTAAATTAGTGGTAAAGATTTATGAGGTACACTATAAAGATATAATTTATGATATATTATTATCCAGAGATGAATTTTTTTTATAGCATGCCTTGGAGAGGATGTGTTTTGTTAGTTGACCTATTTAGGTGCTATTTGGTTTTATTTTTTTCTCACTTGTGAATTAGTGTGGCTCATTCACATTGGAATGATATACAAAGTTATTAAAATTGGGAATAATTCTATACACACCATGCATATATATAATTGTTTTTATGGTATCCAAGAGGATTACGAGGATATAGGTGATCATAACTAACTAATTCCCATAGAATTTTGATATATTTTTTTCCATTTTTTACTTATGTATAAACATTTAGATTAATTTATTTGTATTATTTTTATTTATGTAAACTTTTAGGGATGGTTTTTTTGGTCAGATTATGACACTCAAGAGGGGGGTGAATTGAGTTCCGATAAAAAAACTTGGGAATTTTTTTATATTTTTTATTCCATAAATTTAAATAAAATCATCCAGTTAATTAAGGTAATAAAATTATAATAGATTGACTAATCAAATAGCTACTAAGAAGTAAAATTAAATCTCAATAACAATAAAATGATATATTGATACTACATTTCAAAATAATCAAATATAGAAAAATTGTTATAACTACTATCCAAGACTATTTATAAATGTAAAATATAATTTTTTTTAAATATTAGTTAAAATAGATAATAACTAATTTCAATAGCACAGTGTATAAAAATACTAGTTCATTCTCAAAGATAGACTTAATCCACTCCACTTGTTGATCACCTGCCACAAAGAAATATATATAAAAAGTGATTTCTTCCACAACCTAGAGATGGGTTTACAACAGTACACATGATCCTCTAGGTAACAAGACCTCTTCCATTGTCCTTTGTGAGAAAACAAACAACTCGGTAACATATGACCTCTTCCACAGTTATATGAAGGTAAAACCATGTTTACATGTATTTTTAAGTGAGGATCTCATGTATACACTAGTTTAATGTAAGACATAGAGTGTCTTTGAACACAGACACAAAACCTTCTCAACAAGTAAAAAAATAGTACACATCTGAAAAAAGATAATGATAAAGGATTATAAATGCTCTGGGTGTTGTTTTACATAGTTCTAGACTGGTAGGATATAGAAGATTTGATTTTCTTATCCACTTATCTAAGCAAAGTGTCATGAGTCTCATACTCTGGTTTTGTGTTTTTGATCCAAAAAAGGTCAGCAACCAAGAATAGAGTCCTTTTCACGTTTTCTTTACAATATGTGTTCTCTATAACACAAGCATTGTACCTATTTACCTCGAATACTGCATTGATATTTTTCCATGAATTTTTTATTTTGGGTGCATGTGTTAGAGCCGACAGGTAGCATGATATCAACACTACATACCTCATAGAATTATGTGACATGTCTATAAAAAAATATTAATTATTTCCATGTCATTAAATGACTCAAATACGACCATTAGAAATTAAATTTAAACTAAATTGGAAATGGCCGAAAAATGGTTATGTATGGAACGGTGTCAATGTTTAACTTGAAATGGTGTCACTAGAAAGAGTTTCATATCATTTTCATTTCAGTTGTGATACTGTCCTGGTGAGATATTTAGGGGTGTCACTAGAATGAGTTTCATATCCTTTTCCTTTCAGCTGTGATACTGTCCTGGAGAGATATTTAGGGTGACATAGTTGCGTTGAAATCTAGAATAGGTAGTATAGATTTAGTGTCAGAATTACAATGTCTAAGGTAAAATTGTCTTTCCTATTATCAAAATTATGAATGGTGTCTTGTTATGATGTCAAAGATATGGTAGAAAGGAATTAGTGTCATAGATTTTATGAATCTTTTAATAGGTTGTAGTGTCAGAGTCACGGTGTCTGAGTCATGGTGTATTGGATACAATGCACGAGTCACGTTTTTTGGGTTATGATTTCAGAGTTACATTTTAAAGGTCTTTTCCAAAATTTGAAACAGGTTTTAGATTTATAGATTCTCATACGTAGACAAATATCAATAAAATATATAAATATGTAATACTCACATAATGTATTAGAAATAAAATCTTGTATAATGAATATGTAAAGACACATAAATTTCAAGGAAATTTTTTTCATAATATCTTTGTGATTTTACGAGAATGCAGTTTCTGACGGCGCCTGATTCCGAGGCCCGGTGTGCCTGGAATCAATTTTCGAAGTTTAGCTCAGGTATGTTCAGTGAGCGAACGAGCGGGTTTTTCTATCTTTTGAACCGTTGATCAGAATCGAATTCAGAGGGCACTGATGGAACTGCAGTGCCGGTAATTTCTTAAAATGACCATTTCCAGAGTTGCGTTTTCTTGGGAAGAGTTGTTTAGTTTTGTGGATAAGGACTTCCGAAAAATAAAATTTGTGCAACTAATTTTATTTCTTTAAAGTGGTTAAAACCTAAGGATGGAGGTTGGGTGAACCTAACTACCTATGTGAGGGTAAATGTGAAGTGGGTCCCACACGAACCTCATCCCTACACATTCCTTAAACCTACTCTAACTCCCCCATTAAGTGGGTGACCTCTCATATTCCTTAACTCATTAACCTCTATTTAAATGAAAACTTTTAACTAAGTGGTTTAATTTAATTTTTGAATTTTAAAACTTAAGTCATGATAATAAAATAAGTGAAGCACTTATTTTATTTTTGGTTGGACTTGTTGTGTTGAGATGTGATTGGGAGAAAAAGGGGAGGCTTGAAGATCTTCATCTTCTTCGTCAAAGAACTCGAAGAATGCGTAGAACATGCCGATCTCCGTCGAAGAACGCCGGATCCTTGGAGATCGACTACTTGACGCCATTTATTTTTATTCCAACGACCCTCTCCTTCCGCGACGCCTTCTTCCGCGACGATAAATTCCTCGACAAACCCTCACTCAAAGAATTCGACGAGGTAGGGGAAAATTGTATATTTGTCATTTATGTGGATTATATCCTCGGCCTTTGATTATTTTTTTGATAGTTGTTGAGCCGCATGTTATCGTAATGACAGGAGGAAGTCAGACAGCACGAAGACGGCCGACCCTCCTCCCCCTTTTTATGATTGCTCTTGTTGAGGAAGGAGGAAAGGTGGCGCGGTGCAGCAGCCCCATGCGGAAACAATGAAGAATCGCGGTGCGATCGCACCGCACCGTTGCGGCGTTTCGAAGGCTCTGCAAATCTTTATATGATGGAGGATCGTTGGGAATTGTTGGAATGGGCCGAAGTGGTGTTTTGATGTCTCCGCAGTGAAGTTTGGGTCCCGGTAGGACCGTTGGCGAAGGCGGTGAACAAAACACACCGCCGGAACGCGTCCGGTGGTCTGCGGAAGGCGACGGTGGCGATCAGCGGTGGCGGCGCGCAGTCGGAAGGGAACCGCCCCAGCTGAGCCACGGCGGTGGGCCGAACCGGAACGACTTAGTCGTTCTGGAGGCGGAGCGACGCGACTTTGAGCCGCACCGGTTACGTCGACCACGTTGGTTTGTAACCCCCGCACCTACTGGAGACGCGGGCGTCGCGCCGCGCCAGCACCAGCGCCCGGCCGGGCTGCCCAGGCCAGGTCGGGCCGCGCCATCCGGGCCGGGCCGTGCCCCAGAAGTCCGGACTCGGACCTTGTTCGGGTCGACCCGGTTCGGGCCGACCCAGGGGGTCTCGGGCCGGGTCGGACCGGGCCGAAACCCCCTATATTCGGGCAGTTTCCGTTCAAATGCCCATATGATGTGCCATAGAACTCCGATCGATGAACCTTCAGTTGTGATGTGAACCTTGGATCGAGACGGTCGTTTCGGTATATTACACTCTAGGTTTCAGAAAACATTGAGTACGGCCTGGTTGGTTCGGATACGAAACCAACTGGGCCTTTGGAGCAGAAACGTTTATATCTTGAGCTCCGGACGTCTGATTGACGTGTTGTCATCTTTTTTGTATTCCTCTTTATGAGACGGAACTTTTGGAAAGATTTTCCTGAGTTTTGGATGCAGTTGTATAGCGGCTGGGTAGGATTGTACCTGAAATCCAACCGGGCCCCTTGAACGGAAAGACTGATAACATTCAGACCGGACGTCCGTTTGTCAAACCGTCAGCGGAATTAGTGAAAACATTGAGAAATGGTCCCTATGAGTATAACCTATGAGATTTCGGGGTACAGTCGAGATACGGTAGGGTTGGTTCGCTCAAGAAACCAATCGGGCCCCTAGAATGAAAAAGTCTAGTAACTCACAGATCGGGCGCCTGACTGACGCACCATCTGTTGCGTTGTGACCCCTATGAAGAGGCGGTCCATTGAGATACTTCTTCATGGAACATTATGATACATGGATTATCGACCAGTATCTCATGGAGTGGAACCTCCCGTTGACGAGATAGCAGAGTGCAGAGACCTAGTAGCTGGCTGAGACTTGACGACTACTGATCTATCGTCTCGGTGTGTTTCAGATAGCCCAGTGGGGAGCGCTTGGTTGTAGCGGCAGACCCACAGCGGAGGAGCGCTTGGTTGTAGCGATAGACCCGCAGTACTCAACAGAAGGAGTACCTCTGGAGGCTATAAGGGGGAGCACATGGTTGTAGCGGCAGACCCACGGTAGAGGAGCGCATGGTTGTAGCGGCAGACCTGCAATACTCAACAGAAGGAGTACCTCTGGAGCCTATGAGGGGGAGCGCTTGGTTGTAGCGGCAGACCCATGGTGAGAAATACTTGGTTGTAGCAGCAGAACCATAGTACTCGACTGGTGGAGTACTACAGCAGTCTAAGGTTAGTGGGGACCACATGGTTGTAGCGGCATGCACAATGTACTCAACAGAGGATGAGTTCTCCAGCAGCAGTGGTTTAGAGATCAGGAATAAAATCCTGGTTCAGCTGAGTCTATGACATTTGTGTTTAACTCATGATTGGGATGGGTCACTTTTTAACTTAGGTATCTGTATGGGCATATAACTGGGTAGTGGTTATCCGTTGATTTCATAATCTTGTGATTCCTCATGATTGAGATGGGTTACTTGATAACTTAGGTATATGTATGGATATATACCTGAGTAGAGGTTATCTATTAAGATCATTTTTTGGGTTATCCTTGTTGGATTTAGTGAGACCTTGAGGGTCTCGGGGTCCCTACTGAGTATTGTTATACTCACCTCTGCACGGGCTATGCCCGTACCTTGTTGTCTTAGTTGCAGACGATGGGCAGCGCAGATAGAGGCGGAGTGTTCGAGGACTGGACGATACTCGGAGGTGGACCTCATGATGAGACAATATACGGTGGTGGACTTCACGAAGAGATGACACACGGAGGAGGTTGATAGGCGAGAGCATTGTGGAGGCTATCTGTACCTACCATTCAGGTAGGATTCATGGTTGATGATCCAGCCATTGCGCTATCTATACCTACCCTTCAGGTAGGATCCGAGGAGGACGACCCATGAGCTGCTTGTCACCTTCCGGCTGTTTTATCTTTTTTCTTTTAATTTATAGTTGGGCTTGTATTTCCATCCCCTTTAATTTCAGCATAGTTTTTTTTAGTTTTACTTAGTGCTTTACTTACGCTTGTACTCAGTGGTGTTTTTTTACTTTTATAAAGGCAATTCCTTCCCAATTATCAGGATTTACACATTGGTGCTAGTTACCAGCCCCTGGCCTATGGAAGGCGGGCATGGGGTAGTCATGTCACGGGCCCCGAGGACTGGTCGTGACAGAATCATAATAGAACAATATCAAACATAGTTTACAAGATACAAAAGGGATTTGTGAGATTCTTAATATGAATCTTGTGAGAGTTCAGACCATGAATTGAAATCATTAAACCATAAGGAAATATTTTCTATTTGATAAACAATATTAGCATTGAAATGTGAGAATTAAATCATTATTATCATGATTATTATCATTAAAAAATGATTAAAACGTTTTATGAGAAATAAAACATGATTAGTCTAACAATATAGAAAATTTTTTTGGACACAAATCATGGATTTTAATTTCCATATAATTTTCAAATTCCTTTTTGTTATTTCTCCCCTTTTATGGATTGTCAAAAATAGAATATGAATAGTAAAAACCAAACGATGGTATGAAAGAAAATAAACAATAATGGTGAGCATCGTATTAGATAGAATGATAATGTTCATTGCATGAATAATGCAATATACAATAATTCCCTTTCACAAATACATCATTCACTTATTTTTAGAGTGATTAGTCAACACTTTTCTAATGGTTGAGATATCAACATGAGCATATGTTGAGTTGGTAGAAGAGATTGATCCAATAATGGGGAAAAGAAAATTTCTTCATTCCAAGAAATAGGCTTCCAAAGTTGTTTTGGTTAAAGATTGCGTTAAGGATTTTTCAATAATAACAGGTTTGATCAGGTTCGGAGCCTGCGATAAAGACACGGTAGTAGGAGAAAAGGTAGTGGAGGAGGAAGGGGTTACACCAGGCTGCAAAGGGGTGGCTTCCGATGCAACTATGGCAGTACAATTCACATGGATATAATGATTCAACAACATATTTAAATTGTTTATGATCTCACCTCCATATTGCATAGCTTTTTCTGAGTCATTTTTGTTCTCCATGAACTTGTCAAACACAGTAGTTAAGTCTTTCAAAATTTTAGGAATAGAATTTATGGCATCCGTGATAGGATTAATTTTCAAATTATCTATGAAATACATGATGTGATTGGTCATATTATGCCCATAATAAATTCTATTTAAGTAGAAGCCTATATTCTTAGAGAATTATTTTTGAGAATAATTGGAAATATTTCAATGTACCATCGCCTAATCAAGTATTTGGTCACTATTCTTGTTGACGGTAGGGAAACCATCCTTTTCAACAGCACTTAAAACTGATAGGTGTTCTTCATTAAAACCAGTTCTCATCAGGTCACTTTCCATTGTTTAAGATGGATATATATAGGTATTTGAAGCTATAATGGATGATGTGAAATTCTTAATTTGATTTAGAACATTCTTTAAACGTTCCTTATACTCACAAGTCAACTTGTTATGTCTAAAAACAATCTCACACATCTCATTGACAATCATGATGTTTCTCTCACAATATTTTTCATAGATTCAAGTCAATTTATGATGAATTAGATATACAACATTGTTTTGGGACATGATCACCAACATCATCAACAAGATGATCTATAAGAGCCTGTCCAGTTTGTAACACTTTCTACATATATTCAACCATAGATCAGAGAGACTACACCTCAACACTCAACAGTTTATTCTCAGTCATTACATATTATATTTCATTAAGCATTTTTGTTCAATTTTGAATATGATATTCTCTAAATGTAAGGCATCATCACTTTCAATGAGTTTATTCATCGGGGTAGTTTGTGACTTCATGATATTTTCAAATCCAACTAACAAGGTGATTGAAAAATCCTTCAAATCACAGTGACTAACAAAATTAGAAGATTCTTGTGTAGGTTCAGGAATATGAATTTAAATAGGTTTATTATCCTTAGTGTAGGTTTCTTCTATGGTAGAAATTTATTTCAATTGAAACATTATAAAGAGATATATGCCTTTTACCAATGCCCCTGAGTTATTTTCCACTTCAATATAAATGGAAAACCTATACCATGTTTCCACAGAGTTATTCTCAACAGTAATGGGAACATGAACACATTCAAAATGGGGGTTCTTCTCCCCCTAAATATATGAATATATCATAGGACTATGAGACTCAATATCTTGACCCATTTCATAATTCTCATCTCTGCCAAGCTAACCCATCTCCATTCTAGATGGCTAATATTCATGTTCCCTACATTCCTCTCTAGATATGACTATTTTAGGTTCATCTTGAACTTCTGACTACTCAACATTAGCAGACTCATTCTCTACAACAAGTTCCATATGTTCGTCTTCATTTTGTTAGGAATAACTTGTTCTTCCACACCAGCATCTCACTTTGTTAAGTAATAATTTGATCTATCAACTATTAATTAATAAAAAACATGTTTTGGAATATGTAGAACATTTTCTTCCTAATTTAAGGAAGTTTCTTCATCATGTGTATATTTTGCATATTCTACTTCCACATTTTAATAATCAACTAATTCATCATCTTCCAAACAAAGGGATAGATTTGTTCACAGTTCATAAAGAATTCTCACCTGGATTGAACTTCTCATACAATCAGTCTTTGTCTTCATCCCAAGAATCATTCCAAGGATTCTATCTAATTTTCATCCTTCGGATTGTATCATTTGAGATACATAACTCATAATCCTCAATTATTTATTCATTTGTCCCTCTACACTTTTGGTAATCAACATTTTATAAATAAATCTTCAATAAAATAGATATTTTGAATTTGAATTTGTCTTCATCATTCTACGCATGTGTAGTATAACATACATACATAGATTGTTCTTTCTCGAATTCTTCATAAGTTTTATCAAAAATAATTTATTAATATTAATGTTAGAATAATCTCATTTCCTTGGAAAGTAAATGATTTTGAATAAACATAAATAATTGTTTGTCTCACCATCATGATCTGATGCAATTTATCCTCTAATATTCTTATTTCAAGTTACGTTTCTAATATCCCTTTTTATGATAAACACATCACCTTGAGGAGGAGGACATATTTGGAAATCCTTAAAAATTACTTCATGAGGTATTCTAAGGATGTCAGCCCATAGCCATGAAGAAAAGGAATATATTTTACCTTTTAACCAACTTTTTAATACAAAATCATATTCAGAGTTGAATTAGAATTTAACATAATGATAAAACTGAGAAACAAACATCCAAGAAATTATTTTATCCTCTTTTTTAAACTAGCTCAATCATACCTATTCATCTAGTACATTCAAAATGAGTGTCTTAGTTTTCATCAACCACTTATGTCAAACTTCCTTCCATGGAACTATAGTCATATCATTAAGGGCTTGATTTAGAAATCTATTAGGAACTATTTTAATAACCCTTTTATCTTTCTTCTATGAAATACTCTTATCATGAGTCATTGAGGAAGGATCCTTAATTCTAGGAATCGAACATGGGTCCGAGAGTGATGAATGTATTAAAGAGGACTGACAGTTTGAGTGTGGAGGGATTCTATTATAAGGGAATAGAGATCAATAGATGATAAGAGTGTAAAATATTATGTTTTTATCATTTAGGGATTTCAAACGTCGTAAAAAAAACTATGTGACATAAAAAGCATAAAATAATCAATCCAACAATACAAGAAAAAAAATTCTAAACAAACTAATCGATGACATTATAGCCAGACATGAACAGGTTGTCATGATGTCAGCATTATGGTGTGACTCTGAACGGCGTGACTCTATCATTGATACCACATGTATTAGATAGTAACCGAGAGGTCATAATTGTGAGACTGTAAGTGTGAGATAGTAACGACAAGATAGTAACTTATGTAACCATGCATCATGAAACTGTAAACTTTAAATCATTAAACTTTTCACATGGGGATTATCATTCTTAACTCATGTATGATGTAATTTATTCTTTCAGAATTTAATTTATTACTGAATATATCAGAATGCTAATGTTCAGTCCAAATGAATTACAATGTGATATCAACATTTTTATAGTGATCTCTCAAAATGGGATGCCTTAAATCAATATGTTTAGTCAGAGAATGTGAGAATATTCTATAGAATGATAATAACACTTGTATTGTCACAATTTATTGGTACATTTATTATTTGATATCCATAATCTAGTAATGTTGTCTTCATCCACAAAACATGTTCACAATAACTAATAGTATATTTGTATTATGATTCGGTAGTATATAGTGCAAAAGAATTTTTATTTTTACTACACCATGATTTTAGAGACTTACCTAAAAAGTGACATGTTCTAGAGGGGCTCTATATATTAAAATTACATCCACAAAAATATGTATATGTATAACTAAATAAGTCATATTTTTATCCTCTAGGATAAAACAGACCTAAAATGGTTGTATGTTTTAAGTATTTTAAAATCTTTTTAAAATAATTCCCATGAGACTCTTTGGGATTCTCTTGAAAACATGCACACATGAAAACACTAAACATAATGTCAGGTCGACTAGAAATTAGGCGTTGTAAACTTCCAATCATTAATTTAAAAATTTTTAACAAAAAATTTAACATTTTCATCGAGATCCAACTTATAGGTAGTGTTCAATAAGGTATCAGTACATTTAGTGATATCGATGAAAAAATATTTTAGATTATATATTTTATTTTTTTATTGATTTTAAATAATACCTTATTAAGTTTGAATGATTTTAAATCCATGAATTAATTTGAGTTCACCAAATAAACTCATTTCAAATTAATTTTGTATAGTATTTGAAAAATCAATTAATAATAAAAGTTAGGATTGATAAATAATATCATATACATAGTTTTGAATAAAAAAGAAATCTTTCTAAATAAATTTTATAAAAATGGCATAATCTTCTATATCTTTTTTGAAATCATGGGAAATAGAAAAATTACTTAATCTATCAAATCAAGGACTTGGAGTTTATTTTAAACCATTTATGTATTTTTTCTAAATTAAAACAAAACTATTTAGAATGTTTTGGTTTGTAAAAATAGGGGGTTGTTCAACAAATAAAATCATAAAAAATATACCCATTTAGGAATTTACTCAGGACATCCATTTGATAGTGTTTGAAATTTTTTTATTGCATATTCTAGAAAGATTCGAATGACTTTATGTCCATCTACTGGAAAATGGGCATCAACAATTTCAATTACTTATTCCTGACTATAACCTCATGCTTCCAATATAGCTTTGTTTCTAACTATGTTTCTAGGTTCATCTACTTTGTTCTTAATCTCCCATTTAGTGCATATGGTAAATTTCCTTTTTGTATATCGACATGTATCCAAACATTTTTTGTTTAAAACTATTTAGTTCCTCTTGCATATCATTCAACCAAAAATCATCATCGATAGAATCATTGATGTTTTTAGTTTAATGTGGTGACATGTGTTCTTGATGTTAAACATGATTTCTAATAAAACCTTTATTTTATGTTAATTTATCTAAATTCCCAACAATATCATCTAATGTATGGTTCTAAAGAGTTCTAACAACTCTTGAAAATGAAGGGATAGTATGTTCAGGTTCATCAAAAGGATCGGGTTCATTATTTCATGAACCATCTGAATTTCCAAAACTAGATTTTCAACAGATGACATTATAATATGGTCATAATATTTATCCTCAATTTCCATATTTAAAATATCGTCTTCATGATTATCTAAAGATGTCTTAGGTTCATATGGATAAGTTTCATCAAATTTTACATGTATAGATTCTTCCACATATTTTCTTATTTAGGGAAAGTCTCTATATAATTTATAGTATATTGAATATCCTAGAAAAAATCCTTCCTCACTCTTCAAATAAAAACATATCTAGATTATCCTTAGTATTATTAATATAGACAGTGAAACCAAATACATTAATGTAAATAACCTTGGGTATTCTATTATTCCACAACTCATTGAATGTTTATATAATAATTGGCCTAATTAAAACACTTTTAATTATGTATCATGTTGTATTGGAACCCTCTTCCCTAAAGAAAATTGGTATATCATACTAACAGAGCTTGGTTCTAGAATTTTATTGTAATGTTCAGTTTATTCTTTATACAACTTATTTTTTTATCATTACTAGGGGCTAATAAGTTTTGACGATAAACATTTTATGAGAAAATGGATTCAAAATAATGATTTTAAAACTCATGGTCATCATCACATATTATAGATTTTATCATAATTTTTTATGACTTATTATAGTCCTAGAATATTTGGTGAAATGAGAAAAGGCTTCAGTTTTGTTAGCCAAAAATATGGTCCATGTATACATACAATAGTCATCTACCAGAACATAAACATATATCTTCCCATATAAACTAGAAACTCTAGATTGTCCAAAAAACCCATGTGACAGAACTCGAGAGATTGATATGTTGAAACAAACTTCATGTCTTTGAATTATATTTTTGTATTTTTACCCTTTTGACAAGGATTACATATTTTATCATTCGGTAAATGAAATTTTGTTAGGTCTTCGACTAAACTGTTCCGAGTAATCTTTCTATGGGAGTGAATATTATATTGTCCAAGCCTTATATAAAAAATCCAACACTCTTTTTGAAATCAAAATTATAATGAATCATTTTGAGAATCTAAAGAATATAGATTAACAACATTAATATTTTCATTTCAGAAAGTATAAAAAAATTTACTTTAGAAATGAAAACTGAGCTAGTGTTACAAATCTAGCCTAAGCCAGTTATTTTTCATTTAGCATTTTCACAAAAGGATGCTTTCCCACTATCAATCATTATTCAGTTATTGATTAATGAGTAATACCATTTCATATTTCTTGAACATCCACTGTCCATGTACAACATGATTTTATAGTAGCTCATACAACTTAATTCCTAAAATATAATCAAACAATAATAGATTGTGGTACCTAGATATGTTTGTGTCCAGTAACAATAGTAATCCATGCTTCAGGAACCTAGATCTGCTTCAAGAGTTTCCAATACAAATTATGTTAAATATTTGAAAAATATTATATATTTGGTCTAGAAAAACTATAGTTAGAAAATTATTTTCTATGAATAGAACTAGCATCAATATTTTTACTTTTAGGTATAAAAAATGATTTTTCAGATTTAGATACAAACCTTTTTTGGTGATATTTATTTTCAAATTTTGTAATCCAATACCAATAGTATATCTAGGGGAAATTTGTTTTCCATGACTTTGTGTAAGGTTATATTTACCATTAGTAAATTTATATAGGCTATTTTTTCAATTTCTCTTTAGATTACCTTTGTTAAAAGTTTTGTTTATGTAATTGAACATTTTTATCTTTACGAACAACAATTTGTGATTTGAGAATAGTAGTCAAGGCATGTTGTTTCTTTAATGATTTTTATTTATCTTTTAGTATTTACAATTTCCATCAAGAATATTATTATACTCATATAATTATTCTCTAGTTGCATCACCAGAATCAGTTATATCTTCTTTATAATATGAATGTTTTGCCGTATATTATCGGGTTAACTCAAATTTATTTGTGATAGAATACATATTGGCTTTGTCTTCCATTTCATCATGTAAAGACACTAAGTAACTTGAACTTTTCTATGAAACACTCCATGATTCATTACATCTCTTTTGATACATTCTATCATTGACCTCATACAAATCTTTATATTTTAGTTTGGGAGTATCACCCTTTACATGAATATTTCTTTTACATTCTTAATAGACTATTTAGTCATATTTTTCACTTATTTTAAAATGCATCATCTAGTTTCCCTTGTGGTCTATATTCATTTGATGTTCGGTTTTCCTGAAAAATTTAATCCATCTATAAAATTTCCTATATAAATTATCAAATTGAGTCATTTTCTCGTCATGTTCTAGTGATGATTTGTTATGTTAAGGAAATTTCTCCATGTGATTGTAAATTCTCCTTATCTGTTTCATTAGTTTTAGAAGTTTTGGTTAAAAAATTTACTTACTTTATCTTTAGTCCATCTTCCTCTTCTTTATTGACATTTAACTCTTCCACATAAATCATCAACTTCACATTCATGTCTTTGACCAGAATCTTGATAATATCACCAGATTCTCTAATTAATATAGATGTACATCTCAATCTATCTAGTAAGTATCTGAATATTCTCATAATATTCTCTTTGGTAGTATCATCTCTTCCCACAGATATAATTATGTTCACTATTTCATTAAACATGTGATGCATGATTGAAATAGGCTCATCTTGCATCATTTAAAATTTATAATATTTAATAATATATGTGTTTAGTCTCATTTCCGTAACACTGGAGCTTTCTTCCTGTGCAACAGATAATAGATCCCAAATTTCATGGGATGTTTTAACTCAGAAATTTAGATAAATTCTTTATATCCTAATGATTTGTATAAATCACTCATGGATTTTAGATTATTATTAAAATGGGAACATATTAGATATGATCTGAGTGTTATTCTTTGTATCTCATGACTTGTATTATGTAGATTATGTAATTATTAAGACCAATTGTGGGATCATAGTATCATGAGTCTCATGCTCTAGCTTTTTGATCGACGAGATGTGCTTGGTAGCTCCTATTCATTTCCAAGTTGCTGCCGTGAAGATGTTTGAGGTATTGATCAAGTATAATTCAACCACTTCGAATAGAGAGTCATTCATTTATTCTTTAGTGTATGTGTTCTACTCTATTTAGCAATCATTCATCTTATTTAACTCTTACACTGAATTTCTCTAATGTTAAGCCGTTTTTTATTTCAGGTGAATGTTTTTGAGAAAACATGGTGTATGATCTCTACAACTCATTCCTCGAACTATCAATAGAAATGTATACAAAAAAATTATGTTTGTGTCTTTAAATGACTCAAATATGACCATTAAATATAACTCATTAATTAAATTGGAAAATAACGAAAAATGTTTATGGATGGAATAGTGTAATAATTTTTCTTGAAATGGAGTCACTTTAAATGGTGTCTTCTACCATTCCAATGAGTGGTGAGATAGTCATGGTAAGATATTCCTGGGGAAAGAGTATTATTGAGATCTAGAATATGAAGCATAGATGTAGTGTCAGGATCACAATGTCTCAGGTAATAGTGTATATTCTATTGTCAAAATTATAAATGGTGTCTTGTTACAAAGTCATAGATATTATTAAATGGAATTGGTGTCATTGGATTTATGAAACCCAGAACTGGTTACGATGTTATAGTCCAAGTGTTGGAGTAATGGTGTCTAGGTTACAGAGTCTATGTCACGGTGTATGGGTTATGGTGATTGAGTTATAGTGTCTATGAATTTTCCAAAATCCAAATTTGATGATAGACTTATAGTTTCTCATACATATATAAATATCTGTAAACTATTTCAAGATTTAATAGTCACACAATGGATTAAAAATAAGCATTATTATAATGAGAAATAATAAAACATGGTTAAACATATTTTATAAGATTCAATCATGATTTGTGAGATTCTGAATACAGGTCTTGTGAGAGTTTAGATCGCAAATTGAAAGAATTAAATCATAATGAAATATTTTTGATATATTAATATTTATTTTCTTGATTTTTTTATCATTATATCATCAATACCATGATTTATGATCATTAAAACATGGTTAGCATGATATGTGCGCTTGAAAAAATGATTATTCAAAATCATTATTTCTATTTTAAATTTTTTCTTGGATTCTTTCATTTGGGATTTTTCCTATCCCCAAATAATTTGTCATTATAGTGGTAAATACAATACATATATGATATTTATATACCCTCAGTGATATTCACTTACGTGGGATCTACTAGAGGATGGACTAAGGGAAATTTTCTCTCACGTGGCATTGTGGAATCATTAGTGGGGGTGGGTCATGATTGTAAATGATATGATGTGGGAACCAAGATAAAATTCCAATGAATTGGTTATTTTTTTGTTTTCATACATAACTTATTTGATTATGGGTTAATCAAAATCAATTATCAGAATATGTACATCATGTGATGTTTTCTTTGTAGTCAGCCTTGAATTATTCTTATGTCATGATTTATGATTTTTCCACATTCATATAATTCAATGATCTTATTATTCCATTATCAATATGATTCTCCTTAATAAGGATTATTAATGATATATTTCAATTATAATATACTTTTAGTACTACAAAATAATATCGTATTATTTATTAACACGTTTATTCTTGTATATTGATTTATTGGTCACCCTGTTATTTTATATATTCATCATGTAATCCTATATTCTTTTTGGGTAAAAAATGGACTTCGAGTTCATTATAGAGAATCGAATAGAGGAGTTTTGTTTTAGTTAATTAATATATATAAATCCTATTTTTTTGACACTAGTCCTCATGATCATTTCTTAGTGATTATTTAATTGTTATGTTGAAAATCATAAGAACAACTTGTAATATACATGGTTCTATATTTATGGAATCAGTAAAGATCATGTTATTTATTTGTATTAGGCATGTAAATCAATAGTGATAAAACTATATGCAATTCTGTATATTGGATAAAAATGTAATATATTATAGAAATATAGAGTGGGAATATTTCATGAAATTATATTCCTTTCAAGCTACCAATGTGGATTTGGATATAAAACTAATTTACATATGGGTAATAACCCCAACTAAGGAAGATTTCATATTAAATTAATCATAACCTGGTTCATTGTAATGTCACTTTGATGTACAATTATTTTTAAAAACCCATCATATATTATTATTAAAACTTATGAAGGCATTATGAACCATTTTAGAGGACTTGAATGAATTTTTATGCTAGAAAACCTAATGGTATTATTAACATGGACAAACAAGATTGATACATAAAGGCTCTAATGTTTTCATTTATATGTAATTTATATGTCATTCCATATGAAATCATAGTTTACCAATTTATTGATATTTTGTTGCATAAATTATCTACATTTATTTATTTCCTTTTTCTAAATGACTATATTCTAAATAAAATTAAGACAAATGATACTATTTCAAAATCATGAACATGAACATTCATGTTTAATTATAGTTCTATACATTAATTTATATTGTGCATGTTTAGTAGAACTATTCCCACAAAACTTCAAAACATGCGGGTGGTTTTGTATATTTGAACTGAAAAATGATTGACTCTTTAATCCAAATTATATTCCTACTCCCTTTACAATTTCTTTTGAACCAACAACCTAGAAAAAAAATTCAATCATCTTTTATGGGAAATTGATGATATATATTTAATAGATTGGATATCCTTATTAAATCCAAAAATCAACTGTTGGGACCAGGATATCATTCTTAATATACCATGATATCCATTAATTATTTACATGTATCAAGAGGAGTATGAATTTCATTTAGAATATTGCTATTTTATGTTTATATTATTTTCTTGTGGTCATATACATCATTCTAAAATAAATTTTACCAATAATAAAATTATTATTCATTAGAATCCAATTTTGATGGGAAATGATAATATCTTCCTTAATGGGAAGCAAGGTCAGCCTTTTGATTGAGTGGTTAAGTTATGAATTGTACTTATACTATGTTCTCCGAAAAATGCCAATAATCCTTATATAAACTCCACCATTGATTTAGATTATTAAATGAGGTTTATACAAGAAAATATAAAAGTTTTTCTATATGTATGAGTGATTCTTCATGATGTATTAAAGTCATAATAGTAACAAATTAAATATAAAAAAGTATCATCATCAATAGATAGTTTATATGTTTGATCATCTATTTGGGGGGGGAATTATTTATCTAAGGTAGTCCCTTGGTCGAGGTATCAATAATTAATAGTAAAGAATCATGATAGTCACATGAATTCAATTCAAATAAATTGTGGACACTATGAATAAAATTTGATGACCATTAGACTCACTAATTCACCCTAGGTCAATATGGAAATAATCAGTTTATTCAATATATATTTCCAAAAAAAATCATCTGGTAGATTTATTTATGTATTTATGAGATAATCCTATTCTAAGGGGAAGCATGTGCATAAAATTATTTATCTATTTAATAAATTAATAAAGGAGAATGCACTATATTTTTATAGTAAATATTATTTTTTGATGGATGATGTTCCATTCATTAGAATTGTTGCCACTAGAAATGAGATACTATTATACCCTTGATAGATAATGATAATTAAGGACTCCCCCATACCAAAATATTAAAATGATATCCATTGTTTCCATGGACTTTTTTGGTATTACCAATGATTTTTTAGGAATGTATTAATATTTTCTTACCCACAAAACAATGTAACTGTCACGACCCGCCCTCGGGGTCCGTGCCATGACTACCCCAAGCCCGCCTTCCATAGGCCAGGGGCTGGCGACTAGCACCAAGGCGTAAATCCCAGAAAAAGGGAAGGCATTGCCTTTGTAAAGTAAACAAACACCACAGAGTAAGCAAGCGGAAGTAAAACACTAAGTACAAAAAGAAGAGCTGAAAAGTAAAAAGGGGCCGGAAATACAAGCCCAACTGTAAAGTACAACTCGAAAGGGAAAACAGCGACTGAAAAGTAAAGCTGCTACGCTGAGATGTCCACTGGAAATCCCACCTGAAGGGTGGGTACAGATAGCTCCTCTGCTCCTCGGGTCCTGCCATCCGCTCCGAGTATGTCCCGCCCAGTGGTCCACCTCCGGGTACCGCCTCGTCGTATAGTCCACCTCCAGGTACCGTCCAGTCCTCGAACCTTCGGCTTCTGTCAGCACTGTCCGTCGTCTGCAACCAACACAACGAGGTGCGGGCATAGCCCGTGCAGGGGTGAGTATAACGATACTCAGTAGGGACCCCGAGACCCTCAAGGTCTCACTAAAACCAACAAGGATAAACACAAGAAGATCTCAACAGATAAACTCTACTTAGGTATATGCCCATACATATACCTAAGTTATCAAGTAACCCATCTCAATCATGAGGAAACACAAAGGTCAAAAGTCTCAGCTCAAACCAGGATTTTCATTATCGAAACCGTAACAGCTGAAGAGCTCCGTCTCTAGAGTGTACAGTGGTCCTGTCACGACTCCGAGGCTGCCGCTCACTAACCTAGGACTGCTGAAGTACTCCTCATGTCGAGTACTGCGGGTTTGCGGCCAACTACCTGGCGCTCCGTCCGCTGAGGGTCTGTCGCCAAATACCGGGCGCTCGCCCAAATAGCCTACTGAGGTACTCCTCCTGTCGAGTACCGCGGGTTTGCTGCCAACTAACAGGCGCTCCGTCCGCCGTGGGTCTGCTACCAACTACTGGGCGCTCCGTCCACTGGGCTAGTCGACTCACTCCAAGTCGAGTCGGTCAAGCAGTCGTCAGGTCTCAGCCGGCTACACGGTCTCCGTACTCTGCACGCTCGTCTCCGGGAGGGTCCGCTCCACGAGCTACTGGTCGATACTCCAAGAATCACAAAGTCCCACGAAGAAGTGTCTCAAAGGTCCGTCTCGTCACAGGGGTCTCAACGCAACAGACGGCGCGTCGATCAGACGCCCGGTCTGTGAGTTATAAGCCTATTCGTCCCAGGGGCCCGGTTGGTTTCGTGAGCGAAACCAATCCCGGCCGTATCTCAACTGTACCCCGAACTCCCATAGGGTAAACTCAAGGGACCGTTACTCAACGTAACCACCAACGCCGCTGTCGGCTCGTCAAGCGGTCGTCCTGTCTGTATGATATCAGCTTTTCCGTTCCAGGGGCCCGGTTGGATTTCGAGTACAATCCAACCCGGCCATACTCCGACTGTATTCAAAACTCGGGCGGAGTATGTCAAAAGTTCCGTCTCATCAAGATGAAGTCAACGAAACAGACGGCGCGTCAATCGGACGCCCGGTCTGTGAGTTATTGGCATTTTCGTCTCCGGGGCCCGGTTGGTTTTTAAGGCAAAACCAACCCCACCGTACTCCACCTGCGTCCAAACCTCGGGCGGAGTATGCCAAAAGATCCGTCTCACTAAAAGGAACACAACGCGACTGACGGTGCGTCAATCGGACGTTCGTAGCTCAAGATATGAGCGTTTCCGCTCCGAAGGCCCGGTTGGTTTCGTGAACGAACCAACCCGGCCGAACTCAAAGTTTACCGAAACCTTGAGTGCGATATACCAAAACGACCGTCTCGATCCAAGGATCGCGTTGCCGCAGACGGTTCGTCGATCGGAGGTCCGAGGCTCAAGTTATGAGCCAAAAACCAAAACTGGTTCGAAACGGGGGGGTCCGGGTCCGGGTCGACACGGCCCGACCCCCCCCCCCCCCCCCCCCCGGGGCCGGCGGCGGCGCGGCGGTGCGGCGGCGGCGGCGGTGGGCCGCGGGGGCGGCGGCGGCGGGCCGCGGCGCACGCGGGGGGCTAAGCCCCCGCTCTTCTGGATGGCGGCGCGGCTTTGCCGCGCCGTTTTTGACAAACGGCCCCCCTTTCCAGGGGGGCCCGCTAATTGGAAAACCGGGGGGCTGCTGCCCCCCCTCCTTAATGAACCCCCCCCCCCTCTTAAAGAGGGGGGTTTTCAAGGGTTGGCCGGGGAATTTAATTCCCCGGTTTGAAGTCATCCGGCCGGCCAACTGGCCGGCCGGTTTTTACCAACGGGACCAGAAATTCCGGTCCCGCCCTCGACTTCCGACGCCGGCGGCCCGGCCGCCGGTCTCCTCTTCTGCCGCGGCCCGGAACCGGCCGCGGTCTTCACGTCCCGCCGCGGCCCGGAACCGGCCGCGGTGTTCGTCATTCGGCGCGGTGCGACGACACCGCGCCCCTTTCGCCGTGACATGATTCCTTCCAACGCGGCGCGACGGCGTCACGTTCTTGAAGATTCTCCTCGGCGTAGCGCGACGGCGTTGCGTAAAAATATAAGTACAATCATCCGCGTGGTGCGACGGCACCACGCCACTTGCTTCCGCCCGCATGAATAATCATGAACGATGGAGGGGGGATTCAGCCGTGTTCGTGCGGTCCGGCCCCCCTCACGTTAAATTAATAACGCAACTTAAATAAATTAAGCCACACGTTATACTTGCTATTCACGATCAAGAAAAGGAATAATAAAGAAACAACAACCCCTACCTCGGGTATAAGGTTCGAAGATCGTTCTACGTTCCGCGGAAGACGACGTCGCGGAGGTCGGGCGACGCGGTCGTCGTTCGTCAAATTCAACGACGAAGAGGCGCGTCCGAAGAGGCACGTCGTTGGCGAATCCTTGTACGCCGACGAAGGTTGTCCGAGGAAGGTGCGGTGTTCTCTCTCGTTGACACCGAAGACGAAGAAGAGTGGAGCGGCGTTCTTCGTCGGAAACTTGAGCGTTCTACGTCAAGTCTTGAGGAAAGTCAAATAAAAAGGAAACAACGAACTCAAGAACCCCTACCTCGATAGTCGCACGTTGACGGAGTCGTGGAATATCGGTGTCGATTCCTTTGACGTCGGAGGAAGAGTCGTTGTCGAAGGCGTTCGTCGCAGAAAACCGTCGCGGAAGAGACGACGCGGAAGAAGAACGTCACGTCGCGGATACGGCGTCGCGGAAGGACCGTGTTCTTCGGGGGAGAAGTTCTTCGTTGAAGAACGACGTTCTTCGCGTTCTTCGTTGAGTTTGAAGAAGAAGAAGAAGAGGAGCTCTCCACCTCTCAAGAAGACAAACGATCAACCCAAAATAAAATAAGCTACACCTTACTTTATTTTCACTTTTCCAACCTTTCAAAAATTCAAAAGTTGAATTCAATTCATTAATTAAATCTAGAGTTGACAAAATTAAATGAAGAGATAAGTTGGCAAGAAATAAAGTAGGGAAGAGTTACGTAATTAAGAGGGGGTTTAGAGGGGTTAGGAAATTTGAAAAGAAAAAGGGGTTCGTGTGGGCCCCACCACACTTAATCCTCCCAAGGGAGGTTAAGTGGGTGTGGGTCCCACTTCCAACCACCTTTGGTAGGATCTTAAACAACCTAAAAATAAAATTTGTCTTACACAAATTTTATTTAGCTCAACTGAAAACCCAAAACATAACTTTCAACCCGCATCAAACGCAACTTCCGAAAAGGTCTCATTAAGCGAATATCGGCGCTGCGAGTTCATCTGTGCCCTCAGATTTCAATTCCGAGCACCGTATCAAATGTTAGAAATTCCCGCTCGTTCGTTCACTGAACGTACCCGAGCCAAACTTCGGAAATTAATTCCGGGCACTCCGGGCCTCGGAATCAGGTGCCGTCTGAAACCGCGCTCTTGTAAAATTCTAAATAAAATTAAGAAAAAATTTCCCTTGAATTTTACGGGTCTTTACATTACTCCCACCTCAGGGCTTTACGTCCCCGTAAAGATACATAAAAAACTAGGGAAACAAAAGAGGGTACTGAGCACGCATCTGAGCCTCCCGCTCCCATGTGCTCTCCTGGAGATTCTCGTGCCGCCATATGTTGCGCACAAGAGGAATCGATCGCCCAAGTAGGACCCGCTCCTGTCGATCCTCTATCTCCACCTGGACCTCCGTAAAAGTCGCCCCATCGTCAACGTCAAGCTCCTCAGCTGGAATACGTGGAAGATGTCGTGCACCCGGTGCAACTGAGGTGGTAGAGTCAGGCGATAAGCCACCTCGCCAACCTTGTTGAGGACCTGGAAGGGTCTGATGAAGCGCGGATATATCTTGCCGCCTCGGCCAAATCTCCGAATACCACGTCGAGGTGAGACCCGCAAGAAGACGTGGTCGCCATCCTCGAACTCCAGTGGCCTCCGCCTCCTGTCAGCGTATGACTTCTGCCGGCTCTGTGTTTTCCTCATCCGCTCCTGGATGACATGGACCTCTTCTGACGTGGCCCGGACCATCTCTGGTCCCACAAGAGCTGCGAGATTTCTTCTTTTCCGATAAGAGAAACCTAGTCTCATCCCCTGGATGAACCACATTCTTTGCCTAAAACAGTCAATCCTAACATGGATGATACTAATCCATACCAAGGATGACGTCGTAAGGCCTCGACGCTACTACTAAGAGATCCAACCGTTACTCTCGCCTCCAAGGGTTGAGTCACACTGTCGGCATCAGTGTGTTGTAACTGGTCTCCTCCAGTAGATGTCTCACAAGTGAGGGTCAAGTCAACAGTCAACTGGAACCTCTTAGTAACATCACAAAAGAGGACAGGAATGAAAACATCACAAAGGATGCGTCTTTTATTATTGCAGCTCATAATACAAGACGCTACACAAAAGCAACATCAACATGGAACTAGAAGTACAAAAGACGTATCCACTAGTTCCGCTCCTGTCCACCTGCTTTACTGTTGCTCAAGATTTTGTTGCTGCCTCAACCTTGGTGGCTCCCTCCAAGCCTGCGGATCGAGGAGTTGGATAGTCACGTGCCAGGTGACCCTTTCCGCGGCATGAGTAACACAACCTGCTCCTTGCACGGCTAGCTCTGTTCCCACTCCGGGTGCCCTGCACCACTGGTCCTAAAACCCGAGATCGCCCAACTGCTGGTCTGGTTCTCCTGGACCTCTGCATCATCTGTCTACTGCCCACAGATGACTCGGCTTCTGATCAAAAAACACGCGGTAAAGGCAGAATCTCCTGTACACGCTCGGGGTGTAGAGATACTGGCACAAACTCCACCCTGAAGAAGGTCTCGAAGTCTTCCCATGCGAAGTCCATCTCATCGCAAAACTGAAACAAGTGGCTCCACCACCTACCTGCTGCTGCGTGTAGTAGGCTCGCAGCGAGGATCACCATGAGGTCTGCTGGTGTCCTCACTAGCCTAAACACTCGTACCACTGCCTCCAGCCAGTCCTCTGCAGCCCTGGGATCCGTCTCCCCGCGAAACCTGGGCGGTCGCTGGTGCTGAAACTCATGCAGTGCGCTGAGGCGACGTGCATCGTCAGCGGCTGCTGCTGGAAGCATCGGGGGCTCGGCGGGTAGAGCTACCACCGGTGCCACTGCTGACAAAGGGCCATGTACCGAAGCCTCGTCGCTCGACAGACTGTCAGCACGCTCATCCCTCCGGGCTCTAGCTGATCGTCTGAGAAAAGACATCCTGAAAGAAACAACGTAACACGATCAAACGATTATACCTGGTGAGCTGACCTGGTTTGAGCTGTTTTAAGGGGAAAAACTTTTGAAAACACACATGCAATCATTGTTTTCGTGCACAAAGTCGGAAATCAGTTGTCAGGGTCCTGGTGTATGGATACGTCGGCCGCCCGCACCAACACTGGACTCCCTGAACTGAAAACCACACTCGGTACCCTTAACACTATTGCTTCACAGAAAGAAAGATCAAAGTCTGCGGTAGAACCGAACTCCTCGGATACCAATTTGTCACGACCCGCCCTCGGGGTCCGTGCCGTGACTACCCCAAGCCCGCCTTCCATAGGCCAGGGGCTGGCGACTAGCACCAAGGCGTAAATCCCAGAAAAAGGGAAGGCATTGCCTTTGTAAAGTAAACAAACACCACAGAGTAAGCAAGCGGAAGTAAAACACTAAGTACAAAAAGAAGAGCTGAAAAGTAAAAAGGGGCCGGAAATACAAGCCCAACTGTAAAGTACAACTCGAAAGGGAAAACAGCGACTGAAAAGTAAAGCTGCTACGCTGAGATGTCCACTGGAAATCCCACCTGAAGGGTGGGTACAGATAGCTCCTCTGCTCCTCGGGTCCTGCCATACGCTCCGAGTATGTCCCGCCCAGTGGTCCACCTCCGGGTACTGCCTCGTCGTATAGTCCACCTCCAGGTACCGTCCAGTCCTCGAACCTTCGGCTTCTGTCAGCACTGTCCGTCGTCTGCAACCAACACAACGAGGTGCGGGCATAGCCCGTGCAGGGGTGAGTATAACGATACTCAGTAGGGACCCCGAGACCCTCAACGTCTCACTAAAACCAACAAGGATAAACACAAGAAGATCTCAACAGATAAACTCTTCTTAGGTATATGCCCATACATATACCTAAGTTATCAAGTAACCCATCTCAATCATGAGGAAACACAAAGGTCAAAAGTCTCAGCTCAAACCAGGATTTTCATTATCGAAACCGTAACTGCTGAAGAGCTCCGTCTCTAGAGTGTACAGTGGTCCTGTCACGACTCCGAGGCTGCCGCTCACTAACCTAGGACTACTGAAGTACTCCTCCTGTCGAGTACTGCGGGTTTGCGGCCAACTACCTGGCGCTCCGTCCGCTGAGGGTCTGTCGCCAAATACCGGGCGCTCGCCCAAATAGCCTACTGAGGTACTCCTCCTGTCGAGTACCGCGGGTTTGCTGCCAACTAACAGGCGCTCCGTCCACCGTGGGTCTGCTACCAACTACTGGGCGCTCCGTCCACTGGGCTAGTCGACTCACTCCAAGTCGAGTCGGTCAAGCAGTCGTCAGGTCTCAGCCGGCTACACGGTCTCCGTACTCTGCACGCTCGTCTCCGGGAGGGTCCGCTCCACGAGCTACTGGTCGATACTCCAAGTATCACAAAGTCCCACGAAGAAGTGTCTCAAAGGTCCGTCTCGTCACAGGGGTCTCAACGCAACAGACGGCGCGTCGATCGGACGCCCGGTCTGTGAGTTATAAGCCTATTCGTCCCAGGGGCCCGGTTGGTTTCGTGAGCGAAACCAATCCCGGCCGTATCTCAACTGTACCCCGAACTACCATAGGGTAAACTCAAGGGACCGTTACTCAACGTAACCACCAACGCCGCTGTCGGCTCGTCAAGCGGTCGTCCTGTCTGTAAGATATCAGCTTTTCCGTTCCAGGGGCCCGGTTGGATTTCGAGTACAATCCAACCCGGCCATACTCCGACTGTATTCAAAACTCGGGCGGAGTATGTCAAAAGTTCCGTCTCATCAAGATGAAGTCAACGAAACAGACGGCGCGTCAATTGGACGCCCGGTCTGTGAGTTATTGGCATTTTCGTCTCCGGGGTCCGGTTGGTTTTTAAGGCAAAACCAACCCGACCGTACTCCACCTGCGTCCAAACCTCGGGCGGAGTATGCCAAAAGATCCGTCTCACTAAAAGGAACAAAACGCGACTGACGGTGCGTCAATCGGACGTTCGTAGCTCAAGATATGAGCGTTTCCGCTCCGAAGGCCCGGTTGGTTTCGTGAACGAACCAACCCGGCCGAACTCAATGTTTACCGAAACCTTGAGTGCGATATACCAAAACGACCGTCTCGATCCAAGGATCGCGTTGCCGCAGACGGTTCGTCGATCGGAGGTCCGAGGCTCATGTTATGAGCCAAAAACCAAAACTGGTTCGAAAAGGGGGGGTCCGGGTCCGGGCCGACCCGGCCCGACCCACCCCCCCCCCCCCCCCGGGGCCGGCGGCGGCGGCGCGGAGGTGCGGCGGCGGCGCGGCGGCGGCGGCGCGGCGGTGCGGCGGCGGCGGCGGGCCGCGGTGGCGGCAGCGGGCCGCGGCGCACGCGGGGGGCTAAGCCCCCGCTCTTCTGGATGGTGGCGCGGCTTTGTCGCGCCGTTTTTGACAAACAGCCCCCCCTTCCAGGGGGCCCGCTAATTGGAAAACCGGGGGGCTGCTGCCCCCCCTCCTTAATGAACCGACCCCCCCCCCCCCCCTCTTAAAGAGGGGGGTTTTCAAGGGTTGGCCGGGGAATTTAATTCCCCGGTTTTAAGTCATCCGGCCGGCCAACTGGCCGGCCGGTTTTTTACCAACGGGACCGGAAATTCCGGTCCCGCCCTCGACTTCCGACGCCGGCGGCCCGGCCACCGGTCTCCTCTTCCGCCGCGGCCTGGAACCGGCCGCGGTCTTCACGTCCCGCCGCGGCCCGGAACCGGCCGCGGCGTTCGTCATTCGGCGCGGTGCGACGGCACCGCGCCCCTTTCGCCGTGACATGATTCCTTCCAACGCGGCGCGACAACGTCGCGTTCTTGAAGATTCTCCTCGGCGTAGCGCGACGGCATTGCGTAAAAATATAAGTACAATCATCCGCGTGGTGCGACGACACCACGCCACTTGCTTCCGCCCGCATGAATAATCATGAACGATGGAGGGGGGATTCGGCCGTGTTCGTGCGGTCCGGCCCCCCTCACGTTAAATTAATAACGCAACTTAAATAAATTAAGCCACACGTTATACTTGCTATTCACGATCAAGAAAAGGAATAATAAAGAAACAACAACCCCTACCTCGGGTATAAGGTTCGAAGATCGTTCTACGTTCCGCGGAAGACGACGTCGCGGAGGTCGGGCGACACGGTCGTCGTTCGTCAAATTCAACGACGAAGAGGCGCGTCCGAAGAGGCACGTCGTTGGCGAATCCTTGTACGCCGACGAAGGTTGTCCGAGGAAGGTGCGGTGTTCTATCTCGTTGACACCGAAGACGAAGAAGAGCGGAGCGGCGTTCTTCGTCGGAAACTTGAGCGTTCTACGTCAAGTCTTGAGGAAAGTCAAATAAAAAGGAAACAACGAACTCAAGAACCCCTACCTCGATAGTCGCACGTTGACGGAGTCGTGGAATATCGGTGTCGATTCCTTTGACGTCGGAGGAAGAGTCGTTGTCGAAGGCGTTCGTCGCGGAAAACCGTCGCGGAAGAGATGACGCGGAAGAAGAACGTCACGTCGCGGATACGACGTCGCGGATGGGCCGTGTTCTTCGGCGGAGAAGTTCTTCGTTGAAGAATGACGTTCTTCGCGTTCTTCGTTGAGTTTGAAGAAGAAGAAGAAGAGGATCTCTCCACCTCTCAAGAAGACAAACTATCAACCCAAAATAAAATAAGCTACACCTTACTTTATTTTCACTTTGCCAACCTTTCAAAAATTCAAAAGTTGAATTCAATTCATTAATTAAATCTAGAGTTGACAAAATTAAATGAAGAGATAAGTTGGCAAGAAATAAAGTAGGGAAGAGTTACGTAATTAAGAGGGGGTTTAGAGGGGTTAGGGAATTTGAAAAGAAAAAGGGGTTCGTGTGGGCCCCACCACACTTAATCCTACCAAGGGAGGTTAAGTGGGTGTGGGTCCCACTTCCAACCACCTTTGGTAGGATCTTAAACAATCTAAAAATAAAATTTGTCTTACACAAATTTTATTTAGCTCAACTGAAAACCCAAAACTTAACTTTCAACCCGCATCAAACGCAACTTCCGAAAAGGTCTCATTAAGCGAATATCGGCGCTGCGAGTTCATCGGTGCCCTCGGATTTCAATTCCGAGCACCGTATCAAAAGTTAGAAATTCCCGCTCGTTCGTTCACTGAACGTACCCGAGCCAAACTTCGGAAATTAATTCCGGGCACTCCGGGCCTCGGAATCAGGTGCCGTCTGAAACCGCGCTCTTGTAAAATTCTAAAGAAAATTAAGAAAAAATTTCCCTTGAATTTTACGGGTCTTTACAATAACAAGAAATGGTGTCATGTTTTTATTAACATGTTAATGACAAGAGGCCATTATCAAATTATTAGAATGTCTTATAACAACTCTAGCCCCTATAGTTCCCTCATCTATGAAACTATTCTTTTTATATACTGATGATTAAAAAACGTTTGGGTGATATTTTAATGAATTATGAAAAAATGATAGCATAAGACATTGTGATGTTTAATGTTCAATAAAGAAAAATACAACACATGATCTATAGTATGTTGCAGTAATCTTAACATTAAATTTTTAATACAATTACCACTACAGGGAGTGGTTTCAGATATATGTAAATAATAATGGAGATAAATATATTCACACAGGGTATATGATTTATAAGGGCTACTGATGATAGTTAAAGAGAATCAATTATTATTATTACTAAACAAACTGCATTCCTTGGATGTAAAAAAAATAAAGATGTAATATTTAAATGTGATATGAAAATGTATCAACGATGATATCTAACAATGATAGAAAATTCATACAAATTCATATTATAGAAATTATAATTATAATGGAAGGTACAATTTAATTCATTTCTCATGTGATCACTCAACTATACCTTATGGAGTGGATAAAATATGCTCAAAGAGATGATGTAGAAATATTGAAGAATGTGGGATCTGTAATAAAATTTAATTCATGTAATATTAAAATTGATGATGAAGATATTTTAATATATGATAATCATTAAGAGTACCATAATATATGAATATAAAAACATGATCTATTGAATGATAAACATATCCTAGGATTCTCCATCAACATAGGGAGCATGAAAAAGTATTGAGATCCCCAATAACACTATTGGTCAGAAAATATGATGAATGAGATCTGAGATTATTTATATAAATTCCTAGAATGTCTATAGGTAATGTATGAAATGTAAAATAATGTTGGGATGATGCATCCATTTCACATTCCAATATGTATATGGAAAAATATTACCATGGACTATGTAACTCGAATTTCTACAAAATCAATATGAAATAATTCTATTTGTTTTTTGGGAATCCACTTATAAATTCTAATCATTTAATTAATTTTTGAAATGACTTTTTGACCAACCACCAACAAAATATATATATCAGATAAGTTTATAGGATATATTGAACAACATTATTTATTTTATATAATTTATATCGATGATTAAATTCACGTTATAGAATTGTATCAAGTAATCAGTTATAAATTTAAATTTATTATCACACACGAAATTATTTCTAATATCCATTTAAAACATGAAATATATATTACATTTAGATAGAATATATAAAATACTTTTACAGATGAAACCATCATCACCTTCAACTATTCATGGTATGGAATGATAATAATTTCCACTAAATTATATAAATGGATCTATTTGAATCCCTTTGTGGTAATAGGTCTTGAAAATACATATTATTTCATTATGATGTTAAATTAATGATTTATGTACCAAAAATGGTTGATTAAATGTTAAAAACAAGTATGAACATTCAATGGTATGTTATTTATTTTCATAGTCAAAAGAAGATCTATGATGAGATTTGATGATGAGATATTGAGTTATAAGTTAGAGCTAATGTGTTCCATGACATATATATATGGACAAAAATCAAGATTGTTTTGGGTAAAGGGTAATACAACAACCATTTACATCGATCATTTTTTTATTCATGATCTCATCGGTGTAGTGTTTTATTGAATCAAATATCCCCAAATCCATTCTCATGTAAAAAAATTAATTCAACATATCCCCAATGAGGATGTACATATACCATAACTAACTTGTATTGAAATCAAAGACTGTAATATTTATTAATTTCCACCATTATGAATTGTATCCAATAAATAATATAGAATATATTGATAAAATAATTTAAAAGATGAAAAATAACATACTCAAAGTAGTATAGAGGAACACTAAGAATGTGAAGGTGATAATGGAATAGAAGGAATCCCTGATGCAGATGTACGCTCATTGGTTATCACTGTAGTTTGTAAAATTAAATTTCCTAGATAAAATATCGAAATTGGAGATTAAAGTAATGACCAATATTATTAACAATTGAATTTCCATTATTTTAATTGTTCAATTATGAGTTATATAGTATATAAAATGAATCACATAAAGCTTTTCCCCCACTTCTTGGCTGTAGGAGGGGGGGAGGATGATTTGGTTTTACTACACCTGAAGCCCTAGACCCCCTTTGTACATTTTACTAACCCTAATTATCTTCTGATGTTTCTGATGATTGCGCTAAATCTGAAGGCGCCTGATCTTCATCATGGATATCCTCATCTTCCGATCTCAGTGTTGGATTTCTCAGAAGCGACGAGGAACCTAGACCTAGACCTAGTGGCTCCATTTAACTCTGTAATTGTAACATCCCAAGTAAATGAAGAATAAGACATATTTCGTATTTATTAATATTTGTCAATTAAGTTTTCATTTTACTTTAATGGGGTTTCTATGTTCGATAGCATACCTGATACACAATAACAGGTTTCTTTGAAATCTTAGATTTCACACTAATAATATAATATTATTATTTTAAATGGCAGTTAACTCCTAGACATTGTATTGGAGGGAATTAATAAAACTAACTACAATATGGTTTTACATATTTTTTAAATGTATTTACATTTATCTAATAAAAGTTAGAGGCTTAAAATGTGAATGTATCTAATTTTAACCATTATTTACATTAAAATGTCGATTTGTCGCCATTTAATGTAGAACCCTCTTTAATTATATTTTTGTTCACCATAATACATTATAATTAAACAAATAAAATACTTATTTAAAATAGAGTCATCAAATTTTACTTTGGGTAAGTTTTTGGTATTTTTCTGATAAAGTTCATTTTTTCATGAATAGTGAAAAATATTGTATTTTAATTCAAATGTGCCTTTTAATAATGTTTATTTATATGGTCAGATTATATTTCAAATTGGTTTTAAATTTTAATTAAAATATACTTATAACATTTAATCCAATTTTTGTCATTGAAATTAATTTAACTTTGAAATTGGTTATAAAAATGTATCAATATTTTGATAGTTATTGTTTCTTAAAAACACGTTATTTGTTTTGATAACAGAAATTAATTTTAAAATTAATTAATGCTCCTTAATGTTTTTAATTTGTAAAAATATACATCATTTTTGAGTTTGGAATAACAAATAATGCTAAGGATGATATTTTGGTATTTTTCTGAAAAACTTCAATTTTTGATGAATAGTGAAACCACTTAGTGGTAGTAAAAGAAACTGACTTTTTCATTTAAATGAGATTTTACCACTTCTGTGAATTTAATTTAGAATAATCCGATGAACATTTTTGTTATTAAGAATTAAAATTTGGTTCATTAGGATGAAAATATTTTTTGGTGAATAGTAACTTTTGACTTTTATTTACCGTGGTTAAAGATAAATAAGGTAATTCTAGGTAAAAAGAATATTATAATAATTCAAAATTAACTTCACACTTGTCCTAACCTTATTTTATTAGTAGTGGCCGACCATGGGTATCCTTTGGAAGATTTTGGGACCCCATGGAGCCACTTATGAAAGATAATAACACTTTAGATTAATTAATTTAATGTAACGACAAAATTTACATTAACCAAAATATTTTATTAATTAATTTTTATATGTTGTTATATTAGTCATATTTTTTACTATAAATATTTATTGGAAATATAATAAAATTTCGTAAATGATAGTATTTTTTTATAATTTTTAGACATCGAATAAATTAAATTAATCATGACATAATAATGATGCAATATTTACATCATTAATAAATGATTAAAATAAATAATATTATAATGATTAAAATATTATCCATAACATGTCCAATTATTATTGGATGATTTTATTTAGAATATGATTTATATTATATTCTACCTTATTGATTTTTGTAACATTAGAAACCGAATATCATTATATAATAAAATAATGTTTTCACACATTCTTAAAGAGCCCCTCCTCTCCATCATAAAAGGAGACCATTTCTATCCAATTTCTCACACCTCTCAAGCAAGTTGGATCATCCAAACTCTGCCCAATTAATCTCCCTAAATCCCTATCCTCCTCCTAGAATCCTTAACTTAGGCATAAAGAATTTCAAGAATTCATTTTGTTTAATCCAAAGAGATTTACCCCAATTAAAGGTAGCAGTTTCTCTTAAATTGTATTCATTTATTTTACTTCTCCAACCCCTAAAAACTTTTTCATTCCTTTCTTTTGTAAAAACAACTGTATACTCAATATAATAGGATGTTTTTATACGAAGGATTATAACTACTTCTACACACACCTCCATATAATGGATGAAGACAAGAATGTTTCTGTGGATGGCCAACTAATGCCTCACGAAATGATGATTGTTCAAATATCTCTAACCGCCTCTCACAGTGGCCATTATGATGGAACTGTATTTATATATGATATATATTATGTTTATCATTTCCTTATTCTTTTTTACTTACCATTTATATCACTCGTTTATGGTTTCTATAGTCGGTAAATACGATAATCTCATTTGAGGAAGTGCGGACTACCACCCCCTCAAGGTGATTTGATTCGTTGATGCCTTATGTTGGATGTAAAAAAGTATGGAGTTAATGATATTATATATTAAATTATACTGGAATTATAATATACCTATGTAGAATTATGTTTTATTTCCATTAAAATAATAAATTTAAATGAATGTAGCGTTCATGCGTACGTACCACTTACCGTCTCCATGAATGGTGCATTTCATTTCTTACCATAAATGTTATGTACTATTATAAAAACATGTATATGATAGATATATATGATATATATTATATCCAAATAATGATATCATTATTGATATAATGAACCTTTGACCACATTAACAACATGCAATTATAAGAAGTCCATTTTTAACTCAAGTGCCAAATATCGACAAAACAAACGTTATTAACTTAAATGTTTGGATAATGTTTATAACATGATACTAAGTGATATAAAAGGAATAATAAACTTGAAAAAGGTTCTCATGCAAGAAGAAATTAACTTTATTTTATTATTAAGGAGATTAAATAATGATCTAGTCATGTCAGACACGAGTTAAGGGACTTCGTCTCAATCTCTTTTCATTGAGGCATACTTTGTTTTAATACACGATTTTGTTTTAAATGTTGTATAAACACCTTTGAATTCTCCTTTATTTCAAAGGGAATATTTTTTTATAAAGCGTTTTACTGAACGACAAAAATTAATTTTTTTGTTAATGTAAGCGGTGACAATGACCTTTCCACCGCCGTGAGTATTATTTGATCTTTGGCTTCCTTAACAAGCCAGAATGTATATAAAAGGAAAAATAAATACCATATAATATTTTTATGTATTTTGGTATAGAAAATTATATATATAATGGATTTATTATTTCAATGTCTTGAAATGATATTTTTTTTTATTTAAATGTGGAAATGTTATCTTTCCATTATGATTATGTTCTGTGTTATGATCATGTTATGGTTCTTGGAAATTATTTACGTATATGGGTGGTTCCTTGATAAAACTATGGAGGATGAGCCTGAGATATCTCTCCAATGCATTGGCTAACGTGACAGAGGTAAAATTTGAATTTTTCTCTGAAGAGATTTAAGGAATAAACTGTGATGGGTATTCCAAAGTAACGCCCTAGGTAGCTGCGATAGTTACAATGTAAGTATGGTTTAGATTCCGCATGTTACCATTATGATTTAGAATTTCTAAGTGTCATTAATAAATCTTATGATTTCATGAGGTATGTAAAAGAGTTCATGTTTTGTATGTATTTATGAACACGTGTTTTCATTCATTATTTCATAACCATTACTGAGCCTTTTTGATCATCCTATGTTTTCAAATGTTTTCACAGGACGTAAAGATGAATAGGGTCAAAGATGGGATCAAGGAAAAGTCATGCTATCTAAAACATGACACTAGACATTACTAAATTTTTAGAGTTTTTATTTAATTAAAAAATGGAAACTGTGTAGAAGTTTCTACCTTGTAATCTATTGAGATGTAATATTTATGTACTAATTCTCTAAAACTATAAACCTAAAAAGATCCTCAATGTGAATTATTCATTTAAATAAATATTATGTAATGTTTACAGCATGTTCTTTATAGTTGGTATAAGATGTTGGTTTATATAACTTTAAGAGTTAGGGTGTTGTGAAATAAATGTCCATAAAGTAATATTGAAATAATATAGCATTTACAGGTTACAATGTTTCTTCTCCTAGGATATTTCTTTGTTCGGAATGGTTTTCCATAGAGGAAACATGGCAGCTATGTTGCGATGACATCCGAAGGAAGACAACCTTCCAAATCAGCAACCTGAGATGGTCGGAATCAGAACTGAATAGTTTTTTACAGTGATGGAACAATTGACTCAGGCGATAAACGGTGGTGGTATCCATGTATGAGATCATCCAGATCAACCACCGAGGAACATGTAATTAGTGGAGAATTTCATGAGGCAACATCCCCCATCATTTAGAGGATCATATGACCATGTGCTAGCAGAAGGGTGGATTAAAGTAGTGGATAATATTTTCAATGTCATGGGTTTTTCAGAACATCAAAAGGTTAGTCTTGTTGTTTTCCATTTTTATGGTGAAGCTGATCAGTAGTGGTCATCGGTGATAAATATCAGTGATAGTGAAGAGATTGATGCTCTCGATTGGGATGAATTCAATGGTATGTTTCTTGAAAAATATTTTCCTAAGGATTATTGTCTTAGGATGGAAAAAATATTTCATGGAATTTATGCAGGAGGATGACTCAGTGGCTGCTTATGAAGAAAAATTCACTCGACTGGCAAGGTATGCTCCAAATTTCATTCGATATCTTGATAGTAAAATCAACCATTTTTTACTTAGTATTAAATCTAAAGTATAGAAGTGATTTATCTTCTTGTGAGTTCAAATGTTATGAAAAACATGTTCGTTGCGCGGAGAAGGTGGAAATTGAGTTTTCCGATGATCATGTATTCTTTGAAAAACAATAGAATAAGAGGTTGAGGTGGTATGAGAAATGGAAGAACTCTTCAAAAAATTATGATGTTAAGATACTTAAGTTTAGAGATTGTGAAAATTGTGGTAAAAGAATGTTGGGGAATGTCTTTTGAATTCTGGTAAGTGCTACAAATGTGGTAAAATGAGACAAAAGGCTCGAAATTTCACTAATAATGATCAGGGTAATGGTAAAACAAAATCTGATTTAGAGTCAGTAAAATGGTTTTAGTGTAATGAAATGGGTCATTATGAAAATGAATGTCCAACAAAGAACTCAACCGATGGAAATCCGCTAGACTACAAAAGAAAGGGGTGGCGAAATCCTTTGCAACTACTTCAGCAGATGTTGGTCCAACAAATGAAGTAGTATCAGGTAGACTGTTTGTTTGTTCATATTATTCCAACATGTTGTTTGATTCAGGGTCTACACACTCTTTCTTTTCTGAGAAGTTTTCTAGTAAATTGGGAATTCCAACTCATTATATGAATACTGAACTTATGGTAAAAACACCTGGAGGAAATGTTGAGACAAACAGAAAACATAAGAACATTACTATCCTTGTTTGTGGAAAGTATCTACCTGTAAACCTTATTGTTTTGCCTCTAGTAGAGTTTGATGTTATATTGGGCATGGATTTGCTTTATGTTTATCATGATAAGATTGACTGAAGAGCTAAAGTGGTTTCTTTTTAGAATGATTTTCAGTTTCTGTACAAGAATGAACCCTTTAATTTGATAACCTATCAGGAAGTCGAAAAATGGGTAAAATATGGAAATGAATGTTACCTTGCACATATAGTTGAAAACAAAGGAACCATTTAGATTAATGATGTTCCGGTGGTAAATGAGTACCATGATATTTTTCCTGATGAGTTTCATAGTATTATTCCTGACCGGGAAGTTGAATTTACTGTTGACTTAGTTCCTGATGCTATGCCAATTTCAAAACCCCCATATCGAATGGCTCAAATTTACCTTTTAGTGTTAAATAATCAATTGCAGGAGTTATTAGATAAAGGTTTCATTCAACCTAGAACATCACCATGGGGTTCCCCTATCTTGTTTGTTAAAAAGAATGATGGTTCAATGAGACTTTGCATTGATTATAGAGCATTGAATAACATCAATGTTATGAATAAGTATCCTTTTCCTCATATCATTGATTTGTTTGATCAGCTCTAGGGAGCTCAGTATTTTTCTAAGATTGACTTGAGGTTGGGGTACCATCAGTTGAAAGTAAAGGAAGTAGACGTTCCGAATACTGTGTTTTGTTGTAGATATGGCCATTATGATTTTGTAGTTATGCATTTTGGGTTAACCAATGCACATGTTGTATTCATGGATCTCATGAATAGAATTTTCCGTGAGTTCATGGATATGTTTTTAGTTGTTTTCATTGATGATATTTTGGTTTATTCCAAAAGTAAGGAGGAACATGAAATTTATTTAAGGGTTTTCTTGCAATCCTTATAAGAAAAGAAACTATTTTGTAAATTCAGAAAGTGTGAGTTTTGGTTACAACAAATTTCTTTCCATGGTCACATTGTTTCCAAAAATTGCATAACTGTTGATCCTGGTAAAACAAAAGATGTTGATGAATGGCCAAGACCCATAAATATAACTGGTATCCATATTTTTCATGGTTTGGAAGGTTATTAACAGAGGTTTGTTGAAAAGTTTTCACAGTTATCTAGTACAATGACTAAGTTAACTCTAAAAGGTGTTATGTTCATCTAGAAAGATGAATGTGATGATTGATTTCAGGAATTTAAAAGAAGATTGGTGAATGATCATGTTTTGGAACTTCCTTCCAGAAATGGTGAGTTTTTTATCTATGGGTGATGCTTCATTGAAAGGACTGGTTTGTGTCTTAATGTAATATGATCTTGTAATTGGTTATGCTTCATGTCAATTGAAACCACATGAGTTAAATTATCCTACACATGATTTGGAATTAGCTGCTGTTGTTTTTTCTTTAAAAATATGGATGCATCACTTGTATGGAGTGAAGTGTGAAATATATACAGATCACAAAATTTTGATGTTTTTATTCACTCAGAAATAATTGAACATTAGGTAGAGGGTATGGGTGGAATTAATCAATGATTATGATTGCGCAATCCTTTATCATTTGGGGAATGAAAATAAAGTGGCTGATGCATTGAGTCGAAAAAGTAATATTTAATTAACCATGTTACGTTTGGGCCAAAATCCATTGGTTTTTGATTTGATGAAATTTTCAATAGAAGTTGTTGTTACAGGAAATTATACTATTTTCTTTCAGGTGTCAGTGAAATCATCTCTATTAGACAGAATTAAGCAAACGCAGATGCAAGACAGTGAGTTGCAGAAAAAGGTAGAGTTGATTCAGAATGGTAATTTGTCTTATTTTAATGTTGATAATGAATGTGTTTTGAAATTTGGAAAGATAATATGTTTTAATTGTGATTCACAGGTGAAGAATGAGTTGTTATGTGAATCTCATAGTTCTCCATTTTCAGTTCATCCTGGCAGTACTAAGATGTACAGAGATAATCGGGAGTATTACTGGTGGGATGGAATGAAAAGAGATATTGCTGATTTTACTCTGAAGTGTTTGACATGTTAGCAGGTTAAAGCAGAGCGGCAGTTACCAAAAGGGATGCATCATCCTTTACCGGTGCGAGAGTGGAAATGGGTAAATATATCCAGGGTCTTTTTTGTGAGATTACCAAAGACATCTCGAGGTAATAATGCAATCTGGGTTATAGTTTACCGATTGACTAAATCTTCTCATTTCCTTCCTATTAAAGATACTTTGTTTCTATATCATATTTCTCGGTTGTATGTTAAAGAGATAGTCAGGTTGCATGGAGTTCCCCTCTCCATTGTATCTGATTGTGATCCCAGGTTCACTTCTAACTTTTTCAAAAGCATTCAGAAGTCATTTTGTACTGTATTAAACATTAGTAAAACTTTTCATCCTCAATTAGATGGGCAGTCAAAATGAACAATTCAGTCCTTAGAGGATATGCTACATTCTTTCTCGATGGATTATTAGGGATGTAGGGAGCAACACTTTGCATTGGTTGAATTTTCATTTAATAATAGTTTTCATTCTAGTATAAAGATGGCTCCATTTGAGGAATTATATTGAAATAATTGACGAATTCCAACATTATGGGATAAAGGTGGTGAAAGGTAGCTGATTGAACCAGAATTGGTAGAAGAGATGGCAGAGAAAGTTTGGTTGATTCAGAAGCACATGAGAACAACTCCGAGCATATAGCAATGTTTTGCAGATAACCGGAGGAAAGATCTTTCCAACTCCCAAGAGGACATTTTAACCACCAACACACTATGGAGGCTTATATTAAATAAATTCTAGCTAAACTCAATTTTATTATTATTTTTAAGAATGCCCAAAAATTAACCTCAACTCTTGACTCACTATCGTTGAAGTAAAATTCTTCTTAAGTGAATATTGGTACTACGAGTTCAACAGTGCCAATGGATTTCAATTCCGAGAACCGGTTCAAAAGTTATAAAAACCCGCTTGTAAGTTTACTTAACGTACCTGAACAAAATATCATAAATTGATTCAGTGTAGACTGGGCCTAAGAATCAAGAGCCGTAAATTTTCGCGGACTCATAAAATTGCCATGTATTAAAAAAAATTCCACGGGATTTCTGAGTCATTATAATGCTCTTTATTACACACATAAACATAATTTATTTTATAAAACCATCAGTTGATAAAACAATATATATTAATAGGTATAGTGTCTTTGGGGATTAGAAGCATTACATAACAATATAAAACATAGAACACATCATATTTAAAGAAAACTTATTTTACAAGACCATAACATTCCTTGTACATAGCGGTGTATGGTATAGGGTGTGGACATTCATAAGAAAAGGGTGAGAAATAAAGACCATTAAGGGATTAAAAAGGAATAACAGTAAGAATATAGTACATGTTTCGAAGTCGTCATTTCAATGAAGCATAAGGGAATCATGAACATAAAGGTATTATAAAGCATGATTTTCCTTACCTGTAAATGTGGCAACAACATTTAACATGATTTTAGGATGAGACATGTTTTTGTAACATTTATCACGAGTAAACCCTCAATTCACATTAATTTCAATTAGTAAAACCTAATTTCACTATGATGTATCATGATACTAATCATTACCCCTTGAATTGGAGCGCTATCAGGGACCACCCTTCATAAAAATTTAATTTCATGCATAATTGTGCGACATGTATAATATTGAATGGATTCATTACACCTAATCATTTATTACCTGATAAAGGAATGTGGAATTAAAACATGAAACTATATAATCAATATTTAAATGTTCATGAAATTGGGAACCCTTGATATGAAATTGGCATGCCATTCACTGCACAATGACTTTGTCTTGGATAAATCACAGTGCAATTTTGGCAGCATAACGACGTGACATAAACATTTATAAAAATGGTTGATGGTTGAGAAGGGGTTGTATCATAATATTTATATGAAATGGACTATTAGGGGGGTCATTTAGATACATGTCCCATTATATGTAATGGAATTTAGATTCATAAAACAACCAAATTTATTAAATGTAAATGAGGGGAGAAAAATCCCTTATGGAATTTTGGCATGGTAAAAGGTGTAGATGTGAGGCATTAATGAGAGATTAAGGGTACTATAATAATTCAAAAATAAATAGGGATATATTGGGGAGGTGTTAAATCATTCCCCTTAATAAAGAGGGATATGTTAAGGGTTCCATTATATAGAAATGTGATTCCAATGGCTTGAAAGGGGCTTGAGAGAGGATTCATGGGAGCTTTGAGCACCATTGGAGAATTTTAGAGAGATGAGCACAGAGGTTGCTCAAGAATGAAAGTCTTTAATTTAAGAGGAAGAGGAATCATGGGTAGGTTTATATAGGAAAATAGATGAAATTTTATGTTATTTAGGATTTGGGAACCACACATTAATCTAATGAAAAAAATGAACCATCTCATCTATTTTGTCAAAGAGGAGTGGAACAAAGTATTTTATCAGGACAATGGTGAAACTTATTAAAATATTGGGCTTTTATATGTGGAGGTGAGTCACATTCTAATGGAAATCATTTTAAAAGGATAATATGTTTTATAAGTATTGGAGGGTCCAATTAATCCTTGTAAAATAAATCAAAAAAACCTAAAATCAAATTATTTTAGGTTTGATTAATTTATTTTATAGAACATACCATTTATAGTATTTTATTACATCACTATTATGTCATTATGATGTCATAAAACACGTTATACAATGACATGATATTTAATTTTTACACAAAAGTTCAATTGTCTCAGAAAATTATGAAATATTAACAATAGGTTATTTTAGATATCCTGATTTGAAAAATAATAATCAATTTATATAAATAATTTTATAAACATGTGAATTTTCACATAAAAAATAAAAATGACATTTATCAACATTTCATGGATTTGACAAAAACAATTTTCTAAAATTAATAAAAATTACAATTTAATTCATAAAAATTATACGATCATATATATTTAATAAAAATTAATTTAATAATATTATTAAAATATTATTTAATTCAAAAAACCATTAATCTGTCCAAATATATTCTTTTACTGAATATTAATTAAAAATACTATTAGTGCTTATAAAAACATTTACATGGTAAGAATAATAAAATTAATGTATATATATTTTTTCTATAAATGAATTATGCAGAAAATAATAATGGTAAGGTCTTGTTACAAAACCCCTTATAACACCTGCATATGACTGAATAGTAAGGTGTGTGATGGTGACTGACTCTTGGGGTGGCTCTAATAACATCACTCAGGTGATACTCTCTATTAACTTCCACTTTTCCTGTGGGTGGTTCCCTTTGAGCTTATCATGATAATGCTCAGCTTGATATTTATTTAGAATGAATCCCAATGATCCCACCTCATTTCCGATCTCTAAAAAATTGTCTTCGAATGAAACGATTCTACTAGATGAGGCCATCAGTTTCTTTGTCTGAATAAATTAGATTTTTTTAACTTACTATATTTATACTAATCATGTCATAACTGTACGACAGATATGTTAGCAAAGATAAAAATTCATAATGGTACATTGAAATCCAAAAACATAAATCTATGGATGTTTATATTTTATATAAATATTTAAAAAAAATAAGACGATCAATAATATCAAGAGGAATTCTCATCATTTAATGTTTGGATTATTACAATAAACTCATACAGATGTTGGGGAAAACATCCTCCCTCTTGAAATGGGTGTGTTCGGTACAATGTGATCAACATGTGTGGGGTGTGTATAATAAGAACAGGAAATAAATTGTATTATTATAGGTAATAGAGCACTCATCCCAACCGAATGGTCCTGAAACCAACTACCAACCTGCACACAACCACTCTAGCTACTACCACTAAATGAACAAGTATATGAAATCCAAAACAAGGGAAAAACCCTGTTATGGAAAACAGATCCTCATTGTACCCGTTCTCGTTATCATTCCCGAATTATTCCATTTAAATATTGCTTCACTACCAGTAAAATAAAAGGCATAACCTCAGGAAAAAACAACTACATAATGAAAATAGCCAAGCATGCATTTAATCCTATAATCCTAGTTCTATTGTAAATAACAATATCTAAATGGGATCCCAATAGATCTCTCGAAGTAATGGAACCAATAAAGCCCTCACATAACAGGCACAGAACATTTACAGCCGGCTCCACATAGCCTTAGATTGAAAACCCCACAACCACTCAATTAGATATTATGTTCCCCAATACAACACCAACCAAAACATCAAACAGAATAACTATGCACATCACAGAAAGAATTCAAGGGAGTTTCCTAATTTATCCAACACCATTCATTATGTTCATTTTTCCCTTTTGGTTATACATGGTTATAAAAGAATGGCTCTTATTAATCAGACATCAATTTAATCAATCGTGTTTTTGTGGTTAATTAGTTTCCATGTTTTAGTCATTAAATCACAAGATCATATAGGAAAATAACATAATAATTGTGCAAGAAATACCACCAATGGCCATTATTTTTAGTTGAAATGATCCCCTAAAATACACAAAATAAAAATGTATCTAAAAGGAAACAAAATCATCAATATACCCACCCCTTTATTATTTAAAAGTCCATTTATTATATTTGTTAAAGTTTTTATAATCTATATCCTATGGAAACATCATCTTACCCACCCGGCATTACCCATAGTAAAGCTAGGTGATGGAAGAACCCCTACATAGATGATCAAAGATCAAATTTTTCTCATAAATCTAGGAACAAGGGAAGATGTGACTTGTAGGAAGAACTCCAAGGTTGATTGGAAAGGACTCTAACATTGGAACATTATTATTCTCAAGTGGTGGTCTCGAGGGACACCTAGAGAAATAAAAAGGAAGAATGAATAGATGATCTTTACTTAAGAAGAGGAAAGACCATTTAATTAGGGGGACCATTTCAAAGTACATAAACGGAAAATCATGGATTGGCCACACTAGTCAATAGTTTCACATGTTTCAATTAATTAAGATTTAATAATTCCTATTGGAAACAATGAAGATAAACCATAATATGGTTGTGAGTTTATAGATATACCTTAAATGGAGAAAAACACATAACATGTGCCTAACCAGAAAAAACATGGGAGACTGGAAAATGAAGAAATGTGTGTGACATTTTTAAAAAGGACACATATTTTGGTAATTAAAGGGTCACCGAGTTATTTAGGGATATAAAATATCTTTAAAGGGACTTAAATAACATTTAATGGTTTATTAAAATAGTTTTACGTTAAAAGAAATGTTACAATAGTGAAATTGGATTATCCAAGAGAAACTGGAAATAACTCACCGATGGGTGAGTCACCGACCCCTTAGCACCAATTCCCTATAAACGGTTCCTATGGAATCAATGTTGATCCGTGCCACTGATCTCCCATCTATTCCATCAATGGTAGATTTGTGCCACTGATGACTGATCGATGCCACCGATGTAGATCAATGCATCCAATGTCGATTGGTGCCACCATTCGTTCAACATGAAATTTGGGAAACATCTCAATCAGTCACTGATAGTCTCTAGTATACTTATGTACATGTATTTGAGAATGCAACGGACTAGGAGGGTCCATTCCATTAAACTATATACCTATCAATCTAATATCTCCATCGAGAATTAAACGGTTAACCTGACAAAAAGATAGGTTTCCGAACAACCACCTCGTAAGATACCTTTGGGGGACAAACCACTATATAGTTGTTTTAAATCTAGAATAAATCGTTTAAATTCATGGAAATATTTATCATGTATATCTCTGGAAAAACTATTGAAACACTACCTCTCCTCTCCTCCAAGTAACCACACAAACAAAAATGGGTCTCATCATCTAAACACAAGGATTTGGGAGCTCCTTCCTCTTAGTCAAGACGCCAACTTCTTTGGGTGGCATAGACTCATCCACATAGTATTATTCACATCCACGTTAATGAATCTTAATTAGAGATCAGTTCCTCCCCTCCCCACAGTCATGACATTTAACATAAAAAAGAGTACATCGAAAAAACATATCATACAAATAGCAATGTTTAATGTTACATCATAAGAAAGGAACGATGTAAACCAATATCAAAAATCAAGAACATCTTTGGGAAATGGCATTAATTTGTGCATCCCACTCCCTAGTACTGTCCTCGAGGCCACCATGCCTCCAAAACAAAGGAACCAATGGAATGGTTGGTCCACCTCGCACCATTAGTTTACGATCCTCGATTCTCTTTTGTTTTTTCCGGAGCATCACATTGTCCATGATACATAACTCTCCCCAATCAAGGACGGGGGAGTCATCGTGTAGATACTGACAGAGCATAGAGACATGTGAGATGTTGTGGATAATCTCCAACTGCAGGGGTAATTCAAGCTGATATGCCACCTCACCAACTTATCCCAACACCCAGAAGGGTCTAATGAACCTGAGTGAATGCTTACTCTCCCTGCCTAACCTCTATAGTCCACATAGACGGGAGTCCTTCAAGAACATGTGGTCCCCAAACCCAGTATCCAAGGGCCTCCTACTATGATTTTCATATGACTTTTTCTAGTCCTGAGAAACCATCATACTTTCATGAACATGATGATCCTTCACTATCATGCTCTTCCACACCTCTAGGCGAAGAACACATACCTCCCCAACATCTACCCACCACACAGGTGAATGAAATCGTCTTCTATATATGGATTAAAATGGTTCCATGTCAATGGTGGGGTAATAGAAATTATTTGGGGAAAATTATACATGGGGAAAGATGCATACCCATGGACATCTTAAGTCAAGAATACTCACTCACGATATACACTATAATCCCCAGATAGTTCTCTATGTCTTCACACCTATCTGAGGGTGGAATGCTGTGCTAACGAATATATGGGTTCCAAATCCATTCTAATATCCCTACCAAGAACCTTATTTAATTCATGAATACCAATATGAAAATATGGTTCAGGTCACTCTGTGCAACCTCACAACATCACCCATGTTCTTATGTGATATGGAATCCACTTCTATCAACTCATTTTCTGCAATAAAGTTATTCGAATTATTCAATAATTCCACCACTACCAAGATGACATCATATCGTCTCTTAGCCCTGGGTTTTTCTATTGTGATATCCATATAGACATCATAACACTTAGACATTGGATTGTATAGGGGTTCTAACAGACCTTCATGAACAAGGTGTCATCCCTTCACTTACTGAAACACGATGCACCTTGCCACACACTCTTCCACTGTCTAGTTCACATCGAGCCACCAAAACAAAACTCTAAAGCCCCTGGGACCACTTGGAGACTCTTGGATGTACTGCCAGGGTTAAATTATAGAACTCATCGAGAACTCTGTTACACATCACCACCAAGAATAATATATTCCCATAGAACTACATCTGATTCTGACTATCCTCTGACCATCCATTTAGAGCATCACCCTGGATAACAAAATCATGCATCACATAAACCTATTATTATCCACACTGAGACACCATCACCAACCATACCATTGAAGACTGCACTATTATCTGAAATAGGCTGCCTATACCATCTTCCACTTTCATGCCCAGATGTAAAGAATCAAACAACTTTGTTTCCATCCGAGCATCTCCCGAGTCCTGAATTACACACTTCTATGACTTCTTGATTAAGGCATCAGCAACCAAGTTCCCATTTCCCGAGGTGTTGGAGTTATCTTAGTTGTAGTACCAAAAAAACTCCATTCACATTCATTGTAGAAAGATAATTTCTCCCTGTGAGAAGATGTTGCTCAATATTTTTCGAATTGTAAAGTCCATAAAGCGTTCCCCGATGATGTAATGTTGTCAGTACTTCAGTAGGAACACAACCACTGGATGTTCAACATTGTGGGTGGAATAGTTACATTTAAGAGGGAATAACTGCCTAGACCCTTATGATATTTCTCATTGTTGCAGAATCATCACACAACTCAAGCCTAGCTCATAAGTATCGCATAACCCCCCAATCGTCACCCCTTATTCTGGAAACCATAGCTTTGGGGAAATGACCTGTATCCCTCTTAGATAATAGAAACTGCGTAGTACTACTCATTTAATAAGAAATACTGCTCTCTTCTAGTCAATTTAGTGAAAGGAATTGTAACTTGAGAGAAGTCAGGGACGAACATTTTGTAGTACCCCCTTAGACCTAGGAAACTCAATCCACTTCCATGTTCTTGGGTGGTACCCAAGAAAAAATGGTTCACCCTTCAACATGTCCACATTTATTCCCAACTGGGATACCATATATCCATGGGGGTTTACCTATCGTGTCTAGAACATTCACTTCAAAAAAGATTGACATAGAAATTTTGGGTTTATTGGAACTCAAAAACATTTCTTAGATGCTCGGCTTAATCCTCCTATGATCTTGAGTACATCAAGATTTATTCAATGAACATCACCATGAACCGGTCTAGATACTTGAGAAAAACTGAGTTCATGAGCCCCATGAACACGGTTAGTGTTGTCTTAATGCCGATCATGATGGCCACGAAATCAGTGTAACTATTCCTAAAACTGAAAGCAGTCATTAAGATGTCACCCTCCATCATGCTCAATTGGTAATATCCTAACCAACAATTGATCTTAGAGTACAATCATTCTCCCATAAACTAGTCAAAAACATCGTCGACCCTCTAGAGGGGGTAACATATTTTAACCATCACTTGATTTAGACTTTCGTAGTTTATGCACAGCTTCATATCACCATATACCTTCTTTGAAAACATGAATCGAGAACCCCTTGGAGACACACTTGGTCAGATAAAACACATCATTAGGTCATCTATCGGAATCCAAAACTCCCACTATTCAAAAGGATATGTATTATAAGGAACCATCACAATCGGGCAAGCATCAGTTTGTAAGTCTACCATGTACTCAACATCACATCGAGGTGGTAGAGTCACAACCTATTTCAGGAATAAGTCTAAGAACTCAAGGAAAATCCTAGAACATCCTCCATCTTTGAGTCTGTTGATTATTATAAAATCTTATATAACAAGGAAATAAATGGATCCAAAAGCTGTATTCCCTCCTAGAGATTCCACTATCCAACGAAAGCCACAAACTGGCCACCCATATTTGAGAACACGACCATTCGTTAGATGTAATCAACAATAGAATGAATAGAAAACACCAATTTGATTCCCATTATGTCACTTTATGGCTACATTTGCACCATAAAAATACTATCACCGGACTGATGCGGCCCCAACATCAAAATCTATTCTTGAAAAACATCAAATAGGTTGGTATGATCCTTATATAGCATACTAAACACCAGGGTTATGGGATGTCTCTCTATGTCTAGTCTCAAGGAATATGAATGACTGGGTTCAACAAAGGACGATGAAGATCCTGAATCAAAAAAGGAACAAGAAAAATCTACTAACTAAATTGATCGTACCTTAAACAACCTATGGCTTTCCTGGAACTACTGACTCTACAGTATGAAACCTCCCAAACCCAACTCCTCTACCCCTCCTCTATTAGTGGGCTCCCTGACCATTCATTAGTTGTTGTTCTTGAGGAGATCCTTGAGTTATGCCTCCTCCAACATCCTCTTCCATCGGTGGAGAGGGAGCTCACTTCTCATGCTATTGGATGGGCCAGGATAGAAACTTCAACTACTGAGGTGGGTGCTAAAACTTCCAAACCCCACAGTACTACACTCCAGTTTGGAATTGATTCCAAATATGCTCATAGCTTACCCCGATTAATGGCCTCTGTATGAGGCCCATGGAGAAGGTGCAAGTACCAGTAGATCAGAAATGTAACTACATAGGCCTTCTCCACATCGATCAAAACCTAGAAGGCCCTAATGCTGGAGGCATACTACTGAAAGTGTTTCCCTTTGATGATCTCAACTGGATCCCCTCTCTCATCACACCCCCAAATGTATGCATCCTCTCCACTACTTATTCATTTTAATGAACCTCCAGGTACATTGGGAGAGTGAAAGGACTAACATCATACTGAAGATAAGGTTGGAGTTCCACCTATAAGCGCATTTCCCGTAACTACTCATCAGGAAAGAGGTCGAAATAAAAACTAATTATATTCATGAACAAGATCCCAAAATCTCATACCTGCATAATCCCATGCAGGAGGGAGAGAAACTATTTCCTCTATTGGCCTTCATAATGAAGGAACAGAATTCGGCTTGGGACTCTTTCTCAAAGTCAGTCCATGAAACCTCAGCTTCCTTATTCTCCCTGAGATAAAGCATCCACCACTAAATCACCACACTCCGCATATGGATCACGGTCAGAGGAACCGATTACTCTGTCAGAGCACTAATCATACTGAAAGCGATCACCTGCGACTCGTGCCTACTCTTTTTCTCGACATCTGAAATGATTCCCGCATACTTTCTGAGAGACATCCTTTAGACAAAATGAATATTTTTCTTCCACTGGTCATCCACTATCCCTAGATCATCCCTCTGCTGATCAACCAGCTTGACCACGGATGCCCGTACTATTCATGGATGATGACCATGTTCTATTGATGGAAAAATAAATCAAGAAACTCTTATTCCTATGTAGTGTGGATAATTCCTTACAAATTATATTTAAAATTTTTATTCATTTTAATTGTAAAAAAACAAGAAACACAAGAACACGAGTCACTATGAAGCATGTACCATTCCTAGGGTCTCTACACCTGAAATCTCTGTAGCCTCACATGGTTTATCAGATAGTCTAGAGTCCTTTCATTAGATAATGGGGGGGGGGGCTAAAATATTGTGTCCCAGCCGGTCTTTTGGATCGTACCACAATTCACTATTATATTTCACCCATATACAAATGTATTAAACTAGTCTGTTATTAAAAATTAAATGTATAATAATAAATTTCACTCCATGATTGATTCATTTATTTTTTATTTAACACTTTTAAAAAATTAAATATTACTTGTTTTGATATTTATATTGTATATGGATGTGATTTTGAGGATCAATGTTGAATTCCATGAAAATTGGGCCAATCTGCACACGATCCAAGCACACCAGTGGACTAAAACACACTATTCTTCTAAACGGAGAATTTAAATGTACTAAAACCTTGTGCGGTGGTCTGAGATTTTTTAGAGCCTTTTTATATGAAGGAACATAAGCCCAATTCGTTAATTAAGATGCCCATACAAATAGATCTATTCAATAAATTGTATCTTCATGGGGTACAAACATTCCATTTGTACGTTTGAAATATGACTTATTGTGTTCCATATATGCCCAACAAATTTGACATGAAGGTAGAAAATGTGTCAGGAAACAACTTTATCATTTTGTCAATTTTGATATATGACTTTATGGCTGGCCCAAACCTTGGACCAAGAGGATTTTTGAAATCAGGGTGCCCAAAACCACCTCCCAATTTGAATACAATTTCGCACCATGGGCACCCCATTCTGGAGTTCGACCAAGAGGCAAGGTACTACCATTTTGGAGTTCCAAATAGGTCATCAGATCATCCCTATATGTTCTAGAGGCTATGAAAATTGAAAAATCAACATCTTATTCTTCCTCCACTCCCATGGATTTCTAAACCCTTGATGATCACCTGAGGAGGAACGTGATATAAATCCCAAGCTATATTTTTGTAATAGTTGATTGATGTATTAAATTCCAATTTTTTATGTCATTTTTGATCATCCTATATTTTTATTTAATTATGAATTGTACTGATATGTAATGCTAAACTCATATGATAATGTTTGGTGGTGCCCATTCATGTGATGTTTCACACACCGTTCACCACTTCCATTCCCACTTTTAATTGTGGTGTTTGTGTGGTTCAAATTTTTCAATTGAACTCACATAAGAACTATCAAGGTCATGTAAAAATATGTCATTATATCAAAATGTAATATAATATAAACCTGGATAGCACATCGAGTTACACATGGGTTTCCTTGGTGAGTTTCAGTTATGATGTCGAACACCAATCAACCAGTAATCAGCGGTGTCCAGTGAATCATTTTTTGTTTTCGACTGAACCCAAGGAGTTATCCAAACATAATATCTGTAACATTATGGATAATTATGTTACAAAATAGTGATTAAAATACCTATACCCTCTCTCTTAATGTGATGAAGGATGATCATCACGATACTCCCATAGGTTGATCACGTTTAATTAATCTTGTTTACATACATTTTTATTTATCACATTCATTTCCTATTGTCATCATTAATCATCAAACCCAAGTATTATGGAACCACCATTTTACCTTTTTTACATACATAATTAGATCCACATTTTGGAATTAATGAAAGAATGCTCTGTCGATAGACGACCTAGGGTAGCTACTATACTACAGAAATTCAAGTTAAAAAAACAACTAATCTGACCCTCTCGACAACGCGTTAAAATTTTGGGTCCATTTCTAGGGAGCTGAGATCATTTTTCCCCTTTATTTATATATTTTAATTCATTACTAGTACTTGTTTTAATACCCCACACCCATATGTTTGTTTTTCTTTGTTTTTTTGTTTCTATTTTTGTGTGTGTGTTCTTCCTCTCCCTCTACCTCGTTTTCTTCTTCTTTTCCATCTCTCTCAGTAATTTTGGATTATAACATTCACTATTCATTTGTCCATTCATTTCATAAGTATTTATATTTCATTCATCCCCCATAAAAAAATTATAAAATAAAAATAACAATAAACAAACAATCAATGAAACTGGATATCATTTTTGCAGGACATGATATGGTAAAGAAACACTACATAAATTTGTCCATAAAATAAAAAAATCACTCCATTCACAAATCAAGGAATCTTGAGAAGGTAAATCATGTAATACTGAGGAACCCCTTTTGGAACCTAAAATTTTGATAATCCGAACAAAAAGTTTACCCTATGTAACCCAAGAAAACATGACTACAAATAATAGAAACTTAGAAGAACTTACCACAACATATGTGGAGTACCAACGTACATACATATAATATCCCGAGGAAGTAGACAACCTTAAGATAAGATCAGGCCTCATCCACCATCCTCCTAAATTCTATGGTCTTTTCGATGAGGACCTTCATTAAATCTTTTAGGTGTTTTACATAGTTTGCTCCCCCATGACACCCAAAAATGTATCTGAGGACCAAATAATGTTTAGGGACATCGCTTTCTCCCTTGATAGTGTAGCAAAATTTTGGATATGCTATTTTCATACCATGATTGTGGGATGGAATGACCATAAAATAATATTTTTATAGATGTTATTCCCTGCCTCTCGAACTTCATCAATAATGAAAGAAATATGTGGCATTAGGAAATCACAAAGAGAGACCCTTCATGAATAGTGGGAGGGATTCTGAAGACTTTTCTCAATCTACCAACCACCAGATTAGTGAAAAACTATTAATCCGATACTCTTATAATGTACTTATCCCCATGGATAGTGGATTTATTGATGTAGTAGCAATTGGTTCCTTATTTGATAAAAGTACTTCTGCCGCATGTGATTTAATAGCCAATATGGCTCAAAATGGACAACAATTTGGAAGACAAGCAATAACACCCACCCAATGTGTTCATGAGGTAATTCATTCAACCCTATAAAAATGATGATAATAAACATGATGATATTCATACATTTCGAAGGAAATTTGTGAAAGCACAAGATAACTCACACTCTCTTCCAGTTCTATTACATTGTGGTATTTGTTTTGAAAAATTCAGGTTTCCTACCAGTTCCCAAAACATCACGATTCAGCTGAGTCTTCTGCAGCCCTGTTCTTAAGGCATTCATTCCAACAAGAACCTCCCTTTAAGAAAGTTTCATTCAGGCCAATTCTAAACCACGGGTGGTAAGCACAACCATAGTACTAAAAAAGAGGAATCAAAAGCTTCCCCAAACTGAATTGGTATCAACAAGTCCTAGGTATGAAACCTTCTTATCCTTCAAAATCTCAAAAAACATCCTCCTAATACCAAATCTGAACCAAGCCTCAAATATATGGTAGTGAAAATGGAAACACATATCCTCCAATTTTAATAGACCACAAAATCAGCAATTCAAGACATGTGAACTCAAGATGGGTAGTTAGAAAACACCATCAGTGAGGTTAAAATGTGTGGTCCTATACAACTACCATCCCAAACCATTGTCGATCCGAAGGACAATAGTAATATATGTGTTATTACACTATATAGAGTTAAATAAGTTTCTCCTTCTAAGGATCCATCCCAAATGAATGGATCTGGGAACTTTCCCAATACTATGTACCATAGGGCAAACCCGCTTTTTTAATTCATTACAAGATTTAGGTGCTTCCATTAATGTAATGACTAACTCGGTTTAAACTAATCTATAGGATGGATAGCTTCAACTAATATTTATTTTCATGTAACATGCCAACCAAATTACTTAACATCTAACATGAGGGATTGAGGATGTCCTTGTAAGAGTTAAGAATCTATTATTCCCTAATATTTTTTACATTCTTGATATGAATGTTACGCGAACCGAAGGACATGCTCCTCTCATACATGGGAGGCCATTCATAAAAACAGAAAAGATGATCAACAACATTAAAAATGGTACAATGTCCATGGATTTCAGAGTAAAATGTTATGGTTTAACCTTTATGAGGCTATGAAACATCATCTGGAAGAAAAATTTACTCTTCTTATCTATTCAATAGAAGTTATCTCAAACAATTCACACACACACAGAAAATTCTGTCCTCAACACATACTATTATTCCTTTTCCTATTCTTCATCCATTGATTATTTGAGTTTTGATTCATGTTATGAGTGTTTTCTGGGTTCTGAAATGTGTAAATTTTGTTCTTTAATTGACGAGTGTGTTCATTCCTAAGTACTAATGTTCTTGATGATTATGAAAATATCTTTTCAATAGATTCAGTATCTTCAGAGAATAAACACAAGTAGATAGACATTTTAATGTACCTCACTCCCTTTAAATCCCCTCCCTCAGTCCAAGAACCCCTGGAGTTGAAAAAAAACCACTTCCATCAAATTGAAAATATGCCCTTCTTGAGGGTATTGACTAATTGTCTATATTAATTACCAATAACCTCTCTCAACAATAAGATCAAAAACTACTCATCTATTTGAAATAGTTTAAAAAACAAAATAGGATGGGAATTGGCTTATATTCCTGGGATTAGTCCATCTCTTTGTATAAACCATATACTTTTGGATGATGAGGTTGTGCCCTTGAGAAAATTTTAATTCCAATTGAATCCCACTATCCTTGAAGCGGTAAAATTGATTGTCTGAAAATTACTTGATGTAGAGATCATTTATCATATATCTGATAGTAAATGGGTTATCATAATGAAAATTATACCTAAAAAATCGGAATAACAGCTATGTAAAATGAATTGTATGAATACTTTCCAAATCGTTTTCAAAATAGTTGGAGAGTCTGTATTGACTATTGATGACTGAATCATGCCACACGAATGGACCAATTTATGATACCTTTCATGGAAAAAATGATAGAATAGTTGGTTGGTAAGTCCCATTATTGTTTCCTAGAGAGTTTTTGGGATTATTTCAAAATCAATATAGACCCTAAGGATCAAGAAATGACAACATTTACCTGTCCATTTTTTAAATTTTCATACAAAAGGATTCCTTTTGGTCTTTGTAATTCTCCTAGAACTTTTCAGCATTGTATGTTGAGTATTTTTTCTGAGTACCTAGATAATTTCATTGATGTTTTTATGAATGATTTCATAGTGTATGGATCTTCATTTGATAACAGTTTGTCTCACCTAGGTTTTGTCCTCCATTGTTGCATAGAAAAGTAATTTGAATTAAATTATGAGAAATTCCATTTCATGGTTAAACGATGGATAATACTTCAACATATTATCATAAAAGTGTGAATTCAAGTGGATAAATCAAAAATTGAATTAATATCATCCCTTCCATATCCAAAATGTGTATGTGAGGTGATATCATTCTTGATTCATGCGGGGTTTTAGCGCCAATTGGTTAAAGGCTTCATTAAGATTGCACTTCACTTGTCCTGATAATCGCAAAAGGATTCTGAATTTTTTTTTGATAAAAAATGCAAAGATTCATTCAATACAATAAAAAAGGAGTCTCAAATCACCTTCCATCATCCTACAACCATGGTGTGATCTCCCCTTATAACATATGTGTGATGTCTCTAACATTGCAGTTGGGGTAGTTTTTTCACAAAGGGTTGATAAGGCTCCCCATGTAATTGAATATGCCTCATTTACCTATGACCCCTCCCATGAAAACTACACAACTAATGTAAAATAAATTCTTTATATTATCCTTTACTTTTAAAAATCTTGTTCATATATTATTGGGTCAATAATCACTGTTTTCTTTGATCATGATTCCCTTAGATTCCTCCTAAAGAATCTTAAAGCCATGCCCTGCCTCATTTTGTGGATGCTACTCCTCCAAGAGTTCGACATTGAGATTCATGATAATATAGGTGAGGGGAATGTGGTAGCTAAACACATTAACAGGATGTCCCCACCGTTGGACCATCATGTTGAATCATCCCTTCCCATTAGAGAATTCTACCCCCATCAGATCCGTTTTTATGTTTTGGATCATACCCCTCGGTTTGTGGACATTTTGAATTTTGTAACAATATCTTGGGTCCCCACTGATTTCATCAATTCACAATCCTAGAGAATTAAACATGATTCTTGGTGGAACATTTGGCATGACCCATATTTGTGGAGATTTTGTGGTGACCATGCAGTTCTCCGGTGTGTCTCTGACCATGAGTTCACCTCTACTTTGACCTTCTGCCGCACTTTGGCTTGTGGGGGTCACATTAGAAGTCTAAATACTACTCAAAAGGTCCTTGAATCAGGTAATTATTGTCTTAATCATATAGAGATTCTCATCATTTTGGTAAGTCATGCACTATGTGCCAATTCACAGGAAATACTTCCAAGAGGAATGAAATGCCCCAATATCCCATGTTATTTTGTGAGATCATTGATGCATGGGTAATTGAATTCATAGGGAATTTTCTATATTCATATATCTTTTTATACATCTTATTGGATGTTGACTATGTATCCAATTGGTAGGAAACAATATCTATACAGACCAATGACTCATGAGTTTTGGTTGATTTTGTGAGGTCCCAAATTTTTACTATGATTGGTTTTCTATGATTCATCATTAGTGAGAAAGGTTCACAGTTTTTCAATCGTATCATGAAAAATTTGATTTGTAAGTATGGGTTTTATCATAAAGTCTCTACAGAATATCACCACCAAACTAACAGGCATGCAAAAATCATAAATTAGGACGTTTATAGAATCATTGAAAAAATGGGACAACTCAAAAGGAAAGATTAGTTTTTTCTCTTGGATGATGCACTTTGGGAGTACTATATTGTTTTTAAAACCCCAATTGGAATGTCAACATACAGAATTTTGTTTAGAAAGATTTATTACCACCCAGTGGAGGTATAACACCATGCATATAGGGCTATTAAAAAATATAATATTATTCATTTAGATATAGGTTTACATAGGAAGAGGCAGATTCAAAAGTTGGAATAAATTCGACATGATGCATATGAGAACTCTCGGATCAATAAAGAGATGAAAAATGATATCCACAACATCATGATTCATCAGCAGATGTTTCAATTTTTTTTGATATGGTTCTCATATATAATTCCAGGATAAAGCTCTGACTAGGTATGATTCATTCTCGATGGCGCGGTCTTCATATTGTTACTGATGTTTACTCTTTTGGTGCTATCCAGGTTTTTCAAGAGAAGAGTTTGAAAAGGATTATTTTCAATGGTCAGAGGCTCAAACACATCTATGAAGATTTTCCGAAGCAACTCTTGAAAGAAATCCAAAAGATAAAGGACAAATACGACACCACTTAGCAGGTTATACCTTCTCCCTACCTTTATTTACTTGTTTATTTATTTAAAATACTTTCATTGTGGAAATTGTCTCTTTTATGAATAGGGGAGGCTGACATGTCATAGTAAGGATTAAAATAAAAATATTGTTTTCATTTATTCATTTTCCTTATATTATGTTTTTAGATAAAAATTGATCTTAAAAAAGTATATCCAAAATCATTTTCATGCTTGAGATAATTTTGTGCAAAATTTATTTTTTTTTGTAAAAATGTTTTTCAAATGAATGTTTATATGGAATATTTTTCTATAATTTGTATTTTGAAATTATTGTTTGGTGTTTAACTGGTTTTAAAATCCCATGCCTTAGTATCACTTACCAATATTTTAATCTCTTACTCGAGAGAAATTCAAATCCCTTTATTGAATATTCTTCCATTTAATCACTTTCGTGGGAGTCTTGGGTCATGTATAGATCCTAGAACATTCCTTGATATATTTTGAATCCATAAGATTCAAGTATGCAACATTCATGGTAGTGAAAATTGTTCATTTTAATTCCCTATGTATAATTATCTTCTATTTTTGGCCACCTCTACATTTTATTATTATTAGGACTTAGAGATCTGTAAATTCATGTTAGTTATCCAAATTACAAGCTAATTTATCCAAACATACCCATATCTTGTGAATATTATTGTTTATTTATAGCAAGATTGTGTGAGAGAGTGGTTCTATGTTAAATATGGGGAGAGAATCATTATTATGGATTGATCTAATGGGTGCCAACATTTTCCTTGGGTAATGGGTTGACAAGACATATTAAATCATATTTTACACATGTTTCCCACTTTATCTCCAAAAAACAGAAAAAAACTAGTTGTATACCATGAAAAACATAAGAGAAATAAGAAAGAAAAAATTCTGAAAAGAGGATTTTTAATTATTATTATTTACATCTTGGTTGTGAACCACAAAAATAAAAAATGGGGAGAGTGATTTGGAGGTGATACACATTGTGATGGGTTGAGAGTGTACAATAATTGTGATCAATTGTTGATTTTTCACATGTTTGGAACATAAGATATTAAAAACTCCACTTCTTCCTCATATTTGTAAACATTAAATCCTACCAAACCATTGAGCCTCAAAACAAACTGTTGGATGTTCTCTTGAGAAGCACATAAGTTTCTGCTTGTAGAGAAATGAGAAACATGGAAATAATATGGAATGATTTCAAAAATTTGAATGTGAGAAAATGAAAATGATAGGAAAAGTGATTACATAAAAGATACATGACCAATTTCATTTAAAAATAATCTTTGTTGTTTTCATACCTTTGAAGTAGTAATGGGACATGATTAATATATTATACTTTGCCCAGGAATGAAAATGTTTAGGTGTGGGGCTGTGATCGTACCACGATTCAATGTTTTATTTATCCCTTATTTAAATGTATTAAACTGGTTTTGTATTGAAAATTAAAATTATAATAACAAATTTCACTCCATGTTTAAATCAATTATTTTATTTTTAACACTATTAAAAAGTTAAATGTTACTTGTTTTGATAATTATATTGTAGGTGGAGGTGATTTGGATGATCTATGATGATGTCCATGAAAAATGGTTCAATATGCACATGATCCAAGAACACTAGTGGACTAAAATGAATTCTTCTACTAGACTATGCATTACAATGGGATAAAACATTGTGGGCTGGTCCAAAATATACATATCACCATTTAATCTGAAGGAACTAAAGCAAAATTCTTTCATTAAGAGGCCCATACAAACTGATATGTTCAATAAGGTGGATCTGAACAGGGTAAAAACATTACCTCTTTATTTTGGAAATATCACTTATTATATTCCATATCTGGCCAGAAATTTGCATGAAGATAGAAATTGTGTCCGAAATAAACTTTTTTTCTTGTCCAAAGTGATTTATGACATTCTTACCAGCCAAAACCATGGACCCAGATGATTCGTGAATTTAGGGTTCCCAAAACCACTTCCCACATTTCCTGAAAATTGGATTCGTGGGAACCCCATTGGGTAGTGTGACCAAGAGGCAAGGTGATGAAATTTTGGAGTCACATATAGGTCTTTTCATAATCCGTAGAAGATCTAGAGGTTATGGGAAGTGATACTTCAAAATCATATTCTTCCTCCCCAACCATGGATTTCTAAACCACATGTGATCACTCAAGAAGGAACGTGATATAAATTCCAAGATTCATGTTTGTAATATTTGAATGATCTTTTTAATTAAATGTTGTTATATTGTTGTTCATCATCCAGTATTCTTATTTTATTGATATTTGTAATGGTATGTCATGATCAACTCATCTGATCAAGTTTGGATGTACCCATTCAGGTGATGTTTTACCCACCGTTCACCATTTCCTTTTTCTCTTTTCAATAGCAGTGTTTGTGTTCTTCATAACTATCAATTGAGTTCACATAAGCACTTTTATTGTAATATAAATTTATGTAATGGAATCATAATGAAATTACTTACAAACATGTACATTAAATCGAGTTCTTTGGTTTTTCCAGGGTGAGATTCAGTTATGATGTCGAACAAAAATCACCCAGTCATCGGCAGTGTCGGACCAATCATTGTGTGTTTTAAACATAAAACTAGGAGTTATCCAAGAATAAACTCAGAAACATTAAGGTAATAGGTGTTAAAAACTATGGATTAAATTTTCTACACCCTCTCTCTTGAAGTGATTTAGGATGAGCATCATGATACTTTTCTAGTTTGATCATGTTTAATTAATCTAGTTCACTTCTACATTTTTTTGTCACTTTCCATTTATATTGTCATCTATAATCATAAAAAAAGTATTATAAAAGAAACATTTTCCTTTTTTTACTTTCATAATTAGAACAAATTTTTGGAATTAATGATCTTCTGCTTCGTTAAGAGATGACATAGGGTTACTGCTATACTGTAGGAATTCCAGTTAAAACGAAATAAATAATTTCATGTGCTCGACAACAAGATCACTTCCCTAGAAAATTTAAATCACCATGATTTCCAAAAATTATTTCTCAACCATCTCATTCAATCCTCACTATTCCTAACCCCAAACTACATCATATCTATGAACCATTAGCTATAATACCATTCTTTCAGGACATGTGTTCTCTTTGATGAGGGAAAGGATGGAATGATGCCATGCCCATCCATCTTCCAGGTGAAAGTGAGATGATGACACCCAAGTCCCACCATCAGTAGGCTCGAGAGTGGAGACTAGGACTGAGGATATACAATCTCACATTAATTGAAGGAATTACCCTTTTTATAGAATAATATGGATATATTAGATGGTAAATCCTAGTAACACAAAGGACTAAGGATAAAAGTAAATCCAAGAATCCATTACCATATGCGTGTAAAAAATTAACTGATAGAAGGTAAATAAAAAATACCAAAAATTACAAATGATTAAAAACTATATAGAAATAGCAACTATCCCGACATCAAGATAGTAAGCTCTAGCATGGTCCTCAATGTCCTCCTAAAAACATGAAAGTAGTTATATATTCATAGGGTGAGTATACATGTTTTCTAACTAGGGAAACCAAAAAAACTGCTACATAAGTGGGGAGAAATTTTAATCCCCCATGAGAAATATAGGTAACCAAAACACCTAGAAGGAAAACAATGTACCCAGCCTCACCATGTCACACTCCCCAAAAAATGAATGTCAGGTAAAATAAATGTAATAACACATTGATTTTAAGGTACAGTGCACTAAATTACCACTAGTTATTTATAACATCCATTTCATCATATCTACCCCAATAATCCCACTGTAGTCCACCTACCACACCCATTAATAATGAAGTGGACCATCTGACCCGCACATTTATCCCACCCGCAAAAACCAGGTCCACCACAACAACACATAACCATGCCCGCAGACAATTGGGCCACAACAAAAACTATCACACCTGAACACTCATGGGCCAGAACATCCACTACCATTCCTGATAAAACTTGGGCTAGAACAACCACTCCCACAACCGAATACACCTTAGCCTCATACCATAGACACTAGGGAAATAATCCTACCCAGACAATCCTAGGCCAACCCACCTCAACACACCATTCCCAAAGAGTCATCGGATAAAACAAACATTAGGTCATCACAACCAGCCCAAAGAGTCTTGTGGGACCTAGGAGAGGGATAAAAAAGGTTCTAATAACCAGACACTCATTCAAATGTTGGAAAAAACACCCTCCACCATAAAATGGGGGTGTTCGGTACAACATTCTAAATATTGGACGGGTTCTCATAAGAATCAAAATAAAAAAAATTTATACATATAGGTAATCAAGCATTAATCGCAACCTGCGGGTACCAAAACCAAACACCATCATACACCCCACCACTCTTGTTGCTACCCCTTCGTGCGCAAGTACACGACAACCAAAACATCAACACAACCCATTAATGGAAAATAGTTTCTCATTGTAGCCATTCTCGTTATCATGTTCAAGATATTCTATTTAAATATTCCTTTACTACCAGGAAACTAATATGAATCGCCAAAATAAAAAACTACAACAAAAATAGATTTTCCTAGTAGAAAAATAAGAATTCACTCACATGTTTCTTGTATATAACAACATAAAAATTGGATCTCAAGATATACCTCAATGTACTGGATCCAAAACAACCCAAATATACAAAGTACATAACATTTTCAACAATCTCCATATGGCCACATATTCCCATCACATCAACCTCTCAACTGTAGATTTTGTCCCCAACTACATCACCACACAATACGTCAAGGAAAATAACGATGCACATCAATAGAATAGATCAAGGTGGTTCCTAGATTTAGCCCACACTATTCATTATGTTCTTTCATTCCATTTGGTTAACCAAGGAGATTAAACAAGAGTTATTATCCATCGAGAATCAATTTAATCAACCAAAATTACCTGATTAATCAGTTACCATCTAACAGTTATTTAATCACATGATCATCCAAAAAAATAAATATTCATTATTGTGTAAGAAGGACCACCAATGGCCACGATTTTTAGTAGACAAGATCCGAAAAAATTAAATAAACCGAAGCTAAAACACATCCACATAATTAGCTTTCCCAACCCTTCATTCTTTAAAATTCATTTTTTTATATTTGTTAATGTTTGTTTCATCTACCTCTCAAGGTAACATCATCATACACACCCTGCAAGATGCACAATAAAGGGAGACCAAGGATGTGCCCATACATGGATGACTATGGACTGATGTTTTCTAATTTCTCCCAGAACAGGGGATGACGTGAAATGATATAAGAACTCCAAGGCTGAGCAGAAAGGTCTCTATCACGGGCACACAATTCATCATAGGAGGAATTCTCGAGACACATTAAGAGAAAAAAATTATGAAGGAATAAAGGATATTGACATAAGAAGTGGCCAAATCCTAAAATCAGGGAGACAATTACTATGTAATTAAAAATCAGATTGCGGCTCGACCATGAAAATCGGAGGTTTAGCATGTTTTAATGAATTGAGATTTAATAATTCCTCTCTGAAATAATGGATACAGACTAGAAAATGGCTTCGAGTTGATAGATTTTCCTTAAACAGATAGAAACACATAACATGGGCCTAAATAGAAAAAATAGGAGATTGGAAAATGTGTCAAAGGGTGTGAAGCTTATAAAAATTCTAGTTGCCTTGGTAATTCAAGGGTATCATACTCTTTGGGGATGTGAAATTTCTTTTATGGAACGTGAATATCATTGAAATGGCTATTAAAATACTTTTACGTTAAAAGTGACGTTACTGGAATGAAACTAGAAAATCAAGGAGAAGATGTAAATGTCTCACTAATGGGTGAGTAACTGACACCCTGGCCCTGATGCCCATTTGTGGCATTGTTCGTTCAACCCTAAATTGGGAAAACTACTCAATGAGTCCCTAGAGGTCCCTAGGAAACATCAATCATCTAGATATGGAAATGAAATGGAAGAGGAGGATCTGATCTATTAAGGTGGATCTAATTATTCAATAATTTCAGTGTCTAAATATAATCAAAAATTTTCCATACAAATTTATATTTGAGTCAGACTCTTAAAAATGATTTTAAAACCTCAAAATATTTTATAATTTTTTTATGATTATTAATAGATTTACAAAATAATTCATGTAGATATAAAATAATGTTAGTTTAAAGAAGAACATTCCATTCATCCTGGATACCATTTATAGTAATTATGAAATCACATTTTTGTCATTATCATGTCCTGATACACAATGTCTATTTATATAGTATTTAATCTTTACCTTAAAATTTGACTGTGACAGAATATTATGAAAAATTATATACTGTATAATTTCTACGTTATTATTTAAAAAAAGTATTCATAATTTTATCTAATAATTTTAAAAATATATTAATTTATAGTTTTAAAATTAAATCATCATTAAATAAGTATTTTTAAGAATTTTGTACAATAACAATTTTCAAACCGTTATAAAAATTACACTTGACATTATAAAAAATAATATGATATATTATATTAAATTAAAATTATATAACAAATATAATGTTTTAAAACAATACATATTTAAAAAATCATTCAAATTATTCAAAATAAATCCTTATTTATTGATGAATATTATGAAAAAATTCATTATATGTTTTATTATATTAAAATATATATTTTATCAAACTAATTTCTAATTCTTCTCTAATTTGAAATTAAAACTGAATAAATATAATCATAATTTAAAATAAGAAGATATTAAAATATTTTTTCTATTTGGGTAAATATTTTTATCTCCTTTATTTAACTATTTTTACCCTTAATTAACAAATTTTCATTTTACCATGGTAATTAATATGTATTTAATTTAATATTAATATTTTATTAAATTTAGGTTATATTTATTACATAAAATAAATAATTATTATTTTAAATACGTAATATATTATATTAAAATCAATTTATATGTTTTGAAGAATTTCATTCAATAAAAATCCTCAAGCTATGAGGAAAAATGATTTCATAAAAAATAGAAATTTTTATAGAAATGAATATTTCACGGTAAGTATAAAACATGTAATAATAAATAAATTAATTTCATTTAAAAAATATATACGTATTATATAAAAATTTCATTCATATCATAAATAATTAAAATGGATATACATTATTCAATTGAAATATATATTTATAAAAATTCATTTTTAATCTTTTAAATAAACTTATACTAATATATGTTTTAAAGATGATTAAAAATTAATTAACTTAATAAAATGTAACTATGTAATAATTATGTTAAATTTATATAAAATAAAAATAATAATAAGATATTGTAAATTATTAATTTATCAATGAAAATGAAAAAATTATATTATTATTGAATGTTTCACTATTCACTGCAAAATCTATATTTAAAAATAGAATATTTTCATTATAACATAGTTTTAATGTTTTGATATTAAAAATTGATTAGTTTTATTAAAAAATAAATTTTAAAAATGTTCATTAAAATCATTATAATATAAAAATAATGAAAAAATATTTTTGATATATACATAATTTGAAAAAAAAACATGACAACACCCAAAAATGATTGATTATTTAAAAATTAAATTTCTAATATATTCAGTACATAAAACAATAGTTGATAAATTAGTTCATAATACCCGTATTCCCTAATTTAATGGATTTTTAAAATTTTAATACATAAAAAATCAATGTTTCTTTTCATTTGGTGTTGTGTTTTTCCAAAGCTATGAACTATAGTTTTCTCCTTTAAAAACTCAGGGAACAACATTTATTAACCCCCATCCCTCTAATAAATTATTTCCTCACAATTTAATATTTAACTTAGGAAAAAAAAAATTTACCACATGATTATAAATTTATTTACAACACACCTCATAAAAATAATTAATAAATATTCAACTTGAAAATATAAAAACAGTAATATGAATATCATCACAAAACTAGGTTTACAAGTAAGAGATAATTTGTCCAATGTAAAAACATATATATGGAAGATAAAAATAGAACCACATAAATACTACAGTGGTATATATAACCATATAACAATAAATCTTTTATGGGTATAAATAACATTAATTCGTGATAAATGATCATAGTATGAAAAGATTTTGGTTTCAAGATTATTTTCATATAGTTATGGAATAAATTTACTATCTAAACTAGGGACATAAATAAATATAATTTCCATAATGGTATAATTTAATCCTTTTATATATTTCCACTAAAATTTCATCTTTTCATCAAATCTTGGTTACCCAATATGAAAATTTTAATTTATTAAACACATAAATAATAATCCAATGAAATTAAATGGATAACAAATATAGTACATTTATTTATTAACTTATGAATTTATAGGGTTCAGTCTATGTTTTCCCTGATCTATTTAAGTACCTACATTGTAATGGTATTTTTATATTCCTTTTTGAATGTTTCATAATGAGATTTTTAATTTTCAATTGATTGTCCCTTGAGAGAGTGAAACTAGTTTCCCATTATGAACCATTTCCATATAATATGTTGCATTATGTTTAGAATGAGACACCATACCACAGTTCATAACCCTAGGTAAATTTGTTCCATAACCATAACCACATGTACTATACTGAAAATTGTGTATTTTCTTAAAAAACCAAATGATCTACATATATAAAGATTTACTGATGATTTATTATATATATTCTTATCCCGAAGTGTGTATATATAGTTTTCTAATATCAATTCCATAAATTTATAAACATCTCCACTAATACCAACTATAAAAATCGTGGTATTTGTTTAACATTAATAAATGATTGAATATAAAAATGTAAACATAAAAAAACTAATTGATGATTAATTATAGTACCTTTTTGAATTAGGTAAATTACATGGGATAAAAGAACATTAAGGAAAACTTCTTTAACATTCATATAAAATTCCACGTCTTTTTAAAAACAATAGGGGATAACCTAGGGGAAAACATAATAATTGGATTAAATATAAATCCTAGTAAGGGAATAAACATAAAATAAAATTATATATTTTGGATAATATGAATATAAATGGGAAATAAAAAATGTAGGATCCATAATCATGAATAATAAGACACGATATAGATTGATAATGTTAATGGAAATATTTTAATTGTGGAAACAACATAATACACTACATAATAAACCAAGGTAAAGGATAAAGGTCCAATACTTCATGGTTGGAAAAAAGTAACATAATGTAATCAGGTGCACCCCTATCAGCACAATATGTCTCATGAAAATAATCATTACCCAATGCATTGTATAGATATGTAATTCTAGGTTCACCATTCACATTCATTTCATTTTCATTATTATGTGATCCTTATATATCATTATATAATGATTCATTCATCATTATAATTTATATCACCTTCATATAATGTGGAATATAGACATGTTAAATCAAAATAATAATTATATGTTCGTAATGGGAGACACTGTTGATAGGAAATTGGTATGATATTCACTAACCAATTGGTTTGGCATTAAAAATCAGGTTGATATATTGACTGTATAACGATATCACTATAAGGTTTATAAAAATTGTTAGTGAGGGAGAAATGGTATCTAATAAAATAGAATACAAATGAGATTCAATAGTGACATGGAAAAAAATATCCCATCATCATAAAATTGAAATATAAACCATAATTTATGATTAAACATGAATAAATAAGTGAATTAGGACTATACATCAGTATTATATTCAGTGTAAATAAAAATCCATGGGAGGATTAATGAGAGTGATATTGGAATATCCCCTTTTTATAAATTAAGTGGACTATTATGGTAATATGGAAAACATTATAACAACATATTAAAATATATTTTAAGATACCCAACATAAAATAAGTTGTTTTATGTTAATTAAAATAGATAAATTCCTTAATAAATTGCAGCATGATAACAAGTGTACATAAATAATCATGGAATTATTAATGAGATTGAAAGGAATATATCAATATTTATATATCATATATATATATATTAATCAAAGATAGATAGAGAATAATATCTTTTAAAAACCATGAATAAAAACCATGAAAAAACATATACCATGAGAATATGCCTTCAAATCACCAAGATATGCCTTCATATTACATTAAAATTGATGAAGAAAGGTTATAAAAATATTAAATTGAGAAATCATGAGTTATAGTTATTTTGGGGAAAAATAAGAATTATGAAACAAATAAATCACAGATCTATTTTTAGAATCAATTTTTTTATCCAGACAGAGTTTGGTCAAATGATTAGGTAAATTGTGCATAAATCATCTTTAGTCCACTGCCTCAAGGATGAAACTCACACATATGGATCACTCCGTTTTCAATATGGGTTCCAATCATTCAATAAATAATAACAAATAATTTTTTTACTACATGCTAAATAAAAATGTTTTTATGTCAAATATAATTTTTAAAATCATGAAAAACAATATATAAAATAACTACACCATCATATGGTTGAAATCATCCTTTATAGAAAAATTATTATTTTATGTGTAAGAGTGGATTTTTTCTTATACGATATCCATAAAATAATTAATATTAATTTTAATAAATAGTTTTTAAAATATTTATATCATTAATATATTCAAGAAACTGTGTTTTGTTTATTTAGTACTATAAAACTAACATGGGAACATTAAATCATTTTTAGAGAAAAAAATTAATTTTATATAAAATTGTTTTTATTTTAATTTAAAAATAATTTTTAACTAGTATATTATTTATATAAACATTTTTAACCATATTCTTGTAATTTAGTTCATCCTGATTACAGAGTCAATTATACTAGCCAGGTTATAATGGTATCATTTGAGTCCAAATATTGAGTTATTAGTTTATGATACATGAAGAGTATAATTTATACAATTGAAAATAGTATATATTTTTTAAAAAAATTAATATATTAATCATATATTATGGTAGAACTCTCATTAATATTTCCTATTTTGTAATTACAACCATGACACTCCTCTACGATCCAAAAGCACTCACCATTAACTCCTCACTTCTTCACTACTCTCAACCATTTTATGTCGGCAAATCCCTACAAAAATCACCTCCCAAAATTTTTAAATTCATAGTAGATGAATTTTTTTTGTCAAAAATCCATCCAACTAATCCCTTATTTAAAATGATAAGGATTTACCAAATGATGAGTTAAAATCCTTCCACAAACACTTTTGTTTGTTACTAACTCCACTCCATAAATTATTTTTATATCAATATTATATAATATAATAATAATACTCAATATAAAATGAATTTATATATTTTGTGTTTTCTACATAAACTCAAACACCATTCCAAAACATGGGATACACAATAATTATTCTTGTGTATGATGAACTAATATCTCACGAATTCATATAATTCATTTTCCATTACAATCTTTCAAGGTGGGAGTAATAAAAACCAAACTATTATTATATTTTTTTTATTATATTTATGATATTTATGATTTATTTATGTTTCTATAAATATAATATAACAAATAACATCATTAATTATATTTTATTGAATATTTTATCATTATTTGTTGATGTGAGGACTACAAGCACCTCAAAGAGATGTGATTCCTTCACACATTAATAGAATGTATAATGGGTTGTATTAATATAGAAATGTGATATATGTTAAATTTTAATTCTACTAGAATTATAGTATATATAAATAAATAACTTTTAGTTTTCATTAATTAAGAATTACTACAAGAATATGGAATCAATATTCATGAATACATATGGCCTTCTGTCTCTAGTAACGGGGTAATTCAGTTGATATTACTCTATTTTTTAGAATGTAATATAAATATATAATATATATAATATATTAATATAATTGTTTAAATTCATTAAATAATGATATAATGAAATAGGTAGGTGGACTAAAAATGAAAAGTAAAAAATTGGAATGAAAAACAACGCGATTATTACATGAAAAGTAACATTGATGTGGAATTGTTAATAAACAGGTAATATATATTCATAAGTAAATCATATATATAATTATATTTTTTAATATGGTTATGAGATATATTTATAAAATAATTATATTTAATATACATTTTTTTCAATGAGAACAAAGAGATTAAATAAATATAGTAAGGGTATTTTTAGTCTCACAATCATTTCTGTGAGACTTATGCCTTATTCACTACAAAATTATTTTTTCTTGTGAATATTAATTTCATTAATGTATTCAATTATTCATAAAAATAAATTTATTTATATTTATGTGTCCATTTTTTAATCAAAATTTCATGGGATTTATAGTAAAAAGTTTACCAAATCCTAAGGTGATTTTTCAGTCAATTTTCCTTTTTTCAGATACATGTTATGCTTTTAACTAAAATTGTATTATGTGGTTTATATATTGAACTTCTAAATGTTTTATAATAAATAAACTTTTTTAAATTTATTTTTTGATAAATAAAATTTTATTCTACCATGTTAATTATGAGTTAATGATACAAAAATGATAAATCTATATTGTTATAATCTCATTATTTATAATGATTGATTAAGATTGTGCTTTTTTATGATGATATATTATGATACATAAGTGAAGAACACTCAGGAATTTTCAACTACTTTGGTTATTAATTCTGTATTTAAGTATTCATTCCATATTTTTAGTCATTGGAACTTAATATAAATAATAATGTGTTTTTTGCAAATATGAACATATTTCTATGTTTTTGTTGGAAATATTTTTTATTAAATTTTTCAAAAACAAATTATATTTAAATATGTTTTAAAATTTAATTATTTAAATGATATTTTATAATTATTTTAAATGAAATTGATATTAAATTTTTTTATTATTCAAATATTCGTTATTGTATTAACAAAATATAATAACGTTAAAGGTTTTCTAAAACAATTTATATTATAATTATTATTTTTCAAAACATATGTTATATTTTCGTTACGAAATTTTTTCAAAGGGCCTTTCAAAACTTTGAACCATATAAAATGTAATAATTTAGAGTTAAATATTCAATTCTGAGAAATTGATCCAAGGATTCCATTAAATTTCATTATATGGAAGGATTATGATTTTATGGAATAATGTTTGCAAAATCTATTTATCTTTTACATGTTATATGATTCTGAATATATTTTTTCATTCATGGGATTCATGGATTATAGTATGTAGGGATATGTCAAATGGAATTAAATATTCCAAATGGTACTTTTGAAATGGTTTTAATGCATTATTTGGTTTCATTCCGTGGAACATGTTATTATTTTTTATTAACAATTTCAATTTTAACCTTATTTATATTAAAAAATGAAATATTTGAGAAACAAATTTTTATATAATTTATTTGTTAAATAATCTATGATACTCCATTTTATTGGAATGAGTATTGAATTAATTTGGTAAAATATATTGTGTTTCATTACACATCTCTACATTCAAACATTGGTGCTTTTGTAGATGTTATTTATTAATAGATGGGAATAGGTAAAGTGTCAGACTTCCTATTTGGGGATTTATTATACATAGAATGGAGTTTAATTTAGTCCCATTAGAGTCTTAGTTTTTGATATTTTTTCCTTCCATTGTGTACATTGATATTTTATACATCCACTATGGTACTAGGTTTTAGTTTTATTTTGATAATTTATATATTTATTTTTATATCATTATTCATACAGTTGTTTTCTTGGTTATTTATTGTTCATTTAGTTATTTTATTCTGAAATGTAAAACTATCCCACAAGGTTATTAATTTCCTTATCTATTTATATCAATCCTTTGGTGTCTTTGGCATGTTTTATAAATCCATTTAAAATCCTCCCACCTCAAAAATAATAACAATAAGAGGGATATTACAAGAGGAATCATTCTAGTCCTTCAAGATAGGAACATGTGGATTATGTATTTATTTTACAATGACATGGTATTCGTTTTCATTCATGGAGTAGCATTCATCCTGTTCTATCACATGATTATGGATTCATTAAAGTAGGATTGAGAGGATGTGAAATTTCGATCATAAAAATATGTGGCTAATATTTTTATAAGGAACATCAAGTTACCAGGGATTTTGTAATATCATTTTAACACTTATAGGATTTGGAATTTCATTTTCATGGGTATAGATAATGATTTGAGCATTAAACACTTTAAATGAATGGTTAATTATAATTGATTTCGAAATGAAAATTCCTATATTTCAAAAATGTTGATATTATTTAGAATTGGTATTTTTTGATAAATATCATGGTAGTTGTATTGTTGAAAATGGATTTATTTTAATCAATGTTGAGATTTTTAGAAATGGATGAACATAGAAAATAAAGATTTTTATGGAAATTTTGTGACAGTATGATGTGTTATAATTCAAAATTTGTTAAGCCATAATTTTTCTACGGAATGAGAATTATGACATTGTTGTGTAACTAGACAATGGACCATACTATGCATCATAGAAACCCACCGAAGGAAGCTATGAAATTGAATTATGAAAGTATATGATTAATTAAAACGAGGGAGGTGAATTTTATGATTAGAAACAATCATTTTTAACATTAAGGGAAAAAAGGTTTAACAATGTTATTCTTGGTAAATTCACAAACCCTAAAATATTTCTATATGGAAAACATTCTAGGTTCTAGAAATATGATTCTGGGAAGGAATATTAAAGATTTTTTAGATAGGAAAACATTCTACCATAAAACAAATAGAATCTTATTTATCAGAGAATTTAAATGAATATGAATGTAAAATAAGGTTATACTTTCTTCCTTCATCAAAATACAGTGGAAAAAACATAAAAGAAACAAGTAACAATTATGAAATATTTTAACCCAAATGGTAGGGTATCCATCAACCTTGAATAAAGGTCCCTTCATTTATGCTTTTAAGAAATTCTATCATACCCACACTAGGGTAATCCCTCGAGAAAAATGATGGAATATTTCTTGATATAACTGTAAGACAATGAACTTTATGGTAGTTTACACCTCTATTTTCATATCCCCTAAAGTCCTCGAACATTAATATAGTTAGAAATTCTATTTTAATATCTCTAGGATCCCTCAAAAATTAATGTAGTCTGCACCTATGTCTTAATATCCTTAGAAGCCCTCAATTTTACTCAGGAAGAATCGATGCCTAATGAAGAGAGAAGAACGATATGTTTAGTATGATCAATGAATGAGAGTCTACCTCTCTCTAGAAATCCCTTCAATAGCATGTAATATCTTGAGTGATGGATCCACTATGAGCTCTTTCAAATGTTCTCTTATTTATTGGAAAACTACAATAGTCATCTCCCACATTCAATGGTCATATTTCCCCCCCGATTCATATAAGGACATGTAACTCTGTCACTCCACGAATGGTCAGTATGAAATAGATTTCACAACATATTTTCATGACTATAACATGTTTTAGGAAAATAAAGTTCATTAATAAAATCAATTTTTATGAGTCTAATAAAAAATATAATTTTAAGTCTTTTTAAATAAACATTTAATGTTTATAAGACACGAAAATTTGGAATCAGTTTAATAATGAATTCAGAATCAGAATTCTATAGATTTCAAATTCATAATACCAATGAATTCTAAATCTGAATTCTTAGGAATTCAGAGTTTGAATATTGAAGAATGCAGGGTCAGAATTATGAGAAATTCAGATTCAAAATTCTGAGGAATTCAGAGTCTGAATTATGAGGAATTTGGAGTCTAAATTTTGAGGAATTCAGAGTCATAATTCTATCTAATTGTGATTATTAATTTTCTGGAATTCAATGTTAGAATTCTATTGAATTTGGGGTTTGAATTATTGTGAATATGGAGTCATAATTTTAGAGAATTCAGATTCTGAATTTTAGGGAATTTGGATTCCGAATTTCTATGAATTCAGAGTTTAAATTTCATAGAATGGGGAGTCATAATTTCATTGATTTCAGAGTCCAATTTTTATAGAATTCAGAGTTTGAATTTCAGAGATTTCGGATTCTTAATTTTAGAGAATTCAAAGCCTAAAAACAAAATTGTTTATATCAATAAAATTATGAGATTGTAATTTTTTTCAAAATTATATGAATTTTATAATTATTAAAAAAATATATTTGATTTATAGAGTTTATAATATGAAAAATTATAAAAAGGTAAGGATATACATTTCCTGGGAGAAAGGAAATTTTCCATATGAATATAATCCTAAAAGAAAAATATTTTTTCTTAAGTTAATGTCATTGTGATTTTGAAAACATTAATGAATGGAAAGTTTCAAAGGAATCCTTATTGACTCTACAATCTCCGCCTTTTAGGAAGGTGCCAACATCCTTATGAAAAAAACATGGAAAAAAATGTGACGTTATAACCTTAAAATAAAAACATCTCTCCATTTACATGTGAATTATAGTGAATACGACTATCTCCCCTATATGTTTTTAAATTCATAAGGATCGTATTGTTGATTTCCCAAAAGAGATATTTCATTTTATTGAATAACGAAATCATCCTTTATTAAACTCCCCCTTAGATAAACTCCACCTTACATAGGATATTCTTTCATTAAAATGGTATTTTTTATTATTCCTTTCTCCCCCTTTTTGATATTCAATAGTGAATATATATAGTAGGAATGAATATGGAACATAGAAGATTCGAACTATATACAACATCCAAAATGAAACAAAACAAGAATTTTAATTATGATTTGAAATATTCATATATGGAAGGTACAACAAAATACTGGATTTTAAAGGAGAAATCCATCCTTCTTTATTTTTCAGCATGAACTTCTTGGCGATGGTATTCAGTTTCATAAGTTCTTTTTGGTCTTCATCAATGCATTTGAGAAGCTATTCCTAATACTCATTTGTTATCCTTAGAGATTTGATCTTTTCTTCCTGAGAAATTAAGATATCTTCGTATGGAATCAATAGAACTTATTTCATACCTAAAATATATTCATACATGGTTCTAAGATCTTGTTACCTATTTAAATTCATATCAACTGAGTTCAGTTTCACATTTGGATCATTAACATCTTTTTTCCATGATTCTTGATTTCGATTCATATTTTCTAAAGAAATAAATTTGTATGCTCATTCATCCTCAAATATTCAATATCAACGGAGTATTTCACAGAGTCTTAATAGTCATCAATAATTCTCAGTTCTTCAATCATCTTCTTAGAACAATTAGTTATTTCCTTACAAGAACATTTATGAGCATCATATTAAATATAGAATGTTCTGAAATTAGAGTCAATCTTAAAAAATTTTATTTAAGCATGATAAAGCAATTAAATTTTAGCTCAAATGATTGCCGAGGCATTAAACACCTTGAGTCAAAACCTGGAATCAAAGTAATGGTGACAACCAATTTTCAACGATTGAACAAAAAATTCATGACCCAAGGATGATGATTCGGAATTAGATTCCCTTCTTGGTGGGGAATCTTTCTCTATCTCAATATCCTTTCATTTTGAAGAACCACCATCAACATTCATAGATTCCACATCTTTCTTAGGTGTATCAATTATCACCTACATTTCGTTATCATATTTGAAGTGCCCAGATCAGTGTGAATCACTGAGAGGGGGAGGGGGTGAATCAGTGATACCTTAAAACTTTTTACTAACTGATTCTTAATCAATTAAACCTCTATGGCTGGTTAAAGCCTCGATCCACTCTTCTTGTATCTCTCACCTTTCCTCGAATGATACAATAAATGTAAAGGCACTGGACACAAGGATTTACAAGGTTCGGCACCAAAGGCCTACGTAATTGCCATGTTGGTTATACGCCCCAACATGGTTTCTCCCATTATAACTTGTTAGAATTACAATGGTCGATACAGCATCCCACCGTATCTCTCCTGAGTCCCACAGGAGGGTCTTTATACTGCGTCCCACAGTGTTACCAGAGTCCCACTGGCCTGCTCCAGAATCCCACTGAAGACTTCTTCTCCCTGAGTCCCACAGGGTCTCCTCCTGGCTCCTCGTGTCACACGAGTAGCTCTTCTTCTCTTTAAGCTTCTTCAGGTATCTTCAGCAGTCTGGGATAAAGACTGCTGGCCTTGCTCTGTACCTCTGATCACTTGAGTTGATCAGGTCTTCTCGTCTTGCTCAGGATTTATCTCCTTCTCAGGATGACCTGGCTTCTCTCTTCAACTACTGAATACTCAGACAACTGATATCTTTAACTTCAGTCTGGTCCAGTCTCACAACAACTCTACTTCATGCACTGAGTGCATGGAAACTCTGATTCCCCATGCACTGATTGCATGGCTTCTCAATTTCTTCAAGAACTGTTGTTCCTGGACTTCTCAAATGCACACAGCCTGATTTAGCTTTGTTCACGTGCGCACGTGCATGCATGTAAGCATGCACTCCACTTTCTTTCTTCATGGTGCAATAAACCTACAAAGGGTGTAATCACTTCAAGCACACACCTTCTCCACAATCTTCACACACTATATTCAAATTTTTCACACACTTAGAAGTGTGTTTTACTTTAGTGTGGAACTTATTCTTCTTATTCTAAGTGTGTTCACTTCACTTAGTGCACACACACTAGGTTCGGCCTTTTAGTTCTTTTGCACACACAAATGCCTATGGCCTTCTTCCCTTCTTGTACTCTTCCACTTTGCACACACACTTTGTTTTTCTCCTTTAATCTTCAAGTGTGCACAACCACAAGGCTACGGGCTTCACTTGTTCAATTTTCACACAAAGGAACTAAGCCTTGGATTCTCCCTCTTTGCACAAGCTACTGCCCGTAGGGCCTTCTCCAATTCTTAAACACACTCAAAGTGTGGTATTCACTCTTCAAGAATGCACACACACAAGGTGCAAGCCTTCCTTGCACTTAGCACACACACAAGTGCTTGAGGCTCGGGTCTTCTTGTTTAGCACATAAGCACTAAGGCCCTCGGGTTCTTCTCCACTTGTTCTTTAAGGCACGCAAGGTGGTGCGGCCTCACTGTCTTCAACCGCGCAAGGCCTCGGGTGCAAGGCACCTCAACCACGGGGCGCACAAGTGCTACTGCCCCGGGTACTTCCTGCCGCGCAAAGGGAAGGCGCGCAGGGGTCTTCTCCTCATCTTATTTCGCGCAAGGAGTGCGCAAAAGGAACTAACAGAGCTAGGGAAGCTCCGGGATGTACTGCCGCGCAAGTGTGCGCGCAGGCTCTTCTTCGTGAGGCAAAGGTGCTCTCACGGGACTTCTTTCTTCAAAAACTCAGCAAACGACTCTGAGTGCTCGGGATCTCTTTTTATAGGCAAGGAGAGCCTCAGTTCATCCGCGTGCGATAAATCTTTGAACTCCCGAAAGTTTAGGGTTATCAAGATTTTCCAAATCTTGATTTCTTTCCTCTGTTTCCACGCGGGTTCCCTTATTTTCGGCCTTCTTCTCATGCATGCATTTTCGAACATTTTCATGGCCTCCTTTAAGTCGATACATGCAAAGCATAAACCCATGAAGCCTCGGCAACTTCGTTTTCCTCGTCCGAACTCCAAATTTTTCATACATTGCATGAAAATGTATTTTTAAGCATGAATGGGATCAGTAGGCTCAGACGATCACAAAGGACACTTCGGTTTGCTCGGAGGTGGCCGGGAACTCAAAATCCGTCGTCGGGATGCCTCTGGTTCAGTGGGAGACGTCGCGGGTGGCTTCGCATGGCGCGGGGAAGAAGACGCGCGGAGAGCCGTCGGATCAAAGATTTGGATGGCCGTGATCAGGAGGGGCCGCGGCGGATTAGATGTGCGGCCGAGATCTGGCGCGCGATCGATCGAGCAGCCAGGATTTGCTCCCGGTGAAAAATGCGCGTCCCACATCGAAATTGCGGCCGATTTTTCCGCGGTTTATCACCCAAGCGCTGCCAGCCTCTCTGCATTTGAACTTCCCCCTCCACGGTACCGCACCGCACCGTGTTCTCTCTGCGAGCGCGCTCTGCGCCCACTCTCCTCCCTGCGGGCACGCCACTGGCGCCCACTATGCACAACCTGACACTCGCGGGTGCGCTCATGCGCCCCTGCCGCGCTCCTCTGGGAGTGCCCCAGACGCCTTTGCGGTGTCTTGGGTGCGTCCTGCCGCCCTGGGCTCGCCCCACGGGTTCCCCCATGTGTGTGGTGCCTAGAGCCCATGCCTTGGGGTTGAACCCTCAAGGTGTCCTTGGCTGGCCAAATTTTTGGCTAAGGAAAATATTAAGACTTTGTTAAAAACAAAGTTCTCCTCCATATAAAATATGCCAATTGCCAAGTGCCACTTCTCTAAGCCATCTTCCTTTCTTCTTCTTCTTAAGAATTCCATCATTTCTCCTCTCATATGATCTCTACTTAGGATATGGAATTCCCAAGGTTTCTTCTTAATCTTCTTCATCTATTCTTCCATATGTGTTCAATACTTAGGAGGGACTTCTTCAACTGAATCTCATAAATCACACATGTTCTTCAACATTCTTCATTGATCTAATCAGAGATCAATTGGATCTTCTTCTGATTCACATGCACTAAGAGTTAGTACATGGTCTTCTTTAATCCACTTCATCCACTTAGAAGTTGTGGATGGATCTCTTGCTTCTCCTCATGCATTGTCAATACAATACATGGTCTTCTAACATTGTTGTGACATTGTATCCAGTTGATACAAGTTCTATGAACTTAAAGATCAGTTCAACAATCGTCTGATTTCCATGGAGAATGTTTCAACCACAATTTCCAATACCACTTAGTGAATCTCCTAAGTGACATGCATCTTAGTACCATGGCCATTCTCCTTCACCACCAACACCATCACAACCTTTGGCATTCACATCTTGACAATTCTTGACATCCATTCATTCTAAGACAACAACATGTCTCATTGACAACAAATGCAACACAATGCACTTCAATCTCCCCCTTTGTATTTGTTGTCAATACACTTCCTTAGCACATATGAATGGGTCAATATGTGTGCCAATATTTCTCCCCCTTATTGGCAATCAAATGCAAAGGTGTGGTGTGGTTCTCTTTCAAAAATCTCTTCCTCCCTTTGAAAAGTATTTTCTTGAAAAACACTGAGAGAGGGATGATGTCACATGTTTTCTTTAGCAAAGAACCTTTAGTAAATCAGCTCTAAGTCTACTTGGGCTAACCCGGTGTAGAAAACAAGAGTGATATGACCAAGGAATTCAAAGCTGTCCATAATTCTCTACACATGTGAGATCATGCTTAGGGGTTTGAAATTTTTCAGATATAACAATGAATTGCTGAATCCTGCACATACTTCACAAAACACATTAGAATGTTCAGGTGCAAAGATAAAGCTCCCCTTTCATCTACTTTCTCAAGATGATATTAATTTCAGAACATCATCTTCTCCAGATTGGCTCCCCCTCAAGGGGTGCACTCCGTTCTGTCCAAACCATCCTCCAGATTAGAATGATCATCATCTTCAATTCCCTGCAATGTTAGCACATGTATATACCAAGAGTATAAGGGAATAAGATGGAACCTCTTTGGTTCATCAATGTGAACAACAAGGTTGAGAAGATTCTCTCAACCGAGATGTCCCATTTTCACCATTCTTCACACTTGCACATTTGATCTTCAATGATGTTTGTGCTGGTGTGGATCTCAATACATCTTCATGTGAAATCGTCTTCTTCCCTTTTGCCTTAGCAATTGCCAGAACTTCATCTTCAGCTTTTTGCAGATCTTTGGCAAGTTGCAACTGATTTGGCCATATGACTAGTAAATCATTTGGAAGAGTGGCCTTAGTTTTGGAAGTTCCTCATGGTTCTTTGGATGCTGCTAAGCTACCTCTCTTAGGCAAATTATTTTCAATCAATCCATTCTTCTTCTGGATTGATTGTCTTTTGGAGTCCAGTCTGCTTCTATTTACTTTCATGGCTTCTTTACAAAGATCCATGATATGTCCTTTCTTCCCACAATAGAAGCATTTCTTGGTGGTCCTTCTGGATGCATCACCCTTCTTGGATTTCAATTCCAAGGACTTCTCTTCATTCTTCAAACTCTTCTTGGGAGCATCTTCCACTTTCTTCTGCTTGCTTCCCAAGGAATCTCTTTAAGCCAGGTTCAGTGATCTTCTCTTCATTCCAGCTTTGGATACAGTTGGAGATTGACATGTATCATTCTTTTGACCACTTTTGCAGCCATCCCAGATGTTTTCAAGCAATCCAAATCTGTTAGCAGTAAACAGATGTCTCTGGACCTGTGGATGTTTCTTCTTTTCTTCTGGCTTGCTCCCCCTTGGCATGGGCTTCCTTTGTGCTTTGGCATTCAGTGGATTGTACCAACAATCCTTTTCACAATGCCCATACTTGTTACAACACCAGCACTGTCCCACGAATCTTGACCTCTTCAGTCCTTCTGATTGTAGGGTACTTTTCTTGACCCGTTGTGCTGTTTCAGGAGAGCTCTACTTCTTTACTGTCTTCATCCATATTTTTTTGGAATTATTCTTCCATCTTACACTTTTTGTGAAAACACAATTAGAAGCATCAGTACAAGATGGTATGGATGGTACCTTCTTTCTAGAAGATGTTGCACTTTTATTAGAGGATGTCTTTCTCTTAGAATCATCCTGCTCAAAGCATACATGAGTAGCAACATGTCTTCTTCCAGCTGACTGGGAGGATTCAGCTTTAGGTGATTGCAGATGTTTCAATATCACCTCCAGTTCTAAGTATTTCATGTTGAGGGAGTTCTTCTCATCCTCAACAGTTCTTAGCTTTCCTTCCCAATTCTCCGCCAGTTGTTTCATGTGGTCTTCATGCACCTTCTTCAATTCTTGCAATGAATTGTTCAGCTCCTTCACCAATTTGACTTTTTCTTCAAGTTGAGCATCTCTGACATTCATTGAAACTTTGTGCCTCTTTTCCAGTGCATGGAAAACATCTTTGACCATTATGTTAAATAATTCTTTCTCAGAAAGACTTCTTTGCAATTCTTCAATAGTGTCTACATATCTTTCATTGCAAAGAGATACTGTTTCATCTTTAGCCTTCACCAGCTTTCTGAGAGTGTTGGTTATTCCAACCCTTTTAGCCAATTGATCTTCCATTGCATTGTCTTCTTCTTATAACTGTGATTTTTCTTCATGAAGATCATGGATGCCTGTAGCTATACACTTTGCCACTTCCATGGGAACTGTCCTCTGAAGATATTTGAGTGCACTCTGAAGATCATTCATTGTTTCAACTTCATCACAGCTCGGACATGCTTTCTTCATCTTCTTGGCCTGTTTCTTCTTTCTATTTTTCTGAGTCTTGGAAGATATCTCCATTTGAGGCTGGTCACTCATTTCCTCAAATCTGCACTTCATAAAGACTCCCTTGGATCTTTTAGAGGTAACCTCCCTCTGATACCAATTGAAGTGCCCAGATCAGTGTGAATCACTGAGAGGGGGAGGGGGTGAATCAGTGATCCCTTAATACTTTTTACTAATTGATTCTTAATCAATTAAACCTCTATGGCTGGTTAAAGCCTTGATCCACTCTTCTTGTACCTCTCACCTTTCCTCGAATGATACAGTAAATGTAAAGGCACTGGACACAAGGATTTACAAGGTTCGGCACCAAAGGCCTACGTCCTTGCCATGTTGGTTATACGCCCCAACATGGTTTCTCCCATTATAACTTGTTAGAATTACAATGGTCGATACAACATCCCACCGTATCTCTCCTGAGTCCCACAGGAGGGTCTTTATACTGCGTCCCACCGTGTTACCAGAGTCCCACTGGCCTGCTCCAGAATCCCACTGAAGACTTCTTCTCCCTGAGTCCCACAGGGTCTTTTCCTGGCTCCTCGAGTCACAAGAGTAGCTCTTCTTCTCTTTAAGCTTCTTCAATTATCTTCAGCAGTCTGGGATAAAGACTGCTGGCCTTGCTCTGTACATCAGATCACTTGAGTTGATCAGGTTTTCTCGTCTTGCTCAGGATTTATCTCCTTCTTCTCAGGATGACCTGGCTTCTCTCTTCAACTACTGAATACTCAGACAACTGATATCTTTAACTTCAGTCTGGTCCAGTCTCACAACAACTCTACTTCATGCACTGAGTGCATGGCAACTCTGAATCCTCATGCACTGATTGCATGGCTTCTCAATTTCTTCAAGAACTGTTGTTCCTGGACTTCTCAAGTGCACACAGCCTGATTTAACTTTGTTCACGTGCGCACGTGCATGCATGTAAGCATGCACTCCACTTTCATTCTTCTTGGTGCAATAAACCTACAAAGGGTGTAATCACTTCAAGCACACACCTTCTCCGCAATCTTCACACACTATATTCAAATTTTTCACACACATAGAAGTGTGTTTTACTTTAGTGTGGAACTTCTTCTTCTTCTTCTAAGTGTGTTCACTTAACTTAGTGCACACACACTAGGTTCGGCCTTTTAGTTCTTTTGCACACACAAATGCCTATGGCCTTCTTCCCTTCTTGTACTCTTCCACTTTTCACAGACACTTTGTTTTTCTCTTTTAATCTTCAAGTGTGCACAACCACAAGGCTACGGGCTTCACTTGTTCAATTTGCACACAAAGACACTAAGCCTTGGATTCTCCCTCTCTGCACAAGCTACTGCCCGTAGGGCCTTCTCCAATTCTTAAACACACTCAATGTGTGGTCTTCACTCTTCAAGAATGCACACACACAAGGTGCAATCCTTCCTTGCACTTAGCACACACACAAGTGATTGAGGCTCGGGTCTTCTTGTTTAGCACATAAGCACTAAGGCCCTCGGGTTCTTCTCCGCTTGTTCTTTAAGGTGCGCAAGGTGGTGCGGCCTCACTGTCTTCAACCGCGCAAGGCCTCGGGTGCAAGGCACCTCAACCATGGGGCGCGCAAGTGCTACTGCCCCGGGTACTTCCTGCCGCGCAAAGGGAAGGCGCGCAGGGGTCTTCTCCTCTTCTTCATTCGCGCAAGTAGTGCGCAAAAGGAACTAACAGAGCTAGGGAAGCTCCGGGCTGTACTGCCGCGCAAGTGTGCGCGCAGGCTCTTCATCGCGAGGCAAAGGTGCTCTCACGGGACTTCTTTCTTCAAAAACTCAGCAAACGACTCTGAGTGATCGGGCTCTCTTTTTATAGGCGAGGAGAGCCTCGGTTCATCCGCGTGTGATAAATCTTTGAACTCCCGAAAGTTTCAGGTTATCAAGATTTTCCAAATCTTGATTTCTTTCCTCTGTTTCCACGCGGGTTCCCTTATTTTCGGCCTTCTTCTCATGCATGCATTTTCGAACATTTGCATGGCCTCCTTTAAGTCGATACATGCAAAGCATAAACCCATGAAGCCTTGGCAACTTCGTTTTCCTCGGCCGAACTCCAAATTTTTCATACATTGCATGAAAATGTATTTTTAAGCATGAATGTGATCAGTAGGCTCAGACGATCACAAAGGACACTTCGGTTTGCTCAGAGGTGGCCGGGAACTCAAAATCCGTCGTCGGGATGCCTCTGGTTCAGCGGGAGACGTCACGGGTGGCTTCTCATGGCGCGGGGAAGAAGACGCGCGGAGAGCCGTCGAATCAAAGATTTGGACGGCCGTGATCAGGAGGGGCTGCGGCGGATTAGATGTGCGGCCGAGATCTGGCGCGCGATCGATCGAGCGGCCAGGATTCGCTCCCGGTGAAAAATGCGCGTCCCACATCAAAACGGCGGCCGATTTTTCCGCGGTTTATCACGCAAGTGCTACCCGCCTCTCTGCAATTGAACTTCCCCCTCCACGGTGCCGCCCCGCACCGTGTTCTCTCTGCGGGCGCGCTCTGCGCCCACTCTGCTCCCTGCGGGCACGCCACTGGCGCCCACTATGCACAACCTGACACACGCGGGTGCGCTCATGCGCCCCTGCCACGCTCCTCCGGGCGTGCCCCAGACGCCTTTGCAGTGTCTTGGGTGCGTCCTGCCGCCCTGGGCTCGCCCCACGGGTTCCCCCATGTGTGTGGTGCCTAGAGCCCATGCCTTGGGGTTGAACCCTCAAGGTGTCCTTGGCTGGCCAAATTTTTGGCTAAGGCAAACAGTAAGAATTTGTTAAAAACAAAGTTCTCCTCCATATAAAATATGCCAATTGCAAAGTGCCACTTCTCTAAGCCATCTTCCTTTCTTCTTCTTCTTAAGAATTCCATCATTTCTCCTCTCATATGATCTCTACTTAGGATATGGAATTCCCAAGGTTTCTTCTTAATCTTCTTCATCTCCTCTTCCATATGTGTTCAATACTTAGGAGGGACTTCTTCAACTGAATCTCATAAATCACACATGTTCTTCAACATTCTTCATTGATCTAATCAGAGATCAATTGGATCTTCTTCTGATTCACATGCACTAAGAGTTAGTACATGGTCTTCTTTAATCCACTTCATCCACTTAGAAGTTGTGGATGGATCTATTGCTTCTCCTCATGCATTGTCAATACAATACATGGTCTTCTAACATTGTTGTGACATTGTATCCAGTTGATACAAGTTCTATGAACTTAAAGATCAGTTCAACAATCGTCTGATTTCCATGGATAATGTTTCAACCACAATTTCCAATACCACTTAGTGAATCTCCTAAGTGACATGCATCTTAGTACCATGGCCATTATCCTTCACCACCAACACCATCACAACCTTTGGCATTCACATCATGACAATTCTTGACATCCATTCATTCTAAGACAACAACATGTCTCGTTGACATCAAATGCAACACAATGCACTTCAATATTTATAAATGATCTCAGTAGATTTTTGTGTATCATGATTTTTATCTGACACTTGAGAGATTTTGTTTTTATCAACCTTTTCCATCTTATCATTTTTCAAAAGATCATCTGGTTGAACAAAATCATGATTACTATTTTCATTATAAGATGGTTTATTTACTTCTTCTTTAACTTCATCAACTTTTTATGGGAAAGAATGTTTTGCTGAATAGGATAAAGAAGCCTACATCAACATCTTTCTTAAGGGAATTCTTTATCATGATATTCGTCAACTTTCCATATCATATCATCAGTGTCATCACTTCCATCCACTTATTCTTCTTCAATTTCCTCTTCCTGAAAAATATATTCCTCTTCTTCTAGTTATAGAATTACCATCTTATTTCCTAGAGTCTCTATTACTACTGTTTATTGTGAAATGATTTCAATTTCAGAATCATCATGGAAGCATTCTCAAAAACCTTTAGAAGGGATTGACCAATCACAACTTCAGACATTATCTTCATTTATTTCATCTCATTTTCTTGTTTTTCATACTCCTCGATAACTTTAATCATCAATGATTTTACCTCCACAGGATTGAGGCCAAATCTAGGATCTATTTAATTCTTATTCATATTCCCTTCCCTCCAATTTTCAAAGGCATCATTAGGATTGGATTTATGTTTCTTATAATTTGGGGGTGCTGATTGATTTCCTAAACTATAGGAATTTTTTTATTGAATTCTGGTTCCTTTGGCATGCTCTTCATCTAACCATTCTTGGAAGTCTCAAATACTTCTGGTTCACAAGATAAGGCCTCTATATCATTTTCTGATAAGTAATAAAATTATTCAGATATTCTATTAAATCCATCCTTCATCCTTCTCGAGGTATCATCACTGACTAACCTGACTTCAAAAGATCTGGGCTTTGAAATACAAGGTATTTTGAATCATTATAGGAATAAGAAAATGATCTTTTATAAGATTGATAGATACAGAATGATTTGTAATTTTACGGAGCCATTTTGGATATTTGTGATTTTCAAGAATATATACTCCACTAAATTTATCTTCCTCAAGTTCACCATGAAATCCATATAAAAGATATCAATTTTTTTATAATGTCCATATCATTTTTCGTAGAAATAAGATATCGTAAACCAATAATAATAGGTACCTAAAGTTTTTTTAGTGATATGTTATTTTTTTGTTTTGAATCCATTGAGTTTGGGACATTATAATTCTATATCCCTCTTAAAATGTCAGGATTCATCTAATAGTTTGTGGTTGTACAAAATGGATTGTTCATTATATAGTGTTCCAATGATACTAGCTGACTTATTGAAAGAAAGTGAATATTTTTCCCCATAACATTTGAACAATAATTTATCTCTTCCACCATCATTAAAATAGCTTACTGACAAAAAACATTCTACAGGCAAAGCCGAATAAACAGGTTCCTGCCCTTTTGGTTTGGCTACTCACATGCTTTCCTATCCATTCAGTTTGATATTTTCTGAAATGAGAGAATCATACTTGGAAAACAACTTCGTATCTACTATCATATCTCAATAAATCGTCCATTCATGAATTTCATTGACAGAAAATGTTTTCTTCTAAGGATATGTATCTACAGACATCCAGAGTTATGAGATTCAGAAAATATAAATGACCATTATGTAGAGTGGCAAAGTGTCGACACCCAAAGGCTTCAAAAATGATGTGAGATGAAGAATAGGGGGCCTTTATATTTTCATTTAAGTAATGATTCATATTCCCAGAGTAATACAACTACTGAAAAAATATTGATATGATCTGACAGATGAGATGAATGATGAAGATGAATTTTGGAAGGTTCCGATAATTTTAAGGTTGTTAAGATGAAAATTTAGATTTAAGAAAAATGAATTTGAAATATTTTCTTAATACAAGATGAAAATACCAACAGGAAAAAAAATTTAATCCTGAGAACCTATGTATGGAATCATAAATTGTGGATTTATAGTAAAATTATATGTAATGAGAACAATTCTTCTTAATGAAATTTATATTTCAGAAAATTTCCATATGGAATGAAAACCATTTACTCCAGATTTTTATCATCCCAAAAAATTCATTTTCCTATGATAATTTGAATATAAATAATTTCCACCTGAAAAATTTAGTTTATAAAAAAAATTATTAGTAAATTATTTTGTTATGAATATATTTTATTAAAAAAAATATAACGATAAATTTTGAAAATGAAAAAATTTATTAACAATGAAAACGTACCCTGCCTTATAAAAATGAGATTTTAATGTATGGGGATATTATTATAAAAAATATTAATATGGATGGTTTCCTTAAGGAGTTAATTTATAACATTTGGTTAATTTATTCAAATTGATTGGAGGTTAAATGTTTTTTAAATATATCACCAAGATGATCTTGTGTTTCGATAAACTGAAAAATGAAATATCTTTTTGACTTGATAATATTTCCAAATATTTGTTTATTACCAGTCATATATCGGTAAAACACTCTATCCATTTATAATGAATTTATATTGGTAATATCATTATTTTCCAAATAATAAATGTGTTAGAATTTCAAAATCCATACTATCATGGATCCTGAAATTTCAGAACGTAAGATTTTAGGAATCCACTTTTTCTTAGAAAAATAACAATTATAAAAACCTAAATATTGGCTATTGTTTGAAGAAAAAAATTTCTCACAATTTCCACCACATTAAAATTTAGTGATAAAATGGAGAACATTGGGGAATAAAATATTTTTTACTATGAACATGTTTAGAATAATTATAACCAAATCGAGAACAATTCCTTAAATGACGAATATGGGAATACATCTGGTCAATGTTTTACATACCTTAGGTAATTATTGATAGAAATTTCCTTAAAGAAAATATTTATTACATTTGTTTATAACCAAAATTTTATCCTCAAAAATATTATTTTTAGAACTAGAGTGAGCATCTAAAATATTTTTCTTAGAAATTACATTTTCACGATCCTCAGAAAATTCTTCCATGACATAATTAACTTATATAAACTTTTTTGAAACACATTAAACTGAAAAACATTATAATCATGATCCATAAAATTATTTGATACATCTTTTGTTAAAATTTATGTTCTAGAATTTTCTTTCTCTGATATTTTTTTTATTTTACAATTTTCATTTTCAAGATGTGTAGAAAATGTAGACAGTTTTCCAAATGAAGTTAATGTATTATCTTATGATGAGGAATATTCATCATCTAAGGATTCATAATATTAATCATTTGAGAAGATTTCATTAAAATATATACTAGTAATAGATTCTTCATTTTTACCCTATTTATTAAATAATGATTTTCAATGGGTAGTTTGGCTAGTGGACCATGATTTTTATGACAAGAAGATTTATATTCCAAAAATCATCAGATGTGTCACCACCACAGGAAATCTAGGTTTCATTTTCATTCAAATCATTCTTAGAATTAGTATTATAAAACATCTTCATATTTCTCTCAGAATTCATTTCCTTTCTATCATTTCTTTTGAGAATGGGACTATCTGGCCTAATATGATTGGTTGTTTTTTCAATCATAATAAGTGACCTCTGAATATTTCTTATGCTTTATATCATTATTCAATTATCCATATTGAAAACCATTCTTCCCCACAATCATATTCATCCTTTGAGAAAGTTTAGCTAGCTCATTTTTAGAATGGTCAATTTTACTGATTCATACAGAATAGTGACATTTTTGACATGGATCTTGTATCACATTCCAGAGTCTTAACATTAGTAGTAATAAGGGATAAAATTCTATTTTCATACATTTTTTATTCACATCCACATCTCTTTTAATTCTTATCTCATGTTAGAGAAGTGTTCTAAAAATCCCACCAAGAGTAATTTGAGATAAATTCTTATTCTCATCAATTGTTTTCCTTTTTGACATCCACTCATTTGCAGTGATATCAATTATATTGTCCATAAGAGATTCATCATATAGAACGTTCTCACCCATTGATTGTACACCTTTGAAAATGGACCAAATTCATTGTTGTACATTGCAAACAAGATCTCCATAAGGAAATAGATTTCTATGATATTCTTCTCTAAGCATTGATATTATCATTTCTATGACATTAGTATTTCCAAAATGAGTAAGCTCAGGTTTCTTCTAGATGCAGTTAACAACTTTACAAGAAGAAATATGACAGTATATATTCCTAGTCATAGAGCACATCAATTTATTATGTACATTGTAATTTAGTTGATATTATGACTTTTCATGGTTGGTGATGGTTTTGACATCCTTGTCAGATATTTTTTAATCTATAGTAAGAATGAAAAAATTTCCTACTCTAGTGTTCTTAATGGAAGACATTATTCAATCTCTCCATTACTCATAACAGTTTCCATAAAAAATATGTGGTCTAGTAGGATTTAGATTTTCAATGAAACCAATATTCATTTATACCATTCTATATGAATATTTATTTTCCATAAAACGTGTTTATATAAATGATTTTTAAAAAGAGATAAAAGAATCTATAAAAAAAATTATTCATAAAAAGTTATGAAAGATGGAATTTAGAACATGAGAAACATGATCATTAAAACATATTTGTGAGTATATGTATTTCAAAGACCTTCCCTAATTCCAACTATATAATCGAAATATGAATGTAAATTCTTAATTACAAGTGGGGGGGGGGGGAATTGTATATTTAAAAACATAAATTTATAACCATTAGGAAAGATATGTTTCAAAAACTCAAACTATATAAATTCCCAAACAAAAAATAGTTCTATAAGACAAACTTGCTATGTCCTATGAATATGGTTCCAGAAATGAATCTTAAGGAAAGATTACATAGGTGAAGATTCTACCTTAATGTGTATAGAATCATAATTATCAGATTAAATAATATAATAATAATTTATAAGAATTTCATACATTCTTCCATTATAAAAATATGGATGAAATAAACATGAAACAAAAAAAGTAACAAGTATGAAATCTTTTAACCCAAAGAGTAGGGTGTCAAACAACCTAGGATAAAGTTACATTGATTTTTAATTTCAAGAATGTGTTTCATACCAACACTAGGGTATTCCCTCAATAGAAATATCAGAATCTATGGTGTTATCTCTGCATTCCCTCACTCATTAAGGTAGTCGACACATTTGTCTTCCTATCCACAGAAGTCCTCGAACATTAAGGTAGTTGGTACCTCTGTCTTTCTATCTCAAGAATCCCTCATTCAATATGGTAGTTATACCCTCGGACATCCAATACATGGAAGACCTTTATTATTGTCAACTATAATTTGAGTCACACAAAAATTCCAAAACAATATTTTTAGTATGCACAAGTCATAATAGTCTCTCTCTCTAGAAATCACATCAACACCATGTAATCTCTAGAGTGATGGAATCATTTTGATCTCTTTCAAATAATCTTATATTTTACAGAAAAAATCAAATAGTTGGATCCCTCCTACGACTGTCATATTTTCCATCGATATAGGAGGAAACAATACATGTGTTACTCAGCCAACTGTTAGTTTGAAACAGATTACATGACATCATTTCATAAGTATAACATGTGTTTGGAAAATGAAGTTTCATAATTAAATCTATTTTCTGGATTCAACAAAAAATAGAATTTGAATTTTAACAAACTAAACATCCATAGATTATATGAAAATGACATTAAGAATATATTTTACAAAGATTTCGAAATATGAATTATATAGTTTCTATATTCAGAATTCCGAAGAATTCAGAATCAGAATTCTGAAGAATTCAGAGTATATATTTTGAATACATTAGGGTCTTAATTATGACGAATAATGATTCTTAGTTTTGAAGGCCTCATAGTACATATTCTAAAACATTTAGTGTATAAATTCATAGGAATTTGTACTATTAATTATTAGGAATTCAGAGTCGAAATATTCAATAATTAGAATTTCGAAATTCGTAGAATTCAGAGTCTGAATTTCAGATAATTCAGAATCATAATTTTAGATATTTCAGAGTCTGAATTTCATAGAATTTATAGTTCTAATTTTAGAGAATTCACTGACATAATTTCAATTAATTTGGATTCATAATTTCAATGTATTTGGAGTCTGAATTTCAGAGAATTTGGATTATGAATTACAGAGAATTCAAATTTTTAATTTCATAGAATTAAGAGTTTGAAAATTGAACAATCTATATCCCTAGAATATTACATTATGAGGATTAACATAAGAATCCGTATTTTAGACCTTGTACTAAAAGGATTTTAATTTTTATAGTTTATATAATGAAACATTGAATACAAAGGTTAGTATAATAATTTATTTAGTGAATGGAATTTATCCTTAGGAAAATAATCCTTAGGGGAGAAAATTTTTCCTTAATATTAAGTGTTTGTGATTTTCAAAACATCGAGGAATGTACAGTTAAAAAGGTAACATTATTGAATCAACAGAAGAATATAAGAATGTCGTTAAATCCAAGTAAAAACATGAACCCACAGATGGATCAGTGTATCATCCAAGCATTTTAGATATCAGATAGAGGGAATAGGATTTCTAGAATAATGGATGTGGATCATTCATTCCATTTCCAGAAGAATAATCCACACATTTTTGGGTGATTCAGAAACAAAGAAGGTGGATGTGTGGTTGAATAGTATGAGTCATATGATTAATTTCATAGGCACACAATTAGAGTCGAATGTCACATGGGATATATATACGTTTTGATATCTAGGTTGCTAGTTGTGGGATTTTTCGGTTCATGAAAAATTAGACCACAAACTCCAAGGGGAGGTTTTTGAATAATTTTTTTAAAAAGTATTATATCATCATACTTTAATAATTACGAGATGATAGAATTAATTATCATAATGAAGGTGAAAATATTCATTACGTATGGAGAATGTTTCTTGATTTTAGTGTTCTTTTCACTTGAATTTTCCACTGATGTGTCCTTGAAGGTATAGATCATTGAATCGGGGATGAGGTTTTATATTTTCTCAAAGACATATATGATATATATAAATGATTATATAGAGATGTTTAGTAGAGATGTGGTGGATGAGAGGTAAATATCTAGAGAAAAATCATGAGGTTATATACTAATACCTACATGAAATGGTAGAAACTCTAATACTAGAAGAAATAAGAACAGGGAAACATATTTCCAAGGTGCGATCACAACTCAGAATAAAATGCTTAGAACCATGAATCTTCCTCCCACACAAAAGATCAAGGATTAATGTTATAAATTTTGTTCGTTTAACCACATCAAGTGGTACTGTATGACACCACCTATTGTATACCTTTACTACAATCCGATGGGGAATCAATAGTGATATTATTCTAGTAATATATGGTAAGGATTTTGAGACACTTCCCATGTGTCATAGGAATCAAATGATTTTATGGGAAGCGTACTGTAGAATAACTAATATTTGTAGAAAAAATCTTACCATATTGAATATAGGAATTCCATCACTCCTTAGTACGGAAAATTAAAAAGGAAAATAAGGAACAAACTGCTACGATGAAGAGATTATAATGTTCATTAATTTTTATGGTAGATTATCAGTGTAGACCATCGTCCATGAGAGGTATGATTATTTATAATTATACCAATATTAAAGTGTTATTTTATATGGCTTCTTCCCATTTCGTTATTTTTTCTTGTGATGTCAATGGTTTTATTTTTATAGTTGAGATGACGAATTTTGTGATAAAACATAAAACATCCCTTGGACAACGAGAGTGTTTAGTCTTCTTTTGTAGAGAATTTTCTATAATAGTTGATAGAGAAGAGTTGAAATTTGATTTAGCTATTATTTATATGGGTTTTTATATATTCTTGTGCACTGATTGGTTTAAGATGTTCAAGGATCAAAACAACAGTTATACATGATGAGACAGTTTCACATTTGATGATGGTATTTAGAATCAATTTCAATGAGAGGTGAATATAAAGGTAGCTTAGTGGTGCTATTCACACCAGTAGTATGAACACTATCATTTATATTGTCCTCGAAGGATGAAGTCAATAATAATATTTTTCTAGTCATGTATGATAAATTTATAGACGTGTTCCCTGAGAATATATCAGGGTTTCCTCCTATAAGGGAATTGATGTTTATGATTGATATTTTTATAAAGAGTAGTATTATTTCCGATTTATCATACCATATGAAGCCAATCAAATTAAGAGAAAAAAAATGTAGTGAGAATATCTTAATAACCAATCTTCCATTTTACTGAGCACGTTGTCATGGGTATCTATAGTCATGTTTTTCAGAAATCAATTTATAACATTTAGGTTGTTTGTGTTTTATTTGAATCATAAAAAAATATGATAAATAATACATGTACACTTCCATATATTAATGATTTGTTCAATAAATTGAAGGGAGAACATTGGTATTCTAAAATTTACTTACAAAGAGGTTATTATCAATTGAATATTCTTAAGACAGTTCTTCCAAAAACATATTCGAGAATCATATATTTCCATTATGTATATATGTTAATTCCATTCGGTCTTACAAATTTAATAGAAGTAATTTTAGATTTAATTAATATATTTTTTTAATGATATCTACATTCATTTTAGTGGTATTTTTTGTTGAAATATTGGGGTATTAATGTTCTTGTGAATATCTTGAGCAACACAAACTGATCGGGTTGGGAATCATGATGGATCATATTTTTTTAAAAAATTTATCAAAGTGTACTTTTTATATATAATAAATACTCATTCCTATTCATATATTTTTTTAATAAAATGTGTTTATATATAACTTGAAAAGATCATGTTTATTATCTCTTGGAAACCATATAAGAACTTTTTAATGTTCTAGATTTTCCATGGTCAGTCTGTTTATTAGCGACACTTTATTTCGGGATATTTTTTAAAAATCATCAACTATGACAGTATTGAAAAATATTAATTTTGATTCCATTGGGAAAATGAATTATAGATGTCTCTTGAGGAGATAAAATAACTCCTTTCATCCTTACCAATATTTATTTTTCCTAAATCAGGACAAGGGTATGTAATGTATTGTGATTCTTTGAGATATGGGTTGGGATGTGTTTGCAAAGAGGGATATAATTTTATTGAAAATTGATCAATGATGTGGTTAATGCATGTTATGGAATAAATAACCCATGATTTAGAGTTAGATAGAAGAGTACATTCATTGAAGTCATAACATCATTATCTCTATGGTGATAAATTTACACTATTTATGTATCATAAAATCTGGAAACTTATTTTCTCATAGTGAGATTTGAATTTGAGACAATTAAAATAGATGGAGTATAACAAGATTTATGATATTTACATGATATATACACTATGAAAAGGATATTCAGTGGCTGATTACATAATCATAATGTCATATAATATGTTTAAAAACGTAGTTTCATATTATTGGTTGTTGATGTTGTTCATATCTATCATTCAATTGGAATGTGAGGAAGTTGTGAAGTTAAAATTTTCATAATAGTTATGTTTCATCCTAATTTGGTAGATATGGTTAATGAGGAACATATCTAATTGAGATTTTTTATATATGAGTTCAAAACATCATGTTAGGTTTACCATTTATGGTTTGAAGTTAAATTATAATTCTGTGTTGTGGATCAAAAATCAAATGGTTGTACCAATGGATTTTCATGAATAAAAACTTCATTTTTACAACCATTAATGTTGGTTTCATGATCCTAGAAGACAGAAAATTTATAAATCATTGAACGAAATATTTTTGTGGAATAGATTGAAATGGAATGTGTATGTGTTTTCTATGATATTCTTAACATGTAAACAGGTTAAGGAAGATCATTAGGAACATGTAGGAATATATTTGTCTTTACCAATTCGTTTTTGTATTTGGGAACAGATAGCTCTGGATTTTGTAACAGGTCCACATGAATAGTATGTTAATAGGATTCCATATTCGTGATAATAGAATTGATCCCAATTTTGCATCATTTAATTAATATTATTGAAACTCATAACGAGGACGACATTCCAAAAATCTCTATATAGGAAGTGGCCTAGTGGCATGTCATACCATTTTTCATCATTTAAAAAAGTGATTTGATGTTTACATCTCAATTCCAGAAATCCTTATTATGATCCGTTATGGCTGAGTGGACAACGAGTATAGCATATCTTCCTCACAGGGATAATAAATATGAACAGATGATACAAACATTTGAAGGCATGATGTATGAATATTTATAATATTTTGGTTGCTCATTGGAAGGGAGTGTAAATATTATGGAGATATCTTATAAAAAAAGAAATAAGAACATAATAGAAATGTATTTTTTTGAAGCTTGTGCAGTTGTACTTATCGTTCTACACTTTTTCAACAAGAAAAATGTGAGACATCACAATTTGGTAAGATCCTTTACCATTAATCAATGGATAAGATTATATTCATCAACAAAAGTAGGGAGACAACGTAGAGATGTTTGAAATCAAATATGGTTAATCTTCGAAATCCATATCCATTAACTGTGTGTGGTCATGTGTTCCTTTTGATATATCCAAGTCATGGGCATCATTTTTTGGGAACCATGGAATGTTATGCCGTAGATGTGTAGGATCTTTTATGATACAAGATTGGGTTGGTAAAGTGGAATATAGATTGGAATTAACACCATGGTTCATTTTATTACATAATGGGTTCCTTAAACCTCATTTTAATGACCCTCAATATGATCCTAACAATGTGATTTAATGGGATCATGTTGAACTATATATGTAGTCTTTATTAGAACATTTCACGGTGTGGTTTTTGGATTGTCAGGTCAATTTCTTGAATAGAAAAGTAAAATTTCTTGTTTGGGTTTTGTGGAAACAAGTTAAAATTAATTAAGAGACTTGGGGAAAGTAGAATGAAATGATGTAGGAATGTCTAGATGACATTAAACAATTTTTTTTCCTACATTCTAAGGATGAAATTCCATTGGAGAGGAGAATGTTACACCAATGATTTCAATTAAGGATCCCCTTCATTTTACATTTTATTTTTATATGATATATATGCGATGTTTGAGATATTTTAATTATATTTTCACGGGTTTTGGGTCTTTTTCTATAGGTACACGATTTGGGTAAAATGTGGAACATGTAAATGAAATTATTAACAATGAATTAAGGGAAAAAGTTAAGGTGAACATAAGGTGCACAATTTTCCCAAACTGTACAGAAACCTAGGAGGAACTGTGAATTGTTGGGTAATAGGATTTAGCAATATTTTCTCATAGTTTTCAGTCAATGCTAGAAAACTATGCAAGGTTCATAATGGTTGAAGAGCATGATGCATCGTTTGCATTTGTTTTTCCAAATCGTGTGACTATGTCATGCACAATTACAAAACAAGATCCTAGAGAAGTGGATATATATTAGTTTTTCCTGCCTTGTATTTTCTCAAAATAGATCATAACTTTTTTTCACTATCAGTGGTTCTGTAGCCTCTCCCCATTAATTTTCATGCAATTTGGAGGCTATTCATAGTGATTTGATGCTGAATTGTTTCTCTAACTATTCATTCATGGTTGTTCTGTTTGTTTTTGCTTAGATATTTTTATCAATATCAATCACTTTCATATATCTAATCATATAATAGATAGATAAATTATATAAGTAGATATATATTATTATATATTTGTTTTTTAATTATAGGGGAAGAGATATAAGATGATTATTTTTGAAATTATACCCAGTTGATGTAAGAATGGTATAGAGTAAGAGGTTTCCAACCTCTGATACCAATTGTAGGATCGAAATAGAATATGAGATGCTCAATATACAAGAGGGGGGGTGAATTGTATACTTTAAAAATTCCTTAGGAACCTTTAATGTTAGTTATGAATAACTAGAGTTTCCTTAAGAAAAGGAAAGAACTAAGTTTAACAAAGTTAAACTAAGTAAATTCACAACACCTCTAACACCGAACTAAACTTGGAAAGAGATTCCAAAAGTAGGTTCCGGAAATATGGTTCCGGAATTTGAAACTTAACAAAAGTTACAATATAAGATTCTACCTTAAAGCGTATAGAATCTGAATGAATCAGAGTAAGTAAGGAAGTATAAGAATGTTATTCTTTCCTTAAGATACAAATTACAGCGGAATAGAAACGAGTAGTAAAACTACTAGCAACAAGATAATAGTCTTTTAACCCAAAGAGAAGGGTATCCAACAACCTTGGAAAAAGGTCCCTTGATTTATACTTTCAAGCAAGTCTGTCTTACCCACACCAGGGTAAGCCCTCGATACGAAGATCGGTGACTCTGTCTTGCTATCCCCGCAAGCCCTCAACTTCAAGGTAGTTGGCAACCTCTGTCTTTCTCAGCAAGAAAGCCCTCGATCTTTAAGGTAGTCGGCACCTCTGTCTTCCTATCCCCAGAAGCCCTCGAATGTAATCACCAACATTCTGAGTCGCACGAAGCTTTGAGAGTTAATAAGAGACTCTCTCTCTAGAAATCACTTCAACAGCATGTATGCACAAAGTCCAAATGTTCATCCATCCGTTGTGAGCTTTTTCAAATGAGCTCCTATTTATAGGTAAGGTCGGCTCCTTCTCCAACGGTCATATTTCCCTTAAAGTTCGGAGGGACCTGTACACGTGTCACTTAGACAACGGTTAGTTTATAACAAAATGGACGACATCGTTTTATAACAAAGTAAGTGTAACAGAATGCACGACATCGTTTTAAACTCTAACATAAAAGTTCGGAATAGAAATTTCGGAGTGAAAGTTCAGAGTGAATGAATTCAGAGTGTATAAAACAATGATATCCAGATTCTGTTTAATGAGTGAATTCGGAATGAGAATTCGGAATAGGAATTCGGAATAGGAATTCGTCATCAGAAATCGTAATGGGAATTCGTCATCAGAATTCGTAATGAGAATTCGGAATGAGATTTCTTCATTAGAATTCGTAATGAGAATTCTTCATTGGAATTCGTAATGAGAATTTGTAATGAGAATTCTTCATTAGAATTCGTAATGGGAATTCTTCTTTAGAATTCGTATCCTGAATCTGGAATAGAACTTAGTCAGAATTCATAACCGGAATTCGGAGTGAAACTTCCTTATAGTTCTTGTCCAGAATCCGAACCCTAAAACAGAATGCTTTTTATCAGTTTTAATGATTCCGAGAAAGAGAATCCGAATTTCATACTTAAGAAAAATATTAATGAAAATATGATAAGGATAATTTTTCTTATAAAAGCGATTTTCCTTAAGAAAGCATTTTTCCTTATAAAAGCGATTTTCCTTAAGAAAGCATTTTTCCTTACAAAAGCAATTTTCCTTAAAGATAAGGTGTTTGTGATTTTCAAAACAAGAAGGAATGGAAAAGTCATAAGGAAAACCTTATTGACTCAACAATCTCCCCCTTTTTGGAAAGCACAAACATCCTTACAAAAAAGCTATTCTAAGAAGAAAGAAACATATTAAAGCTTATCTCCCTTGGTTTAAGAATATAGATGAATACGACTAACTCCCCCTTAGGCTTTGAATCTCTAAGGATCGTATTCATATTTCCGGAGTGATATTTCTTTAAGAAAAAAAAACTCCCCCTTAAACAAACTCTTATTAGAGTTCTATCTCCTTGGGTATTTTTCTTTCTCCCCCTTTGATAAGCACTTATTAGATTTCCTCTTTTTCTTAAGGATCTTTTCCTTCTCCCCCTTTGTGATTTTCAAAAAGAATTTCGAGGGAATGGGAAAAAAAAATAACAAAGTACCTTAAAGAATTAGTAACAACAACAAAACAGAACAACAAGCACGATTCTCATTAAATTTGAAATGTCAGCAATAAAAACAGATTACAACAAAAAGATCGGATTGGTCATTTGGGATCTTTCTCTTTCGACATCAGCCCCTTGAGAATAGTCTTGATCTTCTTGAGATCCTTATGATCTTCCTCTGCTTGCTTTTCTAAGACAACTATTCTTGCTGACTGAGCTTGAATGATTTCTTCCTGAGCCTTCAACTTTTCTTCCTGAGCTTCCATTTTCTCTTCCTGAGACTTTATCCTTTCTAGAAAATTGATCCGATGATCCCTTTCAAATTTCCAACTTTGATTAACAGAGTTGAGCTTTCCATTCAGATCTCTTACTTCCTGACTCCGAATGTTCTTTTCCTCTGCCAATTTTTCATCGAATGATGCAGTCATCTCATGAAACTTCTTGTCCTCGGTTTGAAATTCATCCTTGACATTCTCCTGAAACTCATCCAGCAGCCTCATCTCTTCCACATTCTTCTTCGACCAGCTAGTCATCCTTTTGCAAGATCTTTTATGGGCTTCGTAACCAATGAAGAAATTTTTGAACTGAGCTTCTATCTCAACACATTTATCCATAACCATGGATACGGAATCGGTTTTCTGATTCAGCGTATGTTTGAGCATCTGGCACCGAGAGTCAATACTGGAGAAGGTCGGAATGGTTCCTACCAACTTCTTTAAGGATTGAACAACAAAATCGTGCCCCAACGAAGATGATTCCGAATCTGACATCTTGCTAGGAGAATTTTCTTCTTCAATAAGCTCCAACTTCCTCTTTGAAGAACTACCAGCTTCCTTCCTCATACTCTTTTCTGAACTCGGGGTATCAGCAATAACTTCTTTCCCCTTATCTTTTTCCAGAATAGAAACCTGTTCCGGAGATCTGTTCTCACTATCAGAGACTTGAACAATTTTATCTTCCTCATCAACAACTTCTATATTTTCTTTCTGAGCAGCATCAAGTAATAATTGTTCTTCTTTTCCATGATAAGAAACTTCTTCCTCTCCTTCCTTTCCTTCTATTACTGGAGTAACTAGTTTTGAAGATTCGGCTTCAGAAGTTCGGAGCGACAGGTGTTCCGAAGGAGTTCCCTTATATTCATCTACTTGTTTGAGCACATCTCCTGTCTCACCACTTCCTTCAGCCGCTTCTTCAACCTCTTCCACTTGCTCTACTTCCTCAGTAGCAACAGCCTCTTCCGGAGTAACAAGATTTCTTCCTGGAGTCTCAGGTAGAGATTCCAGAGAAAAAGATCTTGGAACGGGAATGGTTGCTGAAACCATTTCATTAAACTTCAACAAGGCTTGCACAGCCTCAGCTTCTGACAACTTCTTCTTCAGCTTCTTTTCCTTAGCTTGCTTCTCGAGCTCATCAGCAGCCTTTTCTTTCAGAGCCTTAGCCTTTGCGGGATCCAATCCGAACTGCGGATCTCCTTCCTTCCTCTTTTCCTTGTCAGCTCTCCACTTCGCTGCAACCTCATCAGTATATGTCTTCTTCTTCTTAGGCTTAGGAGGTGCGGAATGGACTTCCTTAGACTTAGGTTCCTGAGCTTCACCTACCACTTCTTTCAACTTTCTCTTCCTTACCGGCTTAGGCGATTCCGGATCAGCCACTTTCGGAGTCACTTCTTCTTGAGGCGGTAGATCGATAAATTTCCCAGACTTCTTGTCAAATGCTATATTCATCCTTTTAAGAGTTGCATCACTGAGCAACATGATCTTGCAAACTTTCGGTTTAGAACTGCAAGCAACCTTGAAGGACTCAAGGCACCGAACTATCAGCTTCGACAAAATTGCCGGGTACATTACTATCTGAGCTCTCAGATTCCCTTTCTTTAAATTCTCAAGATTAAGAAGGATATGCTTCATCAGGTTGAACTTCCTTAGATTTATCAAGAAATCTAAGATGTATATCTCACTCTTCTTCAAGCTGTCCTTGTCTCCTTTTCTCGGTACAATAAGCCCTTCCACCCATAACTCCAGAATCCGGAAGTTTGTGGAAAGGGTTGCAATTTTCGAAGCCTTATCATCATCCAGTCCGAGAATTTCTAAGGCTTTCTCCTTGTTGAAACTACCCAAGGAGTCTGGCAGAACATGCGAGATAAACTCATCTTCCCCTTCATAATTCAACCCTACCAAGCTTGCAGCCTTGGTGTAAGATAGCTTGTAAGTCTTGCCATACGATTTGAAGGAAAATTTTTCTCTATTGTCTTCCACAAAGAAAGCAACCGACTCATAAAACTCAACAAGCAAGTCTGGGTAAACTTCATCTTGGTTGCCGGTTTTTGATATCGCAACATCTTCCCAGCCATTGAGCTTGATATTCTTTGATATAATAGAATCATAGTTGCTGAAGAAATTTGGATGCACTAACCGTTCTCTGTAGACTAACCACTGAGAAATGGGCTTGGTTGAAGACATCTCTTGAGAAGCTAACTCTGCAGACATTCGGATTAGAAGTCTCTGAGAAGTTCGGAACTGAGAAGACTGAAGTTCGGAACTGGAAAACTGTAGTTCGGAACAGCCTTAAATCAGAAAGACAGAGCTTCAGCACGCAAGAGCTTGAGATCGATGTGGGACGAGAAAATAGGGTCCCCTTTATATAGGCTTTGGGATGACGGTTCAACTTCCTCGGTTGATCTAACGGTTTAGAATGATCTGAGATCAGATCTGACGGTTGAGAGGTTGAATCCGATCTTTTTGAGGTTTTATTAAAACAGAATTGAAGAAATTCAAAAAACCGAAAACAAACTATAAGAAAATGCCAGCAAGTAAAATATGATTACGAAAACTTCAGTAAGGAAGTCATACCTTTCGGATTAGCTTAGGAAAGTTATTCGTAATGGGTAATGTAAAGACGACTACGAAAAACTCAATACGAAAAACCTAATACGAAAAAAACTTGTTATGGAAGATTCAATACCAAAGTTTTTCCATTATGAAAATACCAGTACGAAAATTTTCCATTCCGGAAATTTTCAATACGAATACTTTTATTCCAGAAGTATTTTGTATGGAAATATCCATTCTGGAAAATTGTAGTTCCGGAAGTTCCATTCCGGAAAGTTTCGTTCCGAAAAATTTGAAAACAAATTTTGAAAAACTTTGTTAAATAAACAAACAAATGTACTCCCCCTATGAAAAGGAGTTTATAACTGTGAGGAGATTTTTCCAACAGAAAATTAATTAAGGAAGATTACCTTACGGTTATCATTCCTAACTTCTGTTTAATATATTCAAATCTATCAGAAGGTAAAGATTTTGTGAAAATATCAGCAAGTTGATCTTGCGTTCCGATAAACTGAAGAATAATATCTCCTTTAAGTGTGTGATCCCTAAGAAAGTGATGCCTAATATCTATGTGTTTTGCACGGGAGTGATGTGCAGGGTTTTTACTTAGGGCAATGGCACTTGTGTTATCACACAAAATTTGAGTTTTAGTAAAACTCAAGCCATAGTCTGTGAGTGTGTGTTGCATCCACAACACTTGTGCACAACAACTTCCAGCTGCTACATATTCAGCTTCAGCAGTGGAGAGTGCAACAGAATGTTGCTTCTTGCATGACCAAGAAACTAATGAATCTCCTAAGAAATGACAAGTTCCGGATGTACTTTTTCTATCCATTCTACAACCACCAAAGTCAGCATCAGAAAAGCTTTTTAGAACAAAATCATTTCCAGAAGTATAAAATAATCCTAGATCCATGGTTCCCTTAAGGTAGCGAAAAATTCTTTTTACCGCCTTTAAGTGAGATTCCTTAGGATTGGATTGATATCTTGCACATAAGCATACAGAAAACATTAAGTCTGGTCGACTAGCTGTTAAGTAAAGTAGACTTCCAATCATACCTCTAAAATATGTTTGATCTACTGGTTTCCCAGCTTCATCAAGATCTAAAGAGTTTGAGGTACCAATAGGAGTACTTATACTCTTAGTGTTGTCATAACCATACTTTTTAAGAAGATCTTTAATATACTTATGTTGGGATATGAAGGTTCCTTCTGGTTTTTGAGAAATTTGAAAACCAAGGAAAAATGTTAACTCACCCATCATACTCATTTCAAACTCAGATTTCATTAGACTAGCAAAAGAATCAGTCAAAGATTGCTGAGTTGAACCAAATATAATGTCATCAACATAAATTTGAACAATCAAAACATTTTTCTTATCTTTCTTTATAAAAAGGGTTGGATCTGCATTTCCCTTAACATAGTTATTTTGAAGCAAAAATCCAGTAAGTCTATCATACCATGCTCGTGGGGCTTGTTTAAGGCCATACAAAGCTTTGGTAAGTCTAAAAACATGATCAGGATGTTTTGTATCTTCAAAGCCAGGAGGTTGTTCAACAAAAACTTCCTCTTGAACATAACCGTTAAGAAAAGCACATTTCACATCCATTTGAAATAGTTTGAAATTAAAGAATGCTGCAAAGGCAAGTAGAATACGAATAGATTCAAGTCTAGCTACTGGAGCATAGGTTTCTTCATAGTCTATTCCTTCTTGCTGATTATAGCCTTTAGCAACAAGTCTAGCTTTATTTCTAACAATGACTCCATTTTCATCACATTTGTTTCTGAAGACCCATTTTACTCCAATAACAGAAGTTTCCTTAGGTCTTTCAACCAAGGTCTAGACTTTATTCCTTTCGAATTCATTTAGCTCATCTTGCATTGCTTTGATCCAATCATCATCACCTAAAGCTTCATCAGTGCTTTTAGGTTCTATTTGGGAAAGAAATGCTAGATGTTCTAATTCATTTCTTAAGGAACTTCTAGTCCTTACAGGTTGATTTACATCACCAGTGATACTATCACTGGGATGATTCTTAAGAAACATCTGATTTGGGTTTTGTAAAACCTGTTCATCAACATAAGGTAGAAAGTCTTCTGGGGTAAATGTTTCAGAAGTATCTTCTAGAACAATTTCCTTATCAGAAGGTTCTTCTAACAAAGGTTGACAATCAGTTTTTGAAAACACATCCGAAGATGTAAGTTGGGAGGTTTTAAAAACAAAAGGATCTGACTCATCAAATTTCACATGTACTTTTTCCTCAACAGTACAAGTATTTTTATTAAAAACTCTATAAGCCTTAGAGGTTGTGGAATATCCTAAGAAAATCCCTTCATCTGATTTTGGTGCGAATTTATGTAAGTTATCTTTAGTATTCAAAATGAATACTTTGCAACCAAAAACCTTGAAGTAAGAAAGCCTTGGTTTTCTACCATTCCATAACTCATAAGGAGTTTTATTAAGAAAAGGTCTAATCAAAACTCGATTTATAGTATAACAAGCAGTACTTACAGCTTCAGCCCAGAAATGTCTATCAATAGAATATTCACTCAACATGGTTCTAGTTATTTCTTGAAGAATTCGATTTCTTCTTTCAACTACACCATTCTGTTGAGGAGTTCTAGGTGCTGAAAAGTTGTGAGTAATACCTTTCTTACTACAAAAAGTTTCAAAATCAGAATTTTGAAATTCTCCTCCATGATCACTATGAATAGTTTTCAATGGAAGGTTTTTCTCATTTTTAACTTGAGCTCTAAAACTTTTGAAATAAGAAAAAGCTTCAGATTTCCTTGCTAGAAAATAGACCCAAGTAAATCTAGTGTAATCATCAACAAGAACAAACACATAGTATTTGCCTCCAATGCTTCCAGTTTTTGTTGGACCAAAAAGATCCATGTGCACCAACTGTAATGCCTCGGTTGTTGAGATTTCACCGATTGACTTAAAACTAGATTTATGTTGCTTGCCATATTGACAAGGATCACAAACTTTAGAAGAATCAAATCTAAGCTCCGGTAGATCCTTAACTAGTTTCTTCTTAGAGAGTTTACATAGGTTTCTAAGATTACAGTGTCCTAGTCTTCTATGCCATAACCAAGAATGATCTTCCATTGCACTTAGGCAAGGTAAATCTTGGTTTCTTAGGTCTTCTAAGTTTAAGGTGTAAACATTCTCTTGCCTGTTGGCTGAGAGAATAAATTCTTCCTTGGAATTGTGAACTAAGCATTTATCATTCCTAAAATTCACAAGGTAACCTTCATCACATAACTGACTTATGCTAATGAGGTTGTGCTTAAGACCTTTAACAAAAAGAACATTTGAAATCAAAGTTTTACCTAAAATAACAATATTACCAATACCAACAATCTCTCCCTTAGCATTGTCTCCGAAAGTTACCTTTCCTCCTTTCGTTTTGATAATATTTTCAAAGAAGCTTTTGTTACCAGTCATGTGCCGGGAACATCCACTATCCATGTACCAAACATTGTTGCTGGAACTTTCTTTATTTTCCTGAAATTAAGAACAAAGTTAGACTTTCGGAATCCAAACTTGTTTGGATCCGAGATTTCCAGACAATAAAATTTTAGGTACCCACATTTTCTTAGAAAAATAAGCTTTATGAAAACCTAAGGATTGGGTTTTGTTTAAGGAACAATTTCTTGCCCAGTGACCACCACATTGACACTTAGTACAAAATGGGGCACTTTGAGGAACAAAATAATTGTTGCTGAAAACAGGTTTTGCATGGGTATAACCAAATCCGGATTTATTTCTTAAAGGTCGTATTTGAGAATACATCTTATCAAAATTTTCCTTACCATGGGTAAAGTTTGATAAGCACTTCTTTAAGGAAAAAATTTCGGACTTGAGTTTTACAACCAAGTTTTTATCTTCAAAATCATTAGTTTTGGAACTAGAGTTAGGCTCGAAAACATTTTTATTAGAAATTACTTTTTCTAACTCTTTAGAAAGTTTATTCTTCTCAGAACTTACTTCCTCAAGATTTTTTGAAATATTTTCAAAATCAGCATTTTTCTTATCAAGATCTTTAGAAAGATCTGATATCTCTTTAGTAAGAATAGAATTCCTAGAATTTGCCTTATCAAGTTTCTTGTTGAGTTTTGAATTCTCAATCTCAAGAAGTTCAGCAAATCTAGAGACTTCTTCAAAAGTAGGTAAAGTATTTTCCTCATCAGAAGATGATTCTTCATCAGAAGAGTTATAATACTTACTATCATTAGGATTTAAGGAAACATTGGTCAAAGATTCAGCATTTCGTACCTTAGCCATAAGACAATGATTATCAATAGGTAATCTGGCTATAAGACCAAGATTCTTCTGTCCTGAAGATTCATATTCAGAAGATTCATCTGAAGAGTCACCACCACTGGCACTCCAGGTGTCATTAGCTTTCAAAACTTTCTTAGCTTTAGCTTTGTAATATTTCTTCCTGTTCCTGTCTGAATGCCTTTCCTTTCTTTCTTTCTTTCTGAGCATAGGGCAATCTGGTCTAATATGTCCAGCTCTCTTACATTCATAACAAGTAACTTCTCCATCTTTCTTATCTTTCCTATCCTTCTTCTTATACTTGGATTGAAAGTTTCTTTGTCCAGCTATCTTGTTCATCCTTCGAGCAAGATTGGCTAATTCATTTTCTGAAACTTCACTTTCACTAGATTCGGATTGGAAAATGACTTTCTTTGATTTGGATCTGGTTACTCTCTCAGGAGTCTTAGCTTTCATCTGATTCGAAGTTGTAGTAAAAGCAACAGTACCATTTCCATTCTTCTTCTTGATGTTGTCAGCATCTCTCTTCATTCTAGTCTCATGTTGTAGAAGAGTTCCAAATAATTCATCAAGAGTAATTTGAGTAACCTTCCTGTTCTCATCTATAGCTGTTCTCTTGGATTCCCACTCATTGGGCATAATGTCAATTATCTTGTCCACAAGAGCTTCATCATCTAAACCTTTCTCTCCCATAGACTGTAGACTGTTGACGATTGTCATAAATCTTTGTTGTACTTTACAGATAGGTTCTCCATAAGGAAAATTAAAGCCATGATATTCAGCTCTAAGCATAGCTCTCCTAGTCTCAATCACTTTAGAAGTCCCAAAATGAGTAACCTCTAACTTCTTCCATATACAATTAGCTGCTTCACAAGAAGAAATTTGGCTATATATATTTCTAGTCATTTAACATAATAAAGTGTTGCGTACCTTATAATTCAGTTGATATTCTTGCTTCTCCTGGTTAGTAAAGGTTCTGACTTCCTTGTCAGGAATTTTGTAATCACCAGTAAGCATGACAAAGTTATCTACTCCAGTATTGATAACGAATGTCTTCATACGATCTCTCCAGTATTCATAATCATTACCATCGAAGATTGGTGGCCTTGTAGGATTCAAATTGTCTATCGAACCAACATTCATTCCTGCCATACTTGAAAATAACTTGGAAACAAACTTGTTAATAACAAAAGTTCGGAATCAAAAAGTTCGGAATAGGAAAAGTTCGGAATGGATATCCGGAATGAAAAAGTTCGGAATTGAAAAGTGAGCAAGAAAAACTTGAACGTGAGTACAAGTATTTCAGTAACCTTGGCTCTGATACCAAATGTAAGAATGGTATAGAGTAAGAGGTTTCCAACCTCTGATACCAATTGTAGGATCGAAATAGAATATGAGATGCTCAATATACAAGAGGGGGGGTGAATTGTATACTTTAAAAATTCCTTAGGAACCTTTAAAGTTAGTTATGAATAACTAGAGTTTCCTTAAGAAAAGGAAAGAACTAAGTTTAACAAAGTTAAACTAAGTAAATTCACAACACCTCTAACACCGAACTAAACTTGGAAAGAGATTCCAAAAGTAGGTTCCGGAAATATGGTTCCGGAATTTGAAACTTAACAAAAGTTACAATATAAGATTCTACCTTAAAGCGTATAGAATCTGAATGAATCAGAGTAAGTAAGGAAGTATAAGAATGTTATACTTTCCTTAAGATACAAATTACAGCGGAATAGAAACGAGTAGTAAAACTACTAGCAACAAGATAATAGTCTTTTAACCCAAAGAGAAGGGTATCCAACAACCTTGGATAAAGGTCCCTTGATTTATACTTTCAAGCAAGTCTGTCTTACCCACACCAGGGTAAGCCCTCGATACGAAGATCGGTGACTCTGTCTTGCTATCCCCGCAAGCCCTCAACTTCAAGGTAGTTGGCAACCTCTGTCTTTCTCAGCAAGAAAGCCCTCGATCTTTAAGGTAGTCGGCACCTCTGTCTTCCTATCCCCAGAAGCCCTCGAATGTAATCACCAACATTCTGAGTCGCACGAAGCTTTGAGAGTTAATAAGAGACTCTCTCTCTAGAAATCACTTCAACAGCATGTATGCACAAAGTCCAAATGTTCATCCATCCGTTGTGAGCTTTTTCAAATGAGCTCCTATTTATAGGTAAGGTCGGCTCCTTCTCCAACGGTCATATTTCCCTTAAAGTTCGGAGGGACCTGTACACGTGTCACTTAGACAACGGTTAGTTTATAACAAAATGGACGACATCGTTTTATAACAAAGTAAGTGTAACAGAATGCACGACATCGTTTTAAACTCTAACATAAAAGTTCGGAATAGAAATTTCGGAGTGAAAGTTCGGAGTGAATGAATTCAGAGTGTATAAAACAATGATATCCAGATTCTGTTTAATGAGTGAATTCGGAATGAGAATTCGGAATAGGAATTCGGAATAGGAATTCGTCATCAGAAATCGTAATGGGAATTCGTCATCAGAATTCGTAATGACAATTCGGAATGAGATTTCTTCATTAGAATTCGTAATGAGAATTCTTCATTGGAATTCGTAATGAGAATTTGTAATGAGAATTCTTCATTAGAATTCGTAATGGGAATTCTTCTTTAGAATTCGTATCCTGAATCTGGAATAGAACTTAGTCAGAATTCATAACCGGAATTCGGAGTGAAACTTCCTTATAGTTCTTGTCCAGAATCCGAACCCTAAAACAGAATGCTTTTTATCAGTTTTAATGATTCCGAGAAATAGAATCCGAATTTCATACTTAAGAAAAATATTAATGAAAATATGATAAGGATAATTTTTCTTATAAAAGCGATTTTCCTTAAGAAAGCATTTTTCCTTATAAAAGCGATTTTCCTTAAGAAAGCATTTTTCCTTACAAAAGCAATTTTCCTTAAAGATAAGGTGTTTGTGATTTTCAAAACAAGAAGGAATGGAAAAGTCATAAGGAAAACCTTATTGACTCAACAGTTGAGTGGCCATTTTTATGTCATTACTCATTTTTTCTTAAAACTCAATGTAGGTGGATTCACTCTGGAATTCTCTATTTAGAACATAACGTTTTTTTAAAAATTATCATTGTATTTTTCTATGAAATTTCTGTTCAAACCCTGGAAGACAATTTTATGTGATTATTTTGAGTTTTCATTGAAATAGAATAATTCTATAAAATTGGATTTGTAATGTGGCCAAATTTAATGATTATTAAATATGAATATTAAAATTTTATTTCCTATACTTTGGTAATATGGTTTAAATGTGACATTTTCAATCAATGTATTATTTTATTAAAAATTATTTAATTTTTTTAAAATGTGATTTCAATAAAATGAATTTTTATTGAAATGGTTGTTTTGGAATTGAGTTTTTTCATAATTGTTTTTATATTCATCTAAATTTGGGATGGATACAGGTAATAAGTCCCTCTATAATTAGTTGTGTGGATGGGGTTTATGGCTTTCACCCATAAAATGGTTCAATATGTTATAACCTAGTGAAAGTATTACTCACCACTCATGAGTTGAGGTAGGTCATGGTTCTTTGCACGGTTGGTTCTGAAGATATGATTGATATAATTGATTTTTCTAAATGGAACATAAAGAGGTTTTTTAAAGAATTATTTGTATTCTTTCATTGGAACATGTTTTTTGAACAAATTATTATAATTTTGAACTTTTTAGTATATGTATGTAAATTGTATGAGAAAATTGTTAAATATAAACAATTTATATAAATGTTCATGCATGTTTTATCATAGTGGTGTGACTTGTAATCCCATAGGGTAAAATATATTATGTTTCATTACATACCCCTTATGTGGAACATTGTCTCTTTGGTATGTGTTTTCATTAGTACATGGGAAAAGGTAAGATATCAATTTTTTGGAGTTGTTAATCATAATAAATGTCAAATAGTAAAAGTTGGATCTTGGATTTTGTGTATTAGGAGCCTTGTGTTTTAATAATTTTCACTTCTAATGTGTACATTTATAATAATGATTTCCTCTCTGGTAGATGTTTTAACTTTTTAATTGGTAAATTTTGATATTGAGTTTTATTTCATTATTCATATAGTGGTTTTATTAGTAATGGATTACTCAGTTATTTGTTTCTATTATTAAAGATAAAATAATCCCAGATGTGTATTCATGCCTTTGAACAATTATTTATAGCATTTGGCATCTTGGGTATGTCTCTTAAGGAAATGTATTGTTCTCCAACCTATTAAGAATAATTATAATGGGAGGGATTTTACACTATGGGATGAAAATAATAAAATAATGAAATTTCAAATGTGGCTGTGAGTCACAATATTAATAAAATTATTTTATTGCCTTAAAACTTTTATATTTATAGGAGGATTCATAATGGATTTAAAAAATATATCAAATGAACATTTAATAACAATATATTTTAACATCCCATGTATTTATAGAATAATAAATATTCATATCTATTAATATTTATGAATAAGATTTTAATTTTACATTAAATATGAGACTTTTTTCTATAGCCTACTCGAAAGGCACAATAGGTTTCTCCTTAATCTTACGTTGCACACAACGTTGAGTTATACAGAGAAATAATACAATAAAATTATTATTATTTTAAATAGAAGATAATTCCTTGTCATTATATTGAAGGGAATGAATATAATTAACTATATTATTATTTGAAATATTTTTTTATTTTTTTTACATTTATCCAATGAATTTTAAAGGCTTAAAATGAAAATGAATCGAATTTTAAGTGTAATGGTAGTAGTATATTTAAATACTCTGTTTACCTAATTATGATGGAGAACTATTTATAAAATTTGTTTTTATCACATTAATATGTTATATATGAAACAATAAACCTCATCTATATATTATGGAAATTAAATTTTACTTTGTAATTTTTTTGGTATTCTTATGATAAAGATCATTTTATAATTTATTGTAAAAAATAACGCATTTTATGTCAAACCATCATGTTCATCTAAATTTTTTATATATATATAGTGTTATAGTAATTTTTTTTTAAATTTTAAATTTGTTAAGTTTTTATAATTTAATATAATTTTTTTCATTGTAAATAATTTCACAGTTTAATTGGATATAAATGCATTTCAATATTTTTTATTGTTTTTACTTCAAGAAACACTACATTATGATTTAGACTATGTGAATTAATTTTAAATTAATTAATAATATATATGTGATTTGAACTTGGAAAAACTAATTCCATAATTTGAATTATAAGGAACAAAATGTGTTAATATGTACCTTTGATGTTTTGACATTATAAATACTAACTCCACTATTTATTTTTATTTACCATGGTTTACGGTAAATCATGTATATAAGGGTAAAAAATGATTTTATAATAATATAAAACTACCCAAAAACGTATCCTAATCCTATTTATTGAGATATTTCCATCAATGATCATCCTTAGGCTGAACTTTTTTCATTTGGGAGCTACTTGGGTTTGAAAAGGATATTTAAAATGTTTTAAATTAAAGGAAACTAAAATATATCATTAACATGTATCTTTTAATAAAGATATATTATTATTGGGATATATAACATATCACTATGAATATCAATAGTAATTATAATGCTAAAAATATTTCCTACATCATGGTATTTTTAATATAATAAATAGACATTAAAAAAATTAATTAATTTAAGACACAGTGATTATGTTGTGATTACCTTATCAGTGAAGGATTCAAATAATCCATTTTATAAATATTAAAATAAATTTTATTTTTTTATTTTGATTACAGAAATGAATATTATTGATGATATTGAGATATTATATTTGTATTAATGCATTTTTTTCGAATGAATCATGTTGTGATGACTTTTAAAAGAAATTAATTACTAAATAGTGTCGATATTGACATAAATGTTTTTTTAAAACAAATATTATTTTAGTAAATGATATAATAGTCCTAAAAATATAATATTTCTCAAAACTGAATAATATAATTTAAAAATTAATTAATGATCCTCATTTATTTCTCTTTAAATTTTATAGTAACTATATTAACTATATATTATGAAAGTACAAGAAGACAAGGTAAAATTTATTGTTTTTATCTAATGGATAAATATAAAGGATAAGGTTAATTTATTTTCCTAAACGTGTATAAAACATATTGTTTTATATTATTTATATCAATCCTCATCTTATCCACAAAATATATCATTTTAACTATTATAATTTGAAAATAATTTTACTTTTAAATAATATTTCAAGACATTTCTAAAGTTCCCCTCCCCCATCTAATAGAAGGCCTCAAACACTACCCATATACTCACACCACTAAATCCCCTTATCCGATACATAAACTACTCAAATAATTTACCAAAATTCCTTAATTCATAAAATAATCCTTAATAAGGTATGAATCATATTCAGAAATCCTTTTATCTCAAATGAAAAAGTGTAACCCTTTAAGAGGTAACATCTAATCTAATGTACCTTTCAGTTATTTTCCTTCATCACTACATATGATATTATTATTTAAGGATTAAATAAAAATTCCAGTATCCTCAATATAATAGTATTTTTTTTATGAAATGAATTCTAACTACTTTTACACATACCTCTATCTAATGGATATGAACATACTGATTCTATGTACTACGAACTATTGCGTCACAAAATAATGATTGTCAAATTTTCTCCAACGACCAATCGTGATGGAAATTATGATGAATCCATATTTATATATGATATATAATATATATATATTGTATCTATTATTCTGAAATTTTTATTTACATCATCTGTTTATTCATTCCATAATGTGTAAATATTATAATTTCATTTGAGGTAGTGGGAACCAACGCCCCCTCAATGTGATATAACTCGTCCATGTCATAAATTGAATTTATAATGAATATATTTAATGGAAATTTCTAAAATATATAATGTAAATATTATACTGTAATTATAATATAGAAATTTATCATTTAGTTTTCATTCCTTTAATAAGACAATGAAATGGAAGTATCGTTCAAGCATACGTACGACCAACGATCTCAATTAACGGTGCATTTAAATTTTTATCTTAAAATGTGATGTAAAATTATAAATACACATATATAATTGAATATATTATATTTAAATCATAAATACTATTTTGGAGATAATGGACATTTTACTACATGAGCAATTTGTAATTATAAAAAGTTCATTTTTGTCTCAAGTATCAAACATCGAAAAATGTCTGATATGAACTCAAATAATTAACTAATTGATATAAAATGGTTATAAGTGATATAAAATTAATTATATACATTAAAATGGTTTTAAATAATGTATATATTAATGAAATTTTATTATTAATTAAATTAGAGAATGAACGGGGCAAGTCAGATTCTAGTTAAGGCAGTTCATCTCATTCACCTTTTATTTAGGAATATTTCTATTTATATGTAAATTTATATTTATAGGGTATATAAAAAACCCCTTTTACACTTAATTTCATTCAATGGATTTGAAAATTAATTTTTTCCTGTGAATATTTTTACTAAATGCAGAATGGAATGATTCTTTTTAAAGGATGCACTGACAACGACCATTCCACCGCTACGATCATTATTTGATATTTAGCTTCCTCTACCAGCTAAAATGTTTTTAACGAGACAAAAAAGTACCATATTACGTTTTATTTTATTTTTTTATTGAGAATGGTTTTGATTGTGGATTATTTTTATCAATATCATGAAATTATGTATTGTGATTAAAATGTGGAATTGTTAATTTTTCCTTTAGGCTTGCACATGTGCTATGGTTATGTTATGGTTATCTAGAATTGGTTATGTATATGTGTGGTTCTATGATATATCGAAGTCAGGTGAGCTCGATATTTCTATCCACTGCGTTGGGTATTGTAAGAGAGGTAAATTTTATGTTTTCTCCTTAGTGATTTATAGAATATATTTTGATGGGTTTTCCAATCATAACCATGAAGGTTAGTCCCTGTGAAAGATAAAATATATGTATGTAATAAATTCCACAATTTACCTTTATGATTAATTATTTTTACGAGTTATTCAAAAAATATTATCATATAACGAGTCATATTAACGATACTATGTTTCATGAGTGAAAATTATGAATTCATTGATTTGATTGTATTCATAGACTAATGTTTTCATTCCTTAATTTTTATCCCTTATAGATATATATATTCTCTTCCTTGGTTTTTAAATTTTTTTCAGTTGGTATAAGGAAGGGTATGATAATTGAATAATTAATGAATTATTTTATCATGAAAATAATTATTTTTTTATTTATGGAATTTTTTATCCGAAAAAAATTGGATAGATTAAATATGTTATATTTGTAATATTTGATATGTAATGTAATAATATTCTCAGAATTTATAATATCACCAAACCTAGACGGATCGTTGATGTGAATTAATGTCAAAATATTGTCTTCTAATAATATGATGTGTTGTTTTAAGGCTGAGGGCGTATTTTTAATATTAGAGGTCATTTAAGATAACATTAAGGGTTAGGATATATTTAATATAAAATCCATTCATTATTTTTAATTTTTATCATATTGAAATTATATAGCTTTTTAATATTACCATGATTCTTCATCTAAGATATATCTATGTAGGTAATGGTTTTACATAAAGAAAATAGGGAAGCTATGGTGGGATAATATAAAGAAGAAAACAACATACCAAATAAACAACCATAGATGGTTAGAATTATAACTGAACTGTGTGTTCATGTAATGGATTAGTTGAAATAGGCTACAAAAAGTGGTGGTATCAATGTCGAAGATAATCCAAATCACCTATATAAGAACATTTTAGTAGTAGATAATTTTATAATGCAACATCCCCCTTAATTCAGAGAATCATCTGACCCTATTATAGGTAAAGAGTATATTAATGCCCTGGAAATGAATCTCGATGTCATGGTTCATTCAAATAATTGAAAGGTTAGTCTTTTTCTTTACTATTTTTAAGGAGAATTCGATCAGTGTTGATCGATGGTTTATAATATCATTGAGAGTAAGGATCTTTATTCTCTTGATTGGGATGATTTCAAAGGTATGTTTCTTGATAAATACATTCCATAGGCGATTCGAGTTATAATAGAAGACAATTCTTGGAATTCAGGCTCGAGGATAAAACAATGGCTTCTTCTGATGATAATTCACTCTAGTGGAAACCTATTATTTAAATTTCACAAGGGTCATGATTGTAAAATTAATAGTTTTTTACTCAAGATTTAATCCAAAGTATCGAAGAGGAATGTTATCTCGTTGGTTCAACAGTTATGAAAAATTTGTTTCATGTACGAAGAAGGTAGAAATGGGGTTTTATGATGATCATGTTTTCTATAAAAAACAAAATTATAAGAGGCATGAAGGAAGATAGAAGGTATGGGTTCTCCAAGAATGTCTAATTGTAAGAAACATCACTTCACAAATTTTGAATATTTGGGTAAAAATAACACTGGGGTATGCCTTTTTAATTCTACAAAGTGCTTAAATTGTGGTAAAATGGGGCATAAGGCTTGTAATTTCACTAAAAGAAATCACGGTAGGGGTAAGATAAAATATGATTTACATTTTGTAAAAAATTCCAGTTCAATGATATTGGTCATTATGAAAATGAGTTTACGATGAAGAACTCAAATGATGGGATGCATTCAAAATACAATAAGTAAGTGGTGGTGAAATCCTTTACAACTACCTCAGCATATATTGTTAAAAACAATGAAGTAGTATCAGGTATATTGTTTTGTTTATATATATTTTTCTAATGTGTTCTTTGGTTTTGGGTTTACACATTATTTATTTTTTGTGAAATTTTCTAGTAAATGTGGAATTGCATCTAATGTTATTAATCCGGAATTTGTGCAAAAACCTAGCTGAAATGTTTAGAAAAATGAGGAATTGGAGTATCCTTTTTTTCCTTTTCTATGGAAAAAACTCTACCTGCAAACATGATTTTTTCCTCTAGTAGAGTATTATGATATTTTGGGTATGGATTGGATTTTAGTTTATCATTCTATGATTGACTACAGAGATAAAGTGGTTTATTTTAATAATTAATTTCATGATGTATACAACAATGAACCCTTACTAGGGATAAAATATCTGGAGGATGAGAAACTAGTAAAAGATGGTAATTAATTTTATCTTGCATATACATTCAAAAATAATGAATATGTTCATATTTATGATGTGAATGTGGTAAATGAGTATCATGAGGCTTTTCCTGATGCATTTCCTGGTATAATACCTTATCAAAATGTTGCATTCACTATTGGATTGGTTTCTGATTCTAATCCAATATTAAAACCCCCTTATCAAATGTCTCAAATTGAACATTTATAATTAAAGAATATATTTCATACTTTTCTAGTTAATGGTTTTATCTGACTATTCCCATCATTAATGGGTTCCCCTTTCTTGTTTATTAAAAAGAACGATATTTCAATGATTTTTTTTTATTATTGAGCCTTGAATTACATTACTATTAAAAATATTTATCATTTTCCTCATATCAGTGATGTTTTTGATCAGCTCATGGGAGATAAGTAGTTATCAATGATTTGAATGAGGTCGGCAAAGCATCACTTTCATATAAATAAAGTAAACATTCCGATGACCACATTTTGTACTAGATATGGCCATAATAATATTTGAGTTTTTTTTAACCAATGCACCTACTGTATTCCTCTATTTTATGAATACTTTTTTATTTATTTATATGATTTTTGTTTTTTTATTGATTATATTTTGGTATATTAAAAAGTTATAAAGGATCATGAAATTCATTTAAGGGATTTCATTAAAACCATAAATAAATAAAACTGTATGGAAATTTCACCATGTGGGAGTTTTGGTTACAAAATATTTCATTAAATGGACACATTGTTTCTAAAGATTTAATAATTTTGGATCCTACTAAATAAAAATATGTTGACAAATGTCCAAGGAAAACAAATATACATGAAATTCAAATATTTCATGGTTTTTAGGTTATTAAATGTGTTTTTTTATTAAAATATTATAGTTATCTATCCCACTAACAAAGTTTCCTTGATAAGGTGTTATGTGAATTTATAAAAAAAATGTAATGATTTTTTAGGAATTTTAAATAATATTGATGAAAACAATCATTTTGGCACTGACTTCTAGAAATGGTGAACTTTTTATCTATAGTGATTCTTCGTAGAATTTACATAGATGTGTCTTAATGAAGAATGATTAAGTAATTTTGTACCCCTCACATTAGTTGAAATGTCATGAGTTAAATTACCCAACACATGATATGGAATACCCTACTTTAATTTTTTTAAAAAAATTGAAGGAATCATTTGTGTGGCAAAAAAAGAGAAATATATACTAATCAAAAAAGGTTTAAGTATACATTCACTATGAATGAATTATTCTTGAGACCTATGAGATGGAAACAAATAATCTAGTATAATTATTGCACTAGTAAATAACTTCCATGAATTGAAAACAAAGTGTTTGACACTTTCAGTCAAAAGAGTAATTCTATATTAACCATGATATTTTTGGAATGATATAATTTCTGTATTAAATGAAATTTGGATTGGAAGCTTTTGTTATAGGGAATTCCATTATTTTGTATCAGGTTTCAGTACAATCATCTCTATAATACATAATCAATAAATTTCATACGGAATACCATGGATTGTGGAAAAATGTACAATTAGTTCATAAGGGTTTGTTTCCTAAATTTAACATTCATAAACACTGTGTTTTGAGGTTTGTAAAGACATTATGTGTTCCTTGTAATCCAAAATTGAATAATGATGTGTTCGCTTGATGATGATAGTTTTCTATTTCTAGTTCATCTCTATAGTACTAATATGTATAGAGATCATCTTGTGTATTACTGGTGGGTTGGGATGAAATGAAATATTGTTGGCATTATTGTGAAGTTTTTTACTTTCCAACAGGTTAATGAACATGATAGTGGGATTACCAAAACCTTCTCAAGGAAATATTGAAATCTATGTTATCATTTATTGAATTACTAAATAAACTCCTTTTATTCCTATTTATGATATTCTATCATTATATAATGTTTCTCAATTTTATAATTAGAAGATATTTATGTTATAAGGAGTTCCCCTATTTATTGAAACTGATCATGATCCGAAAATAACTTATATCTCTTGGAAAGGCCATTAGAAGTCATTGGGTACTGAATTAAATATTATTACTGCTTTTCCTTCTCAATCATATGGGTTGTTAGAATTAAAGATACCAAATATAAAGGATATGCAACATGAAAATTCAATGGATTAATAGGGAATTTTTTTATCAACAAATTTTCTTGGATGATTTCTCTTATAATAATAGTTTTCATTCTAGTATACAGATGGAAATATTGGATGAATTCTATCGAAAGTGATATCAAACTATAGTTTTTTATGACGACATAGGTGAAAGAATGTTGATGGGAAAATAATATGAATAAAAGATGGTAGAAAATGTATAGTTGATTTAGAAGCACATGATGACAGCTCTGAGTAGGGAGAAAAGTTATGTGAATAATCAGAGAAAGAATATTTCTTTCATTTTAGTTGATCATATCTTTCTGAAAGATTCTCCATCGACAATAATGTTGCGTTTTTGTATGAATTGTATTTTGTGTCGAAAATTCATTAGAGAATATGTAATCGTAGAGAAAGTTAGCATAGTTTCCTATAATGTTTCTTTACTTCCATTTTTTATTCTAGGTACGCAATATCTTTAATATATCATTGTTGAGAATAAATATACTGGATCCATCTATTGTTTGGAATCCAGAGGTTGTCCATTTGGAAGATAATATTTTTTATGAGGAAAATCTATTACGGATTCTTGACCACATAGAGAATGTTTTGTGGAATTTTATGATTTTTCTGGTAATTATTTTGGGGAGAAACGATATAGTTGAAGATGCAATACACGAATTTGAAAATTCATTGAGGGATAAATAACCCAACATATTTGATAAGTGAATAAAATTTGGAGGACCCTATTCCTAAGAAGGTGGAGAGATGTAACAACCCAGGTATTTATAGAATAATACATTTTCGTATCTATCAATATTTATAAATATGATATTAAATTTAATTTAAAGAGAACACATTGTACAATTGTGTACATGACACAAAAAAACATATTTCTCTAAAATCTTACGTTGCACATAATGTTGAGTTATACTGAAAAATAATACCATAATAATGTTTTTATTTTAAATGTTAGTTATTTACTAGTCGTTTTATTGGATGGAATTAATATAATTAGTTATATTATGATTTTTCCATTTTGTAAATGATTATACATTTATCCATTAAAATTTAGAGGATTAAAATATGAATGAATCCAAATTAGGCATAATATACTCAAATATATTAAAATGGTTGGTTTACCAACATGTGATGGCTAAAAATTTTAAATAATATTTTATTTTACTTTTATATGGTCTATTTTAAAATTTAAAATTCCTCTATAGAAGCAGGACATCAAAATTATCATTGGATTTTTTTAATTTTTTGATAAATATAATTTTTTTTAATAAATAGTGAAAAATACAGCATTTAAAATGGAAACATCCTTTTCATCTAATATATTTATATAGTTATATTTTCATTTTAATTGGTTTTAAAGATTAATTGGAATATTTTTTTATCATTTAATCCAATGTAGGTTTTTGGAAGTAATTTCACCTTTATATTGGATATGAACACATGATTATCTTTGGATAGTTTTTTTTATCATAAAAACCCCGTTTTTGGTTTGGACAACGTGGATTAATGTTAAATTAAGTACAAAAATATTTGTGTTTGGTCATTAGAAAAATTAATTCATTATTTGGAATCATATTTTTCTTATTGTGTAAATATGTGCCTTCTATTTTTGGACATTATGAATAGTAACTTTAGTAATAAAATTTATTTACCAGTGTTAAAAACTAAATCAGAAAAATAATGGTAAAAATTTAATATTATAATATAATAAACTAACCCTAAAATTTGCCTTAATCCCATTGGAAGAGATATTTTCAACCATTATCATCCTTTGGACATTGTTTTGGCATTTGGGAGCCACATGGGATTGTAAATGACAATTTATAATTTTTTATTTAAAGAAAATGGAAATATAAAATAAACATGCTTCTTTTAATAAAACATATGTAATATTGAGTTATATAGATGATCTATATGACAAAAAATTTTCATTAGAAGTAAAAAAATGTATGCTACATTATTTTATTTATTAATTATTTTTGGACATTAGATAAATGACATTATTTAAGACACAATGACGATGCAGTGATTACATTATTAATGAAATAATAAAATAAATAATATTATAAATATTAAAATAAATGTAATTTAATTATTTTAATTCCATACACTAGTTTTTTATGATATTGACATATTAACATTCATTTAATTTTTTTATTTCAATGGAATCTTGTTTTTATAACATTAATGAAAATCAATTAGTAAATATTGTCAAAATGGACATAAATGAGTTTTTTTAAACAAATACAATTTTATGAGATGATATAATTGACCTAAAAAATATCATTCATCCAAATAACATATATAGAGTAATAAGTACCATTAATAATCAACTTTCTGTTTGCTTGGAATTTTATAGAAATTATAGTAGTTATATATTATGAAAGTTCAATAAGACAAGTTTAGAGTAAATTTTTTTAACAATGGGGTAATGATATAAGATAAGGATAATCTTGTGACCTATATTTTCCTAAAAAATTGTTTGAGAGGATTTTGATCCATCTTCATATTATACATTAAATATATTACTTTGGATCTGTAAAATTTGATAATCATTTTATAATAAAATAATAATTCAAGACCTTCCTAATACCCCCTCCAATAAAAGACCATCACATCTACACACTTACTGGCAACTCTCAAGATCCATGTCACTTCAAAATATTTCTCAAATAATCATGAAAAATCTAAATCTTCCTCTTAGATTTCTTAACATGGGTGTTAGGAAATTCAAAAATCCATTTGGCTCAAATTAAAAGGAGTTACCCATTTGAGAGGTATCATCTTCTCTAAACTTTGTTTCCTTTATTTTCATTCTTCACTCCCAATTCTCATAATATTTTTTTTATTTAATACCAAATCCAATATCGTAAATGTACTAGGATGTTTTCATGAGATGTATTTTATCTAATCTTACACACTACACCATCTTATGGATACAAACATATTGTTTCTATGTACAACGAACTATTGTCTCCTGAAAACGATGATTATTTATATTAATTCTACAACATATAATGATGGTTATAATGATGTAACTATATTTATATATGATATATATTATATATATATTTTTTCTATTATTCCTCAATCTTTATTTACATCATAACAGTATTATTTCCATAATGGTAAAATACAATAAATATAATTGAAGTAGTGCAGACTACCACCCCCTCAAAGTGATACGACTCATTAATTTCAAACATGAAAATTATAATGGATGTATTTAACGAACTGATTTATCATATATAATATATATATAATATTGGAATTAAAATATACCTATTTATCATTTAGTTTTGTTTCATTTTACATGACAATGAAATGAATGTAGTGTTCATGAGTGCGTACAGCCTACTACCTCCCTGAACGGTGCATATCATTTCATTTCTCCATATATTATATCATATTATAAATACATATATTTAAATTATATATTATATTTAAATCATTAATACTATTCTAGATATTATTATATTTTGACCACATGGTCAATTTGTAATTATAAGAAATTATTTTCGACACTATTATAGAATATTGACAAAACGTCTGATATGAACTCAAATAATTAACTAACTCCTATAAAATGTTAATAAGTGATTTCAAATGAATAATAAATACTAAAACGGTTCTATTGTAAGATTAAATTAATGTAGGCTTATTATTTTTGAAATTATATAATGAACAGGACATGATGGATTCACATTAAGAGACTTCATCTAAATCTCCTTTAATTAAGGCATATTTTGATTTATAAATGAAAATATTTAATATTATATATATTCCACCCATTTGAATTTTGATTTATTTCAATATATATAAATGTAATCCTTTTTATGAAGCATTTTACTAAATGAAAAAATGAATGTTTCTTTTTTACATAAGCGGCAACAACGACCTGTCTGCCACCGCGAGCATGATTTGATATTTGGATTCCTCTATAAAGCCATAATTTTTTTTAAAAAAACCAACTAAATACGATTATCCTTTAATTTTTAATTTTGTATTAAAAATGTTCTAAGAATGGATTAATTTTATTAATAAATTTATATGACTTATAATGAATTCAATGTGGAAATGTTATTTTTTTTCATTATGCTTGTTCATGTGTTATGATTATGTTATGGTTCGTGTGAATTGTTTATGTAAATGGTTAGTTTCATGAAAAAACGAAGGTGGGTGATCCCATTATAGTTCTCCTATTAATTGGTTACATGACAGAAGTAAATGTTATGGATTATTTTATGAAATGTGTGGAATAAACTGTGATGGGTATTCCAATCATAACCATGAAGGTTACACTCTATATTGTTTTAAAAAATATGATGTAATTATGTTATATATGCCACAAATTCACGTTATCATTTATGATTTTTATGAGTTATTCATAAATAGAATGATTTCATAATGTATATTAAATATAACAGGTTTTATGAGTGAAAATTATGATTTTATTGATTTATATTTGTATATGGACTAATGATTTCTTCCTTAACATTATATCTCATTCATAGCTTATTATGCTAGTCCTATGTTTTTGAAATTTTTCTCACATTTTATAAGGAAAAGTAAGAGAAAGGTTGAATTCAAGAATATTTTTATCAAGAAAAGTTATCTTTTTTTATTTAAGGATTTCTTGTAGTGAAAAAAACTAGATATAGGTGAATTATCTACCTTTTAATATATGAGATGTAGTGTATTAATTATGGACTATTTCCTTAATTATCTAAACCTAATAAGATCCTTTATGTGAATTAAAGTAATATTATTGACTCATCTCAAGATTATATGATTTTTAAGGCTAGGGCCTTATAATATTAAAGGAATAAAATTTCTGTCATAATTGATACCATTTTTATCAATTATTATATAACATTTTTCCATTATGATGTCAAAATATTGAAAGTATTTTAAAAATGTATTTAAATTTTGATTGTCTGATGATATAATGAAAAATTATTCATTGGATAGTTTTGAAATTGTTATTCTAACAATAATTTGAATTTTAACTAAATATTTTTCTATATATGATAATTTTCACATTTAAAATTAAATTTGGAGTTATTATGTAATTGTGGGATTTTTTATTGTAACAACTTTCAAACCCTTATTAAAATCACATTTCACTTTATAACACTTATATGATAATTTATATTTACAAAAAAATAGTTAAAAATTATAATTAATTATATAATTATTTATTTAAAAATTCAATTAATTCATCAAATTGAATTCCCCAATTATATTTTATTATTGACGAAAAACAAATTTTCTCTTTTATTGTTTGAAGATATAATTTTTATCTTATGATTGCATAATATTTTATAAATTAAAATGAAATTTGAAAAAAAGTACATTATTTCAATGAATACCAAATTTAAATATACATACTAAAATGGTTATTTTATTTCTTGTTATTGTTAAACTGTTGTCACCCTTAACTAACTTATTTATCATTTTATTGGTAAATTAATATTTATTACATTTTTATTCATATTGTAAAAAAAATTATGATTACTACATTACCTATTGGTAACTATAATTATTTAAAATATGAAATTTATTTTATCAAAATCAATTAAAATATGTGGAAGAATTGAATTTATTATAAAATCTATAAGCAAAATGAAAGGTGGTTTTCTTTAAAAAAATAAATATTAAAAGTAATTGATGATTTCACTATAACTCAATAAAAATATTTTTAAATACACTATTTTTAATTAATATTGATAGATACATAATATAATCATTTAATTTATAGCATAACACATTAAAATGGATATACATTATGCATTTTTAAATAGTTTTTACAAAAATATGTTTTTAATACTAAATATGAACATATACTAAAATATAGTATAAAGATGACTAAAATTTTATTTTTTTAATTAAATAAAATTATATAATAATAATTTCATATTTAAATAAAATGACAATAGTAATTGTACTATGAAATTTATTATATTATCAATAGAAATAGAAAACATTAAAAAATATAATATTATTCACAATAGACTAAAATATCTATATCATTAAAATATTGTAAAATATTAACTATAAAATAATTAGTATATTATGATATCATTAACTGGGATTTTATTATATTATAAATTTTAAAAATAACTACAAAATATGTATAATATAAAAATGCGTAAGAATAATATTTGAAGAAAACAAATTCTTCAGAACAAAAAGACAGTACTAAAATATAGATTTATTAGTTAAAAATATATTATCAATATATTTATTAAATATATATATTTAAAATGATAATAATTATACTAATATTCCCCAATTTAATTGAATTGTTAAAATGGTCATATATAAATAATCACTGTTATTTGGGTTTGGTGTTGCATTTCGTATACAGTAGCATACATAGTGATTATCTTTTCAACACATGGGGTGTTACAATCAGTTACATATTGAAATTGTTTCACTAATATGGTCATGGGGGTGAAACATAACTACAACGTTGGTCTTTTGAGTGAAAATGACTAAAAATATATCTTGGGTAGTGATCCTATACAACTAAGTAGACATATGAAATGATTAATTAAAATTATGGATATCATTTTAAATGATTACGTGTGTTCCATTATTAGATGTCTTTTTACTATGTAATTCATTCAAGGGTTATTATCTTGATTCCATTATGATTCACGTACAATGAACATCAAATATTTTTTTAATCATTATGATGTTATTTAATATTATATTGTTATGATTCAGTTCTTATAACCTTATCTCACTCAATATTCTTAATTATCTCCCTTGTCTACCATTACTTTGAATCTGAGCTCACCCTTTCTTTTTTTCCTTTACCCTAGTTATAATCATAATTATTATTTATGATGTTCTTAAAAATGATTCTAGCCCAAATTAAAAAAGTGTGATTTAATATAACTCAATTATATACAAGGTTTTCATTTAGATATTTACTAAGGAACTAAACTAATACAGTCCTTGGGAGATTGATGGGGTAATGTATTAAATTATAAATAATTGAAATAATGTCTATGTATGAGAATCATAGGTAATTATATAAAATATTATATTTTATCTTATGTGTTCTAATGAATTTTTACCAATGTAGTTAGTGAATCCCTTACATTTGGTTATTGGTATCATTTTGTTACAATAAGTGTGTTTCCATTGATAATCACTGAGTAAATGACTACTTAAAGAGACATTTCTTGAATGGGGTGGAAATAGAAAATCTTTCTTGTAGATTTTCACCTAAACAACAAAATATTGTTATTTATAATGTAATAAATGTTGTTAATATTAATTTCTCATTCCATATGAGAATGGATTGGCCTCGTTCTCAAACTATCACATCCCAAAAACATAATGAAATTAATGATTCATGGTTTTGTGATTGTGTTAAAATGTCCCCTATCCTTTTGAAATATTGTGTATACTATACTACTATTGATACATATATTAACCTTGACAGACTAAATTATTTTCCCTTTACCAGGGTGTTCGAAATAAATATCACCATTTAAGGAAATGAGATCCACTCTATTGCAGACTATTTTATTATTTCCGGAATATCATTCGTCAAATATGGAATCTTCTGGACATACTTCGATATGTAATGAATTATTTAACTAACTTATTTCTCAAAAAAAATTGGGAATTTGTACACCTTAATTTTACTATACATACTAAGAGGAATATATGGGGCTTGATGCTAATCCTTTTTATAAGAAGTTGAAATTATATGTTTTTTACGCTAATGAGCAATGAAGACTTCTATGAATAGTGATTTATAGAACCTTGTACTCGTCCTAACCCCTGATGTAGATGTTATTTGCATATTCAAATAATTATTTTCTTGTGTATATTTGTTTTATTAAGTAAATATTTTTCGTGGTTTTCCCATTAATTTTCCACAACTGAAGTTTTAAACACTAAGAAAGAAAATAAATCAACATAATGGTATATTTATCTCATCACTATAATTTATTTGTCATAACCAATCTATAAAATATGCACATTTACTATATATATTATATCATCCCATTGATTATTGTGTTTATTTGGTATCCATTTATCTTCCGATTATACTTTTCTAGCAAATATGGGTACAAACATGGACCGGAACATGACTAATATATAATCAACTCTATCAATATCTCTATGACAAATGAGTAATAGACACATTCGAAGATATATTATTTAACATGATCATAACATACAAATCTCATAAAAATTTCCTTATTAATGGAATTAGTATTACATAGATCCTCATTGGTGAGGAAAGAAAAATAAATATCTTTGAAAGAGAAAAATAGTGACCCTCTACCTATAATGTCCATTATTTGTGATTATATTTATCCAATTAATGTTATGGTTCATGATTTCTTCATCCATGTACTCTCGAGGAATTCTTGATATGATGTAAATCTAATATTGGTGCAATCATGTGGATGTAAATCCTATTATGATATGATCTCATCATTAGTATGCAAATCTCTATAAGATTAATTATAATGAACTCCTGGATTACTTTATTGTTTTCCATGTGGAGTACCTAAATTATTACCTTTTATAGTTATGTTAATAAGAGGAGAAAATTCTGAACTATTTATCCAATATTATTAAGATTTTATCCAAAAATATTTAATTGGGGAGGAATATATTGGTCGATCTATATATTACAATGGTATAGAAATTAATGGTTGGTATTCAATGGTGGTCCTCCAAATATACTCATATAAATTTCGTGTGGAATAATTTCATAAGATACATGACCTTCATCCTATTGATTAGTTGTATGTATATTCTCGAGATAATTTAAAAATATATTGATTGGACTCAAGAATATTAGTACTGATCAGTGTAGGAATATAATCATTCTACACTATCATATTATTCCACTAATGATACCAATTAAATATTAATGGTAGGGAAAATAGGGTACCTTTTTTTATATTAGAGCCTCATAGTGTAGTAATTATCCTTAGCAAGTAGGAAATCACCCAGGAGACACCCTTCCAATCCTCAAAGATGATAATGGCCCTCTTCAATTATTTTTATAATATATCTTCATTCAATATAAGTAATTTAAGGTATATAGAATAGTCCCTTTCATGGAAAATAGTATCGATCATGTAATAATGTTACGTATCTTATGAGATAAATATAATACATAATAACTCATTATGGGGTTACACTAGGATATCCTGATGGATATCATTCCCATGGGAATAAATATGATACTAATATGATGTTTCCATGATAACATGATGTTGATATCCTATGAAATTATGAAGAATATATTCCTACCATATAAGGACTACCCAAGTATTAAAATGAACATCATTTATATTTAATATTATTTGAGATGATTATGTATTTACTATCAAGATATTCTACAAAACAATTGTTATAATAGGGATCTTTGAATGATAATTATTTTCCTTCCTCAGGAGGATATAATAATGATCCTACTAAATTCTAATGAATATATAGTACAACATTTTTTAGTCATAAATATATTAAAAAATCTATTTATAATTTATTTGATGTAGTAATATAGTTTTACTCCATAATTGACACATAAATATGTTTTTGATCATCAATAGTTGACTACCAGGTAACATTGACTATGTGATCTTGTCTAGTTTCTACAAAATGTAATCTTTAGCGAGTTCCTGATCATATGGTTCTCATATGGTTTTGGATACATTACTTTTTTTAAAGAAGAGGTCCTCTTATGTGTCTATTTAATGTAGTATATATATATATTGATGTAATAATCCACATGATAGAGGTATTGTATATGGAATTAATTATTCAATGAGGAAATAATCCTTATGTGGTCGAACGTGGTCATTAATGTTAATCGATAGAATTTCAAATATTTTAAAAGGTATGGTTATTGTTTTTTCACTCCAAATATTATTTCATAAGATACCTCAAATGTTTGAGTGTTTCCATTGAGATGAAACTATGTGATCAATTTATCCACCGAAACTCATCATTGATGATGGGAATGTTAATGTTTCAACAATGATATCAATTTAACGACTTTTGATTCTATAGATCCATACATAATGAACCATACATGTAGTGAACTAGTGTCTTGAGAAACTCTATGGTGAAAACTATTTTGTACCACTACACTAATATTAGATGAAAAATGGCTGGATTATTCATATTGAATCAGTGGTCAATAAAGATGAATCATTGTTGTATTTTAAATTATTAAAAATATTTAATCAATCATTATCATCTTGATGAATCAAATAAATAAATCATATCTATAGAAATAATTATTTTTTAGTCACATTCACGAGTAAAATAATAATGTTTGGTTCACCATTGTGTTTTTGAAACCGTCTCAGTTTGGAATAATTTAGTCAGTGATAACATAAATTCTAAACAAAAATGATCACTGGGAACTTTTTACCAAAACAAGAGAATGTGTGCAGATCGAATGGGGACAAGGTCATCCTATTATTCACCATTTTTTGGGGAAATTATTCTATCATTAGGACTATGAAAATTATTTAAGACAAAAATTTTAATCCTTCCTAGGACCCCAGAAGGATCCTGTTACTTCAATTCAAATGATCGATTACTGGCATATATGATGGGGAACATATATATAAATATACATATCAATAGTTTTACTTGATAAATTTTTTTGTTAGATAATATATACATTTAATACATATAGGATGTAAATTCAGAGTTTATCTCCATCTAGGTAGGTGATCGAAATTGAGTATTTGGTATCATACCAATGAGAGGAGATTCATATTTATAACTAATGAGGGAAGTAGTTCCATCGTAGTTTAGACGTAACACACAATTATTTTATGAAATTAATTTTTAATATTAATTTAATATATTTGATATTTTATATTATGTGAAACACACTTTTTAACAATCATTACATGTAATACTGAGTTTGGATTGTCATACATGAAACACTGAGTTAAATGAAGCATATCATATAATTAAAATATTATTAATTTAATATTATAGTGTTTATATAATTGTTTTATTGGAAGATATGAACTAAAATAATAAAATATATTTTCTATATATATATATTAAATTAATTCATTTGTGACTAAATAATTATAAATTAAAATATGCACTATTTCTTATTTAATAATGTTCTCACAAAATAATTTTATGCACACAAACACATTTTACCTAAATAAAATAAATAGGCCACTAAGGTAAAATTATTTAAATGATATTTAGATATTATATATTCAGTCATTATTTTAACATTAATCTAATTTTTTATCTATACATGTAATCATAATAAATCAATATTTAATATAAAAACCTTGTTTTTCTAAAATGATGTTTTTTTCAAAATTTTGATTATTTATTTGAAATGTAAATCTTCATAATAAAATTTAATTTATTTTTTTAAATCATTTTTGATATAATAATACAAATATTATCATCGGGTTATTTTTTATAATTGTTTCATAATATTAATTTTCTTGATTAATAGTTGAAAATAAAAAACATTATTTTAAAAGCACATGTTGTATTATATTTTTGACATGTTCTGTTATAAATTATATTTATTTTAAATTAAATTTAGTTAATATATAAATATATATAAGAATATATATATTTATATCATATTTATTTAATTGAAATCATTCCCATTTTGAAAATATATATAAAAACATCGTAATATTTTGAGAATTTTCTCTTTGATACTATGCTTTCTCATTATGATGCAGCGTTAATTTTAAATTATATTTTTCTACTTCAAAAAATTAGATGTTGTTAAATGGGTTACATAAATGAAATAAGATTTTTTTTTATTTTGAAATATGGAAATTTTTATTTTTGACCAAAATGAATTGTAAAAAATAGAAAAAAAAATATCTTTCAAATGGTTAATTTAGAATGGTTATACCAAGGGTAAAAAAAATTGAAAATAGTTAATATGATGTATTAAGATTACTAAAATTTAATTTATTGACATATTTAGACGCTATAATTTCACATTATCTTTAATACTCAATTGTTTATTCTATTATAATGCGAAAAACATGGGTTCCCGATTTTCTTATCAAAAATTATTGTGTGCCACACACTTCAAAAATAGACGAAAACTTATTCTCCTCACTAATTCACATTATAAAACCATTTAGGATTTTCAAAAAACTTCCCAAATCCATTGAATACATCTTTAATATCATTATAGATTCATTATTTTATACATGATTCCAACCTGTGATAGGTTTTTGTGCAAATCAAAGGAGGATACCTGAAGAATAGGAAATGTTTATCAACGAGACTTTTGGTTATTTTTTACCCTACCAAATTAAATTATTATTAAAATATTATTATATCAAAACATTATAATATATATATATATTCATATATTTATATTGTAAATTACCATATAAGATCTCTAATTCAATCAAATGGCTTAATAAATCATCATTCATTTTTACAAAGGACTACTGCCTCACGAAATGATTCCATTATTCTTTCCAAAACCAATTCACACTATTGGTTATGATAATGGATCTGAATAAAATATATGATATTTATATCATAATTATGTCACTGGATTAGTTAAATCATAAATACCTTTTTTACATTTCCTTACATAGATGATATGATAATGTTACTCATGTGTGTGGGGGACACCGACCTTGCGATGCGATGTGATTCGTTTCTTCACCAACTATTTACAATTAAGATAATTATGTGAATATTTTTTTATATAAAATATATTATTATATTATAAATTCCATATATATATATGTCTAAAAATATAATATATCATTTCTTTTTGTACGTTTTTACACACAGAATGATGATGACGACGATAATGTTCATGTGGACAACTACATTCATGAATAGATGTGTCTATCTTCTTATAAATAAACTAAATTGGTTATATTTATAAGTATATTAAAATTAATTATATATAATTTATTAATTATATATAATTATTTTACTATATTATATTTGGAAACTAATTTCAATAAGGATCACTGAAAAATGGAAATGTTATTTAAGATAATGTACGACATACCACCTCCATCATTGTATCACAATTCATTTCTCAAAACCATAAATCTTGATAGGTATTAATATTATTATGGATGAATAATGATTATAAGAATGTTATTATTATTTTTTAGATGATGAAACCATGACCAGGTAATTGTAATGAATATAATAAATCAATAATATATGAAAACTAAAGAAGTTATTACTCGAAAAGTGTTTTTAACATGGAATTGTCAATATATATCAAATAAGTGGTATTAATTAAATAATTTCATTTATAATATATAAAATAATAGTTATATAATATATTTATGAAAATTTCATATTTATTGTACAAATGGTTATAATTTGTATGAAAACAGTTTGAGATATAAGTTAAATAATTTCCATCTCACTATTATTTAATTTGTTAAAATTATATATTCACCACATGATTATGTTTTTTTGTGTATATAATTACCATTAATAAATTTATGATTCATTAACATAATATTATTTTTATTTACATATCCATTTTACAATCTCTCTTCCATGGGTTTTATGTATCTTATTATACTAAATAAATAAGGGATTGTTGTCTCAATTTACATTCTTTGAGGCGTATGACTATATTGTACACATTTATTTTCATATGATGTTTATATAAATAACTATGGACATGTAATTTACTGAATTTATTTATCATAATTATATATTAACCCTCATTTAATTATATTTATTTATGGGGATTTTTTTAAATATACTGATGTGGTGTAGATTTTAGGTTAGAATCTCATTGTTTATTATTATTTTATTTGATCATGTTTTCGATGATGGAATATTTTTATAATTATCTCAATAAACTCATGAATTTTATTATGAACTTGATATTTCAAAAGAATGCTAGTTTTCCATCATTTTTCTTTCATTATATATTGTAGAGTTCAGAAAATGGTTTTTATAAATAATCGCATATTTAGAAAGAGGAGTATTTTATTGCAAAATCATTTTTTCATGAATTAATTTTTAAAAAATATTAGAAAATATTAAAATTACTTATTAATATATGTTTACACAATATTTAATTAAATTAAATAAAATAAAAGTAATCTTAATTAAGTTTTCAGAAACAATTACTTTTTTTCATTCACCGGAAAATGTGAATGTAATATTTGATTGAACATATACATCATGAAAACAATTTCCACCTTTCTTGAAATATTTTTCAATTTATGTATCATTGAAAATTTTATGAAGGTAATTTTCATGTAAAATTTCTATTAAATGTGTTTAATGTTTAAACTGTAATTTTGATAGTTAAATTGATATTTTTTTAGAGAAACATTTTAATTGATTTATATTTAAAAATAACATCCCATGATCGATGACACCTTTATATGTTACAATTGATTTACTAGGTATATTATCCAAGGATAAAATTAATATTAATTCTCTAAATGGATTATTATAATTATGAAATTATATTTATAAACCCCTAATCTCTTCTATGGGTTATAATATTATAAATTTCATATCATGTAATCTTATTTTTCAATGGGTAATTAATTGATATAATTATGAAATTAAAATGTAACCTATTTATTATAGATAGATTATCATAAGATGAAATGTTTAGGAAACCTATTTATTTTCATGGAATTTGATATGGGGAATGTTCTATGATATTGTGTCACAAATATTTACCATTTAAATTATGTGATGGTGGTTATATTTTAAATATGGATAGTGGTTACATTATATTCACAGTTGATGGTTACATTGTAAAAAAGTGAGGGGTGGTGACAATATCTCATTCCAATGAGTTCTGTAATGTATGGACCCAACCCCATTTGTCCAGATCTGGTCCGTTATTTTATTATAGTGTCATATAAAAAATGAATTTGAATCCCGAAATACCCCGTAGTCAAGTAGCTTTTGTGAATACCGTACATATATTTGTTCAACATTACATCATGAAAGTAAAATAAAACACTAATTATTCAATATGAATCATCCAAGCATATTAGATTAAACATGCATGTGACTGATAACTTAATTCTTCATATCCGGGGAAAATGAAAATAAGAACATGGTGAGCTTGTAACGACCCCAAATTTTGAATAAATTTTTTTTCCTAAATTTATGTGTCATTTTATTTTATACTCAGCAAAACTATTTCATTTGATAAAATGAGTATAATTAGAATGATACCATTGGGTTTCATCTATTATATGACCATTGGTCAATATGACCATTGGAAACTAAATGTTGTGATTACTGTCTATGAATACAAGTGATCATAGATAATTAATATAGAATGAAGATTCGATGGCCTCATCTAGTAGTCTTGGGCTGATCGAAGCCCATCTAATAGAACATGAGAAGGCGGTAGTACCACTGCACTTTTCTCTGGACTAAACACAATCTGAACTTCATCGTGTGAAGCTAGAATGGAATCTCCTTCACGAGAAGTTCAAGCTGATAGAAATAACTACTAGTGAAATATTGGCCGAGCCACCCTTAGATTATCTCACCTTAGCACACCTTACACTTATGTCCTATGTTGGGGTTATAAGGGGCTATGTAAGGACACTGTAACTGCTTTGTTTAATCCTTTGACGAATAAAAATTGTGATTTCTTCTTATGGTGATGTTTGTGAATTTTTAAAATCTCTGAATAATTGTAGGACGTATATTATTGATGAATTTAAGAAAAAAGGGATATTTTAAAATATTTATGTAAACCATAAATAATTCATTATGTGTAATGATTTTCAAAAAATGTTCTTATACAAATATGTTTTGTAGGAAATTTAGAGTCTAATAAAATCTACATAGTTTTTCGTGAATATTTATATATGAATAGTGATTTTATGCTTAGGATTAGTAATGTGGCAAAATGGATTGGTAACCTCACTGAAAGAAATTATTAATATAATTTAGGCAACTTGATTAAGTAACGTGATTCAATAAATGTGGTAAATAACTGTTTCATAAATTATAATTCAATTATTAATTTTTTTGGGCGAATAGTGTTTTTTTATTAAAACATAAATTCAAAATAATTAGAAAACTGTTTTTATTAAATGGAGTTTATTTTTGAATTCAGAGCATCGATATTATGTTAAGGTAATTTTTCGGGATATTTTTTGGAAAAAATGAATTTTTAGTGAATATTGTTTTTATTTAAAAATTAAATTAAAAATACATAGAAATTTATTTTTATAAAATGGGTTTTATTTTTGAATCCAAATCATTGATATTATGTTAAGGATAATTTTTGGGAGTTTTCTGAAAAAAGTTGAATTTTCAGTGAATAGTAAAAATACATTTCTAGGGATTCGGTATGTTCAATGACATCATAACTGCGTCATGATGATTTCATGATATATTTTAAGGGATGTTAGAATTATGAATGGTAAGATATGTTAATAGGTGTCTGAAGTGGCCAATACCATGAGGAAATACCACTTGTTTTGCCAATACCACCAATGAGGTGTCCCTTGGCCATTAATGCTTTGTCCCCTCACTTCCCCTATAAATACCATTCCATTTACCCATCCTTTCCATTCCAAAATCATCGTCAATAGTTTTCTGGTCTCTTTACCTACCAAGGATTCATCCCAAGCTGCCCCCAAGTCCTCAAGCACCCAACCTTCGAGTTTTAAGAGTTATGTTTTAAGGTAAGGGATCCTACCACTCTCTTTCATTTCAAGTACTCTCTTTTATGTAATTTATTTTGTGATCCATGTTCTTATGATGAGGATGTTATTTTATATTCATCCTACTGTCATTTTTATGTTCATATGATGAGATACCCCTTCATTCTCTCATCAATTCATTTTATGAATGTTTAAGTGGCGCTGTTTGGCTGCCGAATTTTCTATGGATTCTTTCACCCTTCCCATTTTCATGTTCTATTTTTATGTCAAGTCTTTCAAGTTAATTTTTATTATTTTGGGGTATGATCTCAATATCTATCATAATGATCATTTACTGTCATATTATGAGTGACCCTATTTGATCTCGTCAATTCATTTTTTGACGTTTTATGTGACGCCGTTATGCTGCTGATTTTTCATAAGAGAAATCTTATTTTTGTCTTCCTTCCATGTCTTTCATTTCATATGGTATGCCTTTAAAATTTCATTGAAATGTTCTTATATCCATTATATTATTTCCCTCTACTGTTTTATGGATCATTTATGATTGTGTGACCCATGTCCCCTCTTTTCAATGTTTTCTAAAACCCTGTAACATAGCTGTTATGCTGCAGAATTTTCGTCTCAAAATGTCTCTCTCTTTTTTATAAAATAATTTTATTTTATTAAGATAATACTCAAAGATATTTCTTATACAGGGGTATTCACATATATATCAAAATGTTCTATTTTAATTCTGGAATTTACATACACGAAACCTGCTTTCCTTTTTCTGTGGGTTTAAAGTGACATAAAGATCATGTCTTTAAAGTGGTTTTTAAAATGTGATGACTATGAAATGAAACCCATTTTTTATGCTATATGGGTCTTTTATGTAATGATTGATGATGATATATATGGATCACATGATAATAATGAAAAATTAAGGGTGCGCCCTGATAGCACTCCAACGCATTGGCTGACGACTTAATCACTAGAGATTACCATTTTAATTATACCTTGGTGAATAACATTGGTAATTTGTAAGGACACATTAGGGATGGACCTTGGTGAAACAGAAAATATTGTCTATGTTAAATGTGTTAGCCACATATTCATGTTATGAAACACGTTATTTTTGTTATGATATTCCCCATGATCTCTTTCTCATGCCTTATAGTTATTTTTCATGACTTTTTGATGTATCTCAAGATCACATGTAAAATGTTTCCCTTATTTCCCTTACTGGGCCTTCTACTCACCCATCCATTGATGTATGCTCCCAGGTTATGAGATGATGTAATGAACATATGATGAACGGATGAAGACGCCTTTCAAGTGTTTAATAAGAATGTTTTTTGTGGTCATGTGTTATGTTCCTGGTTTCCAAGACACTAAACCTAAAAGATCCTCAATTTTGTTTAATGTATGAAATGTTTATGTGATAAAAATGTGGGATTTCATAGTTGGTATCAAAGGATGGTTTAGTTATTTGTGGAAATTAGGATATGAAAACTTTAAGAATATCCCTATAGAAAAGTTTAAATATAGGAAAACATCTTTTTATTTTGGTGATGTATTGAGTAGGTGGTTTCCAAACAAATAAATACTTTTCTAGATACGAACAAGTAGAGGAGGCTCTGGAAAAGATGTACCCAGGAGTGAAAACTCTGACAAGGTGTTTCGGGCTTTACCTGGGGTAACCTGGTGCATGACAACGGGCCTAGCTACACTCATGGTTTGACACTTCTGGGGGATATGCTTTGGTAAATTCATATGTTTTCTATGAAACATTATTAAAGAAAAAAAAATAAAATAAAATAATGTTTCACATAAGAATATATGATCATGGATAACCTAGATTAGAACCTAGGGAATAACAAGTTAGGGTATACTTTTATTCTACATATTAATCCTTCTAGGCCTTATGTTTCCTTTTCATGATTAATGGATAAGTATTTAAGCCCCCTAATTATACTTTATTTTCATAGATAATGGAAAGAAATATAAGAACATGTCCCAATAACCAATGTGATAGGAAATGTGAGGATTTCCCTATTAATATGATAGAGATGATGAGAGATCATGTTGAACATATTGTGATTATGCGAAACCAGCAACCAAAAATCACAATTAATAATCGGTACCTTGTTGAATGCCCAAATTCATCAAGGAAGAAGAATACGAAGTCCCATGGATGTTCATCTGATAAATTTGATAAGGGAATGAAGACCCAATTTCATTTGTGAAAAATTTTTGGAATGAGGAACCAAGTGGAATGTCACAAAGGAACTGGGAGATGTTTTAAGTGTGGGGTGATAGTTCTTAAATTATCCAATTGCATTAAAAAAATAGATAATGTGATGAATAGAGATAAGGTTCAATCTAATGTAACTTATACTTTTCAATGTAGTAAATGTGGAGAAGTTGGAAATTATCCAAGCTAATGCTCTCTTGGAAGGAATGAGAAGCATGATGAGAATCAACAATCTTCAAGGACAAGGGAACAATGCAAGTCCTATGCTGAGATGGATCATGATGACTGAAGTACATGTAACTTATTCACAATATTTTTTTATGTCATGTTGTATTTTATTTTGTTCTCTAGGAGAATATCTTTAATGTTTTCTATGAACATCAAGTCACTACCAAAGATGGTTTTATATCATTATGGAAAATATCTATTGTTATGTATCACATGTTGATTTTGTGAAGCTGTTCTTCTTAAAAAATTATTATGAGATTAAAAGATGAATATTATTTTGGAAGACGTTCACTATTTTGGGAACCCTATATGATCAAGGTAAATAGATTAATACGGTGTTTTCATTGAGGAGTAAAGTTTGACTAATATTTTTAAGAATCGATGAATTTAAGGCGAACATATGGTAATTTAGGTTACTTATGAAAATGATTAACATAACATGGAGACAATGTGATTAGGTTACTTACATTTGTTTTAGGATGATAAGAGTGGTTGATGTTGTGTAGAGATGAATGATAATGATTATATTGGAAGACTATGTAATGAAATCGATCTTATATTTGGGTTTCAATCGTAGATTGGTTTATTTTGAGGAATTTTAAGGACAGTTATTTATGGAATGGTCTACAAGGAACTTTGGGTAGTATCGAGGAATTTTTAAGATTTAAAGTAGTTACCCTTCCTATGGGGTTCTTTCTTTTGAAGAGTTGTTTATCATACCCTTTCTATTTTGGGATATTTTTTAAAGATAGAAGTAATAAATAGATAATCTTTTTTGGATTATGTGATTCTGTAGAAGATGATTCTTGTTCTTTAGATGTGACTAAGTGTTTTTGAATTCTCATTGTTTCAAGAAAATATTAGTTTTGGTATAAACTTATTAAAGGATGAAACTATACATGAAGGTAATTATATTTCCATATGTACTTATTCTATGTAGTAATTGAATTCCTCAAAATTGTTAAAAGGGATGTAAAACAAAAATGTTTTTGGTTTAAGTTTCCTACTGGGTAATCAAAGACCATTTACACACATCATAAGTTTGTGATTTTCTGGTGGTTAACTTTATCCTAATCATGTTTCTATAACTCTCCATCAGAACTTGACTGTTTATTTTCTCTTCCATATCCATGTTTTCCTACATTGAACCCTAGTATGGCTTAACTCGGGTGACCTTTGTACTTATTTTTCATTAATTTAAAGTAATATTTTTAATGACACTTTTCTAATGTGGTACATTCAATGAGATTTCCATGACCAATTTTAAAAATTTCGAGGAATCAATTTCTTAAGGGAGGAAGAATGCAACGACCTGAAATTTTGAATAATTCTTTTTCCTAAATTTGTGTGTTATTTTATTTTATACTCCAAAAAACTATTTCATTTGATGAAATTTGTATAATTAGAGTGATATCATTGGGTTTCAACTGTTATATACCCATTATTTAATATAAACGTTGGAAACTAAATGTTGCAATTATTGTCTCAGAATACAAGTGATCTTGGTTAATTAATATAGAATGAAGATTTGATGGCCTCATCACGTAGTCTTGGGCTGATCAAAGCACATCTCACAGAACTTGGGAAGGAGGTAGCACCACTGGGCTTTGCTCTGGACCAAATCCAAGATGGACTTTATCATGTGAAGCTATAATGGAATCTCCTTCGTGAGAAGTTCATGATGATAGAAATTACTACTCATGCAATGTTGGTCGAGCCGCCCTCAGATTCCCTCACTTTAGCACACATTACACATTGGTCCTATGAAAGGGTTATATGGGGCTATGTAAGGAGAGACTGTAACTGCTTTGTGCAATCCTTTGATAAATAAAAATTGTGATTTCTTCATATGGTGAAATTTTTGAATTTTCAAAATGTCGGAATAAATGTAGGATGTATATTATTGATTAAATTCGGAAAAAGGGATATTTTAAAATATTTATGTAAACCTTAATTAATTCATGATGTGTAATGATTTCAAAAAAAATGGTCTTCTGCAAATGTGTTCAGTAAGAAATTTAGAGTCTAATAAAATCAACTTATTTTTTGGTGAATAGTGATTTCTGAATAGTGATTTCATGCTTAGGATTGGTAATGTGACCAAATGGATCATTAACCTCACTAAACGAAAGAATTAATATAATTTAGGCACCTTGATTAAGTAATGTGATTCAATAAAATGGCTAAATAACTGTTTCATAAATTATTAGTCAAGTATTAGTTTATTCAGGTGAATAGTGTTTTTAATTAAAAATTAAACTAAAAATATTTAGAAAATTATTTTTATAAAATGGGGCCTATTTTTGAATTCAGAGCATCGATATAATGTTAAGGTAATTTTTGGGGATTTTTCTGAAAAAATTGAATTTTCTTTGAATAGTGTTTTTATTTAAAAATTAAATTAAAAATATTTAAAAATTTATTTTTATAAAATGTAGTTTATATTTGAATTCAGATCATTGATATTATATTAAGGTTAATTTTTGGGAGTTTTCTGAAAAAGTTGAATTTTTAGTGAATACTAAAAATACAGTTTTAGGGTTTCGGTATGTTTAATGACATCATAACCACGTCATGATGATTTCAAGAGATATTTTATTGTATGATAGAATTATTAATAGTAAGATAAGGTATGAGGTGTCCCAAGTGGCCAATACCAGGAGGTAATACCACCTGTTTTTACAATACAATGAATGAGGTGTCCCTTGGCCATTAATGACTGGTCCCCTGACTTCCCATATAAATACCAAGCCATTATCTCATCCATTCCATTAAAAAATCCTCTTCAACGATGTTCTGGTCTTCTTACCATCCATGGAGTCCTCCCAAGGTTCCCCCAAGCCCTCAAGGTCCCATCCTTCGAGTTTTACAAGTTACGTTTTTGGGTAAGGGATCCTACCACTGTCTCTGTTTTCAAGTACTCTCTTTTATGTCATTTCTTTTATGATGCATGTTATTATGTTGGGTATGTTCTTTTATATTCATCCTACTATCCTTTTTATGTTCATATTATGGGAGGACCTCTCATTCTCTAATCAATTAATTTTAAGAATGATTATGTGGCGTCGTTAGGCTGCCAAATTTTCAATGGATTCTTTCACCCTTATCATTTTCAAATTCTATTTTTATGTCAAGTCTTTGAAGTTAATTTTTATTATGTTTGGGTTTGATATCAATATATATCATACTGATATTTTATTTTCATATTATGAGAGAACCTATTTGATTTCCTCAATTCATTTTTTGATGTTTTAAGTGACTTCATTAGGCTGCATAATTTTCATAAGAGAAATCTTATTTTTGCCTTTCTTCCATGTTTTTCATTTCATATGGTATGTCGTTCAAATTTCATTACCATGTTCCTATATCCTTTAAATTCCGTCCCTGTACTATTTTATGGATCATTTATGAGTGGGTGATCCATGTCCCCTCTCTTTTCAATGTTTTCTAAAACCCTTTAACATAACCGTTATGCTGCAGAATTTTCGTCTAAAAATATATCTCTCTTTTTCTCAAATTATTTTATTTTATTAAATGAATACTCAAAGTAAATTCTTATATATGGTTATTCACATATATATCAAAATGTTAAATTTTAATTTTGGTATTTAAATACATGAAACCTGCTTTCATTTTTTCGTGGGGTTAATTTGACATAAGGATCACGTCTTTAAAGTAGTTTTTATAATGTTATGGTTATGAAAAGAACCCCATTTATTTTATGCTATATTGGTTGTTTATGAAATTATTTATGATGATATATGTGGATCAAATGATTATAATGTCAAATTTATGTTGTTCCCTGATAGCGCTCCAATGTATTGGGTAAAGACTTAATCTCTAGAGATGACCATTTTTAACGATACCTTGGTGAATAACCTTGGTAATTTATAATGACACCATAGGGATGAAACTTGGTGAAACAGAAATTATTGTCTATGATAAATGTTGTATCCATATATTCAAGTTATGAAACACGTTATTTTTGTTATGATATGACCCATGATCTCTTTCTCATGCCTTAAAGTTATTTTTCATGTCTTTTTTATGTATCTGAAGTTCAGATGTAATATGTTTCCATTGTTTCCCTTACTGGTCCATCTACTCACCCTTTCCTTTGATGTATGCTCCCAGGTAATTAGATGCTGTAATGAACATATGATTATCAAATGAAGAAGCCTTTCATGTTTTTAGGAAGAATGTTTTAGGTTGTCATGTATTATGTTCCACGTTTCCATGACACTAAACATTAAAGATCCTCAGTTTTTTATAATGTTATGAAAGTTTATGTCACAAAAGGTGGGATTTCATATGGCTCAAACGGTCAGTAAGACTAAAAAATATAGCAGATGAATACGTAAACATTAGACAGAGAGAATAAATGAAAACACATTACATTAAAAATAACATATATTAACACATTATGTAAGTAATATGAGCTAAGTAAAACAATGTCATAATAAAACATAATGATGGGAATTATACTAGTAAAATAACCATATGAAATTTCAATTATTAGCTTCATAATGTTGAAGTAATTATTCCATAAATTCTAAAAAAAATCAAGGACTCATCCAAGATTTCTAAAAATTATTTTGGCCTAAGACAGATCCATATATCGCATTGGGAAAAGCCTTATCCAATTCAAAGTCTATTTTTCAAATGAGATCTATTGATGAATCAATGGGCTATATCGGGCCCCACCCATCACATAAACATCCTATATATATCTAATTTTAGAGGGGATCAACTTAAACAAAATATACATTCATATTTAATCTATCATACGAAATTTATCTAACATTCCCCAAAAATCAAACATAAAACACTATCGATTACGAGAAATACGGTGAATGGTTTTAGGATAGATGACCCATAATAAAATTATGCATAAACCATTTAATAAAATATGTTAGATGAAATCCTAAATTATTAATCCCATTAATAAATAGAAATCAACAAGAGTGTTGAATCAGATGAAAATACTATTATAAAATCATTAAGCAATTATTGAGACAAATACTCTTTTATTTGAAATTATGAGTTCTTTTGGACAAATATTTGTATAAAACCATTAGTGAATTAAGATAATATTTCATGATAAAATTAGTGTTTTTTGAAAGATAATGGTTTCCAAAAATAGATTATAGAGTTCCCTTGAAAATATATATGAATTTGAAAAATTCCCTTTAATCAGGCTTGTATTTTGGAAACAGTTTTGAAAGATTATGTTTAAATATGTAAATATCCATAAAATATGGAAGGATTATGGTTGGTGTAATTATATATAATAATCACATATAACTTATTTGGAGTGAATAATAATACATATTAATTTCATTGAGGTAATTAGAAATTTAATGTAACACGAATGAAAATGGATGTTCGGGAAGAAAACCCTTACCTAATGATCGAATGTGTTCCACTCTTGAACAAAAGGTCCTGCAATATGAAATCAGTCTTATAAATAAATTATATCTATACATAATTAATATGTATTTATTTTTTTCATAATTATGATTAGTAAATTTATGTTCATATTGATAATTTATTATATTGAATTTCGTCGTTCCATAGTGTTTGTTTTCTGGATTTTAATAATCGGTTAAAATATTATTAAGTAATGGAATTCATGTGGAATGGGTTTAAATCTTGTAATTGGAATTACATATTATTTATAAACATATAGAATTGTTAATGTTCATTTCTATCATTTTGTTATATATAAATAGGATGAATCATTAGATGACAACCACATGGATTATTTGGCAGTATTTGGATTATTATGAACTGGTTTTGACATATAAATTAATAATATGTACATATACTGGTTCTTGAATATTAATTAGGTTATAATAAATATATAATAGTCTCTTTCAACCATATAAATGTTTTAATGACATGTACTGAAGGAGAAAATGAATAATGGAACTTTATCATCCATGAAGGTTATAAATTGGAACCTCATGTATGTTATTTCATTTATAAAAATAATAGGGAGGGTGTAAGAATATTGAAGACGGTTCATCCATTAAAATGATATATGTAATGTATATTGGTGGTACTAGATTTAGCATGGTCATTTTGAAAAATGATGAGAGGGGTGAAAAAGAAAAGATATGGACATGAAAATAAAAGAAAAGATGAATGATCCCTTATGAAAATTTAGTAGCCTAACAACGTCACTCTAAATATCATAAAATGAAATGATGAGAGGAAAAGGGTATGTCATAATTTTTAAATCAAAAGGATAGTATGAGAAATACATAATATAAACCCCAAAATATGATAATGGAAATTCAATGTGATAACATAAAAGAAGTGTTGACTAAAAGGGGAGGGTGAAAGATTCCCTTACATTCTAGAGTAACTTCACGAACATGAAGGTTGAATCATTGAGGGATTAAAAACACCATAGAAGGACTTCTAGGTTGGTAAAACCACTATATATTGAAGTATGAGGGATTTGGAATGAATGAGAATGAATGGATGAGTGAGTATTTATAGTAAAAGATAAATTTTTTATTAATTTAAAAATACACCTCATTAGTGGTTTTTGAAAAACCATGGGCTTTCCCATGGTGTTTTCCCATGGATTTAGCCTCATGGGACACCTCATTTCATTTGATACAGTGCATAATTCCACCAGACATTTATTTTAAATATTATGTCATTATGATGTCATTAATCTAATGAAAACTCAAAACTGTATTTTTACTATTCACAAAAAATTCTTTTATTTTACAAAAATCCTAAAAATTCACCCCTACCATTTTTTATGTGTAGAATTTGAAATTGAACTCATTTTTTATAAAAAATTAGATTACTTTTTATATAACATCATAGTTAATTCTGAAAATAATAATTTTAAGGTATAATTAGTTTTATATCACATTGAAATGTTAATTAAAATCTCATTATCCTATTACCGTAAGAAATTAAAATAATATCATTATTTACTATTCACTATTTTAATATTATTACTCATATTACTATTAATAAGGGTGAGATACTATTCCCAAAAAATCATGTTTTTTATATCAGACTCTAAATGACGTACTGGAAACAACTCTAGATGACTGTTTTTTCATAAATCATAACATAGTAGAGGAAATGATGTGTTTAATGGAAACAATATATAATTCATTCAATATATATTATCAAAACCATGGGGTGTTACATTCTCCTATCCATAGTATAAAAGTTTCCTCAATATTCACAAAATGTTTCCTAAAAATATTCGGGTATATCTTAAACATATGCTCCTTATGCTCCCATGTTGCTTCCTCAATCATATGGTTCGTCCAAAGATCCTTTACCAAATCAGTAGTCTTATTTCGCAATACTTTTTCTCTATTATAAATAATCTAGATAGGTTCTTCACAATAAGACATACCTATATCAGGTTATACTTCTTCAGATGTGAGTATATGTGTTGGGTCGGGCATGTATTTTCTTATCATTGATACATGGAAGACATTGTGAACATTGGAGTGATTTAAAGGAATTTTCAAATGGTAAGCTACGACTCCAATTCGATCTAGAATTTTAAAAGGTCCAATGTACCTGGGACATAATTTTCTATTCTTACTGAATCATATAATAAAATTCCAAGGAGATAACGTTAAGAAATCTTGATCTCCTTTTTGAAATCCCAAATCCTCCCTTCAGTTATCAACATTGATCATTTGCCTACATTGTGCAGTTTTTATATGGGTTTTGATAATTTTCACCTTTTCAAGAGTTTCCTCAACATGTTTTGGGCCTACGATATTTCTCTCCCCAATATCATCCCAGCATGACCGTGTACAACATCTTTTTACCTAAAATGCTACATATGGTTCCATCTGAATTATAGAATTGAAGCTATAGTTATAAGAAGATTCTACGATAGGTAAATACTGATCCAGAAAATCTTTAACATCATTTTAATAATACCTCAACATTTCTTCTAATGTTTGTATAGTTAGTTCTGATTTTCCATTATTTTTTGGGTGGAGGGTAGTGGTCAAACGAAGATCAGTATCTAGTGCCTTTTAAAGAATTTTCCAGAATTGTGATGAAAAATTGGGATCATAATAAATAAAATTGGTAAATTTATACCATCATGTATTAAAACATTAATAATATATACTCCTACAAAATGATCAAGAGTTAAATCTTATTTTATATCTCTAAAATGTGTAGATTTTGTAAGGTGTTCAATAATGACCCATATAACATCATTATTTGTTGGATTCTTTGGAAGACTCATAACATAGTCCATTTTAATATCTTCCCATGTCCACATATAAATAGGAATGGGTTTCATGGATCCTCTATGATGTTGTCTTCTAGCATTCACCTATAGAAAATCCAAACATCTCGACACATTATCAACAATCACCCTCTTCATGTTTTCCCAACAAAAATAGTCCTCTGGATATTTATACAACATTGTGATATCATGGTGTATTGAGAAATTAGAGCTATGAGCATCATCCAATAGTTCCCTCATATGCTCAGGAATATCGAGAACATGAATCCTCTCTCCAAATTTCAAAATTCCACATTCATATACGATGTCATTCAACATCTCATCATTTATAGATTTATTTTTTTGGAAACTCTTCATCATCATCCTGAGATAATTTAATCATTTATAGTAAAGTAGGATTGGAATCCATTTGAAAAAGTATTAATGTGATACATTCATTGATAATTCCCATATCCATCTTTACTATATCCATAAACATTGGATCCCTTTAAAGTCTCATATTGTTAATAATTTCGTGGTCCATTCTAGTCAAATAATTTGTTACATTATTTTATTTTTCCAGGTGGTAGTTTATTGTGAAATCATAGTCATTGAGTAGATCAATCATTCTACTGGTTCCCATGTTGAGTTCATTGTATGTGAAGAATAATTTTAAACTCTTATGATCCTTATATATCTCAAATTTTTTTCCTGAGAGGTAATGTATCCAAATATTCAGAGAAAAGATTACCACTGCTAACTGAAGAATAGGATTTGGATAATATTTTTCATGAATTTTTAGCTTCCTAGATGAATAAGAAATCACTCGAGGTTTTTGTGAAGAATTGAATAGGAGGTCATTGAATTCTACAAAAAGACTCATCCAAGTCCTTTCTTTGATGAATATCTATAGTTAACAAATCCATCATTACCTGATTGTAGGGTTTGGATAGGAGTATTCAATGACCTCCTATTAAATTATTCAAAAAACCTTCACATTCCTTTTTCAATATTAACTTAACCCCTTTTGGGTGAGCTTGGTCATTGAGTTGGCTAAACGGGAGATGTTCTGAATGAATCGCTGATAATAACATGCTAAAACAACAAAACTATGTACCTCAGTTATGTTGGATGGAGTAGGATATTCTTCAACAGACTTTTTCTTCAAATGATCTAAAAATATTCTATCCATATAGAGAATGTGGCCCAGAAACGAAACTGATTCGGGCCAAAAATAACACTTGCTAAACATCCCATATAATTCATTTCTTGTTAGAGTCTGCAGAATACTGCACATGTGATTTCCATGATCTTCATAACATTTATAGTATACCAGGATATCATCAATAAACACGAACACAATGTTTTCATGATATTCCAAAAATAATATATTGATAAGATCCATTAAAATAGATGGTTCATTAGTTAGTCCAAAATGCATTAATGTAAACTCGTAATGCCCGTACCTAGTTCAGAATTCGATTTTTGGAATTTCTTCCTTCATCACAAGAAATTGATGATATCAAGATCAAATATCAATCATTGGAAAAATATTTTTTCTCCTTGATGTTGATCATATTTATCAACAAATTGTGTAAGAGTATATTATTTTTTATTTTAATAGAATTGTATTATCTATAATCAATGCACAAACTCATAGACCCATCTTTCTTCTTAACAAAGATAATAGTGGCTCCATATGGAGAAACACTTGGGCAAATAAATATTTTATCATTCATTTTCTATTGTTTTTTCAATAGCTCTGATAACTCCTCAATTTCCATTCTATAAGGGGTCATTGATTTAGGCCATGAAGAAAGAATTGCGTCAATGGAGAACTCAATTTCAGAGTTTTCCGGATGTCTATGTAAATCCTCTTCATAGACGACAATATATTCATGCACAATATGTACATCTTTTATTAGGAAATTCTTTTTTCACCCATATATATTACATTCCCTTCCTCGAAAATGATAGAATTAAGTTGCGCTACAAGGGGTGGATCTAGATAATAATCAAATGGCATGGTTTTTATTTATTGATAATGGATTATACAAAATTCTAAAAAATAGTCAATTCCTTTTTCATGAAATATATTTTCACCTCCTAGTTTGATATCCAATTCATACTACGAATTATATAAAATTTAGTCTTTGGTAAGATGATAAGGTCAGCAACTAATTCACATTTATGATTCCTAAGGGGGGCTAATTGACATTCCGTTGTTGCAATGATACATCCATTCAGGGTTTGGGCCGATTACAAAAATATTAAATCAATTTTGAAAAATCTAATTTTCTTGGAAAACCTGGAAGATATAAATGAATGTGTCTATCCAGAATCAAAAAAATTATACATTTTATGAAATGATTAAATTATCTACCATCATTTAATTAGGAACTCCAATATCAGCAGTTGTGATTGCATATGAATGTACCTGCTCCCTTGGGATTTTCTGTGGCGTGTTTCCTTGACACTTTAGACAATCATTAGCATAGTTTCCTATCTATCTACAATTGTAGCATTGAACACTATTGGCTTCCTTCTTCCCCTTACGATCACCAAAATGATGAATTTTTTGTCCACATTAGTCGCATAATACTATTACCTTTATGAAGGATCCAGGGTGTTTCCTTCCACAATTATCATAGGGTGGATATTCAACTCTTCTATTTTACCATGTTTCCTAATTTCAGTTTCCAGAGTTCTCAGCAGCCCTCTTCATCTCATGCTATCCCTTAAAGTCATAAGACGTAGATATTTATTTCTTATGTCCTGATAGAACATGATTCTCTATCTTCATATTATATGAAATTTTGGAAGAATTGTGCCTTCCAAAGGAATAGATTTAGGCCATCAAAGAATCGATCAATTTTTCTCCTAGGAATTCATATGTATTCTACAACGTGTCATGGTAACCTTCTGACTTTATCTTCATACTTTGTAACATTCCCATATTCATTTTTACTTATGTTAAGAAACTCCCATCCCATATCTGCTTTCTATTCATGAGGAATTTATTTCTCAATGATGATTTAATTAAAATCTCTCAATTCCATATCTCATATTTTTTCCACCTATGTTGGGTTTTGAATTAATGTACAGAACTGATCGGCATCACCTGATAAATGATAAACTACCATGATGAACTTTTCTCTTTCATTACATCCCAATGCAAGAAATATGCTCTCGATGGATCTTATCCACTTCCCAGCTACAAATGGGTTTGTAGTTCCATTGAATGATGGAGGATGGTGTCACATACTGATATCTAACATAGCTCCTCCAAGTGGTGGATCTAGTTGATCTATACCGTTAAAGTTATTATTCATAACCTGAGTAAGTTATCCCATTATAGCAGTAATTTTCTCAACACCAGTCACAACACCAGAGACCACTTGATTATCTTGCATAGGGGGAAAATCCCTTCAGGGGACCCACGCGTTTGTGCGGTTTCCATTCCGTCCACTAGGTACCATTTCTAAATAATAGCATACACTTTATTAGGGTAAGAATAAAAATTTAAAATCTCAATGTAAAAAAATATATAGCATAAAAATAAATTCTATGCATAACTAATCTCTTAATAATAAACATGGTATCTATGAGCGAAAATTACATTTAAATAATTCATAATGGCATGTAAAAAATGTGAATTATCCTAATCATATCCCCTAGGAGTGTCGTAACCAAGAGTGTAGAAATGCCCACTGTTGTGTACTTGGATACCCTGGTTCAACAATGAAACTCCATGTCGGAGCATTCACTCCAAAGTATATCTCTCCTAGAGCTCATCTACTTGAATATATCTACACAGGGATGTATTTCATGAAATTTCCACATAATATATTCCATACCAAATTACGAATATGTTTTTGTTTGTTTATACTAAAATAAAATCATAGGGATCCATCCCTAATCTATGTTTTATAATTCTAGTTTCCATGTTTTCTACAAAACTTCCTCTGATACCTACTGTATGGACCCGAACCCAGTTGCCCAAAACCAGTGCATTATTTTATAAAATTGTCATATAGACTAGGAATTTGAATCCCGAAGGACCAAGTAGTTTAGTAGAGTTTGGAAACAATATACATAAATTAGTTCAACATTATACCATGAATGGAAAAAAACAACACTAATTATTCAATTAGAATCATCCAAGCCTCCAAGATTAAGCATGCTACCCACTCATTACTTACTTCTTCATATCTCGGGTAAATGAAACATAATAAAGGGGTGAGATCAAAGGCTCTGTAAGAGAAAGAAATAAAAATGAAGATAACATAAAAATTATATATGGTGATTAAATGAAAACACATGACATTACAACTATTAATCATAAACATATTATGGAGAAATGTGATCTAAGTAAAATAATGCCATAATAAAACATAATCATGGGTATACAACTAGTTGAATAACAACATGAAATTTCAAATACTAGCTTTATAATGAGGTAAGATAATTTTCAAGACATTTTGAATAATTTTTTCCATTACTCGGCCAAGACATATAAAAATGATTTATCCCTCAGCCAAATCCATATATCACTTTGGGAAAGGGCTTGGCCAATTCCACGTCTATTTGCCTCATGAGACCAACCGATGCATCGAGGGGCTATAGTGGGCCCCATAGTCACATAATAATTCTAGTTAATTCCACATATGAGTGGGGATCAATATATGAAACATATAAATTCATATTGAAACTATCATATGAACTGTAACTAACTTTCTCGAATCATCAAACATAAAACACAAACAATCCTGAGAATATGGTGAATGGGTTTAGGATAGATCACCCACAAATTAATTATTCATAAACCATTTAATAAATTATGGTAGATGACATTATTATTTATTAAACCTAATAATAAAAATGAATCAACAAGGGTGTTGAATCAGACAAAAATACACTTATAAAATCATTAAGCAATTTTTGAGATAAATATTTTTTATTTAAATATAAGTGATCTTTAGGAAATGTATTTAAATAAAACCTAAAGTGATGTAAGATAATATTTCATGATAAAATTATTTTTGTAGAAATATAATGGTTTATAATAACATATTATAGCATGACCTAGAAAAAATATATGAATTTGAGAAATTCCCTTTGAATCAAGCTTGTAATATGGAAATAGTTTAGCTATTACATTTATAATATTTAACTATACATAAAATTGGAAAGTATTATTGATGGTATAATTATATAGAATACTCAAACATTATTTATGAGGAGTTCATAATAATACAAAATAATTTCATTGTGTTAATTAGACAAATAAAGTAACATGAATGAAAATTGAAGTTTAGGTGGAAAACCCTTACCTTAAGTCTGAATGTGTTCCACTCTTGAACATAAGATCATGGAATACGAAACTATACTTACTAATAACACATTTAAAAACCTAATTAACATATATTTAGTTTATCATAATTATTTTTAGTTCATTTATGTTCTTATTGATAAGTTATTATATTGAATTTTGTCATTATAGAGTGTTTTTTTTCTTGGTTCTCATAATCAGTTCACATGTTTTTAAGTAATGGAATTCATTTGGAATGGTTTTAAATATCTAGAATTGACATTAAATATTATTTATGAACATAATTAATTGTTAATGTTAATTTTTATCATTTTTTATATAGAAATTATATGAATAAATAAATGATAACAAATTGGATTTTTTGGAAGTATTAAGATTATTATGAAGTAGTATTGTCATAAAAATTATTAATATTTACATATAATGGTTACTAAATATAAATTAAGTTATAATAAATATATTATAGTCTAAGTAATCTATATAAATGAATTCATTAACAGTATGGACAGAAAAAATGAAGAATGAAACTTCTTCATCCAGCAATGTTATAATTTTCAACCTCATGGAAGTTGATTTCCTTTACAAAAATACAAGGGAGGGTGTAAGGGTATTGAAGATGGATCATAAATTAAGATGATATTATTAATATATATAGAGGATACTAGATTTATCATTTGAATTTGTATAGTAGAGGTGAGGAGAGAAAATTAAAATAGCTAAACTTGAAAATAAAGGAAAAGTTGAGAGGTCACATAAGAAAATTCTGCAACCTAACGACGTCACATAAAATTTCACAAAACAAAATGATGTGATAAAAAAGGTTTCCCATAATATTCAAATCAAAAAAATATTAAAATTAATATATAATATAACACCCAACCTATGATATGGGAAATTCAAAGAGATAACATAAAAGAATTGTCGACTAAAAGAGGAGGGTGAATGATTCTCTAACCTTGTAGAGTAACTCCTACAACATGAGTGTTGGGACCTTGGGAGATGAAGGAAACCATGAGAGGTATCCAAGGGAGGAAAATACACCATATATTTTAGGATGTGGAATTTTTAATGAAATAAAATGAATGGACGAGTGGGTATTTATAGAAAAAGATAGAGAATAGTTTTTATTAATTTAAATAGACACCACATTAGTGGTTTTTGAAAAACCATGGGATTTCCCATGGTATATACCCCTAGTTTTAGACACATTTAATACCAAATGTCATATCTTACTGTTAATAAGTATACTAGCCTTTTATATTAATTATTATTTCCTTATGATGCCGTTAAACTACAAAAAACTCAAACTTTATTTTTACTATTCTAGAAAAATTCAAGTACTTTAGGAAAATCCCAAAAATTCATCACTACAATTTTTCGATGTGTAGAATTCAAAAATGAAATCAATTTTTTAGAATTAAATTTTTAATACAATTAGTATAATTTTTATATAACATCATATTTAATTTTAAAAATAACAATTCTTAGGTATAATTAGTTTTATGTCACATTGAAAAATTAGTTAAGATCCTGTTATCTTATTAACATAATAAAATAAAATTTTATCATTGATTACTATTATCAAGTGTTATATTACAATTCATGTTACTATTAATAATTCAATGTTAATATTCACAAAAAATATTGTTTTTCCTATCAGACTCCCAATGACATACAATTCACAACTCTAGATGACCGTTTATCGAAAATCAAAACACAGTAGAGGCAAAGTTGTGTATAATGGCTACATTTTAAAATTAATTCAATATTTACATTCAAAACCATCGAGTATTACAGGAAAAGAATAATATCCCAGGTTATAAAATTAGATATCAAGCCAATGGTCTTTATTCACTTTAAAATAGGTGTGTCATTCTCCACTATGGGAAATAGGTGGGAAGTTGTGTCATGGACATCAGTGGGAAATAGGTGTGTCCTAATCCACAGTTGGAACATGTAATGAGTATGTAACCGCTATTATGATAGTCATAGTAGTTAAACAAGAAATATGAAAGGGTTTTTATCATTTATGATTTTCCACCATTTTACGACATGATATATGGTTTTATGATTGGTTTAACCTGATTTATCGTCTTTATGTACAATTTTTTAGAGATAATAATGTTTTATTCCTTGAATCATGATTATGATATATGGCCTGTTGTGAATGAAATTTTTATGTTATAATAATAATCAAATAAACTTATTCCAATCATATTCATTCAAATGAAACACTTATTATATAACTATTGTTTACCCACACAAAGCATTATAACTCAGACGTTCTAATGTTTCATCCCCTTATTTATGATGAATGGTTTTGGAATGGTATTCTGAAGAGAAGTACATTATTTGGTAATATTTATCAGATATTTTGAATATATTTCATGGATAAATAATATTTTCTTCTGTGTTTAAAATTCCACTAACCATTTACATCCCTCAAACTTCTACCTAGGTAATCCAATGAATATTTATCTACTAATATATATAATCCATGTATATGAATTATGCATTTCAATAGACGGAATTAGAGAAATTGTGTAGTTATCCAATGGAATCCAGGATGAGGATAATTTAGTGAGACTACTAGGGTTATTTATAAGGAAAAGGCTCTTCATTTCTCTATGGAAAAATATATTGATGAGTGAAATTATAGGAAAATTTCATTGAACTATGGTAATGGTTAGAAAATGTTTTTTAGATAAAATTAAATCCCTTTCAAGATACTATTAATAGATATACATATAGAATATAATTAGATAGGGTATGTAACTATAAAAAATATTAATCGATATGTACTCAATCATCACATGTTTCATGAATGTGGTCCTTATTTTACACCTTATTTGACAGTTATAGTATATATACTTCAAAAATACACAGACTCCATAATACCCATCAGAAAGGATTTCAATAAAATATTACTCTCAATGATATTAGGTAAACATATTTTACCATATATTAAAATTATGATGTCATTATTTATACATTATATAAATTATATTAATGATTATTAGGCTTCCCATTATGATTAGTTATTATCATTATATTAATTTGGGATTAAATCAATGGATCGATCTGAAAGGAAATTCGTTAAGAATTAATGAAAAAAACTATATATAGATTAAAAATATATAATGATGAATAGAATGAATGATACTGTGATTATACCTTATTGGTTATCACAAGACATGATAATAAATGTTCAGAAAAAACAATTAAAAGAGTTAAGAAATAAAAGGATATAGTTTTGTAAGATTTTGTATAATAGTGACCATGGAAGAAAGAAAACATAATTTTATTTATGTTGTTAGTTTTGGAAGAATAACTCATGTGAATGTATTAGAGGGAGTGGAAGTTGTTTTAATATTGGAAATAATGTACTCAAACAACATAATTTCTATAGAAATTGGAATTTTTCAATTAACATAATAGATGGTAGTATTGGCCTCGCTAAGGAATAATTGACAACTGAATTTTCTCAACATGGTACATATAGGCATTATGAAAATAAATTTATCTAGGGTAAATCATATGAGGAGAATCAAATTTGTTTCGATGATAATGGTTTTTTTATTGTAACTGAAAAAACTACTTGAGGCATATGAAATTGAAGTGGTATTGAGGAATTAAATAATGAATTTGAGTAAATGGATTTAAATGGAAGTTTTGTGGTTGAATTATTAATATATTTGAAATAAGGGATTATGTTATATAAATTTTTTAAATATATATAAAATTTTTATGGTGTGTTCTCAATTATATATTAAAAAAATTCTTAAATAGAACTATTTCACTTGAAATTTAATTTAATTAAAAGGTGATATTGTTATTAATGTGAGATAGCTATTAATATGTAAGTATGGTTGAAAAAATGTTTTCCATTTGGTTAAATTTGTGTCTGATATGGATAACGTAAATTTGATAGTATTGATGAACTATTAAATAATAAAAGTTATTTTTGGTTAAACCTAGATATGATATCATTTATTGTGTTTAGAACATTATTAAGGATCTGGAATATGTTACATAATCTATAGATTTAATCATGGAACGGTGAATTCTGATTGTTTTCATTGAATTTTTATGGTATTTAATTTTATTACTATGGTTCTGGATTTGATATAACATAGATATTCACATATTAGTCATGTGACCATTAAGATGTGCTTAATGATATTTAGAGGAATAATTTAATGTTTATTTTAAAAAATTTATCCAACTTAATTATTGATTTTTTATTATTTTAGGGTCATAAGGTTATCAATTTATATAATAGAATGTGATTAATATTAGATTATATTTGTGATAATCACATTATTATTGACAATATTAGAATTTATCCACATTATATTACAATTTTATCATTCTTTTTTATCCAGAGAAACAAGGAATGATATATAAAAATATTATGGAACAAATTATGTATATAAAACATGAAAAACACACCTAGTAGAGCGTTATATGAAGTGTAAATTGATCAAGGAACAAATAAATGTATAAATTGTTACAATGAAATAAAAATATATCAGGTAAGTACATTTTTCAGTTTTTTTAATCTAATTTGAAAAGGAATTCACACACATTATAAAAAGAATCATATAAGAAAATATTTTCCAAGTATTATAAATTTTATGATATCAATTAAATATTAATAAATACTTAGGAAAAATATTTCTAAATCAAAATTTTAAATTATCATAGGTTGAATTTTATTCAACTTTTTATTAATATTAATTGAGTGACAAATTAAAATATATATTGGGTTTTAAATGAAAATTTCAGTTTCATATAAATTATTTATAGGTTAAATATTTTTTTAATATTTTTTAATGTAAAAAATATAAATTATATATCTCTTAATACAATTTAGTTCATTGATATATATTTCATATTAAAAATGGAATATAATGTCATCGTAAAGTTTTTATCATTATCTCTCTAAATACATGATTTCTCATTGCATACGTGGGATAATTGTTAAATTAAATTATTCCATATATCTGAATGGATTTTATCAAAAGGTATTAAATAAATATTATCATAACAATTGTTTATCTTATAAGGTCTGGGAGATTTTTGACCAATGAATAGTGAAAATAGAAAAATTAAATTACCTTTGGTAATAGAAAATTTGTTTTTCCTGGGGTCAATCAAAAAATAAAAATGTAAAAATGAACAGAAAAAAATATAAATTATATTTCATAGAATCATATCGAACCTATGATTTCCATTTATTTATTATACTCCATTACCAACCTTTTTGTGTTTTGATAAATGTGGGTACACCTATTTATTTTAAAAACATTCATGTATGACACAAACCTCGCATGTAAATAGCCATCCCATATGCTCTATTATTCACACCATCAAACGAATTTGGGCCAAAAAATACCTACCCAAAAACATCTATAATTACATTATATAATACATGAAGGATAATTTTTTTAATTATTTCATCCGATGAAGGCCTTTTTAATCCAATGGAATAACTTGATGAAGAAGTAGCATTCTCCAATAAGTATATATATTTTTATTTCATCCTCAACCTACATAAATTATAAATAGAAAATTCTTTTCTAATAAAACTTTTATATTAAATAAACTTATATATTTTTATGCTATTTTCAGAACCAATAAAAATATCTAATTCCATCAAATGTGTTATTAAATGGTCATTCATCGGTACCAAAGGCCACCCCCTTGCGAAGTGATGTCATTAAGTTTTAAATGTAAACCTAAAATGAATGAATATAATTATGTATCTAATGTATATTTATGATAATTATAACATAACCATACTTTTATTTTCCTTATATAGAATATACAAACTGAATTCTCATTCAATATGGGATATGATAACGTTGCTAATTGTATATTAGATTATTACATCATGAAGAAATGTGATTTTTTCATGAATAATTCATTTCATAGATGATCATAAGTATAAAAACATGTGATATTTTTTACATAATTATGATATTTACGAAAAAATTATCATTCATAAAATATAGTATCTTTCTCCCCTTCATACCTATTTACATTAAAAATAATGATAAAGTCGTTCAGGTACATGTGGAATACCACCTTCCAGAAGTAATGTGACATAATTTTCATCACAACACCACATTGGTGATATGTATAAAGATAAAAAAATAAATAATATATTATTTGTGATATTAGATTCCTTATTTGTTATGTCTGTGTTCTGGAAACCACCCATAGGTGCCTCCTACCCAGTTGGTCACTTGGCCTCACGGACATTCCCCCGCATGACAGAGTCTGCTGACTAGCAGCGAGGGCTTGGGTGTGATAGTGGGGAAACAATTACCTCATTTGCAAAGTACATAGTGGGTGTAAAAAACACACAATATAAAAAGAAATAAATATCCAACAATAGTAAACAACGGAAGACTAGAATAATAAAAAACTAGAGAACATATGTATATAAAATGACAGATGATACATATGTCTAGGAAAGAGTCCAAAAAAGTCACAATGCGGGAAATACAAACAACGCTAAACCATGGTACAAAAGATAAAGATAAACAACTCCTTAGAATTGCAAGACCTAAGCTTAGTACTATAATAACCTGCCAATTCTCATTGGCTTGACTGTATAACGAGTCATTACTAGGCCTTAAGCGACATCCCAAGATGCCAAAGGATGGTAATAAATGCCGAAGGGTTACAATGCTTGTGGGGTACGATTTACCCATAGAGAAAACCCCATAAACCAACAAAGCTTAACCAATATTCACTAAATGATGCATGAACAAAATAATGACAACTAAACAACTTCATTTATGTCAGACCACATCATAGTACACAACAGTGGAAGAACAAACCAAACATCAAAGTATACAGTGGAAGAACCACTCAAGACACTCAAAAGACACCAAAACTCCATTCTCCACAAGCTCCAAGCTCCACAACATCTCCCAAGAATCACCACAATCCACTATCAAAAAGATGGTTTTCCTTTACCTGTGTCCCAGAATACAACATCTACAAAAGCACCAACATGCCAAAGTAGGGGTGAGTATAAAACTCAATAGGTTTTCCCCAATGACTTCCCTACTCAGGACACTAGTATAGAAGAGTTAGCCACATTGATATAAAAATAGTTTCTATAAATTTTTTTTCAACGAATTCTTATAACTAAATATAAACAAGTTTCAAAAACCATTCCTAACCAAAGCAATTGAAACCAGTTTCCCAAGAAGTCATTTATCCAGAAAAATCACCAATCAAGATTTTGTACCATCTCACAAAACATTCCTTATTGGCATAACCAACCATTTCCACAAACCCATGCAACCATTCATGCATGATACCTGGAAGAGAGAAGAAGCCCTAACCCTCATCCATCCCAACTATGATGGGGGAGACTTCTTACCCTTATCCAAACCAAATGCACATGAATTCTTGACGGGGGAGAGCCCAAACCCTTATCCATCCCAACACTAATGGGGGAGACCCCTAACCCTTAGCTGCCCCAAAAGAAATATGAATGTTTGATTGGGGAGAGCCCAAACCCTTATCCATTTCCACACTGATGGGGGAGACTCTTATCCCTTATCCGTCCCAAATGCAATATGAACACACACAACAATATACCATTACACCATTGGCACCGAACACAAAGTCAGATTTCAACCAAACCTCGTATATGCAACACAAACACGCACCACATCTTTCCATCATTCATGCCAAAACACCATTTCAATTAAAACACCATTTTATTGAAAGCCATTTAGATCAGAACCATTTCTCTCTCAATCCATTTCAATAAAACACCAATCTTATTGAAAACCAATTCCATCAAAACCATTTCAATATTAGAAAATTTCAATAAAACTCAGTTTTTATTGAAAACCCACTTTTCATAAATCCATCTACAATTTCATCAAATCCATAATTTAAAAAACTCATTTTAAAATCGATAAGCAAAATCACATTGCACAACAAATCACCGAGATTTCACAGTTTTACTAAAACCAAAAAACATCACTAAAGAAGATTTATTCCATGCTTTTCACAATAAATTCCATTCAAATAATCCAATTTGAATCTAATACAGTCAATTCTAGCAATAGTACTTGAGAGTGAGGCATCCCACCTTAGGGTTTTGACAAAAACCACAATGATTGAAGAACGATCAAGAAACCCGGGTCGATTCTCCAAAAACCCACCATAGATCTATTCTTCTAGAAAGATAAAGACCAAAACACATCATGTATGGCATACGCACACTTAGATATACCCATAATGGACGTATATCTTTGAAACTGATAGTAGAGGAGAAGTAGATTTAAGTAGATCTGAGAAACCAAACACAAACGATCACATACCTCAAGAATCCGACATCGATTCACTAAGAGAAGCCTTCATATCATCTTCGGGACGATGGGAGAACCATACTTGACCATAGGAGAACCAAAATCCTGAGTTAGAGCCGCATAAGTGGAAAACAGAGCTACAATGATGCAAAAACGCGGGTGATCAACCTTTATAGGATCTCATTTAAGTGGTCGCACTGTTAGTTCACATGGTTAGAAAAACTGTGCGCTAACTGTGCCTTAGCTACTTCCTCGGCCAACCTTCTTGCATGGTTTGGCCACATAGTTAGACAACCACGTGCGCCACCTGTGAGGATGATACTGCCTCCAATACCAACCACGCACGGTTTTGCAGCACGGTTTAAACAAACCGTTCGCTGCCTGTGCGACTTCCCCTATAGCCACAAAACATCATTCTGAGTTCTCTTGACTCTCCCACTCGTCACCCTTAACATTATAACCATTAAAAGAATCAATAAATTGTTACATACAAGAAAATGGGTGTAATAAATTCTCCCCACCTTTGGTATTTCTGTCCATGTAAAGTAGAAAACCTTCACCCAGCTAAAAGAGTTCCGACCATTACTCTTTCATTTCTTTCTTGCGTTCCCATGTCTCTTCCAGAATCTAACCATTCTACCATAAAACCCACACTAGACCGATGATTTTTCAATGAAAGTCATTTTCATTCCTATCCATAATCTGTACTGGGATATGTATCCATGATGCAACCATCTCTAGGTCAACGTGATCCCATCTGATCACATGGCCAGGATAAGGATCATATTTTTCAATTGAGATACATGGAATACATTATTCACTGAACTAAACTGTGGTGGTAATGCTGACCGATATGCCACCTCTCCAACCCATTAACGTATCTCAATATGGCCAATGTATCTTGGAGATAACTAGCCATGCTTCCCAAAATGACTATTTCCACGCCTTGGAGAGATCCTCAAGAAGACAATATCACCCACAACGAACAAGAACAATATTCAATAGTGATATGCATAAAATTTCTGACGATTCTAGGCCCTCTCCATCATCTTTCAAATCGACAGGAACTTCTCTGTTGTTTCTGGGACAAGGCTTGGCCCAACTAGTAAAATTTCACCAGTTTTCACCTAGCATAGTGGAGAACAATATGGACCTTTATAAAATGCTTCAAACGTAGCAATGTGTATCGAAGCTTAATTTCTATTATTTAATGAGAACTCCACTAAGGGTATACACTCCTCCCATGAGCCACCAAAATCCATTACAGAAGCCCTCAACATGTCTTTCAACGTCTTTATTGTCCTTTCGGATTGTCCATCTATTTGAGGATGATACGCCGTACTCATATTCAACTGAGTTCCCATGGCTTTCTATAAGGATCTCTAGAAATGAGATGTGAACCTCATATATCTGACTGACACGATTGAAACTAGTACACCATGCCTCTTTACCACTTCTCGGTTATAGATTTTTGAATGATCATCCACCGAATGTGTTTCACGAATTGGGATGAAATAGGCCGACTTGGTTAGACGGACCACTATCACCCAAATGGCATCATGTTTTCGGACCGTTGTTGAAAAACCTATAACAAAATCCATTACTATCTGCTCCCATTTCCACAATGGGATAGGTAAAGACTGTAACATACCATCTGGTCAATGATTCTCTACATTAACCTACTTACACATTAAACATCACGAGACGAACTTGGCCACCTTACTTTTCATGCCACTCCACCAATATTGCACCCTCAAGGCCTTATAAATCTTCTATATACCCGGATGTGCAGCCCATCTTGAACAGTGATAATCATGAAGGAGTTGTTACTGAGAAACCATAAGTACAACTATCTGATCTATGGAGCACAAAAATAAACCCCCATCATGTTTCTATCCATCAATGGTCTCCCCACCATTGAGTTTTGAACTTACAACCAGACATTCAGCATCAGATGATTCAGCTTCTTTTATTATCTTTACCTAATACGGAACAAGCGCAACTGAAAAAAAAAATTGAACCATCACCTCAGTCTTCATATTCCACATGCATGTCGGCTAAGACTGACATCAACTACCATTCATCTGATGCAACGCCATGAAGTCTGATGGTGCATTCGTTAGAGCGGAAGGCCTGACTATATATTCATAGTGTCCATATCTACTTCTGAAAGATGTCTCTGGAATATCATCATTTTGAACATGCAATTGGTGATATCTTGATTTCAAGTCAACCTTGGAGAACCACTAAGCTACCCTTAATTGATCGAACATATCATCAATGCATGGAAATGGATATATATTCGTTATCATAACTTGGTTAATCTTACTATAATCAACACACAGTCGAAGAGTTCCATCTTACTTATTCGCAACAACATTGGTGTTGTCCATGGAGAAGTACATGGTTGAATGAAACCTTTTCTTTCCAGCTCCTCTAACTACACTTTCAATTACCATAACTCTGTTTGTGTCATCCTATAAGGCATAAGGGAAATAGGACTGGTCCTCGGATGGAGATCAATCATAAACTCCACTTCCCTTAGAGGTGGTAACCCTGAGATGTAATTGGGAATGAAATTTGGAAATTGATCCACCACAGCTAGAAAACTATTTTCCTCAATTTCTTCTATTGATTCCACGGTTAACGCTACCTGTTTATAAGAGATTGTTCCCAGCATTAGTGCCAACATGATATTTTCACCTTTGTTTAATATTCTCTCTCCCCTAAAGATATGGTTGATTCCATCCTCAGTTGTGAAACTAACCATTCTCCTATAATATTAGATGTGAGCCATAGACACTTTCAACCAATCCATGCCTAGGATTACGTCATATAAATCCACGTCCAACATTGAGAATTACCATTTTAACTCAGCTCCATCAATAGTTATAACACATGCTCTACACACAAAGGCTTGACGTTCTCTTTCACCAAGAGGAGTTTTTAGATTCAAAATAGAAGTCATTATTTCCATTTTTAAACATTGCAATTCAATAGCACGAGATGAAATAAAGGAAAGTGATGCACAAGTATCAAACAAAACTTGCACAAAGGTAGAATTCAAATGAATCGTACCTCTCACTATAGATGGTCCATCATGATCATCGACTATCATATTCTCAAATCCATAAAATTGCATCATCGCTGCACTGTTCTCCTTGTTGCCTTGATGAGATTTCCCTGGTTGAGGGGTCACGGTATTTTTAGAATCACCATGGCTAGCTCTGCTCTGTTGGAGAGGCTTAGTCTACTAGCCTTGTCCAGTCGAATCATACGATGCATGCGACTCATGAAAAGTGTCACACGCAACCAACCTCAGATCATTCCTACAATAGTGCTGTAGATGCCCCATCTGCTTGAAATTATGACAGGCGCTATGATATGCTGTACAATCTCTCCATTTGTGGTCAAGTGAACCACATTGAAAACAACCTGCTTTGCTCTAAGGTCGTGGAGGAAAGTTCACTGATCCTGATGTCTGATAGTGATTCACACTTGCACCGTTGAAATACGTGTCCATTTTCCTCTTGTTCCCAAAGGTTGAGTTCCCACCATTTCATGTAGATATCATCATTCCTCCTCCTTTTGATCATGATATATCATGTTCAACAGTATTCAATCTGTTCACCATCTCGGTATAATCCTTATTATAGAGCACTGCATTCTTCGATCGAATTTGTTGCCTCCACCCCTATTTGAAGATGTATGCCTTCAACGACGCACATTACGCGACCTCTAGTGCAAAATGGACTAAATTCATGAATTTAGCCACATAATCTCTAACAAAGAGAGTATATTGTTTTAAGATGAAGAATTCTGTTGAGTTCTGGATCATGAACGTGTGAGGATAGACTTTTTTGTTGGATAATTCTTCAAAATACTCCTAGGTAAGGCCTTCAACAAATTTAGCCTTCACTGCTAAATACCACCACTGATGTACAATATCCACGAGCATATATGTCACCAACTTGACCTTGAGTTATGATGGTGTTCCGATGAAATCAATGTTATGATTCATCCTACATATCCACACCTCCGCCTTTTCGGGTTTAACATCACCCCAAATGTTCGGTGGATTCTACTTCATGAAATGGATGGTATGATCCATATGCCTTGTTTCATTCCTATAGTTCCTTGTATCCACAGCATGAAAATCATGGAAAATACTCTAAACCATCTCTTGTTTCACACATGGTTCTGGTGCAACCAAATTTTCCGCGGCTTCTTCGAGTGGGTTCTGAAGACTCCTACCAGGTGCCATTTTCTAAACCAACAACAACTCCGTCAATCTCAATCTCTAGAAACTGATGTCTTAGCATTAAAATTCTATCATATCATCTATCACAACATTGTTTTTCCCGAAACAACCTTTTTCCATGTTCAACCATTTTTGATAACATTCAACATGATTTTTGACAATCAAACCATTTTCAAAATACACCAAATACCCTATTTTCAAAACCCTTCACTTGAAAACAATTTATGCATTTTTCAAAAATTGGCACCATGCACAAAATCCTTACTCATTCCTCAAAATGATATATACAGCCCTAGTTGGAAGTCATTCCTCTACAATGCAATTCATGCTCCTCGCATTGGCTAAACCCATGACAATATGATTTCCAATATTCTAGAAGTGTATCCAAAACACTTATGTACCCAAAAACCTGGTAACATGAGGTTCCGCCTAAATGGGTTAGCTACATCCTTTTATGCTATACATTTCATGTTCCGACAATCCTACTCCTGCCCAAGATTTAAATCCATGGAATAGACAATGGTGAATTTCAACTCCAAGACCAAGAACATTGATGACTACTGGTTAGGAAAGGACCGAACATGCCGATACAATTTGTAATGACCCGCCAATTCACATCATATTTAGAGTATAACGAGTCATTACTAGGCCTTAGGAGAAATCCCCAAGATGCAAAAGGCTGTAAATAAATTCTGAAGGGTTACAATGCAAGTGGGGGACGATTTACCCATTGAGAAAACCCCATAAACCAACCATGCATAACCAACATTCACTAAGTGATGCATGAACAAAAGAATGACAACTAAGAAACTTCATTTATGTCAAACCACATCAAAGTACACAATAACGGTAGAAAAAACCAACCATCAAAGTACATAGCCGAAGAACCACTCAAGACCCTCAAAAGACACCAATACTACATGCTCCACAAGTTCCAAGCTCCAAAACAACTCCCAAGCATCACCACAAGCCACTAGAAAAAATATTCTTTACCTTTACCTGTGTCCTAGAATACAACATCTACAAAAGCACCAATGTGCCAAATTAGGGGTGAGTATAAATCACATTTTGTTTTTCCCAATGACTTCCCTACTCATTCCACTAGGATAGAAGAGTTAGCCACATTGATATAAAAACAATTTATATAAAAAAATTTCACAACGAAAGATTATCACTAAATATAAACAAGTTTCCAAATCCATTTGTAAACAAAGCAATTGAAACTGGTTTCCCAACAAGTATTTTTCCCGAAAAATCACCAATCAAGGTTTAGAAAAATATCACAAAACATTCTTTGTTGGAATACCCAACCATTTCCAAAATCGCATGAAACCAACCATGCATGCTACCTGGAAGAGGGGAGAATCCCTAACCCTTATCCATCCCATCTCAAATTGGGGATTCTTATTACCCTTATCCAACCCAAATGCACATGAATGCTTGATGGGGGAGAGAACTAACCCTTATCCATCCCAACACTGATGGGGGACAACCCTAACCCTTATCCATCCAAAATGAAATATGAATGTTTGACATGGGAGATCCCTAACCCTTATCCATTCCTACATTGATGGGGGTGACTCCTAACCCTTATCCGCCTCGATTGCAATATGAACACACACACCAATATTCGATTACACAATTGGCACCAAGTACAAGGCCATATTTCAAACAATCCTTATATATGCAACAAAAACATTCACCAAATCTTCCCATCAATCATACCAAAACACCATTTCAATATGAACCCGTTTTTATTGAAAACCATTTCCATAAAAACAATTTCAATCTCAAACCATTTCAATAAAACTCCCTTCTTATTGAAAAATAATTCCATAAAAACCATTTAAATAAAACAACATTTTTATTGAAAACCCACTTTTCATCAAACCATCTACAATTTCACAAAATCCATATTTTAAAATAAAAATTTTAAATTCAATAAGCCTAATCACATTTCACAACAACTCACCAAGATTTCACAATTGTACTAAAACCATAAATCATAACTAATGATGATTTATTCCTTTCTTTTCACAATAAATTCAATTCAAATAATACAATTTAAAACTAAGACAATCAATTCTAGAATGAGGAGTTGAGAGTGATGCCTCCTGCCTTAGGGTTTTGACGAAAACCACAACGGTCGAAAATGCTCAAGAAACCCGGGTCGATTCTCCAAAAACCGGCCTTAGATCTCTTCTCCTAGAAAGATCAAGACAAAAACTCATCATTTTTGGAATGCACACACTTATATATATCCATAAAATGTGTCGATCTAAGAAACCTCGAGAAAAGGAGAAGTAGATCAATGTATATATGAGATAAAAAACAAGAACGATCACATACCTCAGGAATCTGGCTTCGATTCTCCAAGAGAAGCCTTTAGATCACCTCCAGAATGATGGTAGAAACCACCATGACCTTAGGAGAACCAAAATAATGAGTTAGGGCTGCTTAGGATGAAAAAAATCTACATAGAGGCAAAAAGGTGTGAGATCCACCTGTATAGGATCTCGTTTAAGTGGTCGCACGGTTAGTTTGCGCGGTTTGAGAAATTGTTCTCTAACTGTGCGTTACATACTGCCTTGGCCACCCTTATCGCATGGTTCGGATGCACTGTTAGACAAACCATGCACTGCCTATACTGAAGCTACTGCCTCCAAGACCAACTAGGCACGGTTTGGCAACATATTTTAGACAAACTTTGTGCCTCCCGTGCGACTTCCCCTTTTGCCACAAAACATCATTCCGAGTTCTCCCGAATCTCCCATTCGTCACCCTTAAATTTATAACCATTAAAATCATCAATAAATGGTTACATACCAGAAACTAGGGGTACTATTGGTCTCATTCTCACCAGATCTATTCATGTCAAGTACCTGAATTAGATGGTTTCCTGCCCATATCTTTGTCTGCAACTATATCATCTATTTGGGGCCAAAAGTATGACCAAAAATGGTGTGAGACTAAATCCAAGTAGGAAACTGCCCGAAGATCTCTGTCTAATAGTCAGTGAATATATGGAAGGTAAAAGTACCAATAACATTAAGTAGGAAATTACTCAGCCGTAAACAATCTACATTTTCAATATCATGAAATAGCTAAAAAACTAAACCCCAAATAGGTATATCTTTGGGAAGTACTCACTACCAACCCTATGGTTCTACCTAATAAGTACAAGAAACCCTATGGGAAGTGCACTCAGCCTAACCCCTCGGGTTCAGTGATAGAATTCATAAAGACTCTTTGAGGATTCTCTCACAGTTAATTCTCCATATACTCTACGGTAGTCATGAACTCTCTGAGAAAGCTCACTCGTTTAATTCCCCTTATAGCCCCAATCTCAAGGACTCATGGAGGAAGATCACTCCTTAATTTCCCTGTATATCCTAGGTCATTCAATTAATTCAATGGATGTTGGTGGAAGATCACTGGGTAAATTCCTCTTATTGTTTAAAGAAGTCAAGGAAACTCTGAGGAAGCTCACTCACTCAATTCCCCTCATTACCCAATGTGATTCAAAGACTCACTGAGGATGCTCACTTAGTCAATTCCCCTTATCAAATACTACAATGGGTTCTCACGGCCCTGTGTAGTTCAATGATAATAGAAAGGCAATATGAACAAAGTAAACCTATAGAAATCCATGTATAATCAGTCTACAACATATTTCACATGTCAGAATACAAATAGTCATCTCTACATCTCTAGGAATGGAAAACTGCTAAGGAAGAAAAAGGATAAGAGGACCAAATGGTCAAAAACATAACATGTGTAGGATAAATACATCGAACGAATAGAAATCAACCATATTCATATTCAAATTTCCTCAGCAAAGGCATAAAATCATGGAAGGAAATCAACAGGGGTAAAACAGTAAATGTGCAATACCCCGTTCATGGGTATTTGGATGAATTGCTCATAACACTCAAATTATTTTATTGTATTGGAAAAAACCACATAACATGGTGTTAGGAGATCACTAAATGTGAACCTAGTGGCTTGAATCACCTTAGAACATTGATGATTTAGAAAAACTTCTAAAACGTTCAATAGAAGATAACATGAGAAAGAAGTGGAATCATGAAATGAGGCACAAGGAGAAGAGATTAATCATTGATGCAGTTACAACACAACAAACGGTGTTCGATTCGGAGGACAGACGCTTACTTTGGGGTTCGTCGAATATCTGCGGCCATACGGTGCTCCTGGTTCAATGAGTCCTAGAAGAAGCGTGTTTTGGCGTTTAGACGTGACCCTAGTGCATGTAATGAAAAAAAGTGCACGGTGTGTACTTTTTAAGTACATGTCTTGTACTCTCCATTTCTGTTCTCTGATTTAAGCGGCCACAAAGTCACTCCCACCTGGCCGTGTGTGTGGCTACTACATGGCCTCCTACAGCAAGGCAGTACATGGTGTGTACTCATAAATTACACGACATGTACTTAGGAAATATCCAGAATTTCCGATTTTCCTAAAAACCAACTAGAATTGGAAAAACATACCTCAAAAGAAGATCCGGGTTCTTACATTATTTAAGGATACTATAAATCTTATATCATTTCTATAATGATCAATGTAATTTGAAAATATTACTCAATAATATGTACGACCTACCTCCTCCTAGATCATAATGTACATCAATTTTCCGAACCATTGATCATTATTTATATTTAATGATTAATTAATGTATAAATATGAAAAAAATTCATTACTATAAATTTGGATTTTGTTGAACCCTATCCAAATTAAGAGTACATAAAATAATAAAATAAAAAATCATATAAATAATTGTCTATTACCCAAATCATGCCTTCAAAATTAAATTTGTCCTAAAAATATAATGATTTATAATAAGACAATATTTTCTTGTATAATATATAATAATTATTATATAATGGAATAATTTAAAAAAATTATTATATTGTAGGTTATGTCGTGTGTGAATGAAATCGAGTCTTAATGTATGAGATTGTTATCTCACTTTTATTTTATATTAGAAAAGTTACATATTCACCACATTTTTATTTTATTTGGTGTATATATTGAAAATAATTTTTTTCTATGATCCATAGAATTAGAATTATTAATTTCATATATCCATTTGAGGATATATCATTCATGGGTTTTAAGGTTCAAATGTTTCCAAATCAGAAAGAGATTTATGTCACTATTTTCATTCTCTAGGACATATCATTATGTCAGACACATGTCTTATTATATGAGGTGTATATAAGTATCATTTTACATTTAATATTATTAATTTATTTATCTTAATTACATTTAAGATTTTTTAATGTTATTCCATCATGGGTGATACATTTAAATGTTTGAAATTTGTTAAATATTTTATGTTACATAATGATTAATTAGAGGGATTTATAATATCATTTTTTGGATGATACAATATTATGATCCATATACAAATAATTCCAATAAAATTATTATTCTATTTTAATATTTTGATAATATATGTTTCCCTTTATTTTCCATTTTTTATGAAATCATGATTTAAAAATTAATTTTGGAATAAAAATCACCTATTTGGTAAAGAAATCATCCAAAAAAAAATTATTTCCTGAAAATGATGATTTTTTACATTCAAAATATTATTCAGTAAATAAATTATTACTACAATTTTAATTGTTTATTTTAAAAAAAAATATATCATATTGACATATAGAAAAATAATGTCTATTTTTCATTTAACAATAATTTGAAAGGAATCATTATTTTAATGTATATGTAAAGTGTAGAATATTCCACCATCATGACCATTGTTTTTTTTACATAATCCATTATAATTTTTTAAAATTACTTTCAAAAATGGATTTTGAGGAAAATTTTTATTTTAAAATGTTTATTATAAATATGAAAAGATATTTTCCTCAGGAAATGTTTCATGTGATTTTTATTTCAATGTAATTTTTCATCTATGATGAAATATATTGATGTTACTTATTCATTACCGGGGGTATTATCCAAGGATTCCATTCATATTATTTCATTGAATGGTTAAAATATTTACTGATAATATTTTTTAAAAACCTATTCTATTATATGAGTTATACAATTATAAAATTATTACAAATCCCACTTATTTTTAATGGTTTTTGCATTCAATTAATAATGAAATTATTATGGAATCTATTTATTTTACATTGGTTGTTTTATGATGGAATTTTTATAAAACTCATTTATTTTAATTTGTTATAATATGTTGAATGTTTTGAGATCAATCGGACACATATGTATTTTTTTATAATGTGATGATAGTTAATTTATTATTATGGATGGTGGTTAATTTATTTCCAAGTAAATTACTCACACTATAACAATATATGTGTGGGATATATATATACCTCCAATTAATTTAGTAATATTGTATATTTCATTACATATCATTAAGAATCACATTGATGGTCTTGATCCACTATGAAAAATGGTGTTTCCTGATCCATTATGGGAAAATCTAATGTGTTGATCCACTATGAGAAATAGATATATTATTATCCAAAATAGTATATTATTTTTGAGTCCACATTCAGTATTGATGTTCATAGTGCATAATGATGACATATGAAATTGTTTTCAATATTTATAATAATTCCGCATTTTCATATCATGACATTAATATTGAATTTTGATTTTTGATGATTTCGTACACTTATTTCGAATATATTAAAATATTATAATGTTTCATGAAAATTATCACATTTATGATCTATGAAAAGCTCAGTACGAGAATTCTGAAATATATAAATGATCTCATACACTTATTCATATCTAATACATTCATACGATCATAGATTGATATCTCTTAAGATTTACCTTACTGAAAATTTGGGTATATACTTTTTTATTATTACATCCCAATGTTGTGAAGGAAAGACTAGGTATGGTATTCATAATAGGAATACTTTGTTATAATAAATTTTTTGATGATGTTGAATATCATTCATAAACTAAGAATATATTGTTCCACGTTTCCAAACGCAAAAAACTATGATTGTCCTCATATAATCATTTTTTGTAATGAAATGAATATTAATTTATGAATATTTAATATCCCTAAATGAGAATCATGGGTCACTATACCAGTTTCACATTATGGAATCCATCATGACTATTAGGATCTTCAGAAATAGATCCATTGGTTCCGTTTAAGTCCATGTTTCCTTGAAAAATAAATTTTGACTTCAATTTAAATTTTATGGGACCTATGTGTCATCACAATTGAACATTAATGATGACTATTATTTATCCAATTTATCCGGAAGAAAAATATATGTATTTTAAAATTCAAATTTGAATGTCAAGTGATATGGTTGTAAATTGCGGTTTAACACATTCCAAAATAGACACTATTTTTGGGAATGAAAAAACATCAACATTTTGGGTAAGGATGTTTCATAGGATTACCCATAAAGTTCTCTTCAATAGGATTTTGTCCCAACAAGGAATGAGTTAGGGGTTCTGAATGGTCCACAGAACATATTCATGTTGGAAATGATTGTTTGTGTGTGCCTTATTCTCATTCTACTTTGATATTCCTGATCTCTTTGTTGAAAATGATGCAATTAAGAATTACATTATTATTCACAATTGATGGACCATTGATAATGTAATTCTGTTTTCACATTATAGGAGTATAATTAATATCATTATACAATTAAATAATTCCATTTTAAAGTATTTACTCACCATGGATATGTTTATTTATGGAAGTAATTGGAGATTCTTCATGGGAATCATGTTGGTATATGGATTAAAATGAAAATGAAACATTTATGGAAATAACTCCAAGTGGATATGGATCACTTATAAATGAGTTAGGGATAATAAATGGGTGGAAATTATATAACTATATTAATTAAATATATTCCTGGAAGTAATGAATATTCAACCCATAGGTTTACCTAACTCATTAAGCATAAGGGTTTGGTAGAAATAATAAATTATATTTGAGGAATTTATCCACATAATAAAGTGTTTGGAAATTATGAAATGTAATCCCATATATAGATAGAATTTTTCTGTTGATGACTCATTAGGATGAAATAATAAAAGGTTTCATTTCCAGGGCCTTGACATAAGGAATATGTTTAGAACAATGAGCCTTATTGAGTCCACCAAGGTGGAAAACTCGAAACCTGGGAACTAGAGTAACCATCTAGAGCATGTTGAGGATTTACTAGAGTCCTCAAAATAAGAACCCTAATTATCAACGAGGTACAATATTGAACATACATTGAGAACCTTATTTGTTAGTGATACATATGGGAGTTTCAATTTCAATAATTAAATACCTAATTAATGAGGTAAATAATGGTATTCTCAAAAACAACCCATTAATTTGTATATGAATGTCACATTTAAAATAAATAGATTTGTTATCAAGTAATGATGTTGTAGAAATAACCAAAAATATATGGGTTATTTTATAACATTATATGTAAAATCATTTCATATTTAAAATACTATTATACATTATTATAATTTGTAATGTATTAATAATATTGTGACTATTAATATTAGTATATATAATAGGTTATGATAACGTTAAATTGAATCAAATTTAATAAATGTTGTAATTGAACAGTTGGATTGTACCCTATGGAGGAAATTTATTGGAGCTTATGAGGAATACAGAATAACTAATATTTTCCCTTAAAAAATACTAGGATGTGATTAATCTGATGATGCTTGAATGAATGAATTTATGGTATAAGGTCATGATTGTCGAGATCATGACCTAACCCTTGTTTGTTGAACCAGAAAAATAATGTGTCCCAATCGAACACAATTACATTATGGTGTATTGTGGTTTCATATAGGGATATTATTTTAGACATATTGATATGAATTTTTTTATTTTCATTTATTTTAAAAAATCATTATATTTATATCATATTATTAAAACATTATCAGCAATTAAATAATGTTTCTAATAATTTTTTTCAATGAAATTGATAATTAGTTTTGGGAAAATAAATGTACCCATAATGAAATTATTTTTCATGAAAATAATATTTTCTCAAATAAATTTAATTTTAATTATAAATTCTTATCAAATATTATTTTTTAAAATAAAATAAACAATAATTTTAAGATTTGAAATGTAATTTTTATATGGGGCCAAAATTGTTATCATTTGTAAAAAAAATATTTTTTTAGTAGATAAGGATTTATATAAGAAAATATTAAAATTAATATTTATAGATTTATTTCAAAAAAATGAATATCATCATTCAAATTAGTTATTGAAATTTTCTTACAGTGAATTATTCATAATTTTCTATGGAATTAAAATTAATGAGTAAAAATTTTAAAAAATTTAAATGAAATAAGAAAAAATAAATATTATTGTAATAAAAATGATAAATTGTATCATTGACTAAAATTATTATTCCAATTTATAGTAATATGTTTTCATGGTATTTGATTAATTTTATAAACACATATTGTATCGTACACATCATATATTATATTATAGGTTTTTAAAATCAATTAATTATAATCATTACTCAATACAAAATAACCAAGGGATTTATTTTAAGGTTTTAAATTAATTGATTTATACATTATTTAAATATACATATATTTAAAATAAATCATTGGATGAATAAATTTTCTAGTTTGTGGTTTTGGTTATTATATCATATAGATTTCGAAACATTAGTTTAGAAATTAATAATGAATTTTCATATCCGTAGTTATAAAAAACTACCCACCTTCCCATTCAAAATCACTATAATCAAATTGAAAATTAATTGGCTCATCCCTTACCACTATATATACCTACCAAAGGTTCCACAAGCCATTCATAGGCACATGCCATTCATTTAAAATCACCCTCTCAATGAACGGGGATTCCCTCCAACTCTTTATTCATGAACCATTGTTATATTAGGACATTAGATTTTCAATTGTTCATGTTATGATATGTTTTTATACATCCCAAATACAATCCTTCTAATTTCAACGTGACTTGAGACCATGGTCACAATCATTAAACCCATCAATGAATTTTTATTTATCATCGTTATACTGTTGAAATTATCCTATAATATTCCATTATAAATATTTTTTTAGTAAATACCCCTTTCCACTTCCACTCAAGTGTAATCACCAATATGTAACTATGAAAAATTTTAATTTTGAATTCTGTATATAAACAATTTCTCATGATCATGGTATTAATAATTTTGAAATAATTCATTATATTTTACGATCAATGTGTAATACATATACATGTATATGTTATGGATATGTTGGGAGTCTCTAGAATTATATTTCCTTCCAATACATTTGTTATGGTTTTATCTCATGTGATACCCTAAATTCTTTATGTGTGGTTATCCTAATAACACAATGGTATAATGTCTCATCAGTTATTAGTTACACATAATTACGATGTCTTGTATTATATTTTATATACATTTTCATATTTCCTATATGTTATCATCTTATATCATGAATCAATGATCATGTTTTTATTTTCACCCAAATTTTATCACTATTATTTTCATATTTACTCCCATTGAACAATATAAATTTTTATATTCGTGGGTTTTATACATAATATCCATTATATCCAAATCCTTTCTTATATAAATCGCAATTTTATCCGATGTCGCCTTACATGTGTAGGGAAATTTTAATTACATGTTGTGAGGTTGTTTAATGATGTTATTTTTTCATAATACTAGTTATTATGATATGTATATAATTTCACAAAGACAATAGGAATCATTATCTTTTATGATCATATGATATGAAATATTATTTAATAAAACATGAGTTAAGGTGTATTACAGTATGTAATTAAAAATTAAGTATCATGGGAATGTATATATTGTGACTTAACAATTTACACAAATTACTATACGATTTTGAAATGAATATTAAATAAATAAGTCCCAAATATCATGAGTTCTTCTCTCTTGTCAATAATATGTTCAAAATAAATTAAGATCTTACTAAAAACAAAGTATCCTTATTTTATTCTACATTTTGAGTTTATATATATTATAGATATATTAAAACCACACAATGAAACATTGGAAAAACATAAAAAAATCAGTGACATATAATTACCATTATGGGATTTACTATAATTTTGAAAAATAAAATTTGAGTCATAAGGAATGACATGATATCCTAAATGTTAGGGATCATGAATTATATTATGTGAGAATAACAATATGAACATGTTTTAATAATATCATTTAATCATGAAAATATGGAAGAATAGTATTTTATGACAATATAATGGGTTGAGGATAACAATTAAGAAAATATCATTCCTGGATATATCGCAACAACAAATTACATATACTATTTATTCCTATAAATAAAATATCATGATAAAAATATACACAATACATTGGAGTTCTATATGGGAACACCAATCATTATGTGAACATGATTATGTGTGTCACGAAATTAAATAACTCATAAGGCATAATCACAATGAATAGAGAAATATGCATATCCCATGTATCACCCCATCAAAGGAACTGATAATAGTCTAGTTAAATATGTAAGAGAAATGTTTATAAATATAAACACCGTAATATTTTATGGTATGCCTCTTTTAAAATTTAATATCTTTGATAGATAATTTTTCATGACACACTGAGATTAAACAAGCTACATTATACTATTAAAATGAAAATCATAAAAATCATAAAAATCACAATGAATGAATATTATTAAAAATATTATGAAATTTATATATTATATTCAATATATTTTTTAACATTCAACATATTTTTTTTAATACATTATATAAAAATTAATCAGATTATAATCATAAAAAGCTGTATTATTTCAATGTCACTTTTGTCACCATTTGATGGCGTAGATTTAATAAATCTAGTTTTTTATAGTATTATAACAAATATTTGAGAAAATAAATATATTATTTTAATATTTAATATCAAAATTTACCTTTTTTTGAATTGTTAGTATTTTTATGTTATTTTTAATGTTTTAATGAAAAGTGAAAATTAATAAATTTTAATTGAAAAAATTATTTTCACCAAAATAAATTATATTTTCCAATTATGTTTTTGGTTGGATTTAAAATATAAATAGATTTCTATTTAATAATTTACCAAAATTTATCCCATTAAATTAAATTTTACATTGAAAATGTATATAATAACATTTTCTACATTATAACTCATTTACACAGACCATCTACGGGATTAAATTTAAATTAATTATTGATAATTTTATGTTTTTATTTTTGAATTATATATTGAATATTTTGAATTATATTGTTCAAATATATTAAATAGTTTCCCTTTAATTAATTACAATAATGTTATTGAATTTATTAATTTTGATATAATAGTTAAGGGTAAATTGGGTAATTAAGGATAAAAATATATTTAAAATATTATTAAATTCCCAAAATACATTTTATAATTTCATTTGAAAATTTAGTTTCGAACAAAACTATACATGACCCTAATTTATGGACTATTGTGAAACATTAATTACTTTACACCATTTATAGTATTTCATACTAATGAAAGTCAAATATGTCGAACTCATGTTTTTTATATGTTCTAAATTTTTTAAATTCCATAATTTAGATGATATATTAAAATATAATTATTAATTTTAAACATCAAATTATTATCTTCTCCATAATAATGTATTTTATATTTTTAGGGAAGAAATATGTAAAACATTTTTTTTCATATAGATGATGTAATAAATGATTGAGTAATGGAAATATCTAATTAATTTTATTAGGAATAATAAAAATTATAAAAATGATATAACTAATCTCTTACATAAATTATATATTGGAAATATATTTCATTTGGATTCATTAGAGGTTCTTTGACATTTATATTATTTTTCTGATTTTTTTAATAAGTCATTTAATGAAAATTGTCAAAATTGACATTAATTATATTTATAAATAACTAATATTTAATTGAATGATATAAAATTAATATAAATAATTGGGATATCGTTTCAAATTCCATCCATGAAACATTTTTTGTTTTTTTCATTTTATTGTAACTGTATTAACCTATGAAGATTAAAAACACATGTTGTTATGGTAAGAGTTACAGTGGTTAAATATGAGTTATTGATGATTGATAAGTTTATGAATGTGACGTAGACTTATTTAAAAATTATTTTCTAACATTATTTCGATCAACCATCAAGAATATTTATAAAAAAATATAATGATGGATTTTTTAAATTAAATTAAAGTTATATTCATTTAATATTTTTTTGGTTTCCAAAAGATTCCCTAACACCAATTATAAATGGGATCATTCTCCCTCGCTTTATAACTACAAAATGATCCTTATAGATCTTCCTAAATATTTCTAAATAATCTCCCAACATCCCTATTATCATATTATAAGTCTCACAGTTCATATAAATCCATCTATTGAAGTCTTTTTGTATAATCAAATAAGAGATACCGGAATAAGAGAAACATTCTTCAAATATCACATTTGGTTCATGTACATCCCCGCCCCTTCAATTATTTAAATATAGTTACTATATATTAATATAAATATAAACAGTATTCATGATATTTTTTACATGTTTAATACATACACTTTCACACACACCGATCAAAATGTAATAAACAATAATTTTTCGTTTACATAGTAAACTACTACCTTGTGAACCGATGTCATTCATTCTATCATTTACATCGATCATTTGATTGATTTTAATAATTATGGATATATATTATATATTATATATATGATATTAATAATTAATTTATTCTTATTTAAATCTTATATATCACAAACCATTATGCAATTTTTTTGTAATATGATTACATCATTTGTGGACTTATGGACTATTGTCTCCTCAAAGGGGTCTCATTTACTCAGAAATTAGCTGAAATATATTAACAATGGGTTTAATAAAAAATGTGACATATAGTGCATTAATATTATACTATAAATAAAATATGAAAATCTATAATTTAATATTCATTATTTTTTAATAATGTAATGAAATGGATGTAGCGTTCATGCATATGTACAGCCTACCATATATTTTAATGGTGCATTTCATTTATTATCTCAAAATATTATAGATTTTTCTAAATACATTTATACTAGATATATATTTTATTTACATTATTTTTTTATTTATATAAGGGAATCAATCATGATCTAATTAATATGAATTACATGTAATAGGTAAAAACATTCTCGAACAAGTAGGTAATTAACACAAAAAATGAAATTAATGAATGATTTTTAAAAAATGAGTAATAATATATGATAAATAAATAATATGTGATATTATAAATATATTTATGGTTATGATATATATTTATGGAATCCTTAGAATAGTTATATATGATGTTAATGTATGTTCAACGCAAATTAAATGAAAGGGATTATATTTTTCTACTTTTTATTTTCTGATATATAAATTATTAAAAAAGTAGTTGTTTTTTGTGATGAACATCCACTTTTTTATATCATGTCATGACAATACATTTATATACAATATTTATTTTTTTATTTTTTATCTATATACTTTTTGGGGAATTCTGAATTAAATATTTCAATGATTTGAGGGACACCTTCATTTAAAAAACATTTTTAGCTCATTATTCTATCTATGGGGAATTAATTAGAATGTAAAAGAATGGTGGTCCCTAGATATTATAATCCTCTCTATGAATAAATAGGTTCTAAAGAGACATATTAGTTAGATAAATTATTTGGGATTCTATATATAGTTATCAATCTCACTGTGAAAGGTTTTTATGTTTTGGTTTTCATGTGACTCAGAAATGATGTGAAATAATTAATCATTGTCTTCATTTTGATTAGTTATTTGAAATTAATTTGATTCTAATTTTTACTGTGTAACATCCAGAGTTTCTTTTTAAAAAGAGTCTTTATTTTAGCTTTCTTAAATAATACCCCATATCAAACATAAGTAGAAAAATAATTTTATTATGATACAATATATCTGAGCTATTAAAATTGATGGAATGGACAATGTAAATAAAATTTTAAAATATATGTTTTCCAAAAGCTTATATATCATGATTCATTTTTTATCAAATTAAGATGATAGGACACAAAAAACCAATTGAATATAATCAATGCATTTTCTTATGAAAAACTATTTAATTTTGAATAATTTTTTTTATAAAATAATAAAATCACTCTTGTTGAATTATATTAATGAAATATTAACTAAATATACTTTTTAAAATTACTCTTCTATTTTTTTAAATTACATAAGAACTAATAAAATTTTATTGTTATAATTAGTTTTTTTCTCAAAATAAGGTTTTAAATCCTTTTTGTGTGAAAGCTAATTTAAATCAATAATTGACACTATTATATCTTATATTTGACAAAATAAACATCTTATTTGGTATAGGAAAATCGATATTTAGTTATGAATAAATAATATTACAATAAATATAAAGATTAACAAATATTCACAACATGTCTAATTTTAATTTCATGATATGTATTAGACCCTAAATCATCCTATATTATAAATAAGTCGTATTGTAATGATTTTGAATATAAATTCAATTTATATAAATTAATTACTTTTAATAATTCAATGGTTGACCCACACCTCTCTTATAAAATGGAAATCATTTCTCTCTGTTAATCACACTTATGTAACAATTTGTTTCCGCCAATTTCTGCCAAAAATGATTACTAGAATCCCTCCCCCATAATTTAAGACTTTTTTTAGGAACAACACCCTATTTACAAGTGTGAATGTGTTCTTCAATAGTGACCAACTGAAATAGTGGAATCATTTTTATTTAAGTGTTTCTTTAATATTTCTTTTTTTCACATAAATCATATCTCCTCTATCCATGATGAGATAATAAATAATGTATCCCTAATATTCTATGGTGTTACTATGTTAAAATCCCCAACTGAATACCATTACAATTTCATCAAATTGAATTTTAACATTTCGTTCTTGTGTACGGAAGACATCCGCCTTAGAAACTAATATAGTTCATTTTTAGTCACCACCTTTATGGATGTAGTATAATAAATGATTTAAGGATTATATGGTATATTAATGAAATAGTTATAATTATAATATTATAATATATCAATTACTTTCTTACTTTCCATTAACATTAAAATGATACTGTCGTTTATGCATTCATGTGAACTATAACCTCAATGATATTAGTTATGTTATGATAATTATGGAAGGATAAAATACTACATACATTCGTTCCATAATAATAAATGAAAAATAAAGACATTACTAATGAATAGATATGGATTACCATCTCTATTATTATGAGATTATATTCATTTATCATATCCATATTTAATGAACATATTTATTGTTCTAATTTATGTAATTATTTTATTATTATTTAATGATTATTATTCTAGATATGAGGGATTTATGACCTCATGGACTATCGATATCCCATACAGATCATTATTGACATGAGTATAAAATATCAAAAAAATGAAATATATGTGAACATAAATAATTTATTATTTTTTATGGAATGATTAAAGCCATGTGAAAACAATACCAAATTTTATAAATGTTTTTATGAATTTAAATATATAACCTATGATTATTCTTCAGAAAGATAAATATTTTTTGTGATGTATTGGACTTAAGGTAAGGTATTTCATCTCAATCTCCATTCATTGACACACTAATTGTTAACATATATCTTTTTTCGTTTATAAAGTGTATATATAGTAACTTTTACTTTATGTATCCGTATTTTATCCATCATCATGTTATTTAATGTTTTGAAAATTTTTCTAGTTTTTTGTGGCTTATATTATCAATATTCAATATGGTGTGGGACTCTTCGACTAAAACATTGTTTAATGGTTTCTAATGATTTTTTCATAATAATATGTTTCATTCATGTACAAGTTTTCAAAATGACTTTATATATTTATTTATATAGACATTAATGTTTTAAAAAATTTATTCTGGAATATTCCTTTAAAATTTCAAAGTGTTATGTGACACTTTGATTAAAATACTCTTTTAAAAATATTTTAAATTTATTTTTTAAATTTATTGGATACCTTTTGAATGGAAATGTAATTTTTTGAGTGACATGTTAATATTTTAATTGTTATATGTGTAGGTACTTAGAAAATTAATGGTTTGTCCCAATATAGCTTATATGAATTGTTGTGCCACATTATAAATCACAAGAGAGCCTGATATAGCATATATAAAGGGTTGAGTACCCTTATAGGTATTGAAATATGGGTGATCCGGACATGTCTTATATGAAGGATGATCCCCATTTTATCTTTCTAATGCATTGGGTATTCTGGATGTGAATGTTGACTGTATGGTTATTCAATTTATAAGGGTGATTGTTAGTCGCATATGAAAATGATGTCCCATAGCACATACATGATTTTCTATGATTTTTAATATTTTTATGTAAATGTTTTAACCAGTATTCATGTTTTCACATTAATAATTATTTACCTTATTTATGTCACATACTTAGATTTTGTGGCTATGCCATGCTTTAAAATTAATTTCATATGTTTTAAGATAGGTATGGATAAATATGATTCCTTTACATAATTATTTTTAATTTTATCTGAAATGAAATCTTGTTTTTAAAAATGGGTTTCTTTGGTGGAAAAATTGGATACCAAGTATAAAATGCACATATAATGTATGCGTATACCAAGTAAGATTTTATCCAAATTATCTAAAACCATAAATTTAAAGATCCTTGAATGTTATTTCTTTTTAAAAAACAATAGAATAATTTATGTTTAATGACAGGGAGTTAGTTTTGGTATCAGATGATTGATTAGACAACATTTTAGATTTGGATATCAACATAATAGTTAGGGATATCATCCTAGTTTTATAATTTTTAAGGATGATCATAATTTCAATGTCATAAAAACCCATTTTGAGGAACAATGTTTTCTTAATATGATAAATGGTATTTTTGGATATTATTTTGAGTTTATTATGTGACATTACATTTTGGAATGAAAAATTAAATGTATGAGATAAAATTTGAGTTTATGATATGTTATCGTAATTTATGATGATTTACCTCATTTTATTAATATTATATGATTCAATAAAATTATACAGTTTTAGAATAATAAAATTCCATAGAAAGGGTAGAAACCAATCAAGTTAGACAAGGTATAATGAATCGAACCCACAACTAAAGTGGGACAAGGATTTATCTTCTTTCATTGGAATACATGACGTCCATAGTTAGTACGACTCTTTAATTATAGTTAAAAAAGTATATGGAATAATATTATTATTATTTTTTGTATCTTATGTTCTATCAAATTGATAACATCCAGAGAATACTATTCTGAACTGACTACTTAAAAATGATGTGTAATTTTTTTCTTATAAAATAAAAATAATAATTCCACTCCTATTTTCACAAACAGATACCTTTTACAAGTCTAGTAGTAGAGGATAAGATAAAAAATATAATTTATCATATTTAAACAAAAAGTAAATGAAAACTTACTATGATTCCACGCGTGCTAACTCCAAAAGTAGCAACATATAAGTTTTAAAATCTATGATACCAGTGAAAATTATCATATGAAAAAAGGGTTTTCATTCAAAAGATCAGAAATGTGTTTTTAAACTGTAAAATCCTTTTAAAAAATATCCCTTTTTTTAATATATTCGAAAAATTATATTATAAGCACCATTGTAAAACAACATTACAAAATAGTATAATGATTTGGAAGATAACTATACATCAAAAAGTCTTATAAACTAATCTAGTTATTCACTTGAAAACATTATTCAAGATCTTGAATAATGAATTGATAAATAATTATACATGGAAATTACTTTTAAACTAATTATGTGATTCATTAGAAAAATGTAACCAATATCATGGAGAAAAACAACATATGACACTTCCAAAATTGATGTCTATATTGGGCCAACCCACATATGTGATGGATTCACTCCCCATTTCCCTATCATATTTACAATGTTCATGTACCTATTTTGTGAATTCATTTTTTATCTTTCGTTATATACATATGATGTTATCTTTAGTTTTACCATTTAAAATATATTATCATTCCTAAAATAAACATGTCTATATTTATTTTTATATAAATATATAAATACTAATTTCAATTGTAAATTCCAAGGAAGATCAATTAGTAATCACTTACATCAAATTTCATTCTTATCCTATAAAAGATACCACGTTTTAAAACATTTTTTCAATGTTTAATGAAGTATGTGTATAACTCTATTAATAAATACCTAGGTTAATGCATGTATGATATTCCATAACCAAAACAAATCATCGATATATGGTTGTGATTATGTTTTAAGCATGACATACATATGACATGATAAATTTATGATATTATTAGTTTATAATATCATATATAATATTTGATTGATCATAATTTGTTAAATATTGTTATATAACACAAAATAACATATTTAAATGTATTTTCAAATAAACTATCTGTCCAATACTATGTTATATAATCATATCATAAAATACTTAAAAATAACTCATATAAAAATATAGCGATCAAATTTTTCTAAAATATGTTGAACGAATAAAATGTCATGATTTTTTATGTATTTTCAATTTAAAATTTTTACATCCATGAATTAATAATATATGATGGGAACTAGTAAATACATATTGTCGATAGAAAAGAAAATTAATACATCCAATCATCTAAATATATATATAATAACATAAAAACAATAAATAAATTTATAAAATAAAACTACCTTTCAAGGGTTCCTCTAAAATAGAGAAAATCAATTCTTTCAATGAAGATACTAACATCCCATGAAAATTAAGATTTTATGGATATAGAATTAGACCAACAAATAAATGAAATTATTATTATATAATTATAATTCGCATATGATTTTAAATAATTTAAATTCATAAAAAATAATTTTAACACCCATACTGAAATAGGTAAAATGGTTGATTTTCATTGAAGAAATTATATATATGAAAACAAAGGATTACCGTAAAAATATGATCTAAAAATAAATAAATATTTAGAAATAAATATTTACCCCTTTCCAATTTTGGAGGAAGTCTGAAATCACTTTACTCCTTTAAGTTTTTACTCATATATCATACTCTCCAGACAAAATAACACAACACAATAGATAATAAAATATAGAACACTTTATCCTATACTACCTCTCCCTACTCTATTTAAACAGTCATTATAACATAATATGTGAGTATTTAATTTCTAGATGAAAAGAAATTTTATTTCTATGAATATTATGTCGTGCAAGCTGAGATGAGATGAATAATCAATATGAGATCTAAATTAATTCATGGAGGAATTAATTGAGTAGAGATATTAATTTTTAATATAGACCACAACAGAAAAAGAAAAGAAATAATTGCATCGAAGAACTATTTTAAAATTGACAATTGAAATGAAATCAATATTAAAAGGATTTTATTTATTATTTGTCATGATTTTGGATTCTCATATATTGAATGAAACTCATAAAAAACTGATACACAAAGACTAAAATAATCAACATTAAAGATAGAAATAAAAAAATGGATACATTGAATTCACTTAAAAGATTATGAATTCCAACGTCATTTGAAGAATAAAAAATAAAAGAATAGGACAAGTAACAAAAACAAAACATTGATAACAGATTTGATTCAGAAATCAAAAATTAATTTAAAAATACCAACATGTGATTTTGGAACACACAGATCATTTCCCCCAAAACAAATTCAGATCCTCTATGCATCGTAGATCTAAAAATTGTCTTTATATTTGGCTTCAAATTATCATGTGAAGAAAAAACCCCTACTGATGATAATGATTTCCTAAACCAGCTCCCAAAATCAAAGCCCTAAACTTGAAAGAACTCCAGCGATAGATCTTGATCAGCAATCATTGATGATAGGTAACCTCCGAGATCGAATCTCAAATTGTGCCTTATGAATCTAGTAGTACGACAACCTCAATAAATAGACAAATACGAACCCTCACCAACTCCTTGGCTTCTGGTCATGCTCTCCCTCCAACCATGCATCCCTTTAACATGAAACATCATCCCACCATGCTAGACCCAAATATACCCCAATAATCCTAAAACGTTTCTCGTTCTATTTTTCAAAATATTTAATATATCATTTATCATCGTTATATATATATATGTGTGTGTGTAATTAGTTTTTTATATAATAATTCATAATTTTAAACATTTTATAGAATATTTTTTATAATATCCCTTTATAAATATAATATAAATCTCTTTAAAAAAATTAATAAAATAAAACAATTAATAATAATTCTTATATTACTTCAGTAATTAATTTTAGATTTTATTTATAAAATATTAATAATTCTTATCAATTATTTATTAAATTTTCCATAATATTCATAAAGGACATTTTCACATCAGACAATATTAAATTTTATAACCCAATTATAATGCAACATGATCTCTCTTGCGAAATCAGTTATTAATAAATAATTTTTAATTATTTTAATTTAAAATAAATTGATAAATAACAAAATAGATTACACTATTGAGGACATTTTACCAGTTCAGGTACTATAGGATCAGGCAAAACATTTCATTTATTATAGTTATATAAAATGTAAACAAATATCTACTCTGCTTTCACGTGCATTAACCCCAAAAATGACAACATTTGAATTTGAACATCAAATATACCTCTGATAGAGAATCATATGAAAACAAAGGGTTAGAAATCAATTTCCAAGTCGGGGTTTTAAAAACCATTGGAAAATCCATTTAAAAAATTTATCTTAGATGAATAAATTCAAAAAATGAAATTAGAGATACCTTTTTAAATCAACTTTACTAAATATAATAATTCTTTAAAAATAATTATAATTCGAAAAATCTTTCAATATAATCCATTGATTCATTTGAAAACATTATTCCAGCTATTAAATAATGCTTTAAAATATAACTATACTTCATAAAGTCTTTTAAACTAATTCATCGATTTGTTTGAAACATTTTTCAGGGCCTTAAAAACAAAACAATTTAGGCAAGTGGAACCTTTGAATGATATCTTGGACTTACCCACAAAAGTGATGAATTCACACCCAAATTCCCATTTTTATTTACAATGTTCATGTTCCATTTTTTGTAATATATGTTTTTTTCTTGCCTTATAGACATATATTATTCAATGGAGTTTTATCTATAAATATATATAAATATTCAATAAATAAAAATGTTAATTTTAATTTATATATAAATATATAAATACTATATTTCATTGTTAATTACCTGGAAGCTCAATTAGTAATTATGTACTTCAAATTTCATTCTTATCCCTTCATGAATCCATCATTTTATATCTTTTATTCAATTATGAAACATGTATCTTTATACCTATATACATATATTCATATGTGTATAAATTTATGATATGCTGTATCCAAAAAAAAATTCGTCTCTATATGGATATTGTTATGTTTTGTGCATGACATACATATGAAATGATAAATTTTTTAAATTATTAATTTATAATTTCATATCAAATAACTGATTGATCATAATTTTTTGAAGATTTTTATATACAGTATAAAAACATTTTTTAATTAATGTTTAGAAAAACATTGAAACAATACTATGTTAAAGAATAATTTAATCAAATACATACAAATAACTCATATAAACAAAAAGCAATGACTTTTTAAAAAAATAATGGTGCAAGCATGATGTGTCAAGATTGTTATGATATTGGCCATTTCCTACTATGACATCAATGAATTCATATGATATGATTGGAACCCATAAAAACATATTTTATTTAGAAAGAAAAATTGTTAAATCCTTTATCTAAATCCATGAATTAAAACATAAAAACCATAAATAATTTTAGAAACCTAAACTAGCATTCAATGGTTATTTTGAAATAAGGAAAAATCATGTTTTTATTTGAAAATTCAGACTCCCCAGAAATTTGAAATTTCCATGAAATAAAATTAATCATGAAAATAAATGAAATCCTTACAATATAATTATAATTAATATTTTATATTAATTTTATAAAATAAAATACAATTAAATATAATTCACTTACTAAATTAAGTAAAATAGTTGACAAAACTTTTTTTGAAATTAAAAATATGAAAACAAATGTTCTCTTACAAAAATAATATATTAAAATAAATAAACTTTTTAAATAAATATTTATCCCTTAATGATTTTGGAGGGAGGATAAAATCACTTTACTACTTAAATTTTTTACTCATCTCTCATACTCTTTGAACCTAAAAACTAAACACAACACACAGAGAAATATGGTACACTTCGTCCAAGACTACCTATCTCAATTATATTTAAACACAATGTATGACATAATATGTGAGTATTTTTATTTCTAGTGGAAAAGAAATTATATTTCTCTTACATGTTATTCGTGCATGTTGAGATAAGTTTTGGACATAAAACCTGATCTGAATTGATTCATGGTGGAATTAATTGATAAGAGATATAAATTATTAATATAGACTACAACAGAGGGATGAAAAAAATAGTTCATCGATGAACTGTTCAAAATTTGAAAATTGATATATGAAAATGATTGGAAAAAGTATATTTCTAGTATTAATTTTTGTTTTCTTCTCATTGATCGAATACAACTCATAACCAACTAATACAAAGAGACTAAAATAAAAAACATCAATGATATCGATAAAAAACTATGGATACATTGAATGAATATATAAAAATATTAATTCCACTGTCATTATTAGACTCTTATATCAAAAAAAAATTAAATATTAATTATTTGTGATTTGGGACCACACAGATCATTTTCTGCATAAATTCTATTTGGATCCACTATGCATTGTAGATCTAGACATAGACTCTATATTTTGCATCAATGGCACATCCAAGGATGACATCCATAAACTATGATATATATCTCCCACACAAGTGAACAAAATCATAAATCAAAACATAAATGAACTCCTATGAAAGATCATGGTCCAGGTTCTAGGATGACTAGAAACCTCCATTCTAGGCTATGGGTTGTGCCTTAAGAAGTCACCGGTTTGACCATGACACTAACATCATGAAGAAGAACCCTCACTAATTCCTCAGCTCCTATTAATACTATCCCTATGACCATGTCACCCCTTAACACGGATCCTTATTGCACCGCGCTAGACTCGAACATTCCCACATAATATATATTCATGTCTTTTTATTTCATTGGTTTCATAAATATTTTTTTATCATTTATCATAATTCTATATATATATATATAAAATATTAGTTTTTTTATAATAAATCATGATTTTAATTTTTAAAAGTTATTTTTCTAATACTTTCCCTTTTTCATTATAATATTAATCTTTTTAGATATTTGAATTATATAAAACAATTAATAATAAATCTTTTATTATTTTCATAATTCATTTATATTTTTTATAACATTTTAATAATTCTTATTATTTATTTAATTTTTATTCCTAAGTAATCAAAAAACATATTTTCATATCAAATCATTATAAATTTTATAAGTGAAATTTATAATTATATACAAATAATTATATACTTTTAAAAACATTAATAATTACTACCCATATTTAATATATTAATGGATATAAATACATTACTAATTTTCTAATCATATATTTATAAACAACATGTTTTAAAAAAAAATTAGAAAATAAAATATTGTGTCCACTATTAGCTTTATGTGTATTGATTTATTAAAACAATATATTATAAAATGTTATTTCATGAAAACTATATTTTATACTAGAAAAATTAATTTATATTATTTCCATATGTCATCATGTATTCAAATTGTGACATGTTGAAAATATATTTAATGTAAACATAGAAATTAATACAAATTAAACTAAAATATTTAATTTGGATTAAATGATATTACGCAGTTTTATAAAAATACTTCTCGACATTATATATGTAAAAATAATTTCATTTATTTAAAAACATAAAATATATGGGATGTTAGGAAACAGAAATCTTTTGTATTAGAACATGAATTGGTAATTAAGTGATACTTGTTAATTTGGAAGACATTTACTATTTTAATAACATTAAATGATTAATATGAAAAGAATAATATATTTTTAATTGAGGGGTAATGGGTATATTTTAATAGGTAATAATCAATGGTTTTCATTGTGGACTTATGGGGAATAATGTTTTTATAGAAATAATTAATCTATCCTAGAGAATATGTGATTAGGTTGCATAATTTTTTTGTGAGACTTTAAGAGTTGATGATATCACATTGAGATAAAGGTTATAATTTTTCTCAGAAGACAATGTGATAAAATTCTTCCGAATTTTTTGTTTCAGTCTTAGTTAATACTATTTTGACAAATTTTCATGACAAATAATTATGTAACGATCCTTGTTGAACTTTTGGAATTACAATTGTTTTTTAGAGATTTAAAGATGATTTATATCATCCAATGGTTTATTATTTTTTTATAATCGTATTATATTATTCTAACTATATCTTTATTCGTTAATATTTTAGGATAAGATAATTGTATGTTTAATATTTTGTGTATTATGTGAATATATGGAAGTTCATTCATCTTGAATAATCGTAGTTTATAGAAAAATGTGAGATTATGGTTGAAATTGAATAAAGTATGAAGCTCTAATTTTCAATTATGTTTATTTCATTATTTTAATAATAATGGGAAAAAATATGTACTCAAACATATTAAAATTATCATAAAAAAATATTGTTTACATTTCCCACAATGAAATTAATGGCCATTTATGCAACCACAAATTTAATTTTTTTGTGACTCTTAGCATCATCCTGGTCGTGTTTTCTATCACTCGCCATCAGAACATAATTGTTAATTTTTCATCCACATCCATGTTTTAATACATGGAATCTAGTAATTTTTTATCTCATCTAACCTTGGTACTATATATTCTTTCTTTTAATCTGGTTATTTTATTAATCATTTTTCTCATGTGGGGTTGCAATAAAGGTATTTTGAAAAGTCAACCTTAGATACCTAAACCAAAATCAAATTGTTGGCATGAAATTACCAAAATGGTGGAGAATGTAACATACTATGTTTTTTAATAAGATACATTATGATTTATAGCATACAAAATATGCCACATAGAATTTATGTGAACAACTACATATTGTTATGTTACTTTATAACAATGATATTAAAATAGAATTAATGAACAATGTCAATTGATTTTTGAAAATATGGTTTCAACATATTTATATATTGATACATTTTTTACCAAGTTAACTTGAAATGAAACTAAACACAAATATAATATAAACGATGTTTTTTCATGTGAAAAAATATTTGAATATAAATATTTGTATTTATAAAATAATAATTGTAATACACAAGATAAATCAGAAATAATTAAAAGTGGTTAATGAAAATAGATAATGAATAAAAAATATTACAAAAATATATAATTTTATTTTTTTGATGATTATTAGACCCTAAATAATTTTATATTATAAATAAATCATATTTGGTCTATTTTGAATTTATATTAAATTTATATTTATTTATTACTTTTTATAATTCAATGTGTTCTCCTCCCCTCTCCTATAAATAAGTAGCAATTGAACTGCATTACTCAGATTTCCATAACAATTATTTCATTCAATATCTCCACAAAAATAAAATTAAAATCTATCCCCACATCATTAAAACCTTTCGTCAGGCACAACACCCACTTTAGAGGTGTTATAGTGTTCTTTAAAGGTGGTCAACCAAAAAAGTGGTATCATTTTTATTTATGTGTTTATTATTTCATATTTAAAATGACTCATATATCATCCATCTAGGATTAGATTATAAATAATGTATCATAAATATATTTAGGTGTTATTATGTTAATATCATCATCTTAATCCATCTACAATTTCATCCAATTGAAATTGAACATTTCGTTCCTCTGTACAGTGGACTACCGCCTTGCAAAATTATATTGTTAGTTTTTTATCACCACCATTATAGGATTTTTATAAGAATTTATTTATTGATAATATGTGATATAAATGAAATATTAATAATTATATTATAATGATATATCAATTACATTCTTACATTCCATTAACTTAAAATTCATAATATCGTTTGGGTGTATGAGTGATCTATCACCTGAATGAAGTGATGCTATTTGTTTTTATACACTAAATCATTTGGGTGATATATATATATATATATAATTATATTTAAATTATTAATATTATAATAATTACTTTATGATAACTCTATAGGGATAAAATAGTACATACCTTCATTTCATACCAATCGATGAAAAATAAAGAAGTTACTCAAGCATATGTATGAATTAGTGTCTCCATGATTATAACATTGGTCATTTTTCATATCCATAATTTATGAATATATTTATAGTTATAATTTATATAAAATATTTATTATTATTTCATGATTATAATTCTGGAGATGAGGATCTTATGACCTGATGGACAATCGATGTAACCCCATGTTTTCTTCACTCGAGTACATAATATCTACACAACACAATATGATACCATAAATAATGAAGTATTTATTTTGTAATTATTAAGAAAAATTATAAAAGATCTTATATATTTAAAAAATTAACCTATGTTTATTATTTAGGAAGATAATATTATATATGATGTGTCAGACTTAAGGTAAGATATTTCGTCCCAATCTCCTTTCATAGAGACATTTTTTTAAAATTTGTACCTTTATTCTTTTATAAATTTATATATAGTCCCATTGACATTATGTATAAGTATTTTATATATACTCATGTTATTTTTTTTATAAAAATGTTCTAATTTCTTGTGTCTGATAGTATTAATATTCAATATGGTATGAGACTCATTGACTAATACATTGTTTTATTTGGTTTCATGATTTTTTCTTCAATATATTTCTCATTCATGTCCATGTTTTCCAAATTATTTTATCAATTTGTTTATATAGACATATTTTTAAAAAAATTATAATTCAGGAATATTCTATTAAAATATTCAATTTTTTATGGGACACTTTGATTCGAAAACTACATTTACAATTTCATTAAATAGTTTTTTTTAATTGATTGGTTACCTTATGAGTCGAAATGAAATTTTATGAGTGAAATGCTTAAAATTTAAATAATATATTTGTTGGTACTTCAAAATTTAATGGGTTATCCCAATATAGATTATACAAAGGGATGAGCCACATTATAGCTCATAACGGAGCCTGATATAGCATATATGAAGTGATGATTCCCATTATAGGTCAAGAATAATTGGTAAGCCTGACATAGAATATACGAAGGGTAATACCAATTATATCTCTCCAATTCATTTGGTATTTGGGATGTGGATGTCAATAGTATGGTTATTCAATTTCTAAGGGTGATTGAACATGGGATATGGTAATGATTTTCTAATGCCCCTACATGATTTTCTATGAATTATAATATGTTTTTATGGAAATTTTTTAAGGGAATTCATGTTTTCACATGCCTAACGATTTACATTCATTATGTCCCATACTGATACTTTGTGGTCATCCCATGCTTTAGAATGATTTTAAAAGGTTTTATATATATTATTGACAAATATGATTCCATTTTGAATTTATTTATTATTTCTCTTGAAAAGAAATCATATGTTTCTAAAAGTGGATGCATTGGTCGAATAAGATGATAACAAGTATAACTATCCTCTCATAATGTATGGGTATAAAATGTAATAGTATTTCTAAATACCTAAATCACTAAACATAAATATCCTTGAATGTTATTTCTTATTCAAAAAATATAGAATAATTTGTGTTTAAGGATGGGGTATTATAATTAGTATTAGAGGATGGTTTAGGCAACAACATTGATTTGGATGTCAATATAAGAGTTAGGGGTATCGTCATGGGTTTCTAATTTTTGAGTTTTTTCATATGTCTAATGTATTGGAAACTATTTTGAGTCCTTATGTTAATTTAAATTTATTTATGGTATTGTTGGATATTTTGTATTTTTGTGGTAATTATGTGCTATTAAATTTTTGGATGAAAAATGAAAGGCATGAGATAATATTTGATGTTAAAATATGTTATTGTTATTTCTATGGATTTTTCCTCATTTAAGTAATATTATTAGATTTAGAAGAATTATATAGTTTTCGAAAATGGATAACCCATAGAAATGGTGAAACATGTCATGTCGGACAAGGATGAAGGAATCGAACCCAAAACCGATGTTTGAAAAGGATTTACGACTTATCATTGGCCTACGTGATGTCCCTAGTCAGTTTAACCTTTTCATTTTAGTTAAATAAATTGATATAATCAAAATAAGATAATTTTTGGAAGATATGTTCTATAAAATCTATAATGCCATGAGCCCACTTTTAAGGGCCTAGTGCTTAAAAAAAGATGTGTTATTTTTTTCTTGTAAAATAAACTGAACAATTACATATCAGATTTAAAAAATGATTACAATTTATTAGTCTAGGTTTTGGAAGACTAAATAAAACATTCCAGTTATCAGATTTAAAAAACCTAAATAAATACCTTCAAAGCATCTATGTGCGCATACTCCAAAATTGACGAAATATAAATTTTATCTTCGATAATACATGTAATAAAATCAAATTGAAAAAAGGTTAAGTATTGAATTCCCTAGAAATGGGTTATTAAATCCATTGTTAAATACCATTAAAAATCATATATATTCAAAACACATTAAAAACATTAAATTAAAAATACCATTGGAAAAAAACATTAAAAAATATTATAATTCATTAGTTAATAATTATACTTCAAAAAATATATTAATTAAATATAGTGATTCCTTTGAAAACATTAATCATTATCTAAATTAATGCTCTGAAAAAAAATTACATCAAAAATTCTTTCAAACTAATCTAGTGATTACATTGAAAAAATTAATCAATCTCTTAAAATTCAAACAACATAGGCCACATGATAATTTAAAGTCTATCACAGAACTATCCACTTATGGGATGGGTGATCCCTCCAATCCCCTATCGTATTTACAATGTTCAATAACCCTTTTTTATAAATGTTTTTTCTAGTTTCCTTACATACAAATAATTTTCACTGGAGTATTATCATTGAAAGATATATAATCATACATGAAATTAACATGTTCACATTAAATTATATAAACATATATAAATAATAATCTTTATTGGAAATTACATCAAATCTCTATTAGTATTCACATACATAAAAATTAATTATTATACCACGAAAGATCATAATTTTATAACTTTTTTTAAATATTGAAATATGTATATGAATACCTATATACATATATACCTATGAGAATTATTTTATGATGTTCCATAACCTAATAAAATTTCAATATGTTGTTGTTATTATGTCTTGTTCATGACATACATATGACAGGATAATTTTTTAAATTCCTAATTTATAATTTAATTTCTAATATTTTATTGATAATAATTTGATAATGATTGTTATATACCATAGATTAACATATTTAAGTATATGTTTAAATAAAACATTTATACACTACTATGTGAAATAATACTTTGTTATAATACATACAAATAACTCATATAAATATGAATCAAATAATTTTTTTAATTATTATTTTGCAAGAAAAAAATGTAATGATCTAATAGTTATTTTCCATTTCCTATTTTTTTTCATCCATTAATTCATAAGATATGATGATAACGCATTCAATGTAATTTATATATAAATGAAAATGACTACCTCATATATTCAAAATGTAAAAATAATAACGAAGAAACCATAAAAAAATTGCAAAATGAAACTATCTTTCAAGGGTTATTTTTAATCAGAGAAAAAAATAATGTTTCTGTTTGAAAATACATACAACCGTTGAAAAATTAAAAAATGAAGATATATAATTAAACCTGAAAATAAACTAAATATAATTAAAATTCCCATGTTATTTTCAAAAAATATAAAATCATAAAAATTAAATTGAACACCATTAATAAGAAAAGAAAAAAGGTGGAATATTTTTTACTAAGACGAAATATATGAAAAAACTTGTTTCCCTAAAAAATAAGTCCTCAAAAAAATGTTTGAAATAAATATTTATCCCCTGCAAATTTTAGATCAAGTCCAAATTCACATTACTCATTCAATATTCAAATCATCTCTCACACTCTCACGACCAAAAAAACCCACCACCACGTATAAGGGAATATGGAACACATCCTCCCCAAATACCTCTCCCCACCCTATATAAACCCTTAGTATGACATAATATGTTAGTATTTTATTTCTAGTTTCAATAAAATTTTATTTCGATGAACCAGTCACCATGAATTATTAGATGAGATGACGACACAAAATGAGATCTGAATTGATTCGAGATGGAATTAATTGAGAGGAGATACTAAGTTTTAATATAGACCACAATAGTAGAAGTAAAAAATTGTGTGCATCGATGAAATATTCGTTAATTGACTATTTATAAGTGAATAAGATCGTAAAAAAATTATATTTATTGTTTTACATGAGTTTTTCTTTTCAAAGATTGAATATGTCTCAAAACCAACTAATACATAGAGAATAAAACAGTCAAAATTGAATATTTATATAAAAATGATGGATACAATGTATTCACATGCAAGAAATTGACTTCGAACTTTATTCAAAGAAGAAGAAAAAATATACAAAACTAGGACATGAAATGAAATCAAAACACTGATAAAAGATTATATTTGAATATCATAAACTAATTAAATAATACCTACTTGATATTTGTGACCACACTCATCATTTTCCCTCAAAATCTTGTTTAGATCATCTACACATCGATGATTTGAAATTAGCCTCTGTATTTGGATTCAACGTATCATGTGAAGATAACCACCCAAAATCGGGATACATATTTTCTGGACTAGTTCCAAAAATTGTAACCCTAAATGTGAATGAACGCTGCAGACAGATCTAGGTCTACAACTATCGATGACTAGAATCCTCTAATCTAGACTCCAGGTTGTGCCTTACAAATCCACTAGTTCTAAAACCACTCAAACTCAACAAAGACGAACCCTCAACAACACCTCAGATCCCTCTCATAATCTCCCTCCGACGAAGCAACCCCATAACATGAATCTATATCCCACCATGCTAGACACAAACATACACCCTTAATCCCCTTAATTTCTATATTTTCATTTTTTTCATATATTTTTTATTTATAATTTATAAATATATTGTATATATATATATCAATACATTAATATTTTATTTTTATATCATAATTCAAAATCGTAATTCTATAAAATTATTTTTTTAATAATTTCATGTCACGACAAGCCTTCACCTATATGAGGGAAGGGACAGAAAACATACAAATAATTCTTCAGGTTGAAGGGGATATAATGACCCCTAAGTCCCAAATTTAATAGGACCCATCATGGAGACTAGAAACAATAGTATAGAATATCACATAATATATAAGAGATTACACTTTTTATAGAAGAAGATCATGAGATAAGATGGTAAAACCCAAACCACTCCAAAAAATAAATGTTAAATTAAATCCAACAACCCATTTCCAAATGCATAATGAATAAAAAAAGATAAAATGTACTTGAAAAATCAATAAAATAATTCATAAATAAAGAAAAGGGGCAACGAAAACTCTCAAAGACCGAGTTAGTAAGATATTTCATGGTCCTCAAAGTGCTCATGGAATCCAAATTTTTTGTTATATATGTAGTGTGAGTATACAGGTACACTTAGTAGGGAAACCATCTTTCATGTACATGTGGAGAGGAATTCAAATGCCCAGTGAGAATGTATATGTAACCAAAGCACCTAGAAAGAAAACTACCCACTGGACCTCACCAAGGCACACTCCCCATGAAATGAAGGAATGGTAAAGTTATAGTAATATCATATCAATATTTGGGTACCCCACACCACTTTATCGTGGGTGATTTATGACAACCTATGTGTCAAATCCCCCTCCATATGTTCCACTACTATCCATCTCCCGTTGAACAACAACCTTATGGGCCAACACAACCACGCATCACTCCAGTAGATACCTGGTCCTCCAGAGTCACACCAACCATGCCACCAGAAACATGGGCCACAACCACCACCCCCACCCCCAAAGAAACATAGGCCAAAATATCCACTACCACTACCAAAGATTCCTGGGCAAGAAAAACCACTGCCCCATCCAATGACACATGTTCCTCATCCCGAAGACACTTGGGAAACAAAACTGCCTGCACACACCTAGGATAACCTCCACAACACTCCCATACCGAATAGTGTTGGGCCATAATGAACCATAGGATGTAATAGCCATCCTGAATAATCCTAGGCTAATAGGGAGAGGAAGAATAAATTAGAAAATAAAAAGCTACTAATATGAATGTTGGTAAAAACACCCTCCCCCATGAAATGGGGGTGTTCGACATGAAGTACTCCACATGGGTGGGGTGCATATAAGATGCACAAAAACAGAATATTATTCATATAAATAATAAATAAATTATCCCAACCTACAATATCTAAAAAACAATAACAATCCCGCACACGACAACACTTTCTGCTACCGCTACATGCATAATTACACAATAGCTCCAACCAGAGCACAACCCATTTTTTGAAAACCATTCCCCCAATGTATCTTTTCCCATTATCATGTTTATGTTATTAAATATTAATCATTCCCCCACTACTGTGAAACTAATAGGAATAAACACAATTTGGACAACAACATAAGTAAAACAACAAATAAGGCTTTATATAAATCCCACATGGTTCTCTCGTAATGTAACAACATCAAAAAAGATATGTGAGATCCCTAAATGTGTTAGAACCATACCAATCTCAAGCATACAAGACCCAAAATAATTAATATTCAAAAACCAATAACCCATCAACTAGAGGTTCCATCCCCCTCAACATCACCACATAAGGCATAAAAGAGAGCATTCATATACATCACTATAATGATGCTAGATGTTTTTATATTTAACCAAAACCATTCATTATGTCCCATTATACTATTTTGATAACCATGGTGATCACACATACGTTCTTATTTACTAGGGATCTATTTAATAAACCCTTTTTACATAATTAACTAGTTTCCATGTTACAACCATTCAATCAACAGATTATCCATAAAACCTAAGGTTCATTAGTGTCCATAAAAGGAACTCAAACAAACATGATATTTAGGGGACATAATCCCCATCGATTAAAAACATAAAAAAAATGTTATAACACAATAACATCATAAAATCCCCCCCTCATTCTTTAAAAGTCCTCTTATTATATTTGATAATGTTTATTTCATCTATCTCACAAAGGATCGTCATCATACCCACCTGTATGTTGCACAGAAAAGAGAGATGATTAAAAAACCCCTACTTCGAGGATCGAGGATCAATGATTCCTCCTTGCACAAAGAATTGTTGATGAAGTAACATAAAGTAAAAGAAAACTCCACGGTTGAGCGTGAAGGGCTCCATAACAGGCAGAAGATTCATCTCTAGAGGAAGCCTCGAAGAGAATGAATATAATCCAAAAGAAAGAATAAAGACATGATCTCAACTTAAGAAGTGGCCAAATCCTAAAATTAATAAGATTATATCAATGTAATTAAAATTTGGATTGTGGATTGACCATGAGACCAAATGGATTCAAACATTGGTACTAATTTATATTTAGTAATTATCCTCATATATGGTCATGGTAATTGATGTGAGTTAATAGATTTCCTTTTATTAGAGAAAATAGGTAACATGGGAAATGTTGTAAAACATAGGATGTTGGAAAATGTTGCAAACAGTGGGACCAGCTTATGTAACTCAAGGGTCTCTCGAAACATAGAGGATTGCAACCACATATAGAGGCTATCAATTTCATGGAATGTTATATTAAAACACTTTTACGTAAAAAGATATGTTACTGGAGAGAAACTAGAATTTCATGTAGAAACTGGTAATGACTCACCGATGGGTGAGTCACCATCACCCCGGTGCCAATGTAGATCGATTACACTAACAATCTTTTGGTCCCATCAGTTCCATCAATTCCCATCAGTTCAACCATTCATTCGACCTACAATTGAAAAAACTCTTTAATGAGCCACCCATAGTCCCCAGGATACCACAACCACAAGAATTTGATAATGTAATGAACCATAATGGTCTGATCTATTACATCAGATACATCTCTTACCATTATCTCCCTAAGGAATTCTAATAGTAAACCTAATGAAAATATAGGGGTTTGACCAACCACCTCAAAATATACCACTAGAAAAACTACCCTAGAGCTCTTCGAATTCCAGAACAATCCTCGACATCTAGTGTCATCTCACTCACATCAATCTCATATGAAACTAATGAAACACTACCTCTCTTCTCCAACAACTGACCAGAAAAAACATATAATGGTCACACTTTCAAATGTTATGAATCTGGGGTCCTTTTCCCATGTCATGATACTATCATATTTGGGTTGCACTAACATGCCTACATGGGTTTAATCGCATCCACCTTATTGGGTCTTGTTAGGGATTAGTTCTGCCACTCCCCATAGTCAATAATATTCAAATACATGTAGAGAAAAATTTAAATAACCCATATTATATAAAACAAATTCAATCATTACATCTCAGAAAAGCATATATTTAAAAAGATCAAAACACAAAAATGATCTTTGTACTAAGGACGCATATGTGCATCTCATTCCTTGGTACTCCCTTTGAGGACACCATGCCTCCACAACACCAGTACTAAGGCAATTGTATTCCCATGAAGCCCCAACTCTTTATGATCCTCGATTTTAACTTGTCTCTCCATGAACATGACATTGTCCTCAATATCCAAATCACTCATGTCGATTCCGTGGGATTCATCGTGTAGATGCTGACATAGTTGAGATTCAAGGAAGACACTGTGAATCCTCTCCAATGGCAGTGGTTACACTAGCTAACATGCCAACTCGATGACTCTCCCAAACACCATGAAGGGTCTGATGAACCTGGGATAATGCTTGCGCCCCCTTCCAAACATTCGTTTTACATGCCGAGGGGAGTCCATTAAGAACACATGGTCCCTAATGTCGAACCCGTAGTGTCACCTTCTTGGTTCTGTATACAATGTCTATGAGTATTGAGATGCATTCATCCTCTCACTCATAAGATTAACCATCTTTTTCATGCTCGATACCACCTCTAGGCCAAGAAGACCTACCTTCCCAACCTCTATCCATCTCATAGGTGAACAACACGACATTCTATATAAGTCTTTAAATGTTGCAATGCCAATGGTAGAATATTAGCTATTGTTTAAGGAAAACAATACCAGAGGCATGTGTCATACCCATGATCCTATGAATTCAAGAACACATGTTTTCAGCATATCCTCCAATGTCTGGATGGTCCCCTCTATCTTCCAATCTGTATGAGGGTGGAATGCAGTGCTAAGGAAAAGTTTCCTGCCAAAAGAACACTATAAACCCATTTAGACATATGAATTAAATCTTGTATCCAAATTGGATGTGATGGTTCTTGGAACACTATGTAGACTCAAAACATCACCCATGTATATTTGTGACATGGAATCCACTACAATCGACTCCTTAATCACTAAAATGTGATCTGATTTAGTCAAACGGTCCACCACTACACAGATGGAATCTGAGCCTGCCTCATATCTAGGGAGTCCAGTGAGGAAATCCATTCAGATGTTATCCCACATCTATAATGGTATATATGAGGGATATAATAGACCAATAGGAACACATTGGTCACCCTTCACCAATAGACAATGGAGGCACATAGCAACAAACACTTCCACTACTCACTTCACACTGGGCCAAAATAATATTCCTAAATAGACCTGATAAGTCTTGGGAACACCTGGGTTTACTTCCATGGGTGATTAATGGAACTCACTGAGGATATTCTCATGCATTACCATGGGGAAAATTTTCTTCCCACAATTCAAAATCTGATTCTGACCATCATCCGACCATCCCTCAATAGTATCACCCAGGCTAACATGATCACGAATCACTTTAACCTCTATGTCTTACCACTAAGACTCCTGCTCTAGTAGAACCACGAAAGACTGTACTATCAACTGAAATAGAAATCCTCTACCATCCTCTACTATCATTCCCAAATGTAAAGCAACCAACTACTGTATTGCATTCACATCATCTTCTGACTCCCGAACCACATTCTTATGTGACTTCCTACACATGGAATAAAGCACCCCATTCCACTATACTAATATTTAGGATATCTAGAAGTTTTAGTCCTACTGAAACTTTAGCCACCTTCACTGTCACAAGAACATGTATTTCTAGTTAAATACATACCTTGTGTTGTTGTGATCAGTGAAAACCACAAAGAATTCCTCGATTAGGTAATGCCACCACAACATTAGTTCAAACACTGCAACTGCAATATCCATGTTGTGGGTGGAGTTGTATCATTCATGATGTAATAACTTCCTAGACCCATTATAAATCACTCCCTACTGCTGCATTAGCAGAAAAACCATGCCTAAACATGATTCATAATAGAACACATCAAATGTTACACCTTCCTCTAGAAACCTCAGCACAGGGGAACTGACCAGTGTCCCCTTCAGATAACTAAATATTGTGTGGATTTGATCACTCCAAATAAATGTCTTGTTCTTTCTGTTCAAGGATATCAAAGGCACTGCAACTCAAGATAAGTCAGGTACTAGCCAACCGTATTAACATACATGTCCTAGGAAACTACAGACCTCTACTATGTTTTTTGTGTTCATCCCATGAAACAACCTCCAAGACCATCGATGGGTCTGCCACTATTCACATCAAGGACACCACATGTCCAAGGATGTGCACCTCTCATGTATTGAAATTTCATATGGACAACTTCCAATAGATCTTGTGGTGACATAGAACACCTTAAACTGACCATATATTCTCTAAGTGATCCTTATATTGTCATGATTAGAACAAGAGGTCAACGACGAACATGACTACAAATTGATCTAGATACATGTAGAAAATAGAGTTCATTAGCCCCATTGACAAAAATGGTGCATTTGTAATGCCGACCGCCATGGTCACGAACTAAAAGTGCCCATACCAGCCCTTGAAATAAGTCATCGAGACATCACGCTCTATTTTCTTGGAATCGTGATATCCATATTGTATTTTAATCATAGAGAACCAACCTAATCCTTTCAGCTAGTAAAACGTGTCTTCGATCCTCGGGTGGGGGTATCAGTTCTTAACTGTCACCTGATTCAGTATTTGGTAGTCTATGCACTGCCTGATAACACAATCACCCTTTTTTGAAAACTAGACGAGAGAACCACCATAAAAACAGGGTGGGTCAGATAACACCCTTCTTCATCAGAATATCAACTTGAATCCATAAATCCCACTACTCATATGGTTTCATCTGATAGGGATCCATCAAAATTAGATGGGCACCAGGTTGTAAGTTTATCTCGAACTCAACATCACATCCAGTGTGTATAGTTACAAATTTTATAAGGAATACATCTTATAACTCAATGATTATCCATAGAACTACCTCCATCATTGAGTCAGTTGATTCCACTATTGGCGAGGGTAACTAGGAATGAAAGGGATCCACACATCAGATTCCCTCCTAGAAACCCAGCTCTCTAATGAATGTTACACACTAACTGCCCATATCATAGGGAATGACCCTACTCTGAAAGTAGTTGATAATAGAATATATGGAAAACAACCCAATTAATTGAAGGATGAAATTGTATCTCTAGAATGGCATCTGAAATTGTTCCCTTTATAGTGATGTAACGCCAATATTAGGCTACATCCTCGACATGCCTAAAATTGAATGGTATGATTTCCAACCAGCATGATCAAAGCTAGTTGAATGTAAAGTATCTCTACATATAGACCTAAGGAATGGGATAGACTAGGGAAAACAAAGTAGTGAAAATCTCACGAATCAAAAAAGGCACATGCTGAAACCTGAAGAAAACTCATTGTACCTTGAACAGCATATAGTAATGTTTGAACTGTTTCCTCTATGCTATAAAACTGCCCATTCCTAACTCCTCTGTACCATGGCTATTTTTCATATCCTAGACCAAGACCACGTCAATTTCCTTAAGGAGTTCCATAAGGTCGGACTCCTTCGGCACTGCCCGCCCATGGTGGAGTAGGAGCCCTATATCCTTGCTATTGTTGCTGAGAAGTTCGGGCTCAAAACTGCTGCTACTGAGGTGGGAACTGAACCACCTCATCCCTAATGTACTGCACTATGTATGGGATCTTATTCCAAAGGTTTACACATCTTCCACAGGTAAAAAACCTTATTAATATTCCCACAGATAAAGGGTGAGTACTGGGAGTTCTAAACTGTAACTACTGAGGCATGCTACCCTCCGGCTGAATCCTAGGAGGTCATAATGCTAGATCTTACTGCTAATAGCCTTCTCGTTTTACTATATCAACTGTATCCCTTCTCACATCTCACCACCCTGTTTTTTCATTCTCTCTACCACTTCATCAATCTTCTGAACATCCATATACATTGGTAGAGTGAAGGGAGTAAAATTGTAATAAATAGAAGGTCGAAGTGCCTCCTCTATGAATCATTCCCACATCACCTCATCTTGGAAGATTTTTTTAGAGAGAAAAATGTGATCATTTAAATTAATCCCCAATACCCATACCTACATACACCCTTACTAATGGAATAAAATCTATTGCCTCTTATCAGAATTCGTCATGGATGAATGGAATTCTTCCCAGAACTCATTATTTATGTTGTTCCATGAAACCTCAACTTCTTCTCACAGTGATAAAGCACCCACCACTAACATGATTCACCCCACATCTTCCTTATAGAAGGTAAACACTATAGTATTTTTGATCTTAGATCATGTTGAAGGCAATCACCAGCTGCTCGAGCTAGTTATGTGTTTCCAATTTTGAGATGCTACCCTCGTAAATACTAAGAGTCTGCCACTGAAAGGCATGAAGCATCTTCTTCCAATGGTTGTCCCACCCTCTCGATAAACCCACCTATGAACAACAAAATTAGCCTGATGAGCCTCGATCTCCCACACTATTCATGGACATTTTACAACTTCCATAGTTGCAAGTTATACATTGAATGCCTATGCCCGAGTTGTGTGGAAGACCCTTTTTAAAATATATTTTAGTCTCTTTATCAATTTTAATTTACCAAAACAACCAAGAAACACAAAAAATATGTCATTATGACGCATATAACATGCATAGAGACTCTACCCTAAGGTCAATGTAGCCTCACCAGGTTGTTCAATAGTTCCAATGTCCTTGCATCAGATCATGGGGGGCCCTAAAATCCTGGGACCTTGCTGGTCTTCCCTGGAAAATTTCATGCACCAATATTTCTTAAGGTTGTTTTCATATCATCCCATTCAATCATCAAATTTCCTAACCCATAATTCACATTGATGATATTTTTAAGAGTTTTTTATTCTATGGAAACGCTCTCATACAACTATGGGGATATAAGGCCCCGACCTTAAACCTTACTTAATATTGAATTAAATGAATAATTCACATTGAGGATCTTTTTAGGTGTAGAGTTTTAGAGAATTAGAACATAACTATTACATCTCAAAATATTACAAAGTAGACACATCTACTAAGTTTCCATATAACAAAAAACGGTTAAAAAGAAACATGTCTAGTTCCATGTTTTATATAGCATGACTTTCCCTTGATCCCATCCTTTACCCTATTCCACATTAAGTCCTGTGAAAAACATTTCAAAAAAACATGGGATGGGCATAAAAAGTTCAGTAAGGGATACAAAAAGAATTAAAACTATTAGTTTATCAAAACAACAAGTAAAACATGTATACTTTATCAAAGTAATACTTTTCACCTTTATGAAGTAGTAAAAACTCTTTACTGAATAAAAGATCATTACTTACCCTTTTGTGACAAAAAGATTACTATAAAACCCATATAAATATCACATAACATATAAAGGTAACTTGGGACATAAACATACTTAAATGGAATAACCATACGGTCGACTTCCACACATATCACATAATGGAATAGCCATACGGATGACTTCCATACCCAATGCATTGGAGGTTATAACGTAACCACCCAATCTGGTATTCACGGCACCACCCGTCATATGGTTTATCACGTAACCACCCATCAAATGTCCATGTACCAATATAAAATCATAAATCATAAAACAAATATAATGGAAATAAAACATTTCCACACTTTGATCACAATATATCACATAAATATAATGACATAACAAATATATTATAAAAATAATTTTCAATGAGAAAATTCATAAAAGAGTATATGGTGTATATTTCATTTTAAAAACATTACGGCTTGTTCAGGAAACAAAAGACTAAATAATACTCACGGCGGAAGAGAAGTCGTTGCCGCCGCATACGTAAGACAAAAACATTCCCTTTTTCGTTTAGTAAAACTCTTTGTATAAAAAGATTCCTTTTGAATAAACATAAAAGTCATAGGGGTTTATAAACCATATTAAAGGAAGGGTTGTAAAAAACAAAAATATGACTCAATGAAAGGAGATTCATACGAAGTCCCTTACCTTGTGTCCGACTTGACTCGATCATTCTTTAACGTCCTTAAAATCGGGTAACTCTCTTATATTTGAGCTCAAAGGCTTCCTTGGGAAGACTTCTACCCAAGGTGAGGCTACTAAGAGTTATAGAGTGATGTGGAGAGACAAAATGGGTAGGGATTGGCCGAGCCAAAGGCTTTGGAATTCTGGGTAAGGTGGTATAGGTGGGGGCCTTTTATAAGAGGAGAGGAGGGGCACTCTTGGAAAGTAACGAAATGTTACATTATTTTTAAAATGAGTTTCATATTTAAAATGTCCCACATTGATATAATTCGAGGATAAAGTGATAATTGTTCGCAATATACTCATCCAATAGTTTTTTGACATGTGTAGTTCTTATATTTTACATTTTATTTTCTTTTTATTTAAATCGTTAAATAATGAGGTAATCAATGAATCATCATGGTGTCATAAATAATTTAATTTATATAATGTCTAAAAATTGTAAAAAAACTATCATGATGTAGGAAATTTTTTTTCTTTCTAATGAATATTTATAGTCAAAAATCTGACTTGTATCACGCCATGTAAAAATTGTTTTAGTAAAACAACAAATGATTGTGACATTTTAATTTTAACTTTAAATAAAAAGGTATTAATGTCATTTTCCTACCAAAGTGGCTCCATGGGGTCCCCAAGATGACCCATGTGTTGTCTAGGTCGGCCATGAAACATACAATGAGGGTAAGACATGTGTCTAGGTCATTTCATAATATTAAAACATTATTTTTACCTTAAACCACACTAATTACCTCTAATTGCGATTAAAAACATAAAAGTTACTATTCACAAAAAAAATATTTTAATCCCATTGAACCACATTTTACATCTTAATGACAACCATGTATGTCAGATTTTTGAAATTCATAGCCCAGAGGTGGTAAAATTTTATTCAAACGAAAAAACAGTTTTTTAAGTACCACTTATTGGTTTCACTATTCATCAAAAATTGAAGTTTTTCAGAAAAATACCAAAACATCACCCTAAGATATATTTGATATTATGAATTCAAAAATGAAGTCTATTTTACAAAATTCAAAACATATAATTTGTATTAATTAATTTAATAATTAATTCCCGCTGTCAGAGGAAATAGCGCGTTTTTATGAAAAAATAAGTTTCAAAAGATTGACACTAGTTTAAGTCCAATTTCAAAGTAAAATTAATTCCAACGACCACTATTGGATTAAATGGTAAAAATATATTATAAATAAACAATAAAACCAAATCAAAAGATAATCTATTCATATAAATAAATTAGATTAAAAAGAGGTTTTGAATTAAAGTATAACATTTTTCACTATTCATTAAAAAATGAACTTTATCTGAAAAATACCAAAAATTTACACAAAGTAAATTTTGATTTCCCGATTCTAAAGAAGAGTTTTATTTGGTCCAATAGAATGTATAAGAGTGACCAAAACTCTATTTAATGATGGTTCTCCATCAAAAGGCGATAAGTGAAGCTTTAGTGAAAATTAGGGTATATATGCCTAAAATTGAATTCTATCCATATTTAAAGCCTTTATCTATTATTGTTAAAAAAAAATTTAAAAACATATATAGTCATATTTTAGTTATTTCTATCCATTCCCACAAATACAACGGCTACGTGATGACTACCATTTAAAATAATATTATTATATTACTTGTGTGCAACGTCAGTTTTCAAAGAAACTCATCATTCCGTATTGAGTACGCTATCGAACATAGCAACCCCTTTAAAGTAAAATTTATATTTAATTAGAAAATATTATTAAATATGAAAATTTATTATTCTTTATTTACCTGGGATGTTACATCCTTCCCCCTGTTGGGAATTGCGTCCTCGAAATTTTATTCACTTATCAAAATAAGTGGTGGTATTTATCTCTCATAGCATTTTCAGATTCCCACGATGCCTCTTCAACCATATGGTTTTTTCACAAAACCATTACCTGGTAAATTACCTTATTTCGCAACACCTGCTCTCTTTGGTCAAGAATTTGGACTGGTTGTTCTTCATAAGAGAGATTATCATCCAACTGAACTACCTCTGGGCTTAAAACATGAGATTGATCTGGCATATAATTTCTCAACATCGAAACATGAAAAACATTGTGTACCTGAGATAAACTCGGAGGTAATACCACTCTATATTCAACTAATCCAACTCTCTCCTGAATTTCATATGGTCCAATGAACCTTGGACTCAGCTTTCCTTTATTATCAAATCGCATCACACTTTTCCATGGAGAAACCTTGAGAAAAACATGATCACCTACCTCGAAAGATAGATCCTTCCTCTGGTTATCCGCATAACTTTTCTGTCTACTTTGAGCTGTTCTCATGTGTTTCTAAATCAAATGAACTTTTTCTACCATCTCTTCTACCAATTCTGGTCCCATCGGCTTCCTTTCACCCACTTCATCCCAAAAAGCTAGAGTTCGGCACCGCTTCCCATATAATGCCTCAAATGGTGCCATCTGTATACTAGAATGAAAACTGTTATTGTATGAAAACTCAACCAAAGAAAGATTTTGGTCCCAACTTCCCTGATAATCAATAGTGCATGCTCGTAGCATATCCTCCAAGGTCTGAATTGTTCGTTCTGACTGCCCATCTGATTGTGGATAAAAAGATGTACTAAAATTTAATTCAATAACCAATGACTTCTGAAGGCCTTTCTAAAAGTTAGAAGTTATCCAGGGATCACGGTCAGATATAATGAAGAGAGGAAGTCCATGTACCCTGACTATCTCTTTAAGATACAAATGGGAAAGTTTATTTAAGGAGAAATTATCTCGTATGGCAAGGAAATGAGAATATTTAGTAATGCGATCAACAATAACCCAGATTACATTACTACCTCGAGGTGTCTTCGGAAATCCCACAACGAAGTCCATGGATTTATTCTCCCATTTCCACTCTGGAACTAGTAAAGGATGAAGCATCCCATTTGGTAACTGCCGCTCTACTTTAACCTGTTGACATGTCAAACTCTTCACAGTAAAATCAGCAATATCTCTTTTCATTCCATCCCACCGGTAGTACTCTCGCAGATCCCTGTACATCTTAGTACTGCCAGGATGAACTAAAAATAGTGAACTATGAGCCTCACATAACAACTCATTCTTCAACTGTGAATCACCAGGGACACATAATCTCTTCCCAAAACTCAAAACACAATCATTATCGATGTTGAATTCAGGCAACTTACCCTTCTGAACCAGCTCTACCTTTTTCTGGTACTCACTGTCTTCCCTCTGTGCATACTTAATTCTGTCTGACAGGGATGATCTCACTGATACCTGTAACAAAACCGAATAACATCCTGCACCAACAACTTCTATGCCAAATTTCATCAAATCAAAAACCAAAGGATCTCGTTCCAAATGTAGCATGGTTAATGAAGTATTAATTTTTTGACTCAAAGCATCAGCCAATTTATTTGCTTTTCCGGGATGTTAATGAATTTTAAAATCATAATCCTTGATTAATTCCAGCCATCTCCTCTATCTCATGTTAAATTCATTCTAAGTGAATATATTCTTTAATATTTTATGATCAGTATATATTTCACACTTTACTCCATACAAATGATGCCTCCCAATTTTTAGATCAAAAACAACATCATCTAATTCTATTTCATGTATAGGGTAATTTACCTCATGCGTTTTCAACTGACGTGATGTATATGCAATTACCTGATCATTGTGCATAAGGACACAACCATATCCCTTCAACGAAGCATCACTGTAGATAAAAAAATCACCATTCCTAGAAGGATGTTCTAAAACTGGAGCATTCACCAATCTTCTTTTCAACTCCTGAAAACAATCATCACATTTTTTGTCTAGATAAACTTAACACCCTTTCGAGTTAGCATAGTCATTGGACATGATAACCGTGAAAAATGTTCAACAAACCTTCAATAGTAACCTACAAAACCAAGGAAACTACAGATCTCGGTTACATTTGTGGGTCTTGTCTATTTTCAACAACTTTTGTTTTATCAGGATCAACAGTTATGCCATTTTTTGAAACAATGTGACCCATGAATGAAATTTGTTGTAACCAAAACACAAACTTTCTAAATTCTTCATACAGTTTATTTTCTTTTAAGGATTGCAAGGTAACCCTTCAATGACTTTCATGCTCCCCTTTACTTTTATAAAACATCAAAATATCATCAATAAACACAACCAAAAATTATCACCTGATTCAACTGACCCATCAGTGCAGTACACTGCTCAATTCTGATTCCGACTATCTCTGGTTGCTGATTCGAAAGGTCATTCAACTCTGTATGCCATACCAGAAAAGCTGCTCTATTTCCTTTATGAATAATAATTCTTAACACAGACATAGCTCAGGAGAAGCAACATTGTAATCTTAAAATGCTATATCATTTCATTCATACCATAAATTAATTTATAATTTAACACTTTTCTAACTCCTAAAGATGTCTAAACCGAACTTTTATATCAACTATAAGGACCCGGCCTTAATCCTTACTTAATATTGAATAAAATGAATAATTTATATTGAGGATCTTTTCAGGTTTAGAGTTTTAGATAATTAAAACATAACTATTACATCTCAAATGATTACAAAGTAGACACTTCTACTATGTTTCCATAGAATAAAAAACTCTTAAAAAGAAACATGTCTACTTCCATGTTTTATATAGCATGACTTTCCCTTGATCCCATCCTTGACCCTATTCCACATTATGTCCTGTGAAAAACATTTCAAAAAAACATGGGGTGAGAATTAAAAGCTTAGTAAGGGATACACAAAGAATGAAAAATATTAGTTTATCAAAACAACAAGTAAACCATGTATAATTTATCAAAGTAAAACTTTTCACCTTTATGAAGTAGTAAAAAATATTCACTGAATAAAAGATCATTACATAAAATTTGGTAACCAAAAGATTACTATAAAACCCATATAAATATCACATAACATATAAAGGTACCTTGGGACATAAACATACTTAAATGGAATAACCATACGATCGACTTCCACACATATCACTTAATTGAATAGCCATACGGCCGACTTCCATACCCAATGCATTGGAGGTTATAACGTAACCACCCGTCCTGGTATTCACGGCACCACCCGTCATATGGTTTATCATGTAACCACCCGTCAAATGTCCAAGTACCAATATAAAATCGTAAATCATAAAACAAATATAATGGAATGAAAACATTTCCACACTTTGATCACAATATATCACATAAATAGAATGACACAAAAAATATATTATAAAAACCATTTTCAAGACCAAAATACATAAAAGATTATATGGTATTTATTTCATTTAAAAACCTTTATGGCTTATTGAGGAAGCCAAATACCAAATAATACTCTCGGCGGCAGAGAAGTCGTTGTCGCCGCATACGTACGTCAAAAACATTCCCTTTTGTCATTTTGTAAAACGCTTATTATAAAAAGATTCCTTTTGAATAAACATAAAAGTCAAAGCGTTTTACACACCGTATTAAATAAATTTCTGAATAAAACAAAAATATGCCTCAATGAAAGGAGATTGAGATGAAGTCCCTTACCTCGGGTCCGACTTGACTCGATCGTTCTTTAATGTCCTTAAAATCGGGTCACTCTCTTAGATTTGAGCTCAAAGGCTTCCTTGGGAAAACTTCTGCGCAATGTGAGGCTTCTAAGAGTTATAGAGGGATGTGGAGAGACAATATGGGTCGGGGTTGGCTGAGACAAAGGCCTTGGAAGTGTGGGTAAGGTGGTAGAGTTGGGGACTTTTTATAAGAGGAGAGGAGGGGCACTCTTGGAAAGTAAAGAAATGTTACTTTATTTTTAAAATGAGTATCGGATTTAAAAGGTCCCACATTGATATAATTCAACTATAAGGTGATAATTGTTCGAAATATACCCATCCGATAGGTTTTTGACATGTGTAGTTCTTATATTTTACATTATATTTTCATTTTATTTAAATCGTTAAATAATGAGGTAATCGCTGCATCATCATGGTGTCATAAATAATTTATTTTATTTAATGTCTAAAAATTATAATAAAAATATCATGATGTAGTAAAACTTTTTATCTTTCTAATGAATATTTATAGTAAAAAATATGACGTGTATACCCCATTTAAAAATTGTTTTAGTAAAACAACACATGTTTGTGACATTTTAATTTTAACTTTAAATAAAAAGGTATTAATGTCATTTTCCTACCAAAGTGGATCCATGGGGTCTACAAGTTGAACCATGGGTTTTCTTGGTAGGCCATGACACATCCAATGAGGGTAAGACATGTGTCTAGGTCATTTCATAATATTAAAACATTATTTTTACCTTAAAAAGAGGTTTTGAATTAAAATACAACATTTTTCACTATTCATTAAAAAAATGAACTTTATCGGAAAAATACCAAAAAATTACACAAAGTAAATTTTGATGCCCCGATTCTAAAGAAGAGTTTTATTTGGTCCAATAGAATGTATAAGAGTGACCAAAACTATATTTAATGATGATTTTCCATCAAAAGGCGATAAGTGATCCTTTAGTGAAAATTAGGGTATATATGCCTAAAATTGAATTCTTTCCGTATTTTATGCCTTTAACTTTTATTGATAAAAAATTTTATAAAACATATATAATAATATTTCAGTTAATTCTATCCATTCCTACAAATACAACGGCTACGTGTTAACTACCATTTAAAATAATATTATTATATTACTAGTGTGCAACGTAAGTTTTTAAAGAAACTCATTCTTGTGTATTGAGTATGCTATCGAACATAAAACCCCTTTAATGTAAAACTAATATTTAATTCGAAAATATTAATAAATATGAAGACACAACCCACTGACTCCACATAGCGTCAAATTCAGAAACTAACAACCCCTCAACCAAAGGTTCCACCCCCTATACATCACCCCAATATGCATCAAATAGGGAAACCATACATACCACCAGAACAGAGAATGCAGATTTCATATTTATTCAACACCACTAATTATATTTTTTCATTCTGTTTGGTTAACTCGGGTGATCACATGGAGGATCTTATTTATAGATAATCGATTTAAACAATCATGTTTACATGATTGAACTGTTTCAATGTTACTACCATTCAATCAACACAATATTCAGAAAAATAGATCTTCATTAATGCGAATTAAAGGACCACCAACGACCACGTTTTTTTGTGGAAATAATCCCATAAAATTCAAAATATAAAAATAAAGGTATAATATAGAAACATCACCAACTTCCCAACACCTTCATTCACTTACTGTCCACTTATTATCTACCTTATGGGTCATTTCATCTATGTTCCAATTTATCATCATCATACACACCCCAGAATGAAACACAATAAATAGAGATGAAGGAAAACCCCATACAAATATGATCAAGGATCTATGTTTTCTCCTTGCACAAAGAACTGGGGATGACGCGACCTATAGCAAATGCAAAATTCAAGTCATAGTGGGGAGGGATCCAGCATGGGTGCACGATTCATCTATAGAGGAAGTCTCGAGGAAGATGAACATAATCCAAAAGGAAGAAGGAAGTGATGATATCAATCGAAGAAGAGGCCAGTTCCTTAAAACCAAGATACAATTTCGAAGTCCGTCAAATTAGGATCCTAGATCCACCACATATCTAGGAAGTTTCACACATAGGGATTAATTGAGATTAAAAATTATCACTAGATATAGAGGAGATAACACTAGTGAGTTAATATATTTCCATTAAAATGATAAAAGATATAACAAGGACGAAACAAGAAAACAAAGGAACTTGGAAAACACAGTAAGGGGTGTGGCATACCACACGTTTTGGTAAATATAGAGTCTTTCAACTCATGAGGGTTTAAAACATCTTTTATCGGCCTTAAGTATCTTAGAAAGGTGTATTGAAACACTTTTCTGTTGAAAGATACGTTATTGGAGTGAAACTGTAATGACCAAGAAAAACTGGAAAATAATCACAGATTGGTGAGTCACCATCGCCCTAGCACCATCACCCTAACACTGATGTCGATCGGTGCCACTGATGGCCCATAAGTGTTATTCGGTTACACCATTCGTTGGAACAATTTATTTGAAAACTCTTTAATTAGTCACTCATGGTACCTAGGATACGCCAACCAAAAGAGCTCGACAATTTAATGGATCATGAAGGTATGGGAAATTACATTTCAATTTTAAATAATAATATTAATCTATTTAGAAATTTGAATATATAAATCAATTAATAATATCTCATTAATTAATTTGATCTTTCATTTTAGATATTGTTTATAAAATTTTAATAAATCATATATTTTATATTATTTAGTTTCTTTCATAAAAAATTTATTTTCATATGAAACCATAATAAATTTAATAAGTCAATATAGTTCTCATATTAAATGAACTAAATCCAGTTAAGAACCATAATATTTATTACCGTTGATTAATATCATAATGAATAAAAATATAATATTATTTTTCTTCTCAAATATTTATAAAAAGCCTTTTTATTCAAAACTTTATATTTTACATAATAAAATATTTTTTTAATATAATCTTTAAGTATTTTTTTATTAAAAAATATAATAGAAAATGTTATTCCATGAAAACTATATTTCATAAATGTATAAATAATTTATATTATTTTCATATGTCATCATGTTTTTAAATAGTGTCATTTTGAAAAATAATTAATATAAACGTGGAAATGAATACTAATTATAGTAAATAAATTACATTTCAATTAAATGAAATTACATAGTTTTATTAAAATAATTCATAAAATTATTTATTTAAAATATAAGATATTTATTTAATTTCATAAATTATCTTGGATGTCACATTATTCCCCCCTCAAAATATTTGTGTCCTCAGAATTCATTCAATGTGACTAAAAATGATTCGGAATTTCTTTCATCAGAATTAAGAAACACTTTTTCTGATAAAATCCTTGACTCGACAACACCTAATCTCCAATGTTTCCAAGAACATTCCGCCAATACCAATTATAACGCCCCGAGCATGCACTTTTGTACAGAGTGCTTAAAAATTCTGTGTAATGTTGTTCTTATAAATTAAGCTAAACAATTACAAAATAGATTTCCCAAAGGAGACCCTTTTATCGGTCATACATATGGAGGATTAGAAAAATATATTCATTTATCAAATATAAACAAAAATTAAACAAATTACTACTATCATTTAGTGTTTTCTAACTCCAAAAGTGATGACATATAAATTTTAACTTCCAAGATACCTGGGAAAAAATCTTTTGATAACAAATGGTGAGATTTAATTTTCCTAGTAATTGAAAAAGCATTGGTAAAATCCTTAAAAAATATCCATATGATGAATACTTTATAACAATTAAATTAGAAATACATTTTTAAAACAACTATACAAAATATTATAATTCTTAGAAAAATAAATATACTTCAAAAATAATTTTAAACTAATCTAGTGATTCATTGGAAAACATTAACCCATTTCTTATATATTACTTTAAAAAATAAAAATAATTTGAAAAGGATTTTAAACTAATCAAGTGATTTATTGGGAAACATTAAGAAATATCATAAAAACAATACAACTTTGGCCACATGAGTTGTTAATGGCTATGTTGGACTAACCCACTTAAGTGATAGATTCACACTCCAATTCCCTATCGTATTTATAACGTTCATGTACCAGTTTTTCTAAAACATTTTTTAACTTGCCTACATATATATAATTTTCATTTGATTTGTAGCTTTAAAATGTATAGCAATACATGAAATAAACAAATTCATTATATATATATATATATATTAATTTTTGTTGGGTATTACATGGAATCTCAATTAATATTCACGTATATCAAATTTCATTCTTATACCATCATAGATCCCTCAATTTATAAATTTTATTCTATATTTAAACATATATGTGTATACCTATATACGTATATACCTATGTGTATTCATGTATAATTTTCCATAAACAAATCAAATTTTCCGATATGTGGTAATGATTATGTTTTGTGAAGGACATATATATGACACCATAAAATGTGGAAATTACTAATTTATAATTTCATATATAATATCTGACTGATCATAATTTGATAAAGATTGTATTATAACACATAATAATATTTTGAAATATATTTTTAAATAATAATTTTATCCAATACTATATTAAAAAATAATTTCGTAAAATAGTTTCAAATAACCCAGACAAACATAAGCAATGACTATTTTTTAAACTATGGTGCAACCATGAAATGCCGTGATTTCATAGATAATTGTCATTTACTATTATGAATTCCCTGAATTCATATGACATGATGATAAACCATTAAAACATATTATATATATAATGGAAAATGGTTACATCATTTCTTCTAAATTCATAAATAATAATACAGAAATAATAAATAATTTTAGAAACTAATAGTAGCATTCATGGGTTATTTTTAAATAGAGAAAAATCATATTCATGTTTGAAAATACTGACTCCCCTTGAAAATTAAAATTTCAATTATATAAAACTATACATCTAAATAAATTAGATCAGTACAATAGAATTATAATTCACATATGAATTTCAAAAATATAAAATATAAAAAATTAAATAGAAATCCATTACTAAAATAAAAAAATTGGTAGAAAAAATTTTCATTGAAATCAAATATATTAAAAAAAATTATTCCCTTATAAAAATAAGATCATAAAATAAATAAATATTTGATATAAATATTTATCCGTTACCGATTTTGGAAAAAAGATGAAATAACATCACTCCTTCAATTTTCTAAACATCTCTCATTCTATCTGGACCAAAAAAGAAAATAAAAAACATAGAAACATATGGAACACATCCACAATAACTACCTCTCCCCACACTATTTAAATACTCAGTAAGACATAATAAGTGAGAATTTTATTTCTAATTGTAAATAAATTTTTTCTCTATAACCAGCATTTCATGTAAGCAGATATAATACGAAGACACAAAATGAGATTTTAATTGATTCATGGTGGAAATAATTGAGAAGAGAACGAAAATGTTAATATATACCAAAAAAGAACAATGAAAAAATATTTTCACAGAAAATAATAGTTTAATAATTTAAAATTGATATATAAACAATATTGACAAAATTATATTTTTTGTTTTACATATGGATTTATTCACATTTATTTAATACATCTCCCATCCAACTTATAAAAATATACCAAAATAAAAAACATTGAAGACATCTATAAAAAAGGATAGATACATTGATTGGCCCTATATGAATATGACTTCCTACGTCATTAGATGAAGAAAAAATCGACCGAATATGAGAACTAACAAAATCAAAACACTGATAACATATAAAATCCAGATATCAAAAACTAATTAAATAAAAACTATTTGTGATTTTGGAATACACACATTATTTTCCCCAAAAATATCATTCGGTTCATTTACACATCATAGATCTGAACTCGGTCTCCATTTTTGGCTTCAACCTCGCATTTGGAGACGAAAACCCTAAAATACATTCCAGATCTCATACACCAGTGCTCAACATCGTAAACTAAAATGAGAATGTTCGTTGACATCAGATCATGGTATGCATCTATTGATGAACAGAATCCTCTGAGATAGACTCGCGGTTGTTCCTTACGAAGCCACTAGTTTGAATGATGCTCTAACTCGATGAAGAAAAACCCTCACCAATTGTAACATCATAGAGAAATAAAGAATATAAATTTTCATATTTATTAATATTTGTGAATTAAATAATAATTTCACATTAATGGGGACATTATGTTCGATAGCGTACCCAATACACAACAACAGGTTTTTTCATATCTTATGTTGCAGAAAATGCTGAGTCATACTAAAAAATAATAATATAATATTATTTTAAATGGTAGTAAAAACTTATCTGTTGTATTGGTGGTCATATAAATATCTAAATACAATATGATTATACATGTTTTAAATTTTTATACATTTTCCATCAAATTTTAGGGGCTTAAAATAAGAAATTATATGATTTTAATAATAAATACTCAAATATTCATTAAAAGGACGATTTACCACCTTTTGAAGGTGAAAAATATTTAAATATTTTTTTGGTAACTTTTATATGTGATATTTGACAAAATAAAATTCTTCTTTAGAATCAGAAAATAAAATTTTACTTTGGATAAATTTTTTGTACTCTTCTAATAATGTTCATTTTTTATGAATACTGACAAATAATGTATTTTAATTCAAAACAGCATTTTAATCTAATTATTTATATGGATAGATTATCATTATAAATGGGTTTAAATAGTAATGAGATTATATTTTTATCTTTTAATCTTGTGTTGTTCATTGGAAGTAATTTCACATTGTAATTGGACATAATCAAGTGTCAATCATTTGATAGTTATTATTTCAAAAAAACATGCTTTTTGTTTTTACAAAGAGAAGTAATTTTAAATTAATATATGCCCCTTATGTGTTTTGAATTTGGAAAAATGTATTACATATTTGGAATTAGGAGGACCAAATTGTGTAAATATGAACAATTTATTTTTAGACATTTAAATATTTACCTTAGTAAATAATTTATTTACCAAGGTTAAAGGGTAAATTTGGTAAATAAGGGTAAAAAAAAATATTATAATAATATTAAATTACCCTATCATACGTCATAATCCTAATTTTTGACACATTTTTGACAATGGGATTCCTTTGGGTCGATATTGGTACCCCATGGAGCCACATAAGTGGGATAATATCACATTATATTAATTAATTAAAAGAAAAGGCAAAAATGACTTAAACACATATCTTTTATTAAATCAATTCGTACATGGGGATATATAAGTTATCTCTTCGACTATAAATATTCATGTGAAAGATAAAAATATTTCCTACATGGTGATATTTTTTTATAATTTTAAGTGGTCAATGATAGAAAATTATTTCTGACCTAATAATGATGCAGTATTTACCTCATTAATGAATGATTTCAATAAATAAGATTATAAAGATTAAAATAATATCCAAACCATTAAAATTCTTATTGGATGATTTTATTTCCCATATTAGTTATCTTATATTAGTATTTAATGAGTTTTTGACCATTAGTATTCGAAAATTATTATATAATAAAATATTTTATTCAAACATTCCTAAAGAGCCCCTTCTCCCCCTTATAAAAAGTCCTCACATCTAACCCATTACTCACTTTTATCAACCCCCATGGCTCATCCATCCTCTACACAATTAAGATCACGACATCGCTCTAAATAACATAGAAGCCTTACCTAATTCCTAAGTCACTTCATCTAAACCTTTTGTTTTAATCCATAGGGAGATACACAATTAAAAGGTAATGTCTTCTCTTTAGTTCTTTTATGTTATTATACTTCTCCAACCCACTAACTATTATTATTCCTTCAAATTATAACAACCCCAGTATCCAAAATATATTAGGTTTTTGATATGATATTGACTCAAACTATACTTAACAAAACATCAATCTAATTGGTATAGAATATATTGTTTCTGTCGACGATGAACTATTGCCTCACGAATTGATAATTGCTAAATATTCTCCAACCACATCATTTGGAGGACATTAAGAAGGGAATATATTTATATTTGATATATATTATATTTGTATTTTTTCAAAGATTCTGTATTTTTCCTTTATATAATAACTTAATGGTGTCCATAGTGGGTATATATGATAATTTCATTTGAGAAAGTGCAGACTAGAGCCCCCTCAAAGTTATATGACTCGTTCATTCCATATGTGGAACGTATAAAGGATAGAGATAATTAAATTATATATGATATTATACGTGAATTATTATATACCAATTTATAATTACATTCCCATTACAGTAAATACAAAATTGAAATGAATGTAGCCTTCATGCGTACATACGGCATACCGTCTCCACGAACGGTGCATTTCATTTTTTATATCAAAATGTTATGTACATTAATAAATATATATAAAGATAAATATAATGGATATATATGATATATATGATATATTAATCATGATTATCATTCTGGAGATAATGGAATCTTTACCATGTGGACAATTTATAATTTTAAAAAGTTAATTTTTAACTCACATTCTGAACATCGAATAAATGTCTAATATAGACTCAAATAATTGAATAATTATTATAGAAAGATAATAGTTGATATAGAAGAAATAATAAACTTTAAAAAGTTTCTTAATCATGTAGAAATTAATGTTACTTTATTATTTATGATATTAATGAACGATCGAGTCATGTCAGACACGAGGTATGGGGTTTCTTATGCCAATTTTAATTCCATGAGATTTACATTGTTCACCACTTATTTATTGCTTATGGTGTATTGTGTACTGCCATTTGATATATATATATTATCCTTATTATATATATATTCATTATATCCTGTGATTAATTTTTTGTTTGTTAACATTTAGGCATATGACTCAATTGATTACAACATGGTTAGGGGTTTTTCATCTCACTTTTTATTCTTATGAGATTCATGCTATATTTTCCACTATTTCCTTTTCTGTTGTGGATTTACTACCCATGATTGTATTATTATTGAAATATAATTTAATTTATCGTTATTTATTTCATCATTGAATTATCCTTAATTCATGGGGTGTATGTCCTATCTGTTACCAAATCGATAAGGGATCCTTACACCCTCCTCTTTTTAAAAGACTTCTTTTTTGTTATGTCATTTAATTTAAAATTCATTATGATTTGATTTGTTCATCTATATCCTTATTGCTATAAATTTTATGTCCATGTGATGAGATAACCTTTTCTCACTCATAAACTCATTTGTTAAATTTCTAAGTGACATCGTTAGGTTGTGAAATTTATGTAAGGGAACATCTTCACCAAATTTCAATTCTTTTGGTTAAACTTCTAATTGTTTATTATGTCATGATATGAATTTCTTTGAATAACCTACGACTTTTTTACACTTAATATTAAATTATATTGGGTTTATTTATCTTTTTTACACATAATTATGTCATTTATTTATCATTAATCTAAGTATACCATCTTTATATGGTATTTTGTCTGAATTAAAATTACATTGAGACATCATTATTGTTATGGACCCAATCACTTTTTTATGGTGTATATATTGTCCATTGGAATATTATAACAAAAATACCTTTATTATCATGATATTATAATTTTTTTATAAAATTTTATTCCTCAATTATTTGTATTCAATCATCTCTCATTTGGTTGGGTACTCCTTAACTAAAATATCATTTTAAAGATATAATCTACTATATATTTATAATTAATGTTCATGTCTTAAAAATAGTCATAAGGACATATTTATAAGGACATTAATTTATTAAAATGATAATTACATTAAAATTTTACAAGTGTTATGGGACACATTGATTCCAAAATTCCCTTTATTAATTTTTTTAAGTGGTTTTCAAAATGGTTTGATAAAGCGTTGTTTATTTCAATTTCTTGATATGATATATTGTGATTGGAATGAAGTAATTGTATCATTACATTAGGATTGGGATATGTATTATGATTATGTTTTGGATATTGGGAATTTTTTACGTATATGGGTGGTTCTGTGATAATCCTATGGATGGTGAGCCCGAGATAGCTCTCCAATTCATTATGTAACGTGATAGCGGTAAACGTTAATGTTTCACCTAAGATATTTATAGAATATATTGTGATGGGTATTCCAACATAACACCATACAAAGCTATGATTCCTATAATGTAATTCTGATATGGATTCCATAAGTTACCGATATGATTTATTATTTTTATGTGTCATTCATATATAATATGATATTATAAGGTATGTTATGATTGAAAATTATGGTTTCATTGATTTATATTTATTAAGGGGTTAATGTTTCCTTTCTTTATTTTATAACCCCAATAGAGATTTTTAGTGTCACCCTATGTTTTGAAATGTTTTTCAAATGATGTAAAGATGAATAGTGTCACGGATGGAATCATGGAAAAGCCATATAGTCTATAACATGAGACTAGACATGTTTTTTACAGTTATTATTTTATGATAAAATGAATACATAGTAGAAGTTTCAACTCTGTATTTTTTTTTGAAATGTAATGTAATAGATATAGGATAATTCTCTAAAACTGTAATCCGAAAAATATCATCAATGTGATTTATTTATTTAATTAATGATTATGTAGTGTTTAATGAAGTGTCCTTATAGTTGGTATCAGAGGTATATTTAGACAAAATTATGAATTTAGAGTTTTCATTAAACACATTGCTAGTCCCCATGTCTATTATTTCAGTTAAATTCATTTTTTATAAATTTTTCAAATCTAGGGAATTCAGTTACAATTGTACGGAGAGGATCTCAATTGACATTTTTATCTCTTCCTAATGACATGATTTGAATAATTATTACAAACTCATGTTCATATGATTTTGAAACTATTTCTAGGATACAACTCAAATAAAAGATATTATTTGAGATATAAAATTCATCCACTATACCATGATATCATTGTGGATCATGGTTTATATTTAATAAAATCATATTTTCTCAATATTATCATATTTTTTTGAATGGTAATAATTATCATGGAATTTTTAAATATTTTACCCTATCACAATATTTTGAAGCATATTATGATTTTAAAAATGGCGTTGAAGAAGTATACTAATGTGCAACCTATTTATATTTTCATTTAAAATATAGTCTCTTAGAACAATCTTATGGTATTTTAAAAGGACCACTAATTGAAATTTTAAACTCAAACTCGGTTGGAATATTTTATAAAAAACATGTTTTTTCTAATGTTTCGAAATTATATGCCATACATGATTATTTTCCAAAACTGTTTTTCTGCGAACACCAATACGACCCAAGTTATACATGGTGTATTTGGATTAAGGAAGGAAAGGATTTTGAAGGATCTCTACATCAATGTTGAAATGCATGGACCTTCTACCAATGTGACCAAGATGATAATGAAACCATATGTACCCCATGATCAAGGTATGGTGTTCTTTCTATTGTTAATTTCTTTTTTTATCATATTGATGTGAAAAAATAACAATATATAAGATGTTGGCGTCTTAATGTATTGGGAAGAAAATGAAAGGTATAAAAAACATTGAGGTTAAAAAATGTCAGGTTTATTTTTGAGTTTTATTAAAATTAAAACCCATAAGATTGGTGACAACACGTCGTGTTCATAAAGTATGCATAAATCAATCCAAAAACCAATGGGCAAAAGGGGCACATATCTAACAACTTTTTTACCTGAAGTAACTAGTTAGTATGAATTATTCTTTTAAGTTAAATGATTTTATGGACCAAGAATAAGCTGATTTTAGGAACTTATGTTTCATAAAATGGATATCCTTAATATAGGAAATTTATTTGGTGATTATGTAATAATGGTTATTTTAGATGTTGTTTCCTATTTTGAAAACATTATACGCGTAAGGGAAATAGAATACAATGGGATGTCATTTTTGGAGTAATGGTTGAAATTTTCTTTTGAAAGAATCAATGTTTTTATAGTAGAAATTTGTAAATTTGGTTTATTTATGGAAATTATTATCCTATCATGGATAGTACGTGATTTGGTTAATTACATTTCAGTTTGAGACTTCAAGAGTAACTGATGTTATTTGGAGATAAATGTTAAGATTTATCTTAAAGATTATTTGAATAAATCTATCTGAGATATCAGTTTGAATCTTTATTTGGATTAAATTGATGAATTTTATGGACACTTTTTTATTTAATGGTATTTTTTGAACATTGGGTGTTTTTTGAAAAATTTAGGAGATCAAGAGTACTTTTACTTTTTGTAAAAGATTATCCTTTTTGGGGATTATATGATCTTATACTAACCATTTTGGTTTTGTTTAATTTCTACAAACATGGTTAAAATATATTTCATCATTTGAAAATTATGTGATTCAATAGAAAATTATTATAACACATTCAATATTAAAAAGTCATCTTGAATACTCATAGTTTGGAGAAAATATGAGTCTATGTTATAAATCTAATGAAGTATAAATGTCTACATGAAATTTATGTATGTTTCCTTATGTTCTTATTCGAGAAGTTAAATAAATTCATCAACTTTACAAAAAGTTACATAAAACAAAAAAAAATCGTTAACTTTTCCTACCGTGGAATCAATGACAGCTATACCCACCACAAGTTTTTGATTTCTTGGTGCTTAACTTTCTCATAATCATGTTTCCTACTACCCTCCATCAATCCTTGATGGTTTTTTTCTCATCCATATTTATGTTTTCCATCATGGAATCCTAGTCAAGGATATATCAGGTGGCCTTTGTATTTCTCTTTATTTATTTTTATGTGATATTTTTATTGACACTTTTTATGATGTGGGACATTCAATGTTGCTTCCAACTCAATTTCAAAATTTTGAGGACTTAATTCCCCAAGAGGGGGGAAAGATGTAACATCCCATGTAAATAATGAATATTAAATTTTTATATTTATTAATATTTGTGAATTAAAGATTAATTTTACTTTAAAGGGTATGCTATGTTCAATGGCGTACCTGATACGAAACAATGAGTTTCATTTAAATTTTATGTTGCACACAATGTTGAGTCATACTGAAAAATATTAATATAATATTATTATAAATGCTAGTTATAACCAAGCATTTTTATTGGTGGGAATGTAAATAATTATGTAAAATATGAATATACATATTTTTTAAATGTTTTTACATTTATACAATAATGTTTAGAGGCGTAATATATGAAGGAATATGATTTTAAGCATAAATACTCTAATATTTATTAAAAGGTCGATTTACACGCCTTTTAATGGTGAAACCTCTTTTAAAATAGTTTTGTCCAATTTTATATGTTCAATATGACTAAATAATATTCTTCATTATAATCGAGGCATCAAAATATACTTGGGATAATTTTTTGTTATTTTTATAATAAAGTTCATTTGTTTATGAATAGTGAAAAAATGTATTTTAATTCGACATTTCCTTGTAATCTAATCAATTTATATTTTTTTATTATCATTATAAATGGTTTTAATGTGTAATTAGATTATATTTTTACCATTTAATCCTGTTATGGTCATTCGATGTATTTTCAATTTGAAATTGGAGAAAAATTTGTGACAATCTTTTGATAGTTATTATTTTATAAAAAACACTTCTTATTTTGACAATGAGAATTAATTTTAAATTTATTTCTACCAATTATGTGATTTTAATTTAGAAAATGGATTCCATATTTGGAATCAGGAGGTCCAAATTGTGTAAATAGGTAAATTTTTTTAGATATTTTAATTATTTATCTCAATAAATATTTAATTTAACTTGATTAAAGGGTAAATAAGGTAAATAAGGGTAAAAAAGTAATATTATAATTAGATTACATTACCCTATATTGTTTCCTAATCCTATTAATTGATAAATGTAATACCATGGTAATCCATGGGTGATTTTGGGACCCCATGAAGCCACATAAGATAGATAATGACAGATTATATTAATTAATTTAATGTAAAGACAAAAATGACCTAAACGTATATCATTTATTTAATAAATTCTTAAATGAGGTTATATAAGTTATATCATATACTATATTAATTAATTATAAAGATAAAAAGATTTCCTATATGATTACATTTCTTTTATAATTTTAAGACATCAAAAAAATAAAATTATTTATGACACAATAATGATGTAGTACTTACATCATTAATGAATGATTTAAATAAATAAGATTATCAATGTTAAAATAATATCCAAAACCTGTCCAATTATTATTGGATTATTTTATTTCTATAAATAGAAATATAATATTCGTCTTTAATTAGTTTTGAACATTTATAAACCCAAAATCATTATATAATAAAATATTATTTTCAAACTGCCCTAAAGAGGCCCTCCTACCACTTATTAAATGCTCTCCCTTATAACTCCTTCCTCACACTTCTCAAGCCCATTGTCTCATCCCAACTCCTCCCCATTAATCTCACTGCATCCCTATATTTCTCCTATAATCCTTACCTTAGGAATAAGGTGCTTCAAGTATACATTTTGGTTCAAACCAAAATGGGATACCCAATTTATTGGTAACGTCTTCTCTTATGTTATTTTCTTATATATTACTACTCTAACCCCATTAATTATTTTTATTCCTTTATTTAATAATAAAACAAGTATCTTCAATATATTAGGATTTTTTATGACATTTATTCAAATTAAACTTCCACACACCTCCATCTAATGGGTATTGAACATACTGTTATTGTGGGAGCTGAACTACTGCCTCACGAAATGAGGATTGTTCAATTTTCTCCTATAACCTCTTATTGAATTCATTAAGATGGAACTGTTTTTATATGTAATATATAATATATTTATATTGTTTCAATTAATAGTTATATTACATTTTTATAATACATTTATGGTTTCTATAGTGGGTAAATTTGATAATTTCTTCTGAAGAAGTGCAGACTACCGCCCCCTCAAAGTGATATGATATATTAATTCCATACATGGAATTTATAAAGGATGGAGATAAAAGAATTATATATGAAATTGTACTGTAATTATAATTTATACATTTATCATTACATTTTAATTATATTAAATATGAAATACAAATAAATGCTGTATTTTTGTGTACGTATGGCTTACCGTCTCCATGGACGGTTCATTTCATTTCTTATCTCCAAATATTATGTACTATTATAAATTCATATATATATATATACTGGATATATATGATATATAAGATATATAAATCATGAATATCATTATATTGATAATATAATTTTAACCACATGGACAATTTATAATTAAAACAAGTTCATTGTTAACTCAGGTTCCAAACATCGAAAAAATGTTTGATATGAAATCAAATAAAAAACTAATAGTTATAACAAGGTAATAAATTATATAAAAGGAATAATAAAGATGAAAAATTTTATTACGATATTATAAATTAACATTAGTTTATTATGCAGGAGATTAATGAATGATCGAGTCATTCCAGACATGAGTTAAGGGGTTTCTTATCTCACTTTTAATTCCAAGAGATTTCCATTATTTTCTACTTATTTATTTCATGTGATGTATTGTATACATAAATTTGATAAATATATTATCATGATTACCACTATATTCATGGTATTATATGATTGATTTGGTGGTTATTAACTATTTTTCATAAAACTCGATTTATTATAACATGGTAATGGGGTTTCATTTCACTTTTTATTCCCATGAGATTCATGCTCTATTTTCCACAATTTACATTTTTTTGTTTGATGTACAACACATGATTGTTTTATTTGTGTAATATAATTAAATTTATGTGAATTTAATTCTTTCTTGAATTATCCTTCTTTCTTGGGGTGTGTGTTTTGTAATTTACCAAATTGGTAGGGGACCTTTTAACCCTCCTCTTTTAAAAAGTCTTCTTTTTGTTATGACTTTAAATTTTTTATTTCATATGATGTGAGTTGTTCTTATGTATCCATATTACTATAAATTTTATGTACAAGTGATGAGATACCATTATCTCCCTTATTAACTAATTTTCTTAATTATACTGTGACGTTGTTAGGCTATTGAATATCTGTAGTGGAATTTCTTCTCCCAATTTCAATTCTTTGTGTTAAACATCCACTTCGTGATTATGTCATGATATGAATGAGGGTGAATAATCTATGATTGTTTTACACTTAATATCCCCTTATATTTGGTGTATTTATATATTCACACATAATTATGTCATTGATTTATCCTTAATTTCTGGATACATTCTTTATAAGGGATTTCATCAAAAATTAAATTCTATTGAGACGTCAATGTTTTTATGCATCAAATAACTTTTATATGGTGTATATAATATCCATTGGCATGTTATATATCTAATACCATAATTATCATTATATAATAATGATTTTAGTAAATTTAATATCTCATTTATTTTTATTCAACCATATCTAATTTGGTTTGGAACTCTATAAGTAAAATATCGTTTTTATGATTTAGACATTTAAATATTTCTCATTAAAGTAGATGTTTTAGAAATTGTTTTATGGATTTATTTATATTGACATTAATGTATTAAAATTTTAATTCCTTTAAAATATTCAAAGTGGTATGTGACACATTGATATCAAAAATTTCTTTATTGAATGTTTAAAATGGTTTTGAAAATAGTTTGATAAAGCATTGATTATTTGAATATCATGGTATGATATATTGTGATTGGAATGTGGAAATTTCATTGTTCCTTTATTCATTTGTTTAGTGTTATGTTTATGAAATGGTTATTGGGAATTGTTTACATATATGGGCGGTTCCTTGATAAAATGTTTGCGGGTGAGGCTGAGATAACTCTCCAATGCATTGACTAACATGATGGAGGTAAATTTTAATGTTTATATTAAGAGATTTAGGAAATATAATTTGATGGGTATTCAAACGTAACACCTTACGTACCTGTGATAGATAAAATGTAAGTATGATATAGAATCCATAAGTTACATTTTTTATTTATAATTTATATGTTTTTTTTCATATATCATATGATTAAATATGGTATGATATGATTGAAATCTATGGATTCATTGATTTGTATTTATGGGTGGGTTAATGTTTCATTTCTTATTTTAAAACCCTTACGTAGCTTTTTATGCTCACCACAGGTTCTGAAATGTTTTTCACATAAAATAAAGATTAATAGGGACAATGATGTGATCATGGAAAAGTCATGTCATCTAAAACATGGATCTAGATATGTTTTGTTGAGTTTTTATATTACCAAAAAATAGATACTGAGTAGAAGTGTCTACATTGTATTTTTTTGAAATATAATGTAATATACAGGGCCTCTTTCTCTAGAACTCTAAACCTGAAAATATCCTCGCTGTGAAATATTCATTAAATTCTAGATTATGTCCTATTTAAGGAAGGGACCTTATACCCATTCCTCAGCTCCCTATCATGCTCATCCTCTGACCATAGACCCCTTAACAAGAAACAGTATCCCACCACGCTATACTTGAATGTACCCCCATAATCTTGATTCATTTCTATTGTTTTTATTGGTTTCATGTATATTTTTTCTATATCATTTATCATTGTTATACATATATATATAAAAATTGTTTAATTATTAAATAATAATCCGTTTTTTTAATTTTATAAACATATTTTTTTAATAATTTCCATTAGTAATAATAATATTAATCTCTTTAGAAATTTGAATAATATAAATCAATAAATAATATTTGTTATAATAATTTGATCATTCATTTTTTATTTTTTAATAATTTTTTAAGTAGTATCATTTATTTAATTTAGTTTTGTGAATATTTAAAACATTTATTTTCTTATCAAATCACATTAAATTTTATAAATCAAAATAATACGCATATTCAAATAATTAATTCTTTTTAGGAATCCTACTAATTTATACCATTATTTAATATCTTAATGGAAGTAAATATAATATTATTTTTCTTCTCAAATATCTATAATGAATTTTTTTTTCCAAACATTATTTTTCACATAACGAAATATTGTTTTTAATATTTCATTTATGTATCTTTATTTAGTAAAACAACATATTAAAAAAATTTATTTTATAAAAACTATATTTCAATATAGTATAATTAATTTCTATTTTTTCCATAAGTCATCTTGTTTTTAAATAGTGACATGTTGAAAAATAATTAATGTAAACATGACAAATATTACAAATTAATTTAAAAACATTTCATTTTGATTAAATAAAATTACATAGTTTTATAAAAAAATCATATCATTATTTATTTAAAATTTAATGCATTTATTTAATAAATTAACATATATAGTTTGTCATAAAATGGATATCATTGGTATTAGAACATAAATTTGGTATTATGTGATAAATATTATTTTGGATGTTGTTCACTATTTGGGGAACATTATATGATTAATATAAAATAAAATCCTTTATTTTAATTGAGGAGTAATGGTTGAATTAATTTTTGGCATAATCTAAAGTTTTCAATGCGTAGTTAGGTGGAATTATATTTTTTATGGAAATGATTAACCTATCAATGAGAATATGTGAATAGGCTAATAAATTTTTGGTATGAGACTTTATACATATATTGCAAGATTATATGTCACAATCCATCTAAATTTGGGTTTTCAATATTAGTTTAGATTATTTTTAAGAATTTTAGGGACACTTATTTGTTGAATAGTCTTTTTTGAACATTTTGATTTACAGTTGAATTCTGGGGACTAACAGTTTTTTTATCATCCAATGGATTATTATTTTGGTAGAAATTTTTTATCTTAACCAAACTATATTGTTTATATTTAATGTTTCATGACAAGTAAAATGGATTGTTAATCTTCTGTGTATTATGTGATTCTGCGGTAGTTGATTCATCTTGAATACTCGTCATTCAGAGAAAAATATTAGTTTTTGATTGATATTGATTAATGTATGAAACACTAATTATAAATTATATATGATTCCATGTTTTCATAGTCAAGGAAATAAATAATTACTCAAATTTATGAAAGGTAACTTCAATCAAAAATATTTTCGGTATACATTTCCATCTATGAAATTAACGACCTTTTATGAAATCACTAATTTAACATTGATTGATTGTTATGATTATCCTGATTATGTTTTCTATCGCTCTCAATTAGTATATAATTTTAATTTTTCATTTATATCCATGTTTCCATACATGGAATCTGAGAATTTCTTACCTGATGTGACCTCTATATTATCTTTTTTTTCTTTTAATGTATTAGTTTTTTTCATTTTATTTCCAATAAGGGATTACAATAAAGGTTTTTTGAAAACTCGAACCATATATTATAACCCCAAATTAAAATTTTATGAATGATATTACTAAAAGGATATATAATGTTACATCCAATGTATTTTAAAAAGAGACACTATGCTCGATAGCATACATAATAATTCACATCAAACATAGGAAAAAAACTAAATATTTTTATGTTACATTATAACCTAGCTTTTAAAATGGAATTCATGAACATTGTTAATTAATATTTTAAAATATCGTTAAAAAATTTCTATATAAGGATTCATTTTTCATAAAATAAACATGAAATGAATCTAAACACCAATTGAATTTAAAGGATGTACATTATTAGAGAAAAAAATTTAAATATGAATAATTATTTTTATAAAATAAAAAATTCAGTCTTTTTGGATTATATTAATGAAATATTAATTCAATATAATTTTTGAAGTTACTATTTTCTGTTTTATATTCATTATATATGAACAAAATACATTTCTATAGATAAAATGAGTTTTTTTTCTAAAATTTCCGGTTTAACGCCTTTTGAGGGTGAACCATTTTGATATCTTGTATTTAACACTATTATAAGACTTATTTGAAAAAAAAATAATCTTTTTAGGAATAGAGAAATAATAATTTATTTGGTATACTGTTTTGTAATTTTTATGATTAAATTGATAATTTAATGAATAGTGAAAATACAGTAATTTAATTTAAAATATACTTTTCATCTAATTTAATTATATGGCTGGATTATAATTTTACGTTTTAGGTATTGTTGGATTAATTTTTTAAAATTTATTCTTATTTATATCATTATATTATTTTTAAAATTAATAATGATTAAAAAAATGTGTATCTTTTTAACATTTTCTTTAAAAAACATGCTCACTTATTCCATCAGTTACATTATGCTTTTAATTAATTATATGCAATTATGTTTTCTGAATTTGAAAAAATGGATTCCATAGAAGGAATAGTAAGGTAAAAAATTTGTAAATTGGTCCCTTTAATTTTTGGACAGTATGAATAGTATTATTCGTAATTAATTTTATTACCACGGTTAAAGGTAAAACCAGTTACTAAAGGAAAATATTGTTTTAATAACAGAAAACTAACCTAAAAGTTGTCCATTTTTAATTCTATAACATTATTTCGACCATGATCATCCTTTGGTCGATTTTAGGTCCACATGGATGTATGTGGACGCTTCTAATTAATTTATAATATTACATTCAATGAATAGTGATTTATGTTACAATTTGGTTTTTATAAAGTATAGTATTTCAAAATAGAGTTATATAGGGGATACCTTTCACTATAAGTTGTCATTATAAATAGGTAGTTATTTCCATTATCATTGTAATTTATTTAAATTTTGAGGAATTTAATAATTAAGTTTAATTTTGACAGTATGATGATGCAATAGTAGATTTATTAATGAATGAATCAAATAAATTCTATTAATAAAATTAAAATAAATATAATTTCATATATTTGATGTAATAAAAAAAATTATGCATTAAAATTAATTTTTATAATTTTGTTGATGTTGTTTTTTATAATTAGTAATGTTTTTATGAATTGTATAAAAAGGAAAGATGAATAGTGTCAAAATTGATATAATTCACATTTTAAAATATAATATATTTAATTAAAAGATAAAAAATATCCAAAAAAAATTTATTCATCAAAAAAATTTAGATAGGTTAAAAAATTACACTAAGGAGTCATTTATTAGTCTTTTCAATGATTTTGTAATTTTTTTCACTCCTAAAGGGTAAATAATTTGACACAACGATAAGAGTTACAAGTGGTTAAACAAAAACAATAAAAATAAAAAAATTTACAAAACATTTATATTTTAATTTTTATGATTATTATTCTACCAAATATATACTATAGTAAAAATAAATAAAAATGGGTACATTTTAATTCAAAATTCAATTTATATTAATTTAATACATTTAAAAGTTATGAAGGTGCCTCTCCACTTTCCTATAAAAATGCAACCCTTCCACTCTATTACTCACACTAAAAACCTTTTATCTAACATGATCTACCCAAAACCATTCCAATAATGCTTACCCACATTCATTAATGCCTTGTTTAGTTATAAAACCAAATTTATAGTTGTTACAGTGTTCGTGAAAGGTGATCAACTAACAAAGAAGTATTTTTTTTATTTTAGTGTTATTATTTATGTGTTTTTAATTTATTTCTTCTTCCACATACATAAAATATACTCCAACCATGAAGAGTTAATATGTATAGTATCATCCGTGTACTGAGATATTATTATGTTAATATCCTAACATTTATGCATCTCTAATTTCATAACAAGAGTAATGGACCTTTCCTACCTATGTACGACACAGTACCGTCTCATGAACTGACATTCTAAATTTTTATCACCATCTGTAAATACTATTTATACTGATGTAAATAATTTTCATATATTTTATTAATGAAATATTAATCATCATACGATATTAATATATATATATTATGTTCTTAATATCACGGAATATAAATATGATAATCTCATTCATGCATACATGTGAACTACCATCTCCTTGAAGGAATGCAATTCATTTCTATTCACTAAAAATATTGTTTGATTTATATAAGTATATTTTAATGATTAATATTATATTAATTACCTTATTATCATTAGGTAATGATAATACAATACCTACCTTCTATTCATTAAAATCCTTGAAAATGAAGACGTTACACAAGTGTACAAAAGAATTATTGTCTCTACGATTGTAATGTTGTTCATTTTTCATATTTGTATTTAATTAAGGAACGTAGATGTATAATTGAAAAAACAAATTCTTTATTATGTTATTAATATTATTCTAGATTTTATGGTATTATTACCTCATGGTCTATCAACATAACAACAAGTTCATTTTTGACTCAAGTACCGAATAGCTACAAAACACCCCCTCTGAATAGAAATAACCTTGTAATTGTTATGACACTATAATAGACACATAAAAAGAAATATAAGAATTAGAAATGTTCTAAGAATATAAATAATCATCCTATGTTAATTATTCTGGATGATGAATATCGAACATGGTAAGTCATACTTAACATAAGGAATCTTTTCTCAATATCATTTCATTGGGTTATTTCAGGATAATATGTGTCTTTATTATTTTATAAATTGTATATATAGCCCAATTGAACTTATGTATCCATACATTATCAATACTAATGTTATATACAGTTTCTTTTAAATGATCTTTGTTCATGTGTGTAAAGACACATAATTTCCATGGAAAATGTTTTTTTCTTAAATAGATGGGAATTTTACAAGTCTGAAAAAACTGACGGCACCTGATTCCAAGGCTCGGTGTGCCCAGAATAAGTTTCGGAAGTTTCTTTTGGGTACGTTCAGTAAACGTACAAGCATGATTTTATAACATCTGAACCGGTGCTCCGAATTGAAATATGAGGGCACTGTTGAACTCCCAACGGTGTTATTTTTTTAAGAATACATTCTCTTCGATGGTAGTGAATCGAGAATAAAAGATATATTTTGGGGTTTTTGTGTAAAGTAATAAAATAATGTGAGCTTCACTTTATTTAATTTGAGCCTCCTTGTGGGTGATTTGTGGTTAAAAAATCCTCAGGGAAGCTGGAGGTGGGACCACCACACCTTAACCTCCCAGGAGAGGTTATAGTGGGGGGGCACCTGAACATAACCTCCTGTGAGAGGTTACGACGTGGAGACCACATGTGGCTTAACCCCTCTTTTGATGGAAGAGAGTAAAACATCTCAACTCTCCCTCATTAAAGAGGGAGAGCCTCTTGACCTTCCCTTTAATTCAATTGTAAAACTCCCGTAATTAATTTTTACCAACCCTTCACATTAATTAGGTGGAGCCAAATAATTAATTCATTTTTTTTTATTTTTTTCCAATGAATTAATATATACTCTAATATATTATTTGGCACTACTTTTTCATTTGGGTGGAAATTTTGGAAGAGGAGATCTTGGAAGGATAAGAATTCTCCCAACAAAGAATGAAGAATGTCGGTGATGATCATTCTTCGACTTCCTCCCCAGACACACAGCGACGTGGAGCGTCTTTCACAAATGTAAAGACCCATAATTTCTATGGAACATATTTTTTTCCCTAAATATATGGGAATTTTACGAGTCTGAAAAATCTAACAGTGCATGATTATGAGACCTGGTGTGCCCGAAATTAATTTATGATTTTTTCATTGGGTATGTTTAGTAAATTTACGAGATGGATTTTATAACAATTGAACAGGTGCTCAGAACTGAAATCAGAGGGCCCCGTTGAACTCGCAACACTAGTATTCATTTACGAAGACTTTCACTTCGACGGATGTGAGTCGAGAATAAAAGATATTTTTTTTGGGTTTTTCGTGGAATGTAATAAAATAAAGTGAGCTTCACTTGATTCTATTAGAGCATCCATTTGGGTGATTGGTGGTTAAATCCTCCTCATAGAAGTTGGTTGTGGGACAACCACACCATAACCTCCCATGAGAGGTTATGGTGGCGGGGAACACCCGATCATAACCTCCCGTGAGAGGTTACGACCGGGGGACCACACGGGCCTTAACCACCTATTGATGGAAGAAAGTAAAACCTCTCAAATCTACGTCATTAATGAGGGAGAGCCTCTTGACCGTCTCTTTAATTCGATTTCTCCAACTCCTCAACCCATTAAATTAATTAGTTGGATCCAAGTAATTAATTAATTTTTTTGAATTCATTCCAAGAAATCCATAGATAATCTAATCTATTATTTGTGACAACTTTGTAATTTCGGTGGAAATATGGGATGAGGAGAGAATGGGAGGATTAGAATTCACCCAACACAGAATGAAGGACACTGATAAGGATCCTTCGTTGACTACTTCCCCGAACACCTACAAACATAGAGCATCTTCCACAGCCCACGCAACTTGGGACTGTAAGCGTGAGGTGGATGCAACAAATGACGAACTCCTTTGTCTTCTTCCCGCAACATCAAGACCGACGACCAAAAATCAAATGTTGGGGGATTTATTTGTGTATTATCCGTTTTCATTTCTCGTCTTCGATTGGGAATAAATTGATGCAGAGATTGTAAAATAATTGTTCTTTTTTGTACTTATTTGATGAACCAATTAATACCACCCTAAACGCGGAGGGTTCTGGCCAAACCAACATGGCCCGACCCCTTCGCCGATTTTGTTTATGGTGAACTTCGGCATGGTGATGAGGCGACATAATGACAAAGGAGACGACGACAAATGCAACCCAACCCACGACCTCCACAAACTGTGCCGCCCCCACAGCGCTCCAGTGCTCCCAACTGACCGTCACTGGCCCGCGCCAGCCTGAGCCACGCCGAACTGGCCTACCCGGCCACCTCCCTGTAGCTAGCCCGCATGGACAAACATCGTCGGCCCACTTGCAGGCTTCTGCACTCCTCCCCAAACCAGCCCACGCAGGCCCGGGCCACACCGAACAGTCTGGCCGGGCCACCAACTGGCTGTCGGCCTACCTTTCGACCTCCGCACGCACCCCAAGTGCGTCCCCGAACCGGCCCGCACCGGCCCGGGTGCCGCGGAACTGGCCCGCCCAACCGCCTCCTAGTCGTCATCCCTCATGGATGCGACCTTCCCTACCGCACGCCGCTGGCCCACCTCCTTGCCTCCTCGTGCACCTCGCACCCCTCCCCGAACAGGCCCTCCTGCAGGCCTTCGCATGCCCTGCACGCCTCCCGGCCGAGGCAGTGTCCCGGCCACCTCGCGACGTCCCGGACGAGCCATTGTCCTGGCCCCCTCGAGTCTCCCTTGCCGAACCTACCCAGTTACGCCCTCGTGCCCAAGCCGCACCGGTTCGCGCCCTCATGACGCTCTAGGCCGAACTGGCCCCTAGTCCAGGCTGAATCGCCCTCGCGACCTTCTGGGCTGGGCACTACAGGGCGCGCCGAACCTTACAGGTGGGCCTACTCAATGGGTTGGGCCAGACCCAAAAAGCATGTCTGGGTCAACCCAGATTGGGTCAGCCGAGACTGGGTAGGGCCAGGCTAGTCCGACCGGGTCAGACTAGACCCGGGCCCACCACTACCCATTACATTCTTTTGGCCATATCCTTGGCACCAGACGATCATTTGATTAACCTTCAGGGGAACTAGTATTCATGGTGTGCGACAGCCCCTTTGAGTACATCCCACTAGAGTTTGGGTTAATGTTGATATATGGTCATGTTGGATCATACACAAATCCAACCGGTCCCCCGGGACTAGAAGTCTAATAACTCGCATATCGGGAGTCTGATTGACATGTCTTCTGTTTCATTGACACTCCTATGATGTGACAGACCTTTGAGATAATTCTTTGTGGTACTTCGTGGAAGTTGGAGCATCAACCAGTAGGTCGTGGAGTGGATCCTTCTTAAGAGTAGCATGTGTAGTTCAGAGACCTAATAGCAGGCTGAGAAAAGATGACTACTGACGGATTCGACTCAGAGTGTTTTTTCTATCCCAGTGGGGAGCGCCTTGGTTTTGCAGCAGACCAATGGTGAGAATCGCCTCTGTGTGAGCACGACAGACCCATTGTACTCGACAAGAGGATGACCTCAGCAAGCTACGAGGGGGAGTGCCTCCATATGTGCGTGGTAGACCCACGATGGGGAGAACCTATTTGTGAACATGGTAGACCAACAACACTCGACAGGAGAAGTACCTCAGTAGTCCTAGGATAGTGGGAAGCACCTCTGTGTGACGTGGAAGCCCCACTGTACTCTATTGAGATGGAGATCTCTAGCAGCCGTGGTTTCGATAATAAAATCATACATTGAGCAGAGTCAGTAACTATTTATTTTTACTTTATGATTGAGATGGATTACATGATAACATATGTATATATATGGTCATATACCTACGTGGGGTTATTTTTTGATTTCATACTTTTGGATTTATCCTTTTTGGATTTTTCGAGACCTTGAGGGTCTCAGGTTCCCTACAGAGTATCATTATACTCATTTCTGCACAGGTTATGCCCACACCTCGTTGAGTTGGTTGCAGATGATAGACAGTGCTGACTGAGGATCAAAGTATCAGGACTAGAAGGTACGTGGAGGTGGACCATACAATGAGTCGGTACATGGAGGAGACTGATATATGTTGAGTTCTGAGAAGGATATCTTTACCTACCCTTTAGGTAGTCATTCCTAGAGGACGACCCAGTAGCTACATTACTTTTCTTAATTTGTACTTGTTTTTTAGTTGTACATGTTTTTCAGTTGTACTTGTACTTTCCTGTTGGGCTTGTATTTTTGGCCTCTTTTACTTTTCAGCACTCCATTGTTTATAGTTTTTCTTAGTTTTTTACTTCTAACTAGTACACTATTGTGTGTGTTTACACTTTATAATGTAAATTCCTTCTCAGTTTTATGGATTTACGCCTTTGGTTCTAGTCGCGACCACCTTGTCTATGGAATGCAGGTTTTCGGTTGTCCTGGCATGAGCCCTGGGGGACGAGGGATGACAAATTTTTATTAGAGGAGTCGTTTCTACTGCATGAATTAGGAATTTTATCTTTCTATTCTGTGAAGAAATAGTGTTAGGGGTACTAGGTGTCGTTTTTAGTTCAGTGAGTTCAGTTTTGGTGCAGCGACCAACATATACATACACCAGGACCCTGACTACTGATTTCTTACATAGTGCATGAAAACACTGATTTCATGTGTGTTTTAAAATGTTTTTCTTTATGTCAGCTCAACTAGGTTAGCTCACCAGGTATAATATTCTGACCATGTCGCATCTGTTTCTTTCAGGATGCCTCGCTGTGGATGACCAGTGAGAGTCCTGAGAGTAGTACGTGCATATAGCCCACTGACGGACGAGGCCTTGGTGCAGGGACCTCTTCCAGCGGAGGCACAAGTGGTATGACTATCCATTCGGCCACTGATGCCACCATCCCCAGCAGAAGACAACGCACACCACTTGAGTGTGCTTCACAAGTTCCACCACTAGAGTCCACCCAGGTTTAGGGGAGAGACGGACCTGCAGGAAGCTGATGATTGGCTGGAGGCTATGGTGAGAGTCTTCAGATAGGTAGGGACACAAACTGACATTAATTTGATTCTTGTTCCCAGCCTTATTAAAGTAGTAGCAAGAATATTGTGGAGCTTTATGCTATAGGTTCACGATGAGATGACACTACTCTGGGAAAACATCGAGAGCCTGTTTCGTTAGGATTTTTTCCCATCCACCCTATGTGCAGTATGGATAAAGGAGCAACATCATCTTCAGCAGGGTAGAATGCCGGTGGCACAGTAATTAGTGAGGTTTGCTGACCTCTCGCGCTACTCCATGAATATGGTTCAAAACCCATTCATCAGGACTTAGACCTTTGAGCTGGAGCACAGGCGAGAGATCAGGTCTTCAATGATCTCTCTCAGCATCCCAACGTAGGTGGTGGTATTGGAGCGAGCCCTCTTGGCGGATTGTTTCCTTGCTGAGAAGTCTCCAGCAGTGAGACCCACCACTTTTCGACATCCTACAGAATCTTCTGCAGCTGGAAGTAGACATATTACATAGAGGTTCAAAAGGACTAGACACATAGGTGGACGACCCCATGACTCAGGATCGGTTGTACGGGGCACCCGGGTCAAGAAACACAAATTCCAGGGGTATGCAGTGTTACTCATGCAACAGGCATGGTCACATGGATCATGACTGTCCGACCCGTCGTTCAGCTGATCAGAAGACGGTCTAATAACCACAAATATAGAGGGAATGATTCAATCGAGGTGGTACATAGGGATCAGAAAGACGTGGCAGAGGATTTGGTCATGCAACTGGCGGTGGGTGATGTTTTGAGGTGTTAACTCCACCAACACCAGGAGGACCCCCCCCCCCCCCGACTACAGGGAGATGGTGTACATGGGAGATCTCAGCTCTAGGAAGCTGAGTGTTACGATCATGGTGCTCTGGATATGATTCTCAGTAGGATATGTGTCTAATCCACCATATCTGTAGTTCTTATACACACATGTGTTGTTAACTATTTCATTTTCACAACCCTCATTCGGAGCTCGGTGATTCTGACATAGCTGTTTGCTTGATCGTTATAGATAGAGACTCCTACGGGAGAAGAATCGATTATTACAAACTGGTTCTGGTTGTGTGAGCTTATAAAAGGAAGCAAGAGCATCAGCTAGGATATCCTTTTAGCGGCATCAAGGCCTTAAGATGTCATCTTGGTTATGGACTGGTTATCTACAATCCATGCTCAGATCGACTGTATTAGGCACAATGTGTGGATTTTCCACACTGATGGGACCAGGTTCACCTTCACCGGTGTGAAGGGAGCCTTTGCAGCATAGTACATACTTACTCGGAGGGTGCAGCCAATCACTCATAAGTTGTATTGCCATACCCTCGGAGTAGTTGATGTGGAGAGTCTGACATATCCTATAGTGGTAGACCAGTATGCAAATGTTTTCCCTAATGATGTCCCAGATCTACCTCATTGTAGATAGTTGTACTATCAGATTGATTTGTAACTCATAATGACAATGATATCTACATAAAAATATATGATGGCTCCCGCTGTGCTTTGCGAGCTGTGGGTACATCTAGAGGAGTTGCAGGGGAAGGGATTCATCCGGCCCAATGTTTCTCCCTGGGCAGCCCCGATTCGATTCACCATGATGGCGGATGGGAGCATGTGGCTTTGTGTCCGATACCATCGCCTAAACCAGGTGAACGTGAAGAACAAGTATCCACTCCTATGGATCGACGACCTATTTGATCAGTTGAATGGAGTATGGTTGTTCTCGAAGATAGACATCAAATCAGTCTATCACCATCTAAGAGTTCGACACGAGGATGTCTAGAAGGAGGATTTCAAATGTCGGTACAGACACTAGGAGTTATTGGTTATGCCATTTCGTGTAACCAACACCCCATCAATGTTCCTGGGACTCATGAAAAGGATATTCCAGCCATAACTTGATCACTTTTTCATAGAAATCATCTACGACATTCTGATCTACCCGACTACTGAGGAAGAGCATGCCTACCATTTTTGGGTTGTACTACACACACTCCCAGAGAACCAACATTATGGTAAGCTCTCGAAGTCCCAGTTTTGGATCGGAGAGGTTTACTTTTTTGGGACATGTCATCTCAGTGGCTGGAGTTATAGTTGATCCAGTTAATATTGAGGTGGAACTTGATTTCTATCCACCCAGGAGTGTCACAGACGTACAGAGTCTCCTTGGTTTTGCTGGCTATTACTGGAGATTTGTGCTATACTTTTCTAGAGTTGCAGCACCACTATCAGCCTTGACAAATAAGGGGATGTAGGATTACAAATAAATGATGTAGATGCTCAATATACAAGAGGGGGTGAATTTTATAATTTAAAAATTCCTTTGAAACCTTCAAATTTGGTTACAGATAACTATTTTTTCCTTAGATAAGGAAAATTATATGTTTAACAAAGTTAAACTATGAAAATTTCACAACACCTCTAATCACCAACTAGAGAATTGGAACCAATATTGACAATATAATATTCTACCTTAAAGCGTATAGAATCTAAACTAATTAGAGTACACGTGTAAGGAAATATAATAGGGTTATACTTTCCTTACAAAACAATATGCAGCAAAAAAACAAGTAGCAAAATAACAAGTAACAAGATATGAATCTTTTAGCCCAAAGAAGATGGTATCCAACAACCTTGGATAAAGGTCCCTTGATTTGTACATTCAAGCAAGTCTGTGTTACCCACACCAAGATAAGCCCTCGATACCAGGATCAGAATCTCTTTCTTTCTATCCTCGCAATTCCACAACTTCAAGGTAGTTGGAACCTCTGTCTTCCTCAGCAAGGAAGCCCCTGAACTTCATTGTAGTCGGCACCTATGTCTTCCTATCCCCGGAAGTCCTAGAATGCAATCACCAACATTCGGAGTCGCTCAAAGCAATATGAATGATTGGTTCAGTATGCACAAGGCATGAAAAGATTATCTCTCAAGAAATCACCTTAATAGCGTGTGTTCTCTAGATCAATCGACTTATTATTGAGCTCTTTCAAATGAGATCCTATTTATAGGTAAACTTCCAACGATCAGCTCCCTCTTCTAATGGTCATATTTTCCATGAAATTTGGAGGGACCTATACACGTGTAAATAAACCAACGGTTAATTAGAAACAGAATAGATGACATCATTTTATAACAGACCATGTATAACTGAATGCAAGACATTGTTTTGAAATGAAGCATATGTAAGTAAAAGCTAATAAATATTTAGGACTGTAAGAAAGTCAAAAGTTCGGAGTCTAACCAAAATGAAATTCAGAGTCTATGTTAAGAAATGTTTGGATTCTGTTTTATAGGAATTCGGAGTCTGGTTTCACCAGAGATCAGAATCTGAACATGCAGAGTTCAGAGTTGAACTACATAAGAGTTTGGAGTCGAACTTCATAAGAGTTTGGAGTCAAATTGTTTAAGAGTTCGGAGACAAACGACATAATAGATCGGAGACGAAATGCTTATGATTTCGGAGTTGAACTGCTTAAGAGTTTGGAGTCGATGTGCTTTAGAGTTTGGAGTCGAACTGCTTAAGAGTTTGGAGTCAAACTGCTTAAGAGATCGGAGTCGAACTCCTTAAGAGTTTGGAGTCAAACTTCATAATAGTTTGGAGTCGAACTGTATAAGAGTTCGGAGTCGAACTTCTTAAGAGTTCAGAGTCGAACATCTTAAGAGTTTGAAGTCGAACATCATAAGAGTTAGGAGTCTATAATTCGGATTGGAAAAACAGAATGCTCCAAATCATTACATTATATGGATCCGGTATTTTGTGTATGATTCCGGTTTTTTTACATAAGAAAATATGGATGCGTATAAGAAAATCTAGGTTAGTTTAAATTTCCTTGAAGAAGTAAATTTTCCTTATGAAGGTAAAATTTATATTTCCTTATGTATAAGGTGTTTGTGATTTTCAAAACAAGAAGGAATGGAAAAGTCATAAGGAAAACTTTATTGACTCAACAATCTCCCCCTTTTTGAAAAGCACAACCATCCTTATGAAAAAGAAAATAAGGACTTTGAAAATCTTCATTATACATTGAAATTAAACACTTTTCTCCCTTTGTTCATGGATGAAAGTGAATACAACTAACTCCCCCTTAGGAATTGAAATACTAAGGATTGTATTCTGAATTTTCAGAGTGATGTTTTCATTATTGTAAGAATGAAGAACTTTATAGTGGGAAACTCCCCCTTAGTTTCAGAATATTTTTCTTTGGAATTTTCCTTTCTCCTCCTTAGGAGTAGTTCTTTTTCCCTCTCCCCCATTGTGATTTTCATAACGAAATGAAGGGAATGGAAAAAAAATATGGTACCTGAAACATTAGTATATGACAAGATACAAACAACAAAATAATCATTTCATTAGAGTTGGAAAATTTTACAAAGAAAGACAATTACAACAAAAGATCAGAGTGAGTTCATTTTTCTTAATTTTCCTTCATAATGAGCTTCTTTAACATGGTTTTGAGTTTCTTTAAGTCTCTTTGGGCTTCCTCACCTTGCCTCTCCAGGGCTTTTTCCTTTTCTTATTAGACTTTTAAAGCATCTACCTGAGCCTCCAAAGCTTCTTTCTGGAATTTTATTATCTCATCTTGCTTCTCCATATTCTGATAAAACTCAATCCAGAAATCTCTTTTAGTTTTCCAATTCTGAGATACTGAGTTAATCTTCCCATTCATGTCCCTAATCTATTGATTTCGAGAATTTTTCCCTAGGGTCATCTTTTCATAAATCTCGTTAACCTTTTTATCCTCCATTTCAAAATAATTTTGATCTTCTGCCTGAAAACTCTCAAACTGAACTAAATCTTCATCAACTATCTTAGAACACTTGGTTATGTTACTGCATGATTTTCTATGAATATCATAATCTATAAGATAACTTTTCTGTTCAGCTTCCAACTTTACAAACTTATCCATGACCATGGATAAAGAATCTGATTTCTGATTCATAATTTGTTGCTGCATCTGGAATCTGGAATCTATTGTTGGAAAAATCCGAATTGGGTCCACCAACTTCCTCAGAGACTGAACCAAAAAATCATTCCCATGAGATGATGATTCTGAATCAGAAACATTTCTTGGAGACTGATCTTCTTCAGTTTGCACCAACGTTCTTCTAGAGGTTCCACCAACCTCTTTCTTCCTGATGAAATCTTTTATAGGTGTCTCCATGAGATTTTTCTTCCCCTTATCAGCTCTCAGTAAAGGATCCTTATTAAGGGATACTTCCTCGGATTCCGATACTTTAATGATCTGGTCTTCATCTGGTTTTTGTTTTTCTTTTCCTTCCTCAAGAAAATTCCTTTCATAAGATTCTTCCTCATCATACAAGACATTATCTTATTCTTCTTCTTGTTGTTGCTTGCTAGCTTCCTCATCTCCCTTTCCTAGAGTATCTAACTTTGTGGATTCATCCTTATCTTTATATTCCTGTACTTCCTTGATCAGGGTATCCAAATCATCACTCTCCTCCTCTTCTTCTTCTTATTCTTCCTCAACTTCTTCAGCAACTTCATCAACAACTTCTTTATCAGCTTCTTAAAATATTTATTTAACCTTAGATCTATCTAGAGAGTTATAGTTCTTAGCTGGAGTTTCTGGTAAAGCAGGATCAAGATCGAATGTTTCCGGAATGGGAAGCATTTCGGAAGCTAACTCTAAATATTTCAGAAAAGATTGAACCACTTCAGCTTCATACATCTTCTTTTTCAACTTCTTCTCCTTCGCTTGTTTCTCTAGCACCTCCACCGATTTTTCTTTCAAGGCCTTAGCCTCGGCAGGGTCCAGTCCGAATTGAGGATCCACTTCCTTCCTCATTTCATTATCTTCTGTTCACTTGGCTGCCACTTCATCCGTATATGTTTTCTGCTTCTTCGGCTTGGGGGGAGCATATTGAGTTTCCTTAGCCTGAGAAATTTCTTCTTCAGCAACGACTTCCTTATCCTTTATCCCCCTCCTTTGCTTTATGGATGGTTCTAGAGAGTGTGTGTCTTTCTGAGATGTCTTAACCTCTTCCATAGACAGAGGGTAAAATTCTCCGAATTCACTCGAAAAACCCATCTTCATCCTCTTGAGAGTATCAACACTGACTATCATGATCTTTCAATTCCAGATCTTTGATTTGGAGGCATCCATGAAGGATTCTAAGCACTGAACTATCAGCTTAGATAGTAAGGCAGGAAACACGATAATCTGAGCTCTTAAATTTCCTTCTTTGATATTCTTGGTCGTAACCAAGACATGCCTCATCAGATTTATCTTTCATAGATTTACCAAAAAAATCTAAGACATCTATATCACTTTTCATCAGATTGTCTTTATCACCTCTTCTTGGAACCAGAAAGCCTTGAACCCAAAGCTGATGAATTATATTGTTCGGAGTGAGATGAGAAATCATGATAGTTGAATCATCCTTAATCCCATGACACTTTAATGCCTTTTCCTTGTTGAAACTTCCTTGCATGTCAAAAATATTGTGTGAGAAGAATTCATCTTCTCCTTCAAATGAAAAACCAACCAAGCTCAAGGCCTTGGTGTAGGAAAGCTTATAAGTCTTCCCATAAGACTTTAAAGAAAACCACTCTCTTCCATATTCCTTTAGGAAGGAAACAGACTCGTAGAACTCGGTCACCAAATCATTATAAACCGGATCATGTTTATCTGACTTTTCTATTTAGACATCTTCCCATCCATTTAGCTTTATATTCTTTGAAATAAGGGAATCAAGCTTATAGAAATCCGGATGAACGAACCTTTACCTAAAGACTAACCACTTAGAGATTGGTTTCACAGTCGAAATATCTTCATATGTTGCTTCAACAGAAATTCAGAGTGACGAAATCTGAAAGATTCGGATCGTCTTTGCAAAGTTTGGAACTGGCCATAAGAAGAGAAGTAGGGCTTCGATACGCAAATGCTTGAAAAAACGATGTGGGACAAGTCTCGGGGTCCCCTTTATATAGGCAACGGATGTGGACGTTGGTCTTCCAAAAGCCATCTAATGGTTGAAAAAGCTTTGATCTGATCTGACAGTTGAGAACAATCCCTTATGAAAAACTTGACTCCTATCTTTTGATGTTTTTTTATAGAAAACAATCGGATTTGAAGAAAACTAGAATCTGATCTTTTAAAAACTAGGAAAATAACAGCAAGTAATATTTGATTATGAAAATAAAAATAAAGAAATCATAGCTTTCGGAGTGGCTAGAAACATTGTTCTTAATTGGTAATATTCCTTTCTAAAAAAATGAAAGTAACAGCACGAAAATATCGATACGAAAATGCCAGTCCCAAAATCTCCATTCCGGGAGTTCCAGTATGAAAAAATTCTGTTCCGGAGGTTTTCATTCCATGAATTTCAATACTGAACATTTTAGGTCTGGAAATTCCCATTCCGGAAATTTCAGTTTCAGAAATTTCCATTCCCAAAACTACACTTCCGAAAAGATTTAAAAACTAACTCTAAAAATTTTTAGTTATTCTAATTTGGAAAAACAGACTCTGAAAAAAAATTAGCTACACTAACATTCAAATGTACTCCCCCTATGAGGAGTTTATTGGTGTTAGGAGAATTTTCAACAAGAAATTAATGAAGAATGATTACCTTACTGTTATCATTCCTAACGTTTGTTTAATATATTCAAATTTATCTGAGGTTAATTATTTTTTGAAAATATCAGCATGTTGATCTTGCATTCTGATAAACTGAAGAATGATATCTCCTTTTTGAGAGTGATCCCTAAGAAAGTGATGCCTAATGTCTATGTGTTTTTTACGAGATTGATGTGTAGGGTTCTTCCTTAGGGAAATGGAACATGTGTTATCACACAAAATTTGAGTCTTAGAAAAACTCAGGCCATAATCTGTGAGTGTGTGTTGCATCCACAACACTTGAGCACAACAACTTCCAGCTGCTACATATTCAGCTTCAGCAGTAGAGAGTCGTACAGAATGTTTCTTATTGCAGGACTAAGAGACCAATGGATCTCCTAAGAAGTGACATGTTCCGGATGTACTCTTTCTATCGATTCTACATCCACCAAAATCAGCATCCGAAAATCATTTTAGAACAAAATCATTTCCAGATGTATAAAAAAATCCAAGATCCATGGTTCCATTTAGGTAGCGAAAAATTCTTTTTACGTCCATTATGTGAGATTCCTTAGGATTGGATTGATATCTTGCAAATAAGAATACTGAGAACATTAAGACTGGTCGACTAGCTGTTAAGTAAAGTAGACTTCCTATCATACCTGTAAACGATGTTTGGTCTACTAGTTTCCCAGCTTCATCAAGATATAAAGTGTTTGAGGTACCGATTCTAATACTTAAACTATTAGTGTTGTCATAACCATAATTTTTGAGAAGATATTTAATATACTTATGTTGAGATATATAGGTTCCTTTTGGTTTTTGATAAATTTGAAAACCAAGGAAAAAAATTTACTCACCCACCATATTCATTTCAAACTCATATTTCATTAAACATGAAAAATAATCAGTTAAAGATTGCTGAGTTGAACCAAATATGATGTCATCATCATAAATTTGAAAAATCATAACATTTTTCATATCTTTCTTTATAAAAAGGGTTAGATATTCATTTCCCTTAACATAGTTATTTTGAACCAAAAATCAGGTGAGTCTATCATACCAGGCTCATGGGGCTTGTTTAAGACTGTACAAAGCTTTTGTATGTCTGAATACATGATCATGATGTTTTGTATCTTCAATTCCAGGAGGTTGTTCAATAAAAACTTCCTCATGAACACAACCGTTAAGAAAATCACATTTCACATCCATTTGAAAAAGTTTAAAATTGAAGAATGTTGTAAAGGCAAGTAGAATATGAATAGATTCAAGTCCAACTACTAGAGCATAGGTTTCTCCATAGTCTATTCTCTCTTTCTGATTATAGCCTTTAGCAATGAGTCTATATTTATTCCTTACTATGCATCCATTTTCATCACACTTGTTTCTAAAAACCCATTTTACTCCAATAACAGAAGTTTCCTTAGGTCTTTCAACCAAGGTCCAGACTTTATTCCTCTCAAATTCATTTAGTTCATCTTGCATGGCTTTGATCCAGTCATCATCACCTAAAGCATCATCAGTGCTTTTTGGTTCTAATTGGGAAAGAAATTATAGATGTTCTATTTCATTTCGTAAGTAACTTCTACTCCCTAAATGTTTATTTAAATCCCCAATGATTCTATCACTGGGATGATTCTTAAGAAACACCAGATTTGGGTTTTGTAAAACCTATTAATCAAGATAGGGTAGAAAGTCTTCTGGGGTAAATGTTTCAGAATAATCTTCTTGAAAATTTTCTTTATCAGAAGGATCTTTTATCATAGGTTGACAATCAGTTTTTTAAAACACATCCGAGGATATAGGTTGGGGTGGTTTTAAAACGAAAGGATCTGATTCATTAAATTTTACATGCACTATTTCTTCAACAGTACAAGTATTTTTATTGGAAGCACTATATTCCTTAGATGTTGTGGAGTATCCTAAGAAAAACCCTTCATCATATTTTGGTGCGAATTTTTGTAAATTATCTTTTGTATTTAGAACGAATACTTTGCAACCAAAAAACATGATGTAGAAAAGTCTTGGTTTTCTACCGTTCCATTACTCATAAGGAGTTTTATTAAGAAATGGTCTAATGAAAACTCGATTTATCGTATAACAAGAAGTACTTAGATCTTCAGCCCAGAAATGTCTAGCTATAGAATATTCACTAATCGTTGTTCTAGTTATCTCTTGAAAATTCTATTTTTTCTTTCAACTACACCATTTTGTGGAGGAGTTCTAGGTGCTGAAAAATTGTGAGTAATACCTTTTCTATTACAAAAAGTTTCAAACTCATAATTTTGAAATTCTCCTCCATGATCACTATGGATGGTTTTCAGTGGAAGATTTTTCTCATTTTTAACTTGTTCTCTAAAACTTTTGAAATAAGAAAAAGCTTCATACTTCTTTGCTAGAAAATAGACCCAAGTGAATCTGGTGTAATCATCAACTAAAAAAAACATATAGTATTTACCTCCAGTAATTCCCGTTTGTGTTGGACCAAAAAGATCCATGTGCACTAACTGTAATGCATCAGTCGTTGAGACTTCACCAATTGATTTAAAACTAGATTAATGTTTCTTTCCATATTGACATGGATCAAAAACATTAGAAGAATCAAATCTAAGCTCTGGTAGATCCTTAACTAGTTTCTTCTTAAAAAGTTTACATAAATTTATAAGGTTACAGTGACCTAGACTTCTATTCCATAACCAGTAATGATATTCCATTGCACATAGGCAAGGTAAATCATGACTCCTGAGGTCTTCTATGACCAAAGTGTAAAACTTCTCTTGCCTATTGGCTGAGAGAATAAATTCTTCCTTGGAATTGTGTACTAATCACTTATCATTACTAAAATTCACAAGGTAACCTTCATCACATAATTGACTTATGCTAATGAGGTTGTGCTTAAGACCTTTAACAAATAAAACATTTGAAATCAACGTTTTACCTGGAAGAACAATATTACCAATACCAACAATTTCTCTTTGATAATTATATTCAAAAGTTACCTTTCCTCCTATCGTTTTGATAATCTTTTAAAAATAGATTTTTTTACTAGTCATGTGCCGGGAACATCCACTATCCATGTACCATGTATTATTTTGGATACTTCCTTTATCTTCCTGAAAACATGAAAATAAGTAGACTTTCGGAATCCAAACTTGCTTGGATCAGAGATTTCTAGACATCAAATTTTTTTGGAACCCACACTTTCTTAGAAAATCGGCTTTATGAAAACCTAGAGATTGGGTTTTATTTAATGAACAATTCTTCGCCCAGTGACCACCACATTGACACTTGGTACAAAATGGGGCACTCTTTGGAACAAAGTAATTGTTACTAAAATTTGGTTTAGCATGGGTTAAACCAAATCTGTATTTGTTTCTCAAAGGTCGTATTTGAGAATACATTTTATCAAAATTTTCTTTACCATGGGTAAAGTTTGATAAACACTTCGTTAAGGAAGAAATTTCAGACATGAGTTTTATAACCAAGTTTTTATCTTCAAAATCCATAGATTTAGAACTAGAGCTAGGCTCAAAGATACATTTATTAGAAATTAATTTTTCTAACTCTTTATGATGTTTGTTCTTCTTAGAACATACTTCCTAAAGATTATTTGAAATATTTAAAAAATCAGAATTTTTCCTATCGAGATCTTTAGAACGATCTGATATTTCTTTTGTAAGAATAGAATTCCTAGATTTTTTCTTATCACGTTTTTATTGAGTATAGAATTCTCAATCTCTAGACATTCATCAAACCAAGAAACTTCTTCATAGGTAGGTGAAGTATTTTCTTCATCAGAAGAGGATTATTCATATGAATAGTTCTAATACTTACTATCATTAGAATTTAAAGAAACATTGGTCAATGATTCCGCATTTCGTACCTTATCCATAAAACAATGATTGTTAATGGGTAATCTGGTTATAAGAACAATATTAATATGTCCCAAAGATTCATAATCAGAATATTCGTCTGAAGAGTCACCACCATTGGCACTCCTGGTTTCATTTTCTTTCAGAACATTCTTAGCTTTGGTCTTGTAATACTTTTTTCTATTCCTCTAAAAATACGTTTCTTTTCTTTATTTCTTTTTGATCAAAGGGTAATCTGGACTAATATATCCATCTCTCTTGCATTCGTAACAAGTGACATCTCCATCTTTCCTGTCTTTCCTTTCCTTTTTCTTATATTTGGATTTAAAATTTCTCTGTCCAGCTATCTTGTTCATTCTTCGATCAAGATTTTCTTACTCAATTTCTAAGATTTTACATTCACTAGAATCTGATTGAATAACCACCTTCTTAGATTTGGATCTGGTTACTTTTTCAGAAGTTTTATCTTTTATATGATTTGATGTTGTTGTAAAAGCGACAGTACCATTCCCATTCTTCTTTTTGATGTTGTCATCATCTCTCTTCATTCTTGTTTCATCTTGGAGAAGACTTCTAAATAGATCATCAAGAGAAATTTGAGTGACCTTCTTATTCTCATCTATAGCTGTTCTCTTTTATTCCTACTCATTTTGCATATTATCAATTATCTTATCCACAAGGGCTTCATCATCTAAGACTTTTTCTCCCATTGACTGTAAGTTGTTGACTATAGTCACAAACCTCTTTTGAAATTTACAGATTGGTTCTACATAAGGAAAATTGAAACCATGGTGTTCTTCTCTAAGAATAGCTCTACTAGTTTCAATCACATTAGAAGTGCCAAAGTGTGTAACCTATAACTTCTTCCAGATACAATTAGCTGCTTCACAAGAAGAAATTTGGATATATATATTTCTAGTCATTGAACATCGTATAGTATTGTGTACCTTATAATTGAGTTGATACTCTTGCTTTTCCTGGTTAGTGAAGGTTCAATCTTCCTTATCAGGAATTTTATAATCACCAGTAAGCATAACGAAATTATCCACTCCAGTATTGATAATAAAAGTCTTCATTCGATCTCTCCAGTACTCATAGTCATTACCATCAATGATTGGTGGTCTTGTGGGGTTTAGATTTTCAATAGAAACAACATTGATTCCTTCCATTCTTAAAAAAAATCTTGGGAACCAAACTAGTTATTAGAAAAAGTTAATAACCACAAAGTTTGGAATGAAAATTTGGAATGATAACGTTTGGAACAACAAAGTTCAGAAAGAAAAAGTTCGGAATGATAAAGTAAACATTATAAGAAAGGATGAAGAACAAGGAAAAGATGAGTAAGAAAAACCTATATGTGAGTATAAGTATTTCTGAGACCTCCTCTAATACCAATTTTAGGATCGAAAATAAATTATGTAGATACTCAATATACAAGAGGGGGTGAATTGTACACTATAAAAATTCCTTTGGAACCTTCAAAGTTGGTTTCGGATAACTATGTTTTCCTTCGATAAGGAAAATTCTATGTTTAACAAAGTTAAACTAATCAAATTTCGCAACACCTCTAATCACCAACTAGAGAAATGGAACCAAGATTTACAATATTAGATTCTACCTTAAAGCATATATAATCTATACTAATTGGATTACATGTGTAAGGAAATATAAGAAGGTTGTACGTTCCTTAAAATACTATATGCAGCGAAAAAACAAGTAGAAAAACTACAAGTAAAAAGATATTAATCTTATAACCAAAGGAGAAGGGTATCCAACAACCTTGGATAAAGGTCCGTTGATTTATACTTTCAAGTAAGTCTGTCTTACCCAAACTAGGATAAGCCCTCAATACATAGATCAGAATCTCTGTCTTGCTATCCCCGCAAGCCCTCAACATCAAGGTAGTTGGAACCTATATCTTACTCAGCATGGAATCCCTCGAACATCAAGGTAGTTGGCACCTCTGTCTTCTTATCCCCGGAATTCCTCGAATGTAATCACCAACATTTAGAGTCGCACAAAGCAATCTGAACGAGTGGTTTAGAACACTCAAGGCATGAAAAGCTTCTCTATCTATAAATCACATTTACAGTGTGTGTTCTCTAGATCGATCGAATTGTTATTGAGCTCTTTCAAATGTGATCCTATTTATAGAAAAACACCCAATGTTTGGATCCCTCTTCCAACTGTCATATTATCCATGAAATTTGGAGGGACTTGTACACATGTAACTCATCCAATGGTTAATTAGAAACAGAATAGATGACATCATTTTATAATAGACCATGTATAACTGAATGCACGAAATCATTTTGAAATGAAGAATATGTATGTAAAAGCTAATCAATATTTTAGAGTGTAAGGATTCCAATAGTTCAGAGTCTAACCAAAATGAAATTCAGATTCTTTGTTAAGGAAAGTTCGGATTCAATTTTATTGGAATTCAGAGTCTTGTTTCACCAGATAACGGAATCTGAACTGGCAGAGTTCAGAGTCAAACTACATAAGAGTTCGGAGTCGAACATCATAAGACTTTGGAGTCTAACTGTTTAAGAGTTTGGAGACGAACTTCTTATGATTTCGGAGTCGAACTGCTTAAGAGTTCAGAGTCGAACTGCTTAAGAGTTCGGAGTCTAACTGCTTTAGAGTTCGGAGTCGAACTGCTTAAGAGGTTGGAGTCAAACTACATAAGAGTTCGGAGTTGAAATCCTTAAGAGTTCGATGTCGAACAGTATAAGAGCTCAAAGTAGAACTGTTTAAGAGTTCGGAGTCGAACTGCTTAAGAGTTTAGAGTCTAACTGCTTAAGAGTTCGGAGTTGATCTTCATAAGAGTTTGGAGTCCAGAATTCAGATTGGGAAAACAGAATTCTCCAAATCATTACATTATAAGGATCCGGGATTTTGGGTATGAATCCGGGCTTTTTTACTTAAGAAAATATGGTTATGTATAAGAAAATATATGTTAAGGTAAATTTCCTTGAAGAAGTAAATTTTCCTTATGAAGGTAAAATTAATATTTCCTTATGTATAAGGTGTTTGTGATTTTCAAAACAAGAAGGAATGGAAAATTCATATGAAAAACCTTATTTACTCAAATGGGAAACCCTACATATGGTCAGAGAGATTCCAACATAGCTTTCAGGAGCTAAGGCATAGGCAGACTAGTACCCCAATCATGAGGCTTTTAGAGGAAGGTGTAGGGTACGTAGCCTACTACAATGCATCATGGAACGAACTCGGGTGTGTCAGGTTACAGGAGCGAGTAATGACCACATATGGTTCTCGGTATCTATAACGACATGAGAAGAACTACGCTACCCATGACCTGGAGTTAGCAGCCGTCGACTTGGCCTTAAAGATGTGGTGACATTATCTTATGGTAGAGCGTTTTTTCCTATACTATAATCACAAGAGTCTCAGGTATATCATTTCTCAGAAGGACCTAAAAACATGACAACGATGATGGCTTGTGTTCCTCCCTGACTATGTATTTGATATAGTTTATACTACAATGAAAGGGAACATTGTAGCAAATGCACTCAGCAAAAGATCCGGTATACAGATCCTAGAGAGGCGATAGAGCCGCTGGCTGCCTTTCAGATATTCTATGTGGATAGAGACGTAGTAGCGTTTATACAGTCTCTTACTATCACTCCCCCACTTCATATGTGGGTCAGGGAGGCACAACATGGGGACGCTGACGATGAGGCACGACATGCTCAGATATCCAGAGGACAGAAACCTAATGGATTTTATGAAGGTGGAGAGAATGTCATCCTCATTAGAGGATGTACTACACTTCAGGATGAAGTGTTGAGGGAGATCCACCATACCCTCTAGGGGTACATCCAGGAGTGGAAACGATGTACCAGGACCTTTCACGACTGCCCATGTGGCCATGTATGAAGAAGGCAGTAGCAGATTTTGTCTCTCGATGCCTCACTTGCCAACAGGTGAAGGTAGAGCACCAGGTACCAGCAGGTATGGATTAGACTTTAGAGGTCCCATAATGGATGTGGGTTGGGATATCTATGGACTTCATGAGAGGACATCCACATACATCCATGGGTCAGGACTCGATTTGGGTGATCGTTGACCGACTCACCAAGTCGACCCACATCCTACCGCTTAGAGAGTAGTGTTCAGTAGAGAGCTTGGGATCCATCTATGTGTTGGATATTGGGTGGATACATGGAGTACCTTAATCTATTGTCTTCGATATTGATGCACAGTTGACATCCCAACTATGGAAGGGGTTGCAGGAGTCTTTGGGGACGCAGCTTCATTTGAGCATCACCTTCCATCCTCAAACGGATGGTCAGACTGAGCGGACCATTCAGAACCTTGATAACATTCTACATTCATGATTCCTCAACTTCAGTCACAGCTTTCAGGATCACTTACCTTTGGTGGAGTTTAAATACAACAACACCTATCACTCCACCATAGGAATGGCACCTATTGAGTCTTTATATGGGTGACCTTGTAGATCGCCCTTGTGCTAGACAGACCCTAAGAAGTCAGCACTAGTGGAACCATAGATGGTTTGAGATACCAACGAGAAGGTGTAGATCATCCCGGAGAAGATGAAGACTACACAGAGTAGGAAGAAGTCGTATGCTGATAGGATATGGAGATCTCTGTAGTTTAAGGATGGCGACCATGTCTTTTTATGGGTCTCGCTTCAATGAGGTCAACAATGATTTGGATGAGGTGGAAAATTATCTCCGAGATTAATCAGACCTTTTCAGGTCCTCAGTATAGTTGGGGAGGTGTCTTACCACTTAACTATTCCACCTCAGTTGCAACGGGTGCACGATGTCTTCCAGGTATCTTAGTTGAGGAGATACGTGAAAAACCCTTCTCACATCATCGACCATTGAGAGTTGGAAGTCGATGATGGGGTGACTTTTATGAAGGATACAGTGGAGATTAAGGATCGATTAGAGCAGGTCCTACATGGACGGTCGATACGTATGGTGTGCATTCTCTAGCAGCATGGTAACCTCCATGAGAGAAAATGGGAGCGGGAGTCATAGATTCTTACTCAGTACCCCCACTTGATCCCTTAGTTATAGTTGTAGCTTATGGGGATATAAAGCCTTGGGGTGGGTAGAATGTAAATACCCAGAATTTCTGTGGGAATTTTGTTTTTTCTAAAATACATGGGAATTATAAGAGTCCGTGAAAAATGATGTCGCATGATTATGAGGCCCGGTGTTCCCAGAATCAATTTCTGAAGTTTTTTTCGGGTGTGTTCAGTAATCGTACGAGTGGGATTTTATAACCTTTGAACCAATGCTCAGAACTAAAATCTGAGGGCAATATTGAACTCACATCCCCATTATTAGCTTAAGAATACTTTCACTTCGACAACAGTGAGTCGAGGATAAAAGATATTTTTTGGGTTTTCGTGGAAAGTAATAATTTAATGAGAGCATCAAATTATTTTATTTGAGATGCCAAGTGGGTGATTGGAGGTTAAAACCTCCTCATGGAAGTTGGAGGTGGGACCACAACACCTTAATCTCCCATGAGAGGTTATGGTGGTGGGGGCCACCAGAACATAACCTCTCGCGAGAGGTTACGACATGGAGACCACACGGGGCTTAACCCCTTATTAATGGAAGAGAGTAAAACCTCCCAACTCTCCCTCATTAATGAGGGAGACACTCTAGACTTTCCCTTTAATTAAATTATTCATACTCCCATTATTAATTTTTTCCAAACCTTCAGATTAATTAGATGGAGCAATGTAATTAATTCATTCTTTTTGAATTCTTTCCAACAAATTAATATATACTGTAATATATTATTTTATCTCAAAATTGGCATGTGGGTGGAAATTTGGGAAGAGGAGAGCGTGGGAGGATTAGAATTATAACAATTAAGAATGAAGAACATCAGCGACGATACTTCTTCGACATCTTCACCGAACACCTACCGACATGGAGCATCTTACACAACCAACGCAACATGGTATTGGAAGCATGCGGTAGACGCAACAAACGACGAACTACTTCATCTTCTTCTAGTGAAATCAATGTCAATGACCTAAAATCGAAGGTAGGGGTTTTATTTTTCAATTATGCATTTTCTTTTCTCATCTTCGGTTTGAATGGAATCGATGTGGAAATTGTAAAATAGTTTTTTTTCATTGTACTTCATCAATGAACCAATTGATACAACCCTAAACACGGAGGGTGTGGTCCAAACCAACATGGACCGACCCATAAGCCGATCTTGTTTATGATGAATTTTGGAATGGTGATGAGGCGATGGAATGATGAAGGCAGCGACGACAAAGGATACGCTACCCGTGGTCTCCTCAAACCACACAGCCCCCATGGTGCTCTAGTGCTCCTGGTCGAACACTCCTGGCCAGCGGAGGCCCGAGCCACGCCGAACCGGCCTCCCCGGCCGCCTTCCAACTGTTGGCCAGCCTCGTCATGCCCTACCCAACCATACTCCATCTTCCCACCTGTCAGAATCCACGCGCACCCCGTGCGCCTCCTTGAGCCGGCCCAAGCCGTGCCGCACCGGCCAGCGTGGCCACCTAGAAGCCGACATACCACCTGACGGCCTCCGTGCTCGCGTGCCTCCCCGAACCAGCCAGCACCGGCCCGATCCGCGCTGATCTGGCTAGCCTGGATAGCACCCAGTCGCTGGCCTTCCTGGCCGCACCATACCCAGCCGAACGCCATCAGCCTGCATACCAGTCTCCGCTGGCGCCCCGTGCGACTCCCTGAACAAGCTCGCATGCCGGCCTCTACGCACATCGCGTTCCTCCCGGCCGAGTCGGTTTCTCGTCCTCCACGTGGCCCCACGGTCATGCTGGTGCCCCGACCCCCTCGCGACTCCCTAGCCAAACCAGCTCTGCAGCACCCTCCTGGCCGAGCCGTGCTGGGCTGCCCCCTCGCGGTACTCCAGGCCGAACCTAAGAGGCTGGCATACTCAATGGGTCAGGCCAGACCCAACAGGTCTAACCGGGTCAACCGAGGCCGGGTCGGTCGAACCAGGTCAGGCGAGACACGATCCCACCACTACCCTTTACATTATTTTGTCCATATCTTTGGCACCTTACGACTGTTTGATGAATCGTTAGCGACACTAGTTTTCATGGGGCGCGATAGTCCCTTTGACTATACCCCACTGGAGATCGGGGTAATTTTGAGATACGGTCAGGTCAGATCGTCCATGAATCCAACCGGGCCCCCGAATCTAAAAGGATAATAACTCATATACCGGGCATTCGGTTGACGCGTCATCTGTTGCGTTGAGACCCATATGACGTGGCAGACCATTGAGATACTTCTTCGTGGAATTTGATGACAGTTGGAGCATCAACTAGTAGCTTATGGAGTGGATCCACCTGATGAAGGGCGTGCGTAGTGCAGAGACTGAGTAGCAAGCTGAGACCTGATGACTTCTGAATGATTCGACTAGAAGTGTTTCGACTAACACAGTGGGAAGCGCCTTGGTGTCACGTGAGACCCATGGTGGAGAGTGCCTCGGTTTGAGTGTGGTAGAACCACGGTACTCAACAAGAGTTGTACCTCAGCAAGATATTATGAGCAGCGTCTCTGTGTCAGCGCGGTAGACCCACGGTGGGGAGCGCCTTTGTGGGAGCACGACAGACCCACGTTACTCAACCGTAGGAGTACCTCAACAGTCCAAGGTTTGTGGGAAGCGCCTCTGTGTGATGCGGTAGGTCAACAATAATCGATTGAAGATGAGTCCTCCAACATCCATGGTTTCGATAATAAAAAACATGGATTTAGCTGATTTTGTAAGTTTTTGTGTTTACATCATGATTGAGACAGATTGCATGATAACTTAGGTATATGTTTGGTGATATACCTAAGTGGGGTTATCTGTTGATTTTATTCATTTTGATTTATCCTTGTTGGATTTTGTGAGACCTTGTGGGTCTTGGGGTCCCTATTGAGTATCGTTATACTCACCTCAGCACGGGTTATTCCCTCACCTCATTGTGTTGGTTGTAGAAGATAGACAACGCTGACTGATGATTAGAGTAGAAGGACTGTACGGGACCCACTGGTGGACCATAAGATGAGTCGGAACATGGATTAGACAGAAATTCGTGGGGTTCTGAGGAGGATATATGTACCTACACTTCATGTAGGAATTCTTGGAGGATAACCCAATAGATTCTTTACTTTTCTTCAGTTTTACTTGTATTTCAGTTGTACAAGTTTTTCATTTGTACTTGTTTTTTAGTGGTACTTGTACTTTCTTGTGGGGCTTGTATTTCTGTCCCCTTTTACTTTTCATCACTCCTTTGTATATAGTTTTTCTTGGTATTTTACTTCCATATCGTACTCTATTGTGTGTTTTTACACATTATAAAGACAATGCCTTCCTAGTTTTAGTGATCTACACCTTTGGTGCTAGTTTCCAACCCCTGGACTGTCGAAGCCGGCTTGGGGTAGTCACACCACGAGCGTGGGGGGGTGAGTCGAGACAATGTATCATATAATATGAATGTTCAATGTTGTTTGTGACACTTAACCAAAAAATTGTTTAAGTGTTTTAATTATTTATTCTTATAAATTTTTTTCAATTGTGTCCTTGTTTTTTAAGGGAATTATATGGAGATATATGTTTTAAAATGGAAATTCCTGAATATTCATTTAAAAATAAAACATCTATATGATACACTTTCACTGTATAAACTTTTTTTAGATGTTTTAAATAGTTTTTTTAAAATGAATTAGATACCTTATGAATTAAAATGAATTTTTATGAGTTAAATGATGAAAATTTAAACCTTATGTTTGTTTTTTTACATGGATATTTAGTGGGTCAGCCAAATATATATTATAAAAAGGGTTCAACCACATTTTAGCTCACAGGCGAGCCTAATATATCTTATACAAAGGGTTGTGATTGGTTAGAGCACATGAACATCTAGTGAGACTTATATAACATAAATTATGGGTGTTCCCTAGTATATCTCTCTAAATCATTGGTTATTCTAGTGGTGGAAATCAACTCCATGGTTATTACCTCTATATGGGTGATTATAAGACTGATTTGGTAATCATGTCTTAAGGCACCTACATGAATTTGTATCTTGCAATTATGTTTTTTAGAAAATGTTTTTATGGGTTTTCATTTTTTCACTAGACTAATGATTTACATTCATTATGTCCCTTAATGAGATTTTTTGTTCATCCCATGTTTTAAAATTTATTTCACAAGTATTAAAATTTGTAACGACAAATAACATTATTGGATAAATGGATTGAAAATGTTTCATGAAAGGAAATCATGTATTTTGTAAAAGGGTTTCCATTAGTTGAAAAAGTGGGTACCTTGTTTAATTATCCACTTGTAATGTACATGATTACTATGCTAGAGTTTTTTTTACTATTTCACAAAATATATAAACGGAAATGATCTTCTATTGTGAATTATTGTTCAAAACATCTAGAATATATAAAATTTCTAGACAAATCATTATTCAAAGAATCTATGAAATATCTTCCGTATTAGTTTATTTATTTAGTGGAATGTTACTTCAGTTATTTAACATTACATATTGGGTATTGAATTTTTCATAATTTTAGTGAGTTTATTGAATAATTGATTAGATAGTTAAATTTCCATTATGATTATATTCATTGATTCATTATTGTTTCTATTGTACATAAAATTGTTTAGTATTTGAGATCACCCTTATTATGATTTCATTATACATGATTACATAAAGTGTTCTAATAAATATATGAAAGAATACACTTGATAGAATAATGTTATTATTATAAAACAAATATGTTAAAATGTTGTGTTTAAAAAGAGTAGTGAATGTTTTGGTCTATTGGGAAGCGATATACTTGTACTATGTGAATATATAATAGTATTATAAAATCATATTTGTGATTTCTAGGGTTGGTTATCTATAGTTGGTATCAAAAAAATGTTTAATAAAAAATTGGGGAACAAGATTATGGTAATAAATGATTAAGGAAACATAAAACTTTAAAATATATTGAAAATATTTTCAGGTAAACCATGGTTATGATTTAAATGTTAGTTATAACTATTTTTCAATTTATGCTAAGTGTTTCAGTAGATTTCGGTATAGATATAATGTTTCATAATGATTTTATCTAATTTACTATATTACATTTTTTAGAAATAGAAACTAGTAGAAATAATGGGAACCTCCCCAATACACATGATCCAATGAGTAAGAAGGAAGTTTATGTTATGGTTTAAATAAAATATTTCAAAAGAAACTAGTCTCCCAAAAATTTTCTACATATGATAACATAGTTTCATGTTTTAATGAGATAGATAATGAATTACCCTTTTATTTTATCATTGAATGGAAGAAATATAACATAATTATTTCTTGTAAAATGACTGATAAAGTAAGGACGGAAAAATTTAACATTCTTACATGTGATAACGCTAAAAAGAATCATCCTAGAAAATTCATGAATTGATTGACAGTTTCGTAGAAGTACAGAAAAATAGTTCAAAATTAAATATAGTGGAAATGGAATAATGAGAATACAATTATTCAGTGCTTCATAACTATTTAACTGGGTCACAATTCAAATGAATGCTCGAATAAAAATGGATTATATATCAGGAAAGGACAATGAATCATGGAAAAGTATATAAACTTAAAAAAATGAATCTGATTGATTAATTTAATTATTATTGGACTAAATAAAGGGTTCATTTGTATTTTTATCCAATATTTAATGAATATATAAATTATTGAATGAATAATGATTCTACTGCAGGAATATTTCATTAATTATTTTAGAAAAAATGTTTTCTCATTGAGACAACCAAGAAAATTTGATCAGTGGAAAGTAGATCATATGGAAAACACATGATTGAACAAAGAGAAACCTTAATATATCTTTGATTATTAATAGATGTTTTTTGTGATTTTAGTGTTTATGTTGGGTTTACAACATGTATTGATTTAAGACATGTACAAAAGAATTTATTATTAGAAGCATTATTGTCTCCATTAAGGTCTTATGATTACTATGAAATTCATATATTAGGTATGTGAAAAAAGAGATAAATTATATAGTTTGGAAAATCTAATGAAAATATTTATTCTGTAAATTTATCTATGTTATTGTAATATAGAAATGGATATATGTATTTTGGATACGTTATAAAGTTGCAATAGATTATTTTGACCATTAGATATCATTATATGATTTATTGGATTTCATGTTCTAACTTTTTGGGATACGTTAAAAATTTATATGAAAAAGGAAATATGTAACTCTCGAAATATTTAAAAATAGAATTATTATTGAATGCAGGAATCCCCAAGTCTCAAAATATACCACTTCTTTATAACCTAGACAAGTAAACATATGATTGTCACTTCTGTGATGTGAATTTTGAAAATATGACATACACGGTTGTGGTGAGTAAGTTATATGGAGTCTGATAAGAAATACATAATTTATGTGAATAGTATCCTACGCTAATGAAAAGTAACATACCCTTATGAGTAGTGATATGATATAATGAATAGTATTCTTACCTATGATATTATATATATAATTTTCCAGTTGGAGTTTGATATATCTATGTCTTGGAATAAGTAAATACATGTTTTAAAACTATTTTTTAAAAAAATTATTATTTAAATTAATTACAAAATATTAATATTTAGGAATATTTTTTTTAAAAAAACAAATTCATTTATTGATTCATCATGTTGAAAAATGGTTTGGGTGAGTTTTTTGGATTTTTTTAAATACTTGAATTGTTTTTTATAGTGAAATACCATAATTTGAAAATAAGAGAAATGCACAAATTATAAAGTCATGTATGATGTTTTGATGATATAAGAACAATTGATTCAGATTCACATGAAATAATTACTATTATATGGTAGGGAAGAGACACTATGTATTATCATGTGGAGAAATAATAAAATCATGAATACCAAATTGAGAAATCCCCTCTCCCATCCACTATAAAAACCCCCCATCACTCCCTATTTTATTCACTCCTCTCAAGCCTAGTGCCTTCTCCAAATTCATTCCTAATATCCTCCAAACCACAAATTCCATGTCCAACTAGCCTTTTTCTCTTAAAAATTCCAATACATCTCCCTTAAGGAGGCTTTCACAGATGTTTAGTTCTAGAGGGAAATTTATCTTTTCATTTACTTGTCTTTCCGTTCAAGTTCATTTGTTTTCTTTTTCTAATATTCACCCTCCTTATCCAAACATTGTGATGACTCTAGTACCATACATGTAGTATAATGTGGTCATGATATCGGAATATGTTATCATCATATCTTCCTTTTACCTTCTTTTATACTAGTAGTAAGAACACCATCAGAGATGTGTCAATTTACCATATTCAAAGGACGATGAGCATTTGATTTCTATTAATATTCTTAATTATGTTCATGAAACCATTCTTATTATGGTTGAAATAGATAATTATATATGTAATATACCCTATTTAATGTTCTGTATTCCCTTTGTAGAAATGGAATTATGTTATAATGAAAAATGAGTTCGTTATACTCAAAACCCACAAATTAACTCAAACATTTATCATTATATATCTATAAAATAATTCCGATTCATTGTATTTTAACAAATTATATAAATGACCAATAACACCTATAAATGATAGTAAATAATATTTTAATTCAATTATGGAGATTTACTTCCATTCCACAAGAATTCCACTACTTTAGATCATGTGTACAAATTATTAAAATAATGAAAACGAACACTGAGGAACAACAAAATTCAATATAATAACTTATCAATATGGTAATAATTGAAATAAAAACTGGTATTATAAACTAAATACACATCTAATGGGTTCTATAATTAGTTATTAATCTTTATAATATCATATTCCAGGACCTTATGTTCAATAGCATAACAAATTAGTACTTGAGGTAAGTGGTTTCTTTATCTCAATTCCATTTTTTATGGTTTCCCGTATTCACTATTAATACATATGTATGGTGTATATATAATTCCCATTGATTTAAAATATGATTAATATATTTATTTTCATGTTATTAAATATATCATTTTAATATTATTAAATTTGGGATATAATAATCGATCGATTACATAGTGGTAAGGGTTTTTCCACCCGAACCCCCACTTTCATTCGTGTTACTTTTATTGTCTAATTATCTCCTAAAATCTCTTGTATATTATTTTGTACTCCAAAAAAATTCTGTGTGAGTGATATATATGTGTTCAAAAACTAGAATCATTCCTTATTTTTTTGTAGTTACATGTTTTAAAAGGAACATTCAAAAAAAATTGAAATAAAAACTCGATTTAAGGGATATTTCCAAATTCTTACACATTTTCATGTATACACAAAAATCATTTTTAAGACACCATTAGTTTTATAAAAAAACTCATTTTATAATAAAATATTATTTTGGATAATTTATGGATTTAATATAATAATTGTGCCTTTCCACTTTAAAATTCTCTTTAATACATTCATTAAAATGTTCTAAAATGCTTTTTTATAATTAATATTAAGAACTCCTATTACATTATTTCACTTAGTGGGTCATAATTCATGACTAAAATATAATTTCAATGTCCTATTATTTTATTATATGGGATATTATTGTTTTAAATATTATTTAATGGAAAATATAAATGAATTTCCAAAAGGAATCTTCATTCTAAAGTAAAAAAGATTTTTCTCATTTCTCATCATCTTTTGTGAGATATATGTCTTACTAACCAATTATTTATATCTTGTGGTGTATGTAATGCCCTTTGGTATATCACATAAAGAGTGTCCTTATTTCTAATGATATTATAATTGATAATGATTTGACATTTTCATGGTGGCATGGGACACTTTGGAATGATTAAGGATTATTTTCTCCAGAATTTGTCAACTGTTTCAATTTTAAATATATTTGTCTATGTCAACATCCTTTGTTTAATGTTTTAATTTATTGAGGATTTTCTATTATTATGTCATCTTTGATATGTTTTTGAAGGGTTTTTGGTTATTCTGACTATTGATATTATATTTTGATATCATTCACCTTATTATTCGGAATGGTTAGTGTTGATGATCAATGATTGGAGAATGTTATGTACATTTCATATGTATGTGTCAATATAAATGTAACTATTGATTATGATCACCCATTTAATTTTTGGAATGCATTGGACATAGTAAGTGTTGGGTGGGGCTTTCTATATATCCCTCGGTGCAGCAGTTGGTCTCATGAGGCAAACAATGGTCTTTGCATAATGCCTTGACAAAATGATTATTTATGGTCTTGGCATGAGGCCTTGATGGTATGGTTATATTGTCTCGCATTATGATTTCCATCATTATGAAAATTTAATTTATGGTACATTTTTTATTTGAATAGTATAATACACATTGTTAGGTTTATTTATGCCATTACATACTCATCTCTTATTCCTGCCAAAATGTGTTCATGTTTTTATTAAAGGCCCGTGTTTTTATGTATTCAACATGCCTAATACTTATGTTATGATATCTTCTGTTGTATTGTGTATTTATATTGAGTTTTTGATCTCACCCCTTTCATTTATTTTTCCTTCCCTAGGTTAAGAAGAAGTGATCATTTATCGAGTTTTCATAGATGCAGTTTTTTTGCTTTTGTTATGTATCATTTTTTGATTCATTTCAAAATGTAAAGTGGGTTCTATTTGTGTATCTAGTTTCTTCAAGACACCAAAACTAATCATTCAATAATAATTATTTTTCCTTATTTATATACCAATTTAATTAAATAAGTCACCGGCCTTGGGAAACTCAGTTTGGGTCCTTACAATTGGTATCAATGGATGTTTAGTATAATCCTTGGGAACTATATTTAAAAAACGTAGGTTTGGGAATAAAGTGCTAAGATGGAATTTGATGATAAACAAATAAAAAAATCCTTGATTTATGGTAAGTAATATATTATGTGGATCATTCTATAAATTGCATCCATGTCTAGATTCACACAAGTAGAGGTGGATCTGGAAAATATATACATAGGAGTGAAAACTCCAACAAGGAGATTCAGGCTTGACCTATGGTATCCCGGTACACAATAGTGGGACTCATTTCACACATGGCTTGACACTCCTAGGGGATATGTATAGGATAATTCATAATTTATTTAACCACCGTTGTGAGGGATTTAGGTCCCCATAGTAACCCATGTATTTGGTTTTAGGTTTTAAGATGCATAAGTGTATGCTATGTGTTATACCTTGTCTAGAGTTATAGAGTTTCCATAATTTAATGAGCTAATATATAATATGTAATTGATTAGATATGGAGCCTAATAGAAGAAATGAGAACATCAATAATGTACGGTATGTGAAGAGTAAGAAGGATCATACCTCTAATAGTATTTATTACTCTTTTCAAAGGAAGATTGTCTCACACATATCCACATCATAATATGAAATAACATCACTTATTAACATGCTATGTAAACACATCTCTGAGTCCAATGTATTTGAAGGGAAGAAAATCATTACGAGGATAGAAGAGAGATACGAGGATATAGGGAAGGCGGGAATGAAGTGGTTTCCCACATGTGATAATTGTAGAATGAATCACCCTGGTAGATGCTTTAAAGGAATGGGTGTTTTCTACCATTGTGGAGAAAAAGGAAACCTACTTCATGATTACACGGGTAAAAAATGGTTTCCAATGTACAATGATTCAATCGCAAGGATATGGGACACTATGTAAATCAATGTCTCAATCGTCAAAGGAATATACCCCAAATAATGACTTTGGATAATGAGCAAGTAATGATGCTACCATAGATGATGTAGAATGATTAATATTCTTAGTCAAAAGTCATTCCATTTGAATATTTTTTCAGTAATGTAATAGTTGTATGAATTATGAGGTATATAAGGAATATACTGCAATACTCTTTAATTAAGGATTTGAGTACATCTGATGAATGGTACATAGGGAAATTGATTCAGTGAAAAGCTAAAATTTTTAGAAAAAATATTATTGAGGGAAATAAAATCCTTATTAAATATCTGATTTTGTGACAATGATAAATAAAGGGTTGATATAGATAAATATTGACTACCTTGGAACTTATTATTGACTTCTTGATAAGTGTTCTATGATACCTTCAATGAAGTTTATAACACCTTTGGATTTATATAATATAACCTATAACATATATCTTACATAAGGAATGTTGGAGAATGCATGTTTCTAATATAGATTTAATGGTAATTCCAACTATTACATTATTTCAATAGGATACATGATGAATTTATTCACATGTTTGGAATGTAAATTTTAGAGCTACTTCTTGTTGATTAAAGGTTAATGATATGTTCATCTTGGAAATTCAGAGCACTTCATTGTAATGCCTTGAATCATTATATTTTGGAATTTTTATAACCATTTATAAAATGATTTATGTTTAAAATTGTATAATATTTTAGAGGTTAATGTATTACTTCATCAAATGGTGTAACCCATGTTATGTGATGAAGTATAGAAAGTTAAACTACTACAAAAGGATGATTTTATAATTAGAAATGTATATTTAAACTCTTATAGTGTGAAAAAATTCCTCGACTAAAAAAAACAATCATAAATAATTTTTTTCCTATTATCATTATCATTGATAATATCGATGATTTTATGTAGTTTATAGTTTTTTAGTAATCAACCTTCAACATAATATGTCATCTATCATGTTTCTTCAGAACATCATAGTTATATTTTTCTTCCAAATCCAATTCTTTTTCTTCCAACTTATTTCATCTCATTTGAAATCATTCTTTTTGGGGGGACCATCTCATCTTCTTTACCCTTTTTTATGAAGAAATTTTATTAGTCCTATTTCCAATATGGGTTTCCATAATGGAATTTTCAAGTATCAACCATAAAATTTCGAAGTTAAATTTCAAATTTCGAGGATGAAATTTTTGTAATGAGGGGACAAAGTAACCACCCAAGAATATAAAAATATTTTTATTATAGATTTCATGGATCAGTGAGTCTTTAAAAACACCAAATTGTTATAACATATCCATGTAAACATATGTTTTTCATTTCTGTGATGTGAATTTCAAAAATACGACATACCTGGTTACAATGAGTATGTTATTTGGAGCTTGATAATAAAGAAATAATTTTTATGAATATTAACCAACCCTTATGAATAGTTACATTACCTTATGAATAGTGATATACCCTAATGAATAGTAACCTTACATAAGATAGTATATAAATAATATTGATGTTCGAGTATGATATACCTATGTTTTGAATAAGTAAATACATGTTTTAACACATGATTTTAAAGAGATTTTGATTTTAATTAAATATTAAATTTATCATAAATATAATATTATTTTTGAAAAATTTAATTCATTTTGGGATCCTATACATTGAAAATGGTTTTGGTGATTTTTTGGAATTTTAATAAAAAAATTAAATTTTTGGTGATTTGTGAAATACCATAATTTAAAAAATATAAAAAATAAATTAATTATAGAGTAATTTATGATTATATGATTATGTAAGACCTATTTATTCTGATTCATATGATTATATAAATATTCATTTTCTTGGGACAATCACTATTTCTTTTCTTGTGGAGAAATAATAAATTAATGAATATAAAATTGAGAAATCCCCTCTCCCCTCCACTATAGAACCTCACATCACTCTCTCTTCTCTTCACTCCACTCATGCCTTGTTGCTTCTCCAAAATCAGTACAAATATCCTACCATCCTCATACCCAACGTCTAGAAAGCCTTTGTCTGCTAAAAAGACCTAAACCTCTCTCTTAATGAGGCTCTCACGGTTGTTTGGTTCAAGAGGTAAATTCTTCTTTTCAATTCATTGTCTTTCTTTTCATGTTCAAATGTTTTCTTTTTATATAAATACATCTCCTTATCCAAATTTTTTGATTACTCTAATACCTAAAATTCACTGTAATTTTTTAATTATAGTGGAATATGTTATCATAATCTCTTCTTTTTACCTTCTTTTATACTAGTAGCGACAACACCATCTGAGATGTGTCAATTTACCACATTCAAGGATGATGGGATTTCGATTTCCATTATCATTCTAAATTATGGTCATGAAACCATACTTTTTATGGTTGAACCAGATTATTATATATGTTATATATACTATTTAGGGTTTGTAATCCATTTTTACAAATGCTATTATGTTACAATGAAAAATGAGTTTGTTGTAATCAAATGCCACAAATTAACTGAAACTGTTATCATTAAAATTCTATATAATAATTAATCCAAAATCCATGTAACAAAATTATATAAATGAACAATAACACCTAGATATGATCATAAATTATATTTGAATTCAATTCTAGTGATTTACATCAATTCCACCAGAACTCCATTACTTAAGAACAAGTGAATCGATTATGAAAATAAAAAATGAACATTGCGGAACAACGAAATTAAATATAAAAACATATCAGGATAGGGATAAATTTTCTACAGTGAGCTATAATAAACAAAAAAAATGTATAAAAGGCTCTAAAATATGTTATTAATATGTCTATATTCATATTCTGAGACATTATGTTCAAGAGAGGAACACATTCGGACTTAAGGTAAGGGGTTTCTTTATCTCACTTCCATTTTTGTGAGGTTTCCCATATTCACTACTAATACATGTAAATGATGTATGTTTAAATCACATTGATGTAACATATCATTAATATATTTATTTTTATGTTATTCAATGTATCATTTTAATATTATTAATTTTGGGTCATATGAATCAATTGATTACAATGTGGTAAGGGGTTTTCCACACGAATCACCATTTTCATTCGGGATACATTTATTGCCTAACTACATCATTGAAAATATAGTGTATTATTATATACTCCTCATAAATTCAGTGTGAGTGTTATATATATGTTACCCATCCAGAATAATTTCTTATTTTATTGTTAGTTAATGTTTATAAAAGGAACTTTCATAATTGTTTCTGAAATACAAACCCGATTCAAGAGATATATTCATATTTTTACCTATTTTCTAGTGTACTCAAAAATCGCTTTTAAACATCCATTAGTTTTATAAAAACAACAATTTTATCATGAAAAATGGCATTGGATAATTTCTTTATTTAATAGAACAATTGTGTCTTTCCACATTAAAATTTTCTTTAATACATTCAATAAAATGCTCTAAAATGTTTTATTTATAAAAAATCATAATAACTCTATTTACATGATATCAATTTAGCGGGACATAATTCGAGCCTAAAATATAATTTCAATGTCATATTATATTATTTAATGGGATATTCATGTTTAAAATATGATTTCATGGCAATTATAAATGATTTTCCAATAGAAATAATCTTTCAAAAGTAAAAGGTATTTTCTCATCTGTCATTAACTTTTTTGAGATATATGCCTTGTTCACCACTTATTTATTTATTGTGGTCTATGTAATTCCCTTTGGTATATCATATAAATGCACTCCTTTTTTCCATTATATTCTATGGTATGATGATTTGAATGTTTCAAGGTGGTATGTGACACTTTGGAATTTTTAAGGATTATTTCCTCAAGAATTTATTAATGGTCTCAATTTAAAATATATTCATCTACATCAACATATTTCTTTTAATGTTGTCCTTAATTGATGTTAACTATTAATATATCTTATAATATATGTTGTTTAATGGTTAATGGTTATTCTGACTATGGATTTTCTATTTTTATATCATTCTCCATATTATTATAAATAGTAAGTGTTTATGTTCAATGATTTGGGAATGTTTTTTAAATTTCATATGTTATCTTCAATATGAAGTATAGATTGATATTGTTCACCCCATTCATATGAGGAATTAATTGGACATAGTAAGTGTTGGGTGGGGCCCTCTATAGCCCCTTAGTGCATCGGTATGTCTCATGAGACAATCTATGGTCTTAGCATAAGGCCCTGAAGAAATGATTATTTATGGTCTTAGCACAAGGCCTTGATGGCATGATAATGTTGTCCCACATTATGCCTTCCCTATTCATGAAAATAGAGTGTATGGTTCATTTAGTTATTCAACCAATAGAATACCCAAAATTATGTTTATTTATGACATTACATACTTAGCTCTTATTCCTTCCATAATGTGTTTTTGTATTTTTTTATAGGCGCATGTTTTTATGTATTCAACATTCCTAATGATTATGTTATGATATAATTCACTATCTATATTATCCATACTAAGTGTTTGTGCTCACACCTTTCATTTTTTTCCTTTCCCATGTTAAGAAGAAGAGATCATTTATTGTGCTTTTAAGGATGCAGTTTATTAGCATTTGTTATGTATCAGATTTTGTTTAATATCAAAATGTAAAAAGGGTTCCAAGAATTTATCTAGTTTCTTCAAGACTACTAAACTTATCAGTATTTCAAGATGCTTAATCATTTTTTATATACAAATGTAATCAAATAAAGCACTGGTTTTGGGAAAATGGGGTCTGTTACTTACAAAATACATGTTGAAATCATGATTATATAATATTAATTCAGACTTAAGTATTTTTCTTGCATATACATCTTTATGTTTATTAATTGTAATGATAATAGATGGATGAACAAACAAATAATGAGATTATTATAATGAAATAGAATGTATTGGCATAATATTATTTTCTAATGTAATTATCTGTCAAGAAAAATAACCCATGTGATATAGGAAAAAAATTTAGAACCAAAACTCTATTTTTTTAATTTTCATACTTCATGAGTTGTGTTGATGAAAAATGGAATATATCACTTTGTGGAGGTGACAGAATAATGAAAACACTAAATACAATATTATTAATATTAGGTAATAATGTATAAATAATGGAATAATATTTAATACATAACATATATGTAAAATTTTTATACTTAATTATATTTTAGGTTGATTATATATTTAATAGGGAAATATTGTTTACAAAAAAGATAAATATAAGGTAATAGTAAAATTGGATAGTTGATCTTATCAATGTGATTTCATTAGATTATATGACCTTAATAAATGAAAAATAGAAATAGGTAATAGTGAATCTTAATGGACTTATGTAATAGGTATTAATTTTTGTTATCATGAAAAAAAAATAATTGGACATGAAACATTGGATGGGTGTATCTGATCCCCCCCCAAGAGGTGATGAATATGAAAATTTTTGGGATACACATTGCACTTGCACCATATATATAATCTATTAATTATTTAATAACTCAAAATTATTTTAATAATTGATTTAAGGGTGATATAAGGTTGAAAATAAATCAAAAAATAATTTCTATAAATGTCTCAGAACTGTTTCAATTATTATTAAAATGGTTTTATCATTTTATCAAATTGATTTATACATAAATATCTAGTTCATAAAATATTTAATTATATTATATTTACAATTATAATATCACCACTCAAAAAAAATATAATTTTATTTAATCATAATATATTCTCGATTTCATCTAGTTAAATTTATAAATATGGAAAAAATTAAATTCATTTTTAAATTTAAAATATATAAAATAAGATTTAGCTATGATGAGTTCTTAATATTATTTAGTATTACTTATCAATTTATTTAGATTAAATTTATAAACATATGTTAATAAATATAAAATCAAGGTGATAATTTTAAATATTTTGGTATTTTTAATAATGAATTTACAATATATAGATAAAAATATAAAAAAAATAATTGTTTTACTCTTTTTGTGTTTATTAACACTCACCATACTACCATAATATCTATTCTAAACAATGAAATTGAACATGTTATATAATATTTACACGAATAATTTATATAAAAAACTTATTTTTGTATATTTCATTTCAATATTATATAAATTCTTATTTATTTTTAACCATATGAAGTAGTTTTTACAGTGAAATATTACTCTAGTTTCAGAACAATTAAACATGTATTTAATATATTATATTTTGTATATAAATGAATTATATTACCCATATAATATATATTTTCATATAAATAATGTTTCATAAAGTTTAACATCATTATATTTATACAAAAGTTATTTCTTTTAGTGAAATATATTTTTTAATATTCACTTAAAAAGTGAGTATTTTATAAAAATCTAAAAAAATTAACTTATGATGTTATAGATTTAATGAATTGAAATAAATTTTAAATTTTAAAAGGTATAAATTTTAAATATTATATATTTATATTTTTAATAAAAATGATAAAAAAAAATATAAATAATACTTGGTTTTTGGAAAATATTATTTTTATAAATTTTTTGTTCATAATATTACTCCAAATCATTTCCTAATTTTGGCGATTTAATTATATTATGTCATATAAAATAGTATATTATGGAAACCATTTTTTATAGGAAGATAATATGTGCTACATAATAAAATAATCCTTCGAATGTAGATATTAATTTTATATTAAACACGTTAAAAAGTTAACTTAATTGTTTATTTATATTCTAATATTTAATTTTTACAAATCAAATGATATCGAAATATTTATTTTAATTATATATATATATATATTCATATATTTATAATAATAATATTATTTTTACATAAATGGTATATATATTTATATATTATTTTAATATTATATTATAAATTCATTTTTAGATATATTTTGTTTAAATTTAAAACATATTAACACCATTCATTATTATAACTATATGATATGATGGTAAGGGTAAAAATTTTAATGTCCATATTTGAAATGGTCAAAATGGTAATAACTATATTTAAATCAAATATAATGTATCACTAGGTACATTCAATTCATCTATATCAATTCCATAGATTTTATTTTAAATTCTACAACAAGAATTCCCCTTTCATGGTATTCATTCTCACTGAATATTTTCCTATAATTATTTTGATTCTAATTGTTGATGGTTTCCTATATTATTTATTTTTTCAAATCATATAATTCATTTGAATTTATTTTTCCCACAAATTATTTACTATTTTAATCTATGTAATCATTCATGAAGTGTAATAATCTATTTATGGGATACATTGTTTCATATACGGTTATTGTGATGTAAAATTAAAATTTAATATTGTTGAATTATCATCGATCATATATTATGCTGAACATTATTTATTGACTTTTTAATTCTTTTGATACAATAGAGAACCATTTTATGTAACTATAATAAAAAAATTGATGTCTCCTAATACAAACGAAAGTACACCCCCACATATAAAATAAATTGAGTCCTCACAATGTTAGTATTTACAGACTAATGAATATATATAAGTGTATATTTTAGATTGACACAACTCGATATATAATTACTATAGTTATATAAAACATAGAAAAATGATAAATAAACATTTTTAGGTTGAATAATATTATTCAAAATATTGGTATTTTTTTAATTTTTTTGAGCATGATCATATTGTTATTTGAAATCTAGATTAATATTTTATAATATGATTATAAAGGTTGTTAAGAATAATCCATTCATATAATATCCTTGTTTGAAATAAAATGACATCTTCTTATTCTAATTATTTATTTATTACATTTGGAGATCACCAATCCAATTACTAATTCACATTAAACTTACCTAGTTTAAATATAATTTCATGATGTTAATTTCTATATGATTGAAATATATATACAACTATAAAACCTATATAATATTTATTCGACAATCAATTAATTAGTATAGTGATTTAACGATATAAAAAATACATTTAGATATACAATATTTCGTGAACTAAATGACTACAACATATCTTAATCATCATATTGGGTAGTAAGCATACATAAAATATCATGACACACAAAGTAATATTCGGTTATTTGGAATTAATAAATCCTCATTTTCATGGAGGTTTTTAAAGCTCCTCATCTAGGATAGCATTTAGATTATGGTATCAAAATGATTTTTTCCAATGCTCCCCACGCATAAGACAATGAATAATTAAATGTACCTTAGGGTGTACTCTTTTTATATTGATTATATTTTTTTTGGAATTCATTTTTGAATGACCGTTTGATTCTCAATTACGCCCACATCCAGAATTTATCAACCATGTAGTCCTCCTGAGGTATTCACCATTGTTAATTTATTCATATTATTAACATATATAAAATTCATTCATCTTTTTTATACGGTCATTGACATATGAACATCCATGAGAGTCCATCCTTCATATCATTGGTTCACACTATATTTCAGATATTATAAAATGTTTAATCAGTATTCCTAATTGATTTTTTTTCTATAATAATAATGTTTAATAATCCATTTCTCATTCTAATAAGATTTTCATTATTGTAAGAATCACATTATCCATCACACGCAATATTGACTCTGTTCTTCTAGTTCTTTCAATCATTAAAAAAAGAAATTAAATTAGTCATTCAGATATAACTACAATGAGAAATTATCACAATCAATTAATGATTTGCGATTTAACCATAAAGTCATTTCATATTTTACATCATTCTATTATCTTATAGTTCATTCTTTTCAAAATTTATAAATATTAGTTTATCCTATTTTAATTTATTTTCATTTTAATTATACCTCAAAAACATGTAACAAAAAAATGTAAAATTGAATCTTATTTAGTGGTTCAAAAAGATAGTTTTTTACCGAATTGTTTCCAATTAGAGTGTGCGGATTGGTGCATCGTCTTAGGCCACCTAATCATTTATTAGGATAATAATCCATTAAAATCATAACAGATAATTTTTAGGGATATTACATTAGGTTCAATTGTGCCCAATACACATCTAAATTAATAAATTAATAAATATATGTATTTATAGAAAAAAATATTAATATATACTGCACTAAAATTATATGATGTACTCAAATGATTAGACAATCTCTTATATATCTCCCATGGTTTTTTACTCTAGTTTTCACATCTAAATCATCAAAAATAACATGACCTCTCATTGAGACTAACTGAAGTGACTCAATCATTAATGAAAATTAATTCATAATCAAAAAGAATATTTTCAAATAAATACATTTAATGGGTTTAATGGTCTGTTATATTTTAAATATTATACAGAATAATACCTCAAATTAAACATATAATCATCACATTTATATAAGATAAGTCACAGTTCTAATTACAATTATTTATCATAAAAAACATCCTTGTATATCCTATTAAAATATTTATGGAAATTGGTGATCTTAAAATCAAAATAAGTGAATGATGTAACGACCCGGACCCGACCAACCACCCGAATAGTGCCAAACGGGTAGGGTGTCACTACCTTAGATGCACCTCCCATGAATGCCAAAGGCTTCCGACAATCAGCGAGGGTCTGTTAGGTATTGTGGGGATGCTATACCCACTCAGAGGATCATAGTAAGGGTACTGGTATGATTATAACAGTAAAGATGTAGCGGAAAAAAGACTCAGTAGACATGAACCATATCCGCATAGCGGAAGCGCATCAATATCAAAATAACTGCGGAAGTAATATATAAACAACAACATTGAAATGTAAACTTATCAACATGGTGTTGAATACAAGTAACTACTATTGGAAACAAACAAGGAATGCATCTAAATCAAGTCAAACAGATCAATATGTAACGGCCCCAATGGATAACTAGCAGTATCTACAAAATAAGGTTAGCATACTGACACAAAAAGGAAAAAAACTGAACATGTAACTCCAGCAAGGCACGAACTCGTGGTCCATACCAGTCTCTATTCCACAGCACTAAATTCCTGCTCCTGAGGCTGACCCTCTACCTCCACGCAATTTCGTTATGTCTACATGCCTCCCGAAGGGCCCGTGTAGGGTGTGAGACAAGTCTCAGTAGGATACCACACAGGGGTGCGTACCTAATATAAGTGTTTTTGCAGACATTATTATATAAGAAAAACATGAAACTATACGAATCCCAAAAGTCATCAAAAACATCACTGGTGCTCAGCAGCCACGAGGAAGTGTCACCTGCTTCGGCCAACACTAGAATCTTTGGTCTGTAGCCCGGCACCTCGTTCCACCTAACACCATGTGTCTCAATTACTGATGTCCCGATGGCACTCCCAAAAAATGTAACCTGGCTCAGAAGCTCATCCTGCTCATGGCACTACATCCGGAGGAACATCGATACTCGTCCCCTTATAATAACCGGAGGCACATCGATGACTGCCCTGAAATTACGGTGAGCCTCTGCCCCCAACCTGACCGCCTCAATGCTATCTCTTGAAGGATCCTCACCTTTCACGTGTCTTCCTATGGAAAGCATCCCAAGAACAAAAATACATATCCACATCTACCAGGGGTCTCTACCCAGCAAGTGGTTCTACCACCTCATCTCGAAGTCTATCTATGTGCACACTACTCAAATGTACCGGGTGAGCGGTAATCACCTCAGTATGTCCCCATGCCACAACACCTCTGACACCTTGTGTCCCTACAAACATGTTGCTCATGTATGATGGCCTCTCCATCCAAGTAACTCGGGCCATGCCCAACCCGATGTTCCAACTACCTCAACTGACATCCAAGACGCCCAATACCATTGTATCAACCACCCAAAATATCCCGAGAAAGGCCCCAACCTGTGATTCCCTTCACTCAACAGTATATCTGGGCCACACCCAACACAACTCAATGGTTTACCTGTATCAATACCACACATTGCATAATTATACTCATAAGAATCACTTTAAACAATCAATTACTGAAGAATCAAATTGCACTAACTTGTGTTGTCCCATACCAGCACATAACTCATTTATAATTTAACTATTAAACTAAACAGTTTAACTCAAGACGTTCAATAAACAGTCTAAACAAAATAGTTTAAACAATGGTCCAATTCATACCCATTTTGGTAGCCCCGACCGAATTTCCCCAAACGAGCAACGACCTCTAACCCGACATCGCTCAATCACAACTGGGTGAGAGAATACCCAATGGCATCCCACAAAGTAGATAATTAATTAAAAACAAATAAACATGGTTTCTCTCAACACCTAACATCGCGCTTGAAGGTCGCAAACCCCAAAAGTGGACGAAAACACAAAAGAAGGTATGAACCACCCACCTCGAACTCATATGATGACACTCCTTTGGTATCGGCCTACCAATCGGTCTAAATCGCAGTGGATCTTTGTTTTAATCAAATCCTGACAATTCCATTCAGATGGAATCTGTAGAGAAATAGGAGAGGAATCAAAGATGAAAAAGGGTGTGTGGGGTTTTCCTCTTCAATGATGTCCCGCTTCCACCGACGGATCGAAGAACGGACAATGTATGAAGATTCTGGGAGGGTTCTTGTTTTTCGGAGGTTCTCGGAAGAACGGTTCGTCCAACGGGGAATAAGAATACAATTCTCAATATAATACCAGACGGTGTCTCGGATACTCATATAAAAAATAAAAATACATGGCGTGTATTTTAAAATTACATACCATGTAGATGGATTTTCCGTACTCCGAAAAAAATGGAATCCAGCACACGGCTTGGACATTGTTCACGGTCAACACTTGGCCATGGACTCGGCCATTACACAAAACGAAGTTACACTAAGTGTCATGGAAGACTAAATTCCATTTAGATGTAAATTTATACCTGGGAACCACACTGCATGTACTTTGCCTCACACGATTAAGGGTACACGATGTGTCTATAACTACACGCCTTGTAGAAAGAAACATTTACACGGTCATCACACGACATGTACTTGATGAGAACACGACCGATCACTCACTTTAAATCTACACTGCATGTATTTAAAGTACATGGTGTGTAGTCTAGAAATTTTTAGAAACATCCCAAAAACACCAATTTTCCCAGAAACCAATCAAAAATTTAAAATAGGGTCGGAAAAAGTAACCTGTTTTCAAAATAAACCCAGGTTCTTACAGGCTCCCCACCTTAACGTAGCTCGTCCATGAGCTACCGAACGAAAGCTAGAGATGGAACCAAACAAACCCATTCTGGTTAAACAACCTAGACTACCCCGGTCTCAAGGATTGTGTAAAATTCCTCAAGGGGCTCCCCAATTTAGGAATTGCATACTCGGTCTCAAACCAAAAAAAGATCAATGAAATCAAAGTAACAAACATGGTTCAACGAACTATTTCCCAGACCAATGGACCTACCGTGATGCATCATCACCCCTGCATCTCCTCGGTGCTCACGCGTCGCTTCCAACACCCAATGTAATCCTCACCACATCGGTGTCCACCTCCAAGAGGTCCTACGTCTCATAGATGCTCCAATCAAAACCTGGTGCCTTGAACCTCAAGTAACCCACATCCATGATGCCCCGATGCCCACGAAACCACACATATCCTTCTTCTGTGACGCTCTTGATGCCACACATATAAAATATATAAATAAAATATATATAACACATCTGATATGATTCCAATCCCACTAACTAGAATCTAGTCAGTCCACAAGTGTCTTGTGCAGCCCGTTCACTCACCCAGACATGCCTCAAGAGACCATTCCAAAAGAAATTAATGAAAATCATGGCCACACCCATGATGTACCTGCCACCATCATTGACTCACCATCCAGCTCACTCCTTGGTAGCTCCACAGCGTGCACCTGGCCTGATGTACGACTACCTGATGCCTGACCTCCCTACGGTGTCGCTCCATTCACTGGCCACTGACCCCTCAGCTGGGTCCCACCATCTCTGTCATGTCCTCCGCACACCATTGAAACTCGACTACCCTCTCCAGGTACCGTACTTGAACCAAAAACTGACGCCGTAGTCTGTCATCATCCCTTCCTGCGGGCTGTCTTAGAAGGCTTTCTACAAAACCTCTCCAGATGCTCGACCTATCCACACACACGACACTCCTTCAGAGGCCTATCGCACTGAGCCCGAACATGTCCCGTCTATCCACACAGAAAGCAAACCACCCCTAAAATGCCACGATGTGGTCTTGCTGAGTCCTTGGATCTACCCGCCATACTGGAACTCATCTCAACCTCACTACCTGATGTTCAAACCATCACCTGTAGCTGTCTCCCTGCCAATCCGGGGCCTATCCCTCTAGTTTCCCTCTTCTATAAGCAACTGCTTCACCGCCTCAGAGAAGGAACCCATCTTGAAGATGTTCACCTAGACCTGTATGGCTTGTCGTAATCCATCCTTGAAGCACATCACCCCAGCTATGTCATCTCTTACCATACCAGGTGAAAAATGAGATAACTCTGGGAAGTTAGCTGCGCGGTCCATCCATGCCAGTCCCTCGGGCCTACGAGCCTGAACCTGCACATCCCACCAACACTTTTCCAGTCCTCTCAGCATGTACATTTCCAGCTTGACTCTCTGCCATGGAGGAGTCTATATCTTCTCGAAGATCATCTAGACACTCTCTATCTAGTTCTCTACCGCCTACGGACCACCCTCACCCTAAAAAAGAGGCGGGCGCTGCGACGAGATCTCCCATGTCAGATATGCCATATAAGTATCTCCACATTGTGTTCCTCTATCAATCCCCTACAAGACGTGTACCAGGCTAGATCGGAGCTGCTCATCAATCCATGGTCCGAACGCTGCCAAAACCGGCTACTACCCTGCTTGAACTGGATTCTGAACCTAATCCTGTCCATGAGCCTGTACCTACAGTTCATGCTCTTCCTGTACTGGATTCTAAACCTGATCCTGTGGTACCATATCATCTCCTGCCTGATGCTCCATCGAGTCGTAAAGGAGTGACCCGTTGAATACCATAAATTTTCCGAAAGCCCATATATATTATAATATATTCTATGCAGATAAGGATAATAGTAAATAGGCAGTGTATAACAACTACCCTTACTCTCCCCTATCGCAAACCATTCCCTCGGCATCCTGACCTCAAGGACTCTTTAGCCACTCTCAATAGAGCCATGTATCAATAGTTCCTCAGGTCGTGCCCGTCCTGACAACCAACGTTGCCTAAAACCCGTCGACCAGGTCACCCAATCCTGACAGTTATACTGCCTGAGTCATAGTACATGCCTGCTCTCATAAGATCCAGACCCAAATATCCTCCAACATGCAATTATACAAATATATAATGTATGGAACATCACATTGCAACTAAAAATCAATTCTCTCAAGAATTTCACCTATTCATGTTTCATAAGCACACAAAGAATGGAAGTTGATTATATTCACATGGTATTATCACTTCACAAAGCATATTTGATGTTGTGAAATTGAAATAACCTAAAATGTGCCTATTAATATCCAAACAGCAAACCATACCATACCAGACAAGGTTTTCATATCATAATCAATAACATCAAACAACAAGTGATCCACTGAGGTGGAAAACATATCAATTGTAATCTGAGAAAAAGGCAAAAAACAATTTCCACCCATGGGAACTTGGTCCATCCATCTTACCTAGGGCTGCAGGCACCCAAGCACAGTCTAGGAACCCAGTTCAAGTAACAACCTATCTACTCTCTACCGTAAACCAAATAGTAAAACCAGTATAAAATAAAAGAGAATCATTATCTCATTAGTAGTCAGAAAAACCCTACTACTAAATCCCTATCAAGAAATCCTCTAATACCACTTTGTAACGACCCAGAACCAGCCATCCACCAGAATAGTGCCAAACGGGTCGGGTGTTACTACATTAGGCACACCTATCCTGAATTCTGAAGGCTGATTACTAGAAGCGAGGGTTTGTTAGGTATAGTGGGGAGGCTATACCCTCTCGAAGGATCATAGTAAGGGTATTGGTCTGAGTATAACAGTAAATATGTAGTAGAAAGAAATACTCTGCAGACATGAACCAGACCCGCATAGCAGAAGATTATCAATATCAAATAAAATGCGGAAGTAATATAGAAAAAACAACAGTGAAAATTAAACAAAACAACAAGCTGGAAAATACAAGCAACTACTAATGGAAACAAACAAGGCATGCATCTAAAGAAATCCATACAGATCAATATTTAACGGTGCCAATGGCTAACCAGAAATAGCTACAAAATAAGGTAATCGTACTAACACAAAATAGAAAAAAACTAAACAAGTAACTCTAGCAAGGAATGACCTTAAGGTCCATAACAGTCTCCATGCCACAGAACTAAATTCCAGCTCCTATGGCTGAACCACTACGTGCACACAATTTCATAAACTATACACGCATCTCTAAGGGCCCATGTATGGTGTGATACAAATCTCAGTAGGATACCAACCAAGGGTGCATACCTAATATATGTTTTTCTGCAGACATGTTTATATAAGAAAAATATGATACAGTACAAAGCCCAAAAGTAATCACAATCTTCACTCGTTCCCAGCAGCCTCCATGAAGTGTCACCTGCTTCAGCCAACGCCGGAATCTTTGGTCTGTAGCCCGGAACCTCGTGCTACCTGACACCATGTGTCTGATGTACCAATATCCCAAAGGCACGCCCACCAATAGTAGCCTAGCTCGGAAGCTCAACCAGATCATGGCACAATATCTGGTGGAACAACGATACATGTCCTCCTATAATAACCAGAGGGACAACGATGTATGCCCTAAAATAATGGCGAGCCTTTTCCCCCAACCTGACTGCCGCAATTCTGTCTCCTGAAGGCTCATCACCTCCCATGTGTCTTCCTATGGTAAGCAGCACCAAACCAAAAATACCTTTCGCATCTACCAGGGGCCTCTACCTAGCGATTAGTTGTACCACCTCATCTTGGAGTCTATCTGTGTGGACACTACTCAAGAGTTCCTGGTGAGCGGTAATCACCCCAGTATGTCCCCAAGCAACAACACCTTTGACACCTCGTATCCTTGTGAACTTGTCGCTCAAGTATGATGGCCTCTCCATCCATGTATCCGAGGCCAAGCCCAACCCGACAGTCCAACTACCTCAACCGACGTCCATGATCCCTAATACCATGGTTGAAACCACCCAAAATATCCCGAGAAAAGCCCAAACTCGGATTCCCATCACTCAACAGTATATCCGGGACACTCCCAACACAACTCAACAGTTCAACAGTATCAATACCACACATTGCATAATTTTACTCAGAATAATCACTTTAAACACGCAATTACTAAACAGTCAAATTGTACTAAATTGTGTCGTCCCAAACTAGAACCTAACTCATTCATAATTTAAAAATTAAACTAAACAGTTTAACTCAAGACATTCAATAAGCAGTCTAAATATAGAAGTTTAAAAAATGGTCCAATTCATACGCATTTCGGTACCCTCGGCCGAATGTCCCCAAATGATAAACGACCTCTAACTCGGCCTCGCTCAATCACAACAGGGTTAGGGAATACCCATAGGCATCCCAAAAGTAGATCATTAATTAAAAACAAATAAATAGGGTTTCTCTCAACACCCAATGTCACGCTCGAAGGTCGCAACCCCCAAAATTATACGAAAACATGAATGAACGTAAGCACCACCCACCTCGTACTCGTATGATGACAATCCTTTGGTATCAGCCTCTGAATCAGTTGAAATTGTAGTGAATCTGTGTTTCGGTCAAATCCCCGAAATTCCATTTGGATGAAATATACAGAGAAACAGTCGAGGAATCGAGGACGGAGAATGTGTGTGGGGTTAGCCTCTCCGATGTGGTCCCGCTTCTACTGACTGATCGAAGAACGGACAATGTAAGAGGATTTTGGGAGGGTTTCTATTTTTTAGTGGTTCTCGGATGAACGGTTTGTCCAATGGGGATGAAAAAGATAATTCTCTAAATAAGACGCGATGGTGTATCAGATACTCAAATAAATAATAAAAATACACGGCGTGTATTTTAAATATACATGTTGTGTAGATGGATTTTCCATACTCCGACGTAAGTGGAGTCCAACACACGGCTTGGACCGTGTTCACGGTCAACACATGGCTAGGGACACGGCCATTACATGGTTCGAAGTTACTCAGCGTGTCAAGGAATACTACACGCCATGTAGATGGAAATTTATACATGGGCACCACACGACATGCACATGGCATCGCACTGTTATGGGTACATGACATGTCCACAACTACACGCCGTGTAGTAAGAATCTTCTTCACAGTCATCACACGACATGTACTCGGTGAGAACACATCTTGTCACTCACTTAACATCCACATGGAGTGTAATTAATGTACACGCCATGTAGACTATAAATTTCCTAATACTGCACAAAAACTCCATTTTTCCAAGAAACCAGTAAAAAATTTCAGATAGGGTCAGAAAAATTAACCTGTTTTCAACAAAATCCTGGTTTTTTTTCAAATTAATATAGTAATTAATCCTAACATGAGAGTCATGAATAATAACATGACTTCATAAATAGTGTTAACGCTATAATGGTGGCCTGAAATAAGTAAATAAATTAATAATATCATAAATTTTTTGAAACAACATGACAAATGATATCAACAAATAGAGGCAAATTTCATTCCCAAGACAATCATCATAAAGTTCACAAATACCAACATTGGATTAGTTTCACTCCATAATCAATTAAATAACATATTATCAGATCTAAAGCTTCACATGATGAATTTTTTCATACATAATTCCATTAAAATCAAAACAATTATATATAGACATCCCATATGAGGAAAATTTACCATACATAAATTGTATGAATGGTAAAACCCATGAGAAGGATGTGGGATTCATAATTATATTTCCTGGAATAATATATTATTAAATCATAATGGTTCCCTAGAGATTAATTAATAAGTTTTTTTCCCTTTTTCAAAAATGAATAATATATCATGATCACTGAGATCCAACATATTCATTTCATGATAATTGTATAGGATAGGAACTAAGATACACATTCCCCATAGGTGAATTATTAGAAAAATATAAATTATCTTTTCAAAAATGTAATAAAAATATTGTTTCAATTTTTAATATAATTTATCCATGATTTTTATCAGATTTATAATTATATTTTATATAATATCATAATGAGATAATATTCATTTGTGGTTTATACTCTACCTGAGACACTAATTTTGATGGTCCTTTTAAACTAGGGTTATAAAAAAGTTTGAGTTTTGATTGAAAATTAAAAAAATATAAGCCTAATAACGTGTTGGATGTTTAATTATGTATATATTTAAGTGGAATATATTAAAATTCAAGAACTATATAAAATTTATATTTTAAAAAATGGATAAAATTAAAATAAATTTTAACCAACAAGTCGCGTAGGTGGTATGAAAGATCCCTTACATTAGGTTCTAAATTTTTTCTACACATCAGCTTATCTACCATATTAAATTATTTATAATATCACTCTATTTTATATTCCAGTAACGTGATGTATTTCGGTAGATTTTTCAATCTATATAAGGGTGTTTACCATAGTATAAACTATTGTAAAATCAATTTATAATACCCAAAATATTAATAATTTTATAAAAATATTTTTTATATATTTTGTATCAATTTAAATCCAACCATGATAGTGGTGATGTGAAATTAATCCTAGTGTTCATGGAGGTGATATTTCGTAATAACACCTAAATAATGCTTCCATTTAAAAATTAATGGGAGGGAGATATGGTAAATGATAATTTGAATTTTTGGAATCATTATTATGTTATTGATATCAAATTAATTCATCCATTACAACATTTTCATCATCCAGAAATGATGTTGTTAAAAAATAGAAGACATCCATTTTTGGAGATTGTAGTCATTGATACAATCTAACGAAACATTTAATTTTCTTATTTGATAGAGAGGAGTAAATAATTATTTCTAAATCAATATAATAACATCATATAAAATTAATTAGATTTATATAATTATATTCATATTGATATATGAAATTTTTAGGAGAGAAAAGGAGTTGATGATAAAAAGAATGTAATATATACATTGGGGACATCATATTATATTAGATATTTCCTTATATGAGAGGCACTTAAAATAGAATCTAGGGAATAGTGTATTAATTAAAAACAAATTAATCATATTATCCCTATATTGGATATATTTTCATTAGATCTTACAATTGGAGTTGGATCCATAGAAGGGTAGATGTGATCCTCTTTTATATGTTTTTAAAAGTGATTTTTTTGTGAATACCTTTTACACTTTAAATATATTAATATACTTTTACATTTTAAATTAGACCAAAATTTCATAATAATGATTTGTGGGGTGATATTGGGTTATTTTATCATCAAAAAATAACTTCCACACTTGTTTTAAACATTATTCAATTCTTTTACAATATTATTTCAAATTCACCATTTTTAATTACATTTGTAAATAATAATTGAATATGTGAATTATATTTTATTTCAAAATAAAAGGTAAACCTAATTAAAATGTTTTCAGGTTTTATCATATCAACTATATAAATTAAATGTAATTTTATTTAAAATGATGATAAAATTACATTTTAAAATAAAATATTTACCATATAAAAAAACATCAATTGTTGAAAAAATAATTTTTATGATTATAGTTAAATAATATAATTTATTATATATTTACAATTTAATAATAATTAAAAAAATTTAACATAAGAAAAAATAATAATATTAATTTCACATTTTAATGTATATAAATTTTATTTCATAAAAAAACATATACATTATTATAAAAACGAAGATAATGGTTTACCATTATCATAGTAAATAATCATAATATTGTAATTATTATAATTATGTATAGTAAATGAAATTTAAATTATTTGAAAATATTAAAATATTTGCATAAAATATAGAAAAAATTATATATTTAATGTTTAAATGTTATAATGTGTAATAGTATTATAATAATGTAAAAATATATTTTTTTCGATATCTTACATGAGATTAAAAAATAATAAATATTTGAGTCATAAATTAAAAAAAATTAATATTTTTATATTATTTAGTAAATATTTATTTGAAAAAGTAGGTTTCCTAAACATTAAATACCGTCTTGGTTTAGAAATGTTATATTTTTTTAAAGGTATATATTTTTTCTATACACCAAATAATAAATTATTTCATAAAAATATAAAAAACATATCATGTATAGTATTTTCATAATAAATCCAAAATTAATTTTGTTATATAAAATATTTTTTAAAATATTTTTTAAATAATATATTTTGATTAGAAAATGTAAAAAATTTAATAAAAGGAAATTTTATTGGAAAATTCTGTTTTCAATCATGATGTGCTCATAATTTTGTATCATATTAGATATTAATTTTTGTGACATTAACATAATCATTAATGTATACGATTTTATTAGTAAATTAACTTTATAAGGAAAAATATATTTTTCTGTTTAAAAAAGATCTATGAAACCATATTTCCCTTATACTAAATATGATTTAAAAAATTCAGTTCATCTTATATTTTAATTAGAAATTTGAAATTTTTTATAATACATTGATATTGAAATATTTATATCATTTATAAATATAAATCATATACTTTTTAATAATATTATTATCATTATTTATATTAAATGGAAAAATATATACATATTTTTAATATTTTAAGATCATGTTTTTTTAATTTTTCGTTATATAATTTCAAATTCATAACTACAAATACCCAAAAATAGCATACCAATAACATATGTGAACAACAACCATAACATCAATGAACCTCTTTTAGGGGATATATATTCAATGAAAAATTTTCATTCCATTATATACTCTTACTAAATGTAAACCATTCTCACTTCTCATTTCTATATTTTTCATTTTTTGAGAAATAATTTTTTTTCATGGTATTGTTTCTACATGATAGTTTTATATACTAATTTTTATTCTTTAAGGAGATGGACGTTAATTATAGTTTCATGTTCTAGTGATATTATTATTTTTTAGCTTTTTTCCCGTTTTTTGTTTTTAAATGATGTAATAATTCATTATAAGTAATTATATATGTTATCTTATACATGGTATAATATACATTCTTTAAAATGATTTATTATAATTACATATAAATTTTTTATACTTTTTCATTTCTCTTTATACCTAGTATCTATTCAAGAATTAAATATTTTTAATTAATTTGGAAACATTAATTATGTCAATAATAATAATAATAATAACTCATAAAACAATGTGTGTTACAAGGATTATAGGTTTACTAGTTTTATAACAAACTGTATTCGTAATTATATATTTCACCATATTAATTTATCACTTTAGTCAAATATACTACGATGTACTGGACCAGTTCAATCATCCTTGTCACCTTACATGATGACCTATATTCAATTATGTACATTATTGATTACCATGGGAAATATATGAGAACTAAGGCAATCTAGATATGCTAAAATGAAAAAATATAACCCTATAAAAATTTAGAATAATTGATGTATCTAGTAGGGAGTTGTTCATATTAAAAATATATATATCACATACATTTTTGAAATATAAATAAATATTTTCCTTAATATCTAGATTAATCATAGACAAAAATGTGAGATTAAGTAAATATATAATCTGAACATTACTGTAAAACATAATGTTAGATACATGAAATTTATAATATGTGTTTGACCAAAACAATGATTATATCAAGGTTCAAGATCCATAATCACCCCCAAAACAATATACAATTCAATGAGGCCATAGAAACTATCTATACATAACCCATTGAAATCACACAATAAGCATGTCCTAAAAATATAACGATTCGTCTATAATATGACTCTAAAGGATGTTTTTATGTTTCTATTAGTAGAATATGTTTTAAAAACTACATGACCTTTTTTGTATATATAGTGCAATAAATTTCCAAATATAATACAACTATGAATATATATAAATATATTTGATAAAAAATAAATAATAAAATTTTTACATTAGATAATAACAAACTTTTAATTAATATGAAAATAAAAAACACATTTGTAATTATTTGTTAAAGAAAATAATAATAAAAATTCATTTTTTACACGATATCAAATATTATAAAATAAAAACATGTGATGAAAAAACTGTGCAAGAAATTTGATGATAATATACAAAAAATGAATTACATACATCTATGACAATATATTATTGAATATAATGAGATAACATAACCTTATATATGTCATTATATAGTGAATCTAATAATAATAGACCCCAACATAACCACTTTTCCTTGTTGGGAGGTAATCCTTGAGCATGAGAATTTTCTCTACAAAGGGAGGTATCAAATAAATATTCATTTTTCTTTAAATTAATTTAAAATTTCCAATATTACTACCCATGTTTCCCATTGGATACAATTAAAAATAATATTATTATATTATAAATATTAACATTCAAATATCGACAATTCTATCATTAGTAAAAATACATGTGTATAATAAGAATCGGTATTCACATCACGTAATCATAGTTCCAAAAAATTTAATCTATATAAAACAATTGAAATATTGAAATGAATTTTATGAATATAATTCCCATTGACAAATATTTATTAATAAATCAACATGAATTAAAACATGTAAAAGGGGTAATGCATCAAGAAACTCTAAATCATTGATACATACTGTTTATAAGTAAAAAATGGAATACTAATTGATAATAATATTATCTATCATAAATTTATAGGTAACGTAAATAAAAACAACATATTAATAAATAAAATTAATATTTCATCTTATATAGTGGTGCTAATGTATTGAATGGTTAATTACTATGTATTTATTGAGATAATAATATAATTCATTTAAAATCAAATCACATAAATAAAATATCTTGAAATATAGAAAATATAATATCATCTTGAATAATATGAACATAGAATCCCTATGTTTGGTGACACCCTAGATATGGATTCATCACCTGTGTATAATTAGGAAATATGAGTGAAGGAAATTGAAACAAAATGTAAAGAAAAATTTAATGAATATGGAATGGAATTATGATTAGTGTTTTATCAAAATATTAAACTTCAAGTTGATATAGGATGAAAAACAATTCTTGGTGTAGTTGGAGATGATGGATGTGGGAATCAAGAGAGTACAAATTGTATATGAGAGGTTAGAAGAGATGAAATTAATGTAAGAGAATTTTTTTGAAATAGAAAATTAATTATATGTGCATGTCACGTGGTTTGTAAATTAAATTATATACATATTTCCTGAAATATTTGACATCTATAGGAGATTAAAGGGTCGAAACATGGTTTTGAAAATAATGCACCAATTATGTTAATTGTTTTTTAATGTTACATCCCCATTAGATGAATTGGATGGAGGATTAAAAATAAATACGCACAAACAATGAATAAAACATTTTCATCCCATATTCATGTTTTAATTTCAAATTTATAACTTTCTAAATAAATGTCTAAATAGAATACATAATAATTTACCAATGAAATTAAGATCTCAAAACTATATCATCTAATGGAAATTATTTTCTATTTTTAGTACTTGATAATGCCTATATATTTTCCTCATCCTATTTCTCCCAAAAAAATATCATGATAGTATTTCACATCCACGGATCCATACATATTATTCATAAATATTATCTAATCAAGAGTTCGCATTCCTTCAATATATTACACAACTGTATCCATATCCATCATTTAAAATTTAGAGATTCCATTATGTTTCTATCCCTCCAAATCACTAGTATCATTCAAAAACATTATTTAGTAGTTAGATTATTAATATCCAAATATATATTATATTGGATGATAATACTTATGAGAAATCATTTATATGGACTTATGTTTACATTAATTCATATAAATGTATAAAATGTATAAAATGAAATATATGTGATGCATATTTTTTTTATTAATTTAGTAATTATTTCTGTTCAACTAGATATTCATTCAAATTGAGATATCCAGCTGAATATTATAATTTTTGAATAGATACAAATATATTGTGAAAGATTTTTGTAAGGACATATCTATAATTTTAAATAATCTAAATGTATTCAATATTTTTACGTAAATACATTGGAAAAAATATACATTATTATTCTCCATGGATTTCAATGGAATGAAATATGTGATTTAATATAGCGCAAACAATGAGTTATAATCTGAGTAATATGACTTTATTTAATTTTTAAAATAATAATTTATAAAATTATATTAATACACATATATAATTTTTATTTTACATTGAATCTTTTGTGGTGAAAACAGAAATATAGTATAATGTATTGAATTTTTGGAAATACATTTTAGAAAAATGAGTAATTTATATATAATTTTAAATATATAATTTTAAATATATAATTTCTTCTAATCATGAGAGTATAAATTGTCTCAATTGTTTTCCACTATCTAAGTATTATACATTGTGGATTTATTTGATGTATTAGAGTATTGTTTATTAATTAATTTCATATATAGTCTAATATTTAATTTTAAATGGGGTTTAAATATTAAATTACATATTCTAAAAATACTATTGATATTTAATAATTGTATGATTTTTTTGAGAAATAAAAATTACAATAATATATCATCAATCTCTTGATAGAGACTCTCTTATAGATGATGGGTAGGAATATGTAATTTGATATTTTTTTATAATTTTATTAATGATTGAAAATTATACATCGTGATCGTTTACAATATTTATATGTACTATTTTAATGTTAAGTGAAATATAGCTCAATTATATTTAATATTATCTTATATATTATTTTACATTATATTATTTCATGATAAATTTTTATTTAATAATTTTTTATGTGGTTATTATTTCATTTTATTATGATATATTCATATTCAAACAAGTGTTTTTATATGTAATCACTATAGGATTCATACGAAAAATATTGGTACTTCATTAGGAATATTTACATAGTGAGGATAATATTTCTTTCGTAGAATGTACTAATATTAACAATTAAACACATTAATATTTCATAGTGGATGAAATAGTCTAGAGACAATTCTTTTTCTATCTAAGTCTATTGATATTTTATCATGGGGAAATAATCTGATTAATTAACATAATTCTTGTCATTACATATAAAACATTAGTTAATCATGGATATTAAAATTAATAAGTTTCAATAAATAGGTAAACGAATAATATCTGAGTCATTTTATAATTAATATGTCGATGAATATTTAGGTTAAATTATTATTTTCATGTAATAATATGTATATATAATTATATATGGAAACCAAAATCATAAATGAAAATTCCAACTGATGGATAATAAAATATATATACATGTTAAAAAAATAATCTATGTCAACATAAATAGTTATTAATAATATTAATATGAACATATTAAATTAAAAAGAAATATAGAAATTAACTAATATGTAATCAGAAATTATACATATATGTATGCAATACTTTTCAAATCATTAGACTTTATTTTTTGATTTTCCCCTATAGTAATATTATCATGGGAATTAAAATATAATTTATAATGTGTCTAATTTGGTTAATAACTGTTTTCAATCGAAATAATTTTATATTTCACAAAATACTCTATATAATATAGTGAAAAGATTAATTTGTGGGATTTTCAAGGCATGTAGAATTGTCTTGATTGATAAAAATTTAATTATATATAAATAATCCTAATTACCATGGTTTTTATTATAATCTTTATAGATATATTAATAATTTGTTTAGCTAATATCCATGATATATCATTAAATTAGAATTTGTATTTATTTCTATTGTTGAAATAATATAGAATTGCATAGATAAAAATAAAATTAGCCATGTGCAATTCTATAATAAGAACTAAATTATTTCACATTGATCCAAACTGTTCAAAATGAAATTAAGATAACACAAACTAATGGCTAAAATCAATGTTAATTTAAAAACATATTACTAAACCAAAAATAACTATTTTTTTGAATTTTAATTTTTTGTAATGGTTTTGATAATTTAGTTCAATTTGGATTACATTTAATTATTTCATTTTATTAATGATATTTTTTCATATGGTTTGATTTATTATTTTCTTGTCTCAAAATATTTTAGGACATTTATCTAAAAATAATGAGTCATTTAAGTATGTATAACATTGTTTTCCTTAATTTAAATTGGAATTAATTTATTTCATCAATGATAAATATTATAAATCAGTTTTATATTTATAGATGTAACTAATTTTATTATAATATAATATATAAAGGAGAATAAAATATTCATGGATTTTATCATAATATATTTTATCATGCAGCTAATAGAAATATGTAAGTTCTATAAATAGAGAGGACAATACAAAATTATCATATATTTTAATATTTATAAATCTGATTTAATTTAAATATTAAAATATTAATATAATTTATATTAATTAATAAAATTCAATAACATGAATCCCATGAAGTATTAACTAAAGATGATGCAAATATTTTATGTCCAAAAGATGATTTGCGACATGTTTTAAGAGATTAGCATAAAATTAGGGTTTGTTTTGGATAGTTGGAAAACGTTGAACCATCTTGATACTAGTCATCCATTAGTGTCACTTTGGGTTTTGTTAATTAAGGATAAATATTAGATGATGAGTTATCCCATTTAATGTGAATAATAAAGTGTGTATGGAAAATTTAATAGACTATACCTCTTGGGTCTATTACACTGTGAAAATCCAATGCTTGAGGTTTTCTAGGGGTTCATGGTTGCTCCTTTCTACAGTTTTGTAGTTTTATACTTTTTCAAATTGTAGGTGGCTATAAAATTTCAAAAAAATTACTCACATTGGTGAGTTAGTACTGATGTGTCTTGACTGGTGGTTCATGATTGGATAGTTAGAATGGTGACATTCCTCGATCACTTATAGATGATATTCCCCTCTATGTTTGTCATCTCACAGAAACTCACCCAACTATGAGTTGTCAAGTGGTGACTAATCCACTGGTATCTCGACAACAATGATTCACCAAATGGTTACCCATTTTCTTGTATCTTTTCCAATGGTGATACAATCAACATTGACTCATCCACCGATAGCTCGCATTGTCAAATCATCTACTAGTGACTCAGCAGCCGGGGACTCATTTTCAATATTTCGTCAAAATTCCTAAACTCTATATTTTTTCAAAGTTATACCGTTTAACATTTTATTTGACGTTAAATTAATTTAATATATTATTTAAAGGTTTCTGTAGCAGTTTTGAATCCTATCTATCTTATAAAAACATGAAGCATCCTATGACATCTAAACCACATGGTATTGGTCATGATACTCCTATAATGGACTTTAAATATAGTTTCTATCATTGATTATGGTTCTAGAAATTCTATATCTAGGATCTTATCTTCCTTTTGTTCAACAATGTTCTCTTAGTGCTCCCGAACCAGTCTTTCTAAAGGATCTATATTTTGTCGTGTACCTTTTTTATTACATTTTCCATAGATTATTTTTCTAATAAATGTTCCCCCCCTACATTAGTGAAACCAATAAGTATTGATCATAATTTCATTGAGGTAGGGATTCTACCATCTTTATCTTAGTTGTGTATCATGAAAATTGGGTCATGGAATGTCTCCCTTGTGAAGATAGTATATTTTAAAAAAATTAATTGAATCAATTTATTATCGACATGAAGGACATAGAAAATAATCTTATATTTTTCATTGTTATTTGATGATGTTTTGAATTATATGGGATAAACTCCCTACTAAAAATATGGGTTATTGGGGGTATTTTTTATTAATGAGATAGTTACTAAATATATGTTTCATGTTTTCCTTGAAGAACTTTTATATAAATATTGTTAACCACGTATATCTGGTTAATAAATGGATTCCCTGAGATCTTACTGTTTCCTTATTTGGTAACCCATGAAATAAAAAATTGGAATTAATTAATAGATGATTTATTAAATATGAATATGGTGTGCCATGTGTTTCTATGGTGAAATGGTTGTGATCACAGTTGTGTGTCATGTGGTGGATCTAGGGGTGTAATTGAATATGAGTTTAAAGGATTTTTTTATTGTTGTTTGGATAGTAATTGTTACACATTAGTGATATGATCACGTTGTGTGGTTATGGGTTGATCTTTGTGTTGTGGTTATGATTTGGGTATCCCAAGAATGGTTGTGAGGGGATGTGTTGTTGGGTTGTGGTAGTATGTTGGTGGTTTGTTCAGATGAGAGGGTGGAATTAGAAAGTATGACATGGAATAATGATGATGGAAGTAGCTCGTATGGTTTTTTCTGCTAGATATTATCCATGAATAGCATTCCTAATGCATTATTTTGGCCTTATGATTAGTTTATTAATGATATGAATGGGTATAAAATAGAGTGGATATATAATGTGGGGTAATATACATTGGTTCTTCTTCCTTTGTGTGTCTTTTTTATTTGTGGATGGTTGTAAACTATGCTTGGTAGTTTCCTCGATCGTAATTGATAATGTAACTCATTAATAAATAATGTTAATTAATTAATGAATTGGTTGGTTGTATGATCAGAGTTGTGATTTATTTTGTCATTTTTAGTTAAGAGGTTGCATCAATGTTGGGAGTTTTGTGGGATCGTCTTTTGTTGAGAACCCATAGGATGGGTAGAGAGTTTTGTAATATATATATATATATACAAGTAATGTTTTTACCTTTGAGTTCCCTACATTCCCACCCTAGTTGAAGATAATATAAGGATCAACCCCTAGGTTATGGGGGTGGGTGTATTTCCCAAACATCCAAGTTAGAGGATGGATGGCCACCCGCTGTTCTTTTCTCCTTCTTCTAGGTGGTGATAGCCTAAGACACATCAAACATGTTGGTGTTCTGAGGTCCATGTGTGTGTGGGGGAATTTTTTCATCCCATTTTTTTCTGAAGATAAGATGTGTTGTTTATCCTTGGTTTCATTAGGATGATATGATATGTGTTGTGAGTCTCAGGTTCCTATAGGATGGTATGTGATTATGAATGTGTCTGTGGAGTTTGCTGGTGGGATGCGATGTGGTATGTGGTACATGTGTGTGTGGGTGGGATGTAATATGGTGGGCATCTTAGGTTGGTTCATGGAGGATGGGATGTGGTTATTTTAGAAGAGGTGGGGGTTTCTTAGACCATTTCCATTGGGGTGTGAGAGCATATAATCCCTTGGAATGTGGGGTGGAATTCCTTTTAATGATGTGTTTACTCAATTAATTCACCTGACTAGTTTTATTTGTCATGTATGACATGGTAAGGATGGTGTGGCCAGTACACCATGTTATTTGTTTTTGGGTACTGCAATTTCTTTACAAGAAAATTTTTATCCTTCCTCCACATCTTATGAAAGAGTTTGGTTTGTCCTACTGAGTATACATGTGTTATTACCCTACAAATAAGAAACTACTATTAGTTTTCCTGAGGCCTACATTGAGCATAATGGGTACTATTTTCTTGGACATTGTGACAACTATTATGTAATTTCTCTACCTAAATTTTTTTATTTACCTTGGAGTTTTATTTTACTTTTAACATTTATATACTAAGCATTCCTGGGAGAAATATTTGGTAATTAGTAAATATATTATACCTGGAGTTTTCTTATGATGGAACATCTTATCTCTTGAACGTTTTGACTATAAAAGATTAATTCCCCCGGTTTTGTGAAATTTGTATACCCTAGGTGCTGGTCACCACCTAGGGGATTATTGGATGAGGGGATCTATGGGTCATTTTATCTATTTCTCCATTTACAGCTAAGTAGGGGAATCCTTAGTGGGACGGGTCGTGAATAAATTGTATCAGAGGTCATGGCTGAGAGATGGGATGAAGTTTAGAGTTGGGTATTGTGAGATTTAAATGGTAGGATGGGCAACAATGTTAGGTGATATTGGTGCATCACATAAAAAATGGAAGACCAGTTGGGCCATGAGATTTTTTGGACCACTGTGATCTAATTCAAGTACTATGAACTTACCAAATGACCTTGTGAGGATCCAATTTTGTATGGTAGATACCATAGAGAAGGTACATGAATCATAATTATTTGATTCCTCATTTCAATTGATTAATTTAGTGTAATTTTAATTGAATAAGAATATTATTTAAATTAATTAAAATGAATCTTAAATAAAACATCACACTACTTTGGATAAAGAATTTCATAGCATTCATTCATCATCAATACAACATGGTCGTCATCTGTGTTTGGATATAGAAGTTGAGGATTTTAATGTTGTACCCACTGATCTGGGGAGGATTAATGTATTTGAAGAGGAAGAATCGTGGAAGAGAACATTATGTTAGTTCCAGTTGTGGGCTTTGAGAATTTATGAGGGATGTGTTTCAGACATGGATATAGAGAGGTTGCATGAGGATATTGAGATCACATTCAATTTCATCTAGGACCCAACAAAGTACTGGGTTCCCTTTGTGGTTATTCAGATTTAGGGAGATGTGTTTCAGTGGCGGGAAATGTATCTTGGGGATAGTTAGGAAGCTGATATTCTATGCATTGATTTTGAGGAGGAGTTCTAGGAAAATTTATGTTATACAACATTGAAGGATGATAAGAGGTATGCATCACTCTCCCATTAATATGACAGTATTTCAATACATGAGCCTGGTATTGTGTTCATGTATCCTATTTGCATCGCCTCAAATCTCTCTCTAGATGAGGAGTCTCATGTGAGATGCCCAATGTAGTAAATTCTACCTTCTATCATAAATGAGGTTTCTCCCTTTAAATTTCCAGCATACATGGAGGTACATTAGAAGGATGAGAATGTTTAGGGGATGTACATGTGTGATGTTTTATCACTAGAGGGGTTATTTCTTGGTTCTTCAAGAAGTAGGGTTACCAACAGCTGGCCTCAGATGCCAGGGCATTCAATGTTTCGATCGACGGGGAGTCAGCCTCAATAGATTCCATTTAGATCTTCTGTTCCTCGTTCCATTACTATGGGATTAGGGAAATCATGTCACATCTATGGAGTCAATGGTAACGATAAAAATTAGTTTCCAGTGGCAATTCAGGTTTAGTAATGTTTGAGGTAGGTAGGTTTAGTGTCTGGCATAGTAGTAGTCGAATGCTTAGCGGTTTTCGCCGTAGGGACAATAAGATGTTGCTCCATTGTGTGGGAGATGGAGTAGGTAGAGCCCAACCTCAGGGGGATCCCCATGGAACTTGATGTAGACAAGGTCTAGGAGGTTGTCATCAAAGGAGGGGTAGAGGTGTTGGGCATGGTCAGTTCACTACTAAAAAATGATCTATAACTATTGTTCAAAACCGTGGGTTTATCCATCAAATACATGGGAAATTGTTGCATCAGTATAGGTCCACAGCCTATACCCACAGTTTTACAAACCATGGGAATAGATTTTTCTACATTGTCACTAATTTTATATATCGTGACACAGCCTTTATCTATGTTTTTAGAAACATGAGTTTAAATATATTGGAAAATAAGTTGGTGAGTATTAATCATGGGACATACACTTCTTTAACATAAAATATCACCATCTCACCATCATAACATATATATATATATATCCATTTACCTAGATATATTAATATTTTTTTCCTCCTTTAGATAAAAACATGTAGAAGTTTTGGAACCCGCGACATACTCTTCAAGACACGAATCCATACCACTCATCCAATGTAAGTTACATTTTATTATATATACATTTTCATAATTATATTAATTTTAAACATTACATAAAAATACAGTACATGATATTTTATCCCTGATATTTACAATCATACTTCCAACACATAACCAACCCAAAAAACATAATAACATATAAATATATCTATATTTAGTATAATATATTAAATGGATCCAGGAATTAGAAAAAAAGGATAGATTGATTTTATCCAGCGACCATAGTGGATATTAAATCACGCTACACAAACCGACCTACACATATTATATGTTTATATATTTCTATGTACATAAATATATTAATAAAAATTGTATGTACAACAGGTAAAACGGTGGGTATTGGTTTTACCATCTCATCTTTTTGTGTCGCGCAAATATTTTCCCCCCACCATAATGAGGGAAGGCTATAACCATGATTTTACAAATTCATGGGTATCGGTCATTGAAAAAAATCATATACCCACAGTTTTGAAAAAACCATGTGCATAAGTGTTAAAATTCTTATAACCATGGTTTTTTTCATATCTGTTTGATAAGAGTTTTTCCGCATTATATTCCAATAATGTTGGAATAGTTATTCAAAAAAACATATACACACGGGTTTTTCCAGAACCATGGGTATAGGGATATTTTCCATTAGTTTTTGGACACTACATATGATGTAGTTCTGTTAGGGCCAGATATCATTATAGGTATGATCAAATTTTTTACTACCCATTATTGTACATTGTTGGATTCAAGAGATTAAAACTCATTTGTTACACCTAGACTATCCCATTCTCTAGGACAAGACATAGATATTCCTTTCATTCCCCTGGTGAAGATTATGTTATTCTAAGATCAAACCAACTTGTTTGATTTGTTAAGGGGATGTAAAATGATGATGAGACTACATCAGTCTGGTTGGAATATATTGTCTCTATATATTCTATCATAAAATATTATTATTGGCATCAGCTATTTTTATTCTGTGCATTCCATTACAGACTATATATGGAGAGGACTTTTTTCCAATGTGGATTGTCACTGTGTGGCTTTCGTTGGCGAGAAGAGCTTCCAGGTAGGCAGTCTCCATGTAGACCCTCTTATCTAATTGTTTTCTAAGATGTTCGTGGAATAATTGGATGTTGATATGGCGGAGGTTCCCAAAGTTATTGGTGAATTTTTGGATGTTTTTTCCACTTATTTCATGACTATACCCACTTGACATGACATTTAGATCTATACAGAACTATAACTAGATACATCTCTTGAATAATTGTTTCATTATCCAATGGAACCTTATGATTTGTAGAAGATAAGGAGTTATATTGATGAACATATGTAGAAGGGAATTTTGTAGCCCAGTGTTCCACCATGGGTGCTCTGGTGTTGTTTGAATAAAAGGAATATGGTGGTATGAGGTTATTCATAGACTACAAGAAGTTGAATTATGTGATAGTCAAGAACCACCACACCCTACTTAGGACATTTGTTATTTTTTACCAACAAATATAAGTACTTTGGTTTTCTATGATTTATTTGTGATCTGGATATCACAAGTAAATGGTTAAATAAGATGATATCCTAAATACTAACATTATGTGTAGCTATAGGTACTTTGATTTTGTAGTCATTTCTTTCGGTGTTTCAATTGCACCATCATTGTTCATGGGGAACAAGAAATCAATTTTTTGTGTAATCCTTGACTGGTTCTTCATCATGTTCATTAATGATATCTTTCTCTACTAAAATTCAAAGTAGGAGTGCTCTAAGAATCTCCAAATCATAATATATATATTTCGACTCCATCAACTCTACAGAATATTTTCCATGTGAATGTTCTAGTAATGAGATATGAATTTCATTGGACACATGGTATCTCAGTAGGACGTGTATATAGATAGGTTGAATGATGAGGGAATTTTGTATTCGTAAGCTCCCATTAATTTGGTAGCAGCTTGTATTTTTCTCAGTCTTAAGGGATGTTACAAGTGATTTATACATGATTTCTTTCAGGTTGCAGTTGAAATGGTAGCTCTGTCCAAATAGTAATGGGATTTTGTTTAGAGCTATCAATTCCATATAGAATTCAGATAGTTTAAAGCAAACTTGTATAGTTCTCATGTGCATCTATTTATAGAGGAAGGGGTGATTTTCAATGTGTTTTGGGATTCTTCCTTTCTAGGATGAGGTACATATTAATAAAAAAAATTGGTTCTTAGCACTTATGGTTCTAGGAATATACGTCCCCAAAAATGTTACTATGGCACCCATGATCCAGAGTAAGCGGCATTTGTGTTCACACATAACAAGTGGAGACATTTTCAAATTGTTGTGCACTTTGTGGTCTTCATAAATAAAAATACTTTTAGGTATAACTTTTCCTATCAAGATATGGACATGAGATAGTTGTGGTGGTTGATTTTTTTCAAGGGAAATGAATTTTGGATCTACTACACCTTTGGGAAAGGTAATTTCGTGACTGATTCCTTGAGTTGGAATCCAATGAAGGAGGTTTTTCTAGAATCTGCTGACACTTGGAAATCGATCGGGTAGTTAGTATCCCTACACATTAATGTAGGAATAGATGAAGGAAAATGCTATTTGTTTTTGATGAATGGGAATACTTTTATGATGTAGCATGTGTAAGAGTCGCAATGGGGATAATTAGAGGTAGAGGTAAATCATGATCAAATTGATATGGAGATTCCCTAGTGGGATGGTTGAAGGATGGTTATAATCATATGTTTTTTAGTGGAAGGTTTTTTTTGATGGTGATGGATGAAGGGATCCTCAGAGAGTTTCATAGTTCAACCTTAGTGATAAACCAAGATGTTTTTATGAATTATTGGGTCTTTAGAATGTGGTTTTCATGGGCCATGATGAAATATGATGTCTCAGGGTTTTTGGATAAGTGTCATGCTTTCGAGAAAGTGAAGGATAATAAATATGTTCCCAGTGGTCTGTTAAAAATCTTATATGTCCAAATATGGATGTGGCCTACCATCTCAAAGGATCTCCTGACATAGTAGCGATGTGATCAGGGATTCTATGATGCAATATGGGTTGTAGTGGATCAGTTGAATAAATTAGCTCAAAACATATCAATAAAGGAGTCATTCATAGTTGATGCCTTGGAAAGGAGGTATGTGGATGAAGTGGTGAGGATGTAAGAAGTTCTAAGATGCATTGTATTAGATTGGGGTAATTTTTTTACCTCACAGTTTTGTAAGTGATTGAATCATGCTCTTGGCATTCAGTTACACCTCAACACTACATTCCATCCAAAGAATTATTTGAAGATAGAACAGACTATAAAGACACTAGAAGACATTTTTCCACAATGAATCTTGGACTTTGGAGGATCTTAGAGAAATAACATTCCCTTGTTAGAGTTTTATTACAATAATAGCTATCACTATTTCTATAGTGTGGCTCCATTAAAAAAATTTATGGAAGGTCATGTCACTCACCTGTTTGATTTACATAGATTGGGGAGTCAACTATTATTTCTACTGAGGTATTTCAAAGGATAATAGAGGATGTTCAGCTTGTTCATAAGAGGAAGAAATCAACAAATGAACAACATAAGTCATATGTCAAAAACTTGTTGATGCCCGTGAATTTTGAGATTGGGGACCACATGTTCTTGATGGTTTCCCCAATATAAGTGTAGTGGAGGTTTGTAAGAGGGAAAAATATTTCCCCAATGTTGATTTGACCCTTTGATATAGTTTGGAGAGTTGGTGAGGTGGAATACCTTTTATCACTACCACTAGAGAGGGATTGGATTCTCGAAATCTTATCATCCCTCAACTCTATATGTATCTTCATAATGACTCCCATGTCCTTGACTAGGGAGAGATTGATATCTGAGACAATTTTACATATGTGGAGATTCTATTCGAGATCTAGGATCATTGGGAGAAAGGTGATGTGTGGGAATACCATTAATTTGGATTCAGGTTGTGGGGGCATGGTTTCCTGGAGGAGAGTACCTGAGAGAGAGATGCATTGATTTGTGCCCAGTACACCGAGTTTTGTTGAGTTTTTCCAGTTTTGTTGTTCATTATGATGTAACTATTTAACCATCTTTGTTTTCTGTTGATTTATCTCCCAGTTCTGTGATGTGTGATTATGTCCTGAAATATGAAAAGGGTTGTAATTGATTCCTAATCAATACATATTAATTGTGATGTGAATAAATCCATGTGGGGGTATTAGATTCACCCAGAACGAATAATTTCTTAACATGGGGAAATACATTCCGTGAATTTCATGTTTTGAAAGTGTGGCTATTGAACTTGTATGTTTTTTCATGTGGTTTTATGTGTTATAGGATGCTAAAGGTGTTTTCCTTGAATGAGGATGTTTTAAATATAATATTGTAATAACATGTGGTGGTTTATCTTTTATCTTGGAATTTGAAATCAAATGTTTTTGTGTTGTGAGTTCCAAGACTGGTATCTCTCAGGTTTGTTGTTTGAACCCCTATTTCCCTTCCGAGATTGGTTATGATTTCTTCAAAATGAGAATTTATTGAGAGGTATCTAATGTAATGGGTCTGACATCTCTAGTGCATTACATTATGAAAATATATCACTTGAGGTATTCTAGGAGGTCATGTTGGATCATTTATTTTGTTTTCTAGTTTTCCCATTTTTACAGTGGTATGTGGAGATGATAGGTCACAACAGTGACTCGTGATGGTGATTTGGGACATGTGAGGCAGGAATGGTGAGTTTGGACCAGTTAATGAGAATAGTGACTTGCACCGGTGACTCACAAAGGTGAGTTAATGATAGTAGGAGACGAAGTTAGGTCGCTAGTGGTGTGTCGTTTGATAGAAACTCACACAATGGTGTGTCTTCTGATGGTGCCTCATGCAATAGTATCTCACCAATAGTGCATCACCAAATAGGGAATCATCCCCTATTTGCACATCCAATGGTGACACATCCACTGGTAGGTGGTCACAGGAAGCTCATACAGGTTACTCATCCTTTGGTGACTCATCCACCAGTTAATCCAGTCTAATTGATTTTCCAAATTGTTGAATTTAAACTTTTTCAAGAGTTCCCATTTAACATATTATTTGAAAAAAATAAAATTAATACCATATTTATTGTTTGTTGTTGCCGTTTTATTTCGAATCTATATTCTATAAATATGATTCTCTTATTGACATCCAAATCACATGGTATTTATCAGAATTCACATTTAATGGCCTTTAAAAACCATTCAATCCATTGATTTAGGATCTAGACTATCTAAATCTTATATACTCCCTTAATTGTGCTCTCTCATTGATTCTTTGTGCTCCCTATTCCAATCTTCCTAGAGGAGATGTGCATAGTGATGTATCTTATTTATTGCATTTTTCAATGGAGTCATTTACTGCTACCTGAGGGAGTTCTTCTACAATAAAACACATATATCTAGATCATCTGTTCATCATGGTTTATAATCCTTCATCTCCCTTTGAATTTTGTATCAGGTGGTGTGGGTGTATGGATATATTTGTGGTGAAGATAACTGAACCTAAAATAAAAAAAATATAGTTGAATCGGTTTAACATCAACATTTCTAGATTTGAAAAGTGAATTATGATTTCCTTTATAATTATTTTTTGGTGAATTATAAGAGTTAAATTCCCCACTAAAAATATCGATTTTTGGGGGTCATTATTTTTTACGAAATATATTCTGAATACATGTTTCTTATTTTGTTTGACCACCTTTATATGAAAATTATTATTCATATAAATATTTCAAATAAATGGATTCCACTAGGTCATAATGTTTGTTTCAATGGTAATCCATAAAATAATAAATTGGAATTATAGAAAGGATGATTTGTTAAATCTAAATATTTCGTGCCCCATGAATTTGTGATGATAGAGTTGTGAGCAATACTATTTGTTATGTTCTGGATTGGTATTTATTTTTGAATCTTAGGTTGAGAGATTGTATGAGTATGGAAAAGATAATAATTGTCATACAATAGGGTTGTGATCAGGCTGTGAGGTTATTTATTGATTTGTGTGGTGTGGTTATGAAATAGGGATGCCAATAATGGTTGTTCTATGATGGGTTGTTGGTTGTGATTGAATTTTGGGGTTTTTTTGTTAGATTATGTAATTGGGATGTATGACATTGATGACTTATGATGGTAGTGGTTGGTATGGTTAATTATCTCTAAATTTATCCATGATTGGTATTCCCAATGATTCTCTCCATGTCTTGAGATCAATTTTGTTTTGATATGAACATGTTGCAGATGGAGAATAAATATGAAGTGGTTTAATTTTTCCGGGTTCTCCTTCCTTTGTGTGACATTTTTTGTTGGATTAATATCTTATTTTCTTGTATTTTTCCAAATAATAATGGAATAAATTAATAGTCTAATAAATATTAATAATTTTGTTTAATGAATTGGCTAGGGTATGATTTACGTTCTGACATGTTGTGTCATTGTGCATCTAGAAGTTTCAATAAGGATGGCAGTTTTTTAGGAAGGTTATTGGATGAAAAGACATATGATGGGCTGAGTGTTTTGTATTATATAAATAAATTATATTTCATTGTGATTTACATATTCAACCCACACTAGTTTAGAAATATGTTTCAAACAGTACCATCATATTGTGGGAGGGTGTCTTTCTCAAAAATCCCAATGCTAGGATTGATGGATACCCACCCACACATCTTTGATACCTATTCCTAAAAGTGATAGTCCAAGATTATTTGGGATGGTTATTGATTATGAGGCCAAGATTTGTGGTGTGAGTTTTTCTTCCCAGTTGTCTTTGAGATGAGTAGTTTTGTGCTTTCCATGACGATTCGAGATGAGATGAGGTGTTTTGTGATTCCCTAATGTCACCAATATGGGAAGTGATGTGGTATGTGGACCAAGTGCCTATGGGAAAGATGTTATGTCTATTGAAGTTCATATATGTATTGGGATGTGATGCGGTATGTGGCCCATATGTGTGTGGCTGGTTTGTGACATGGTTCTTTGAAAATTGGTTGGAGTGGAAGGATGTTTTCTATTAGGGTGTTAGTGTTCCTTAATAGTGGAAATGTTTTTAGGGGCTACCTATTATTGATGTGAAAACTATATTACTCAAAATTAATTGTGTTATTTATAGATTATGTCTTGTTGTGGCTGGCATGGATATTATACCTTATAATGTTATTTCTGGTTCTTCTATTTCCTCACATGGGATGTATTGTGATCCCTCCACTTGTGCACGAGAGACTTTCACATTTCCTACTATGTATACTTGAATTCTCACACTACATTTATAAAAATTATTTCATGTTTCACAAAGAACTACATGGTCATCGATGGTGATTCCTAGGTCAAAAATTGGGATAGTAGTTTATTATATGTTGTGATATACATTTATTATTTACCATTATGTTTTATTGTATTTATAATAGTATTATTTTAAACATTCATGTGGGATGGATTTTTTCATTCATTTCCAAATAGTATTTTGTGTTTTTTTCAAATTTACCATCTTATCTCTCTATCATGTTTACTATAAAAGGGTAATGGACCCCATTTTGTCTTATTTTTATACCCCAGTTGTTTTTCACCACCCTAGGGCCTACTGAAGGGGGGACACATGGGGTTCATTATATTCCATTCTCCATTTCTAGACAAGGAGGGGAATTTATTGGGGGAGGGGTCATGAAAAATAATATCATAGAAAAATAAAATTATCTGTAATCAAACAATGGAGAAATTGTATATTTTTTCTCCACTTCCATTATTTAGTGTAATACATATTGATGATTATTTTGATATAAATGGGATTATTATGGCCATACTTGTGATGATGTTTGTATACTAATCAATAATAGTGGGGGAGTTGGATTTGGAAGTATTATGGATTTTTCAATTGGTAATGTTGATTCTTTGAAGGGTATTAATGGTCATTAGGATGTTTTAAATGAAATTTACACAGATTATGGGAATAAAATTATATTTTGATTATATTTTGGATCAATTATAATTTTAGTGTATTTCATAATATATAATATATATTTAATTTTTAACATTTTGTTTTGTTTTTTGTAAATATAGATATATAAGTGGTCGAATATATATATATTTTTATGTAATAAAATAAAATTTTATGATATATAGTTAGAATATTGACACCATAACCAAGAATTGATATAAGTAGATTTAGATTGTCATTATTCATCGAATTATGCTGAAAACCATATGAAATTTTAGTGGTAGTAAAATATGGTCACTTGTATCACTTGTGGCTATTATTATATTTCTACATGCCGTACCCATAGATGAATAGGTATATCCATGGTTGGTAAATGAGTATGGATATGAAATTTTTTTATTGAATTAATTACTATGTATATGTTGCCCATATTTATTGCATATATCTACAATCATGCAGGAATAATCCATGGACATGGACATTGGTTATATCAATTTTTAATTGATGTAAAAGGACTATTATAAATCCCAATAACTACCAATAATTAAAATAAATAAAAAATTAACATAGAATAAACACATATTAATTGTAATGGTTATAGTTTATGAAGAGAAAGAATTATACTCTTCTAACCATTATCATCTCTCCCCAAATAGAAGCTCTGCCATTAATGGGGGATTCATTACAACATAGAGAAACCTCTACCACAAAAAAGGTATATCGAACCATTAAATGAATTTATATCAAGATTAAAATAAATTGAAGTAGAATGAGTATAATCAACATTACCCCATGGGTCTTTATGTTGTATAAAATCAACTAGTGGGGTGGAAAGAGGGTTTTGGAGTTAATTTATTGTCGGTAAACAAATGCAACAAAATACTCATATTGAGTGGTATATAGGACATTGAAATGGATTTTTAATTCTTATCTTCCACCAAATTAGAAATGCAGTCCCACTACATGGTCACTGTAATTGTGTGTGAGAGATTCCAATTTCTACCACAATTCATTTTACTTGGATTCACAATGAAACAACACAAACAACATCACCACATTTAAAATATCATTCTCGGAGATTATTTATCTTTTAAAATGATATTCACAACTGAATAGATCATTGACATGAATATAAAATATATTCAAAATTGATCACCTTTTACACCAATAGTATACTCTAAATTTAAAAAAGCAACTACTAAAATTCCCCAGATAATATCCAAACACAATCACATTATTTTAAATTTATAGAAACAAATTCACAATTTTTTTAAAATTTTCCACACTCAAACACACTCCATTAATACCTAAACAAGTTCCATATATTATTTTACAAAAACTGATAATAAATTATCCTCAAATATAATAATACAGTTTGATAATAATTAAACTATAAAAATAGAAATTATACATTGGGAGGGTTTTATCATTTCATGATGAATGTAAAATATGAGGTAGAGAATAATAAATGATAAATAAATAACTATTATTTTTTTAAACAATGACACATTTATAAAAATGAATCATTAAAATATCTCTCATGCATCTTGTTGGTTCCAAATTGTGAGCTTATGCAAATATCCGACCAATGAAATAAAGGGGATACATCATGAAGAACCTTCACAAATCCCATTATCACAACAAAATGTTAAAAAAAAGTCCCCCTCTATGATATCCATAGTGGAAAGATATAGAAGACACTACAGTAATGAAAAAATTGATGGAATGATTCATGTGGCGGCGAGAAGACGATCGCCGCAACGATTCCAAAGAAATTTACGGAAGCCTCTGTTAGTGCCGCTGAGGGATTTAATGAAGCCTATGAACCATGTAGGGGATGGTTTTTGAATTTATAGTTATAATTAACTTGTCACAATCTTCCTTCATGGTGAATGTCAAGCGGTTTCTCAGTGCGATGTCATAGCTTAGCGCCGCCTCTTGCCTATAAATACTAGGCTTACAGAATACCCAAATGACAGATACATTGATCTTTCCCCTTCATAGCTCTCAAATCATGATTTACCATATGATCTATTAGTAATTGATAAAATAATCCATTGAATGTAATTTTACATTGAAAAATATCATTCCCTTGGCTTATTTTCATCCCCTCTTCAAGCAGGGATGCACTTCCTGAATCCCACGTTCCATTGCAATGGAAATATTTCACTATGGGAACTAAGGACATCGAAAAAAACTCAATATTTATGAATTACCATCCATGCTCATGTGAAACCCATTTTATGAAATTATCACTATTTTCTGTGATGTACATTTCCTTTTGTTACTGTACATTTCAAGAAACCCTTTCTCCGTGAAGTCCAACCGCGCAAAGGCACTTGTACTACATAATGAATTCCTGCCTCATGGTATCAATTCTCAATTTCTTACCTTAATTCCTAAAGTTGACAATGCTGCGGAGATACAACAATTTAGGCCAATTGCTCTCATTAACACTCTTTATAAGATCATTACCAAAATTATTGCGAATAGACTGGCTCCTATTTGCAATAGAATAGTCTCCTGGAATCAATTTGGCTTTATTAAAGGTCGGTCCATCCAGGACTGTATCTGTCTTGCTTCGGAATGTACGAATAGTCTCACTAAAAATGCTAGAGGTGGATGTGTGGCCATTAAGCTTGATATCAGAAAGGCTTTTGACACCATGGAGTGGAATTTTATATTCAAAGTCCTAAAAAACTTTGGTTTTCATGAGTCTTTCATTGAAAGAATTAAAACCTTATTTCGCTCTTCCTTCATCTCTATATTGATTAATGGTGTCCCTAGAGGTTACTTTAAGTGTTCTAAAGGAGTCAGGCAGGGAGACCCTCTCTCAGCCATCCTTTTTGTCATTGCTGAAGATTACATAAGTCGCCTTTTCAATAATCTGGTCGCTCAAGGCAAACTTAGGCCTATCCAAGCTTCCAGAAACTTAAATACCCCCACCCATCTCTTTTATGATGATGACATAATTCTGTTTTTAAAAGGGGATCAAAAGAACATGCATGTCCTTAAACAAACTCTTCAACACTATGAAGAAGTCTCCGGACAAGCGATCTCCTGGAATAAATCGTTTGTTTTCTTTGGTAAAATATTTCCTACTAGGAGAAAATCTAGCATTACTAACTACCTTGATATTAAAGAAGGCTCTTTCCCCTTTACTTATTTGGGCGCTCCTATATTCCGGGGTCGCCCCAAGGCCAGCTATTTTGCTAATATCATTGATCAAATAACAACTCAGCTTGCTTCTTGGAAAGGAAAATCTCTATCCATGGCTGGTAGGATATGTTTGGTTAAATCGACCATTGTCTCCAAAATGGTCTACTCCCTCATGATTTATAAATGGCCTATAGGCATTTTCAAGAAAATTAATACCTATATAAAAAATTTCATTTGGACGGGAAGTATCATGGAGAGGAAACTTGTTACTATCCCTTGGAATTCATGTTGTCAACCTCTAGACAAAGGTGGAATTGGCATTAAAAATCATAAGTTGTTCAACGATGCTCTCCAAGCTCGTCTCACTTGGCGTATTATTAATTGCTCTTCAAAAGCTTCTGAATTCTTGAATTCCAGATTCCGCGCTAAACTCATAAATGGTAATTTCAACTACATCAACTCTTCGATCTGGCCTTCGATTAGAGACTCGTACCACAAAATCATTGAAAACTATAGATGGATGGTTAGTGTTGACTCTTCCATCAATTTTTGGTGTGCAAATTGGTGTGGCAATCCCTTGATTACATTGTTACCGACTAACACTTTTCCTAAAGATGCTAGCCTCTCCATTAAGGATGTCCTCCATTCACATAGACAAGCCCTCCCTGCCAACATCGCTCAGATCATTGATAATCATCCCTTTTCCTCTAATGGGGATTTCCTGCTTTGGGAGCCGGCTCCAAATGGCATTCATGACTCCAAAAACTGTTACAGGCATAATTTTTCTGGAAATGACTCGAACCTTCAATGGGTCTGTCAATTTAATAAGCCGTGGATTAAACCTTCTCGTCTCACTCTCATTTGGCGTATTGCTCACAATAGATTACCCACGGAAGCCTGTCTCCAAGATTTTAATATTCAACTCTGTTCGAAATGTTGCTTGTGTAACCAGCATAGGGAGGATGCTGACCACTTTTTCTTGTCGTGTGCGACGGCTGCTGCTTTATGGAATTATGATCTTGATATTTTTAGCTGCAGATGGATTTTAACTGATTCTATTTGTTTGTCTCTCAAAAATTGCATTAGATATGACGCTTCTTTGCAGATCAAAAATCTCTTCCTTGCGGCCGTGGCGGAACTCCTGCATGAAATCAGGTACGCAAGAAATGATTTTATTCATAATAATCGCTCTTTTGGACTCAATGCAGGAAAATCTCGGATTCTGATTGCGATTCACGAAGCTGCCTCAATTCAAAAAGAATGTTGCAACAACTCGATTGGCGACTTTGAGATTCTTCGTCGCATCCGAGTGCCTGGCATTTTTCCAAAGACTAAATGTCCCTTTGAAGTATTCTGGCAATCACCCATGCCAGGATGGATCAAAGTGAACGTTGACGGTGCTTCTAAAGGCAATCCTGGCCCCGCCAGTTGTGGTGCTATCTTCAGAGACTCAGATGGCCAGTGCCAGGGTTGCTTCTATGCTGGTTGTGGGCACTCTTCGTCTCTTGAGGCTGAAATGTTGGGAGTCATCCATGCGGTTAACTTTGCCCTCCAAAGGGGCTGGAGGAAGCTCTGGATTGAAAGTGACTCCACTACTATTGTTCATGCCATCTGGAATGGTATCATCCATATTGCTTGGCCTCTTACTGCTCTTTGGTCGAGATGTCTGAGCTCTCTTCAAGAGATTGACTACATTGCTACTCATGCCTACCGTGAAGCTAATGCTGTGGCTGATGCTCTTGCCAACAAAGGTGTTCATCAAAGCATGAATTGGATGGACACTTTGCCCCCTGACTTACTGTATTTGTTTGATAGAGACTGTAAAAAAATCCCTTCTTTTCGCATGTTGTAATCTTTTGATATTCAATAAATTTTGCTTTGGTTTTTGACCAAAGCATTACCTTTAAAAAAAATGTGATCCCCTTACTGAATCACTCTATAACCCCGTCTCGCCACGACATTATCAGTGTCTTCCCTTCACCAAGAGTTAAAGATCACAATATATGTAAGTCATATGGGTGGGATGAGAATCCTCCTCGTCCAAACAAAATGAAATTAAACTGAAAAGAATCATCATCCCTAACACATGACGTTAAACTGTAGACTCTCCCCATGAAATATACATTGGTTACGCTGCCTCATACATTATACACAACCACTAGTCTCCACAAGAGTTAGTTATTCGTCACAGGGAATGAGATCCTCCTTTCATGTAGCGACATCTGTCTATGAGGTAGGAGAATCATCCTACTGTAAGACCCTATCCTTTCTTGCGGGGGGTATCATTTTTGACCATTCTCTCTTCATCCATTCACAAACACAAGAGGAGAGATGAGCACAGGGGAATCAATACCCCATCCACCTCCTTTTGGTATTTTTCACCATTGGGACTCAACCCTGGAGTATGTCCCAATCATTATCTCTCTGGAAACTATCCTCACGTAAGCCCCCCTCCACTTCTCATAGATGCCCCTTCTGGAATGTTATCATTATGTCTTTGTAGCTTCGGGTTTCTCACACTGATCATGACTCACATGGATATACAATAAGCATTGACCAAGATAAAATCTATTGGCCATCGTACATTGTAAGCTCCATCCATTACCATATAAATACATGGACCTTGGTCTATTCCCCACATTTCATTCTAGGTATGTAAGAAGCCTCCCTAAGGTGAAATATCGTCATTCATTGGCCTCGACCACATTGGGCTGGTTCACCCTCATCCTCCAGGATGTTAAACTGGGTTATTTTGACCTATGTTGGTTTTGATCTCTATCTCCTTGGTAGGGTACATAGGAAGCATCCTAGAGGCCAAGCCCAGAAATTGGTAAACATCGGTGTCTTTTTTGACGGGACCCACAACCTTAGTCTATCCCTTAGTGGCGTCAAAAAAACTCTTTGATCCTACCCATGGTTTTCCCCTTGCATATCGTTGGGTCCCTATCCTTTTCGTACACCACCGTTCCACTCCCCATCCTAGAATATACGGACGTTCATTTCAAAACATTGGGATACATAGGAAGCCTCTATGGGGTTAAAGACCATCACTCATATCTCATCATGGTCTCTCCCTTGAGCATTTGTGTTTAGGGAAGGTTATTCCCCATCCCGGAGGTTCTACATCGTTTATTTCCAATCCATACATCTATTCATAAGGGTTACCTCCTCAGGTGTCCCCTCACGTAATTGACCTAAATGTATTTTCATTCCAGGACACCGATATATCTTGGGAGACTCATTGAGGTAGAATCCCAAAATCCCCGTAATCATCCTGTTAGTTCCATCCCATTCCTCCCATCCTCTTTGTTGAACCATCCATCACCCGTCCTGAATCCTACATGGGCCGCCACATCCCGATGGGATGATGCTATTTCCTTGGGCAGACGACCATGCATAATACCCACACAATCTCTTAACATCCATCCATGAATGTCCCTCTTGCGATTGGCCACTATCCATGCCAATGCCTTAGCATGTCTTCGGGTTGTTGTCCTCTGGGTACACCCCTATTCATCACCCCTTTAAACAATGTGGGTTTTGATTCCTATAGTCTACATAGGGTACGTAGGAAACCTCCTCAAGGTTCAATCCAAGCCATTGGTAAGCCTTGGATTTCCCCTTTATGGGGCCCTCTTTCTCTGATCCACCATTAGTGGTGTCAAGATCAGTTTTAACGGTGTGACATTTTCCCTCTATGGGACACACCACCTTGGATCCATCCTCATTGGTCATTCTAATTCATCTATTAAGTTAAACTTCATGATTTTCCCTCCTACAGATGTACCAATTTGATCCGTCTCTGTGGGATATTTTGATCACTATCATTCTGTGTTTTCAAGATGTTAATCACACAGCATACCTCATGTTATACATGAGATTTATGAGGAAAATCTTGAAAACAACACCTTTGTCTTAATTGACTCCGTATGATGATAAACTCTTGTTATACCCTATGAAAAATATGGGAAGTTGAGGAAAACCTATGGGAAATTCCAATGGAATATTATACCCAGTACTCAATGTGGGATGCCTTAGGGATCCACACTCTTGAGATGCCCTATCATAATGGTAGGAATCCTTGAAAAATCTATCTTTTAGTGTCCAAAAACACTAGTTATTTACAACTTGACTACTCCCCTGATAGAAGTTTTAAGCCTTGACATAAACCCTTGGAATGATCTGATAGAATTACTATAATTTACTGGCATCCTTGATGATATGGAATCATAGAAGAGTTTCACTAACAAAATATTAATCATTAAGGGAGACCCAAACATGGAGATGAAGTATGAGGAAGAATCCACTGAAGGATTAAAAGACATCCCATCAACCCATTTAGATCAACGACCAAACATCCCTAAATAAGGGAAATATTCTTCTTGCCTTTGTAATGAGGGAATGTAGGGAAATAGCCACCACGTCGTATCATGACGACACTTGCACATGTAGAAATTTCGATAAAAAAATGGTGAACCCGATGTGAATCATCTCCACAATGAGAATATTAGTAGCATTCAAGACAGAATTGGATAAGTGCATAACTAGATCATGTTATATAGCACCATGTCCCACCATGAAAATACTGGGCCTAGCGAGATAATCACCAAATATTGGGGTAGTTTATGGTTGTGAATCCCAGTATGTGACCTTATACGCGTGGATCCTTATTATGAATCATGGGAGATAGAATGACATCGGGGCACTAGAGTATTCTTTCTTCCATTCTCTGCTAATGTTCGAATCTAAAAACTTTATAGGACCCATGCTGATATCATAGGAAACTAATCACCTCCCAACCACCAATGCAGTCATTGGGGAAACAAAAATGCGACAAATCCCAAAAGACTCTATCCCTTCTGCAGAATCCACCACATCCACGGATGATGGGATCCCATACTCTATCTCACAATATGAACATGTACAGAGGAGGGTGACCAATTAACTTGTCCAACGGTATATGGAATAAAGGATTATCCCAACTCGTGTTATGGCACTTCAAGACCTAGAGGCTCTTGTGACTTATCATTACCATTACCCCATGGGCCTCATAGGGAGCCACTGCTAACCACTCCAATCTACAACCATTTCAAGAGTCCCTCCTCAGAGCACATTGAAAACTCATACCATTAGGAAAATGAGTTATGGGATGTTTTGCCAAGCCATGATGTGATCACGTTGCAAGGGATACCATGGAGGGATCATACCGGGCTGCGTCAAAGCAACCACCCAATCCCATAGGCTGAGGAGCTAGTGCATTTCACAGATTCACCCCCATTCCAAGTCTAGTTAACTCGATTACAATTTTAGGTGGAAGGTTAGGAGGATACCATCCAGTGGGAATCATAGTCAAAAGATATACTGGGCTGTGATAATGTCGGCTCATACTATAAATTCCTTGTTTATATAGAACTAGGGCACATACATTCCTGACATGGATCGAGGTCCCCACCACCACATGGTCTAGTTGGGACAACTGTCTTGGTTGTAGGGTGAGGTACTACCCATCGAGGGCTGACTAGCGGTAATGAAATCCAGCTCAAAAGTCCTCCCCATGGCTCATCAATGAGATTTATGGCCCTCCCCACTCCCAAGGTTAGCTCGAAGGTCCTCCGCATGACATCATTCATCAATGTGAAGGCCCTCCCAACTGCAATGACATCCAGAATGGAAGATTCTTTCGAACAAATGATCGAAGGGTTGGAGTTGATCCTCATTTCATAGGTCTTCAATGTAAATATCATCCTCACACGATAAGATATTATCTTGGATGGCATCCCCATGTTCATACCACAGTCAACGAATGTCCTTCGCATCCTGATAATTAGATAAGTAGAGGTCTTCATCACTCCATTGGTGTCCAACAAAAAGGTTTTATAGTGTTCATTTTCACTGGTACGAAGGCCCCTCTCGTACCATCATTTCCAAAGGAAACAAACATCGAAGTGATGGTCATGCTCCAACCATCACTAGAGGAGGTCCTACCTATTCTAACATTTATTGTGTAGTTTCCCACATCGTGTTATTCATTGTACATGGAGACCATCCCCTTGTTCATTTTTACATTTGTTTGGGTGCTCCGTGCACCCCGACATACCAATGTAGATGTCCTCTCCTCCCCCTTACCAGTTCGGCCGAAGGTCCAACTAATGTAAAAATTCTACCCTATCCTGACGAGCCTTATGGGGGAAGGAGTGTAGGTTGCGAATTCTATAGCAAGAATACTGAGAAGTTTCAGACCACGAATAAACTCGTCTGCTTCTCAGATTTGGTGGCAGAGTGCAATTTTATAATGGAATCCTCACCCCTATAATTTCATTTGGTGTTGAGGAGGGAATGATGAGTAAAATCCTCACCCTTTGGGAATGTGAGGTCCACCAGATACCCACCACTCTCCAAAAATACATACAAGATGAGGATGATCTGGACACTTTCTAATGCCTGGTAATGTAATCTTCTCTATCATCAATATGATCATTCTCCACCTCAACTTGATATCACATAGTGTTTTTTATAGAATAATATGTGGCCATAAATACCTCGAACTACCATCACTAACCCAATCCACTACACAGGATGTCATGGTCTCTATTTATTCTTACAGGGATTTAATGGTTCAGGGTTTTAATTCTTTCGACGGAAACCCATGATCTATTGGATTGTTAGCTCACGTGCCATATTCACCACCGACCATTTTACCATTACAATCATCTTTTTTAGTCACATTAAAGGACCCTCAACTTCCCCAAGTCGATGAGTGGAGAAACTCAAGGCCCAATCCTGATATGGATCCTAAGACCATGTGGAACATCCTTGAAGAGGACCATCTGATCGAGATGTTCTATCTAGTTGTTACCATGGTCTATAGTAATCTGTAATCTCTCACCTTTGAGTAGTTCTTGTGCTTTCACCAAACTCTTTGGGAAAAGAACCTCTTTCTCCCATATCGACGGGTGGCTTACCCAATGATCCAAAAACACTTTGAAGGCATTTTCTAGAAATTTTGATTGGCCAACATCCCTATTATCCTTGTTGACCAATGCCCTGAGTCTCCTGGTATCCATCAGACCCTCCAACATTGATGAATCCTGATAATTATAGTGCTCTTCAAAATTATTATGTAGTATTCCTACCACGTTCAGATATGTGGTGGGGGTAGTTTTCTGCCTTTCATTTAAGTTATATGAAGAACCAACCCAACATTCTACGTGATATTGAGAATATGACACTAGGTAAAGTCATAGTTAACATGATGAAACAGTCAAAGGTAGAGAACAAGATAGATATTCTTGAAGAAAACATAACCCACAAGGGTGGGGTTGCACCTGTTCTATCCTTTGGGTACGGTTACTTGCCAGAAAAATATTTATTGGGTACTCTCATACCATCAGAATCAGTACCCATGTATCAGAACCCCAATAATTATAAAGATAAGACTAGGCCCATCAAAAACTCTGAACCATGTAGCTCTATTCAAAAGATGTAACATGACCCTAAAAAGTTTTTGTTATGTCAAAGACTCATGGAACCAAAAAATATATGGTCGATTAACATATCACTGAATACTCTACTGAATGATAACTGGATAACATTATTCCTGGACTGACGCATTAGGTGCAGGTACACACTCCCCACGGAGAGCTTACTCTGGGTGACCATGATCATATTACCCATATAGAGATGGATGTACCCAGTGATTATGGAATGAGTGCTTTATATGATTCACCAATCCACCCAGGTTTCCTAATAACCCTGTTGCAGACCCAGACCAAGTTCCCCTTGCCACACTGCAGGTCATTCCCCCCGAAGCTCCGCAGGTCGTCCCACAAGTCATTGGGAATGTGTATCATGTTGATAAACATGAAAATTCACTAGGGGATAGAGATCCTCGTCAAGACATGAATATCGACCTAGGGGATCCAATGCATGCTCTCATTTCCGTCCTCAAGGCCCTAGTGACAGGATCTGTGTAAATCCACTCTGAAAGAAAATTTATATCTGGAATGGGTGGAAAATATGATAGCACCACCATGTTTAAAAAATCCTACCTTCTCAGCCATTAATTGGATGGACGACCAACTGTATATTCTATCCCACATTATTTCAAGGTGTGGTCAAATTGTAGGAGCTCTAGCATAGAAGGATGTTACCAATCACCGATGTTTCGTACAGATGCTGGAAGGGCCCATGATTGTCTGGTACAACCTACAACCCATCGAGTCAGAGACTATTAGGTACGATCTTCCTAGGCATTTTCATTTTTAGTTTTGGTCCACCACACAGAGGGCCAGTATTTCATACCTCATTAATATTAGGTAGAGTCGTGATGAGTGCATCCCATACATTGTCTCCAAGTCTAAAGGCCTCACGTACACCCTTGACATGCTGCTGACCTAGGAGCAGCTACTGGACATCATTATGGGGAATGTAAAGACTAAACTGGTCCCCCGTATAATCACTCTGAACAACCAATGGGAATTTATTAATTTTTTTGGTATGCCCCTATATCTATAATAATCCTTGAATTAAACATTTAATTCCCATCCATTATCATTAGTAGTTCCCATAAGATGAGTCGCTAATGTCGATCCCGCTGCCTAGCACAAATAGAGGCCCCCGGGAAGCTATAGTTATTACAACTGGAGCCACCTCCACAGCCACGCCGAGGACCACCACCTCAAATTCAGCCTTCGGCCCACAAGACCCCACCTTAGTATGAATTGGACCCCCTGCGTAACATGAAACCACCACCTTGGTGAGACAATCACTTTCCAACTCTTTTACATGATACATTATCACCTCGTTAGGTCCAAGATATAGTGACCCTTCCTTTTTATAAATTAAAATTTCATCATTATAATGATAAATAAGATATTAGTGTTACACCATGAAGATCTGGAGGTTTTTTGTATTGGGAAAAGTTGGAGAAAACATAAAATATAAAACATCAAGCATAAACAATTATTTAATTCATTATTCTTCATCTCTTTATTGTCCCTTGAAAACTCCTGAGTACACATAATCAAATGAGTATATACATCAAAAATGGGGTTAGCAAAATGACCAGTAACGTGATGGATAAAAAAATATAGAATTGGGTGAGGATAATCATAATATCACCATCAAAATCATGATAGAAATCATTTTATATAAGAAAGGAAGGTGGCAATATATAATCTTTGAATCATCATTTATCAGTTTTCTCCTTCCACACATAGTTGTGAAAAATGATAGGATTTGGTCCGGTCTTCATTTATATTTAACTCATGAGATTAATCACTTTTCCCAATTCATTGGAGTTATGTATAATTTCTGGCACACCCTTCACCTCATAACATACATGTTGTGCTATATAATTATGGGTGCACCCATCACATCATAACATTTGTGTTATCATGCCTACCAAATATGTAAAACATAATCCAAAAATGTCAAATGGAATGTAATTTGTTTCACATCATATAGAATACATTCATAAACATTTGGCTCCCAAATTTAATAGTTGATAACATTCTTGACATATAACAATCATTAATGAGTGATGTAGACAAGCTCTTTGAGATGAAAAAAAGATCTTGTTTTTTTGTAAGAAAATATATTTTGGAAGAACATTGGGTTTGTCAGAATCCCAATTATAAAACATGTATATCACATATTAGGTAATATCAGGATGAGAAAATTATTATTAAGGTATATCCATACTGAAAAGGGGGTTGAAATATGGACCACCCAAAGTATGAGAGTTCGGATTGAGAATATTCCCTTACCATGTATCTGAATGCTTTCACAACATTAATTTCCTATATAACTCCATTATATTCAATAACTAAGAAATATAGTACCACTTATACATTAATAATATTAATTTAGGCTTTATTATGTTCGATTATGGGTTTTTGGGTGAGTTATATTGTTTAGATTCATTATTTGGGATTGTTTGTTTTTATGGTTTTCTGGAACTGCTTACTTGTATTCATGATTGAGAGTAAATTAAAAACGTGGATAAACAAAAAGAGTGGTAATTATATGTTATTTAAGATGTTATAAAACCTGAATTTGACTTATAAATAATTTTTTATATACCATGATAGTGAATCATTAAATTCAAATTTTTGGAATATCATTTGGGTTATTTCGGGAAATTTTCCCACCCACAACAAACCAGTTTATTTTAATAATATAGTAATATGTACATAAGATAGTTACAAAAAATTAAAGTGGATATAATACATGTAAAATAATATGGTACAAAAATAAATATGGTTTCATTACCATATCTAAATGTGGTAATGGAGAACGAAAATATTCCATTTTGGATGCTGATAAATTAACAACTCATGGAAAACATATTCCTTTCCAAAATTACAAGATATGGACATGGGGGATGGATGATTTATTATACCATTATAATAATAACATTAATATTTAGGTAATATAGTGGATTTACTGAACCATGTGTTTTATATAAGTAGGAAGTGATTAAGAAAAGAACCTAAAACTGAAAAAAAAATGTAAAATTGAGAGTAGGGGGAATAACTTCTTAAATCCTACTTATGTCACATTGAAATGGTATTTTGATGAGACCCACAGATCTTGGAAGTGGTTTAGGGGCTGAGGAATAAGTTTGTGAAGATTTTATTGATGGAGTGAGCCTTGAGAGGTGTGATGAAATGAGGGTGTGAAGGGTGGTATTTATAGCGGGTGAGAGAGGGGTTTTCTCAATATTAAATTAATGAATTTATAATTTCTCCACAAGATGAGTTATTGTGATGTTTCCATAATGAATAATAGTAATTTGTGATTTTGTTTTAAGGATTATGGCCTTAAATAATCCATACATTTTCTGATGACATCATAATTCATGTATTTATCATTTATCGTTAATTATGGTATTTTACTATTCACCAAATATTTTAGTATTTATGATAAATCCCAAAAAAATTCACCCTCACAATTTTTCAACATTTATAATATAAAGATGGTGTCCATTTTTCAAAAATAATTTTCTAAATAAGATTAATTTATGTATTAACTAAATCATAATTTACATGATAAATATAGGTTTTAAAACATTTATATACTTATTCAAAAACATTGGTACATCATACTTTCTCATAAATCCTATATATATACTATCATAGTCAGGGTTACTATTCATAATGGTATTACACTATTTTTATGGGAAAAATTACTTGTAACATGGGTGTGTTACAATTTACCAAAAATTATATATATTCCATCAAACCCAAAAAATCAACTTGGATGCAACTTTTTATGTCATATTTCAAAATTTAGAACCCAGAAGTGAAAAAACACGGTTTAAGTTTCAAATATGATTTAATATAATTATTTTTCATTATTATTCCCATTTATATTATACATTATGTCCTGATTATTTTAAGGTATTACTATTGATAAATCGTTGTGTCGTTACATTCTTCCCCCCTTATGAAATTTCCCCAACGAAATAATTTTTTACATAAATAGATGAGGGTACATCTCCTTCATCGCCTCCTCTGGTTCCCAAGACTCATCTTCAAACTTATGGTTACTACACAAAACCTTGAAAAGGTGGTTTTTCTTCTAGTGTATAACCTTGTATCTCTGATCCATAATCTTTACTGTATACTCATAAAAAACAGACAATCCTCCAACTATTCCACATCTGAGTTCATTACATGTGGGGATCTAGTATTTACATCCTCATGAGTGTTGTGTGAATCATATAATGATCTTTAGCAATATATGGTGGATGTTCAATATTATTGTCCATGACACATATTGAATCAAGGAAATAAAATGGGCCAATATAACATGGGCACAACTTCCCTTTCATTTAATACTGCATGACACTCTTCCATTGAGATATTCAAAGGAAGACTATATCTCCAATGTCGAACTCCAACTCCCTACGACGATTGTCTGCAATAGTTATTTTACCAACTATGAGAATTTTTTATATGTTTCTTTATAACATGAACCATATATGTAATTTATTGCACTAGATCAGCTACATGTATCATTCTTTGTCAAACTAAATCCCAAATGGATGATGTTCTATATCACTTTCCATATAGAGATTCATATAGAGAAATATGAATTCTCAAGTTGAAGTTATTATTGTATGGGAACTCAACCAAGGGGAGATGAAAATCCCATCAACCATTAAATTCTAAATACCAGGCTCTTATCATTTCATCAAGCTTTTGAATATTCCTTACATGATTTTCCATTAGTATGGGGGTGATCAGTCGTGCGTAAATTTAATTATGTACTCAAAGCATGTTGAAGACCTCTCCGAAATTTAGATGTGAACCTTAGTTCACAAAATGAGAAAATTGATAATGGAACACCATGAAACCTCAAGACTTCTTTGATATATTAATTTCACAAATGTTCAAGATAGATATTTTCTGTAATAGTGATAAAATGGGTCGTTTTGGGGAGTCCATCAGCCACTACACATATCACATTTTTTCCCTTTGACCTCTTTTGGAGTCCTATGACAAAATACATAATAAAATTCTTCCATTTCAACATTGGTATAGGAAATTGTTTAATTAATCCATTGGAAGTTATTTACTCAACATTACCTTGATGAAATACAAAGGGACATGATATATGTTCCGCAATCTTCTTCTTCATATTATCCCCCCCCAATGTGTTCTCTAAGATCTCGGTACATCTTGGAGCTACCAGGATGGAATTTATATGTTTAGAAATGTGCATTATCGAATTTCTCATTCTATATCTTGAGTGATTATGGAATACCAATCTACGTTCCAAACATAATAACACCTTCATCAGTGATGTGGAACTCATGCAGCTTTCCATCCTTTACTCCATTCACATTCTTTTGTATCTCTAGATCATCCCTTTGTTCATCCTTAATCATTTTTTGAATTAAGGGTTTTACAATCATTTGGGAAAGGAAAAATGTATCCTATTAAATTATGATTTCCACATCCATCCTTTTCATATTTCAAAATATGGGGTCAATCTCAATCTATAACATGGATATAGTAGCAGGATTGTTTCTGCTCGAAGCATCAGCTAACTTGTTCTCCATTCCAAAACTGATAGTGAATAAAACAATCATAGTCCTTGATTTTCTATAAAAAACTCTTTTTGATTCATGTTGAGCTCCTTTTTTTGAATATATACATTAGGCTCTTGTGAGAGGTATATATGTTACAATTCTCTCCATAAAGGTCATGTTGCACGATTTTAAAGGAAAACTCATTATTGAACGGTCTAGATAATGTGTCAGGTAGTTCTTCTCATGGATGTTCAACTGTCGTGAGGTGTAGACTATAACATTATCATTTTTCATGAGTAATCAACCCAATACATTATTTGAATTATCATTGAATATAAAAAAACATTCTCCAATTTTCAGTAATGTGAGTACAGGTGTGGTGATCAGCCTTCTCTTTATCTTCATTAATCTTTCCTCACATTCATGCTTCTAGACCTACTTTACCCGATTCATTGTTAACTTAGTTAGCAAGATAGACAATCATGAGAACATCATCACAAAATTTTAGTAGTAACTAGCTAATCCAATAAAACTAGGGATTAATTTGACACTAGAGGGTATGGTCCATTACTCAATATCCTTTTTTTGAAGGGTCAACATAAATTACCTCCATTGTTTTAATACATTCCAAGAACATGATTTACTTCATCCAGAAGTCACACTTTCTGAACATGTCATACAACTTCTCCTTTCTCAATATTTCCAACTCACGTCTTAGATGTTCATCATGTTCCTCCTTTCTCTTGTAGTATATAAGATTATCGTCAATAAAAGATACCTGAAATTTGTCAAGGTAATGTCGAAAGACTATATTCATCAAATCCATGATGATTTGAGGGGAATTAATAAGAATTAATGGAATCACTAGATACTCATTGTGCCCATACATTGTATAGAAGGCATACATCTGAATATATTCCTTATTATCCTTTCTCTAATGATATCCAGAATGATGATCCACCATTGTGAAGTATTGAACTCCTATAAACTGCGTGAATAAGTCGTCAATCCTTGTAGGATGACAGTATTTCATTATGGGTATTTTTTTGAGTTCCTGATAATCGATAAAAATAAACATTTTTCTATCCATCTTCTATTTAAAGATCACGGGCACACTCCCAAAGTGATGCCATAGGGATTATGAACCCTTTTCCCAAATTCTCTTATAGCTACGTATTTAACTCCTCCATTTCGATAGGATCCATCCTATAGGGACACATTGATTTAGGAGTAGCTCTAGGTATGAGTTCTATTTATAACTCTACATCAAAGTACTTGGTAAGTTCGGGTAACACTTCTAGATATACATCACTCTATTCCTGCATTATGGGAACTTCCACAGTGTTCAAACATTCCATTGATGCAACCATTTGGGGGAGGTATGATTCTTCATAGGGTATTAAAACCCACACAGTTGAAGGATTATTATAAGGATATTCATGATCTTCTTTGCAATTTTATAGGAGCATTGTCTGGTTTTGAATATGAAAATACATATCCGTTTCCTAATAGTTTATATGTTTTCTATATAATCAGAGGAAATCCATTCCCATTATATTGTCGAATTCCACCAGAGAAACTATTACATGATTTGTGGGGGGGGATTTTTCTATATACACCAATTGGTGAAGAGTCAAACACTAGGTTTTCAATGATTTCAAAACATAGTGTTTTTACAGATATCTCTACTTCAAAGTTTGCAGGATTTGACTCTGTAGTTCTATCAAACCTTCAATATATAAAGGAATTAATAGGACAAAAATCTACTATTTATTTTTCTATTCTTGACTGAATAGAATTCATACCTTGTACGAATTCATTAACATTCTCAAATTCTATAGTTGTGATGGGATATGCCTTCACTTTTTTCCTTTTCCATTGGGGGCTGCAGATAGTGATTAACCACTATGATAAGAGGTTTAGTTCACTAGCTTGCATAGATCCCTTACTATCTACTATTGTAGCATTTGACCATGTGTGGTCCTCCAATTTCCTCAACTACATTCTCTTTCCTTTTCATGTCATTTTGACACTCTAGAGAATGATGGAATTGTTTCCAACATTTGATGAATTTCTCCATACCCTTTATGTAGTTACCATGATGCATCTTCCCATATTTTTGGCATGTGGGTCATTCAGTATTCTTCCAACGATTATCATTAGATCTTACAGCATGAAACGCTATATTTTTTTTCTTCTCACCATAACCATTGGACAATTACCCTAAATCCATTTCCTCTTTTAGGGAACACCAATCAAAATCATCATAAAACCCAATGTAAAAAATGAAAGAGAATTTCGATGGTTTGATTTTAGTCCACTAAAGAATCTATCTATTAGGCTATCATTTTTGATAAATAACCCAATTCTTACCTTTTGATCCTTGTGAAACACGTTTCATAGGTTGTGACATATTATACTTCATTTTTCAAGAGCTCAATTAATTTTACCTCTATATTAATAACAAGTGTTTTTGGGAAATACATGTTAAGAAACATGATCTTAATGTCTTCCCATTCCATCTCTTCAATTTCATCTCCTATGTTGGTGTTCATAATCAAAGACCACAATTGATTGGGATCTCCCTTGTGACGATAAATAGATAGATTCACCTTCTCTTTCTCAGAAAAGTGAAGCACATAAAATATCTTCTCCCTTTAGTTGAATAACTATTCAAAAACTAGTTTATCAGAAGATCCACTAAATGTTTGACGTCGTTACCACATAAAATACATGATAGTCAACTGCTCACTCTTAGGTGAAGGAGGAAATCCCCCATTATTCGGGTTATTATTCCTTGCCTATGATATTCGGGATAGAATCCCCATGTTGTTTTTAACCCCACCTCCCAAATAATTTGGTATTTCGTTCGGGAAATCGTTTCATTGTACCTAAGATGGGTTGTTGGACTAGTTTCACCTGGTTCCCACCATTTTATAAAATAAAAATGGTTGGAACAAAAAATCCTCTAGAAATCCAAGAATAAATAACATATTCATCTGTAAAAATTACGATAATATAATGAATTACGGGATCCCTATGTAATTATTCTTTTGTACATATTTGTACTTAGTATTATACTATAGGTTTTATCTAGGGTTTAATAATCTTAATTCCAAAATTAACTAAATCGTTCCTCTGATAAAAAATCTAGTGACCTATCTTTTCATAATTTAATATTCCATCATTCTAAAGATAAACCACATAACATTATTACACCATGAGGATCTATATGATTACTGTCTTGGGATAACTAGCACTAAACATAATATTTAAAACATCAAAGAAAAAAAATTATTAAATTAATTCTTCTACATATTCTTATTATCCCTTGAAAACTCATTCATACACATAATCACCTGGGGATATACATCAAAAAAGTGTTGAGATAAAAGCCTAGTAAGAGGAAAGATAAAAAATATATAGCCTGGGGTGATAATAATAATAACATCCTAATAAAAATCATCTCATGAATCATGAGATATAGGCACGGAATGTGGGAATGAATATAAATGAACCATCATGTATTTTTTGTCAACTACAAATAATATTTGTTAAAAATGATAGAATCATGTTCAAATATCATTTCAATTTAACTCATGAGATTAATCACATTAACCAATGCGTTGGAGGATTATATAATTTTTGGCGCACCCTCCACATCATGACATTACATTATCATGCATGCCAGATATGTCAATCATAATAAAAAATAATTCCTAGAAAAGGAATGCGATTTGTAAGAACACATATCATCTTTTCAGATATGTTTTCCTTTTATAGTCTTTTTTTTTGAGAATAAGAAGATATTCTGAAAATTTATGAAGTACAGACAGTGTACAATATGAGTACACGCAATGTACTGCATTGATATAGGAGGTTGTGTTCTGTCCACGTAATGGCCACACACATGGCCATGTGGGGTGACCTGGTGGACATCTAATGTGGAATACAGAAAAGCCAAGTACACGTCGTGTACTTCAAAAGAACGGGCCGTGTATTTTTTTTTTATTTAACGTACCATGGTCGCATCTAATCACCAAAAATATCTCCTTCTAGGTTTCGTTCAACTGAGAGCTCCCATATGGCTATGATCATTCATCGATTCTCATAGCCTCTGTTTGTTCTCTGATTCAACTTTCTTCGATTGCGTTGGGATTTACTTGGTAATCTCCCTCTTCCTCTTGAGCCTTGTTTCATGATTCCTCTTATCTCTCACGTTCTCCTCTATTGAATGTTTTAGACGTTTTTGTAGATCATTATAATTATAAGTTGATTCAAGACATGGATATGACATATAGAGATCTCGTAATGTTGAGGTAGGTGGTTTGGTCCTTTCTATAGGAATTCTCTGAGTTATATGTGCAATTGATCCCAATACCCATGAATGGGGTACTGCGTGTTTACCGTTTTAGCACTATTTTTTTACTGCTATGCTTGTATGCTAGAGTAGATGATAATTCATTGTGAATATGGTTAATTGTTGTGCTTTGGATGTGTTGGCCATGCATGTTTGCATGTTTTGACCTTTGGGACTAGATTTCCTGGCAGGGTGCTATTTTCTTCACCATGCCTAGTATTGTAGGATGGTGTGACTATTGTAATGCTGTTTTGATATTCTATATAATGCTATCCAAGTAGTTCGAGAGGTTTAATTTTACTGATATGCACTGCTACACTTTCTTGACTTATACAGGGCTATGAGAACCTGGTGAATAGAGGACAGGAAGAATCGATGTTGAGAGCTTCTCCAGAGTGTCTATTTTATTTGGGATGTGATACCCCGGTGGGAATTGACGATGGGTTCTTTCTTAGAGTGTCTATAGTTCCTCAAGGAATTCCACCAAGGTAATGTGATGTAGGTGCTTCCATATACTTCCTTTAGATACTGATACGAGACTGTATGAGGAATTGAAGGCGAGTGCTTCCGTAGATAGTCTATACATATGCTGAACTAGAGTGTTTAGAATGACTGTACTTCCCATAGGGTTTCTTGTAGTTATTAGGTAGGACCGAAGGGGAAAGGTTGTGACTACTTCACAGAGGGATACCTTGTGTTTATTTGCTTGCTTGTGTTTCTAGGTAGGACCAGAGGGGATTTGTTGTGGGTACTTCCAAGAGGGTTACCTGTTGTTTTTATCTGTTTTGATTAGTTGTTGCATGTTATGTGGTGATTTTAATTCCTTGAAACTGTGGACTGATTACTTCTGATTACATCCTTATTTAATGCCTTCTGTACTTTACCTACCATATATTCACTAACTGTTAGGCACGTATCTCACGGTGGATGCCTGCTAGGATTTAGTCTCACACCGTGTTTGGCCTATCTTATGGGACCAAAAAATTATATTGTTGCACGTATACATAAGGAAAAGTTCTCTTTTACATCTGGTACATGATGGCTATGGAGAAGGAGAGAATGGGACCAAGCTATGGCTTGAGATACAGAGGAGTTATTTACTTCCTTTCTTTTGTACTTGAGTTTTGTACTATTTTTTTCCATAATTTTTATTTGTTTCCCTATTTTCCTAGACATATGTATCGTGCATCATTCATATATATATATATATATATATATATGTTTTCTCCATTTTATTATTTTCATGTCTTCCACTATTTTCTTTTGTATGGTTTGTCACTGCTTCCACTATGGATATTGTTTCCTACATTTGTGTTACTCTTCCATTGAGGGTATAATTTCTCCACTATCACACCCAAGGACCTCACTTCTAGGCGGTAGCCTCTGGCATTCGTGGAAATGTGATTGAGGCTGTGTGACCAATGGTTTACAGTGAACCTCTGGGTGGCATCCGGAACTGGGTGGTTACAAAGTGTTATTAGAGAAATTATTTTCATTTGACTTAATGTTTGGATCCATTTTCATGGGATAGGAAGGAATGGGTACTTGGTAATAAGATGTTCCCAGGAGTAGCTAACCCCGGTATAGGGAAAATCAAATCTACCTTGTTTATAGCAATTTTTCTGGGTTTTCATGTTTACAGTTTATTTTATTTTCACCATTGGGTGACCCACATGATGTGTGCAATTACTGTTTACATTATTAAGGTTCTATTTCTTTCGTAACTTGAGTAGATGAGGGTTTTCCATCTCATGAATCATATGGGGTCTTTCTATAAATCACATGTCATGCATTTTTTCAATGCCATTTAGGGTGCATTAACTATTTCATGTTGTTGTGATAAATGTTGTGCTAGATATGCATATTGTTGTGATAATTGCCTTGATAAAATACATGTTGATTGATAGGGTATTTCTGGTATAATGTTTTGTTGATTGGACTCCAAACATAGGTTCTTGAGGTATTATGGGCCCTCATGGACTGTAAATTGGTGGATCATTTCCTTGATTACCTAGTTTATAACATATATAGATTCCAATCATTGAATTGCGGGGAGTATTAGCCATCACAGATCAGAATCAAGAACTTCAATGTTCGTTTCAGTGTTTTTCTAGGATCTAGAGTTGTATCTGAGGGTTACTGTCTAGAAAAACAATGAATACACGTCATGTAGTTTTGAATACACGGCCTGTGTTCTTATGTTCTCGAAGAAACTATTTTCTTATGTAGATTTCGTGCATCCTATGTACACATTGTGCGCCGTATGTACACGTCCTGTTGACTCTATCCATGTCTTAGGCCGTGTGGACAATGACACGAGATAGGGAAAACTTTGAGTGAACCCACTGTGTACCGTCCATACACGCCGTGTTGTGTCAACCATCTTCCCACCCATGTCACTAACAACACAGGTTGGCCGAGTCTTATCGAATACATGTCGTCTACTATCTACACATCACGTGTAGTCTAACCCAGGTACCCGACCATGTTACGAACAAAAAATGTCGGTTTTATCCTTTATCATACACACAGTGTCTATCTGGAACATGTCGTGAAGTATGAACCATGTTTTAGGTTGTGTCACTACCAACAGGGGCCATGTGAATCTTGTCTAGTACACATCGTTTATATCTTGATCATGCCGTGTAGACATGTCTTAGGATGGACCTGTGGCATAGCCATGTAGAAGTACTCGGGCAGGTAAAGAGTATTCAAGTACATTCCATGTGTTAGGACAACATACCATGTGGTTTGGGTGTCATGCAACAATATTTGGAATAAGTACACACCCATGTGAACGTCTTAAGGGAACACGCCGTGTAGGAATTTTACACACTGTGTAGTCATTTTTTCTAAAACATGAACGCATTCTTAAACCTTTAACCATTATAGTTCTTCTAGTTTTCAGGCCTTGATAATCTTGATCTAAGGTGTGCGATTGACCTTGCAGAGTCATGCCATCGAGACGTCCTCTGGTTGTAGGCTAGTTGCTAGGTGGTGAGCAGTCACGGAATATGGCTGATCAGGGACTTCCAGTAGATCCTCCTCTTGTGCTAGTATCGGAAAGAGCTGTTATTCCAGACATAGGTGCTGATGAAAAGGTCATGTAAGGCATTATGAGGATTATATAGGACATTCAGGGAGCACCACCTCCTACCCCGTCGATGGATGATTCGACCCATGTCTTCCAACAACAGCATCCTCCCACATTCTCTTGTGATAGAGGACCCCATTCTACAGAGTCATGGTTAGAAGCCATGCTTACGATCTTTGAGCATCTGGAGATACCTCCAGAGAAGAGGGTCATTCTCGTTACCTATATGCTTCAGGATTCCGCCAAGAGGTGGTTGGATGTGAAATCATAGGCAGGATGCCATCAGATCATGGATTGGGATGAGTTTTAGTGAAGATTCTTTGACTACTTCTATCTAGATACCCTGAAGGCTGATCGATCCCATGATATTATGAGTCTGGAGTTGGGAAATATTTCTATCTTGGAGTATTCCTCCCACTTTACAGACCTGTAGCTCTTCATGCATATTCTAGGAGGTGATCAGTAATTCATGGAATGTATGTTTGAGTATGGTCTGAGGAATGAAATAGAATCATAGGTGAACACCTTCCAGTTGTCTTTTACAATTTCTATAGTCAACCAAGAGTTGATCTGAGAGTGCAATCTGAGTTATTTTGGAGTTTTGAGCCATGGACGCTTGGTATCTAGGGTTAGTATTCCTTCTACTAACAGTAGGAAGTACCGTTGGGACTCCTCGTACGGTGTTCCAAAGAGATAATACACTTCTTCTACTAGCATGGTGGTTTGATACCAGTGCGGGAAGACAAGTCATATGAGGCCACATTTCCTGAGAGACCCAGTGGAGTTTCGATCTTGCAGAAAGATGGGCCACCTTTAGTATTTCTGTCAGATCTTCTCACCAGCATCTGTTGACATGGGTTTTTCCATGACCCCTCGTTCAGGAGCAGCACCACCAGTTTTTCACCAGTCTGGGAACATGAGTTTTTCCCACCATTCAAGCTGAGGGGAAGGTCGTGGCAATGGTATCCAATCAAGCGATTTTTTGTGATAACAATATTGATGATCTATTGGTGGTTATACTTTAGTAGTGGAGTAGACCCAATAAGATAAGGATCTCGAACTCTATAAATTTTGAGGTATGATCATATTAGCCTGAGTTTTAGCTTTTTCTATTTTTAATACCGAGGCATACCATAGCTTTATATCTGTTTCGGTTGTGAAGTGCCTTTAATTATGCATCTTTTATCCTACTGATATTTTGACACCATACACTCTGTTGGGGACTAGAACAGTTTGTGTGCATCAATGCAAGGAGCGCACTCTGGAGGTTGGTGGGTGTCACTTGTTATGGGATAACTATGTCCTAGAGAAGATAGTCTATGATTTCATTCTCGTAATAAACTAGCTAGTTCCCTTCCATGCAGTTGTCGGATTTTATCGCCACAAGGTGAGTTTCATATCCCCAGAAGTTGTATATTTTATTCATAATGGAGAATGGGATGTCCAGGCAAGCAGAGCGGGATTCGAGCATCATGGGATGGGAGGAGTTACATCCCATATTTCTGGTTTATATCTGGTTGACTAAGAGAATTCAGAATTAGAAATTCCGCCAGTGTTGGATCATATCATAGATGTATTTCCTGAGGACTTTTGAGGTTTTCCTCCGATACGTGAGGTAGAATTTTCTATTGAGCTCGTGTCTGGAGTGGAACCACTGTCAATTACTCCTTATAGGATGTCTAGACCAGAGTTTTTGGAGCATAAGAGGAATATTGAGGAGATTAAGGCAAAGGGTTCCATCCGACCCAGTACTTCTCCTTGGGGTTCACCGGTCTTTTTTCCGAAGTAGGCGGATGGTACCCTTATGATTTGTGTGGACTATCTGATGTTGAAGCAGTTGACGGTCAAGAACTGATATCCCTTTCCTAGGATTGATGACATCTTTTATCAACATCGAGGTGCTCGAGTGCTCTCAAAGATGGGATTGAGGTCTGGATACCATCAATTGCACGTTATACCATCAGACATACCTCTGGTAACCTTCCGGAGTAGGTATGGTCTATAATAGTTTATGGTTATGATGTTCGGTCTCACTAACTCTCATGAAAATATCATGGCATGGATGAAACGAGTGTTCCATCCATACATGGATTCTTTCGTGGTTATTTTTGTAGAAGATATCTTGGTGTACCCTCACACTCTAAATGACCATACCACACACCTTGAGATTGTTTTGAGCACACTGAGAGAAAATCAATTATATGCTAAGCTCAAAAAGTGCCACTTTTTTATTGATCCGATTTAGTTTCATGGGTCATGTTATCTTAGAGACATAAGTATCCGTAGACTCATAGAAAGTGAGAGAAGTGATTTCATGGGAGAAGCTGAATAACTTCATTGAGGTGCGGATTTTTCAGTGGTTGGATGGATACTACATATGCTTCATACAAGACTTTTCATGCTTAGCAGAACCGCTGACAGGTCTGACTATGAAGGGTTCAATGTTCTCGTGGTTAGATTCTTCCAATTCATCCTTTCAGGAGCTGAAGAGGAGGTTGACATTAATACTGATACTAGTCTTTCCAGAACCAAGAATTATCTATACTATGTGTTGTGATGCTTCGTGTATTGGTATGGGTGTTGTTCTTATGTAGGAGGAAGGAGTCATTGTGTACGGGTCTCAGCAGTTGTGACCGCATGAATGAAATTACTCGACACACGATCTCGAGTTGGCTACAGTTGTTCACTCCTTATGCTATTAGAGACATTATTTGCAGGGAGAGAATTTTTTGGTTTTCACCAACCACAAATGTCTCTAGTATATCTTCACTCTGTGTGATCTGAATTTGAGACAACAAATGTGGGTTGAGTACCTTCATTATTTTGACTTTGAGCATGCCTAGATGCCTGTGAATGGGAACACAGTAGTTGATGCACTAAGCAGGATGACTCAGATACAGGTAGTTCAGGATGCTAGCTGTGAGTGGAAGCTTATGGATTTGTTCTCGTAGTGGCATATGAAGGTGCATGACAGATAGGGGTAGATGTTTCTATCTTATATAGTTGTTACCTATAATCTTATTAATCGGTCAAGAATGAAATAGCTATTATATTTATAAGGCCTGGTCCTATATAAAAGCATGTCGAGAGATGATCATATTCTTGGATGGACCATATGCAAGGATGAGATCTTATGTATCCTGGGGTTCGTATGGATGCCAGCACACATACACGAGGAGCTGATGCGGGACTTTCATTCCTCAATTTTGGAAGTTCATCCTGGAATCACCAAGATGTATCACGATCTACACCATCAGTATTGGGGGACTAGTATGAAGACAGATGTTCCATGTTTTTTCATGAAGTGTTCCACCTGTTAGAATGTGAAGGCAGTACATCAGCGACCAGAAGGGCTTTGCCAGTAGTTACCGATTCCCCAGTGGAAGTGAAATAATGTCGTGATGGATTTCATTTCGGGTTTTCCACTATCGCCTCAAGGAAATGATGCATTTTGGGATTTCGTTAAGAGACTTACGAGGTTTCTCAATTCATTAATGTGAAGGATACCTTCAGTGTTGATGATCTGGGATGGTTGTACATCTGTGAGATTGTGCTCTTACATGGAGTTTCAAACTCCATTGTTTCAGAAAGAGATGCTTGTTTTACTTCTCAGGTTTGGTAGGGGCCTCCGAAGGCGTTGGGTACACATGTAAATTTGATTACATCTTACCATCCCCAGATAGAAGTCCAGTTTGAGCATATGATTCAGGTGCTTGAGGACATGTTCTGAGCATGCATTCTAGATTTTGATGTTTCTTGGGAGAAGCATATATCTTTGGTGGAGTTTTCCTACAATTATAATTTTCAGGAAACTAATTAGATGGAACTTTATTAGTCTTTGTACAGTAGGCCATGACGATCACCCTTATGTTGGCTAGAGGCAGGAGAGGTATCATTGTTGGGACCTCATCCTATTCAGGAGACAACAAAGCAGATAGCGTTGATTCGGAAGTGGATGGATATTGCACAGTCTCGGAAGAATTCTTATATTGATCAGTGGATATCACCTCTATAGTTTGAGGTTGGGGATCAGGTTTTACTACATGTCACATCGATTTTGGGACACAAGAATATTAAGAGACAGGGTAATCATTCTCTGAGGTACATTGGGCCATTTGAGGTGGTGGAGGGAGTTTGGCTGGTTGCCTATCGGTTTTAGTTACCTCAGTGGTACCGGGATATGCACACAAATTTTCACATTTCTCAGATCCAACATTACTTTTCAAACCCTTCACATGTCGGTCAACCTAAGGAGGTTGACCTTGAAGTGGAAGTGTCATTCCAGAAGCTTCCTATCCAGATTGATGATAGTAGTACAAAGGTTCTCCGTGGTCGGTCTATCCCTCTGCTGTGAGTGTTGTGGCACTATGGGTAATTACAAGACGATACATGGGAGAGGGAGGCCAATGTACGAGCATTGTGGCTGGATCTATTCGGGGTTTCTTCTTCTACACTGCGCTAGGGAGATTTGGGGATGAATTTCATTAAGGGGAGAAGATTGTGAGAACCTGGTTATTTTTTTCTAGTATTTTTTCCTTTTTTGGTATTTTTTTGAGTGAAATAGGAAATTCTAGAAATTTCTAAAGTACACATCATGTACATTATGAGTACACAACGGTTACTGTGTTTCAGCAGGAGGCCGTGTACTGGCCGTGTAAAGGCCACACACAATACCAAATGGGGTGACCTGGAGGCTGCCTAAAGAGGACTACATAAAACACAAGTACATGATGTGTAATTAAAAAGTATATATCATGTATTTTAGTTTTTTTTCATTAAACATACTGGGGATGTGTCTAATCACCAGAAAGATCTCCTTCAAGGTCTCATTTGTCCGAGAGCTCCCATACGGCCACAATCCATCTCTTAGCTGCTGAGCCTCCATCTATTCTCTGATTCAACTATCATCAATTGCATTACGATTTCCTCAGTAAGTTATCTCTTTTGATTGAGCATCATTTCATGATTCCACTTCTCTCTCATGTAATCCTCTATTGAACATTTTAGACTTTTTTTAGATCTTCAACCTTCAATGTTGATTGAACCCTTGAGGTTCACATATAGGTATCTCCAAACATCGAGGTAGGTGATTTGTTCCTTTCTGTAGTAATTATTTCAGTTATATGTATAATGTTTTCCAATACCCATGAGCAGTGTATTGCGCATTTACTGTTTTATCCCTATTATTTTCCTGCTATGATTGTGTGCTTGAGTAGATGATAATTGATGGGGAATGGGGTGAATTGATGTGCTTTGGATGTGTTACCCATGGATTTTTGTATCTGGTTTTGACATTTGGGTCTAGTTTGATAATAGGATATTGTTTACTATCCCATTCCTAGTATTTCTGGATTGTGTGATAGTTGTTATGTTGTGTTATTATACTCTAGAATTCTAGCCGAGTAGTTCTTGAGGTTTACCTTGGATGATACACACTGCTACACTTTCTTGACTTACATATGGATGTGAGAACCTAGTGTATAGACCATTGGGAGAATGGACGTTGTGGGATTCTTTAGAGTGTCTATTTTACTTACAATTCGAGGCCACATGGGGAATTGACGTTGAGTGCTTCCTCAGAGTGTTTGTAGTTTCTCTACCTGGTCCATAGAGGGAATGTGACGTATGTTCTTCCCTAGAGCGCCTTTAGATACTGATACGAGACTATAGGGGTAATGGGTGGTGAGTTCTTTCACATATAGTCTATGCTTATGTTGAACTAGTGGGATTAGAATGAGTGTACTTCCTAGAGGGTTGCCTGTACTTGTTAGGTAGGACAAGAGGGGATAGACTCTGAGCACATCCCATAGGGTTACCTAGTTTTAGGTTCATTATTGTGTTGTTAGGTAGGGTCAGAGTGTATAGGCTATGGGTACTTCCCAGAGGGTTACCTATTGTGTTTATCTGTTTTGATTAACTATTGCATGTTATGTGGTGATTTTATTTCTTTGAAACTATGGATTGTTTAATGTTGAGTACTTCCTTGTTTACTTCCTTCTATACTTTACATACCATATATTCACTGACTTCTAGGAACATATCTCATGGTAGTTGCCTACTGGGATATTGTCTCACACCTTCTTTGGGCCATGATTTTGGGGCCAAACTGATTATGTTGTTTCATGTATAGAAAATGGAATGTGTCCTTCTACTTCATGTACATTATTGTTGTGGAGGTGGAGAGTATGGGACCAAGCTATGGCTTGCGATGATGAGGAGTTATTTCCAGATTTCTTTTATAAAATTGGGTTAGAAATGTTGTATTCTAGCCATGTGGTTTGTTTAACTATTTTCCTAGACATATGTTTCATGCATCATTCATATATATATATATTTGTGTGTGTGTGCTCCAGTTTATTATTTTCCAGTCTTTTACTGCTAACTTTTCGATGGTTTTTTTCTATTTCCGCTAATACTATTGTTTCCATCTGCTGTTTTACTCTGCCAATGAGGTAATAGTTTCCCCACTATCACACCCAAGGTCCTCATTGCTAGTCGGTATCCTCTGGTGTTCAGGGAAATGTGCTTGAGGCCATGTGACCAATTAGTTACGAGGAGTCTCAGGGTGGCTTCTAGAACAAGGATGTTATAGGATTAAAATCTAATAGAACACATTCATAAACATTTGGGGTCCCAAAATAATGAGGGGATAACATTCTGGAAATAAAACAGTCAATGATGAGTGAAGTAGAGACGTTCCTTGATAAGTAAAAAAGATAGATTTTATTTGTAAGAAATGTTATTTTGGAATATCATAGGGTTTGTCAGAAATCCAGTTAGAAAACATTTATATCATAGAATAGGTAATATGAGGATGAATAACTATTTGATAAGGTATATACCTACTAAAAATGGGTTGAATGTGGGAATTCCCAATGTATGAGGTTTGGGTTCGATAATTTCTCCTTACTTTGCATCCAAACACATTCTTCACATTAATGTATTATATAAAAAATTAGATTAATTAATTTATAGTTAAAAAAATTTAATCATTAATAAGATTCATTATGGTTTTATTAATTTCATCTATTGTCTTTTGTATAAGTTAAAGAGTTTAAATTCATTGTTCGGGAATGATCGTTTTTTTGTTTTCCTGAACGGTTCACTTGTATTCATGAATTGGAGTTCAATGAAAACATATATAAACATCAAGATTTTTAATTATATGTTATTTTTGATGTTACATATCTAGAAATGGTAATATAAATTATTTATTTATAATCCATGAGAACGAATCATTAGAAAATAATTTAATGATGATAATTTAGGATAATTCGGGCAGTTTTTCGACCATAAAGATCATGTTTTGAATTATCATTTATTAATATGTAATTAAGTTAGTTATATAACATTAAATATGATATAATTCATAAAAGATAATATTATTCAACCATAATAATGGTTTCATGACAAAACCTGATGGCTGTAAATGAGAATGGAAAATGTAATTTTTAAGGTGATAAATTAATTGCTCACGAACAATGTTATCCTTTCTAAAAAAAGAACTAGAGTAGGTGGTTAAATGATATATTATTCCACTAGTATCATAAGATTAAATAATATTTACGATAATGGATTTACCATAACTGGTGGATGTGGATAGGTGGAGAGTGATTAAGAAAAGAACATGGAATTGAAAGGAAATTAAAGGAATAGATAGGGGGAATTACCTCTTGAATCCTCGTTAAGGAACATTGAATTGGACTTTTGATGAAACCATAAGATCATGGACATAAGGTATGAGATATGTAAGGTTTTTGGGTAGTTTTTATACTCGTATTTTTGAGTGATAAGTGTGAATAAATGAAGGTGTGAAGGGTTGGATTTATTGTAGGCGAGAGAAGGGTTTTCACAATATTATATTCATTAAATTTTTTTATCCACAAGACAAGTAATAGTGATGATTACATGACCATGAATAGTAATGTGTGAATCTAAGTTCTAGATAATGGCCTTAGATCACCTATACATCAGCAGATGAAATCATAATTCATTTATTTGGCAGTTATCATAAATTATGGTATTTTTCTATTCACTAAAAAGTACAGTATTTCCGAAAACTAATAAATAAACCCTAACCATTTTTCGAGATTTAGAATCAAAAAATGAAATCCCTTTTAAATAAAAACATTATAAATATGATATATTTATTTGTTAATTAAAATAATAATATTCTAGAAAAATAATATTTTCAAAACATTTATTTACGTATTCAAAAGATAGGTACGTCATACTTTCAGAAAAGTTTTATATATATACTATTATAAATGAAGTTAATATTCAAAAGGGAATTTCACTATTCATATGGGTAAAATTATAATTGAAAATGATATGTTAGTATTCACTAAAAATTATATTTGTTCCTTTAGACCCAAAAACTAATCTTGGATGCAACCGTTTATGTCAAATATTCGAAATTCAAAACACAGATGTGGGAAAATAGGTTTTAATGACACATTGTTTATAGTATCAGTATATTTAATTATGCATCCCAATGAGAATATTATTTAAGGAAAGATTAAAAGAAGGGATTTCCATTCATAAAACATTGGGTCTTTACATAGTCTCCTAGAACCCAATTATCGGAAATAAGGTACCTAACCTAATCATTTAATGTGGATCAGATCCCCGATTATTTCGGATGTTCTGTAGACTAGGGAATCCTATGATTTCCAAAATGGAAGATGCCTGAAATGGTTGACCTCATTGATCACCCAAATTACTACACCTATCACCAGATCCAGGGACACTCCCTTAAGTAGTGCTATGTGTTTAATGACTGGATGATAGTCTAGGTCAATAATGACATAGTTAGGTTAGGTCCATTCCCGAAATAGGTGACATGTTTGTTTATAAATGTTGATAGTGACAGTGATAGTTAAGGTGAATGGAAGTAGGTTCCTAACTGTGGGTCCCAAAAATACGATGACGAGATACCCCGCATGGCAGCTTTTTTTTCCATGGTATTATCCATGCATGTTTGAGCCTACCCGAGCTTCCATAAGACTCTTCATTCCCTACAGATGCTACTTCTGCAGCAATATCTCAGTCTTCCTCTTCCCAGATGGGTAAGAATTACTGACTCATCGTAAAGCTATTTATCCAACCAATGACATTGTCATCCCATACTCTCATGGATTTTATGCCACCATAGATGGAAACATCCCCCAATATACAAGAAATTATCTATGATTCTTCATGTGATGATTCAGGGTATGCTTCGGTTAACATTATTGAGACGGTAAACCCCTACATGGTTCCCGATGATGTAGAGAACCAGATAGACCCTCCCAACATCCCTAGCTAACTCTAGAATTGATGGACTTGTGGCTTTGAGGTTTATCAGAATGCATGGGTATGTACATCCATGAAAGCTACATATCCTATAGAAACCATATCGGAGGCCTAAGACATTGCCCATCACACACAACCTTCTCATATTTTTTGATGAGATCCTCCTCCATCATGGTTTGTGATACATGATATGGCGGTGCCACCACCATCATGATATGATCACCCATGTTCTATGGGTGGTTGGCCTCATTCATCTAGACCTCATCTATTAGTCACTCCATGTATATCAACTATGGTGCAGTGGGTCATTCCCAGAAATAATCAGCCACCAGTTCAACCATCCTGGCCCTTCATGCCTCCTACCACAAAGCAATATCCTTTCATAAGAGGCATATGCCTGGCATGGAAGTATGATATTCTAAATCACCATGTTATAATTCCATTAAATATCTTGATCCTAAAATATTTTTTCTTGTTAGGGGATATGTATAAATATTTTTGGGAGACGTTAATAATACCCCTCCCATTTGAGGCATAGGTAGCAACCACAAAAGCCTTCCATGGTGAGGGAGTCAAGAATGAAAACTGTAATTCCATTAAATCATTTTCTTGAGAAGATGAAGGCTACCCTATACAATGGCACATTCTTCCACTGTACATCACTCACTATATCAACGGTGTGGAGAATTTCAATTATCTTGTTGACACAAGCTCTAGGATCATCCTTATCCTGACATAGATACTCTTCATTATATAGCTATCTGATGATGATATGAGTCCCACTAAACTAAAAATTAATGTCTTTGACAGTACAGAACATACGCCATATGAAATCATATGCCTAAAGACTTAGATTAGTGACCTAGATTCTACCACCAAGTTCATTGTTGTCTCACAATAAACTTATTACAACATATTAATGGGTTATGCATGGCTCCACATTAATGCAACAATATCATCCACTTATCACCAATTCCACAAGTACACCCGTAATGGTCAAGTAGGCATACTATAAGGTGACATGTATTCCATTGCCTCTAGTGATGACAGATACCTGGATGCCCACTATTATAAGAGAGTTAAAAAGAAGATTCAGGCTAATGATGTTTAACCCGCTATGGAAGGGACATATTCATGAATAGAACTGTACGATACTTTCATTTTCTCAATCCATAGATTGATGGCCATGACCCGGACATGTGAAAATTATTTTCAGGCTCTGGAATGAATGCGAAGTGTATTCCTATGTATATGGAATGTTGTAAGATCACCTTGTATTCCAATAAAAACTAGGGTCGAGTGATCCCAGAGGCCCATACAACCATAAGATATATGGATATCCACCACATGGAAATGAAAATACGTTATACAAGCTTGTTACACAGGGTTGGGATAAACCTGCTCTAGAGGACATGAAACTATTGCATTGATATCATCAAATGGCCCCCTCTAGGACTAATGCTATATAGGACCAGTTCAACATCTTTTTCCACCATGGATTCTGTAGTATATGAGTTTCCCGAAGAGGTGTCCACCACCCATTAGGTATTCATCGGTGTCCAGTCATCGTCTTTCAGCTCAGAAGAATTTAATAATTCCAATGATAACTCCCTCATAGATAAAGAAGATGATTTGGAGGTTTCCCCTCCCAAATTCGAAGAGGGTGTCTCCACAATGGTCGATGAAATGGTTGAGGTGATCATCAGTGACACAAACAATATGAAACCAACATCGATCAATGCCTCTATGTATATCGAAGAGAAACAATGATATGTGGTTTTCCTAAAGAATTATTTTTATGTATTCTCTTTGATCTATGATAACATACAAGGGATATATCCTCAGGATGTTTTCCACCCTCTTGGTCTTACATATTATCATCACGGGTTCAAATAGACTACCATAAAGATGCACCCTTCCCATAGTGTCATGTTTAAGGCGGATGTTTATATGATCACAAAATATAACATCATTATGGAAGTCCAGTACCCATGATGGATGGAAATCACTATACCAGTCATGAAGAAGAATAGATAGACCTGATTAAGCAGCAACATTTGGGATATCTATTATCATTGTTTGAAGGATGACATTCCCCTTATAGTAAAATAACTGTTGATGGATTCCACCGCTTGGTTATAGGCTCTCTACTTCATGGATGTGTATTCCGGGTATAACCAAATTTGGATGGACGTTGAGGAATAGGATTATATTTCGATTAAGGAACCACACATCAAATTATTCTACTAGTTAATGTCATTCAAATTAATGAATATAAGATCCACCTATCAGTGTGTTGCTCACTACATATTCAAGACGATCGTTGGAGTAATGGTGTATTGTTATGTGGGTGATCAAGTTTTCAAATCACACCAACGATAGGAACATCTCAATGATCTTGAGAAAGTTTTTGGAATCCTTCATTCCATTTAATCTGATCATGAATCCCATAATGTGTGCCTTTGGGATCAACTATGGATGGTTTCTTTGATTTTTTTTTCAGATACAAAGTCATCGAAATCGACTCGGAGAAAATAAAGTCCTTCTATCGGATTTCTCCTCTGAGAAACATTCTGAAGCTCTGATGAAATCATTTCCAATAGGCCTAAATGTGATGATTCATTGAAAATCTAGTTGGAAAATGTAATCAATTTTCATTGCTGATGATCGAAGGTGCCAATTATTAATAGGATGGTGAGTGTCAAACCTCTTCTGATGAAATCAAGAAGTACTTGATACAGCCTCTGGTTCTGATGATACCCATTCCCAGAATGACACTGGCCCTTTATATAAAGTATCTGAAATGATCTCTAAGGGATCATTTCCCATAGAAGAATAATGAAGAAATAGAGAATAGTTTATACTATATCAACCACATACTCATCGATAAGGAGACAATATACTCCACTATCCAGAAGAGTTATTGGGAACTAGTGTTAGTAGTGATGGAATTTGGACATTACATGCAGCACCAAGAGATATAGTTGGTACCCTGAGTGGCTCTGTTGAAGTGAATTCTGATCCGCCCCATGTTGACAATATTTCTAGCTCAGTGGGACGTGATCCTTCAATAGTTCAGCATCATGATTCTCCCCTAATGAGCTATTAAGGGTCAAGAATTTGCAGACTTATTTACCACCCATCCATCTCCAACCGATAAATATCTGGATCATGATTTTCCAAAAGAGGCAATCCTCTTGGAAGACCCAGCCATTCCATGTTGGAAAATTTGTTTGGATGGAACATCCTAAAACCCTATTGGCAGAAGAATCAATGATTCCATAATCCTCAGATTGGGACTAGGTATCATGTTAATCACTACTGCATAAGCTATACTACAAAATTCATTCATGTTTATAGATGGTTGTACCAACAATGAGGTGGAGTACCAAACTCTCATTACTAGCCTCGAGTTGGACCTCAAGATAGATGTTACCAAATATAATGTGAGCTTGGACATTGAATTATTCATCAAGTAGATCACTAGTGACTATGTCCTCAGGAAGCCGATGTTTGTGTTGTAGTTATGGAATACCCACTAGATGATGGCCCAATTCAAATATAGATGAAAATTTACTCATGTCCCTGGTTCATAGAATGGTAGAGTTGATAACCAGCCTATTCTTCCTATGTATCAAGAATTTCCCCACATCAATGATTTGATTATACATGTGGATCATCGGTGATTTATCACTCTGATTGCTCCGGAAGATGATGATAGCCCCTAGGTAAGCCAATGTACCAGTAGTGCCTCCATGTTAGGACCCCCAGGTCCCCCTTCCATAGTTTTAAAAGTTAATCCTTATTAGAGGACCCCCTTTATTGAGTTTCCCCAGTATGGAAATATCTGGTAAGATTAAGAGGAATGTGAGTGAGTCTGTCGGCACATAGTGCAGTTCACCATCCCGAGTGGTCCTAGTCTTGAGGATATCCTCAACAGATGTGGGACACATGGGATTACCCTACATTTCAATCAGGGTGAAAAGATTTCTTATGTCATGTAGAAGGTTGATAACATTTCTACGAGGCTCATCAGGTAGGGAGGAGACTCTCTTAGTAGATCTGATGATTGGGGTATTTTTGGACCATGATGATCTCTTACTATAATGATTTCACCAAGAGGAAACATGTCTTCCAAATCCATGTTAATATCGAGAATCATCCACCATAACCTATGCAAAAAAACAATGTACTATTGAAAATTTGTGGTTGGGGGACTCGATATCATGGGACCATATCCACTAGTGATGGCCCACCATTGTCAGTTCATCCATATCACTAATTATTTCATTTATATGTGGGAATATTCAGTTTCACTCAAGTTAGTCAAGGACCATTGTATCATTGAGATAGTGACATCTAAAATCATCTAGCAATTCAGAGTACCAAAAGCCACCATCAGTGATTATGGCACCAACATTTGTGATGCTGATATGATGATGTTGAATGGAAAGTACAATATCTATTCTAATAAAAACCTATCACTGTCATACACAAGAAAATTGGCAGATCGAGGGATTCAAAAAATCCATCTCTATCATTTTGTAGAATATTGTTAGTAAGAACAGGAAGTGTTTTCGAGGAAAACTACCTAATTCTCTCTAGGTGTATCTGACAATGACTCGTAATTCCACTATAGAGACCCATATTCCCAGTTGTAAGAAACCATGGTAGTCCAGCTCATCGAGATTCAATTCCTTGGTTATGAACAACAATCTATGATCAGTAAACACTAGACAAAGTAACTGGAATCCATCCGGATGAATTGGAAGAACATGTCGATAATGGGATTTGTGCCCTGAACAATCTCGAGTGGAAAAAAACAAGATAGCCTATGCCTTCAATAGGAATGTTCTCCTCCCCTTTTTCTTACATGGATTCATGGTGTTTCCCCTAATAATGGCAATGATACACCGATGGAATCCACTAAAGCTATAGAAGAAATGGGAGGGACCTTATATCATTCACAAGGCTTACCCAAATGGGTCATAATCCCTAGTAACCTTATATGGTGAGAATATTACTCCTCCCACCAATGCAATGATCCTCAAATAATATTTCTCTTAGTAGTACCACATGACATTAAACAATTTCTTCCTCACTACATGATGTTATATTCTGTGATCCATCTGGGTTAAAGGATGTGAAACTACTCTAAACCCATTCGCATAATGATAAACTACAAAGTGGTCCAATATATATGACATTATACTATGACCCCCTCTTCGTTGTCTCACAATGTTAAAATGCACTGCATTTTTTAAAACTATGTGTGGATTGGTACCCATCATTATGGGATACGTTATAAGTTCAGGACATTTCTTACATGGACTGCCCTTAGGTCCCTTGAACTATTTAGTCTCTCGGCCCATGTTCGTACTTAGGATGGTTCAGTGTGGTGTGGATTGTTTTCCTTATACATGTCAGGCTATTTTTTCAATGCCACATTTAACCCCTTCATACATCCCTCCATTATCTTTCATCCTTACAACAATATGTTAAACTGAATGGGTACCTCCACACTTCATGTGTCCCTTCAAGCAAGTTTCCCTCATCTTTCACATCTTAAAAGACCCCCCAATTAGAGTTGAGGAGAGGCCTCAGTTCTCTCCTACCGTCTTGAGAAAACGTCTAGAAGGGTCTTGAATGACAATTTTGCACAAGTCATGTGTTGCGAATATGTTTAGAGATCATTACTAAATGTTTCTTTCCTTTTTTAGAGGCACATGATAGGGATATTGTGTAACACCCTTACCCTAGATTCCTAGAGTCAGTGCATTATTTTAACACATTGGCATGATTACAAGGAATCAAGTCCTGAAGGACAAATTAGTTTAGCAGTCTTGGAAAATAGATTACATACATGAATGTAACATTACACTTCATAACATACAAAATAAAATAAATAATCCTTCATGAATTCCATTATTCCCATAGCTTAACCCTGCATATCAATAACAATACACTTCTTGGAATCCAAGGGAAAATAAAACATAGAAAGGGGTGAGTTCAGATGCTCAGTAAGGATAACAATACAACGAAAACATTCATAAATAATCATAAACATTTAAGGCAATGTTTTACTAAAAAAATCCTTTTAAACATGAACTTCAGCATAATATGGAAAATATAAAATGAAATAATGCCATTTACGTATTCAAATGAATATTCTACTAGTTGAATAATCACATGTAATAAGTAATTTCATAATGAGGGAATGCATAATGCCAAAAATTAATTTCTAAGTCATGGCCTCGTGCCATGACCTAAGGGATAACTGTAACTGGAACCCAACCCGGAGAGCCTCTTTAACCATACTCCATCCTGGAGTGCCTCTAATAAACGAACACCAACCCGAAATTCCTCTAATAAACGGACACCAACCCGGAGTGCCTCTAAAATCCGGACACCATCCCGGAGGGTTTGTTGTAACCAGACCCCAACCCAGAACATACTAGTCTGACACATTCATCTTAATAAAAGTTTGAGATATAACATAAACATTCATATTAAAAATAACTTACGAAATGTCAATACATTAACTATAATTGATGAATGACATAAAATAAGTCATCAAAAGTCAAACATATCACAAAACCTTCAATGCAGTAAGTATGTTTTTTATCATAATATATCAACTTCACATTAGCTTAAAATCCATCAAAGGATATTGACATAGATGAAAATTATCATTAAAATGCTTTGAGAGAAATACCCCATTTCCATGAAATTGTTTAAAAGTCTCACAATTTATAAAAGAAGTCATCTAAAAGAGATTTTTGAATAAAAGTGTCCGATACCACATTGAAACTTTTGAAAATAAATATCATTTCAAAACATCCATATCCATATAAATAAATCCTTAAATTTATTTTGAAAACACAGACATTAATTAAAAAGGTTTAGAAGGATAAATCTTTAAAACATTTAAAATGATGATATTCTTAAATAGACCCTATCATAAAACATTAAAATATTCCTTTTGAAAACATTTCTATTAAATATAATCACCGATGATAAGTATGTCCCAGAAAATACTTACAGATGAACAATCTCGGATAATAATGAGATTGAGAAAATAAGACTTACTAATTTGGTAACATACAAAACATAAGACCCATGAAAGAGTTATCATACAATGAATATGTAAATACACATAAATTAAAGTGTATTACATAAATAATTCAATTATTTTCAGTACATACACCACACAAAACATAATAGTGGCAATATGGCATGAATCTCATGGGAATAAGGAGTGAGATGAAAACCCCTTACCTTGCACTTTCCTTTATTTGAGGGTACATTTAACCTATTGTATGAAGACTATAGTATGTTATTAAATTATAAAAGAACCATATTAATATTTATGATGTCATACATTATTCATTTATGACATTATACTACCCAATTAATAATAATTTCCATGTTATATTAATATTTCGGGTAATAATTGCTTTCTTTATCGTACGTGTTTTAACTTGTTACTCTTGATTGTATCACATAGATAAAGATTAAAATACTCCCAGAATATAAAACATGATTTATATATCATATATATTTAGAATATAAATATTTATTATAGACATATATATTAAATGGAAGACACCGTTTATGGAGACGGTAGTCCGTACGTACGCGTAAACATTGTTTCCGTTTTCATATAGTATTGAACGCAAGTAAGTGAATAAGATATATGTAAGTACATAAAAACTAATATATATAAATATATATATATCCAGTTGCATTATTATGTAATATATTACATTATTATTAGTAATATATATATTTTTATAATCGTCGATGAATGGTGAACTTGGAAATGTATCTCATCGCATCGTGGAGACGGTAATCCGTACGTACACACGAGAGAAAATATCATTATTTTGATATTATAATAATATAAAATTGGATTTTATATTATATATACAGATTTCTTATCATGTTATATTTATTATTTAGATAAAATACACATCATTATTATACCCATCCATATAATAATGTATTAAATAACAATTACACCATGATGTGGAGACGGTAAGCCGTACGTACACACGTATGGTGACATGTCATTCAATGGGTGGATATAATAATGAATTTGGTTTTACCATAATTATAAGAACATCATAGTGTATATAAGATACTGGAGTTACTATTTTAGAATGTAAACAACAAAGAAAAAGCATGTGGAAGAAGAAAGGAACTTGATAGAGGGGGGGGGGGGGGTGAAATCATTACCTCTTCTTCGGGTTCTTCCTTTTGATTTGATCAAAAGGGCTCCCCAGGATGGATTTCGGATCAAACTAAGGCCTATAGGATGAAGTGAGGGAAGTTGAGAGAGTATTTTGTAGGGTTTGTCCGAACTAAAAGGCTTTTAAGGTATGAAAAATTGGTTATAAGTGGTGTCCTTTTATAGTGGGGAGGAGGGGCTCTTTAGAAAAAACATAAAGTATTAATTTATAATAAATTAATATTCGGTTTCTAATGGATACAAAGAGGATTATTCAAATTATAAGGTGGGAATGGGTCGAAATTATTTCAACCAATATATTTTAGACAGGTTTGGGTCATTATATTAACCTTATCTTTTAGTTTTAACTCTTAGTTAATTAGATTGGCATTTACCATGTCACTTTGTATTTTTATTTTATATAGTTAATAATCTCACGATATACATCCAAGAGACCCCAATGTGGTCAATTAATGATAGACCTTTCATGATTCAAGTCCTTTGGCCGAACCTTAGATTTTTAGGAATTGAATATCAATTAATAATATAATATTTGTCTTAAAAATACTTTTATCTCAATTTTGACACTATTTGGAATTTGATTTTTGTTAAAATCAAAACAGCATGATTACTTCAAAAAATTTAATTAAATCAATCATAACATGTCATATTATCCTATAAAATTAGTGTAATTCATTAAAAGTCTCAAATTACATTTATTGGGATATTTATAATATCAATTATTTTAATATTTAATTAATTTGGTAATTACTGAATCACCATTGTGTCAAAAATAAATTTATTATTTAATGTATAAAAATTATAAATAAAATACCATTATGTAGTAAATCACTTTATCTTTATAATGAATATTTACAATCGTATTTATTATATGTATAACCCTATATGAAAAATGATTTAGTAATTAAACATTGATTTTAACTCTTTTAACTCTTCTTTGAATTAAATAATAATATACGTTTTAATCTAATCAAAGTGGACCTAAATGATAATATTTTATTCCTAAGGTTGTTTTTGGTCGAGATACACTTGTGTAATAGAATTAGTACATTTTTTAGGATAATATTAATATCATTTTTACCCTTAATTACCCTATTTACTTTTAACCGTGGTAAATAAAAGTAAAAAGTACTATTGACCAAAAATTATTTTTATCTATTGAACCAAATATTACTCCTTGATATTAACGGTGTCTCTATGATTTTTAAAATTCCACTCACAGAAGTGGTAAAATTATGTTTTACATGAACTTCCAAATTCTCTTAGGAGGTGGATAAAAGACGGTGAAAAGTTCAATAAATTTTATATATATATAAAATTATTCTAATATAACTCTAATGAATTACATTGTACTTATATAGGTATTATGTATATATTTTTACCTTAATTAAGATTAAATAAAATAAATAATTAGTTAAATAATAATTCATTTTTAAACTGTAACTCAGTGTTTTCACTATTCATCAAAAATTGAATGTTTTCAGAAAAATACCAAAAATTTACCCTAGTCTAATTTCGATATTCCGAATCCAAATATGAAGTCCATTTTGAATGATAAAATTTATAAAATTTAAAAAAGTGTGTATTACTATTCATAACGGCTAGTTTGATTGGTTGTGGTGTGTGTTAGAACTCAAAGTTGCGTACAACACACACTATTTTATTATTCAAAGAGAAGTGTATCGTAGAATCTTGGGGTGTTACATTCTCCCCTCCTTAAATAAATTGTGTCCTCGCAATTTATGCTTGGATTCGGTATCTAGGGGTTGACATTTCAAAATATCATTGTTGAAATCCCACATCAAAAAATGGATTAATGAGGCGTCTATTTAAAATAAAGACTGGTATGTATGAAGGATACCAAAAATAATACATAATAGGGTTCCATGTATGAAAACATATATATAGAAGGGAATTCTATCCATCAATATATTATGGAGAGTGGTAGAGAACATGGCTATGAAAAGTCCAACAATCACAAAGCCATAAATTTGTGATGATCTAAGGTACACTCTAGGACAACATTTTTGTTCTAAATTCCTTTTCTTATTGTTGAGGAATTTATTTATGAGATTGGATAAAATCATAAGGAGATATACTTACTTTATAATTAGAGTTTTATCCATTAGTGAATTTCTACCACAAACACATATTTCACTCAAAAACATAATAAAACTAAAAAAATACTATATTTATCCTAATCGTATCAGGTTCCAAATATAATGAATTTATAATTCACATATCAGACCCTTTAAAAAAAGAAACTACATTAAAAAATCTAGAGACTTCACATAATCCAGTGGTAGGCGATAAATCACAATCTCACTATTGTTGTGGGTTCGATTATTGCAGTTATGTCCGACGCGACGGGTTTTCACACACTCTGCATGTTGTCGTTTTATGAAAATCTAAAAATAACCATTCAATCTTAATCCATTCCATCCTTTAGAATTATACAAAATACTACTATCCAAACTCACAGTCCAAATATTATAAATATTTTAAACACAATAAAGATCATTTTTTCCATGTAATAACATGTGAACACCTTCATCACATATTATTTTAAAACTTGGTAACATATTGAATTACCATAAAACTTTATTGATTGCGTTCATGCTCCCTTATTCTTTATAGAATACTGGATATAATCCTTCTATCCAAAAATTTTGTAATCTCCAACAATGAAAAATCATAAATTAGTTTCATCGTAGTCATGAATATCCAATATAATTTATTCAAATAAACCATCTCTTATTCCAAAATCACTACGTCATTATGGGGACCATATTAAGGATTACCTTTCTGTAATCCATGAATTATCAAAATTGTGTAGCTTACTACTAAGTCACTTCTCTTAGAACCATATAATCTCAAAACCTCAATAAAATAGTTCTACAGTATAATCCCTATTTATCTCCATAATTCATATAACCAGTATACTGTTGATACAACACATATAATAACAAATCCAAATCATACTAGGTGATCACTGTATAGGAATGTGACAGAAGTCTATACATTAATAATGAATTTGAGGGAAGGATTTGCACCATGGAGGTAATATGATCGCCTATACAATTTCATGGAAATTTACAGAATCCTATACGAGTTCCACAAATGGAATGAATGATGACACTACACCAGGGAGGGGATGACAGTCAACTTCGAAGTTACAATGAACATGACACAATTTTTCCCAATGGTGATTTCAATGAGGCATCACAGCATGATGTCTGAGCTTTGCACCACCACTGGCTTATAAATAACAGGCTTCCACTAGACCCAATTAACTGATACCATAAACTTTCAACTTCTCATCTCTAAAATAGTGAAGAATTGTTTTCTCATTGAATGATTGATACAAAAACCACTTGAAAGTATGTGAGATTTGCTAAATACCAATCCTTGGATCAGATGAAACCCCTCTTCAAGAAGGGATTCCCTTTGTGAAGCCCATGGGTCATTGCAAATGAAAGATATCCCTATGGGAAGTTAGGTCATCACAAAGAACTCCCACTTCGTGAAGTTCCTTCCATGGGCATGTGAACCCCATGCCAAGGTATGATTTTTGTGCATCACAAGGTAAATTTATTCAAAATCTCCCCACTTTTCAAGGCACCCATTGTCCATGAATTCCTACACATGAAGGCTCTTTCACTTCGTGAAGCAAATTTTTTATGCATGCATAATCCATTCCTAGGATAGACCACCCCACATCATGAAGCAATAAACTTCACAGTGTCTCTTCACATGTTAGATAATTTGAGCATCGCAAGGTCTCTTTATGTGAACCAATTTTCTTCACAAAACATTATTCCCTATGACCCTATGGGTTTTTATGATGTGATTTCAATTTCCCTTGGGTGGTGCTTCATATTGAGTTTCATATCCTAATGATTCATCACATTGTAATGCTAATTGCTATTTCTTGTTCACATAGACATGCTAACGTGAGCCCTTAATTGGATCACTCCACAACCATGTTTCGATATGGCATTGTCGTTGGCTTCCATTCACTAAGGGTTAAAGAAAGAAAGTTATGTATGTCCTATGGGTGGGGAGTGAATCCTCATCATCTGAAATGCAGGAGGTTAAACTGCCAATCATCATCGTCCCTTTCACCTGATGTTATTTTTTATCCACTCCCCGTGTAATATACATGGGGTTCCCCTCCTTGGACATTTTCCACACCAAATCGTCTCCATAGAACTGATATAATCCCAAAATGGAATGAGATCCTCATTGTATAGAATAATGTTTGTCTACAGGGGAGAGAAACCATCCTAGTGTAATGCCCTTGCCTTTCTTGAGGGAGGTAGCATACTTGATCATCCTCTCTTCTTCCATGCCAAAATAGCTGAGCATAGATGGGTACATGGGACACGATACCGCATACCCCTCCATTTGGGTTTTCAAAATTGTTCTTCCATCCGAAACTATGCCCAAATCACTATCTCCCTAGGCCTCTAACCATGTGTAAGACCAACTCCAATTCTCATGGACACACCATTCATGAGGTGATCTTCAGGTCTTTGTTGCCTCTTTTTTCTCACATTTAATATGAATCACATGGGCTTAGTGTAAGAATCAACCATGAGACGTTCTCCAGGACGCCATATTGGATATGTCCCATCCATTACCTCTAAACTATGTGAAATTATATCCTTGTAACACATTCCAAGCATGGTACGTAAGAAGCCTCCATGAGGTTCAAGCTCGTCATACATCGGTGCTGACCACATTGTGTCAGTTCAGCCCCTTCCCATATGATGTTAAACTGGGAGCTTTTGAACAATGTGGTTTTGGTCCCTATCTCTATGTCATGGTACATAAAAATCCTCACTGATGTACATCTCAAAAAACAAGTAATCCTTATTGTCCATTTTTTTGGAGACACTACCTTTGTCAGTCCATTAGTGTCATCAGATTTACTCTTGTGTTGCTAACCACGCATAACCCCCATCTGTCATTGGGTCAATATTCTTTTCCTACACACTGATTCCATTCCCCATACATATATTTGTGGACATTTATTCCCTACCATATGTATATGTAAGAAGACTCAATGAGGTTCAATCCCATCACTCATGTCTGATCCAGGTCTCTCCCTCGATCATTTCTGTTTCGGTAAGATCTTGTGCAATCTAGGAGGTTATATTTCCTATAGGACCCATCCATGTGTCCTTTCTCATGGGTGAAGTCCTTAGGTTTTCCAATTCCACACCAAACTATGTGGACCTTGATTCCCTACCATGGGGATACATTGGGAGCCTCTATGAGGTACAAGACCAACATCACCATAATCTTCATGTCTATTCCATTCCATTCCTCTCATCCACTTCATTCAACCATCCATCATCAATCATAATTCCTACTCATGAATAAAAAATCCTTGGGGGATCATGCCATTTCGGGGGGAAGCTATCCATCGACATGTCCCAGAAAATCCATAACCGTCTAACCAAGAGTTTCCCTCTTATGATGGGACTTTATCAATGCAAAATCCCAAGAATATCTCTGGGTGGTTTCCCTTTGTGTACACCCCAATTCATCACACCATTGAACTACATGGTTTTTACCTATTCTCTACACATGTTATATAAGAAACATCGCCATGGTTTAATCCCAACCAATGGTAAACCACAGAGTCCCCCATTATATGGGTGAAATTTCCCTGATCTACCATCAATTGTGTCCAAATCAACCTTCATAGTGTGATGTTTTCCGTATATGGGAATCATCACCTCGGATCTGTCCTCATTGGTCATTCTAATCCATTTTAATGCCCTAACCCTAGTTTCCCCAATTCAGTTTATTATTACATAACATTTTCGTAATCACAAGGGATCTATTCCTGATAGATCGATCAGTTTTGTTGACTTGGAAGAACTTGAAACATTTATAAGATTAACATTACATTATAAAATGAAAACAACCACAACATATTCTCCATTGACCACATTCATATCCCTTATACTATCCCAGCAGGTTAGTCATAATATACTTTTTCGCATCCTGGGAAAAATAAAACATTGAAAGGGGTGAGATCGGATGATCAGTATGGATAAAAATATATCAGAAGCTCTCATAAATAAGAATAACCATTTAAGGAATTGTATAATACTTTAACAAAATCCCATTAAACATAAACATCATCAAAACATGGAAAATATAAATCAAATAATTCCATTTACATATTCACATGAATATTATACTAGTGGAATAATATCATGTAATATCAACAACCAATTTTATAATGATGGAATTCATAATGCCAGACTACGTAACCACTTAGTCAAGGCCTTGTTACATGATTAAAAATAATATTTTTTCCCGGCCTTGTTCCATGAGATTAGTTTGTTTTATGAGGCCTACCTTTTCATTGAGGATCTATAGCGGGCTCCACCCATCACTTACTAAGTCTAATGCAATACTCATATGAAAATAGTTAAACATAAAAAAAACATTCATATTAAAACTATCATAGGAAAATTCAATACTTTATCCATGAACCACGAATGGTGTAAAAATAAAATATCCATATTACAACATATCACAAAACATTCAATATAATATGGAAGTTTTGTGTCCTAATAAATCAACTTCAAACAAACTTAAAATCCATCAATGGATGTTGACAAAGTTGAAATCCTATCTTTTTTAGAGAAGTAGCGATTTCTATTTTGAAATAATTTAAAAGTCATATAATTATAAAAGAAAACATATATTTTGATAATATTTTTATAATCCTATATAGTAGGTTAGATGATGTTTTAATAGAGGAAAATAGCCAATCCCACTGTATATGTTAAAAAAACATTCTTTCCTTAATTTTTCCGAAAAGGTCGTAATGGACCCTGTATGTAAAATGATGGAAATATTCCTTTCAAAAAAATTTATAAAAAGGTAAATAAGGGTATAAATAAATTTTACCCATATTCATGAAAATAATATAAATGTTTTGAATTAATTTTTTAAGAAAAAATTTATGGGAATGATAAAGAGGTCCCAATAGATATTTACGTATTAACAATCTCATATAAGTAATGACATTGTATAATTAAACCTTACCTTGTAATTTTCCCTTTTCGAGGGTATGTTAACATCCTGCATAATAGTTAAATATTTGATTTTAAATTATTAATGAAAAATATACGTGAATATGATATCATATATGATCTTATAATATTTATTTTGTAATAATATTTTAGTAGTATCATTGTTCCAGGTATTAATTGATTCATTTTCAATTTTATGGTTGGTTAAGTAAGTAATGTTTGTTATGAATAAGAATAATTTTATTCATATGAAGAATTATATTAAATTCTTAAAAATTATTTTTAATCATAAAATGAAAATTATTCTTGAATTATTATGATGGGGAATGAATCTCATCCCATTCACGGAGACGATATTCTGTACGTACACACGACTGATAATATCATTTTATTGATGGTATAATCATATTTAATTGTATGGTATGACATATTAAAAGAATAATTATAATGTTATAATTATTATTTACATCAGTTATACTCATTATTATACCCATCCGAATAATGATGTGTTTGAATATCTAAAAACACCACGACGTGGAGACGGTAAGTCTTACATACACACATATGGTGACTTTGTCAATTATGGGATGGATAGAATAATGAATATGGTGGTACCATATTTATAATATCATAAAAATATGTAGAACATACTGGATTTGTTAATTTTTTATCGAAATGATAATTAATGATGAAGAGGATGAAGACAAGAACATGAAAGCGTGTGGTGAAATTATTACCTCTTCTTCGGGTGTTTCCTTTTGAGTTGATCAAAAGAACTCTTAGGTTGGATTCTGATTAAAGTAAGGCTCTAGGATAAAGTGAGGGAATTTTGGAAGATATTTGGGCTGGGTTTGGATTTCCAAATGGCTTTTGAGGTGTGAAATTAATATAAGGGGAAGTGCCCTTTTATAATATAGGTGAGGATCACTATATGAAAACCTTGAAATATTATTTTAGAATAAAATAATTTTTGGGTTCTAATGGCTCCAAAATGATTTATTTCGAGGATAAGGTGGGCATAGGTCTAAAACCTTTCATCCAATTTGTTTTAGAGAGTTTTAGGTCAACATATTAACATTATATTTTAGATTTAACTCTTTGTTAAATAGTTTGACATTTTATGTGTCTCTTTTTATTTATATATTATATGGTTAATAATCATACTATTACAAGCCTAGAGAACCCCAAGTGGTTCATTATTAAAATATATAACATTATGTAATAAATTTGGATAATCCTTATATTTTTTGGAATATTATATCAATTAATAATAAAGTATCTGTTTTAAAAACTCAATTATGTTAATTTTGACACTATTTAGTATTTGATTTTTTTAAAATCCATATAAACATTATCACTTAGAATAAAATTAATTTAATCAAACCTAAAATGTCTTATTATCATATAAAATTATTTTAATTTAACAAATGTATCAATTTACATTTATTAGGATATTTATATTATCAATTATTTTAATATTTCATTGATAAGGTAATTAATGCATCATCATTGTTTCATAAATAAATTAAATTATGTAATGTCTAAAAATTACAAATAAAATACCATTATATTGGAAATATTTTTTATTTCTATTTAATATATAAAATTGTATTTATATTTTGTGTATCCATATATTAAAAAAATTTAGTTTTTAAACGTTGAATTGAACTCTTTTAACTCTTCTTTTATTAAATAAAACTAAATGTCCAAATATAATTCAAGTGTTTAAAAGGGTATAATATTTTATTCATAAGGTTATTTATGTCTAATTAAACTTATCCAATATAATTTGGACATGTTTTAGGGTAATTATAATATCATTTTTAAACATAATTTCCCTGTTTACTTTTAGTCGTGGTAAATATAATTCAAAAGATACTATTCACAAAAATTATTTTCATCTTGTTGAACCCAAATTTACATAGTGATATTAAACGTGTCTCTTATATTATTGAAATTAAAATCACAAAAGTGGAAAAATTATGTTTTATGTAAATTTTTAAATACAACAGGAATGTGGGTAAAAGACGGTAAAAAGTTCAATAAAATTTAATATATATAAACTTTTTATAAAATGATTCCAATGAATTATATTAAAAATATATAGGTATTATGTATCTATTTTAACCAAAAATAAATTAATATACAATAATTTTTTTTTAAAAAAAAATCAGTTTTAAACAACAACACAGTGTTTTTCAATATTCATCAAAAATTTGAAATTTTTAAGAAAAATACCAATAATTAACCCAATGCAAATTTTGATATTCCGAATCCAAAATAAAGACCATTTTGTAAAATAAAATTTATAAAATTTTATAAAGTGTTTATTACTATCCATAATGGCTTGTTTGATTGGTCATGGTGTGTTTATACTACACGTTTCTTACAATGCAAGCAACTGCATTATTTAAAAGAAATGTACCATGGAAGCTTGGGGTGTTACATTCTCCCCAAAATAAAATAATATCCTCCTTGAAATATCTATTATATCATTGAATAATAAGATTAAGGTGGTTCTTAATCATAAGTTCCTGAGGTTCCCACGTTTCCGCTTCCATCTTAAAGTTTCTTCATAGAAGATTTACCAGATGAGTGGTATAGTTTCCCAACACATGTTATCTGGAATCAAGAATTTTGATAGGCTCATTACAATAAGACATATCTGGTTCCAGGTCAATTTCCTCATAGGTGAGTACGTGCGTTGGGCCCGGCATGTATTTTCTCAAAAATGATACATTGAAAATATTATGAACTTTGAAGAGACTTGGAGGCATTGCCAAATGATAAGATACAACATCAATTAATTCTTGAATTTTGAAATGTCTGATGAAACTAGGACTCAATTTACCCTTCATACAAAAACGTATAACACACTTTCATGGAGATACCTTCATGAAAACATGGTCTCCTTCTTGATATTCCAAATCAATCATACAGTTGTTGGAATATGTCTTTTTCCTACATTGGGATGCTTTATAGTGGGTTTGAAAAATCTTCCCTTTTTCCATTGTTTACTCAACAAGATCTAGGCCTACGAGTTTCCATTCACCAACATCATCCCAACATGTTGTTGTGTGATATATCATTCAATATAACGCTTCATTTGGTTCCATATGAATTCTTGAATGGAAGCAATTATTATAAGAAAATTCTACCCGTGTTAAATATTGATCCCACATATCTTGAAAATCAAGTAATAAAGATATCAACATGTCTTCTAATGTTTGAATAGTCTATTCTGATTGTCCATCAGATTTAGGGTGGTATGTAGTGCCCAAATGATGTTCAATATCCAGGGACTTCTAAAGACTTTTCCAGAATCATGATGTAAAACGGGGATCATGATCAGATACAATTGATAGGGGTACACCATGGAGTCTTTGAAAATCATTAATATATAGTCATCCCAGATGTTCAAATGGAAAATCTCCTCTAATAGTAATAAAATGTAATGACATAGTAGGATGATCAACAATGATCCATATTGCATCATTCATTCTAAGAGTCTTTGGTATCCCAATGACAAATTCAATCATAAAACTATCCCTTTTCCACTCCGGTATGGGAAGAGGTTTCATGACTCCTCCAGGATGTTGTATTCCATCATTCACTAGTTAACAAACCATTCATCTCAAAAAAATAAGAAATCACCCTCTTCATGTTTTCCCACAAAAAATGTTCTTACAAATCTGTATACATATTGGTGCTCCCAAGGTGTATATAGAAATTGGAGCTATGAGCATCATCCAACAATTCATTTTTTAGATCAGCTATGTTAAGAACAGAAAGTATCTTCACAAATTTAAGAATTCCATATTCATATATTAATTCACTCAATCTCAAATCATTCACAACATTAATCTAGTTTTGAAACTCCTCATCATCAGTCTAAGAACACTTTAACCATTCTAGTAATGATGGTTTGGTAATCATTTGAAAACATATTGATGTCTCACCTTCTATGGTTATTACCATGACCTTATTTACTAGATCCATGATCATAGTATCCAATTCAAATATCTTCTTGTACATAACACCAGGATAAATTTTGCTGCAATCATCCACCACCTTATTTCCCTTCCACGGGTGGTAGTGAATAGTGAAATCGTAATCATAGGGTTGTTCAATCCATCGTCTTTGCCTCATGTTGTGTTCTTTCTATGAGAAAATATACTTTAATCACTTTGGATCAATATATATCTCACATTTTTTCCATTGAGATAGTGTATCCATATCTTCAAAGAAATGATTATAGATGCTAACTCAAGATCATGAATCTGATTGATTTTTTTTCATTAATTTTTATCTGTCGTGATGGATTGGAAATAACTCTATCATTTTTCATAAGGACACATCAATGTCCTTTCATTGATGCATCACTATAAATAACATACCCATCATTTCATGATAGTAGTGTCAAGATATAAGCATTAAATAATATTCTCTTCAATTCTTCTAAAAATTCTTCATACTCTTTTCTGAAAACAAATTTAAACCCTTTACATTTGAGGTTGGTTAATCAGTTAGAAAACAATGAAATATTCTAGATGAAATGTCGATAACATCCTTCTAATCGAATGAAACTGTGTACCTCAGTTATACTAGTAGGTGATGGATATTCTTAGGATTCCATGGTAATTAAAGGATCAAAAGAGATTCCATCCGTAGAAATAATGTGGCCAAGAAATTAAATCCCTTGATGCCAGAATTCACACTTTCTAAACATCCAATAAAATTAATTTCTATATAGGGGTTTTAGAATAGTGCACATGTGATTTTCATGAGCATCCTATCTCTTTTAGTATAACAAGATATCATCAATAAATACCACTACAAAGTCATCGTGATATTTCTTGAAAACTCTATTCATTAGATCCTTCAATATAGAGGGTGAATTAGTCCATCCAAAAGCCATTATTGTAAACTCATAATGCCAACACCAAGTTCGAAATGCTGTTTTTAGAATGTCTTCCTTATTCACAGACAACTAATGAGATCCATATTGAAGGTCAATCATTGAAAAATATTTAGATCTAGTACATTGGTTAAATAAATCATCCATGCGATGTAGGGGATACTTGTTCTTTATTGTTATATAATTGATCTCCCTATAGTCAATGCACAATCTTGTTGATCGTTCATTCTTCTTATCAAAAAGGACAGAGGCTCCCTAGGAAGAAACACTAGGGTGAATAAATTCCTTGTTACTGAATTCCTATAGTTATTTCTTTAGTTTCACTATTTCTACATAGGCCATTCTATAAGGGGTCTCCGATATGCGCCATGAACTAAGAATTAAATCAATAACAAACTCAATTTCTCATTTTGGAGGATATCCAGGTAAATCTTCTTGAAACACATCAAAATATTCTTTCACAATAGGTACATCTTCTATTTGTACATTCTTTTCCTCGCCCATGGCTATTTAATTATCTTCCTCTCTAATAATTTATAGTTGTAGAGCTAGTGGGGTGGATCTATATAATAATTAGGTGGTGAAATTTCATCTCTAATGATATGGTACTCCTTATCATCATCAGAAATTGTAATCTACTCCTTCTTATAATTTTTTTTCATCATTGTACAAAATCTATTCCATTCCAAAGATTATATCAAATTAAATCATGGGTATGATTATGAGATCTGTAGATAAAAACATTTATATTCCTTATGGATACCAATTCACAAAACATAGTTGTGATATTACTTCCCTTAGGTGTTTTAACTGACAACTCTCTTCTTAATTCAAATTTAAAATATCTAATTTTATTAGAAAACTAGGAATATATGAAAAAATGTGATCATACAGAATCATATAAACCATTGGATAAACATGAGGAAAAAATTAAATTACCTTCCACCATTACTTTTGGAGCATCAACCTCAGCTGTAGTGATCACATAACCTTGGACATGCTGCCTTGGACTTTTCTATGGTACAATTACTTGGCGTGATGGACATTAATTTTCATAATTCCTCTTTTATAGTCAATTGTAGCATTCAACATTGACAGATTCTTTCTTCCCCCAGCAATCATGAGCTTGGTGGCCTTTTTCACCACAATTTTAATAGACTCCAATTCCCTTCAAGAAAGTACAGGGGTGTTTCTTCACAAATTTATCGTAGGATGGATATTCAACCATTACTTTCTTCCCATTATTTCCATTTCTTGAGTGTTATGAAGGTCTATTATTCTCTTTCTTTTCATTGAATTCGTAAGACATAGATAATTCTTTTTATATCTAGGTAGTGATTGAGAAAACATCTTCATATGATAAGAAGGATTGTGAGAATAATGCTCGAAGGAGAAATGGTTTTAACCCATAAATGAAACTATCAATATTAATCCTTGGGTTATGAATATGATATACTAAATTCCATGCATACCATGTAATTTTAGCCTCATACATTCTGACATTCTCATCCTCCTTTTTCCTCAGATGCGAAAATTGACTTTCCATATCCTAAAGATGGTCACATAGAGAGTACTTATCTATAAAAATATCTTTAAACTCCCTCTATTCCATGTTCGATACTTCTTCAACCTCCTTTTTGTTTTTGATTAATGACCACCATTGAACTGTATCTTCTATGAGGAAATAAAATTCCATGAAATATTATTCCCTTATAGGGAAATCATTACATAGATTATAGGCGTTGATACAATGTCCATTCCATCCACTAGGAGCCATTACAAAAAATGGCATATAGTAGATCAGTTTATGAATCACAATACATAATTCCAAATATGTAAAACACTTATCATTAACTAAAATGTTTATAGATATAATCCCAAATCATAAAAATGTTTTATTTGAGGATGTATATACACATAAATATTTATTAATGTTTTTTAAAGAAAATGTGAATTTTCCTAAGCATATCTTCTGAGAGTGTCGTAACCAAGACTGCAGAAAGTCTCATTGTCGGCTACCAGGATATATCGGGTGAAGCCTGAAACTCTTTGTCCGTGTTTCCTCTCCTAGATACATCTGTACCATAAAATCCTCTACCTTCTCGTATCTATAAGTGGATGTATTTCCGGTAAAAGACACAAAATATCTATGTTAAAATAATTCTAGGATGTTCTTCTATACTAATCCTCAAAGTCTATCTAAGGGTAATGTGCGCTAATTAGAGTTTATCTATATATAGAGTCCAATGTTTGTACTAAACTTCCACTAATACTAACTATAATTCACCGAAGCTAGTTACCTAGATGCATTGCATTATTACATAACATTGTCATGATCACAAGTGATAATATCCCGAAGGACTGGTCAGTTTAGTATCCTAGGATGAACTAGATAAATTCATAATTTGTACATTACTTTATAAAATGAAAAACAACAAAAAAAAATTGTATCCTTTGAACAAATTACTATCCCCTAAAATATCCCACTAGGTCAGTCATAATTTATATCTTCTTATCCTAGGAAACATAAAACATAGAAAGGGGTGAGCTCCGATGCTCATTAAGGGTAACAATACAACAGAATCTTTCATAAATAAGCATAAAATTTTAAGGGAATGCATAAGACTAAAACAAAAGACTTTTAATAATAAATTTCATCATAATATAGAAAGGTCAAATCAAATAATTCCATTTAATTATTCACATGGATATTCAACTAGTCAAATAATAACTTGTAATATCAATAACCAATTTCATAAAGATGAAATGCATAATGTCAGACCTCTTGTTCCGTAACTAAAAATAATATTTTGTCAAGGACTTGTGCCATGTCACTAGTTTGTCTCATGAGGCATACCGATACATCGAGGAGCTATAACGGGCTTCACCTGTCACATACTATGCCCAATGCATTCTTCATATGAAAAGGTTTTATCCTAACATAAACATTCAAATTATAACTAACATAAAAAATATCATTACTTTATCCATAAACTGTGATGGTGTAAAGATAACACCTCCATAGTCAAACATATCACAAACCCTACAATATAATATTGATGTTTTGAATCATAATAAATCAAATTAAAAAATGTTTAAAATCCATCAATGGATTTGGACATAGATGGAATAAAAACTTTTTTAGAGAAATATATTTTTCTATTTTGAAATCATTTAAAAGTCATATAATTTAAAAAGAGAAATTTTTTTTGTAAAATATTTATATAATAAAGTATGGGTGCATTAAAAATATTATAACATTGGAAAATAGCCGCACCCATCTTATATGTTTAAAAAAAATTATTTCCATAATTTTGTCGGAAAGGTCGAAAAGACCTTGTTTCGAAAACAACAGAATGATTCACTTAAATCAATTTTATAAAAAGTAAAACAATGGTATAAATGAATTTAACCAATAATCTAGTAAATATTAAAAATGTTTTGAATTACATTTTTATAAATACATAGATTTTGATGATAAAGTGGTCCCAGTTGATACTTAAGTATTAACAACTTCAGATATGTAAAGAGATTGTTGAATTAATCCTTACCTTGTACTTTTCATTGGTCAAGGGTACATTAGATTCCTTTATAATAGTTAAATAATTGTTATTATATTATTAAAGAATCATATACATAAATATTATATCATATATGATCTTCTAATATTGTTTTGTTAGTAATATTTTAGTAGTATCATTGTTTTGGGTGTTAATAGATTTGTCTTCCTTTATATTCTTGGATACATAGGCAATTTTTGTTATTAATATAAAGTAATTGATTAATATCAAGAATGTTATTATGTTATTAGAAACTGTTTTTAAACATAAAATGAAAATTATTTTTGAATGATTACGATGTGGAGTGAATCTAATCACGTTCTTGGAGAATGTAATCTGTACGTACACACGAGCGATAATATCATTATATTGATGGTGAAATCTTATTTAATTGGATGTAATATCATATATAAATAACCATTAACATGTTATATTTATTATTAAATCAGTTATACTAATTATTATACCCATACAAATAATAAAGTGTTTTAATAAAAATAACACCATAATATAGAGATGGTAAGCCGTACGTACGCACGTATGGTGACATTGTCATTTATTGGATGGATAGAATAAAGAATATGGTTATACCATATTTATAATAACTTAACAGTATGTAGAAGGTACTGGATTTATTATTTTGGTATGTAAACATCCAATAAAGTGGAAGTGCAAGAAAAAAGAACATGAAAGAGGGTGGTGATATTATTACCTCTTCTTTGGGTGTTTCCTTTTGAGTTGATCAAAAGGGATACTTACGTTGGCATTATGAAAACTTTAATGCCTTTAGGTTTTATTGAGAGAAGTTGGAATGATATTTAGTTATGTTTTGGAAATGTCAAATGGCTCTCGATATGTGAAATTAGCATAAGGGTGAGTTCCCTTTTATAAGACAAGTGAGGGTATCATTAGGAAAAACATGAAATATTATTTTATAATATTATAATTTTCAGTTTCTAATGGATCCAAAATGATTTATTTTGAGTGTAAGATGGGTATGTGTCTAAATAATCTCCAAAAATAGTTTTTAGGTAGGTTGAGGTCACCATTTTGACCTTATTTTTAGATTTACATCTTAGTTAAATAATTATACATTTACCGTGTGTCATTGTATTTTTATATTATATGGTTAATAAACACACAATAACAAGAAAACCAAATCCCAAGTGGTTCATTGTTAATATATATAACATTATATATTCCCTTTGGCTGATCCAAAGATTTTTAGGAATATTACATCAATTAAAAATATAGATTTCATTTAAAAAAACTCAACTATGTGAATTTTGACACTATTTAGAATTTGATTTTGTTGAAATTCATAAAAACAATATCACTTAGAACAATATTTATTTAATCAAAAATAAAATTTCATATTAAACTATAAAATTAGTTTATTTTATCATAAGTTTCAATTAAAATTTATTTGGTATTTATAATATCAATTATTTTAATATTTCATTAATAAGGTAATTACTGCATGATCATTGTGTCATAAATAAATTAAATTATTTAATGTCTAAAAAATTTCAATATAATACCATTATGTATGAAATATTTTTATCCTTATAATTAATACTTATAGTGTAATTTATATTGTGTGTAAACCTATATTAAAAATGGTTTAGTTTTTAAACATTTAATATAAATATTTTATCACTTCTTTAAATAAAATATTATGAAATGTACTAATCAAATCTAAGTGGACCAAATGGGGTCATATATTATTTATACGATTGTTTTTTGTTGAATTAAATTTTTCCAACATCATCAAGACATGTGTTAGTGTAATTATAATATCATTTTTACACTTAATTACCCTATTTACTTTTAAGCATCGTAAATAAATGTCAAATGTTGCAATTCACAAAAAATTATTTTAATCTTATTGAACCAAATTTTAAATATAGATATTAACCATTTCACTATTATATTTAAAATTCTACTCAAAAAATTATAAAATTATGTTTTATGCAAATTTTCAAATGCTCCGAGAAGGTGGTTAAAAGACGGTTAAAAGTTCAATAAAAATTTATATATCTATAATTATTAAAAAATAACACCAATAATTTATATTGAACATATATAGGAATTAAATTTATATAATTACCTAAAATAAATTAAAATAAAATAACTAATTTTTAAAACAAAAAGTCTGTTTTAAACAATAACACGGTGTTTTTTACTATTCATCAAAAATTGAATTTTTTCATAAAAATACAAAAAATTCACACTAAGATAATTTCAATATTTAGAATCCAAAAATGAAGTCCATTTTGTAAAATAAAAATTTTAAAATTTCAAAATGTGGGTATTACTATTCATAACAGCTAGTTTGATTTGTTACAGGGTGTTAAAACTCTATGTTGCGTACAACACTAACTACTGCATTATTCAATGTGAAACATACTATGGAAGTTTGGGGTGTGACACATTTATATTTTTAACTATGAAAATGACCCCTCTTAGGGATGTACCAATATGATCCATCTCTATGGGATGTTCTGATTACTCTCATTCTATCTCCACAAGATTTTAAACTCACAGACTACCTCGTGTTTAACATGAGATGTCTGAGGACAACCTCAAAAAATACACCTTTGGTATAACCGTATATGATATACATTAATCATGTGACATAACCTATGTTAAATATGGGAAGATGAGGAAAACCTCATTGAAATGCATATACAATATAATACCCCACACTCAAGGCGGGATGCATTAGGCTTATATGACCTCAAGAAGCCCTATTATAAAGGGAGGAAACCCAGATGAATCAGTACATCAGCATCCAGTCACGCCTGTTATGTCCATCGTGACTACTATCTTGATCGAAGGTTGCTACCCTGAACTGACCCCATGGAACGTCCTGAAAGAAGCAATTTAATTAACCAACATCCATGAAGATATGGAACAAGGGAAGAGTTTCGTCAACAACTTCTTAATCACTAAGGGAGACCCGGACAAGTAGATGAATTCTGAGGAGGAATCCACAGATGGAGAAACTAATATCCCATCATTCTGTTTTTATCAAGGATAAAACTTCCCTGAATAAGTTACAAATTTGGCCAGCCTTTGGAAAGATAGAATGTTGGAAAACAGCCAGTGCGTCGCAGGACAATGGCGTGTGCCCTAGTAAAAGCCGTAGAAACACATCTAATTACTAGAAAATATATATTTACCCCATGTTTTTTATGATTATAGATTCATATGTTTTTCCAATATATTATCTTTTATATCTACCTATGAATATCAACCTCCCCTATCAAAAATTTCATGAATGTGTTATTACTTGTATATAATTTGTTTGATCCATTGGGGGGACTAGGTTTTCTTCGATTGAGTAATGACTATAATATATTGACATTATAAATGATCTACTACTAAAATGATAAAAAAATATCCAAAAATTTATATGTCCTAATTTCATTGTTTATCAGAACATTTTAATATTACGTTCCCATTTATTTTATCTAGTTATATACCTCTAATGAATCAAATTTCATCCCTATTAATATTTTTTTATATAATATTTGTTTTCCATTCATTTTTCCCACATTGAGAAATAAAGTGATCATTTTTCTATATAATTATTTCTTTCTCTAAATAGTTAAGTGTATGTTTTCTTCAATGTCCATGTTTTCAAATTATTATTTAGATAAAATTATAACTAATATATAATTACTATTTAGTGTCATTTTTACCCAGATTTTACTTTCTAAAACTGTTCAGATGAATTGTTCTTTACATTTTCTTAAATATGTACTTTGGAATTTTTACTGTAAATGTGAATTGAATCATTATTTTATTGTTTATTGAATGAATGAAATATTTCATCATCTTGAACACAAGATTATATGATGAACGATTTAAAAAGTTTCAATGTAGTTTTAATTTAAAAATTTTAACATAATATTTTAAATATTTCATTATTTTAAAGATGTTTTTTTGAAATAGAAAGGATATATTCTGAAATAATATTTTCCTAGTATATATCTAAATGCCTATATGTCAGGGTCAAAAATAATTTTTGATGACAATTGTTTATGCTTGATATGATCCAATTTTATAGTTATTATTCCTTATATGTGAAGGTTATGATTATATAATTATGAAACCAATTTATTTTCCCATCTAATTTACTATGATGAATTGATGAAAAGTTTATAATAAACAATTACTTAGAATGGAATGATATTATAATAATACTAATGTTTTAATATTTTATATAATAAATTTTTATGTTTTAAGTGATGTGTGTGAGATATATCTCCCTCTAATGAATTTATTAATGATTTATATCTCATCTAATAATTGTGGGATACAAGATGATGTGCTCGATCCACTATATGGAAAATGTTTATATTCTTTTTATACTATGTGAAAAAAATCAATGTTCCTTATTCACAAAGGTAAAAATAGTTTTGATGATTGATCTCTAATGTAATGAGACACAATTAGGCATTATAGATCAACTATGATTTGATGGTCTTGATAATTAAGAATGACATATGAAATGAATTTTATACATATGATAGTCCCATTATAATATGATATTAACATAATTTCATTGTTGATTTATTATTATTTCATATTCTTTTGATTCATTTCATTGATATGTCTGGTGAGAACCTTGTATGGTATCATCACGATCTCAATCCCTTATTATTATATTATGATATATTATGATGTACAATTTAAATATCCCATGTTTTACCTCACTATGAATATGTTCTCAACATTTAATATTTATCAATTACCTAGAATATAAGGAATGGTTTATATAGTTTATTTATATGAAGATAACTAAATGGGATAATAATTATGGGATACAATGAAGATCATTATGGATTAAAGAAGTCTATATATATACTCCCTAATGGAACTAATATATTTTTATACTCATGAATACAATGTTGAAATGTATTTAATATTGATATAAAAATTTTAATATTGATATTTGAAATTTGTGGGTATTTATATTTGTAATCATAGACGAGTTTTAGATTAAAATTTATACCACAATGATAGGAAACAGTAAGAACCTTTGCAGGTAAACTGTGTATAATACCATGTATATGAAAATATCCGTGAATTTTTGGGAATGATATAATGAGTGGTTTTAGTGATATAAATTCCATGTTTTATATTTCATGTGGATGTGGAACAAGAAGTCTTGTAAATAAGAGTAATAACACTGAATATTAATCATTGGGCGTTTACTAGATCATCACATGGTGCACAAGAAATGTAATTTCATTCCACATGGTTTGACACTCCCTAGATATATGTTTTGGAATTTCGAAACTATTTATGAATAATCATGATGTGTGTCAATAGACAATGAACATGAAAAAAAACTAAGAGAAATATTATTTGTGATTTATGTTAGATAAAGGAGAATTTAATTTGGAATCCTAAAAATTATGCATCATGATTATGGTGTTTCATACTATAAATATAGTTTCTTATATATTTTATTTTGGTTTAAATATTCGGATAAAACCTAAGGGGGACATCTCAATAAAATTTTTTGAAGAAAATATATTGATTTTCCTCATGTGAAACTAGACGTTATTTGGTCCATAATTCCAAAATCAAATTTTTATGCTCACATAATGTTATCATGCTTTGAAATAGGAAAAAATATACAAATGATAAAATTATGGAACCCTATTCTATTGAAAATTTCATGCCTAAATTACCAAATTCATTCATTGGTCCTTTTATCAACAAATTTTTTATAAATAGATTAGTACCACTATAAATATAATTTACATTCTCTGGTTTTCATAGATTGATAATGTAATTTTTTTCTATTTATTATTCGGTTGGAATATAAGACCAGTTATGGGATCTTATCTTGAAGATGAGGGAATATTATAAAATTAAAAATAATTTATGATAATTTTTTGTAAAAATATCAAAATAATTATATTCCTTGAATACATTGTACAAACCAGTAAAATAAATTCCATGAGTCATAGAAAACAATTGACTAAGCTATAGGTATATATAATTAATATTTCACAAGTTATGTGAGGAACACATTTGGTATTTTCAACAAGGATAAAATTAAATGTCGGTACGAATATAGTAAAAATTATTAAAATTCATAAACCCATTATTCATATTTCTAAAAGAAATTTGACTAAATGAATGTGTGAGGTATGGGACATAATCTCAAATTCCCATCATTGAATCATATTTTAATATTTGAAAGTAATTTCATTTATATGGTGTATATAAGAAACATGTTTTAAATACTATCAAGAATACTAAAATGATAATGGTATTTTTTAGTTTTAATTATCACATTATATTATATTTTAGTTTAATTTTAACTTAGAAAAAGGGATTGTTTTTGTAAATTTCCATTTCAATGAGGCATAATTTTTATTATATAGATATTAACATTAGGTTGTGCATATATTTCCAAATTATTTTACATAACATGAATACATATTTATTAATGATGATTATATTTTAGTTTCACATTTATTAATCAAGGGATTATATTTCAAATTTTACCAATGATGTAAATATTAATTTATAATACAAATTATTCCCAAAAATCAAAAAAGGCTTCCAATTTATTTCAATATAGAAACTTTTACACAAATTCATATGAATATATCAAATTTGTTATTTTAGATGATTGATCACTATGATACTCATGTACAGTACAAAAGTTACTCGTGGTTGAGTTTATTAATCCAATACATTATCCTAAAAATGTGATCCACATAAGTTAGTTCAATTATAATCTATTAATCCTATATTAAAACAAGTATAGTCGATGTTCTCTAATTTAAATTGTCTACTATTTCTTGATAGATAATATTTTATCTAATGTTTCCACTATTATACACAACAAACAACACAAACAATCTCCCCCTCATATGAATATTATTTCATGGTGATTATGTGAATTAATACGTATATGTATTGAATTATATTATTTTAAAAATAACTATTATTGATATTGGAGGATAAATAATAGAATAATAGTCCCCTCATATAGTCATTCCATCATGAAATGTGTGTGTTTCCATCCATCTCTATCTATAACCTAATTTTATTATATTTAAAAAATACTCATGTAATAAACTAGAGAAGTAGAACTGATATATTCATTAAATATTAAATAAATATGAATGAAATATCAATCTTTATTAACCTCCCAATAGTTACTATTTTATCATATTTATTATGACTAATTTATCTCTAATCAACCCAGTTTTTAATGCTATATTTTTATACCTTGGATCCTGTAAATTAAATTTTGATTATTTTGTAATTCATTATAATTCAATTAAATTCTTCTAATTTTATCATCAATAATACATTTAAATTGACATTTAATATCATAAAAAAATTATAAAACATGAACATGATTTTTCTCATAAACATTTTAAGTCATCTATTAAAAATCATTACATGGTATCCTTTCTTAAAACCATTATATTCAAAAAAAAAATAATTAAATACATTATTCTTATCATTGTTTATAATAATATTTCAAATTGAGTGTATTTTAATATCCTCAAACTCATTCAACAAAATTGATTTACTAACTCCCATGTTTTAGTGTACATTTTGCCTACATCAATTACGAAAATAATTTGTATTTAATTTTAATAAGATATAAAATTAATATTAAAAAATTTAATTGTTTGGATATATTCTTATATATTTTTATGTAACCCAAAATTAATTTTCATGACATATTATTTTCTCCATTAAATTATTATAGTACTTTGGATAATTCCCCCAAATTCAATATTTAAATAGAGTACCTTCCCACGAGTATATGGGTGGATAATTTTTTATATACTATTTTTTAAATAATATATATCTATTAGTAATATTAATGGAATATACTGTAATGAATACCATTATCACTTAATATGATATTTGTTAACTATATATATTAGGGATATTTGTCCTAAAAACATCAAAATTGAAGGTTCTATGTTTATTATAGAAGATAATACCAATACCTATTATAGAACAGTTTGATACAACTAATAATAATGAATCATAATGTTATTTCACAATTAGACACATGATGTCCTGGCCCTATATATAAAAATTTTCAATGTCATTTATTCTATGTTAAGGCTTTTTCCCATATGTTTCCCATTATTTTAATCATTTTAAAATGATTTATGTACACTAAAGATTGTCTATAAAATCCATGGCTTTATAATGAATTATATAACACATTGAAAATAAATTTTATACATTTATAATGTGCACCACATTCTAGTGAGTTATAATGGTTAAATTTTGAGTGTACAACATATTCGATTATACACCTTCTAATAGTACTAGTAGCACTATTTTAAAAAGAGAATGTATATTCATTGGTGCAATATTTTACATCATATTAAAACTTATTATACAAATTTTATGAAAATATTTTTTACGATTATTTCCATATATAGATTTCCAACATGGATTTACAGGACATAAAATTAATTTTGATAGAAAAATATTTATGTTCAATTAATTTTTTTTATTACGTAAAAATGATTTTCCTATGATTAAATATTCATATATGATGAATTATTAATATATTATAACTCATTTTTAACAATGATTTAATGTTGAATCCCTTTCTGAAGGAGAACCCGCATTATTAATATTGGTTGGGCTTCCATAATTAATATAAAAAAAATTATAAAATATTGAATTTGGTATATTATAACTAAAATACTAATTTAATATTGAATGAGTTTCTCCATTGCATACACCACATATAAAAATATATTTTTTAAAGTATACTAATTCATTCTTGGTCAACATTTTAGTTTTCCATCATATTATATAACATATTATTTCCAATATTATCTCATCCCTAAAATGTTACCTAATACAATTTAAAATTCATTTCACCAAACATTAAATTAAAAATTCAAATTTACTGTAGTGATCAATTGAACTGAAGAAATTTCATTAAAATATTTAATTAATCGATGGCATAATTATCAATTTCTATGTTCACATATTTGAAAAAATGTGAGTAAAATGGACTTATAATTTATTCAAAATCATTGATAAATATTTTATAATATACAATAATTCTATAGTAAATCATTATTTCATTCACTATGTTCCATGGTTTCTGTATAGACATGACATCAGTTTATTTCTATCAAACATACATTTAATTTTTTGTAGATTATACAAAATAATAATAAATTAAACTTCCATGAAATGAAGTTTTTCTTGATCAAAATTAAATTTGTCTCTTAATAAATTTATGTAAACCAAACGAGGATCTCCATGAATTTCACAAATGATAGTAGGACTACTAATAGTTCATCTATAAGTATTTCAAGTTCCTCTTCAACATCCCATAAAAATTGACATCACAAACAATTAAAAATGTCATAATAAAAATATAACTAAAAATAAATCATCTAATGAATCATAGTAGAATATATATAATTGAATATTGAATTCCCATAAATTGATTGATCAGTTGATACATAATTATGTACTAAGTAACAATAAAAAAAATAGACCAGTCATTGTTCCAGTTTTTTATCTGAAATCTAATCAATAAACAGTAGAGTGATTATATATATCATTATTTTTACTTTTATAATTTTATGATAAGTAGACACCAAACAGAATATTATTTTATATGAAATTTTCTTCATTTTTCTAAATACTAACCACAATTAATACTCACTTCTTAGGAATAAAAAAATTATAAATTTACCATTTAATATATAATATTTGACATATTGACCTTGAATCAAATTGATATATAATTTTATCAATAAAAAACTATCATATTTTGGATAAATATGATTTTTTAATCCACATTATGCATTTCCACATCTTATATATAATTAACATTGTGAAAAATGATAGAAAATATCTCTATAATATATAAAAGTCTAAAAGATATAAAAAAAATTATTCATAAGAACTTTTAACAACTTATTATTTTATTATAAACTTAATCCTGTAATTAATTTATTGTAAATGTGTTTTTGTCTTCGGAATAAGAATATTTCAGTATTTTTGGTAAATTCATTACATAATGTTAAGGTGGTTATATAAAAAAGTGTATCATATCATTTTTTACATGAAATACCTGGAAACATTAATCTACCAGTGAATTCAGATGATATCATATCATATATTAGAAAAAATTCACATATTTTACCATTTATTTATTTATTGAATCAATAATTTGTAATATAAATTAAATAATATATTAGTTAAATACCTTTTCATTGATATTCAATGAATTCATCAATATTATAATTTATAAGAAATCAAATAATTAATATGAATGTTTCATAGCTTAAAAATGATTTTGAATCTCTTCGCATTCTTTCAATTAAAATATATTATTTAATTAAAGAATATAAATGAGAGAAACTGGAATATATTAGAAGTTTCTTAAAATTATTTTAGGAATCTTCTAATATTTCAATATAATGATCATTATGAAATCTATAAGTAAAATCATTAAACCAAATATTACTAAAATGATATCATTCAATAATGTGGGATATGTAGTTGATTTATTTTCCGGATATAAACATACAGTTTTTCTTAAAACCAAAAAATCAAATTTTATAAAACTATTAATGGAATGGGGTTTATATGAGCTCCAATATAAGTCTTACATGTTAAAGTTATATTTCCTTCAAATTGTTAAGTAATTTTGAAAATATATACATCTTTAAAAATATTGTGGATCACAATACTACACTCCCAATTCAATGGAACAATAGAAAATATCCCATGCCTTCTCATTTTAAAAATGATTTTTATTAAAAATTATTTATAAGAGATAATCTTATCTAATTCCTATATTACTGGAATTTTCACTCTTATATTTATATTAAACTACATAATTATAAAAAATTAATTATCTATATAAATATCTAATATTCAATATTTATCTAAAAAGTGTAATGAGATTTTTATAAATTAAATCAATTATCTGATAACGTCAACATGGTATTTCTATAGTTTCTTTCAATTGTTTTTATTTTTGGTTCAACATTTTTTATAACATAATGCATATATTCATATAATCTATTAACTCACATATCCTGATAGTGGTCTATAAATAACAATATAACTTATATTTTATCTGTTTTAATCATTTCATCATTTTTGACATTCACTATTTTACCACATAAATTAATCATTATCTGGAATCACTCTATAGGATTATAGTCAGTAGCAATTGAAAACATTCCCTTATAAATTGTACTATTATTATTTTCTTCCAAATCTAATTTAATTTTATATCTGTGAACACTCTATTTAGTTATCAGAATTAATTTTTTAATTATGTAAATTATATTAATTTATCTCAATAATGTTGTCCTCTATTGTATGGTTGTTTTTTATACTATAATTTCTGTATATCTCTATAAATTTATTGATCATATTATTTTGATATTAATTATTTCTTCCAATTGGATTGATGTTCGTTCTTTCCAATATATCTACATAATTGTTCTTTTTAAAGCTCATATTGTCTATATATATTAAAATTGTTTCTCTTTTTCATCTATATGATAGGATATATCTTCCATCCATGATTTAATGAGTCCAAAATATAGAATTATATAGAGGATAAAAACCCAAATGTCTCTGGTTTTTATAATATATAAATTGACTTAATGACTGATTCATTTATTCTAGATCTAAATTTATACAGTGGATATTACTATATAATTTTATATTTGATATTAATTGTAATAATCATTGTTCCCCTAAATTTTTCACATTTTCTTGTATGATTAATTATTATTATTTGTAAACTACTTATGAAAATAATTAATAATAATTAAATACATGAATATATATCATCATTAAAATGAAATGTTTTTATGTGAAATTAAGGAAATAATTTTGTAGATATGTGTCAACTCCTAATTTAACTAATTAGAATAATTATATGATATAAATGAATTAATGAAAAAATTTCATAGGAATTAAGTCCCCCATGGACCAATTTCATAAATAAACATGGTTAAAACTGGAGATAACGAATTTATTAATTAATGTCTCTAATACATTCCAAGGATTTATTTTATTTTTATAAAATTTTGAATATCATTAACACCAAATATTTATTATTCTATGTGATATAATTTATCTCAATGAAAAATTGTTGATTTCATATAAATATTAAGTTGTTTTTCATATTTTTATAAAATAAATCATGTTACATTTCCATTCATTCAATAAGTAAAATGTCTCAACAATATTTAATCTGTTAAAAAAGCATGGAGTGTAATATATTAAACTATCATAAAATTTTCATTAATGAAATTTAATGTATCCTGTAATGTTAGAACCATGTCATTATCTAACTTAAGAATCCATTATATTTATGTCATGTTTTTTTATTATATTCTTAATATGGTTGTCCTCTGAGTTACTATAGCTTGGGGGGTATGTGCGGATTTTTGGATGCCTGAAACCCTTGATGGTAGAGAAAAATGTGGGACACCATTATTTATTGAAAATGTTTGTCCTATGCCACAAATTATCTTGTAAATATGTAGGGATAAAACATGGATCATGTAGAATAGTTTTCCCAAATCGTGCACCACGGGATATAAGCGCATGAGAAATTTCAGTTGTTTTTTGTGGGGGGTTTTTTTGGATGGCGTTTGATTTTTCTAACATGGAATCCTAACCATGTGAGTTCTTAATATGTACATCAGATGGAACACGGTTGGCACATGCTACGACCAACCGTGAGTCAAACCTATCAAAGCACTTGTTTTTTGGTGATTTATCAAAAATAACATTAATATTCTATTAAATTAATCCCCCTATTATCTTTTCCACTCAAGTAGAAATCATGGGTCCTATAATAAAAATATGATCTCCCTTTTTCCCTTATGAAATGATTTGACCATGTTCATCCATATAGAGTCTGATCAAATCACTATTTATTTCATTCGATCCTCACTAGTATGATCACCATTACTTTTTAGTTGTTCTCTGATTCTCTTACTCTTGAGAAGATTATCATGGTTTAGCATCATTTTTTTCATTTTTGTACATTATTATATTCATCAAAATTCATCTAATCCATGCCGAACTAGAGGCTAAATCTTGAAAAGGGGAGTCACATAAGTGAAAAGAGTGTGGTCTATAAATTATTCCTCATGTTTTGATGTTTTATAATATGTAATCTTGTATCTCACTCTAGTAACAACATGTTCTTCTACTAGATTTCATTTTCACTAAATTATATTCCTTTTTCGAAATTATTAATCCTATTAGACCCCATAAGATCAACCACCTTAGATATAGCCATCGTTTTGGGTTTTCCTATTAAAATTATTCAATGGATTAAGTGGGAATGTGTCAATAAAAACAATTGAATTTTTTGTAATGATTTTTAATTATGATAATGAAAATGAAATAGATGGATATATTATTTTATCATGGATAACACAATTATAATTAATTTAATTGAAGTGAGTAGTGTTCTCACATTGCTTTCTTTAATGGAAATTTTTTTACAGCCAAATTGATAATGGATGATAATTTTAATTAGATTATAAATTGGATGTTACTAAATACATTATTTTTCAAATATTTGTAACGAATGGAAATTAGGAAGAGTATCAAAAAAATTAATTGGAGTGATTTAGATTATTCATAGTTATACTAAATTCCAATTGGGTCCCATTATCCTTATATTAAATGGGCATGGTGACCCTTAATGAATATTTTAATATATGTAGGGAATATCATTAGATAAATTTAATAAGGTCATAAAATACCTTGTTATACTATTTATATATGGTTATGGTGTCCCTTATTACACTATAATTCCATCCATTGTGATTCTATTGTGATATAGGATTGGAGTCCTTTGTGATACATGCATTGAATCCCATGTGAAACAGGCATAATGTCCCTTGTGATACAGTTGTTATACTGGGAATCCCATTCAATATGAATTTTATACTAGTCTTGACACCAGATCACTATTTTTATATTGTTCATGGTGTAACATTTAAATGTAAAAAGGGTGTTTCATTTCTCGATACTATTTTTATGTTTTTTATGGAAAGGTCAATAAAGCTAGTGTCATCGTGGATTCAATTTAGGAATGATAGAATACCTAGTTATAGTTTTAATTCATTCTATAAATTAGTATATATGTACCCTCCATTATCATATACAAAAATTTCGATATTTATAGATGAATTTGGTGGTGACATATTGTGATTAATCTCACACCCTATCTAGGCCACCTATGGCCACCAAGTAGACATCAGGAATTAATGTGTATATAAGGTGAAGCACCCTCCTATGGATTTTTAACTACATGTATAAAATAATATATTGTAGGTTTTAGATGACTCGGAAAAAACATGGGATGCTTTTATAGACTTTCGTCCTTTTACATTTTTTTATTTTATATAACATGTATTTCCAGGTGTCGTGTAGCCATTTATTCATTATTTCATGAAAAATCACATTACCATCTATTTTATATGATCCCGTAAAAAAAATTTAGTGTTGATATTAGTTTCATGATTATTTACAACTTTTCCATAGCTTAATCATTTTTATACTATTTCTACTATTAAATTGCTGAATATACCTTTGGGCTACTCTATTCATTATGGAATAGTCTCCCAATAGTCACATTCATTTTTGTCACTTCTATTTGGTAACATCTAAAATTTTTTGAGAGGCGCTTGATGTCATGTCGCCAACTGACCTAGGGGCACAATTGAGAGGATTCCATTTTATGGATGTCAAAATGTTGTATTATTTGTTTCATTCCGTGAAATATTATTTTAAAAAAAATATTATGTATTTAATGATTTTTATGAAATTTGATAATGATATGTGTCTTGGATTCACTAACTCATGAAAATACCAAATCAAATAACCTATAATGGAAGCTGAATCATTCTTAATTTTATTTATTAATGGTGTTTTTATTCCACCATTTTGTGATACACATGAATTTCCATATTACTATTAGAATTATATAGGATTATATTTTATCCAAGGATAAAATAGATTAGGGGAATGATTAATTAATCATGATTCATATTAACTCATTTGAGATATTCACATTCTTGGAATTCAGTCTTCCATACAATAAGATTGTGTGATTGCATAACCTTTGATCATCATGACTGCTTTGATTGATATGAATACAATTTTTGTTAGATAAAAATTCATTTAGTGGATTTAGAAAAACTTATTTGGTACTTAGATTGTCTTTCATGTTCTAAATAGTGTTTTGATGAATATTCTATGGATGAAACCCTAATCTTCTGTCTATGGATTGCTGATTCATGGACTATTTACCATCTAGACTAGAACACATTATCGAATGGACTTACAAGATTCAATATTTATTTTTAGTGGGTATATGATACCTTATATAGCAGATGTAGTGAATAACCTTTATTTTCTATATATATGTTTCTTTCACAAAAAATTGAATAATTTTGATATAATATGGTTTCTGTTGTTCAGTGGAATAATTATATATGTCTTGTTCATGTATATTTGAATATAACATTATTGAACCCTATATTAGGTGTGTAAATGGAATTTGTATAGTATTGCCTCCACGATGTCCTCATGTCATTCGCCGGAAGGGTAGTAATGACAATGACACTATTGTGGTGGGTCCAAAGACACAAGGTATTCCTCTAGTCATTTCTCATAGATAACCTCTTCTTATTCCTGATGTGGTTAATGATTCCTAGTATCAAGGATATTTTATATGTATTTTTTAGATTATTTAATGAGTATAGTGATCTACCCATATATGGGAGATTTGACTCTGGAGATTTAGAAGAATCATTTTGACAATTCTTTATGGGAAGGCATACCACATGATATATAATTAAGGATCCAAATATTGATGCATATATAGTACCATCAGGCGACAACTCATTAGAGGAGAGTGGAACTCAATACGTATATGATATGAGGATCATCCATGAAAGGGTGGGATATTCTAAATTATTCTAGTTAGCATTATGAAGTGAAGTGGATGGAATTACAATCAATATCATCCCATTATTTCTATCTATAAACCCTAATGGTATTTCATTATATGGAATTCATGAACAAGAAAGATGTTTTGAAGATAGTCGTGGACTGTTAAGATCATTTTATATCTGTTTACCAAATTGTATCCATATATATGTATGATGAGATACTGACATTGATATGGTTTGAATATTTTCGATGATGATTTAATAATATAAATTATATAGTGAAATAGGACCTTACAAACAATAATAAACTCAGTGTCTAATATTTTTTGTATTGGGTGGTTTTGAACATAGAGACAATAATTCTTCTATTGGTGGTTGAAAACGATGTTTTTAAAATACGTGTGTGTTTTTTTTTCTAAGAAAGTTGGCATGAACTGGTCTCCCAGTTCATGTCGAAGGAATTTATTAAACAAAAATGTGTTACATGGTAATCTCGAGGTGTAATGAGCATACACCCTCTGAAAGATAATGAAACAGACAAAAATACATTGAATACTAAATAAAAATGTAGATAAACAACCCTGTTGATGTCCTCAAGCGATCATCCCTTCTGAGAAAAATTTCAGTCCTGCTGCATGTATGTCAAGATTCCGTGAAAATAGGCTGGAGATTCTAATTCTAACGGAAGTAGCAGCTCTGCAGTCCTTTTTTAGATCCTTCATCAAACCGGTGAGCCAGACATCTCAGTCCAGCTTGCATAAAGCTTGCAACTGATTTTCCATGAGACACCAATATCAGAATGGTTCTGCATAGATACAAACAAGGCCAGCCAAACATAACAGAGTATAGAGAGTATATAGGTGGCTGGAAAATAGCAATGTCCACACAAAAATGCAGGATCGGCTCAGAAGAAAAACCAGTACTCCCAAAATTGGCCACAAATTCCAAATGACTCATATCCTGACAGAATACGGTCAATATATTGAAGCACATTTTTAAGAGCATCTCTGAAAAGCATTAAACTTCAAACATAATCTCAGAAGCATCATGAACAAGGAATATAAAAATATCATATAAAGAGCTTGGTTTAGAACCTAAAAACCAGGTAAGATCAATAGCCACAGGCCCATGTAGAGAACATCCAAAAGATGAAACCATTCTGGAAAATAGTTGATCCTCCATAAGAAAAACAGCAAACAGAAACAAGGAAATCCATACAAAAATCCAGGAGCAGATCAAGCTCCAGAAACCATAACAGCAAACACTCACATCCAGAACATCTCTTCTCAACTCGATAACAGAAAATCTTGAGAATATATCCATAGAAAAAGGGAAAGCCTAGAAAAAATATCCGCAATCTAAGAAGCATCAAATCAGAATGTCTTAGAATCAGCTCAGGAACCACATTCCATGGGAATAACAGGAACCAGTCTCCATTGAGGACATGTCAGATAGGTTGGAATAACAATTCCAGAGCCCACCAAATGTATCAGGCCCCTCCCAACTGAAAATCGAAGCCAGATAGCTCCAAGATGTATGAACAGCCTATGTAAAACAGAGATGACTCCATAGCATATAAGAACATGCAACAGAACTTCAATCTTCTAGGAATATGAAAATCCAGAGTATCTAATCCAGGAATCCAGCAGTGAAAAATGCAGAACAGAGAAAATGCAAAGGTTTGATACTATAACATCTTGGAATAGACCAAAAGATCCATCATATACAGCACACCCTACGTTCTTGAAAATCCCGAAGCAAAATAGACAGCATGACAAAGAAATCCAAAACATAATCAGTTCATGAAATCTTTCCCGATTCATTCATTGAAAATTTCCTTCTTTGCAGCCAAATAGGTGCTCTTAGTGATCTATCCTTTCTTAAAAGAGTTATATAGGATTTTATCACTATGTCCCTCTGATGAATCAGGAGCTTCACAAGTTGGTATAGTGTGATTATCATCCCTTTTAGCTTGTTTCTCCTTCTCTACATGATGATTTTCGATAGGGGAATAAACATTATATCTAGAAATGTCCAAAGAATGAGTGACAATAGTCCTCTCCACATGGTAAAAATCCCTATGTTCTCTAGTTTTTTTTGGATTGGGTGTGACATACCCATCTGCATCTACTATTGGTTTTTTACCTTTCCGGGCCATGTCCCTTAAGTATTTTTCCTCAATATTAGTATATTTATCTTCTTCAGTGCTTTGTGAGAGACCATCTTCAGATGCATCACCCCTCTCCTTTTCCTCATCTTCCTGAGTGCCTTCTTCTATTTTCACTATAGTCCTATCGTCAAGTGGGGGTGTGGGGTTTTGAGGTACATTTGCATTCACCACAAAGGTTAAAATCCCCTTCTCACCCATATCCAGAGAAGAGCCTTCATGATCTCTCCGTGAATCACAATGTTCTAGAGGCACATTAGAATTCCTGGGGACATAATTGGCAATAGGAGTCTCAGTAACATCAACAGGGTTTGATTTAGTAGGATTCAAGTTAATTTTAGCATTGAATTTTTCTACCCAAACTGCTTTGCAGCGAGTTTGAGGTGGTTCAGATTTTTTTGAATCACATTCTCCCATAGAATGTCCAACTTTGTAGAAAGAATTACAATAAGGAGGAACATTTTCAAAAACCACCTCTTGAGAATAGCCTTTATCACCATTCTGAAGCCAAAAACTGTAAGGTAATGGTTGAGATATATCTATCTCAGTGTAGATTCTTGCAACTGAGGGACGAGATAAATTCAAGTTGGCAGAATCTAATCTAATCGGAGTTCCAAAAAGACTTGAAATGGAAGTAAGAGCACGCTGCTGAAAGAAATGCAGAGGCAGGCCTGGGAAACCGAACCAAAGGGGAACAATATGGGGCTCAGAACCAAGTTCAAAATCAGGATACCACTTGAAGACCTTAATTGAAGCCCCCCCAAAAGACGAATAACCACAAACCCAAAATCGATAATAGTCATTATCCGAGAACCGAAATACAACATTCAAAGAGTTAAGAAGTCCAATCTGGAAGTTTGTAAAACCTGTGTTCTCAAGAGTTTTGCGTAAGAAGAACAGAGAAGGTTGGTTTTTGATAAATCGGCCAACAAGAACAAATCGAAGATCTGAAGCAAGTTCGATTACATCATCTTTGGAGAAACAAATCACTGATATACCTCTGTGTTGGTATGTTTTTGGAGTAATAAATCCGGAGGCCTTCGAATCCGTGCGAGGGATTCTACCTGATACCACTTCTACGAAGGATCGCTCATCTTGGTATGTAATCAGTGTGGTAAGGCTATGTATAAGGTACCCCAGTGTCTAAGGGGCCCCGTCGATTGTCGATGCAATAGAAAATTATGGTAGAGTAATAAATTCCCCAAGACCATACCATCTATTCCAAGTGGGAGAATATTTGTCCTAGCTCAACATTTTGGAGCATGATCTGTAGAATCATTCCCGGTATGTTCTTAGAGAACCTCTATCCATATAAGTTTTTTAGTCGGATGTGGTTTTGGTATCCAAAAAACATATTTTTAGTGCCAATATAGCTGAACTCTCTATGTTGTTAAGTTGTCGAACATGGTAGTATATTTGAAAATATATATTCAGTGAAGTATTTAACAATGTAGTTGGATATTGGCCATATACAGTTCATGTTACTATCTGAGTATCTTATATAATTGATGTTTTCATAATTTATGTTGGTACATTACATTATATCATATATTTTCCTATATTAGAGAGCCTCAAACATTATTTTAAGAACTAAAATTGTGATATGAAACTTGATACACCTTCAGGTATATGATCTAATATGATACATAATTTCCAGAAAAATCTCATTCAACTAGGGAACTTCTTTTTTTACCAAAACTCATCTTCTTCTACAGGAAATCCTATGAACTCATTATTGGGAAGGAAAAAATTTTTTTTATCATGTCTATGTGGATATTTCTCCCCAGAAGGTATTTTTTACAATACAAGGGGGAGGTATGTATATTAGAAAAGTTCATTGCTATATCCATGTTAGTAGATTTGGATTAAAACATCATGTTACATGTGGAGTGATTGAATAGAGTACTATCCGTTACATGATGGTTTTGGTTTTTAATTATACAGTGATTCCACATGTTGTTGATTATATTAGGGATGTATTCCCAAAATAATTTACAAGAATACATCCAGATAGTGAGGTAGATTTTATTATTAATCATGTTCCTTGAGATGAAATTTTATCCATTACTTCTTACAAGATAGATATTGTATTTTTGAAATAGATCAAGATATTTCTAGAGGATTTTGAGGCTAATGGTTTTATACGGCCCTATTTTTCTCTTTGGGGTTCACTGTTCCTTTTCTCCGAGAATGAGAGCACGAAAATCGGGATTTTAATTTATTAAAAAAAATTAAATATTTTTAATGGGAAAAACGTTCCCTGAGAATTGATGATCTTTTTTTTCATCTTAGAGGATATATGTTATTCCTGAATATTATATTCAGATCAGGCTATCATCGGGGATGAGTTACACCTTCATACATTGTACTTATTGGTTTTCATAGTCTATATTGATTATATGAGTAAATCATGTTTTCAAATTCACTTAATAATGTGCCTTCCATCATCAAAAATTTTAAGAATACAGGTTTCCATCAATATTTGGATTATATTGTCGTGGTATTTCTATATTACATCTTGATGCACTCCCATTCTCATATTGTCCATGTCACTCATCTTCATATTTTTTTTGAATACACTGAGATTTCACCATCTATAATCTATGATCATAAAATTTCACTTATATATCAATAGTGTAAACTTATTTGGTTACATTATCTCAAAGATATTCCATTTTATTCATCCAAGGAAGGGGAAAATAGATGATACTAAAGAAAACCCAAAAATAAATTTTATAAATTTCATTTCTTGGGGATATTTGGATACTACATGCATTTTATATAGGATATTTAAATCATTAATATCAAATTACTAATCATAAAAATTATATATTTTTGTTATAATTGTCAAAATCATTTGATAATTATTCACAAGAACTGAAATTATGTCTTTCCTCAGAACCTATTCTGATTCTACCATATCCTGGAAGTGGATGTACAAAATTATGTGATGCATCAAGAATTTATCTGGGTGTGGGGATGATACCCAAATATATATTCAATGAGTACAATTCATGGTAGTCAAGACCTCATGAGAGAAACTACCCAATGCCAAAACTCATGTTAGCTATTTGTACACAACTTCTTTTGTTGGAGAAATTTCCAATTGGGAGAGTGTTTTTGGTTTTTATCGATGAAAATATCCCCATGAATTTATTTACACTTTGTGACCTAAATAATAGTTAGTATATATGGGCTGAATAACTAATTTCTTTTAATTAGATCTAGCTCAAATGAATGGGATGGGAAATGATGATGTCAATATTATTAGTAGGGGGACTTAGAAATAGGATCTTCTAGAGGCCCATAGAAAATGAGTGTTTATGGATCTATTTTTTGATAAGAATTTAGATGATCAAGACCTTAATAGATTGGTTACACTCACATTATTATTATTGACATCATAACATCTTGAGGATGTGAGGAGTTGTAATTTTTCTGATACATAGGTATTTTAAGATACAATCCAGTACTGCTGGTGAGGACCCACCACATGAATTTGACTATGTTGATCATGAATTACTACATATACATGGAAATATATAGATTCAATCATATATGAGAGTGGATTTTATGAGGGAATTAGATGCTAATTTGTGGGTAGTTTCCCACTATGATGTAATGTGATATTCACCGACAGTATTGGTGGTTAGGGATAAAACATCTTATTGAAGTTTTTATCACTACTTGATCCAAATGTTTGTAGTTGAAGGTAGAGAACTATTGAAATATAATATTTTTACATAGATTATCAGTTATAGTATGGAAATGAGGGGATTTTGCAATCGGTTTTTTATTCCGATTTTCAAGGTCACCTTAAGGATGCGATGTAGTTTGGGTTTTCGCTGGAAGAAACATATTCATAGACCATTTTAATCTAACTTGAGATACTTTCTCGATTGATGGGATGAGAATATTTTATGTTGAATATAATATCATAATACACTATTTCCTTCATATTATCATTTCTAATATAGATGCTCACTTGAAATTTATGTTCTAGTACCTATTGGAGAGGAATGTGAGTAAATAAGATCATTTGATAAAATATGTTCACCATTGGATTAGTGGTTAGTTGAAACATGCTATACATGATCTATAGCGAATGATATGAGAATTTGTATATTATGATTTGTGTTCTTGGGAGAATTATATTCCTCTTCTCATGTTTTAATACAAAATTTTTATCAGGGGATGATTTTTATGGATCCCTATGAGGCCACATTATATATGTTGTCCCATTCTCCGCACTATATGTTAGAGGCGGGGGAGTGAGCCCTATAGGGTCCAAAATTCTATTTGGAGATTTCAGAGCGTGTTAATTTGATCAAAAACATGATGTATAATGATAATTATTGAACAAAATAATATTTTGATCACCATCGATGGACACTTGGGTTTGCGTTAAGGGGTTTTTTTAATCTTATAAGTGTCACCAATAAATGAGAATAGATGGAAACTGAGGAAAAGGAATATGTCACATCATTTTTCAGGTTGTATGAGATTATAGAGAGGGTCGGGATTGTATCCTCTTGATTACTATTAATTCAAAGGTATTGTTCAATGAAATAAATATTCTGTGTATCATAGCTTCTTTGTTTTCTTGATTACCCATATCATAATTTTGACACTGATGATGTGGTTATATATTTGGATGATTCAATTGACGAATATCCTATATACATATTGGATAGGAGAACCTGATATCTCTATGGTTGATATGTACCATTAAAATGGGTGTTATAGTATCTCAACTAGGTATAGGATTAGACTTGTTCTAATAGGATGTTGTATGAGTTGAGTGTCTAGAGTTCTTCGACGTGAATATTTCCACCCATGGATTATGAACTCAAAGATGATTTCCATTAAATGGGTTACACTATAGTAACTTAGTATTCATCTCATTTATAGATCTATATAATTTTTTTATAATTAATTACAATGGACATAAAATGGATTCACTCTGAGGTATTCATGGATTCAATGATGTTCATGATTTTTCAGATCCAAGAACCCTAGTTTATGGAGATAATCAATAGTCCACACACTTAGTGGAAACCATGAGACCTATCATATGTGGAGTCTCCTAATTGTGCGTGGTTGGACAAGGATGCATGTAGAGTGAAAATTTTTTCCTAACCATTCTCCATGGGTTAAAATATATTGAATAATGTATTTAGTATTACAAGAAGGTTTTTTCATGGTAGGTGCACAATTTACCTTACTGTACAGCCTATACATGTGTTTCCCCCATATCATAGTTTATGGTGCACGATTGGCACATGGTTTGGCCAACCGTGATTCCAAACCAGGTGACACATGATTTTGGGATGATATAACCAGATACCATTAATGATTATTAACTTAAATGGTATCCTCTCTTTCTCCCACTTTTGGACAGAGCGTATCCCCCTCCATTTTTGAGATTCATTTTTCCTTTATTGATAATATTTGATTTCATTCATATGTTCAAAGTTTCATCAAATCCTTTTTCGTCCCATTGGATATTTTCTAGTAATATATTAACTCATTTTTATAATCTCTATTTCTCTCCATATTAAAACGTTACTGTGGGTTTATTTCATATTCCCTATTTTCTAGGCATTGGTAATTTCATCTTACCTATTTTAATACAGGATAAACTAGATCCTTAAACTAGATGATTATTTTAGGATAAAATTTTTTAGGTGGTTTATCAATTATTTATCAACTTTTTATTATTAAAAATATTTTTCATTATTACGCATGCCGACTTCACTGTGCGCTTGTCAAAAATTTCTTCATCCTTGAATTTGTAACAATGATTTGAAAATAACTTATCTATTAGACCCCCTAATATTGATCACCTGATTTAGATCCACCCATATTGTTCTACAATAGTACATTTCGATGTGGATGAAATAGTAATATGGCCACTACACATATTTGATTTTTGGGTCTTGCTTCTAAGTTGTAATATTATAAATTAAATTGACAATTGTAGTTTTATAGAATGAATAACACATATATAATGATTTTTTTGACATGAGTGGTGAACCCCCACCACATTATTAAATTGATCAATTGATTCACCTTTTTTTATATTCCAGGATAATAATGAATTGATTATACATTGGATTGTATTAAATCTAATTGTTATTAGAAAAATTTAATGAAGGGGAATGATAACCATTTTGAGTGAAAATGAAATTAAATGACAAATGTTATGCATAATAATACTAAATTGGAATGGGATCCCATATTCTATATATTAAATGGTCAGGAAGACCCATAATTATTATTTTAATATTGTACTAGAATCCCATTAAATGATTGTGATGTAGGAATTAATTCCATTTTCATACTATTCTAATACGAGCATGGAATCCCTTATGATATGGGCATGTTGTTCCTTATGATACTATTGTGATAAAGGAAAATAATACTTTGTTATATGGGAATAACATCACTTTTGATATTGGTATGTAGTACCTTGTGATACCATTATCATAACATGAATATGATCCATTACAAATGTTATATTGGGCATGCTGTACTATATACTAATTTGATTATGGAAATAGGGCCACCTATTAAATTGATAATGGGAATTGGTTCCCATGATTTTGTATCAAACATATTCCAGTACGAGCCGAAGAAGGAAGTGTCATCCTACTTTCCTTTTTGGATCCAAAGCCTACCCATTGCATTTATTATTCCTAATTTACAATATTAAATATACAAGATAACTTATATATACAAAGAATGTATATTTATAGAGGAAATTTGTGGTGGCCAATTGATATTTCTACCACACTATTTCTCTTCCAAATTTGACATCAAGGAATGCATCATTCATGTATGTCTAGATAATGTGAAGTGTCCTCACATGTATGATTTGATACATGTTTGACATAGGATAGATCTAGTAGCAGATGAATGAGTTTGAGCTCAATATGCCATGACAAACATTGACATATTTTTACCTTTATTTATTTTATACATCATGTATTTACAGTATCCATGTATTCATGTCTTGATACATTCTAGAGACATGACAACATCATCCATTATATATGATCTAATTAAAAATTAAAAGTATTGATATCAGTATTTTTGTTATTTACATATATTATCAATTTTTATTCATTTTTATACTACATCATTATTATATGTGTTTAAATTACCACTGTGGAGCTCTATTAATTAAGTAATGATCTACCCACAAAAATTAATGGCCCTTGCTGCTTGTTAGTAGCCTCTAGCATTTTGAGAGATGTGATTAAGGCCATTTCTACGATATAGATTGGGTTAGGGTTCAGTGGAATCTAATTCAGGGGCATCAAATATGATTTAATTCGATTTAATATAGTAATGTACTAAATATGCAAGTTCAAGTTCTCATAGTTCCTTCAATTTGGTTGTAATTTTAATACCTGATTAATTACAACACACCCAAGGTACATGTAAATTTTGAATTATGTTGAATGACTCTAATTTTATTGATGTTAAGCAAAAAAATTTTGGGAAAAAATCCATTATATTATCCATATAGGATTATTTTATTCTTTTTCCTAAATGGTTTTATCTAGAATCTAATGGAAGTTACCCTAATCCAGTATTATACTTTGAAATAAATATATACATGGTTACTTCCTATTGATTACAAAAATCATTTATTTCATTATTAATTTAAATCCATCTGTAAATATTTAAAATTTTATGCTAGCTATTATGAATAATTTCAATTTTTTTTATTTTATATTTTCCTACTAAAATTATGTAATTAAAGTTCATTATCTAGAATAATAACACAAAAAATACTTATGATTATAATTATAAAAATTTAAACAAAAAATAATCCTATTTGTATATAAGAAACAATATCTGTATTTAATGGATGTAAAAGGTTATCTATTTATGGGAAATACGTAAAAATCATCTAATCAACCTCACATATCTTCATATAATACTTAAACGAATGATTGATATATAATTTTGTTGAATCAATTCATATATAGAATAATTATAAAATAATTATAGTTATGTATAATTTGTTATAAAATCTAGTAATAAAATAGGATTAAGAAAACTATATTAAATAATAGGGGTTTGGGATTTTTTTAGACAACTGTGTAACTAGACATTATTTTATGATATATTTATATATATATAAGAAATAAATTAATTTACATGGAACACTATTAATAAAAACCATCAAATCCTACTACTATATTATTATAAAAAAAATTACCAATTGTTTTATTCAAAATTTCAATATTATATTACGATGAAATGGTGTGTTTTTTTTAAATGAACTATTATTCATTGAAGTGTGATTTTTTAAAATTATTATTTATTTTAGGTGAAAATTAATAATAATTATTTAAATTTAATAAAAATTTAATAGATTAATATTTAATGTTTAAATAATAAATGTAAATAAATTTTAATAATAATTAAAATTTAATATTGTATAAATTAATTTTTTTAACTGAAAACACATTTTGCTTAATTTTTTTTTTCATTTTGAAATTTTCTAATAAATTATTTTTTACATCTATGTGTTTAAAAATGATAAAATGGATTCCATATTTGTAATAACATCATTAAATGATTTTAAATAGTATTGTTTTAATTTTAATAACTACTAATAGTAACCATTGTGGTCATTTATCACCATGGAATGGGTAAAATGTGTAAAAATGTTTAAAACTTTTGGATATGAAAAACCAATTCACCAAGACATTCCAATATCATATTGGATGTATATAGTACTGTCATTTAATATATAATGTCATTCATTTCAAATATATATATCACATAATAATATATGAATAATCATTGGATCACATAATGATTCATTAATGAATCGTTTTGCACTGCTACAATTGGTGACATAAATATAATGTTATTGGTTCTTAATTGAACTATATTATATCCCACAATGTTATTCATAACACTCACCCTTCTTATTGATATCATTCATGGTAGGTTTCATCATATCATGAGGTAAAACCCATAATAATGTGTGATCATTGATGCCATGTAAGGGTAAATATGTGAGATATCCTTGACCACTTTAGAATATCCTAATCAAAAGGGTTTGAGAATATGGGAATTACATTTATAATCTACCCTTCATATAAAAAAATTTCATCATTCACTGATAAATTCATATCATCTCATAATTTATTAATCAAAAATGAATTTATGAAAATTATCGATGAGTGAATTACATTGGCAGAAGATATGAAATTTTGTAAAATTTGTATACAAAGAAAATAATTAACATATTTTAATAGATAAATTCCTATAATATCACAGTGGAATGGGATCCCTCCACAATCTATCATTGTGTTAATGGGTCACTCCAATGTCATTCAGAGTGGATGAATTCCTTAACCGAACTAGGATCACTCCACATTTGAATCTTATTTATCTCATGAGATATCTATATTTACCAAAGTAATTGTTGGCAGATATAGGTCTCATCAATCACATAATGATAATCATAAATATGTGTTTCAAGATATGAAAAATAAGTCATTATATTAGAACTAATGAAAATAAATTAGTTTTATAAACATTTCATTATTTCATTACAATATAACCCATGGAAAATAACGTATTTTCATAAACATCTATTGATCATATTGCAAATCCATTGCGAGAAATAATTTGAACATTATCTTTAGATAATTTCACCAGTATAACATAAAGGAAATCAATTTTTGTAGTATTGGATGAATATAAATACCATTAAAATATATTTAAAAATCCTTGAGTATAATAACAAGTACATTTTCCAATATAATTGAAAAAAAAATATGAATATATAAATTGTAAAATTTTATTTGAAACTAATTAGGTAAACATGTATGGGAAGATTCAATGGAATAATTATAAATGATGATGGGAATATATAATATTTTAATATATATTAAAAGTTAGTCCATCTAAAATTTTGATGGAAATGAAAAAAAAATCATTTTTATAATAAAAAAATAATCCATTCAAAAAAAATTCTAAAAAGATAAAAAATGATTAAAACATTCATTAACTAATCAAAGGAGAATAATAAAAAATTTCTTTAAAATAATTTTTTAATATATGGATATGGATGAAATGGTTTTTTTACTGATGATAAAAATGTTATTGATATTGCGTAAAAAATACTTTTGGTGTCTTCAGTAGAAACGTTGAGGAAAATGAAATGAAAAAAAAAATTATGTGATAACTGAAGGAGAAGATATTTTATGAGGTTCATAAGAAGAAGATCATTAAATTTCTTCAAGAAAAAATAAACTCAGAGAAATAAAGATAAAGAATAAGATTTTACTAAAAAATAATTATTTATTTTCTATCATTAGAATTATTAGGATTATTGAAGAACTATCTTTATAAGATAAGTAAATTCAAATAAAATTAAAATTAATAATAATAAAATAAATTCAAGGTAATTATATCTACTATATAGTAAGATCATATGGTTAATGTGTCATGTGTCTCATAGAAATAAATTTCAGATTAAAATCCATTAATATATTATATTTTTTAGATTCATTACCCCATGGAATGATAATATAAATTTAAGAATTAAGTATAATTAAAATTACAATATTAATGATTTAAAATATCAATGTGGAAGTATATACCCCACAAAAAATAAACATGTTAAATTTGGAATAATTCTATGAGAAATAAAAGTCATATTATTAATCCATTACATATGATTTGACATCCTTCGTACATGTTGGAATATCACCATCTATGAATTTAATCCTTTATATCAAATCCTATTTTCTCAAGTGTTAGACATTTGACAACACAAAACCATTTATAATGTGTCTATATATGTGTAGATGAAAAAAATGATAGAATATTGTAGATCTATAATGTAAGGACACGACCCCTGTTACCTAGAGGCGATGCTTTATTTTTTGAAACTACCATATAAACAGCAAAAAAGAATCCCGAAGGACCAAGTAATTTAGTATTATTGGATACTAGATACATACATAAGTTCAATATTACAACTTGAATGAAATAAAACACAAAAACTTCTTAGAAAACATAATTAACAACTAGGTTATTTCTGATTGACATTCATAATAAACATCTTCATGTCCTTAGAAAATGAAACATAATAAAGGGGTGATATCAAATAGTCCGTAAGAGTAATTAATACAGTGGAAGATCTCATAAAAAATATACATGGTGAATAATTGTAAACACATCACTTTATAAAAAAACACGAACATAATATCGCAAAAATCTGATCTGACTAAATTTTTCTGTAATATAACGTAACCCTCGGTATTCTACTAGATGAATAAAAAAATGAACCATCAATACTATTTTTATTTTAGGGAAACTCATAATTCATACAACATAAGATAATGTCAAGGCATCATGCCAATACCATAAATAATACTTTTTTCTAGGCCTTGTGCCTAGACCGTAGTTTGTCTCATGAAACCTATCAATGCACCAAGGGGATATAGGGGGCCCAAATAATACTTTATTTGTCAAATTATTTCTTTATATTAACAATTATTAATATAATCAACATATATATTCATATTGAAACTAATATATGAAATGTAAATAACATTACACGAATACTAAACATAAACACTAACCATTTGAGGTAAATTGATGAATGGTTTTAAGATGGTACATCAATAGAAAAAATAATCATAAAATATATAATTTTATATGGAAGATGATACCATTAAATATTAATCCCAACAATTCCTAATAATCAAGAAGACTGTTTAAATGTAAAAAGATACACTTATAAAATCATCATGTAATTCTTGAGATAAATACAATTTTATATTGAAAAGAAGAGTTCATTTAGAAAAATATCATTATAAAACAAGAAGTTATGTAAATTATTATTTTCATACTAAATTGAGTGATTTTATAAGGATAATATTTTCCAAAAATAGATTATCTGGTGCCCCTGAAAATGGGTAAGAGTTTAATAAATTCCCTAGAATCGGGATTGTATTCTGGAATCAATTTTGAACGATTTCTTTTAAAATGTGTAAAAATGCATAAAACAAGGAAGGGGTATGGTTGGTAAACATATATAGAATACGTACAAATAATTTATTAGGAGTACATAATAATACATAATAATTTCATCTTGGTAATTATACAATCTATGTAACCCGAATGAAAATTGGAGTTCAGGTGGAAACCCCATACCTTAAGTCTGAATGTGTTCCCCTTTTTACCATACTATCCTGTAATATTAAACTAAAATAATTAATAACATAATTAAAAACCTATTAGACATGAATTTAGTTTATTTTAATTCTGTTTTGTTCATTTATGTCCTTCTTGATAAGTTATTATATCGAATTTCGTAGTTCTGGAGTGTTCATTTTCTTTATTTTCATAACTGGATCACTTGTTTTTAAGTAATAGAGTTCATATAGAATTGTTGTAAACAACCAGAATAAAATTACACATTAGTTATGAACATTCATAATTATTAATGGTCATTTATATCATTTGGTTACATTGAATGATGATGAATCATTAGATGACAACCACTTCAATTATTTTGCGGTATTTGGATTATTACGAACTAGTTTTGTCCTAAATATTAGTAATATGTTCACAAATGTGTTCATGAATATTAACTAGGTTATAATACATATATTATATTATGGTTAGACCATAAAATTGTTATCATGACCAGTAATTATGGAGAAATTTATGAAATAAACGTCATCATCAATAAAGGTTATAAATTGGAACCTCGTGAAAATTTATTTTGTTTATAAAAACAAAAGGTATGGATTGAGAATATTGATGATGGTTATTTAATCAACATGAAATAATTCCAGTAAATTGATGATACAAGAGTTATAATGTTTATTTTTTCATAGGAGTTGATGAGTGGATACAAAAAATAAGATAAATTTAAATGAAACTAAATGAAAAATAAAGGTGTTTTACCTCTTGAAATAACCTCCTTGAGGACCTCCTTAAGGGAAGGAATTTTGGTCTTTTGGAAAGGCAAGGAGCTTCATGGATGAGGGTCGTGACTAAGGAAGGGTATCTAGGAATATATTTTAGTAGTTTCAAGGCATATAGAGGTAATGAGAAGAGGGAGGGGGTTATAGTTGAGGAAATGGCTAATGTTTGAATAATTTATTTATTATTATTTTTATTTCCATCAGGAAAAAAAATATTGTTGGATCATATGACCCCTAATAATAATAAGTGTATATTACATCAAACCAAGTGGCCTTAAATTACTTAGGATTTCATAAACAGTTTATTTATCTTATAATTTGAATATATGTTATTTTATCATATTTCACTATTCATTAATCTTTCATGAATTTTGAGAAAAATCAAAACAATTCACCCCTACCATTTCTCGACGCATAGAATTCAAAAATTAACACCATATTTCAAAAATAAATTTATAATTATTATTAATTTAATTTTTAAATAAAATCATAGATATTTTGAAAACTAAAAATTTTTAATGTATAAATAGTATTTTACCTCATTGAATAATTAACTAATAACTCATTATCTTACTACCTCAAGAAAATAAAATAATATCATTACTTACTATTCATAATAGTCATATTAGTATTTATATTACTATTCTTAATTGTTTGTAACTATTCACGAAAAAATCAATTTTATTCTCTCAGACTCCAAATTATTTGCGGATCACAACTCTAAATGACCATTTTTCAGATTCAAAACATAATACAGGACATGTCGTGTTTAATTGATACATTAAAAAATGAATTTATTTTCAAAACCAATGGGTGTCACATTCTCCCCTCCTTAAAAAAATTTCATCCTCTAAATTCACAAAATGTTACCTAAAAATATTTGGGAATGACCTCAACATGACAACCTCAAGATCCCATGTTTATTCCTCCATCACAAGGTACCTCTAAACAACCATTACTAGATGACTCGTCTGATTTTTCAATACTTGTTCTCTAGTATCAAGAATATTGATATTGTCTTTACAATAAGATAGATCAGGATGATGTTTTATTTCTTCATAGGTGAGTAAATTCTTTGGATATATCATGAATTTCCTTAACATTGATATGTGGAACACCTTGTGAAATTTAGAGAGACTTTGTTGCATTTCCAAACGGTATGCTACGGATCCAATTCGATCTTAAATTTCAAATGTTCTGATGAACATGGGAGATAATTTTCCTTTCTAACTAAATCATATAATTCCCTTCCATGTTGACACATTTAAGAAAACATGTTCCCCATCATGAAATTAAAAATCCATCCTTTGGTTATCAATATAGTTCTTTTTCGAACATTGAGCTATTTTGATATGTGTTTGGAAAATTTTCACATTTTCCATTGTTTCCTCAACAAGTTATGGGCCTACGATATATCATTCACAAAAATCATCCCATCAAGTTTGGTGTATGACATATCTTTACATATAATTCATCATATGGAGCCATATTAATACTTGAGTGGAAGCTATTATTATAGGAAAATTATACGAGAGGTAAATACGAATCCGATATACCAAGAAAGTCAAGTGAACAATACCTCAACATGTCTTCCAATGTTTTAATAGTCCGTTCAGATTTTCCATCAGTTTCAGGGTGATAGCTAGAGCTCGAACGAAGATCAGTAACTAGGGCCTTCTGATGAATTTTCAAGAATTGTGATGTCAAATAGTGATCAGGATCCAAAAAAATTGAAAAGGGTAGACCATGAAGTCTTACAAATTCTTTAATATATACTCTTGCTAAAAGTTTTAGTCATAAATATTCTCTTATAGTATAAAAATGTGATGATTTTTTCTGATGATCAAAAATGACCCAAATCACATCATTCTTCTGTGGAGTCTTTATTAGACCCATGAAAATGCCCATCATAATATCATACAATTTCCACATAGTAATAAGATGTGGTTTCATGAATCCTACAACATGTTTTCTGCTATCCTTCACCTATTTACAAACCAAACATCTTGTCACGTAATCAGAAATACCACTCTTCATGTTTTCCCACAAAAAATATTCCATTAGATATCTATACATCTTCGTGCTAAAGGGGTGTATAGATAAATTAGAGATATGAGCATCATCCAATAGTTCATTCTTTAGCTCGGGAATAGCAGGAACACATATCCTCTTTCTGAATTTCAAAATTCCTACTTCATAAAAGATTTCAATAATCTTCCCTTCACTCACATAATTAATTTTATTTTGAAACTCTTCATCATCATCCTAAGAAAATTTTATCATTTTCAGTAAAAAGTATTGGAATCCATTTTAAAAAAGTATTGATGTTTTTTACTTCTTTGATAGTTCCCATATTCATCCTTTCTAGATCTATGAACAAAGAATTCCTTTTAACATGCATCTTCTTCAGAATTCTGTGGCCCTTTCCAATCAATGTTTATTCCACCTTTTGGGTTTCCCCGGGTGGCAGTGATTGTAAAATCATAATCCACGAGTATCTCAATCCATCTCATTTGTATCATGTTTTGTTCTTACTTTGAGATAATATTTTTTAAACTCTTATGATATATATATTTCTCAAATTTTTTCCATTAAGGTAATGTATCCAAATCATCAGAGTAAATATTAACGCTGCTAACTCAAGATCATGAGTTGGTTAGTTTTGTTCATTCTATTTTAGTTTCCATGATACATAGTCAATGACTCTATAATTTTGCATATGGAAACAACTAATATTTTTCTTTGATGAATCACTAAATATCACAAATCCATCATTACATGACCTTAGATTCATGTTTGGAGAATTCTCTAATCTTCTCTTCAATTATATAAAACATTATTCACATACAAATTTCCATATGAACATGAAAAATTTTCTTGTACGCTTGGTCATTGGGTTGGAAAAACATTAGAAGATACGAATGAAACCCTGATAATGACCTACTATACCAATAAAACTATGTACCTCAGTTAGGTTCATTGGATTAGGCCATTATTGCACAACCTTTTTCTTGGAAGGTTCTATAGATATTCCATCCCTGGAGACATTGTGGCCTAGAAAGAAAACTAATTAAATCCAAAAATCTCACATTCTAAACTTCCCATATAATTCTTCTCATCTTAGTGGCTTCAAAATAGTGCACAATTTATTTTCATGCTCTTCATAGCTTTTACAGTATACCAGGATATCATCAATAAATGCCTCTATAATATCATCAAGATACTCTTTGAATAATCTATTCATTAGATCCATGAAAAATTATAGGGAATTAGTTTTTCCAAATGGAATTACTATAATCTCGTAAACCTTGCACTTGTTTCGGAATGTATTTTGGAATATCATCCTTCCTCACAAGGAAGTGATGATATCCAGATTGAAGATCAATCTTCAAAAAGTAATGGGCTCTAGGAAGTTTATCAAATAAATCCTCAATGTGCGGTAGGTGATACTTTTTCTTCATTGTTATAGTGTTTATCTCCTATTAGTCAATGTACAACCTCATAAAACTATATTTATTATTAATAAGTAGAATAGTGACTCCTCCTAGAGAAACGCTAGGGTGAATAAATATTTTATCACTCAATTCATATAGTTTTTTCATTACTTACACTATCTCCAATGTGGCCATTCTATAAGGGATCTTTGATATGGTCCTTGATCCAGGAATCTAGTCAATAGACAACTCAATTTCCCGCTCTAGAGAATTTCTCAGTAAATCCTATGCAAATACATCAATATATTATTGTACAACAGGTACAATATTAATTTGAAAATTCTTTTCTTCTCTAATTGTTATTTCATTCCCTTTCTCCCAAATTATTTCATTCAATAGAGAAACTAGGGGATGATCTAGATGGGAATAAAGTGGTGAGGTGTTTTCACTAAAGATAAGGGTTTCTGCACCATTCTCAAAAATGGTAACATCCTTCTTCTTGCAATAGATCTTCGCATCATAATTTTATAGCCAATTCATAATAGAAATGATATAAAAGTCACTCATTGGTATAATTATAAGTTTATAAACTAATTAACATTTATGTTTCATGAGGAGGACTGACTGACATGCCTTCGTTGAATTGATACATCCACTATGAGTTTTGTATAATAACTCCTTTATTAAATCATATTGGACATAGATTATTTTCTTGGCTAACTAGGATGATGTAAATGAATTAGACGATCCAGAATTTAATAAAGAATTGTCTATGTTTGATGAAACAATAAAAGTACCTTCCACCACATCATTATAAACTTTAATATCATCATTCTTTATTAGATAAGATTGTCCCTACTCCCTAGGTCTTTTTTGTGACTTGCTTCATGAACACATATGTGATTAATGTGCCTAATGTCCCATATACATTCAATTGTAGAAATAAACATTATCATCATCCTTTTTCCTCTTAAAATCCCTCGCAAGAAGGCATTTCTATCTACATTTGTAGCATACTCATTTTCCCTTTAAACAGGAACCATGCTGTTTCTTACCAAAATTATCAAAGGATTAAAATTCAACTCTTACCATCTTCCATGTTTCGTTATATCCTTTTTCAGATTTTTCAACCGCCCTCTTCTTCTCCTGCATTCCCATAATGTTATAAAACATAGAAAATTTGTTTTCTGTCTTGATTCCACATGAAACAATATCATTATATGATGAGTATCTAGGGGAGACCAGAGCCCGCCATAGGGATGGCATTAGTCCATCAAAAAATCAATCAATCCTACTACATGGATTTTCTATATAGTCCACAGTATGCCTTGCTAACCACGTAATTTTAGCTTCATAATTGGCAACATTATCATCTTCCTTTTTTTCCACATCAAAAACATCCTTTCTATATCCAGTAGTTCTTCATGAGGAAATTATTTCTCTAGGAATATTTCTTTACTATCCCTCTAATATAAATCTTCTATCTTTTCTTCCACCTTTGTGTTTTGGATTAAAAACCACCACTGATCAGCATCTCCTGATCAGGTATAAACTACTATGATGGCCTTCCCCCTTTCATCACACCCCACATCTTGAAATATATTCTCTAGGGAACTTATCCATTGTACATTAAAATGGGTTTCTAGTCCCATTGATTGATGGAGGGTGTTTTCACATAAATTATCTAACATTGTACCACTACGTGGTGGATCCAAATGCTCTATATTGGTAAGATTATTATTAATAACCTGAGTAAGTTGTCCTAGTATAGTAATACGTTTCTCAGCACCAGTCACAACAACATAGCCAACATCCTTATCATGCATCAAGGGAAAATACCTATAGGGGATACGTGTGTTCGTGTAGTTTTCATTCCATCAATTAGGAGTCATTTATAAATAATGGCACAAACTAGATTAGGGTATAAATCATAATGTATAATCATAACATAACAATATACATAGCATAAATTTAGATCCTACTTATTGATAATCCCATAATCAAAAAAATAGTTTATTGAGGAATATTTTACATTTAAATCCTTCAAAATGTCTTGCATTGAAAATGTGAATTAACCTGATCATATCCCCCAAGAGTGTCAACATAAATAGTGCGGTGAGTCATGTTGTCATGTACCCAGATATCATGGGTCAAGCTCGAAACACTTTGATAGATCATTCACTCATAGTTATATTTTTTCCAGAGCCACATATATATATTAGTATCCAAACATTGATGTATTTTCTATAATGATACACATAAGCAATTCCTTACCAAAATACCATGACATTCTTTTATGTTTTTTCTGAAATACTATCATAGGGCTTTGTTCCCTAATCTACTTCTTCTAACTCGAGATTTATTGTTTTCTACTAATGTTCCTTTGATACCAACGGTAAGGACCCAAACCAAGTTTCTCGAAGCCGGTGCATTATTTGATTACATTGGCCTATAAACATATTACAAGAATCCCAAAGGACTGAGTAGTTTAGTATTATTGGAAACAATATACATACATAAGTTCCAAATTACAATATGAAAATAAATACATCATAGAAAATCCTTTGACAACATCTGAAACCCCTAGATTCTTTTAGAATGTGAATAATAATAAACTTAGTCAGGTCATGAAAAAATGGAACATAAGAAATGGGTGAGCTCAAAAATTTTATAAGAGTATGAAATACAATGTATTATCACATTCTCATCAGACATGGAGAATAATTGAAAAGACATTCCTTTTTAAAAATAAAATAGAATATAATTTGGAAGAAATATGAGTTGAGTAAATATTGCTATAATATAACGTAATCATGGGTATTATACTAGTCAAATAACAACATGAACCTTCAATACTATTTTCCTAATGTGAGTATGAATAATGTGGGACAACATAACAATAATGTTATGGATTCACACCAGGACCATAAATAAACATTTTGTCAATGCCTTGTGCCATGACCGTAGTATGAATCACTGGACATAACGATACAACAAGGTGTTATAGCATCCCCAACCGACACTTTATATGTCCAATTAATTATTCATATGAATGGGGATAAATATAAAGATAATATAAATACATATTTAAACCAATATATGAAATGTAAATAACATTCCCCAAACATTAATCGTAAACACTAACCATTTTGATTAAATTAGTGATTTCTTTTATGTTAGTACATCCATAACCAAAATAATAATAAACCATTAAATAAAATATGGTATCTGATAACAATAAATATTAATCCCAATTATACATAATAAGCAACAAGAGTGTCAAAATATACGAAGATAATATTATAAAATCATCAAGTAATAATTGAGATAAATACCTTTTTACACTGAAATGATGTGTTCTTTTGGTACAATATTTTTTTAAAATCAGAAGTTTTGAAAATTAGTATTTTAATTATAATATTAGTTATTTTATAATGATATTGGATTCCAAAAATATATTATAAGGTGGCCTAGAAAATGTATTAGAGTTTGAGAAATTTCCTCTAATCGAGCAAGTATTATAGAAACAATTTTGAATGTTTCCTTTAAAAATGTTTAACTATCCCTATAATAAGGAAGGGTTATGTTTGGTAAAAATATATAAAATACTCACATTGAATTTATTATGAGTACTCTATAATATATAAAACTTTCATTGAGGTAATTAGAAAATCAAGGTATCCTGAATGAAAATGGGTGTTCTGGTTGAAAACCCTTAACTTAAGTTTGAATGTGTTCTCCTCTTAAACTTAAGGACATGGAATATGAAATTATACTCAATAATAACATAATTAGGAACCTATTAGAGATTTATTTGGTCTATCATGATTTTTTTAGTTTATTTATGTCGTTTTATATAAGATAAAATATTGAATATCATCGTTCAAGAGTGTTCATTTTCTTCTTTTTTGTAAATGATTCACTTCTTTTTATGCAATGATGTTCATGTGGAATGGTTGTAATTATACAAATTTGAAGTTATATATTATTTATGAACATCCAGAATTATTAATTTTCATTTATATTGTCTGGTTACTTGGAATGAGGATGAATCATTAGATGACAACCACTTTGATTATTTAGTGGTATTTGGATTATTACGAACTAGTTTGTCATAAAAATTAATAATATGTCCATATTATAGTTCATGAATAATAATTAGGTTATAATAAATTTATTATATTATTATTCAATAATTAAAATTATTTCATCACCAATAATGTAGGAGAAATTGTAGAATGAAACATTGTTGTACAAAGATGATATAAATTGGAATCTCATGGATGTTTATTTAGTTTACAAAAATAAAAGGGAGAAAGTAAGAATATAGATGATGGTTATTAAATTACCCTGATATAATTCTAGTATATTTGTGATACTAGAGTTATCATAGTCATTTCGATAGAGGAGATAAGGAGAGGATAAAAAAATATGTTAAATTGAAATGTAACTAAATGAAAAAGAATGGTTCCTTACTTATTGAAATAACCTCATTGTGGACCTTCTTAAGGGAAGAGGTTTTGTTCTTTTAGAAATACCTTTAGCTTCATGGACGTGGGGAGTGACTAGGGAAGGGTATTTGGGATGACAATTCTGGATCTTAAAGGAATAGATGAGTGATGGGGGTTTATAATGGAGGAATGTGGTAAATTATGAATGCTTTATTCAATATTTTATTATTTCCATCAAGAAAAAAAATATTGTGGTTTCATGTGACCACTTATAATTAAACGAGCGTGTAATTTTGAACAAAGTGGCCTTACAACACATATGATCTCATAAATAGTGTATATAATTGATAATTTATTGAACATGTTTTGGGATATGAAAATATTTCTTCAGTGAGGCATACACCAAAGTAGTAGGATGTTGGCCATCTATAGTTCATGTTACTATCCGAGAATCCTCTATTATCGACGTTTTCATACTTTATATCGATACATTACATTCTATCATATATGTTCCTGTTTTGGAGAGCCTCATAATTTATTTTGAGAACTATAATAGTGATATGAACAAAGATACATCTTCGTGTATACGATCAGATATGATACATAATTTCTAGAGAAATTCCATTCATCTAGTTTTCCTCTTATTTTTTTAACAAACCTCTTCTTCTTCAAGATGGAATTCTATGTTCTCATTCTCTGTATGGACTAGTTGTTTTCTTATCATGCCTATGTGGATATTTCACCCTATAGATAATTATTTACAACTCAAAGGGGAGGTATGTATATTAGAAAAGATTATTGGTATATACAAATTATTAAATATGGATTATAACATATTGTTATAGCTGGAGTGATTGAATATTGTACTTTCCTTTACATGAAGGTTTTGGTATTTAATCAGATTGTGTTCCCTCATGTGGTCAATTGTTGTAGGGATGTATTCCCAAATGAGTTATCAAGAATACATCTATATAGGGATTTAGGATTTAAAATTAAATAAGGTCTTTGAGTTTCACTGGTATCCATTACTTCTTACCGAAACGATACTTTAGTGTTGAAATAGATCAAGAGGAATCTAGAGGATTTTGAGGCTAAAGGTTTTAAACAACCCTATTTTTCACTTTTGGGTTCATCGGTCCTTTTCACCATGAATGTGAGGATGACCCTCAGGATTATCATTTAATAAAATAAATTAAATAATATTAATGTGAAAAAACATTTCCCCATCATTTTCAGTCACTTTAGTATCTTAGATTATATATGTTAATCTCAAATATTTTCGTCAGATCGGGCTATCGTCAGGGATGAGTTAGACCTTCATATATTGAACATATTGGTTTTCATAGTCTATATTGATTATATGAGTATATCATGTTGTCAAATCCTCAAAATAATGTTCCTTCTATCATAATTAATTTTAAGAATATGGTATTCCATCTATATTTTTATTCCATTGTCGTGGTATATTTATATTACATCTTGATGTACTATAATTCTCATAGTGGTGATGTCACCCATTAAAAGATTGTTTTGAATAAATTGAGAGTTCACCAGCTATATTCTATGCTCATAAAATTTCACTTTTGGATCAACTTTGTAATATTCATTGATCACATTATTTCATAGGTATTCATTTTTTTTTGATCCAAGGAAGGGGACAATAGTTGATACCTAAGAGAACCCAAAAATAAATTTTATATAATTAGTTTCTTGGAGATATATGGTCACTACATGCATTTGATAAAGGATATATAATTAATTAATCACCCATTAATTGTCATACAAATTATATAGTTTTGTTATTATATTCAAAATCATGTGATAATTCATCTAATGCGTTGAAATTAACTCTTTCCTCAGAATCTATTCTGATTCTACCATATCCTTGAAGAAGCTGTATAGTATAATGTGATGCATCAAGAATTTATCTGTGTGTGGGGATGATACAGGAAAATATAGTTAATTATTACAGGTCATGGAAGTCATGACCTCATGAGGGAAACTACCTAATTCCAAATCTCATGTTATCCTTATTTGTACACACCTTCTTTTTATGGAGGAATTCCCAATTGAGAGAGATTTTTTGGTTTTTTAGATGAATTGAGCCCCATGAATTTATTTACACATTTTGAACTAAATCATAATTATTATATTTGGGTTGAATATATACAGTCTTTTCATTAGATCCAGATCATATGCAAAGGACATAAAATTATAATGTCATTGCAACGAGTAGGGGGACTCAGAAATAGGAACTTCCAGAGGCCCATAGAAAATGGGATACTTTGGATCTATTTTTTATATGAATTTAGATGATAAATATCTTCATAGGTAGGTTATATTCACCGAACTATTATTGAAATGTTAACATATAGAAAAAGTGAAGTGTAGTCAGTTTTCTGATACAAGGTTCTTTGTATATATAATCTAGTGTTGCTGGTGAGGACCTGCCCCATGAATTTGACTCTTGTTGATGATGGCATACTACATATACCTGGGAATATCTATATTCCAACATATATGAAATTGGATTTTATGAGGGACTCATATTATTCTATTTTGGCAGTTGATCACTATGATAAATTGTGAAATTCACTGACAGTATTGGTGGCTAGTGATAGAACATCATATTGAAGGTTTTATCACTAGTTGATCCACAAGTTTTTATGTGAAGATAGAGAAAAATTGAATTATATGAATGTTACATCCATTTTCATTTATAGTATGGAAATGAGGGGTGTTAAAATGGATTTTTCATTCTGATTTCCATTGTCACTTTAAGGATGCGATGTATTTTTTTTGGTTTTGTTGACATACACATATTCATAGACCATTCAAATAAAATTGGAGAGACATTCTCTATTGATTATATGTGAATATTTTATGTCGAATATATTATCATAATAAACTATTTCATTCATATTATCATTTTTGATAGGGATTCTCACTTCAAATTTATGTTATAGTATCCATTGAAGTGGAATGTGGGTACACAATATCATTTGATAAAATATGTTTACCATTGGACTAATGGTCAATAGGAAGATATTATACTGGTTTTATGTGGAATGATATGATAATGTGTATATTATTTATTGTATTCTGGAGAGAAGTATATTCCTCTTATAATGTTTTAATACAATAATATTTATTAGGGGATGATTCAGATGGTTCCCTATAAGGCCCTATACTATATGTTGTCCCATTCGCAACACTAAATGTTTGTGGTGGGGAAGTGAGCTCTATAGGGTCCTAATCACTTTTCTATGATTTCAAGGATTTCTAATTTGATCAAGAACATGAGTTATAATGATATTTCTTGAATGAAATAATATTTTGATCACCATCGATGGACACATGGGTTTCTGATTAGGGATTTTTTAATCTTGTAGGAGTCAGCCATACTTGGGAATAGATGTAAACTGAAGAAAAGGAATATGTCACAACATTGTTTCAGGTTGTTTGAGATTTTAGAGAGGGATGAGATTGTACTCTATTGGTTACTATTAATTCAAAGGTATTGGTCCCTGAAATAAATATTATATGTCTCATAGATTTTTTGTTACCATGATAACGTACATAATACTTTTGAAACAGATGATGTTGAGATATATTTGGATGCATCTACTGATGAATATGATATACCAATCATTTATAGGAGAACCAAGTATCTCTAAGGATTATTTTTCCCATTATAATGGGTGTTATAGTATTTCAACTAAGTATAGGATCAGGCATGTTCTGATAAGATGTCTTATAGGTTGAATGTCTAGAGTTCTTCAAGGTGAATTTTTCCACCCCTAGATTATGAACTCATAGATGAGTTCCTTTAAATGGGTAACACTATAATAACCTAGAATTCATCTCATTTATATATCCATTTAATTTTGGTTTAATGAATTATTATGTACATAAAATGGATTCAATCTAAGGTATTAATGGTTTCAAGGATGTTTGGGCTTTTTTAGAACCAGGAACCCTAGTTTTGGGAGATAATCATTGGGCCACACACATAGTGGAAACCTTGAGACCTATCATATATGGTGTCTCCTAACTGTGCGGGGGATGGACAAAGATGCATGGTGGGTGAATAGTTTCACCTAACCATGCCCCATGCGTGACACTATTTTGAATAATGTATTTAGTATTAGAAGACTGGTTTTTCATGGTTGGTGCACAATTTACCTAATTATACAGCCTATACATGTGTTTCCGCCGTAGCATAGTTGATGGTGCACAACAGGCCCATGGTTTGTCCAACCGTGAGTCCAAACCATGTGACACATGTATTTGGGCCGACATTACCATATACCATTAGTGATTATTAAAAGAAATTATCTCCTCTCTTTTTCCCACTTTTGGACAGAGGGTATCCACCATCCATTTTTGAGATTAATTTTTCATTTTTGATAAGATTTAATATTGTTCGTCTATTCAATGTTTCCAAAAATTATTTTTCATCCCATTGGATATTTTATAGTAAGATATTATATCATTTTTATATGACCTCTATTTATCTCCTCTAGAATGATATTGTGGGTCTATTTTATATTCCCTATTTTCTATGCATTGGTACTTTCATCTTATCTTTTTTAATACATGCTAAACTGGAGGAATAAACTAGATGAGTACTATAGGATAAATTTGGTTTTGGTTGACTATAAATTATTTATCAATTATTTATTATTTAATATAATTTTCATTGTTATGCATGCTGACATCACTATGCGCTTGCAGAAATTTCTTCTTCCATGAATTTATTACAATGTTTGAAAAATTACATATCTTTTAGTCCCCTTATGATCGATCACCATATTTAGAGCCACCCCTATGGGTGTAAAAAATTACATTCCAATGTAGATTAAATAATAATATAAACATTTCACCAATTTTATTTGTTGGTCTTGCTTATAAATTATAAAATTATAAATTAAATCAATAGTTATAGTTCTATAGAATGGATAACACAGATATAATGAATTGTACTGAAGTGAGTGGTGATCCCCCACCACATTATTAAATTGATCAACCGATACACACTTTTTTATATTCAATGATAACAATAAATGGATTATACATTGGATCGTATTAAATCTAATTGTAATTTGAATAATTTAATAAATGGGAATGATAACCATTTTCAGTGAAAATGAAATGGAATGAAAAATGTTATGCATAATTATACTAAATGGGAATGGGGTCCCATATTTTTTATATTAAATGTTTAGGAAGACCCATAATGATTATTATTTTATTGTCTAAGAATCCCATTAAATAAATGTGATGTGGGAATTATGTCCCATTTAAAACTATTGTGATATGATCATGGAGTCCCTTATGATAGGGGCATGGTGTTATTTATGATACTATTATGACACTGGAAAAGAATACATTGTTATATGGGAAAACATCACTTTTGATAAGGGAATGGAGTACCTTGTGATACCATTTTCATAACATGAATGGGAACAAATGAAAATGTTATATTTGACATGGAGTAAAATATACTAATGTGATAATATAAATAGGGTAACCTATTAAATTGATTATGTGAACTGGTTACCATGATATCATTTTAGAGATATTCCAGTACGAGCTAAAGAAGGCGGTGTCATCCTACCTTCCTTTTTGGAACCAATGCCGACCCATTTACATTTAGTATTCCTAATTTAAAATATTATATCTGAGAAATAACATGTTGATATATAGAATGTATATTTATAGAGCCCATTTGTGGTGGCCAATTGATGTTTATACCATCCCCTATCTCTTTTCACTTTGACAATAGAGAAAAAATCATTCATGTCGGTCTAGTTAATGCAATGTGTCCCCATAGGGATTATTTGATAAATGTTTGACATAGGATGGATCTAGTAGCACATGAATGAGCTAGATCTCCTGATTTTGTGATAGACATTGACATATTTTTACCTCTATTTATCTTATACATGATGTATTTCATGCATCCATGTATTCATATCATTCTACATTGTAGAGACATGATAACATCATCCATTGTAAATGAGAAAGAAATAAATTAATAATATTGATATTTGTATCTTTGATATTGACATATATTAAAAATTATTATTCATTTTTATACTACATTTTTTATATATGTGTTGACTTTACCATTTTGGAACTCTCTTAATGAAGTAATAATCTACCCAGACAATCTCAGGGATGTTGCTGCTTGTCAGAAGCCTCTAGCATTTATAGAGACGTGCTTAAGGCCATGTCTAAGATATTTAATAGTGTAGGGTTCAGTGGAATCTATGTCAGGGGCATCAAATATAATTTAATTCAATTAAATAATGGAATTAACTAAATATACATGTTCAAATTCTCATTGTTCCTTCAATTTTGTTTTAAATCTGATACCTAATTAATTACCACACACCCGGGGTATGTGTAAATGTTGAATCATGTTGAATGACTATAATTTTAAAGATGATAATCATTATGGTTTTGGGAAAAATTCCATTATATTATCCTTATAGGATTATTTTATTTTTTTTCCTAAATGGGTTTATCTTACATCTAATGGAAATTACCCTAATTAACTATTATACATTGAAATAAATATATACATGGTTACTTCATAGTGTACATAAAAACCAATTATTTCATTAATAATTTAAATCCATTTGTCCTTTTTCAAAATTTTATGATAGATATTATGAATGAATTCATATTTTTATAGATTTTATATATTCCTAATAAAATTAAATAATTAAAATTTATTATATCGAATAATAACACAAAAAAATACATATGATTATAGTTATAAAATTTTAAACAAAAAATAATCCTATATATATAAGGAAATTTATTTGTGTTTAATGGATTTACAAGGTCATCTATTTATGGATAATACGTACAAATCATCTTATAAACATCACCTATCTTCATAAAAAATTTAAACGAACGATTGGTATATAATTTTCCTAAATCAATTCATATATAGAATAAGTATAAAGAAATATTAGTTATGTTTAATGTGTAATAAGATCATGTAATAATATAGGATTAAGAAAACTATATTAAATAATATGGTTTGGGGTTTTTTTAGACACAAATGTAACTGAATATTATTTTATGATATTAATATCAATATATATATTTATGCGATAAATTTATTTACATGGAACACTATTTTTTAAAAAATCATAAAATCATATTAATATATTATTATAAGAAATATATAAATTTTTATTCGAAATTTTAATATTATACTAGGATGAAATGGTGTGATTTTTTAAAAGAACTATTTTTCATTAAAGAGTAATTTTTTTTAAAATTAATATTTATTTTAGATGAAAATTAATAATAATTATTTAAATATAATCCTCTTTAATAGATGAATATTTCATTTTTAAATAATCAGTGTAATTAAATATTAATACTAATTAAAATTTACTATTGTATAAATTAATTTTTTAACTAAAAAAATATCTTAAATTATGTTTTTTGTTTCGTATTGAAATTTTATCATAAATTAATTTTTAACATTTAAGTTATTAGAAAATGATAAAAGGGACTGTATATATGGAATCACATGGTTAAAATACTATAAATAGGTTTGTTTTAATTTTTATAACTACTATTAGTTACCTTTGTGGACATTTATCACCATGGTATGGGAAAAATGAGTAAAAATGTTTAAATATTTTGCAAAAGGGAAAAAAATTCACCATGAAGTTCCATTATCATATTGGATGTATGAAGTATTCTCATTTATTATTTTTTACTCGTTCATTTCAAATATATATATCACATCTTAATATATGACTAATCATTGGATCATATAAAGATTCATTAATGAATCATATAGGTGTGCTAAAATTGGAAACATAAATATAATGATATTGCTTCATAATTGATCTATATTATATTCCACTAAGTTATTAATATCTTTTACCATTCTTAACGATATCATTCATGGTATGTTTCTCCATATCATGAAGAAAACTCCATAATAATGGGAGATCATTGGTGCCAAGTAAGGGAAAATATGTGAGATATCATTGACCGCATCAGAATATCATGATCAAAAGTGTTTGAGAATATGACCATAACATTGATAAAATACCCTTCAAAAAAAATTGTGCTTCATTGATAAATTCATATCATCTTATAATTTATTAATAAAAAAATAATTTAAGAAAATTATACATGAGAGCATTACAGTGGAAGAAGATATGAAATAATGGATAATTATTATTCGATGAAAATAATTAACCAATTTGTTAAGGATCATTTCTTATAAAATCACTATGGAATGGGATACCACCCCAGTCCATCATAGTGTAAATGGATCACTCCAAAGACCATCAGAGTGGATGAATTCCCTACCTAAACTAGGATCACTCCACATTCAAATCTTATTTATCTCAGGAGATATCAATATTTACGAAAGTAATTTCTGACTAATATTGGTGTCATTAATCACATAATGATAATCATACAAATGTGTTTGAAAACATGAAAAATAAATCATCATATAAGAAAAAATGAAAATAACTCAGTTTTATAAACATTTCTTTATTTCATTAAAATATAACCCATAGAAAATAGAGTATTTTCTTAAACATTTAATGATCATATTCAAAATCCATTAAGAGAAATTATTTTGATTTTATCCTTAGATAATTTCACTATTATAGAATAAATGAATTCAATTATTCTTGTATTGGATGAATAGAAACACCATTAAAAAATCATTAAAAATCATTGAGGATAGTAACAATTCCATTTTCCAGTATAATTCATACAAATTAAGCATATATAAATGATAAAATTTTATTTGGAACTAATTAGGTAAACTTTTATAGCAACTGTCTATTAAATAATAATAACTGATGATGGGAATATATACTATTTTCATATAAGTTAAAAGTTATTCCTTCCAAAATTGTATTGGAAATGACAATATATGTATTTTATTAATCAAAAAATTATCCATTCAAACCAAATTCTAAAAATAAAAACATTGAGTAAAAATATCATTAACCAACCAAAGGATAATAATAAAGGCATTCTTTAAAATAAATTTTTTATATACATATATAGAAGAAAAGGTTTTATTATCAAACATTTGACTTGTATTGATATTTCGTAAAAAAAATTAGTGTGTCCAGTAAAAACGTTGGTGAAAATGAAATGAAAACAAAATATTTTCAAGTTATATCTAAAGGAGAAGATATTTCATGAGGTTTTTAAGAAGTAGATCATAAAATATCATCAAGAGAAATCAATCTCATATAAATAAAGATATAGAATTATATTTGATAAAAAAAATAACTATTTTTTTCTATCATTTCAATTATATGACTTCCTGAAGAAGTATCATTATATAGATATGTAAATCCAAATAAAATACATAATATTAATGATAATATAAATTGAGGCTAATGATGTACACCCTATAACAGGATCATGTGGTTAATGTGGCATGTGTCCCATATAAATAAATGTGAGATGAAAATACATTAATATATTAGAATCATTAGATCCATAAGCCCCCTGGAAGGAAATATACATTGAAGCATTAAATATAATGAAAATTACAATATTCATGATTTAAAATATCAATGTGGATGTATATACACCACAAACAATAAACATGTAAAAATTTGGCATAATTCTATGAGAAATAAAAGTCATACTATTGACCCATTACATTTGATTTGAAATCCTTCGTACATGTTGTAATATCATATTCAATTAATTTAATCCTTTATGTCACATCATATTTTCTCAAGTGTTTGACATTTTAGAATACAAAAACATTTATAATGTGTCTATATAAGTTTAGATGAAAAAATGTTAGAGGGTTGTAGATATTGAATGTAAGGACCTGAACCCTATTTCCAAGAGTCAATGCTTTATTTCATTAAATTTTCATATACACTGGGAACAAGAATCCCAAAAGAATGAGTAATTTAGTATTATCATAAACTAGATGCATACATAAGTTCAACATTACACCTTGAAATAAAATACAACATAGAAACACTTTAGAAAACATTATTAACTCCAAGGTAATTTCTGAATGTCATTCATAATAAACATATTCATGTCCTTAGAAAATGAAACATAATAAAGGGGTGATATCAAATGGTCAGTAAGGGTAAGGAATACAGTGTAAGATCTCATAAATATTATACATGGTGAATAATGGAAAACAAATTCCTTTTAAAAATTAACATGAACAGAATATGGAAAAAATATGACAAGTGTAAATTTTTACATAATATAACTTAATCATGGGTGTTCTACTAGTCAAAAAAACAAATGAACCATCAATAATTTTTTCATATTAGGAAAATTCATAATGCAGAAAACATAATGATAACATCTAGGCCTCATGCTGGGACAATAAAAATCATTTTGTCAAGGCCTTGTGCCAAGACCATAGTGTGTCTCATGAGACCTACCGATGACCTGAGGGGATATAGAGGGGCCCAACTGAAACATTCTACGTCCAATGAATTCCTCATATTAACAGGTATAAATATAAACAAAATATACATATATATTAAAACTAATATATGAAATTTAAATAACATTACATTAATATTAAGCATAAACACTAACCATTCTGAATAAATTGATGAATGGTTTAAATATTTTACATCCACAGAAAATATAATAATAAAATATTCAATTATATATGGTAGATTATAATGTGAAATATTAATCCCAACAATTCATAATAATCAAGAAGAGTGTTGAAATACATGAATATACACTTATAAAATCTTCAGGTAATTCTTGAGATAAATACCCTTTTACATTGAAAATAATCGTTCATTTGGAAAAATATATGAAGAAATCCAGAAGTGATATAAATTAGTATTATAATAATAAAATGAGTGAATTTATAAAGATAATAGTTTTCCAAAAACAGATTATCAAGTTCCCCTGGAAATGGGTAAGAGTTTGTTAAATTCCCATGAATATGGCTTGTATTTTGAAAACAAATTTGAATGATTCCTTTTAAAATGTGTAAAAATAACTAAAATAAAGAACTTTTATGGTCGGTAAACATATTTAGAATATGCACGATGAATTTATTAGGAGTAAATAATAATGCATATGAATTTCTTCTTGGTAATTAATAAATCAATGTAACCTGAATTAAAATTGGATTTCAGGTGGAAACCCCTTGCCCTATATTCAAATGTTTTCCCCTAATGAACATAAGGTTCTTGAATATGAAATTATACTCATTAATAACATAATATAGAACCCATTATACATGTATTTAGTTTATCGTAATTCTGTTCTGTTCATTTATGTCTTTATTGATAAGTTATTATATCAAATTTTATCATTCCGGAGAGTTCGTTTTCTTAGTTTTCATAACCGGTTCAGTTGTTTTTAAGTATTGGAGTTCATGTGGAATGGTTGTAAGTCTCCAGAAATAAATTAAACATTATTTATGAACATCCATAATTTCTAATGGTCATTTCTATCAATTTGTTACATCGAATGAGGATGAATCATTTGATGACAATGACTTCGATTATTTGGCGGTATTTGAATTATTATGAAATATTTTTCTCAATAAAATTAATAATATGTTCACATAATAGTTCATGAATATTAATTAGGTTATAATAAATTTATTATAGTCTTGTTCAACCATCAAAATGATATCTTGACTAGTAATTATGGAGAAATTGAAGAAAGAAACTTTTTCGGCCACAAAGTTTATAAATTAGAACCTTATGGAAATTTATTTCATTTATAAAAATAAAATTGAGGGATTATGAATATTGATGATGGCTCTTCCATTAACATGAAATAATTCAAATATATTGATGATACTAGAACTATCATGTTAATTTTTTCATAGGAGGGGAGGAGAGGATAAAAAACTAAGACAAATTGTAATGAAACTAATTGAAAAAATGAAATGTGATTTACCTCTTGAAATAGACTCCTTGAGGACCTCCTTATGGGAAGAGATTTTGGTATTTTAGAAATAATAGGAGCTTCTTGGACGTGGAGAGTGACTAGGGAAGGGTAATGGGGAAGAGATTTTAGGAGATTCAAGGCATAGAGAGATGAAGATAAGATGGAGGGGGAGGGGGGTTAGAGTGGGGGAGAGGGGTAAGTTTTGAATATTTTATTTATTATTTTATTAATTCCATAAAAACAAAAAATAGTTTTGATTCATATGACCCCTAATAATAATAAGTTTTTATGACTTAGAACCAAGTGTCCTTACATCAATTATGATGTCATTAATTGTGTATTTAACTGATAATTCGAATATAGACAATTTTACCATATATTACTATTCATATAAAATATAGGATTATCAGGAAAATCAAAAAACATCACCCCTTTAATTTTTCAACGCATAGAATTAAAAAATGACCTCCATATTTCAAAAATAATTTTAAAAATAACATTAATTTTATTTAAAAATAAAATCATATATAATTTAAAAACTATCAATTTTAAATGTATAATTAGTATTATATCTCATTGAATAATTAATTAATATCTCATTATCATACTACCTTATGAAAATAAAATAATATCATTATTTACTATTCATAAGGGTTATATTAATATTCATATTACTCTTCTTAATTGTATGTTACTATTCACCAAATATCATGTTTATTCTAACAGACTCCAAATGATTTGCTGATCACAAATCTAGATGACCATTTTTTATATTCAAAACGTTGTATAGGAAACGTTGTGTTTAAAAGCTATATTAAAAAATGATATTTTTTTCAAAACCATTGGGTATAACATTCTCCCCTCCTTACAAAAATTTCATCCTTGAAATTCAACAAATTTTACTGAAAAATATTTGGGTATTTCTTCAACATAACCTCCTCCAGATCCCAGGTTTCTTCCTCTATCATAAGTTTCCTCCAATGAACCATTACCAGATAACTCGTTCGATTTCACAATAATTGTTCTCTGGTATCAAGAATCTTGATCTGCTCTTTACAATAAGATAGATCGGGCTCATGTTCTATTTCATCAACGGTGAGTAAATGTGTTAGGTCTGGCATGTCATTCCATAAAATTGACACGTGGAACACACTTTAAACATTGAAGAAACATGGTGGCATTTCCAAATGGTACACTAAAACTCCAATTGGGTCTAAAATTTCAAATTGTTTGATGAACCTGGGACTTAATTTTACCTTCTAACTGAATCCTATAAAACCCTTCCATGGTGATACCTTTAATAAAAAAAATATTCAGACATGAAATCCCAAATCCTTCATTTGGTTATCAATATAGATCTTTTGGCTAAATTGAGCTATTTTGAAATGGGTTCGAATACTTTTCCCCTTTTCCATTGTTTCCTCAACATGTTTGTGGCCTACTATCATTCATTAACCAAAATCATCCCAGCATGTTGGGGAACAAAATCAGTTTCCATATAACACTTTATATGGAGCCATATGAATACGATAATGGATGCTATTTATATAGGAAAAGTATACTAGAGGTAAATACGAATCCAATTTACCATGAAATCCAATTGAACAATACCTCAACAAAAATTCCAATTTTATAATAGTCCTTTCTGATTCTCCATCAGTTTTTTGTGAGGTAGGCGGTGCTCAAACAATGATCAATATCTAGGGCCTTATGAATACTTTTCTATAATTGTGATGTAAAATATGGATCATGATCATAAAAAATTGAAAATGGTACACCATTAAGTCTTACAACTTCATTAATAAATCATCTTGCTAAATGTTCTAGTCGTAAATATTCTCTTACAGTAAGAAAATGTGATGATTTTGTATGATAATCAACAATGACCCATATCAAATCATTCTTTCAAGAACGCTTTGGTAGCCCCATGACAATGTCCATTATAATATCAGAAAATTTCCACACTATAATAGGAAGTGGTTGCATGACTCCACCATGATGTTGTCTTCCATCCATCACATGTTTACAAACCAAATGTCTAATCACGTATTCAATAATATCCCCCTTCATGTTTTCTGACAAAAAGTGTTCCTTTAGATATCTATACATCATTGTGCTACCAGGATGTATATTTAAATTATAGTTTTGAGCATCATCCAATAGTTCCGTTTTTAGCTCAGGAATAGTAGGAATACAAATCCCCTTTCTGAATTTCAAAATTCCTCCTTCATAAACAAAGTCAATCAACATCAATTTATTTAATACATTAATTTTCTATTGAATCTCCTCATCATCAGCGTGAGAACATTATATAATTTTCTCAAAAGAAGGCATGGACACCATTTTATAAAGTAGTGATGTGTTACCTTCCTTTATAATTCCCATATTCAACTTTACTATAATCATAAACAATGGATCCCTTTTAACTCTCATCTTATTTATAATTCTGTGGTCCATTCTAATCAATGTGTATTCCACCTTGTTTGTCTTCCCTGAATGGTATTATGTTGTGAAATCAAAATCCTTGATTAGATCAATCCATCTCCTTTGTCTCAAGATGATTTCTTACTTTGAGAAGATATATTTCAAACTCCTCTGATCTACAAATTTCTCAAATTTTTTCCTTTGATTTAATGCATCCAAATCATCAAAGTAAAAATTACCACTTCTAACTCAAGATCATGAGTTGGTTAGTTTTGTTCATTAATTATTACCTTCCAATATTCTTAGGCAATCACACTATAATTTTCATAAGGTCACAACCATGTCCATTATTTGATGCATCACTAATGATCACAAATTCATCATTCCCTGATGGTAGAGTCATGCATGGAGTATTCACTATTCTTCACTTCTATTATTTAAAACATTATTCACATTCCTTTTTCCATTTTAACATGACACCATTTCATTTATGCTTGGTCATTGGGTTGGCTAAATAGGAGATGTTATGAATGAAACACTGATAATAGCTTGGTATACCAATATAACTATGTACCTCAGTTAGGTGCGTTGGAAAAGCCCATTATTGCACTACTTTTTTCTTCATAAGATCTATAGATACTACATCCTTAGAGATAATGTTACCTATAATGGAAAATAATTAGATCCAAATATAAAACTTTCTAAATGTCTTATATAATTCATTTCTTCCCTGTGTCTTAAAAATAATTAAAAATTGATTATCATGTTCTTCGTAGAATTTAGACTATACCGGGATATCATTAATAAACACCACCACAAAGTCCAAAAGACACTCCTTGAAAACTATATTCATTAGATCCATGAAAGAAATGGTGCATTAGATTGTCCAAATGGAGTTACTTTAAACTCGTAATGACCATACTTGGTTCAGAATATTTTTTTTGGAATATCATCCTTCCTCACAAACAACTGATGATATCTAGATCGAATATAAATTTTCGAAGTATATTGTGCTCTAGGAAGTTGATCAAATAAATCCAAATTTTTAGGAAGGGAATACTTGTTCTTTATTTTTATAGAATTGATCTCCTAGTAGACAATGCACAACAACATAGAACCATATTTCTTCTTAATTAAAATATTAGGGACTCCTCCTAGAGAAAAACTATGGCAAATAAAACCAGTATCACTCAATTAATATAGGTTTTTCATTAGTTCCACTAACTCCAATGTGTCTATTCTATAAGGGGTCTTTGATAAGGTACATGATCTAGGAATCAATTCAATAGACAACTCAATTTCCTGCTCAATAAAATGTCTAGGTTAATCCTCTATAAATACATCAATTTATTCTTGTACAACATGTACAACTTGAATTTGAAAATTCTTTTCTTCACAAATTGTAATTACATTCCATTTCTCCCCAATGATTTCATTCAATAGATCAACTGGGGGAGGAACTTGATGGGAATCAAATGTTGAGGTTTTTTCACTAAAGATAAGGGATTCTACACCATTCTCAAAAATGATAAAATCATTATTCTTGCATTAGATCTTCAAATCATAATTTTATAGCCAATTCATATTGATAATTATATCAAAGTCACTCATTGGTATGATTATAAGGTTAGAAACTAATGAACTTTTATGTGTCATGAGGGGGAATAATTGACATGCATTCGTTGCAATGATACATCCACTTTTAGTTTTGACTAATTACTCCTTCATTAAATAAAGTTGGACATATCTTATTTTCATGGAAAACTCGGATGATACAAATCAATGTGACTATCCAGAATCTAATAAAGCATTGGCTAATTTTGATGAAATGATAAATGTACCTTCAACCACATCATTAGGAACATTAATATCCATAGTTTTTATCTTATAATCTTGTCCCTGCTTCTTAGGTATTTTTTGTGGTATTTTTTCTAGACTCTTATGAAAGTCATGTGTATAATGTCTAATCTACATGCAATTGTAGAACTAAACATTATTATCTTCCTTTTCCCCTTAAAATCTCCAACAATAGAGAATTTATGTCTATATTTTTGGAATACACTTTTTCCCTTTTAAGAAGGAATTTGGGGGTTTCTTTCCAAAATTATCAACGGATGGAAATTCTACTCTTACCTTCTACAATGTTTTCTTTATTTACTTTTTAAATATTCTCAGTAGACCACTTCTTCCATTGCTTTCCCTTATAGTCATAAGACTGGGGAAAAAATTCTGTCTTTATAGCACATGAAACTATATCTTAATATGATGAGAGACTCTGGGAGATCATAACCCACCAAAATAACGGATTTAGTCCATCAAAAAATCATTCAATCCTACTCCTCAGATTTAGTATGTAGTCCACATAATGCCTTTCTTACCATGTGAAGTTAGATTCATCCTTTGAAACATTTTCATCTACCTTTTTCTACAATTTTAAAAAAATCTTTTCCATAGCTTCTCATTATTCATGAGGAAAGTATTCCTCTAGTAATGTTTTCTTAATGTCCCTCCATTCTACCTCTTCTATGTATTCATCGTCCTTTGTGTTTGGATTATTGACCACTACTGATCAGCATCTCCTGATCGACTATATACTTCCATGATGACCTTTTCTCTTTTTTACACCCTAAACCATGAAATATATTCTCTAGAGAACTATTCAACTATTCAACAAAAATGTGTTTGTAGTCCCATTTGATGATGGAGGTTGTTATAACATAAAATGATCTAACATAGAACCTTTACATGGTGGATATAGATGCTATATATGTGTAAGATTATTATTAATAACCTGAGTAAGTTGTCCTAGTATTGATTTATGTTTCTCATCACAAGTTATAAGAATAGATCCAACATCATTATCTTGCATAAGAGGGAAATACCTATAGGGGGCACATGTGTTCGTACGGTTTCAATTCCTTCCATTAGTATCCATTTGAAAATACTGGAATGCACTATATTTGGGTCTGAATCATAATGTATAATATTAAAATAACAAAATTCATAGCATAAAATGAGATCTGATGCATGGGTTTTCCCATAATAACAAAAATGGTTTCATTGAGGAAAATTTTACATTGAAATCCATCATAATGGATTGTAAAAAATGTCAGTTAACCTCAGCATATCCCCCTCGAGTGTCAATAACAAGAGTGCAGTAAGGCCTGTTGTCATGTACCAGGATACCCTGGTTCATGCCCGAAACACCTTGTTAGAGCAATCTCTACATGGCACATTTGTACCATATCCACTTATACCTATTAGTATCCAAACATGGATGTATTTTCTTTAATGATACACATTATATATTCCATACCAAAATACTAGGACATTCTTGTATGTTTTTTCACAAATACTATAATAGGGATTTGTTCCCTAATCTACCTTTTCTAAATCTAGATTCCATGTTTTTTATTAAAGTACCTTTGATACCTACTGTAAGGACCCAACCCTAGTTGCCCAGAGTCATTGAGTTATTTGATTACATTGGCATATAATCATGGAACAAGAATCCCATAGAACTGAGTAGTTTAGTATTATTGGAAACAATATATATACATATGTTCAACATTACAATTTGAAAATAAATACAACATAGAAACTCCTTAGACAACATCCATAACTCCTAGTTTTTTTCAGCATGTCATTCATAATAAACATATTCATGTCTTGAAAAAATGGAACATAAGAAATGGGGGAGCTCAAACACAATGTAAGATTAAGAAATACAGTGTAAGATCACATTATCATTAGACATGGTGAATAATATAAAACACTTGCCTTCTAGAAATAAAATAGAACATAATATGGAAGAAATATGAGCTGAGTAATTATTGTAATAGTATAACGTAGTCATGGTTATTATTCTCGTGAAATAAAAACATGATTCATAAATAATATTTTAATAATAAGTTTATGAATAATGTGGGACAACATAACCATAATTTCAAGGCTTCGTTCGAAGACCATAAATAATGATTTTTTCAAGGCCGTGTTCCAAGACCTTAGTTTGACTCACAAGACCTAATGATACACCAAGGTGTTGTAACATGCCCCAAATGACATTTTCTATTTCTAATGAATTCCTCATTATAATGAGGATAAATATAAAAAACATATACATAATTATTTAATCAAATATATGAAATTTAAATAACATTTCCCAAACATTAAGAATAAACACTAACTATTCAGAGTAAATTGGTTAATGATTTTATGTTAGTACATCCATAGAAAAAAAATCATAAACCATTAAATGAAATATGTCAGCTGATACCATGAAATATTAATCCCAATTATAAATAATAATCAACATTAGTGTCAAAATAGATGAAGATACTCTTATAAAGTCTTCAATTAATTCTTGAGATAAATACACTTTTACATTGCAATGAAGAGTTCTTTTGAAAAAATATTCTTATAAAATTAGAATTGTTGTAAATTAGTATTTTAATAACAATATGAGTAATTTTATAATGAAAATAATTTACAAAAATATTTTATAAGGTTCCCTTGAAAATGGGTTACAGTTTGATAAATTTCATCGGATCGGGCTTGTATTATGGAAATAATTTTGAAAGATTCCTTTAAAAAAATTTATCTGTGCACAAAATAAAGAAGGGTTATGGTTGGTAAATATATATAGAATACACACACATAATTTATAGTGAGAACATAAAAATATATAATAATTTCATTGAGGTAATTAGACAATCATAGTAACCGGAATGAAAATGGGGCTTCTGGTGGAAAACCATTACCTTAAGTATGAATGGGTTCTCCTATTGAACATAATGTCATGGAATATGAAATTATACTCAATAATAACTTAATTAAGAACCTATTAGAAATTTAATTAGTTTATCATAATTGTTTTTAGTTCATTTATTATGTTTTCGATAAGATATAATATCGAATTTCAACGTTCTAGAGTGTTCATTTTGTTGATTTTCAAAACTGATTCAGTTGTTTTTAAGCAATGAAGATCATGTGCGATGGTTGTAAATCTACAGATTTGAAGTTATATATTATTTATGATCATATATAAATTTTAATGTTCCTTTATGTTACTTGGTTACATATAATGTTGATGAATCATTAGATAACAACCAATTCAATTATTTGGCAGTATTTGGATTATTATGAACTAGTTTGTCCTAAAAATTAATAATATGTTCATATACTATATAAGGAATATTAATTAGGTTATAATAAAGTTATTATATTCTTGATCAACCATAAAAACTATTTCATCGGCAGCAGTGAAGGATAAATCAAAGAATGAAACATCGTCATCCACAATAGTTAGAAATTGGAACCTCATGGCTGTTCATTTCATTTACCAAAATAAAAGGGAGAAAGTATGAATATTTATGATGGTTATTCAATTACCATTATAAAATTCTAGTATATTGATGATACTAGAGATGTAATGGTCAGTTGGATAGAGGATATGAGGTGATCTTACCCAAATATATTAAATGGATATGAAACTATATAAAAAAAGATGGGTTCTTTACCTCCTGAAATAACCTCATTGAGGACATCCTTAGGTGAAGGTGTTTTGGTCTTTTGGAAAGACCATGGGCATCATGGACGTGGTATGTGACTTGGGAAGGGTATTTGGGGTGATAATTGAGGTCATTAAAGGATTATACGAGTGCAGAGAAGAGGGAGTGATGGGGGTTATTGTGGAAGAAAGGGGAAATTTTTGAATGCTTTATTTATTATTATTTTATTTATATAAATACAACAAATAATTTTGTTTCGTGTGATCCTTAATAATAATAAGTGCATTTTAGTTATAAAAAAGTGGCCTCATATGACTTATTATAACATAAATAGTATATTTAACTGATAATTTGAATATACACTATTTTATGGTATTTCACTATTCATCAAAATTTGAAGACTTTCATAACAATCCAAAAACATCACCCCTAAAATTTTTCTACCTGCATAATTAATAAATGAAATACATTTTTTAAAAATAATTTTCTAAATATTATTATTTAAATTTTTAAATAAAATCATACTTAATCTAATAAATAACTATTTTAAAGGTATAATTAATATTATATCACATAGAAAATTTAATGATGATCTCATTATCATATTACCTTATGATAATTAAAAAAACCATTATTTACTATTCAAAAGGATAATATTAGTATTCAAATTACTATACATAATGGTATGTTACTATTCAAAAAAACCAAATTTGTTCTATGAAACTCCATATGACGTGTTGAACACAACACTAGATGAATGTTTTTAAACATTCAAAACATAATAGAGCAATTGTTTCATTTAATTTATAATTTATAAAATGAATTTATTTTGAAGACATTGGGGTTTTACATAGAATGCCTAAAGTTGTGTAATGAAGTGAGGGAGGCGGTTCCCTTTTATAATTGAGGTTATTGGGAATTTTTTATTTTATAAAAATATTCACCTATATGAAATTCATCATTAACAAAATTTCCAACAAAAGAAATGGGATTTTATGAGAAGGTTTTATAGTGTCTAAATCCCATAATCATATAGAAATTAGACATGTCTTGTTTTAATATGAACCTTATAATTATTATTAACCCATTAATTATCAATTTTAATTTTAAATATGTCAATAAATTTTTAAATAATTAAGGTTTATAATTTTTACTTATAATGTCTATATTATCTCATAAATCGCAATGAAATGAAATTATAGACCTTATATGTAACATCTCAAAAAAAAAAATAATAAAAAATTTTATTTTGATAGTGTATAACCTATAAAGGAATTTTGGAATATTTAATATTTTAAATAAATAAATTATATTGTATATCATTAAATTCAGGAAATGTTGTGAGATATTGCACCACACATATGAACAACATTATTCGATATCATGTGTTACTTGCAATAACTAGTTTTATCGAAAATAAATATTATAATAATAATATTCATACCTATAATAATAAATAACCTAGACATTAAATTTCCATTTATTAATATTATTGTCCATATTATGAAAATATAATGTTTATAAAAATATTAAATGGATTCTTATATTACCAATTTGTTAGAATTGAATATAATGACCAATTGAATATATTGTAAATATTTTTTATGCACACAAGGGTGTTTTATTCTGCAAATCAAAATTATGTAAAATTATTAAGTGATATTAATGTAATATATGGTTTGAATTTTATGTATCTTGTCTAAAATAATATAATATATTCGGTAGGTATAAGAAAATAAAACACCCCATTTTACACAGAAACCCCTATATTATCATAAAGATAATTTTACTGCCATTTAATAATCATTTTTTTTAAATAAAATTTATTGATCTGTAATAAATTTGATATTTAATAATAATCTTAATTTTCTAAAATTAATGATAAAAAAATATTATAGAAATGTTTTATGTGGTTTTTGTGTGAGGTTTTATTTATTATAGAATAGTAATAATTACTAAAAAAAATTTCCCAAACATTATTCTCATCTAATATATACATTAATAAAAATTGTAGTATTGATTGATTTTAACAATTATTTATTTATATTTTACAATAATTAATATAATTTTGGTTATTCGAATCAATATAACTTTTCAATTCTATATAAGAACATATGAACTATTGCATGTTTTACATTAACAGCCTACTTTGTTGTCCTATCAATATGATTAAATTTAAATTATTTTATACCACTTCTTAGATTTGAATTTTTGAAAATTGATACTGTATTTGGAATTATTTAAATTTATAATTGAAAATAATTTCAAAATTATTTTTTGGGGAAAAATATTAGTATGTTTAATTAACAAAATTAGAGCAATTAAGAGAAACATTTGAGTAACATTGGACTAAACATTAATCAAAATGCCCAAAAACACTAGGTAACAAGCCAAAATACCATTTTATATTCACATTTAAACAAAAATATTGATTTTATATAATTTGGGTCATTATTTTAGGGAAATATTGTAATTTAAACAACATTATAGTGTTTACCTATTTATATTTATTGGAATGCCACTCCTCAATTATAAAAAGGCACTCACCCCTCCCACATAATCACACATTCCAAGAACTTTTTGTAATCCCCATGGTTTTATAGATAAATTCTATGAAATTCATGAAATAATAATACTCTATAAAATACCATTTTGTTTTATGTATAATTTTATTAACTAGCTAATAATTATAATTTTATTTCTTTTATGATTTTAATTTCAATAAACGGACATCTATAGTTGCGATTAGAACGATTCTTGGAGTTTGATAGAACCAACATGATTTTTCTTAATAGTAACATACCCTTAGGAATAGTAAAATTAATAGTAGTATGAACATTACGTGGAAAAAATTATACTATTATTTTATTTTCTTTGGGTTATAAGATAATTATAACATGATTAATATTTAAAAGTGATATAAAATGCCTAATGGTTTTAAAATTATTATTATTTTAATAAAATTTTATTTTATTTAAAATTTAAATTATTTATATTTATAAAATTATTTTCACAAAAATAGTGTTAATTTTTTAATTATACTTGTTGAAAAATGGTTGGGGTAAATTTTTTGTATTTTTCTAATAGACTTGAATTTTTGGTGAATAGTGAAATACAATAATTTTCAAATTCTGATATATAGTTTAAATATTATGTCATAAATAATATGTGGGGTTTATTTTAACCCATTATCACTAATTCACATGTACATATTTCTATATGTTTTCGTGGAATAATCCCCATTTCTTTTCTGGAGTAAACATAATAAAATATTGAATAAAATTATGGAAAACCCCTCCTCTACTCCATTATTAATACCACAATCATCCACTCATTCTATCAGACCTCTAAAAAATTTATCATTTTCTAAATTCATTACAATCCCCTTCCCAATGTTCTTCCCTTTGTCCAAGACATTCTCGTTTCACCAATAAGACAAAACTAATGGCCTTGAGGAGGATCTCAAGGGGAAGTGATTAAGAAGTAAGAATTGTCTTTAATTTTCGTGTATTTTCGTATCAATTAATTTTCCCTTGTTATCCTCTCATATCCTGAAATTATCTAAGATGATTGAATGCTTTAGAATATTATGTATAATTTTTTTCATCTTTATAGAAAAATGAATCCTTGTTCTCACTCTCATCTTCATCTTATTGTAAAAATAAAAACACCATCTCTGATGTGTCAGTGTATCAAAATCATAGATGATGTGTTTTAAATTTACATTAAATCAATCAGAACTAGATATAAAATCATTTTAATGAATGAAACCGATTTTAATTTTTAATATATATTCTATTTTATGTTGTGGAGTTAACATATATACATAATATTATTTTATATAATGAAACTAGTTCATGATTATCGAAGAACCACCAAAAAATGATTTGAACTGCTATCAATAATTGTTTATCTATTAATTCATCCATATACCATATAACAAAAGTGATTAATGGAATAATCAAATCATATTCAAACCTATTATTAAAATTTATATCCACATATAATTTTTCTATTCCATTTTATAATAAAACTCATTACGAACTGACCATAGAAATAATGTTAAGTACACTCACGAAGCGATGGAAATAACAAAATAATATTTATTAATGGGTACAAATATGATATAAAATGATCATAAAAGGTGATATTGACATGAATATGATTCTATATGATATTAATGACACTTTGTTCCATTATAATAGTGGTTTAAGAAGGTTATAAGTCATACAAACCCAAGGTAAAGATATTCATAACTCAATTTCCCTTTTTGTGTTAACATTAAACTTCCTTAGTAATGTGTTATTAATATTATACTGTTTAATTAATTTAGAATATATTATGTTATATAATGTGTAGTTATTGTGAACAAACATATTCCTTTTTTCTATTTCCTTCTCATATTAATTATATGTTATTTGCAAGGATCTTTTCGTATAAAATCGTCTTTTAAATTTATAGTTTTAAAAAATTAAATGTTATTGTTTTTATGAAAATTTTTCTATTTAATGATTATTTTATGGTTCTCAAGAAATTTTTATGATGATTTGTGGGACCTATATCTTCCACCAATGCATTGGTTATTTGTATGTTGGAGATCTTCTATATGGTTATTCCAACTGTAATTGTGATGGTTACACCATAATGTAGTTGTAAGGGTTACATTGTAATGAAGTTGTGAGGGTTAAAAATCTATGGGAATCCACAAGGCTTAAAAAATTAATTATGTAATTACCCAAGACACCCAACTTCTATATTTATGTTTTCTATGATTTAGGGAAATATCAAAATTTTAAAGTATGTAGGTGATTCTTTTTGGGTGGGAAGTATGTCTTTTTCAAAATGAGTTCATATGTTTATAAGTATTCATGGAATAATATTTTCCACCGTAGCTTTATATCCCTTAAAGATATTTGTTCCTCATCCCATGTTTCAAATTTTTTTCTAAGGTATTAAGGACATGTAATAGAAAAGAAGAATCTAATATGAATGTTGAGAAGAATTTTCATGAAATTATATCTCGTTTTATTAAAATCATTTTTTATGAATCAAATGTATAAAATTTCAGTTGTACCAAAATCTTATTAGTGTGGGATGATATGAATGATTTAGGTCCTAAAATTATAAAACTCTAAACTAAAAAAACTTTTGTAATGCAAATAAGTTAAATCTTGTTGAATTAATTAGATTACGTAATGATTAATGTAGTGTCCTTATAGTAGGTATCATAGAATGGTTCAGATGACAATCGGAGTTAGTATGATGTTAATAGAATTATATAAATTATTTTTACCTTATTTTTATGCTGAAATGATATATAATTAATTATTATCATGTTGTTTCATCTATAATATGTCTTTTCAGAATGGGTTTTCTTATGAGAAACAAGGAACATGATGTTGGAAGGAACAAATATGCTGATCCCATTCCAAATATGAAATTAGGAATAGTGGGAATTGGAATTGAGCAAATTGGGAATGTGATGGATCATCTATCATAGGCATTAAATGGAGGGGGGATCCATGAAATCTAATTGACAATGCTAACACAAAGGAACATGAGGATAGTAAAACATTTTATTATGAAATAACCACCTAATTTCAGTGTATACTTTGACCCAATAAAGGCTGAAGTATGGATTAAATACTTTGAAAATATATTTCTTGTTAAGGGACATTAAAATAGTAAAAAGGTGATTCTTTTTTATTTTTCATTTTATAGTGAATCTGATTAATGTGGGTCAATGATCAAGAATATCAGGGACAGGGAGGATATTTATGCCTTAGAGATGAATGAATTTAAAATTATTTTCTATGAAAAATATTTTCTAATGTTGGTTTGACATATTATAGCGAATAAATTTCTTGAATTGAAGAAAAATTATGAATATTAAGTCGTTGTGTATAACGAAAACTTCACCAGACTAGAGTGGTTTTCTCAAAATATTATTCTAGATCTTCATAGAAACATAATCCATTTTTTACTTAGGATTCGATGTAATATATCAAAGGGAATTTGATTTACATGAGTTTGAAAGTTATGAGAACATATCTGATGTGCTTATAGGGTAGACATATTGTTTTCAGATGACCATTTGTAGCTTGACAAGAAACAGAATAAGAGGTCTTTATGGAATGAAATGGAAAAGAATCAATGAAATAAATATGATGGTATAAATAATCAATTTTCATATTGTGAAAAAATATGGTAAAAAGAACCCTAGAAAATGCCTTACCAAATCTGGGAATTGGTGGTATGTTTGAACATATGGCCGATGATTATAATGAAATGATTATAATATTAGTCCTAATAAGAAAACTATAATTTTTTTTAAATTTGTTGACATATATCATTATGAAAATAACTACCCAAAGAATGATTCGAATGATGAAAGGAAACCAAATTATATGAAAAAATGTGTTTTGAGATCCTTTTCCACTATGTCGGTAGATGTTGGGACATCAAATGAAGTGGTATCAGGTATCTTTTTTGTTTACTCGTATTTTTAAGGAACTGTATGATATGGGGTCTACACATTCCATTTTTATTAGTATAGTTTTCTGTTGTTCTATTTTTGGATTGTCTTTCTATTTATGATGTTATGATTGATTATAGAGCTAAATAAATTTATTTCGGAATGGGTTTCAGTTTTTATACAATAATGATCCCATAAAAATTAAAATATATCAGGATGATGGAAAAATGTTGACAGTTAAAAATTAATGTTATCTTGCTCATATTGATGAAAATAAGTGAACTGTTCATATTTATGATGTGATAGTTGGAAATAAATATCATAATGTATTTTTTTTGATGAGTTAACTAGTGTTATACTTGATTGGGAAGTTTAATTTACTATTGAATTGGTACCAGATGCTAATCCATTTTCAAAACAGCCTTATCAAATGGATGAAATGGAACTTTTAGAGTTGAAAAAACTGCTGCATGAATTATTAGATAAAGGATTCATTCGACCCATCACAAAACCATAGGGTGATCTAATTTTTTTAATATAATGATTAGTAAATGACACCATTAATTGATTATAAATCCTTGGATAACATCATTGAAAAAAGTATTATATTCCTCATGTGGGAGATTTGATTGATAAGCTCTAGATAGCACAATATTTTTTGAAGGTAGACCATAGGTCAGGGTACCATAAATTGAATATAATGGAATAATAAGTACTAATGACTAAATTTCATATTAGATATGGTAATTATGTGATTGTAGTTATGAAATTTGAGTTAACTAATGCACCTTTTGTACTCATGGATCTTACAAATATAATATTTCATCTATTAATGGATAACATTGTGGTAATTTTTATTTGTGAAATTTTGCCATACACATGACTTATTTTAATGGTATTTTTCATCTACATTTTTATATTTTCTTTGTTTGTAGGTTTTTTCCATGAATATTTGGAGAAAGGGTGGTTACCTCAATAATTATACAAGATTATAATCCCATATATAGATTTAAAAACAATTGTTTTCTATTAAACTAAATTTTTTTAAAGAAATATTTCCCCATTACACTTCCCACATGGGATTTATTACCTATTAAAACAACCATATCCATTTGAACCCCTATGTAACACATAATACCTATGGTTTTGGATGATTTATTTAGGAATTGGGCCATAACAATATAAAATTTCTTGTGTTAAAAAATTTATTTCTATTATATCTCATTAATATTTTAATATTGTTTGGTCATTTCACAACTTATTCAAGCCCAAAAACATATATTCACCACCATGTTCTATTTTCCCACTTTTTCACTCGTCTTCATATCAGGTTATGTAAAATTTCCTCAAGGTTTCTCAAATCATCCCAATATGAAAATAGAGCTTGTATCATTCGTAAATCTTTCTATTTTTTACTATTTTCCCCCATTTCAGTCCCCACACGACCCAATCATCTTTTTTTGATCCTCCCATAAATTTTTTTTCTACTTTTAGATTCATCTTTTTTTTATTTGGGGATATTTCATTAATATCTCTCATGTAAATGAGTTTTCCTTCTCAGTATATTCCATTTCCTTACGGTTTCTCACACTTTTCATAAAGCTCCAAATGTCCAGATGCTAGGTATTTGTACCTATGGGTTGTTTTTATGTTTCTTGGACTTGAAATATGGTTTTAGTTTTGTATTCATTCCCTTGTGTTGCGGTGATGGTTTGATTGAAGTTTCAAACATTTATTTGATGGGTTTAACAAATTTGGTAGGTTATTCAATGTGAAAGCATCCCTTAATTAGTTAGATTATCTTGATTTATATTTTAATAATATTCACCTCAATTTTATTTGGTGAAGAAAATAATTTTGGTAGAATTGGTTAAGTGGTTGATTTTAAAGAGGTATTTACTGTAAAAATGATTATTTTTGTGTGTCTTCCAAGTTGAATCAATTAATATTGTATTACAGTTAATGAAATGATTTTATTATACTTTTTCGTGATGCCAATTCTAGTTTGGAGTCATGATGGTATGCATTTAGTTTCATAATACAGGTTTTAGATGAAATATATGTGCACAACAAGGTTGTACTTCTTGATATTTTTAATGAAATTATTAAAGTGTTTATTGAAATACACAAAGTGTGAAAACCATGTTTAGCTACTATTTTTATTGGGTATTACAAGAACTGATGTTTATGATAAAATGAAATTTGATAGCATGTGGAAAATATTTGAGCACATAGATAGAAACCCGGGTATCTCGGTGGATGTATATATACTAGTATGCTATTGATTCAGATGGTTCTATCCATATTTCACATAGCATGTTAGACAATGAAAAAACTATCAAAAATATAATGGACAAAATTGGGGACCACAAGGTTGTTTATATATTCACTACTAGTTGGTCGTTCTTGAGAATGGATATTTTCATGGTTTCTTTCACACCATGATACGAGGTACATGGGGATCACATTTAACTAGTGCCTAGGGGAGTTGACATTTTTAATTGTTGTCAACTACTTGGTATTCCAATTACGACTATGGTGTGTTTGGATTGAAAATTAGGTAGATTTCATGTTTTATTTAAAATTTTTCATTCATTAATTGGACCCCTTGAAAACCATTTTCATTATAAGGTTACTTTCTTTTGAAATTTTTATTAACATTTCATGTTATAAAAACTAGTATGCTTTTTATCTTCAGATGTTTTTCACAAGGAATCTGTTTGGGTGGTCACTTATTTTCCATAGGATCACATCCTACTTTCACCTTTGGGTGTAAGTAGACATGAATTTTTTTACATAGGTAATATGGCGTTTTGGGTTGTTAGTTGCTTTCGTGGTGTGGTGTTGTGGAGATGGCACATGGGTGATAACCCTTAATTATTTGGTGGTCCTTAGGATATTTTTCCTGCTACATTTTTTGTAGATCCGCACTTCTTATTTCTTGTCTAAAAGATTTAATTCAGTTGTAAATTTTACATATGGTTGGTTTGACCTGAATTTTCATATTGTGTTGATTATTTATTATTAGTTGTTTTACATATCCTAACTCTAGTATATTATTCTCAAACCACTATTTATAATACTCAGGAACTTGTTCCTCCCCCTGAGAATAGGTAACACCCTTTGGGACTTGCCATAGGCCAGGTCGAGTGCAGGTATCAAAGGCTACCAGATCTAGTTTGTGAAAATGGTTTTAGAGGGAGGTTTACCTTTTGGGTATATTATTATATTGTGGTGAGTATGTTTAGATAGGAGCTAGGACTATCATGTCATTTATTTTTTGTTACTAGTTGGTTTCTTGTCCATTTCCTCTCATAATTATCCGTGTTTCACCATGTCATGTTGGTATTTTTTATTTGACTTCTCTTCCAGGAGGGACTTGTTGGCTACAGACTGCACGTAGACATTATGTGGGAGTGAAGTGTTTGTTTATTTCTTTATTAGGATGTGTATGACTTATTTATATGTAATTTAATTGATGAAATTTTTCATAACTTTTTTTCAGATGATTTATTTTTTCACTTTCGCCTTGTGTAGAAACATGCCTCCTTGTAAAGCTCCCATCGACCCATAGGAGGACACTGAATAGAGTTCTCCATCACCGATTGATCACAATATTATAGAATCTATGGTGTGGGATCTCTAATCCCCGAGAGAGGGAGTATATCCCTCTATTAATCAATCGAGTTATGAGGTGTCTTGTCTTAATAATGAAAAATCCCATGAATTCATAAAAATCCTGACTCGTACTATATAAGGTATCCCATAACCCCAAGAAGCAATGAAGTTAATTGAGAAGATCAAGAACATGTTTGAGTTTCCGAATGCAGTTGAGGAGGTTAGGATGAAGTGGGCCTCTTTTATGTTAAAGGGTCCCAACCATAGGTGGCGGGAATCAGTTCTTCATGCTGGGATTCACAAACAAATGTTCGAGAAGGACTGCAAGCATACCTTCCACAACCAGTACTTCCAAGAAATGTTCATATATTCTAAATGTCGATAGTTTATGGAGATGGCTCTGGGTGAAATTTCATTGTTCGATTATGCTACCTGTTTTTCTAAGCTCGTCCGGTATGCTCTGGAAATGGTCTCTAATTGTAAGATTAAGGGTCAAAAGATTGAGGGGGGTTGGTGGATAGAGATCTATTCCCAGGACTCCTTGATCAAGTTTAATAATTATACCGAGGTGGTTTATCGGGCTTGTATGGTAGAGATTGACCGCAAGTGGAGTAATAGTTTCTCTGGAGCGGTGTTTGTGATGGGTATTGTAAATTCTTTTGAGATGAAAATGATGCGAGAAGATCAGGGAAATAAGGGAGATGGTATTTCGGGCCATACTTCTAGACATTTTTCATCAATGTCTTCTGATGCATAGTCTGTTCTGTGCCAACAGTGTGTGATGCCATGGCACAACCGACCAAAGTGAACTTATCTTCTGAAGCTCTATTATCATTTTAGAGGTATGGGACACTTGAAATGTTTTTGTAGGATGGTACATGCACTCATTATTGGGGTAGTATTAGTGTATTTTGGGGGAGTGAAAGCCCAGTCAGAGAAATCGAGGATATGTGGATCTTGGTTTAGTAGCCATGGAGGTAAGACCATATTGTCTTCTAGAGAGAGACATTTTTTTGTAGAGCCACATGTTTTTGTCTATTCGTAGGAATATAGTAGATATATTCATGCGGTGGAGCTGGAACCTATGGGATTAGATGCAGGGCATTCGATAGGTTGAAGTTTGTCCTTGATTGCATCTTCAAAAGTTGGTGTTCCATTCGACAGTAATGATTATTTTTCAATTATCTATACCCCTTTTGTGAGGACACTGAATTTTCCAACTTATTTTTTATTCATTGCAACATAGTTACTGATGTTGTTGGGTATGAAGGAGTAGGGTCTCAGATGATCATCGTGTCCACTTACTATGTCTAGGGTAGAGATGGAGTGAGACCTCTTGGTAATTTATATACATCATTTTTAAATAATCCTATACATGGATTGGTTAGTGTACTTTAAAGTGCACATTGAATACTATTGGAATGGAGTGAGTTTCATGGAACCTAAAGGTACTCCTGAGGTTTTTCATGGGGAATGAGATTCTCGGTCTGGTAATACCTGTTGTCCAATCCCAATGTTGTCAAATCCTTCCTTCAGGTTGTCGTCACTCGTGCTAGGGACGATGTTCATGCTCATGAGGGGGGTTACCTTCTTCTATTTGATGAGTTTCTAGAGTTATTCATGATGATTTTTTTGGCATTCCCTTAGAGTGGTACATGGTGTTCTCAGTCGATTTGGATCCTAAAAAAAGTCGATATCTTCTCCTTTGTGTTGTATGGCCCCCACTAAGCTGAGGGAATTAATGATACTGGTAGATGATTAAGAATCTAAACTATTTATTCACTCGGGAATATCTCCTTTATATACCCCTATACTTTTTTTTGAAGAAGGATGATGGATCCATCTATTGAGTATGGACTACCAGAAGCTGGACAAGGTAACAATCAAAAAAAATATCCTTTCCCTAAAAAAATGACATGTTTCATCAAGTGAAAGGTGTTATCTGGTTCTCTATGATATAATTGTCTTCGGGTTACCACCAACTCAATGTGAAGGATGCATATTTCCCAAAGAAATCATTCCGAAGTAGTTATGTCCACATTGTGTACTTGTTAAAGCCTTTCAGGTTGACCAATGCTCATGCGGTCAATATGGAACACAAGAATAGGGATTTCCAATAGTATCTGGAGTATTTTATCATGTAATTCATGGGAGACATCCTATCCAACTATGGATATATGGAGAGTCATGTACATCATTTACATATCATTTTTGGCACTTTGCGGGATCACTGCCATTATAAAAAGTTACCTAAGGAAACCATCAGGATTACAGAGGTGATATATTTAGGGCATGTAATCTCAGAGAAGGGTGTTTTAGTGGATCCTAAGAAGATCGTTGTAGTGATATTCGGAGAGGATCTGATGAAAGTGTTTGAGATTAGGTCTTCAATCAGTATGGCAGGATAATACAGGTGGATTGTTCGAGATTTCTCTTAGCATGCTTCCCCCATGACCACACTCAACTGAAAGAGGGTGGTGTTTTTTATGGCCTAGAATATTAGGCATCAATTTAGTAGGTGAATTGGTGGTTTACTACCACCACCGTGTTGATCATTGTATAATATGGGAAGGTATATGTGGTGTATTGTGATGCTTACAGTAAGGTTTTTTGGTGCGTGATTATGCAATATAATCTTATTGTGGAATATGGATCCCACCAATGGAAACCACATGGAATGAATTACCTGACACACAACATTGAGCTAAAATCACTGATGCAAGCTATGAATACTGGTTGTCACTGCCTCTATGGAGAGAGGATTGTGGTATATTCTTATCACAAGAACATTTTCTACATCTTCTCACAAATGTATTTTAACTGAATGTAGTGTCATTTGATCGAGTACTTTATGGGGTTTGACATAGATATCTTTTACACCCTAGGGAAGGGTAATGTGGTGGAAGATTCCATGAACATATGAGTATCATAAAATTCATTGTGGAAGTCCAGTGATGATTGGACTCCAATGGGGATCTTTTCTCTGCTGCTTGTGGAGACCAAGGAGCACAGTGGAGGTGTTTTCCAGGAGAGTTTATAGTTGACCACTTCTCTTATGGATCAAGTTCAGCAGGAGTATCCTAGTGATGATATACTTCATCGGTCAAGGCCTTTTTATCATGGTGGGGAGATATATTCTAATTTTTCTTCATCCCATGAGGGTATATTCTGCATCAAGTGATTAGTTGTTGTTCTTTTGAATCTATGGAAGGTGGTGATGCAGTATAGACACAATTATTATTGTTATACCTAACATGGTGCCAAAAAATGTACTTTGATGTTCATCGCCATTTCGGATTTCCTTGAATCAGAGAAGACATAGCTGACTTCATAACTAGATGCTATATCTATCAGCATGTTAAAGTATATAATCCGAGGCCCTATGACTTTCTTCAACCGTTACCCATTCCTTCTTAGATGTGGTATTTTATCCATGTATTTCATAGTTTTCTTGAATTGTTCACATCAGGGAAATAATTATATCTGAGTGGTGATTGATAGTCTGAGAAAATACGCCAATTTCAATATGATCATAGATTTGAACAATGTGGATGAACATTATCGGTTGTATGTTAAGGATGTTCTAAGGATCAATTGTGTTATCTCAACCATAATTTTAGATTGGTGCCATCATTTTATGTCCTGGATTTTGAGTGGCCTTTTGAAGGTAATATGGTCCCAGATTAAGTTGAGTAAGGCCCAACACACACAAAAATAGATGCTCAGATGGAGTAGGCTAACTAGATTCTAGAAGAAATGAATCAGGAATGTGTTTTGGATATATGTGGTTAATGGGATTTCAAAATTTAATTATTATAGTATTCAAACAACAATATCTACCAATACTCAATTAATATGACACTATTAGATAAGCTTTATTATCATTCATGTCAATATCCTTTATGTTGGGTAGAGGTGGGTGATACCTTGCTGATGGGTTTGACTATTGTGCAAGATATGTCGAACATTTTTTTTTGTGGATTATACTTTTTTTATATCCAAAAGTGGAAATTCCTTTTATGCTGATTGGAGGCGTTGAGGATTAGAGATTTCTTGTGGGTGACTGGGTATTCTGGAATGTGGCACCTCTATTGGGTCCTTCTTGTCTTAGTAAGAAAGGGATGTTGACACCATGGTATGTGAAGAATTTTTAAATCATTGAAAGGATTGGTATGGTGACATAATAGTTAGATTTTCTCTATCAGTTGACATCGACCAATGATTTGTTCTACATCTCCCAACTGATGAAATACAATCTAGACCCATTCCAGGTTTTGTGTTGGGATGATATGGATTTGGAACGAGATCTATCTATGGTTTAGAGACCATTTTATAAGGTGTAATACTGTGAAAATATTATTTTATGGATGTATATTCTTCTATTTCAAGTCTTTTGGTAGTATACGATTGATGAGGACAAGACATAGGAGTGGAAGTATTGGGTCGAAGAGTTGTTTCCATCTGTATGTTTTAATTCGTCTTCTAGATGTCTTTTTGTGGGTGGAAATTTTTATATTGGGAAAAATGTAACATCAATGACTTATTTTAATGATATTTTTCAATTACTTATTATTATGGATTTGTATTTTGTGGTTTTCCCAGGCATTTTCGGAGAGAAGTGTAGTTTCTTCATGATTTTGTCCAAACTGTGATCTCATTTCCAGAATTAAAAGAAACTTTTTTCCCTTTTATGACACTATTTTTCAAACATTTTTCACCCATTTAACATCTCAATTGTCCCTCCCAGACCTATTAAAACCACCATATACATTTAGACCCCCTAGGTTTTGAAAATCATGCTGGATTTTAGTGATTTATTTGAAAATTGGTTCAAACTGTGAACCAATTTCTAGGTTTAAAAAATAACTTCTTTATGTTATATGACATTGATTTTTTAAAATTTATTGTTCATTACACCTCTTAATCGATCCCAAAAAACCTAGACACACCCTCATGTTGCATTTTCACTCATTGGAGATCATATTCATCCCAGATTATGGAGAATTTCCTCAAGGATTCTTATATCATCCAAATTTTCAAATAGAATTATTTTCTTGCATTAATGATTCATTTTTTAGGATTTTCTCCCAATTTAGTCCCTATTCTACCACCTCATCCTTATTCGAACATCACTTTCTATTTTGGCTCCTTGTGGATTCCATTATTTGGGCGTTTCAGTAGATTTTATTCAATGTGTCTCAAGTATAATAATTTCCATGGCAGTTCCTTCTATTTCATTATGGTTTCCACAAAATTTCTAGATGCTCCAAATTTCAAAGAGTTAGGTCTTTATAACTAGGTATTTTTTTGAGTTTCTTTCTCCAATAATGTCGTTATGGGTTCATTTTAACTCCCTTGTGGTTTGACGGTGGTGACACTGACATTTCACACCAGGATTTGATTGTCTTGACACATATCATAAGAGATTCCATGTGTAAGAATCCCTTTATGAGTTAGAGTATCTTTATTTTTATTATTATCATATTCCCCATCCATTTTATTGTGAAAAATTTGTTATTCATAGCATTGGATAAGTGGTAGATTCTAAAGTTGTATTTTTGTGCGTGAAATGATGTTTTTTTGTGTTCCATGTGGAATCAATTGGGTTTGTCATATGATTCTTGAAATGATTTTGTTAAATTTATTTAGTTCTTCAAATTATGGTATCATGTGATGGTGGTATGAATTTGGATTCAAAATAGGGGTTTTGTCTTGTTTTTATGTACAATTCATAGTTTTACAACTCGAAATTGTTTTATGAAGTTTTTGAAGGGGTTTTTGAATTACACAATAGGTGAAAAGCATTTTTAGATACTATTTAAATTGTATATGACCAGAACCGATTTTTTATATGAAAATGATATTTGATATCATGTGGACATTTCCTGAGCACAAATAGGGACATCCGGGTATCTAGGTGGGTGGATGAGTACTTGTATGCTAGTAATCCAGAGTGTTAGTGTCCCTATTTCACATAGCATGTTTGATATTTACAAGACTAATAATAACATAATAGTGATGATTGGTTACCTAAATATTATGGGTATATTAATTAATAATGGACCATTAAAGTGAACATATGTTGATATGGTTACTTTCACAATAATATAAGAGGTACCAAGGGCTCACAACTAAATAGTGCCTAGGGGTATTTTTGTGTTTTGTTCAAGTTGACTACATGCTATATTATTTTAAAATTTGATGTGTTTGGATGGAAAATTATATAGATTGAATGTTTTTTAATAGTATTAATTATTTAATGTACCCATTTGAAAAATATATTCATTTAATGTTTACATTCTTCGGAAATCATTGCTAACATTTCTTGTTATAGAAACCATAAATCATTATATTTTATGATGGTTATCACATTGATTCTGTTTGGGTGATCTCATTTTTATAACAACCTAATTACATCTTTGGATGTATTTAGACTTTATTATGATTGACATGGGTAAAGGAATGGCCATTGGAGATAGTTTTTCATGTTTTCAGTTGCATCTGTGGCCTAGTGTTGTGGAGACGGCTCATGGGTGATGACCCATTTTCATAGGGCAATCCTATTGCTATTTTTTACATACATTTGTATATTTTGTCCTCTTGTGTCTTGTATAAAACTTTTTAGTCTATTATTAATTTTAATTATGGCTTGGTTGGCATGAATTTTCATATTGTCTTTATTCTTTATTATTGGTGGTTTAATGTATCCTAACTCATGTAAATCATTCCCAAACCATTGTTTGTGATACCTAGGCTCTTTTCTCAGCCCGTTGGGATATGTAATTCTGTTTGGGCCCTTCCATGGGCCGGGTCATGTGTCGGCATTGAATGAAACCAAATCTCGTTTTTGACACATTATTTTATATTCTAGAAGTAGAGACATGATTAAAAATATCTAATGGTTGATTTGAAAAATTTAAAAGAAAATAAACTATCTAGATAATTTAATAGGTGTGATTTTTTTAAAAATTTTAATTCCTCTGTCATATTATATCCAAAGATGGAATAAATATTTATCCTACTTAAACAAATGATGTTGATGAATGGAAATCAACTACAAATATTACATTGATTTTTAGTTTTCTAGTATTGGTTTGTTATTTCTGGATGTTTTTTGAAAACCTTGAATGGCTATCTAGTACACTATTTAAGTAAACTCTAAAAGAAGTTAAATTCATAATGGAAGCAGAATGTTATGATTGTTTACAAAAATTAAAAATAATATTTGTGATTGATGTAGTTCAGACACATCCATAATTGAAATGTTCTTTTTTCATCTATAGTAATGATTCATTGAAGGGACATGGTTGTGTTCTGATGAATAATGATTGGGTGATTTCTTATTCTTCAAAACAACTAAAAACCTATGAGTTAAATTATCACAAAAATGATTTGGAATTAGAATCTATGGTATACGATTTAAAAAATTCAAGGAATCATCTATTCAAATCAAAATGTGAAATATTTATCCACTGTAAAAGAATGTGGTATATATTCTCTCAGATAGAATTAAACATGAGTCAGAGAAGATGGATTAAATTGATAAATTATTATGGTTTCATGATCCATTACCATTCAGGAAAAGAAAAAATGTGGTGGATGCCTTGAGTTAAAAAAACAACATAATTAACCATGTTACGTTTGAAACATGACCCCTTGATTCATAATTTCATGAATTTTGGAATTTAAGTTGATTTACTAATAAATCCCAATGTTTTTAGGTTTCAATTCATTAATCATAGTTAGATAGAATTCAGAAATCATATAAGGAAGATGGAGAGATATAGGAAGTTTTAGAATTGGTTAAATGGGTATGTATGTAGAATTTAACAATCATATATATTGTGTTTTTATGTTCGGAAGAAGATTATGTATACCTTGTGATTCCAAGTGATGAAATAATTGTTGTGTGAAAGTCATAGTTCTCCATTTTCAGTTCATACCTGTAGTACAAAAGAATATAGAGACAGTCTAGTGTATTACTGGCGGGATGGAATGAAAATGGATATTACAAATTTTATCGTGAAATGTTTGACATGTCAACATGTTTAAGAAGAGGTACCAATTATGAAGGGGAAGATCCACCCATTTCCAATTCCATATTGAAAATGGGAAAACATATCCATGGGAAACTTGGAGGGACTGTTAAAGACTTATCGATTTAATAATGTGATTTGGGTGATTGTTGATAGGATATCTGAGTATTCACATTTTTCCCAGTTCGGGATACTATGTATTTGGGCCAGATTTATCTTATATTCCATAAAGATGATGGTAGGATAAATGGTGTTCCACTTTCCATTGTATCTAACTGTAATACTTGGTTCACATATAACATCTTGAATGGCCTTTAGAAGTAAATGGGCACATGAAAAAATTTATGCACTACTTATCATATTAAATATGAAGAATGACTAGGAGAACTATTCAAACATTGGAAGATATTCTTCGATATAGTTCAATGCAATAACTGGGAAGTTTTTATTAAAATATTTCTTTAGTGGACATTTTATATAATCACAATTTTCATTCTATTATAATGATTGCACCATTTGAGGAATGGTATTAGAAGTGGGGTAGAACTCTATATTTTTATGATTAATTCAGGGAAAGGAAGTTGATCTGACCAGTTTTTGTAAAGGATGTTTATGAGAAAGTGGAGAAGATTCGGAAACACATGAGGACAACTAGTTATAGGTAGATATGTTATGCAGATAATCGGCGGAAATTTTTTTCTTTTGAGGAAGTTGGAGAGGATTTTATTAGAATCTCACCATGGAAAATTGATATATGTTTTTGTAAGAATGTGAATATTATTACCAGATTCATTGGACCTTACAGAAACCTATATAATTTTTGAATGGTTTCATACCAAGTAATTGTGCATACATGTTTATCTCAAGTAAGCATTGTATTTCCTTTTTAGATGTTGTTAAAGTATGTGGATGAATTGTCTCTTATTTTGAGCCTAAAAGAAGTTCGACTAGAAGAGAATAATTTGTATGACGATAAACCTATTCCTATTCATGATCATGGTGAAGAACTATTATGGAATATAGTAATCCATTACGTAAAGGATTTTCAGAGAACCCGCATGGTTGAAGAAGAATCATGGGAATATGAATATCCTATGAAGGAATGGTACCCTCACATTTTAATAATTAATTAATAATTCGAGGACATAATTTCCAAAAGGTGGGGAGAATGTAATACCCAATGGTTTTAAAAGTATATTTAATTAAATTCATGATACACTAAGTCTCAATGTAACAATATTTTTTTATGATGCTAGTTATAAACTAGTTGGTAATCAAAATTTTCACTCTTTTTTTTTGAATTTCGAAAAAAATATATCTTCGTTTGTGATCAGTGGGTTATTTGGAGTCTCATAAAACCAACTATATTTTTGGTGAATAGTAACATACCATTATGAATAGTAATATGAATTGTTATATAACCGTTATGAATATAAAATTTTATTATTATGTTATGATATTATTGTTATAAGATAATGAAATCCCGATTAATTTTTCATGGTGATAAAAACTGTTTTATATTTTTATATTTGTTATTTTTTTGAATAAATTATGATTTTATTGAAAAATATAAATATTCATATTCAGAAAATCATTTTCAAAAAATCGAGTTTATTTTTTAATTAAACACATCAAAAAACATTGGGGTGAAATTTTGGGAATTTATTGAGATACATAAACTTTTTACGAATAGTGAAATACAATAATTTTCAAAATAATATAAATAATTCAATTATCATGTCATAAATACGTTGTGGTGCTAATGTGTTCCCATTATCTAGATCACAAGTGAACTTCATTTTATATTTATTCTTGGATTCACCGATATTGCTTGTCTTGTGGAAAAATAATTAAATATTTAATAAAATAACGGAAAACCCTTCCACTTCTCCACTATAAATACCACCCTCACCCCTCTATCTCAAACACCTACCAAGCTTTTATAATTTCCTAAATTCATCCCAATCCACTTCCCATCGATGATCCCAATATCCAATACTATATAGTTTCATAAAAAGGCCAATACCAAAGGCCTTAAAGAGGATCTCAAGGAGAAGAGATCGGGATGTATGAATTCTCTATTATTTTTTTGGTTTTCTTTTTAAATTTTATTCATTTTGTACACCCTCTTCCCCTACCCTAATACAAGTGGTATTATATACCAAAAATAAAATATATTCTCTATGTTATCATATTTATGGAAATATTCATCATCATTTTCACTTTCCAATTCCACTTACTCTAAAAATAAAAACATTCTATGTGTTATGTTGATTTATCAAAATCAAGACTAATTTATTTTCAATTTCAATTACATTCATAAAACATGAAATAACAAAAATTAATGGTTGATAAATATTTTAAATTTTATGATATATACTATTTTATATTTTGGAGTTATCATATATATATATAATATTATGTTATATAAAGGAACTAGTTAATGATCATTTATGAACCATGAAAATGATGTAAACGGATATCACAAATGATTTATCTAATGATTCTTCCTCATAATATATAAACAAAACGATTTATGGAATCCTTAAATATTTATGAATCAAATTAATTCAATTTCATCCCACTTCTGGATTATCGTTTCCTTTTGACAATATAATTCGTCATGAACCAACCATATATATCTTATAAAGCACACAACCAATGAAAATGAAAAAAAATTATATTTTAATTTGGGAAATGATGTTATAAAATTATAGGGTGATGTTTTATAAACCTTAATTTTTACAATATTAATTAAAAAACTTAAACATTATACAAGAGATTAAAACCAGTTTTATATAAGATGAACCTGAGATAAGGGGGTTCTTAACCCAATTTCAGTTATTTGGTTTATCCTTCTACATCATTAATTATGTGGTTCTAATATTTTTTGGTAATATTAATTTTTTATATTATGTTATATTATGTGTATTTATATTTTATACACATATTAAAATCTTTCAATTTGATTCTCATATAAATTATATGTTATTTTTAATAGACTTTTCTTATAAATTCTTCTTTTGTAATTCTATTTTTACAATATTAAATGTCAATGTTTGTATGAAATTATTATTGTTTGATGATTATTTTATTTTTCTTGGTAATTTTTATGATGATGGGTGGGACCCAAACCTCCTCCAATGCATTTATAATGTGATTGTTTCAGTTCGTTTATATTGTTAAACTATGTGTAATTGTGATGGTTACACCATAAGATAGCAGTGAGGTTCAAAGTTTAAGGTATCCATGAGAGTTACGTATCATAATGTAGTTAAGAAGTTTATAAAAATAAATATGTAATGCCTAAAGATACCCTTATGAACTTTTTATGGTTTTTATGATTTATGGAAATATCATGTTTCACACAAAAGTATATGATTCATTAGAGGTGAGATATATGTCTTGGTCAAAATTATTTGATATCATTATAATTATTCATGGACTAATAGTTTGACTTATATTTTTATATCTCTTACTTTGCTATTATGATCATATCATATTTTAAAATGTTATTAAAAGGTTGTAAGGATGGGTAAAATGAAAATAGAATCTTGGATGAATGTTGTGAATACATTTCCTTAAAATATTTCATGTTTTTTTAAAAACATTTAATTCATAATAAAATGGATACAATTTTAGTTTTATTGAATATGTATTCCAATGGGATGATATTTATGATTTAATTACTAACTGTAAAAAATATAAATCTAAAAGATAATTGGAAATATAATGAACTGTTATATAGTTGAATTAAATGGATTATATAATGTTTATGGATGGATCCTTACAATTCTTATCTCAAAAATTAAATAAATATTAGCTCTATAATCCCTAGATGATTATTAGAAGCCTAACAGTTTTCATAATTCAATGCATGATTTTTTGGTTCATGAAATAATGAGTTACCAGAAAACGATGTAACATTCTTCAACAATCACATTTCACCCATTTTCCTCTCCACCCATTAAATTATTTATGCATTAATATTATATATTTACATCACTATCACCAATATAATGATATTTTTTATTCTTATTTGTTTTACATACATTGACACACACTTCCATCAAATTGGTAAAAAACATACCATTATAAGTAATGGTGAACTACCACCCCAATAAATGATGTATTTTATTTTTCCATAACCATGTATAAATGGTGGAAATTGTGACGAACATCATATTAATATATAATATAAATGGTTTCTATATTTTATTAATATTTATTTTATTTTTTAATGTCAAATACCATAATTCTATCCATTTTGTAGATTCTATAATTTCTTTTCTGAATGTATGGACTACCGCCTCCACAAAGAAATGAAACTCATTCACAGTATACATGAAACATATAATGAACAGTTTTAATAATAATATGTGACATATGAGACATAAATATTATAATTTAATCATAATATATATGTAATATAGTTTTCTTTTTTTAATACAACAAAGATGTTTATGATGTTCTTATGCGTATATACAACCTACCATCTCCATGGATGTTGCATTTAATTTCATATCTACAAATATTATGGATTTTTATAAAGAAATATATATTCAACATATATTATATATAAATCATAGTATTCATTATTTAGATGATCAAGTCATGATCTATGTAATTGGACAAAAAATAACAAGATAAAACGTCCTCTAAAAACAATGCAATAAAAAACGTAATATTGAAAATAATGATTGATTAATAAAAAAGGGGTAATGAGATTATAATATAAGATAATTGATGACATAATAAAGTAAATTATGGATTTTTTATAATTTCATGATAATTTTAGAAACATTATAATTTATTTTAAAAGGAATTACCTGAAAAAAATAATCAATGTAACAGATTTTTATCTCACTTTTCACTTTTGTGAGATAAATGTCATATTCAACAGTTAATTAATTTTTTAGTGAATATACTCCCCAATATGTTATATTTTATCATTAATTATATCTGATTCAGGTTATTATGTGCTTATGTTTAATTTTTTTATTTTCTATTAGGTTTTTAATTAATAGTTATCATGTGGTAAATTATTTCATAACCAAATTCCATTTCATTAAGTAATATTACTTCCTCATTGGCCTTAATTTTATCAGACTGTGAGTGGTATCACTTTTTATTATAAATAGTTGTATTTAAACTATGAAATTGTTTATTTAACTTTGAAATAGACAATGAATTCATTTATTTATTCTCTCATCGATGTAATATTTTTTTAAAAGGTTTAGTTCAGAATCTCATTTTTTTCATGATTATTCAAACATTAATTTCCATCAGAGGATGTTATTTGATAATTGTACAATGAACAGATTTATTTTCTTATCCAATGGTTACTATCTAAATTTTTCATTAAATATTTCCAATTATATAATCTTTGGATCCCAAAATACATTAGAAAATATTTTGAATAAAACATGTCTTTATTTCTCTCATTAGTCCACTTACAGATTTACTTCTAAATACATTATTTTCAAATAAGGATTTCAGAAATGTTCATAAACATTAATAAATGATTAATTTGATACATATTTAACTTATTTTCTAAAAACTATGTTTTAAACGATACATTCATTTATCTTTAAAAATAAGGATATTTTCTAACCATTTTACCATATAAGATGAATGTACTTTTACATTATATAGAATCTATAGAATTAATCATCATCATTTAATTGAGGGTTATTTTTCATGATTAGTTGGACAATATTTAGTGGATTTTTTTAATTTTGATTTTTTATTAAATGAATTTTTATAATGATTTGAAAAATGAAAAGTATAATTTCAACAGTGGTTTTTTGAATAGTATTTTTATAATATTTGCATCCATCAAGGACAATAACCTATTATGTTCACTCCCCTTGGGATATGTTCTATTTATAAAATATATATTCTTCCTATATATTTTATATAGTATTTTCCTAGGACTGTAATGATATTATCTTACATGATTCCTTTTCATCCCCTTCAAATATTCAATTTTCTGTCATTATTGAATATTTAATTTCAAATGATAATCAATATCATTTATCCTGGAAATATAAATTTTATAAAATACATAACATTTTTACATAATGTTTTTAATTTTACTATTATTATATTTACAGGGGAAATATTGATAAATATATATCCTTTACTGAATGAAAATAGTAGATAAAGTGTTTTTGAATTAAATATATTTTTTGATATATATAGAATTCATTTGTCTTTCAGGACATGGGTTGGGGATCATTTAAGTAAGCCCCTCTATTAATTGATTCTATGATGATAAGAAATTAGTTAGTGAAATTGAATTAATGTTTTTACATAGAGTAGAGGTTTTTTACCCATATATTTAAATAGTCTTATGAATGATATTTACAGTAGTATACTAAATCATCCAATAAAAGGTCTTGATGGTAAAGGTATCATTTTAATAGGAAACATGATCTCTTATACTTATTAATTTCATTTATTTAGATTCATTATGTATTATCTAATATATTTATCTATGACAACGTCTATGGATTAATTTAATTATTTGTTTTATGATTAAATCCAATCTGTTTTATTATATTTACCATACCATATTGATTATTATATGTCCAATTAATTAAATTGAATGTGTCTTCAATTATTTACATTTTCATATTACTTACTCAGTTTCATCTAAGTTATCGATTATATTGAATTTGTAATATATTATTTTTATATCCATATTTTTTATTCTAATTGATTCATTATTTCTATCTCCCTAAATACTAATAACAAGTATTTTATATCATTCTTATTATGTATACATTATCCATTATTCCAAGATGTGTTCTATGAGGAATATACAATGATATCCCATATAAAAAATAATTTAAACTCAAAAAAAAAATTATTTTGTAATTCATGTATTAATTTAAAATACCAAGCTTGTGTAAAAATATAATTTCGATGACTTTTAAAATTTTTAGTCTATTGTGATATGATTTTTTTGGATCTTATTCCAATGTAATGGATGTAGACACTAGATCATGGCTAATTAAGGTTGGGTCATTATAATTTGTTTCAAATCTAGTTTCGAAGTAACCTTGTGATCTGGACTTAGAAAAAAGCTGATCATGGAACATAACACTAAGAATGAGTTTGAGGATATGTATAGAATACCCACTTATAAATATTTTAAGGAAGATAATTTGTGTATATTTTATGAAATGAATCCCTAACTTGATATTATAGTTGGTGTTTCTAGGGAACAAATGTTCCTTGGGAAAAAATATAAAATGGTTAGATGGGCCTCACACATGAATAATCGGGACCAAGGCAATGGGCCATGATGTACACATTTTTTTACAAACCACGTTGATATTCATAGTATAATTCTAAATTTCTTGATAGACCATTATGTGTATTCGAATATATGATAAAAATTTGTAACTATGATTAAAACTAAGGTGTTTTATATTGAATATATGGGATCACGATTTAGATATCTTATAAAAGATTATATATTTTTCTCACTATGCAAACCGTTACTGAAACTATTATTTTTTGTGTCAATTAATGGTTGGAACTTGAATGAGTGATGTTAACATTGAACATGATGTAAATGTTTGTGATAATGTACAGGAAAATGAGGAGAAGGTTTGAGTGAATGTTGTTATGTTTATTCCAAATAATTTTCCTCCTAAACGATTTATAACATACAACTTAACCAAATAATGAACTTTTTAAAGAAGAAATGAATAGAGGTTTTTAATGTCTATAGTGGTGGAGACCATTGGGAAATTACAGATTGATTTCAATCAGGAATAAATTTATAATGAAGGTGCCCTATAATGTGACTCAATGGAATATGGAAATGCAAATTTTTTGTAGAAAAAGGATATAAATCAAAAATTTCCCTAGGAGAAATGAAGGATGTGATGAAAGAAAATAAATCACTTCCTAAGGGTAAATTTATGATTTATTTCCTTCTTTGCGGGGGTACCTAGGAATTACCCTTGTCAATTCCCACTTATAATATATAAACACTAGATATTGAAAGAACATTTATATGATTAAATGCATGAAGACTTTTTATATTGGGATGAAATTGAAATAAAAAACTAAAACACAATTAACTAACTTTCAATGATTTCCATCATATGTATTTTGGAAATTACCTTAGAACGGTTTTATAAAATGATATCATATATGTCCCGATGTCGTGATAGTGAGGTCCAATACAGTCCTCAATGTCCTTTTGTAATCCTAGAAGCAGTTTTATATACATATGGTATGTATACAAGTATATTCAGTATGGAAACCAAAATCACTTCTGTACAAGTGGGGATATATTCAAATGCGATGTTACAAATAGAGGTAACCAAACAATTACCATGGAAAATTTTCCAACCTGTCTCACCAAAGATCACACCAAAAATAACATGAGTATAGTAAAATTATAGTAATAGAATAATGATATTTGGGTACCCCTCATAACTTTCAAACTAGTTATTTAAAACATCCTATGTATTAAATGACCCCCCCAATCCCATTGGAGTCTCATTGGCGCCCCTGACAGTAATCATGTGGGCCAACCCAACCGCATGTTTATCACACCCAAAAACACAAGGACCACAAAAACCACACATAAATATTCCCGTGGACACCTGGTCCATAACAGCCACAACCACAACCGAAGAAACTTGGGCTAATACAACCACTTCTACACTCGAAGACACCTGGTCCTTATCCAATAGACACTTGTGAAACAGAACCTTTTGCACACACTTGATACAACACATCACAACACACCATACCCGAAGAGTCATGGTCCATAATAAACAACAATCCATCATATTTGGCTTGATGAGTCTTGGGATACCTTTTACAAGGAGAATATAGGTTATAATAGCCATCCAATCATAGAAATGTTGCGAAAAACCCCACACCAATGAAATTGGGATGTTCGGAATGAGGTTCTCAACATGGGTGCGATGAATTGAAGAAACACAAGAATTCAATTTTATACATATAGGTAATAACACACTCATCCCATCTTAAGGGTCACAAAATAATTAACCAGCCCACACACAACCTCTATTGTTACTACCCCTACATGCACATGTAAACAAAAACAACACCCCGAGCACACCCATCTCAGGAAAACAATTCCACATTTTATCGATTGTTGTCATAATGTTCCTGTGTTTCTAATTAATTATTCCTTAACTACGAGGAAACTAACATGTATAACCAAAATCCAAAACAACAAATGAAATCAAATAGCCATGCCGATGTATAAGCATTCACTTGTTGTTCTCTTGTAAATAACAACATCAAAATGGGATCCCAATAGATCCCTTGATTTACAGTAACCATAACAAGGCCCAACATACCAGGTCCGTAACATTTACTACAGACTCCAAAAGACCACCAATTCATAACTTGAAATACTCTCAGCCAATGATTCAATTCCCATCTACATCACCCCAAAATTCATAAAACAGAATAACCATGCATATCACTAGAAGAGAGGAATGGAGTTTTTTGATTTAGCCAACACCATTCATTAATTTCCGTCATTCAATTTGGTTAAAATTTGTGATCACACAAAGTTATTATTCATCAGGAATCCTTTTAATCAACCAATTTTACATAATTAATTAGTTCCCATGCTACTGTTATTCAAGGACAAGATCAGCCAGAAAAAAGAGTCTCAATAGTATTATTAAAATACCACAAATAGCCACGAATGTTAGTGGACATGAGCCCATAAAATTCACAACATAAAATTTAATTAAAAATACAACAAAATAATCTTCTTTCACACCCATTCATTATTTAAAATTCAATTTATTATCTTCCTTAAATATAGTTTCATCTACATCCCAAGGAATCATCATCATATATACCATACGTGATCCAAAATAAAGATAGATGATGTATGAACCCATTCATGGATGATCATGGATTCAAGTTTACGTATTGTGCCATAAACTGGGGATGAGTAGACGTGCATGATGAAATCAATGGTTGATTTGGAAGGACTTCAACACATGAACACAATTCCTCTCAGAGGAAATTCTCACGGGGCACATAGTGAACCGAAAAGGATAAAAGAAGATAGGATCATGTTTTAAGAAGCGGTCTAGTCCTAGATTTAGGGAGACAATTTTTAGGTAATTAAAATTCATATCATGGCTTGGACAATAATTTTGGTGGTATTACACATTGGAATTAATTTTTATTTAATAATTCACCATAGAAATGGTGGAAATAGACTATTAGGCAGTTCTGAGTTGATAGATTTCCCCTAAACGGAGTAAAACATGTAATAAGGGCTAAACTGGAAAATATGGGAGATTGAAAAAATGGTAAGGGTGTGACACCAACAAAAAGGCCACAAATATTTGTAATTCAAGGGTCACCCAACTCTTTGGTGATTTAAAATATATTTTATAGTCCTTTAGTCACTTTGAAAGGGGTATTAAAACACTTTTACACTAACAGACACATTACTTGTGTGATAATGAAATGTCTGGGAGAAGATTGAAATGACTCACCAATGGGTGTGTCACTGAAACCCTGGTATCGGTCGGTGTGGCATTGATGTCGATCGTTTCCACTGATGCCCATCAGTGCCAACCTATAGTTCCAACTGAAATTTGGAAGACTCTTCAATGAGTCACCAATGGTCCCTAGGAAACCTCAAATACCATGATTTGGAAATGTAATAGACCATGAGGGTCTGGTCCATTACAAAATATGCAATGGGGACCTATAAGTATAGTTTTCATTTTTATATTTATATGAATTTGACTAATATTCCACTATAAAGAGTTTCTAACCCCTCCCACTAATTCACAAATCGGAAGAGATTTTTGTAGCCCCAAATATACCCAAATAATATCCCAACAAATCACACATAATAATTAAATAGTCAATTTTTGAATAATTCAATCCAAAGATGTATTTTGGTTAAAAAAGTGTTTCTTAAAAGAAATGTATCCTTCTTAAATGATAACTTTTATATCATTTACCTCTACAACCCATAATTTATTTTCATATACTTCATATATAATATCATATTTTTCATAAGTGTTCTTCAATTATTTTATATTTTTTTATACCTTCACATACATACCCATCCATTAAATGTGTAGAAACATATTATTTCTGTGAATGGCAACGTACCACCTCACAAAATATGGTTGTTTGTTTTAACATTACCACTCAACATGGTTTAAAATAATAATTAAATCCTAGTATATGTATGAATTATGTGATATTTAAGTTATCTTAATTATATGGTAATTATTATATAACACGAAACATAATGATTTCCATTCATTGTAAATATTCTAACATCATTTGTAGAATTGTGGACCACCGCCTCCTAAAATTGATGTTACTGATTCACACTATTTAAGGAACATATAAATGATGGTATAAATAAATATATGTGAAATATTTGAAATAAAAATGATAAATTTATTTTTTATATATAGATATATATCACTTAATTTTTTTAAATTTAAATCATAAAAATAAATGGATATAGCTTTTATGTGTGTATACTGCATACTATCCCCATGAACTGTAAATTTCATTTAATGATTCAATTTTTTTTGATTTATCTAAATACATATATAATTAAAATATATGAGTCTAAAAACAAGGTTTAAGTTACTAATTTTTTTACATGGTGATCTATGATATATGAACAAAAATAACATGTTCAAACATAATAGACAAACTATGCAATTCCCACTGGAATTTCGTGAAAATAATGAATGGTTGATAACAAATGGGTAATGAGATGTTATAATAAGATCACATGTGAAATTAAAAATATTATTATGGTTCCATTATAAGTTCATTACATTTTTAAAACCAATATACATTATATTAATTTACGTTCACTAGAAAGGAAATGAAATGTAAGGAATTTTCATTTCACTTTTTACATATGTTAGATAAATGTCACATTCATCACTTATATTATTTATGTGGTGTATCTTCATACTATTTTGATTTATTATATCATGAATTATTTTACTATCATTGTATTTTTAATATAAAATTTAGTTATTTCCTCTAAGGGTATTTGATATAATATTTACCATGTGGTAATACATTTTATAACCTATATTTATTTCATTGAAATATATGACCTCCTCGGAGTTATTAATATTATATGATAACTAGGTGTAACATTTTTCTATATAATTTTTTTATTTCCAATTAATTTTATTTTTATTTAAATTTGGATATATAATTTATTCATTAATTGATTCTCAGATTAATGATATGGTTTTTGCATGTGTTTACTATGAAATCCAATTATTTATTGTATTGTTTAAAAATAAATATAATATAAGAGAAATTATATGATAAATTTTAAATAAACACTTTATATTATTTATCCTCTAGTTATTAAATACGTTTTAATGAAATATTACAAATCTACAACTCTATGGTACTCAACATATTTTAGAAAATAATTTTCAGAAATAAAAACTTCATTTTTCTCATTAGACAGAGATAATTTTTTCATTAAACATTATGTTACCCTAAAATATTTACAATTTTATTAACTATTAAAAACTGATTTATTAAAAAAATTCCAAATAAATTTTTATTTGAATTTCTGAAATGTAATATTCTATTCAATTTCTAGATATTAAACATTTCGTTAATTATTTCATGAGAAAGGGAGTTTTATTTTAAAATTGAATGAAATGAACTTGATTTCCCAAGGTTTCATCATTGAGTATCCAATTACATGATAAACATGTTAATTTTTAATGAAAATTACCTTTAAATGTCGTTATAAAATAAAATTATTTTAAAAAAATTCCAAAATGAAAGGTATATTATCCTCAAAAAAATTTAAAGTTATTTTATAATATTTCTATTAATTAATAAAAATGAGACATCAGTTTTAATCCAATTAGTATATGTTATATTTAAAGAACCCTTATTCATCCTCTATATGGGTGTTTATTGATTTCCCAAGGATAGTATTGACATTCAAAACATTTATTCTATTTATTCCCCTTGAAATATTCAATTTCCTATGATTACTAGACATTGAATTTCCCTAATTATCCATGTCCTTTCCAAAAAAAAAATTACATTTTCGAACCCATATACTATATTAACATATGGTTTACACTTTGAACATTATTTTATTTTTAGTGGAAATATTGATAAATCACCATCCATTACTCAATATGAATATGTGGTAAGGCACATTGTTTTATAATAAAATTGAATATTAAATCAATGTGAAATGCTTCGGAAAACAAATACACTGGTTGGGGGACATATAATGTAATCCCTATGATGCATTAGTAGTGTATATACGGGATATCAATTTATGAAATACCATTTAAATTATTTCCAATAAGAGTACACATTTTTCTACAATTACATTTAAACAGTGTTTTGAATTGTATATAAAATAGTATGCCAATCAATATTGAAAATGGTATATGTGGTAAAGGCATCATGTTCATGGTATTCATGAAAAACAATAATTAAGAATTTTAATAATGTAGTTATATTATTTATTCCCCATATTATTATCACTATTACAATTTCAATGAATACATTTCAATCATATTTTATTTATTAAATGGAATATATCATTATTTATTTCCCTTTTATATTAATTATTCATTGTATATTTATATATATGGATCGAGTTTCTAGTTATTTACCATTATATATTATTTACTAAATTCCTTGTTAGCAATTTAATACATGAATTGTTTTTTAGATATTTATCATTACATATTTATTATTCTTACTGTTTAATTAATTATTTGATTGTACATACCCTTTTTGGGCATTTGAGCACACCCTTATAACATTTACTTTCACTGGGATACCATTATTATTAAATTGTTTAATATTTAGGATATACATTATGGGATAATATAAACCTCAAAATAAAAAAATTATATTGTAATTTGGGATTTCATTTCAAATAACAGAGTCTAGTATATATCTAGTTTATAAAGAGTAATAAACAATTTTGTCCTATGGGATATGAATTACATGAATATTCTAACAATGAAATGGTATTAGAAACTATCTCTATTAATTTTGGGGATGGGTCAGTACAATATAATATCATCTTTGTTTTATTTCCTGATTTTTTTAAAAAATATAAAAAAACACTATTTTGGAAAAAATTTCATTATAGTTAATTTACACAATATTCATTTAATTTTTTTATAAAGTACACAAATTTAAAGATTTAATTACAATATAATATTTTTTATAGAAATATAATATTTCATATAACCAATTAAATTAATGCAGAACTATAAATTACTCAAATTATATCACTTTTAAAGCTTTCAAAATAATTTATTTTATTTTCCCATTATAGAAAAAAATTTTTTTAACAATATGAAAGAGTTTATTGTAATTATTTAAAAAATAATAATAATAAAATAATAAATATATTTAATATAAATTAATTATCAACATATTGACTATTATTATTCATTAATTAATATTTTTTTGTGAAGACTTATAATATATTTAAAAATAAATTGGCATCATTTTGTAGCATTCATTGATTTAGATACAGTATAAGTAATTTTCATGGAAAATTATCAAATAAACAACAACATTTCTTGAATATATTATTAATGGTTTAATTAACATGATCCAATAATAATTAAAAGGAAAAATATGGCCTTATTATTTATTTAACCAAGATTATCCTGATATATACCTTATCGGTTTGATAAAATTGACACTATAACCAAGATTATCCTAATATATACAATATCGGTTTGATAAACATTAACACAATGAAAATTTCTATTTTTCAGAAATTTAATAATCATATTTTAAAAATATTGAAATATATATTAGAATCCTGTAATTCATATATTCTAAAACAATATATATGAATTGAATAAATTAATTAATAAAATAATCACACATAACACCATTAATGAATCTTTTTAGATAAATAAATATTAAATATTAAAACAATGTATTTTAATTTCCCATAGGTAGAAAATTTAAAATTATTAAAAAAATTATTATTTAACAAATTAAATAATGATTTCATTGAAAAAATTTACCAATAGTGTTTAATTTAATTTATTAACAAACTCACTTAGAACAAAAAATTATAATAATGCACAGTTGTTTATAAAAATGATATCAGAGAATATTAAATCATAAATTTCATTCCAACAAACATGCATTGTGAATTTAGAGAATAATTTATATATTTTTTAACTATAAATACATTTTAAAAAATTAATTTTTAAATTATTTATACAAAGATATAGTATTCAATATAAGGTTCATTATTTTTTAGCACTCAATAGAAAATCAATATTTTTAGAAAAATATAATAAATTTACCATAATATAAATTTTATTTTGTGAATTAAAATTAAAATTTATATTTATGAAATAAATTTTTTTGATGTTTCAAAATTAAATATATTTATATCACTAAGTACAATATAAATCATTTTTAAGGAAATATATATTTTATGTGTAGTATTTCTATGTAAAAAATTGAATTCATATTCACAAAGACTAAATTCATTAATTTCTATTCACTTGCATATTTTTATATAAATAATAATTTATTTAATTATATTTTTACCATCTAATTAACAATAAGGTTCTAGTGGTCCCAAAATAGAATTCTAATGAAATATCATGATTCATTTAAACTTAGTGTTTTCTGTAACAAAAAATATAGAATATGTATTATTAATTGAAGGGAAATATTTTAAAAAATAATAAGGGATTACATTATCCCAATTTAATAAATTGGGACCTTGAAATTTTCTATTTTTCTCTATAACCATAGTTATGATATTTGAAATGTCATTTTATGAAAACACAATTTATAGAAATGGTTAAAACAACATCCTTGAAAAGAGAAAGGGTGATGTAATATGGTAAAAAATATTTAGTATTCAAAAAGAAAAGCATAAGTGGGTAGTTTAGAAAGGTAAATATAATAGAAAACTAATGTCCTAGGTCTAATAGATAGCAATGGGTAACATTTACTCGAGAATTTTAACAACCACAAAACCATGAATCAACTATTGGTTAAAAGAACATACATTCATCAAATTAAAAGCTTCTAAGAAATATCATTTATCTTAAGATACTTTTCCATTGTCTAAGTAATTACTTTACCATCTAAAATAACAACATAATAAAATATACTAACACCATATGTATAATTTCATCCCTCATTCAATTTCCACAAAATTATAATTAGATTATCCAAATCATGAGTATTTAAAATGAATTTTTAATTCCCAAACCATAAAATATTTTTTTTATCATATAAAGAATGAATATAAAGATATTACATTTATCATTAAGTGTTAACAAAAAACAAAACTGTTTAGAATAATATAACTCTAAAAAATTGAAAAACAATCCAAATAATGAAATACAAAAAAAATACAAAAGTTTTATTACTTCAAAAATTATAAAATAATGAATATTTTGACCTAACAGTCTATATAAAAAATATCATCTTACATTATAAAAAATGTATTCATCATAAATATGTTTTCATGGAAATTGACTTTTGTAACCAAAGGGTTACACATTCCTAAACCTAATGACACAAATCCAAAAATCATTAATCAAAATAATAAGTTTCTATATAATATTTTAACATTGAAAACATTAACAAAGTATCATTGATAATATATAGAAAAATACATGATAGGTAATCCTTTGACTATAAATATGTAACGCCTCGACCCTAGTTACCCAGAGTCGGTGCATTATTAAATAACATTGGCATGATCACAAAAAAGATCAAATCTCGAAAGACCGATTGGTTTGTAGACTTGGAAACACTAGATATATTCATTTGTTTTACATTACATCATAAAGTGAAAAACTACTACAACAACATAATGTCTTCATAGTCCACACTATTATCCCCTCATAATATCCCTGCAGGTCATTCATAACTTACTTCTTCACATCCTGGGAAAAATAAAACATAGAAAAGGGGTGAGCTCAAATGCCCAGTAAAGATAACAATATAGTGGAACATTCAAAAATAATCATAAACATTTAGGGCAATGCATGACTAAAAAAATCCATTTAAACTTGAACTTCAACATAGTATGGAAAAAGAAAAATGAAATAATTCCATTTACTTATTCACATGGATATTATACTAATCGAATAATCACATGCAATATCAATAACCACATTCATAATGATGGAATTCATAATGCTGAACATTAATTTCATTGTCATGGCCTTGTCCCAAGACCTAGGGGCTAACTGTAACTGGAACCCAACCCGGAGTGCCTCTAATAACCGGAAACCAACCCGGAGTGCCTCTAATAACCGGACACCAACCCGGATTTCCTCTAATAACTGGAGACCAAACCGGAGGGATTAATTTTACCTTTCCCCAACCCAGAACATACTTTTCTAACACATTCATCTGAATGAAAGGTTGAAATATAACATAAACATTCGGATTAAAAATAACTTATAAAATGTCAATACATAAAACAAAAACCATGAGTGACATAAGAATAACTTATCCACAGTCAAAAAGATCACAAAACCTTCAATAAAATTGGGATGTTTTGTAACATAATAAATCAACTTCAAATAATCTTAAAATCCATCAAAGGATGTTGACATAGATGAAATCAAAACAATTTTAGAGAAATATCTCTTTTTTTTAAATCATTTTTAATGTAAATTAATTACAAAATAATCCATTCAATTTGAAAATATTTGTATAAGCTTGTAATGGATGCTTCGATGATTTTATAATGGCGGAAAAGAGCCGCACCCGCAGTATAAGTTAAAAAAACATTCTTACCTTAATTCTGTCGAAAAGGTTAAAAAGCACCTTGTTTGGAAAAATACGGAAAGATTCCTTTATAAACCTCTTATAAAAATTTAAAAAAGGGTATAAATTACTTTAACCCATATTCTAGTAAATATTAAAAATGTTTTGAAATTCATTTTTAAGAAACATGGATGTTGATAATAAAAAGATCCCAGTAGATTATTACGTATAAACAACCTCAGATAATGAGGAGATTGTGAAATAACCCTTACCTTGTACTTTTCCTTGGTTTGGGAAGGTTAAAATCCTGTATAATGGTGAAATAATTGTTATTAAATTATACAAGAATCATATACATTAATATGATATCATATATGATATTTTAACATTTATTTGTTAATAATATCTTAGTATTATCGTTGTTTTGGGTGTTAACTTACTCGTTTTCTTTTATATGTTTTGTTATGTAAGCCATGTTTGTAATGGATAGGTTGTATATTATTCATATCCATAATGATATCAAGTCCTTAAAAATCATTTTTAAATCATAAAATGATAAGTATACTTGAATGGATACGATGGAGAATGAATCTCATCGCGTTCGTGGAGACGGTAGTCCGTACGTACGCACGAGCGACAATATCATTCTTTTGTTATTAAAATAATATATAAATGGATGTTATATCATATATACAGAATCATTAACATGTTATATTTATTATTTACTTGAGTTACACATCATTATTATACTCATCCAAATAATAATATATTGAATAAAAATTACACCACGACGTGGAGACGGTAAGCCGTACGTACGCACATATGGTGACATGTTATTCAAAAGGGTGGATAGAATACTGAATATGGTTGTAACATATTTATAATAACATCACAGTATATATATGATACTGGAGTTATTATTTTGTAATGGTAAAAACAACGGAAGAAGAATTGGAAGAAGAAAGGAACGTGGATAAGGTTGGTGAAATCATTACCTCTTCTTCGGGTTCTTCCTTTTGATTTGATCAAAAAGGATCCTTAAGATGGCTTTCTGATCAAACTAAGGCCACTATGTTGTAGTGAGGGAAGTTGGGAGAGTATTTGGTCAGAGTTTTGCCGAACGAAAAGGCTTTGAAGGTGTGATGAAATGATAAGCATGAGTTCCCTTTTATAAGAGGGGTGAGGGGCACCTCTGGAAAAGCTTGAAATATTAGTTTATAATAAATTCATATTCGGTTTCTAATGGCTCCAAAGTTTATTATTTAAATTTTAAGGTGGGAATGGGTCGAAAACCACTCAACCAATATAATTTATACAGGTTTGGGTACTTATTTTAAGCTTATCATTAAGTATTAACTCTAAGTTAATTAGTTTCACTTTTACATTGTCTCTTTGTATTTTTATATTATATGGTTAATAAACTTACAATATACATCCAAGAGACCCCCAAGTGGTCTATTAATGATAAAAATCTCATGATACAAGTCTCTTGGCCGAACCTTATATTTTAAGGAATTTAATATCAATTAATAATATAATATTTTGTTTAAAAACTCTTTTATGTCAATTATGACACTATTCAATAGTTGATTTTTGTGAAACTCATAACAGAATGATTAATTCGAACAATGTAAATTAAATAAATCCTAATATGTCATATTATCCTATAAAATTATTGTAATTCATTAAAAGTCTCAAATTATATTTATTTGGGTATTTATAATATCAATTATTTTAAATTTTCACTATTATGGTAATTACAGCATCATCATTGTGTCATAAATAAATTAAATTATTTAATCTCTAAAAAATGAAAATAAAATATCAACATGTAGGAAATATTTTTACCTTTCTAAGGAATATTTATAGTCGAAAATCCAACATATATAACCCTATGTAAAAAAAAATTTTCTAACAGATATATACTTATGTCATTTTGGTACTTATTTTAACTTATTTAAAATAAATTGTCCCTATCACCTACAAGTAGCTCCATGGGGTCCCAAAATAGACCCAAAGATTCCTATGGTCAAATATGTATCAAAAAATAAGTTTAGGACACGTTTTATGGTAATTTAGTATTATTATAGTATTATTTGTTAACCCTTATTTACCGGATTTACCCTTAACCATGATAAATAAAATATTTACCGCAATAATTATTCAAAATGTCTAAAAATAAAAGTTACTTATTTACACAGTTTTGACATCCTGATTCCAAATATGGAATCCATTTTTCCAAATTCAAAACACAGAAGTGGTAGAAATTAATTTAAAATTAATTCCCGTTGTTAAAAAAAATCGTGTTTTTAAGGGATAATAACTGTCAAAAGATTGACATTTGTTTATGTCCGGTTTAATTGTAAAATTATGTCCAATGACCAACATTGTATTAAATGGTAAAAATATATTCTAAGTATACTTTAAAACCACTCAAATTCATAATTTATCGCTATTAATTATTTTGAATAAAAAAAGTTATTTTTAATTAAAATTTAGTAATTTTCACTATTCATCAAAATATGATATTTATCCGAAAAGTACAAAAATTTCACCTTAGGATAAAATCGATAATACGAATCCAAAAATGAAGTCCATTTTGAGAGATAAAATTTTTAAAATTATAAAAGGTAGGTATTACTATTCATAACGGCTAGTTTTATTGGTTGTGGTGTGTTAGAATCTCGAAGTTGCGTACAATGCACGCTGTTACATTATTCAAAGGAAAGCTTACCGTGGAAGCTTGGAATGTTTCATTTTAAATTTTTTGATGTCCCCATTTAGTCAAAAAGTTTAAAATATTGTATTTAAAATGGTTTCACTATTAAAAGTTGATAAAAGTGCAATACTGAAAATGAATATCTTCTTGCATTATGTCTAAGAAACTCATAATATGGATTCTTAATTTATAAGGATTATATAAAGTTTAAAATTTAGTTAATACTATTCATAACCTCTTTTTAATGGCTTTTTTTGGTAGGTCATGGTGTGATTGAACTCGGTGTTGCGTGTAGTGCAAGTAATTGAATTATTTTGAAGAAATAACACACTATGAAATCTTGGGGTGTTACATTCTCTGCTCCTTCAATAAATTGCATCCTCGCAATTTGAAATTGTTCATCGAAAATAAAAGGTTAAAAATAGAAAATATATTTGTGGGAAAAACCACATCGAAAATAGGGTTACTAAAATTAATCTTAATATGAGGAAAAGAGAAATGAAAGGGTCACCACCAAATTATGATCTCAATTAGGAGAACATTGGTGGCAATTAGAGACATATAATTGGAGGAAAAATGTAAATATTTATAGGTAGTGATTGAGGTCATCAATCACAAACAAGTATAAAATTGAGGTCCATAAACTCATCAATCTATTATGATTTGAAATACCATCTGTTCAACAAAACATAGGGTATTGGGATAACACATTTTTGATGTTTCAAAATATCTTAGTTGAAATCCCACATCGAAAAATGAATTAATGAGGCCTCTATTTAAAATAAAGAGTGGAAAGTATGTAGATTACCGAAAATAAGACATACTAGGGTTCCATGTAGGAAAATATGGATATGGAAGAGAAATCTAACCATTAATTATCTGATGGAGAGTGGTAGAGAACATGGCTATGAAAAGGCCAACAATCCCAAAGTCATAAATTAGTGATGATTTAAGGTACCATCTAGGACAACATTTTTGTTCTATGTTCCTTTTATTAATGTTGAGAAATTTATTTATGAGATTGGATAAGATCATAAGGAGATATACTTACTTTATAATTAGAGTTTTATCCATTAATAAATTTCTACCACAAACTCATCTTTCACTCTAAAAGATAATAGATCGTAAAAAAATTTCTATTTATACTATTCGTACAGGGTTCCAAAATAAATGAATTTATAACTCATCTAATAGATCTTTTAAAAAATACTACATTATTTAATCCAGGAAATCTCATGGGCCAGTGGTAGGTTATACACCCTTGTCGCCCTTCGGTTGCGGGTTCAAGTCTCGCAACCTTGCCAGACGCGACGAGTTGCCGCCCGACCTCCGGGTTGTCCTTTTATGGCAATCCAAAATAATCCATACTAGAACTATCCAAAATACTTTTGTCAAAACTCACAGTCCAACATTTATAATGAAGGAAAACATAATGTAGAGCCTTTTTACCCCATAATAGAATATGAATACCTTCATCATGTATTCTTTTAATACACTGAAACATCCTGAATTAACATATTCCTTATTGATTACATTCATGCTCCCTTATTCTATATAGAATGATGGATATACTTCAACAATCCAAAAATGTTTTAAACCCCAACAATGATGGAATATACAAATCATTAATCAGTTCCAAGGTAGTCAAGAATATCCAATATAATTTATCCAAAACAATCATGTATTATTCCAAAATCACTACCTCAGTATCAGAACTATATTATGGTTTATCATTCTCTCACCCATATATTTTCCAAAAATTTATCCTACTATTGAGTTACTTTTCTTTGTTCAACACAATCTAAAGTCCTTAATGAAATAGTACTACAGTACAATCCTTATATACTCTATAATTATTATAACAAGTACATTGTTGATACAACACTCAATTGACATAATCAACATAATAACTCTAATTATTCATCTTCATCTGTGGAAGTATCATAACTGGATTATTATCAAATAGCATCATTTGCGGCATAGTCTGATGACTGGGACATAAGTTCGCGTAGTGTCCAAACTCCTTGAAAATGAAGCATCGTACATTTAAAACCATTTTCTTACCCTTGCAGTCACGTACTTTGTGCCCTTTTCTTCCACACTTATAACAGACTACCATTCCTTTTAGGGAAGTTCCAGGGTGTTTCTTTCCACAGTTTTCACATATGGGAAAATTCTTCTTTTCCCTCTTCCCATTATCCATCTTTCTCTCTTCCATCCTTTTCTTCTCTTGCTTCCCTTCAAAGCCATAGGACTCAGTAAACTCTTTACTTATCTTATCAACAAATGATATTATTTCTTCATATGATGATAATACGTGGGAGACTATTTCTCTTATAAATTCTGGCTTAAAAACATGAAATATACGATCCTTCTTTCTCTTTGAATTATATACATTGCTGGAGTTATCATTCCTTCTACTGGGTTCCATTTCTAAACAATGGCATACACTAGATTAGTTTATGAATAATAATACGTAATCCCAAACTTTTAAAACACATATCATAAATTAAATAGTTTATGGAAATAATCTATAATCATAAAAATGTCTCCTTTGAGGAATTATATACTCATAAAAACTTCATAATGATTTGTAAAGAAAATGAGAGTTATCCTAAGCATATCCCCTGGGAGTGTCGTAAGCAAAAGTGCAGCAAGGCCCGTTTTCGTGCACCAGTTCCCATTCGAGTCTAGATCAAAGCGGTGTTTTCGTATTTTACCCCTAGGTACATCTGTGCCAGAGCTGCCTCTACCTGCTCGTATCTAGACAGGGATTTATTGCTCGGAAAACTCACAAAATCTCTAAAATACCAAAATTCTAGGAAGTTCTTCTATACTAATCCTCAAAATTAATCTTATATCTATGTGCTCTAATCAGAGTTTATCAAAATCTAGCTTCCAAGGTTTGTACTAAACTTCATCTGATACCAACTGTAACGCCCTGACCCTCATTACCCAGAGTCGGTGCATTATTACATAACTTTGGCATGATCACAAGAAAGATCAAATCTTGAAAGACCGATTGGTTTAGTATCCTTGGAAACACTAGATATATTCATAAGTTTTACATTACATCATAATGTGAAAAACTACTACAACAACATAATGTCCCCATAGTCCACACTATTATCCCCTCATAATATCCCTGCAGGTCATTCATAACTTACTTTTTCACATCCTGGGAAAATTAAAACATAGAAAAGGGGTGAGATCAAATGCCCAGTAAGGATAACAATATAGAGGAACATTCAAAAATAAGCATAAACATTTAAGGCAATTCATAACTAAAACAAAAGCCTTTTAAACTTGAACTTCAACATAGTATGGCAAAAGAAAAATGAAATAATGCCATTTACTTATTCACATGGATATTCTACTAATCGAATAATCAAATGAAATATCAATAACCACTTTCATAATGATGGAATACATAATGATGAACTTTAATTTCTTTGTCAAGGCCTCATCCCAAGACCTAGGGGCTAACTGTAACTGGAACCCAACCCGGAGTGACTCTAATAACCGGACACCAACCCTGAGTGCCTCCAATAACCAGACACCAACCTGGAGTTCCTCTAATAACTGGAGACCAAACCGGAGTTCCTCTAATAACCGGAGACCAAACCGGAGGGATTAATTTCACCAGTCCCCAACCCGGAACATACTTGTCTAACACATTCATCTGAATGAAATGTTAAAATATAACATAAACATTTGGATTACTAATAACTTATAAAATGTCAATACTTAAAACAAAAACCATGAGTGACATAAGAATAACATATCCACAGTCAAAAATAACACAAAACCTTCAATAAAATAGGGATGTTTTGTAACATAATAAATCAACTTCAAATAAGCTTAAAATCCATCAAAGGATGTTGACATAGATGAAATAAAAACTATTTTAAGGAAATATCTCTTTTTTTAATTCATTTTAAAAGTAAAATAATTTGAAATAATACATTCAATTTGAAAATATTCTTTTAATCTTGTAAGGGAAGTTTCAACGATTTTATAATGGCGGTATATACCCGCACCTGCCGTATAAGTTTAAAAAAACATTCTTACCATAATTCTGTCGAAATGGTTAAAAAGCACCTTGTTTGGAAAACGAGGGAATGATTCCTTTATAAACCTCTTATAAAAAGTCAAACAATGGTATAAATTACTTTAACCCATATTCTAGTAAAAAGTAAAAATGTTTTGAAATTCATTTTTAAGAAACATGGATGTGGATGATAAAAAGATCCATGTAGATTATTACGTATAAACAACCTCGGATAATGAAGAGATTGTGAAATAACCCTTACCTTTTACTTTCCCTTGGTTGGGGTAGGTTAACCTCCTGTATAATGGTGAAATAATTGTTATTAAATTATACAAGAATCATATACATTAATATGATATCATATATGATATTTTAACATTGATTTGTTAATAATATCTCAGTATTATCGTTGTTTCAGGTGTTAACTTACTCGTTTTCTTTTATATGTTTTGTTAAGTAAGACATGTTTTTAATGGATAGTTTTTATATTATTCATATCCATAATGATATCAAGTCCTTAAAAATCATTTTTAGATCATCAAATGATAATTATACTTGAATGGATACGATGGAGAATGAATCTCATCGCGTTCGTGGAGACAGTAGACCGTACGTACGCACGAGCGACAATATCATTCTTTTGATATTAAAATAATATATAAATGGATGGTATATCATATATACAGAATCATTAACATGTTATATTTATTATTTACATGAGTTACACATAATTATTACACCCATCCAAATAATAATATATTGAATAACAATTACACCACGACGTGGAGATGGTAAGCCGTATGTACGCACGTATGGTGACATGTTATTCAAATGGGTGGATAGAATACTGAATATGGTTGTACCCTATTTATAATAACATCATAGTATATAAATGATACTGGAGTTATAATTTTATAATGGTAAAAATAACGGAAGAAGAAGTGGAAGAAGAAAGGAACTTGGAAAAGGGTGGTGAAATCATTACCTCTTCTTCGGATTCTTCCATTTGATTTGATCAAAAGGGCTCCATAGGATGGCTTTCTGATCAAACTACGGCCTCTAGGGTTTAGTGAGGGAAGTCGGGAGAGTATTTGGGCAGAGTTTGGCCGAACCGGAAGGCTTTGAAGGTGTGAAGAAATGAGATGGAGGAGTGCCCTTTTATAAGAGGGGTGAGGGGCACCTTTGGAAAAGCTAGAAATATTAGTTTATAATAAATTAATATTCGGTTTCTAATAGCTCCAAAGTTGATTATTTAAGTGTTAAGGTGGGGATGGGTCGAAAACCACACAACCAATAGAATTTATACTGGTTTGGGTACTTATATTATCCTTATGTTTAAGTATGAACTCTATGTTAATTAGTTTCACTTTTACAATGTCTCTTTGTATTTTTATATTATATGGTTAATAAACGTACCAAATACATCCAAGAGGCTCCCAAGTGGTCCATTAATGATACAACTATCATGATATAAGTCTCTTTTCCGAACCTTATATTTTTAGGAATTTAATATCAATTAATAATATAATATTTTGTTTAAAAACTCTTTTATGTCAATTTTGACACTATTCAATGGTTGATTTTTTTGAAACTTATAACAGAATTATTACTTCGAAGAAAGTTAATTAAATTAATCCTAATATGTCATATTATCCAATAAAATTATTTTAATTCATTAAAAGTCTCAGATTATATTTATTTGTGTATTTATAATATCAATTATTTTAATTTTTCACTATTATGGTAATTATTGCATCATTATTGTGTCATAAATAAATTAAATTATTTAATCTCTAAAAATTGAAAAAATATATCAACATGTAGGAAATCTTTTTATCTTTCTACGGAATATTTATAGTCGAAAATCCGACATATATAACTCTATGTAAATGTTTTTTTCTAAAAGATATATACTTATGTCATTTTTGTACTTATTTTAACTTAATTAAAATAAAGTGTCCCTATCACCTACAAGTGGCTCCATGGGGTCCCACAATGGACCCAAAGATGCCTATCGTCACACATGTGTCAACCAATAAGGCTAGGACATGTTTTAGTGTAATTTAGTATTATTATAATATTATTTTTTATCCCTTATTTACCGGATTTACCCTTAACCATGATAAATAAATTATTTACCGCAGTAATTATTCAAAATGTCTAAAAATAAAAGTTACCTATTTACACATTTTGAACATCCTAATTACAAATATGGAATCCATTTTTCCAAATTCAAAACACATAAGTGGCAGAAATTAATTTAAAATTAATTCCCGTTGTTAAAACAAAAATCGTGTTTTTAAGAGATAATAACTGTCAAAAGATTGACACTTGTTTATGTCCGGTTTAATTGTAAAATTATGTCCAATGACCAAAATTGTATTAAATGGTAAAAATATATTCAATGTATACTTTAAAACCACTCAAATTCATAATTTATCACTATTAATTATTTTGATTAAAAAAAGTTGTTTTTAATTAAACTTTAGTAATTTTCACTATTCATCAAAATATGAAAGTTATCTGAAAAGTACCAAAATTTCACCTTAGGCTAAATTCGATACTCCAAATCCAAAAATGACGTCCATTTTGAGAGATAAATTTTCTAAAATTTTAAAAGGTAGGTATTACTATTCAAAACGGCTAGTTTGATTGGTTGTGGTGTGTTAGAATCTCGAAGTTGCGTACAATGCACGCCGTTGCATTATTCAAAGGAAAGAGTACCATGGAAGCTTGGGATGTTTCATTTTAAATTTTTTTATGTCCCCATTTAGTCAAAAAGTTTAAAATATTGTATTTAAAAAGGTTTCACTATTAAAATTTGATAAAAGTGCAATACTGAAAATGAATCTGTTCTTGCATTATGTCTAAGAAACTCATAATATGGATTCTAAAATTATAAGGAATATATAAAGTTTAAAATTTATCTAATACTATTCATATCCTCTTTTGAATGGAATTTTTTTGGTAAGTCATGGTGTGATTGAACTCGGTGATGTGTGTAGTGCATGTTATTGAATTATTTTGAAGAAATAACACACTATGAAATCTTTGGGTGTTACAAAAAATCTATAAAAATATAACCATTTTAGTGTATCACTTTTCTACCATCATTATTATCTATATTAGACTATCCTATAGTCTATAATTATCTTATAATTATATAATATATCAACCCTAAAGGGAATTTAATCCGCAATAGGGTATCAATATAGCATAACAAAAAACATTAAAATCGGGGTTCTGTTGACTTTGAATTGATGGTCAACTATAAACATATAAAACCATGTTGGTCTCAATGAAACTTATTTTAACCTCATAAGAAAAATAATATAGTTTCAAAATTTTAAAAATAATTATTCCTTAAATAATTTCACAACTGTTGAATACTTCTTATATAATTAACAATTCATTAAACATAATTAAAAATGTCCCAAATAATTATTTTAACCAATCATAGAAATAATTTATATTTAATAATAATATCCATTGTGATCACTTCTTATTGGAAATAATGCATATTAACTCATCATTCAACAAATATTACTATTTTATCAATCCTCTAGGACCCCCGATATTGAGTAATTAACCCCTTTCCTCATGTTTTTTAATTATTGTGTCTTTGATTGGGTTTCTATAAAATAAAATTATTCCATAAAATAGAGAGTTTCCTTAAAATATAGAGTTTTCATAATATATAGAGCTTCCATAAAATAGCGAGTTTCCATAAAAGTGGGTGTTTCTATAATGTTGGTTTTTTCTATAATGTGGGGTGTTTCTATAAAGTGGGTTGTTTTTATAAATTTGGGTGTTTCCATAAAGTGGTATGTTTCCATAAACAATGTTTTTAATATAAAGGTTATAGTTATAGGATGGGATAATATTTGGTTTTTATAGAGTGTTGGGACTAAAGGGATGCTTTCACTATCCGTACCTGGTTGACCCAAACCATGTAGAAAACCTGGCGCAAAAGTCAGAGATAGATCCTATTTTTTAGAGCATAATCATTTTTCTCTATATATTACTTTTTAGCTTCAAAAATCACCTATTTAGAGATTAATATCACTATAATACTTAAGAAAACTCCCCACATGAGTTGGAACCATCATAGAGTCATCCCTTGGGGATTTTGAGTCTGATTCATTAGGTATGTCACTATTCTATCCTTATTTATCGTGTTTTCTTATATATTCTTAGATCTAATTATTGGATATCCATTAATTGTCATATATGAATCTTTATTTGGAAGATATATATTTTAGGGTGCCATATAAGTCAATGATGGGTCATGATCTTGCTAGGATAAGAGAACTAAGTAAATTCATGGATAATCGACCTGCTTTCTTGTGTGTTCTTCATTTGTTGTTAAAGTTTCATCAAAACCGTCGAGCAATGAGTCTTATCTATTGACTCATATTACTATAATTGGTTGTAATATATTCAAATTGGATTATTTAAAATATTTTTATTGGGAAACCCAAGGAAAAAAAAGCTTCTTTAGTGACGATTCATTGTTTTTTTGAGGCTGAGTGATCTTGGTGAATATTTGTGAAAAAGGGAATTTAGTTTCATGCAATTAAAATGTTGATTTTAAATTAAATATTTTCATTAATATCTAAATGGTTTACGGAAAATATAATTTCAATATAAATTTTATTCAATCAAAATGTTGTTTTATTTATATGGTTTGGAAATGAAATGATTTTGACAGAAATGTTTTTCAATAAAAAGGTGTTTTTATTGAATGTGTTTTTTGGAATGATCGTCGGGAATATGTGGTGTGTGTTCATGTATTATATGTGGGTCTTTGTTGATTTATGACATTGTGTTCAATTACAAAGTTTTAATTAAACATGGGAATTTCATACATGGGGCTTGGTTGAAATATGACATTGCGCTCGGTGCCAAATGGTTAGTCGCACATGGGAAACAATTACCTTGCAACAACATGGAAGATCGATGAGAAACTGCCCATGATAATGAAACATTCACAACATAGAATTCCTGGATAGATTCATGGGTTTGATGAGTGGTTGTGTATTCCGATAAAGGGATATTTTGAAGTGGTTTTAAAGATTGTTTAGTTGTTTATCATGAAAAATATCTTTGTGGGAAAATTGGTTTCAACTACACATGTATTCTTTTGGATATGACTGGTCTGGAAAAAAAAATTTATTTACTTATAAACATTTTTTGAGAAATTTTTTCATATAAACTACTTTGTATAATTATTTATAATGCTTCTATCCTAGTCACATGAGTTGGGATGTCATTGGGGAAACCTAATTTATTTTATACTCACCCCTACTTTGGAACATTGGGGATTTTACAAATTCTATTATCCAGGACAAAGGGAATGGTAATGTTTCACATGTGTTTATTACAACCTCATGATGTTTTGGATGTTTGGAGATTGTTGAGCTTGGAGCTAGTGGAAAAAAAATAATGGATGACTTTTGAGATTCATGTGTAGTTTTTCCACTGTGTTATTTGATACTTTGTTATTCTTCTGTTGTTTCATACATTGATGTGGTTTTTAGATACATGAATTCTTTGAGTTGCCTTTCATTCATTCATGCATCATATAGTGAATTTTTTGTTATGGTTGGTTGGTTTATTTCATAAAGGGTAAATCATCCCCCACTTGTTTTTGAAACCCTTCAGCATTTATTTCCAGCCGTTGATGTCTTGGGGATGTATCTTAAGGACTAGTAATGACTCATTGTACACTCAATACAATGAGTATTGTCAAGTTATTAAATGTGGTAATAGCCTGTTCGGTCCTTTCCTAATTAGTATTCACCAATGTTCCAATTTTTGGAGATGAAATCCGTTATTCTCTATTCTGTGTGTGGGAATCATAGAAAGTAGTGGGATTATTGGAATATGACATGTATACCATAAAAGGACATAGCTAACCCTTTTATGTTGAACATCAAGTTACCTGGGAGTTGGGTAAATAAGTGTTTTGATACAATTCTAGAATTTTTAAATCTCATTGTCATGGGTTTTTCCCATGAGACATGAATCACATGAATAGTGGAGGAATGACTTTCTACAATGATTGCATACATCATTATTAGGAATGAATCATGTTGTGAAAATGTGTTAATTTTTTAAAAGGAATATAATTGGTTTTCAAATGATTGATTTTGAAAAGGCAAATTCTTATCATATTTTTATAATGGATTAATTTATAAATTCATGTCTAGTGGTTTAAAAAAAAAGTTGATCATTGGAAAATGGTTGTCTTAGAAGAAAATTTTCTAATAGTTGATGGGATAGAATTTGAAATGATAATCCAAAAGTTTCCAGAGTGTGAAATTAACAGAGATTATTGTTAGTTTAGAAAATGCACCAAGTATGCTGTTGGGCAAAAATCCCTCAAGGTATCATTGAAGCCTTTTTGAGGTGATTGTGTTTGTTGACAAAGTGGACATCTGAGTTGTGATTGTTGACAAAGAGGATTTCATGATGGAATGTCGAGTTCAAGAGCTGTGGTCAACGATCCATGTTTTATTCAAGAACGCGATAAAAGGAATGGAAGATCTGGAGGTGGTACAAAAGAACAGATACAAGGTGACGCCGTTTTCCAGTGTTTGCCAAATTTTTGGGCCTGAAAATCGGCAAATGAAGAAAAGTTTTTTTGGAAAAGGGACTTGCGCGCCGTGGACTTGGAGTATAGGAAACTTGCGCGCCACATGTTTTTCAAGATCAGAAGATCAAAATATGGCTAAGGAAATAGGTTCGCGCAAGTTTGGGAGTTGGTCGCGCAAGTGTCTAAAGGAGAGGAGACTTGCGCGCCGAAATTGGGTCGCACAGGTGACTTGCGCGCCGTCGCGCAGGGTGGTCAGATTGCCTATAAATACCGGACCACCCCTCCTCATTTCTCACCGGAGTTCAATACGAGAGCTCCCGTCGCGCAGGTGTGGTGGTCGCGCAAGTGGTGTGTGTGGTCGCGCAGGTGGGACTTGCACGCCAGTGGTTGAAGTTGTGCGCCGGTGTTAGAAGTTGCGCGCTGGTTTGCAGTTGCGTGCCAATAGTGGTTTGGGCGTAAAGGGAAGAGAGTCGCGCAAGATTGGAGTTGAGGAAGCTTGTGTCGCGCAAGTGTCAGAGGAGGACTTGTGCGCCCGTTGTGACTTGCGCGCCGATACTTGCGCGCCGAGGTTGACTTGCGCGCCAAGTAAGGTTTTGTTCCCGAAGTGATTTTCAGACTGTGTGGAAGCTGGAAGTTTTCCCGATACCTTCGGTGCAAAGAGATATTCATCAACGGGTGAAAGTTAAACTTCAACAGAGCATCTACATACAAGAGAAGATGTATTCTTTCAGGAAAATGAAGAGACCTACAGGTCTATAAACTGTGAGTGGATTCCATCCAAGAGCAGTGAGCTCAGGAAGAGGAATAAGGTGATCCTCTCCACCGGCAGTGAGCCAGAGAGAGTGAAACAGGGAGTGACCCTTGGGAAAGCAGTGAGCTGACCCTAAACATTGTAAAGGCAGTGAGCCTGGGCATAGAAGTGATCTAGCCCGAACCTTGTAATCCACAGCTAGTGAAGATTAGTGGAATTTGGTACGACCGGCAACTTGTCGGCGTATGCTCCTTGGACGTAGCCCTTAGCGGTGAACCAAGTAAAATTGCTGTGTCCTGTGCTTGCTTTACATTCTGTTTATATCGTGCAACAGGGAAAAGAGAGAGAAGAGTGTTTTTCTTAACAGCGAAACAAGATCAAAACGGTCATTAATTTAATTAGTCATACCCTGATTCACCCCCCCTCTCAGGGTATCCAGCCTAGTGGACCTAAAAAGTGGTATCAAAGGGAAAGGTTGAAAGTTGTTCTTCTCTCAATGGAGGTAACCAATCATAAAGGGATTCCGATCTTCGACGGATATAATTTTTAGATATGGAAGAATCGGATGCAACACTATTTCCGATCCTTGGGAATGGATGTGTTTTCAGCAGCTATGCATGGTATCACAACTGATATTAATAGTGGTGCCTTATTAGAAGCTGATCATAGAGAGTTGGATGCTGATTCCAAAGCAATCAATGCCTTAGGGGGAGCCCTTTCCAATCCCATCTACACAAAGGTGATGTCATGCAAAACGTCACATTCCATGTGGGAAAAGCTTTTGAATTTATATGAAGGGGACACAAAAGTCAGAGAGGCAAAGCTACAGGTGTTGTGGAACAAATATGAAGATCTGAAAATGAACCCGAATGAGTCTGTTGACGCATTCTTTGATAGGGTAAACATTGTTGTGGAAGATATGCGAGGTCTTGGAGAAGTCATTGAAGACATAAAGATTGTAAAGCGCATCTTGAGGAAACTTCCACCTCGGTTCAATCCGAAAGTTTCAGTACTAGAAGATAAAGATCCAAAAGAGCTGACATTGGACAATTTGCACAGTACCTTGGTTGCATATGAAATGAGGAACGATGATAATGAGGCTGTGGAAAAGGGGAAGTCTAAAGAGGTGGCATTTAAGGCCATGAAGAAGCTCACCATTGAAGATTCTAATGAAGAAGAAGAGACAGATGAGGTGATGTCATTCCTTTCTTCGAATCTACAAAGAGGAAGAGGAAAGTTTAAAGGTAAACTTCCACTAGCATGCTTTAGATGTGGAAAGGTTGGTCATCTTGCGGCAAGATGCCCCAAGAAGTTTCAAGATGATGATGATGATGATGACGCTGAAATTCCCAAAAGAAGTCTTCAGCTTTTGTGAAAGGGAAGAAACAATTCAAGAGAAATTTCTTCAAGAAAAAGAATCTTCTCTCACAAGAATTTGAAAGTTCAGATGAGTCTGAGGATGAAGAAGTTGAGGAAATAGAAAATTGCAGAGATCGTGGGGTAAATGCCTTGGTGGAAATTTTTGGTAGTTCTCAAAAGGGAGAAGAAGCTGATGCTAAAGAAGAAGAAGAAATTGAAGGGAGAATTGATATGGAAGCCGAATTGGAAGCAGCTCTTGAGGAGATAGATGTTTGGAGAGCCAAAACGAAGAAAGCCAATAAAGTAGTTCGTGATGCCAAACTCTACATGCAACAACAGGATGAAGAAAAGTCTGAGCTGTTAGAAGAAATTGAAAGACTAAAATCCTCAACACCAGAGAGCTCAGAAAATATTGTTGAGTATAAGCTTAAAATTGAGGAACAAAAGAAGGAAATTGATTGTCTGACAAACACAGGAAAGGAGCAGGTTAGATGTATCAAAGAGCTTGAAGAAGAAGTGGTCAGTCTGCGACAAAAACTCAAGGATCAAGATAAACTCTTGACCCGCAAAGTGATATCTGAAAAGAAGGCTATTCAGAAGACAGAGAAGATGAGAGCGGAGCCTAGCAGTTCAGTAGGAAAGAAACAAAAATTGAGCTTAGATGTTAAGGTCGTTTCTGGGCTTAGTCAAGAACAAAAATTGGCGACAATTGCAGTCAGACCGCAAGCACTCATCCCGAAAGTGAAGGTTGATTTGGGAACAAAACAGAATCAGAATATTCAGAGATCCCAAAGGGGAAATCACAGTGCTGAAATATCACGATGGAATGCATCCTATATCAGGTGTTATTGCTGTGGGAAAATGGGACATTCACAGTTTGTGTGTTCCATAGCCAAGAGATACAGAAGGGAACATGAGCAGAGACGGCAGCCAAACAGAGAACGGTTTTCCAGAGCACATTTTGAAGGACATTGTTTTTGGTGCGGAGGATTTGGACACATGGATAGGTATTGCACATCAATCATTCAGAGAAATGTGTCAAAGAATAATCAAAATGTTCGCAAGCAACAGATCAATAAACCAACAAGTGAGTTAAATGTTCAGAACAGATTTGCAGCTCTGCAAGATGAGGGTGGTCCATCATACTCTGAGAAAGAACAGAAGCCTCAATCCATGCCGAGTGTGAAAGAAAAAGTATGGACCAAGAAGAAGAAAAATGAGAAGGCTGTGGTGGCGGAGATTGCCCTTAAAGCATCAGATCGATCTGGTGCTTGGATCCTTGATAGTGGTTGCACATCCCACATGACGGGTAATAAGGATCTTGTTACAGGCATCAAATATGACAAAGAAGGAGTTGTCAAATTTGGAAATGATGAAGGCCTGAAGATTGTTGGCTCAGGGAAAGCCAAGTTTGGGGGCAAAGAGATGAGACGTGCTGATGTCTTGGTAGTAGAGGGTCTCAGTCATAATCTACTCAGTGTCAGTCAACTTTGTGACTCTGGGCACTCTATCCAATTTACCAAGAAGATGTGTGTTGTGAAAGGAAAAGATGGAGCAGCTGTTCTGCAGGGAAAAAGGTCAAAGGGAAATCTCTATCTTGTAAGTGGGGAAGAAGTTACTTGTCTTTTATCCATAGAGGAAGAAAACCAGCTGTGGCATAAGCGACTTGTTCATCTATGCCAACCATCTATGGAGGATCTCGTTAAATGTGATGCTGCTAGAGACCTTCCCAAACTATCACGTGATCGCACTCATACGTGTGATGCTTGTCAACAAGGGAAAATCATCAGAAAGACATACAGGCCAAAGAAACAGAAATCAACTAGAGTGCTCGAACTGGTGCATGCTGATGTATGTGGACCTATCTCACCACGAGCTATAAATGGGCAAAGGTACTATGTACTTTTCATTGATGACTATAGCAGAATGGCCTGGGTATTCATCATAACCCATAAGACAGAGGTATTCAGTTGCATAAAGCAGTACAGGAGGGAATCCGAAAAGATGCTTGGGTAGAAAATTCTGATGTTTCGTACTGATAACGGTACGGAATTTACAAATAGTCAGGTTGAAAACTATCTCGAGAAACATGGGATAAGGCATCAAGTTTCATCAGTAAGAACTCCCCAACAGAATGGAGTAGTTGAAAGGAGAAATCGGATCATCAACAACATGGCCAGAACAATGCTTATTGATAAGGACCTGCCAGAGAAATTTTGGAAGGAAGCAGTTCTGACATCGGTCTATGTTTCAAACAGGTCCCTGTTATGTCCGAAGCAAGGGAAGACTCCATATGAACTGTGGTACGGAAAGAAGCCAACGTTGAAGTACTTTCGAATCTTTGGAAGTAAGTGTTTCATTCTCAACAAAGAACATCATAGGAAGTTTGAGGCACGAGGAGATGAAGGGATATTCCTTGGCTATTCCGGGAAAAGCAAAGCGTATAAATGTTTCAACAAAAGGCTGGGAAAAATCATTGAAAGCAATGATGTCACTATAGTTGAAAATGAGAAGAATACTCAACGATCCAGTGAACAGTTCCTGGATGAAAGTGATGATGAGGTAAGCAACCCAGGGGGAGCAGAAGTGGCAGAAGCTGACTCAGAAGAAGATACTGACAATGAAGAAGAGAGTGTCAAGTCGGTGTCTGTGAGAAAGCCAAAGAGTCGAGCTGAAATTGATAGGCAGAATATCATTGGTGATCAAACAGCTCCAGTTCAGACTCGAAGAATGAAATCATCGCAACAAGCATCGTTTTTGTCTCAAGTGGAGCCGAAATGTTTTTCTGATGCAGCTGAAGATGAAAACTGGGTTCAGGCCATGAATGAAGAGCTGGATCAGATTGAGAAGAACCAGACATGGGATATTGTTTCGAGACCAGCAGACAAGAATGTCATCGGGACTAAATGGGTCTATCGCAACAAGATGAATGAAGATGGAACAGTGATTCGGAACAAAGCACGACTAGTGTGCAAGGGATACTCTCAGATAGAGGGAATATATGTTGATGAGACATTTGCACCGGTTGCAAGGCTAGAGACAATCAGATTATTTTTGGCCATAGCAGTGCAAAGAAAGTTCAAAGTGTTCCAGATGGATGTCAAATCCGCATTCTTGAATGGGGTTCTGGAAGAAGAGGTTTATATTGAGCAGCCAGATGGTTTTCTCATTCATGAGGATGAGAACAAAGTTTGCAGGCTGAAGAAGGCGTTGTATGGGCTGAAACAAGCACCAAGGGCATGGTACTCAAGGCTTGATCAGTACTTGAAGAAGCTTGGTTTCCAGCGTGGAGGAGTTGATTACAATCTCTATTTCAGCAATGACAGTAATCAAAGGATGATGGTGCTAGTGTATGTCGATGACATAATTTTTGGCGGATCAGATGAAGCTCAGTGCAGACAGTTTTCCGAATTAATGAAAAATGAGTTTGAAATGTCAATGATTGGAGAGCTAACGTTTTTCCTTGGTCTACAGGTGACACAAGGAAGGAATGGAACTTTCATTTCTCAATCCAAATATGCCAAGGAAGTTCTAAGAAGGTTTGGAATGGATAATTCCAAGGAAATGAAGACTCCGGTTGCTACCCGGATGAAATTATCAAAAGATGAGGATGGAAAGGCAGTTAATATCACAGAATACAGGCAAATCATTGGAAGTCTGTTGTACTTAACCGCAACAAGGCCTGATATTGTTTTCGCCACATCCCAAGCAGCGAGATATCAATGTAATCCCAAGGAAAGTCACATGCTTGCAGTGAAAAGAATACTTCGGTATATCAAGGGCACAGTGGACTTCGGTTTGACATACAACGACAAATCTCAGACAGAGTTATTGGGATATACTGATGCAGACTGGGCCGGTTCAGCAGATGATAGAAAATCAACGTCAGGGGGTGCATTCTATCTTGGTGGATTGTGTATTTCTTGGCTAAGCAAGAAACAAGATTGCATTTCATTGAGCACCGCAGAAGCTGAGTATATAGCGGCCACTCAAGCATGCACACAGTTATTGTGGATGAAGCAGCAGCTTGAAGATATGGGAGTTGAAGTGAAGTCTCCGATCGGAATCCTGTGTGACAACTCAAGTGCTATAAATCTTAGCAAAAATCCTGTCCATCATTCCAGGACAAAGCACATTGAGATCAAGTATCATTTCATCAAGGAGAAGGTTGAGCAGGGCATCGTGACGTTGGAGTATGTGCCTACAGAGCTACAGGTTGCAGACATTCTGACAAAGGCCTTACCCAAGGAAGCTTTTGAGAGGCATCGACTAGCTCTGGGAGTTCAGTCGATTCCCCGTACTTGAAATAGTGTGGACACGGGACCTCCCCCTCTCCCCGAGGTATGCTGTGTTTTCCCTACTGTGCTAATGTGTTCTCTACTATGTTACAGACTACAAAGGCGTGACCTTTGGGTTCGTTGACAAAGGGGGAGAAAATAGTGGCTGTTCAAGGGGGAGACAGTGCGTAGATTTGATAAATCATAAATGTTATGGGGAGACGCTGACAGGTGGAGCAGCCAGATAGGGGGAGTTGAAGCTAGTTGAACGTGCTTAGCCAGAGCTTAGCTTGGACAACACATGAAATATGGCTAAAGAGGTGTTGAAGCTGTGGGCAGAAAGGGGGAGCGTATTACATCTGACGATGCTAGAAGTGATCGATCAAAGAATAGATATCACGACAGCTGAGGATCGTCATAAAAGCAGAAGGGTGGTGTTGGACAGTGTTTGGTGTCAACAATGGATGTTAGAGACAAAGTGATTCATTGATGAACTTTTCATTTACTCTTGTTTCTCACGCCGAGCATTGCTCATGTGGGCTTAGAGTATGTGTTGAGTAAATCCTTGGTCGCTATCAGAATCGCAATGTGGCGAATGGAGGTTGAAGAATCAATGACGTATCTTTGTTTGGAAGAGTTGTCAACAAACCCAAAGGGGGAGATTGTTGGGCAAAAATCCCTCAAGGTATCATTGAAGCCTTTTTGAGGTGATTGTGTTTGTTGACAAAGTGGACATCTGAGTTGTGATTGTTGACAAAGAGGATTTCATGATGGAATGTCGAGTTCAAGAGCTGAGGTCAACGATCCATGTTTGATTCAAGAACGCGATAAAAGGAATGGAAGATCTGGAGGTGGTACAAAAGAACAGATACAAGGTGACGCCGTTTTCCAGTGTTTGCCAAATTTTTGGGCCTGAAAATCGGCAAATGAAGAAAAGTTTTTTTGGCAAAGGGACTTGCGCGCCGTGGACTTGGAGTATAGGACACTTGCGCGCCACATGTTTTTCAAGATCAGAAGATCAAAATATGGCTAAGGAAATAGGTTCGTGCAAGTTTGGGAGTTGGTCGCGCAAGTGTCTAAAGGAGAGGAGACTTGCGCGCCGAAATTGGGTCGCGCAGGTGACTTGCGCGCCGTCGCGCAGGGTGGTCAGATTGCCTATAAATACCAGACCACCCCTCCTCATTTCTCACCGGAGTTCAAGACAAGAGCTCCCGTCGCGCAGGTGTGGTGGTCGCGCAAGTGGTGTGTGTGGTCGCGCAGGTGGGACGTGTGCGCCAGTGGTTGAAGTTGTGCGCCGGTGTTAGAAGTTGCGCGCTGGTTTGCAGTTGCGTGCCAATAGTGGTTTGGGCGTAAAGGGAAGAGAGTCGCGCAAGATTGGAGTTGAGGAAGCTTGTGTCGCGCAAGTGTCAGAGGAGGACTTGCGCGCCCGTTGTGACTTGCGCGCCGATACTTGCGCGCCGAGGTTGACTTGCGCGCCAAGTAAGGTTTTGTTCCCGCAGTGATTTTCAGACTGTGTGGAAGCTGGAAGTTTTCCCGATACCTTCGGTGCAAAGAGATATTCATCAACGGGTGAAAGTTAAACTTCAACAGAGCATCTACATACAAGAGAAGATGCATTCTTTCAGGAAAATGAAGAGACCTACAGGTCTATAAACTGTGAGTGGATTCCATCCAAGAGCAGTGAGCTCAGGAAGAGGAAGAAGGTGATCCTCTCCACCGGCAGTGAGCCAGAGAGAGAGAAACAGGGAGTGACCCTTGGGAAAGCAGTGAGCTGACCCTAAACATTGTAAAGGCAGTGAGCCTGGGCATAGAAGTGATCTAGCCCGAACCTTGTAATCCACAACTAGTGAAGATTAGTGGAATTTGGTACGACCGGCAACCTGTCGGCGTATGCTCCTTGGACGTAGCCCTTAGCGGTGAACCAAGTAAAATTGTTGTGTCCTGTGCTTGCTTTACATTCTGTTTATATCGTGCAACAGGGAAAAGAGAGAGAAGAGTGTTTTGCTTAATAGCGAAACAAGATCAGAACGGTCATTAATTTAATTAGTCATACCCTGATTCACCCCCCCTCTCAGGGTATCCAGCCTAGTGGACCTAACATATGCATCTTCAAAACCAACCTGATGAATATGTGGATAATTTTTTTGAACTTGAACCACTTGTGAAACAAGAGATGGTTCATAGTATTGTCCATGATTTTTTAGTTGTGAAAAGAGGGAACCAGAGGAATGAGCCATGACGGGTTGACCATACCATCCAATTCATTAAGCAGAATCCACCAAATATCTGGTGTGACTCTGAACCCAAGAAGGAGGAGGTTTGGATATATAGGATGAACTATACCTTCAACTACATCTGATCAAAGGTAGATCTAATGGTCTAACAAGAGACTTATATTCTCCCGGATATTGCATGTCAGTAGTGAGATGTAGCTGTTTAGGATAAATAGTATGAATAACTTACATGGGAGGATTCTAAGGAATAGTTCGACAAACAATACTATCCTCACACGTTCAAGATCCAAAAAACATCAAACTTCTTCAGCCTAACACAAGAGAGTCTCTCTATTATAGAGTATGCAGCAATGTTCATGAAATAAGTACACTTTTCTCTAGAAGTTGCGGAAAGTGCCTCTTTGATGGAATGCATCATCGAATCTGGGCTATGACAGAAGAATCAATCAATGATTGCAGTACATTGTATTAAAAATCATATAGAGATGGTAAATAGAGAAATTGTGGATGAACGTGATATCTCATGATCTATGGGAGGAAGCATGATGATACCATCAGGAAATGATGGGAACACAACTTTTGGGAGCAAGTGAAAAAGGATCACTGATTTCCAATGTGCATGTGGAAATCATAACCAAACCACTGGATCAGTAAACCTTCCTTCATGACCCTAGATCAAGGCATGTTGCTTTCAATGCGGTTCATCTGACCACATAATGTGAGATTGTATGGAAAGACATGGGGCATGTTATAATTGCAACCAGATGGCATATCTTCAGCGCTATTGTCACAGTTCTCCAAGGAGAGGTGCTCAAGACACTTCTCAGGTGTTGCAAGAATTGTATGCTTCGACTAGATGAGAACAGTAGAATTAGTCTTGTCAGTAGAAAGAAGCTATACATTATGATTCTAGAAATACCATGACTCCTAAGAAAGGAAATATCAGAAAAGAAACATGGAGAACAGTGTAGTGAAGAAAAAATTTTATGTGGTTGAGATGATGTTTGTTGATGATCAGGCTGGGAAATATAATGTGAAAAGTACGATTATTTTGAATTATACCTTTGTAAAAGTGTTGTATGATTATGGTGCATCACATTTATTCATTTCTTCTCATGTTTTTTACTTTCTATGATTAAAATTGAAAATGATGGCTTCTCTTTTGAAATTAAAACTCCTCCAAGTGGAAGAGAATGTCAAGCCTTTATTTGTAGAGGATTCCCTATAACTATTGATGGAGCTAAGCTAAAATGGGACTTCTCGATGTTGGATGTGGATTTATATGATGTAATAAATGGTATGGATTGGTAGACAATAGTCAATGATCAAATTGATTGTTATAGGAGAACAGTTAGTTTCATGACTGAGGATGACATAGAGAATCTTAATAGAGGAGAGAGGATTGTAAAGAAATGTGAAAAGAGCGTGTTGGCACCAATGGTGGGAATGATCTCTTATGGATTAGAGGCATTGAATTTGGCATCAATGGAATAGATTGAGTAAAATAGTTTTCAAGCTGTTGTCGATCAATTTCCAGATGTCTTTCTCAAGAACTTCTTAGGGTTAACACCTCTAATGGAAGGGGGTTTTATTATTGATCTCCATCCAAGGGCCAGTCTTATTTCCCTTCCGTCTTATAATATTGAACCAATAGTGTTACATGAATTTATGTGGAGTTATAGGAGATGAAAAGCAATGGATTCATTCCACCATGTACTTCTCCCTGGGTAGTACCCGTTTTGTTTGTGAAGAAGGAAGATGGAACTCTTCAGCTGTGTGTTAATTATCGTAAGCTTAACCATGTTACGATAATTAACAAATATCCACTTCCACACATTAATGATATTTCTGATCAATTATTCTATATTAGAGGTTCTCCAAGATTGACTTTCGATCATGATATTAACAATTGATATTTTGGAAAGAGTATATTCCAAATACAGTTATCAAAATTAGATATTGCCACTATGAATATATAGTCATGCCTTACATTCTAACAAATGCACTAGCAGTATTCGTGGCATTGATGAATATGATATTTCTACAATATCAGGATTCTTTTATTGTGGTGTTTTGGATGAAATTTTTGACTATTCAAAGACAAGGGTTGATGATGAGGTTCACCTGAACACAGCGTTACAAATCTCAAGAGATCATCGTTTGTATGACAAATTATCAATTCTTGATATTTGGATACAAGATGTACGTTTTCATGGCCATGTCATTTATGAGAAATGTGTCTCTATGGATCCTGAAATGATAGAAGTTGTTATCTCATGGAAAACATCAAAGAATGTTTTTGAGATATGATGTATTCCTGGTCTAGCTAGTTACAACTGACGATTTGTGTGTGATTTCTCATGACTAGTTTCACCAATTATAGTTCTAACAATGAAGAATGATCCATTCCAATGGAATGAAAAAATTTATAAGTCTTCTAGGTAATAAATATTTTGTATACATCGGCACCTATCTTGATCATTCTAGATCATGACATGGGTATGTGGTGTATTTTGATGCTTCAGGATTAGGGTTGGGCTGTGTTCTCATGAAAATAGATGGTGTGGTTGGTTATGGTTCTACACAGTTGAGGGTACATGGGAAGAATTAGCCAACACATGATTATGATTTAGAGGTATTCATCCATTCTTTGAAAACATGGAGTCATTATCTCTTTGGGGAGAAATTTACAGTGTTTACGGATTAAAGAATCTTGAAACACATTATCACATAGATAGATTTGAATTAGAGGCAAAGTAGATGGATGGAGAATCTTCAAATGTTTTACTATGAATTTAATTACACAACGGGTAATGGATAATTGGTGGAAGAAGCATTGAGTAGAAATCTATATGCTTAGGTGGTGAAGTTAGCTTCTGGTGAATGGTATTTGATGTCTGTCCTAGCTGAAAAGCATGTCGAATATGAAGACTGAGGGGATGTTGTTGTTTTTTTCATCTACTCTTATTCCTAATTTAGTAAAAATGATCAAAGAGGCATAAACATATGATGCAGAATCTCTTGTTGTATGTTCTAAACTAAATGGTGGGGAGACCATAAGGGATGGTAACATGATGGGGGTTCAGTTTTATGTTTCAATGATAAAATGGTTGTGCCTATTGTTTTTCATGAGCTACTCATTCATTATTACCACTATTCATGATGGGATGTACATCCTATTACACAGAATATGTATGAGGCATTTAAGGCACAGTTTTTGTGGAGAAACATGAAAAGGAAGGTGGTTGATTTCATCTCGCAGTGCATAACTTGTCAGCAGGTTAAAGCAGAGCATTACAGACTAGCTTGTATAATACAATCCTTTCCAATCCCAGTTTGGAAATGGTTGCAGATATCAATAGAATTTATTTCTGGTCTTCTAAGAACATTCTAGAAACATGATGCCATATGGGTGATAGTGGATCGTCTAACCAAGTCACCCCATTTTAATCATTTTCTTGAAACACATACATTGGAGGATCATTAAAAAATATATATCCAAGAATTTCTACAGAGTCCTCGTGTACCAGTGTCAATATTCTAAGATAGAGTTATATGTTTCACTTCTCATTTCTAGAAATCATTATAGCAAGCCCTTGGGTCTCTGTTGACTACGATCATGGTGTATCTTCCTTATATGGATGGGAATACATGCGGACAAAAAAACATTATAAAAATGTTTTGGGGATTTGTAATGGATTTTGGTGGCTCATGGGAGGAGCATATACCCTTTGTGGAGTTATTATAGAATAACAACTATCAATCCTCGATACACATGGATCTATTTGAAGTATTGTATGGGTTTCCAGGTCGTTCTCCACTAGGCAGGGTGGAAACGGGAAAAATTTTACTAGTTGGGCCATGCCCTGTCCAATATAAAATAGAGAAGATCCGGTTGATTAGAAATAGGATGGAGATAGCTTAGAGTCGTCATAAATCTTATGCAGATCTCCATCAAAGTCCATTGTCATTTTCTGTGGGTGATCATGTCTTCTTGAGGATCTCTCCAAGGATTGGACATCTTCACATCAGGAAGTAGGTAAAGTTGTCCCCAAGATACGTTTTCCATTATGATATACATGAATGAGTTGAAGAGGTGGAATATAGATTAGCATTACCACCACAGTTTAGCACGTTGCATAATATGTTCCATTTATCCTAGTTGAAAAAGTATCACCCTGATCCAAACCATGTTATCAAATGGTATCACGTTGAGCTAGAACTAGATGCATCAAAGATACATATCCCATTGCAGATCATGGATAGAAAGGAGATATTCTTGTGTGGTAAAAGCATCGCACTAGTGCGGGTATTTGGATGTGTGGTCACATTCGGGAAGAGTCTTTTGAACATGAAAATGAAAATTAAAGAGAAGTGGCTAGATCAGTTTTTGTCCCATGAGGGTTTTCGACATTCCAATAATGGAAAGACCATTGGTGTGGATTATTAAGTACCCCAGATTTCGTGTACATAACCCAGTTATTCACGTTTTTTAAATTGGTGTGTCTTTGATTGGGTTTCCATAAAATAGAGTGTTTCTTTAAAATAGAGAGTTTCCATAAAATATAGAGTTTCTATAATATAGAGAGTTTCAATAATAAAAAATGTTTCTATAAATTTGGTTGTATCCATAATGTTGGTTGTTTCCATAAAGTGGGTTATTTCTATAAAGTGGGATGTTTCCATAAAGTGGTTTTTCTTATAAAGAGGGGTGTTTACATAAAGTGTGATGTTTCTATAAACAAATAGTTCCATAAAATGGGTAAAGGTGAAGGATGGGATAGTTTTTGGGTTATATTAGGATTGTTAGAGAATTGTCCTGATTTCATGTGGTTTCTTCAATTGTTGTCAATGTTTCATCAAAACCGTTGAGGTAGGAGGATTCACGCTTGACTCATCCTTCTATAATTTGTTTATATTGATTAGAATTTGATTATTTATCATAAATTGGTTGTTAAAGGCAAGGAAAAATCTTTTTCAGTGATGATTCATGGTTTGTGTGAAATTTCGTGGTCATGGTGAATAGTTGAGCAAAAGGGGGTTTAGATTCATGAATTTTAAATGATGATTATAAAATATGCTTTTTTTGTAATAGTTATATAGTTGATCGAAAAGATATTTTAAATAGAAATGTTTTTCAATTAAAAATGTGTATTATTAATATGGTTAGGAATTGTAATGGTTTTGCAATGAAATGGTTTTGATAGGGTTTCAATAAAAAGGTATTTTTATTGAAATGGATGTTTTGGCATGATCGTTGGGAATATGTGGTGTGTATTCATGTACCATATACATGTCTTAGTTGAAATATGACCTGGAGCTCAGTGACAAATGATTAATTGGACGATGGAATTTCATACACGGGGCATGGTTGAATTATGACCGTGTGCCTGGGGCCAATGTGTTAATGGAACACGGTAAACAATTACCTTTTGAAGATATTGTAGATCGAAGAGAAATCACTCATGAGTATGTACATGTCATTATGTACCATGCATGGATGGTTTCATGGGTTTGTGGAATGGTTGGGTATACAGATAAAGGGATATTGTGAAATGGTTGTAAAGATTTTTTAGTTATTTTCCAGGAAAAATATCATGCTAGGAAAATTGGAATCGTTTTCCCTTTTATTCTTTTGGTAATGAATGGTTTCGAAACATGTTTATATTTTGTTATAAACAGTTTTTGAGAAAATGTTTCATAAAAACTATTTTAAATAATTGTTTCTAACTGTTCCATCCTAGTGGAATGAGTTGAGATGTCATTGGGGAAAACCTATTGAGTTTTATACTCACTCATGTTTAGAAAATTTGGTACTTATTGAGATGATATCTTCTGGGAGAAGGGAAAATGTAATGTTTCAATCTTGTTTATCACTACCTAAGGATTTTTGGGATGCTCAGAGATTATGGAGCTTGGATCTTAGGGCTCATGGAATATTGAGGTCATTTGAGAGTCTGGTCTAGTTTTTCCCATGTGTTTTTTGATACTTTGTTATTCTTCCATTTTTGCATACATTGAGTTGGTTTTGAGATTCATGAAGTTGTTGAGTTTTCATTCATTCGTTCATGATTCATTTAATGAATGTTTTTTAATGGCTGGTGGGAATATTGGTTTATTTCTTAAAGGGTAAATTGTCCCAAACTTGTGTTTGAAACCCTTCAGAAATTATTTACAGCCATTCGTGTCATAGTGATGTTGCCTAAGGCCTAGTAATGAATCGTAGAACTCTCAAGCTAATGAGAATATTTAGGTCATTAAAATTCCCTTAATCATATTTTTCTAAAAATATAAGCTTACCACTAAAAAGAATTACTCAATTATTTATTCGATTTAAAATAAGTTTTTTAATGATTAATAAAAAAGAATAATAAAAGAGTAATATTTTTGGAATTTATATAAATAATGTCATTAATATAAAAATTTTACAACATAATTAATTAGTAAAAATTCATAAACACTTCAATTATCTAACATCCTTAGTAAACAATTATCTATGACTCATAATTAAACAACCCAATACATCATTACTACAATATGTAATATTAATCATGTCATCAAAATCATGCTCTTCAATTTAATACTTATTTATACTTTTAAAAAAGTAAATACTATTAAAATATCACTTACCTCTCTAGTGTCCTATATAATATAACCCTCATCATCAGTGAAATCATTACTCATAAAAAAATTCTATTTTCAATATATATCATTCCCATTAGGGAATCAATATGAATAATACCCATTAACTATAAATTTTAATGTGCATCTAGTCATGGATACCATAAAGAAACGATTATTCTCATCCATTCCCTCAAATAACAATTTCAAATTTCCAAAACAATAACATTATTTCTATTCTTCTTTTTATCTTTGAAAAAATCACATCATTCTTCTCTAAAATTAAAATGATTCGTTCTTCCTATATTCATAGCATGTTTGATGGTGAATATTCCTTACCCTATGAAATTTATAAAGATACATCATTTTCATTGAAAGTATATTTGTAAACTAACTAAAGTCTATATTATTATTCATATAAAAGTAAATATTATTAAGAATATTCATAATTCTTCTCATTCCATTTCTCATGTCAATTGGTTTCACAAGAGGAACTTTATAACATTAATCATTACATTCAATAGTAACTCGACTCATTTGGGTCCCAAACACTAACTAGAACACATATTAATAGTATAATAAATTGTAATGATGATTGGAAGCCATGTAATCATAATATATCATATAAATTATTACCAAATATGTCTACATAATTAATTAAAACATTGGTTTGACCATGGTAATTCATGATATTTACCACATCATTAAAATTATATACAATAAATAGATGTACCCATAGGGTTTTTACAATGACTATTATTCTAGTTTCCAATGTACGAAAAATCCTTCATTACATATAAGTTATTATTACCCATAATATATATATAAGACATCATAATAGATAAATATTCAATTAATAACATAATGATTCATTCTAAAATTGTATAGGTCTGCTTCTTGTGGAATTGTGGACATATAAATATCATATTTATAAAATATAATCATAATCACCCATTAACATTCCCATCACTAACAACCTACACTAAAAAATATTTATATTTTTCCAAAACTGGTATATCTGTTGATAAATGTCCATTTTTTGTTCATAAAATATTTTACCAAGAAATATTGTCCTATCACAAATCTGTTGGTAAAAACTCGTCTAATAAATCATTTCACCAATGATAAAATTGTTTTTTTGAAATTATAATAATACCAATAGTTAATATATATGTTGGTCAAAATTCTTAACAATATATTTCTATGAAAAAATTACCAACTGGTAATATTGTTAACCTTAATAACCTATTTTATTAATTACCATCTTTAATTAAATTTATATTTTATATAAGATATTCTTTTTCGGTATTTAAATATTTATTTTTAAAATTTTATATTATATTAATATATCCTAATAATAATAATTTTGTAATTATCAAACCAAATATAATTTTCACATATGTTAAGATATAGAATATGATTAATCATATTAGTAATGAAATTTAATAAAAAATAAATCAATACATAGTTTATGTTTATTGATACGAAAAAAAACAATAAAAATAAAAAAACAACCCATGAACAATATGTATAGTTTCCACTACCACAAACCCACCACCAATGTTTTCTATTGATTGTAATCCTCCAGCACTTTCATGTCATCTCTTGAATCCAATCCTCTAGCATCAATTATGGTAGAAGGATAGTTACTTCCACCAATGATCTTTCATCACCCCTAAGTGTTCCACTAGAAGAAAAAAACCAATCAATGATAGTACCATTAAGGAACCTCAATTCATTGGCATGCCACAATGTTTAACCACAAGATAAACATCATACAATCAAAAATCATACCCAAAAGTCATTGAATGATATCAGAATGTATTTAAACAAAAAATAATAATTTATAAAAAAATAATATGCCTAAAATTACATCTCAATAAATAAAGTCACCTCGAGTATGGTTTGGGAATGTCATGTCGCTGCTAAACTGCACCCTTCATCATCATGATCTACACCACACAACCAAATATCACACCATCAATTAAATTAAAATAAAAAAATTAATTGAACCCAAAATATAAATAAATGAAAGAATAAAAAATTGATCTGCATTGGATGGGATTACTTTATTCATCATCTAGAGGTTCTAGATATCAAATATATCAAAACAGAACGAAAAAAATGAATAAACATGAATAAAACCTCAACATCAAAAACAATAATTCAAGGAATGAAAAAAATAAGGATATACAGATCCAAAATCCCTATTCAACAACCCATATTCTATGAGTCAGTGGATATCCATTTCCAATTATATCTGTAGTAGCCTTATCCCACGTTTCTCACCATATGAAAACATAGCAGAAAACAATAGAGTAAGAAGTTTATAATCATAGAAATCATGGAAGCCAAACATATATAGGCATCATAGCTGATTATTATGTTACCATTATGATTTAAACTATGAGGAGAGACCCATATATAAATAGATGAATACCAAATAATTCCAATAAGTGTAATTCAATTATTGAACCTTGGGATAACAATGTATTTGATTTAGAAAAAATGAATTTAGTGAAAAAAATGTCGCATCCCTCATACCTCATGTAACACCCCTAGCTTCCACGGTATGTTTCCCTTTGAATAATGTAGTATCTTGTCTTGTACGGAACAAGGAGTTTTAACACACCACGACCAATCAAAAAAGTTGTTATGAATAGTCATACCCACTTTTTGAGATTTTATAAATTTTATCTTTCAAAATGGACTTCATTTTTGGATTTGGAATATTGAAATTAGTATAGGGTGAATTTATGATATTTTTTTTCTGAAAACATTCAATTTTTTATGAATAGTGAAAACACTGAGTTATTAGTTAAATCCAACATTTAATTTAAATAATAATTTAATTTTTTTTTAATTAATTTTAGGTAAAAATTGATACAGAACACCTATATAAATTCAATGTACTTTTTTGGAGTAATTTTATAATATGTTTATATATACAAATATTATTGAACTTTTTACCGCCTTTTTACACATCTCCAATGAGCATATTCACATTTTCATAAAACATATTTTTACCACTTATATGAGTTGAATTTAAAAATTATGAGCAACACAGTTAATATCAATAAGTAGAATTTGGTTCAATAAGATAAAAATAATTTATGAGAATACTAACTGTTAACTTTTATTTACCACTGTAAAAAGTAAATAGGGTAATTAAGGGTAAAAATGATATTATAATTACCATAACACGTGTACTAATTATATTGGATAAATTTAATTTGACCAAAAACAACATTAGGAATAAAATATGATCCACTTTGGTCCACATGGTTAATATTATGACATTTATAATTATTTTATTTAAAGAAGAGTTAAAAGAGTTAAATTCAAAGTCTAATAACTGAACAATTTTTAATATAGGTTTATACATAATAGAAATTCTACTATAAATATTTATTACAAATCTAAAAAAATTTCATACATGATGGTATTTTATTTATCATTTTTAGAAAATAAATAATTTAAGTTATTAATGACACAATAATGATGCAGTATTTACCTAATTAACGATTGATTAAAATAATTGATATTATAAATATCCAATTAATTGTAATTTGAGGCTTTTGATGAATTACAATAATTTTATAGGTAAATATGAAATTTTAGGGTTTAATAGATAACTTGTTTTCAATGTAATTGGGTTGTTAGGATTTTGACAAAAACCAAATACTAAATAGTGTAAAAAATGACATAATTGAGTTTTTAAAACAAATACTATAATATTAATTAATATAATATATCTAAAAATATATGGTTCATAAAAGGGCTTAGATAAGGTTATATGTGTTAATAATTAACCACATTGGGTTAGTTTGGATTTTTATAGTACATTTATTAACCATATTTTATAAAAATACAAAGTGACATGGTAAATGTCAAACTATTTAACTAGGAGTAAAATTTAAAATATAAGGTTAATATGGGGACATAAGCCTATCTAAAACCTATTAGTGGAGTGTTTTTCAACCCATCTCCAACGTATTCTTGAAATATTTCATTTTTAATCCATTAGAACCAAAAACAATTTAATTATAAAATAGTATTTCTATCTTTTCCAAAAATGGTCCTCACCTCTTTTATTATAAGGTACCTACCTTCTCTTATTTTCTCACCAAACAAGACATTTGGCTTATAAACCCCTACCCAAATATCCTCACAAGCATTCTACCTTCATTCTAGAGGCCTTTATTTGGTCAGAAAGCCATCCTATGTATCACTTTTTATCAAATCAAAACTACGAACCCGAATAAGAGGTAAATATTTCACCACCCTCTTTAAAAATCTTTTCTTCATCCACTTCCTCTTTCTTTATTTTTTCCATTATAAAATAATAACTCCAGTATCTTCTATATACTGTTATGTTATTATAAAAATGTTACAACCATATTAATTATTCTAACCATCATATGAAGGACAACGTAACCATACATGTGTATGTATGGTTTATCATCTCCACATTGTGGTGTAGTTTGTTATTCAAACACATCATTATTTGGATGGGTATAATAATGAGTATCACTAATTTAAATAATAAATATAAAATGTTAATGATTATATATATATGATATACCATATGAATACATATTATTTCACCATTAATATACTGATATTGTTTCTCGTGCGTACATACAGATTAATGTCTCCTTGAACACGATGAGATCCATTCCCCATCGTTATCATTCAAGAGTAATTTTCATTTCATGAATAAAAATAATGATTATGAACATAATATAATTATGTATATGAATCAAATAAATCCTATTCATTACAAACATGGCATAGGTTTCAAATCATATAACAAAAACCGATTCATTTAGCGCACGAAATGATGATACTACTAAAATATTATTATCAAAGAAATATTAGAAGAACGTATATGATATCATATTTATGCATATGGATCTTTTATTATTTAATAATAATGATTTAACTTTTATACAAGAGGGTAACATACCTTCAACCATGGAAAAGTACCAGGTATGGGTTAATTCGACAATCCCTTTACTTATCTGAGGTTGTTAATATGTAAGTATCTACTTGGATATATTTATCATCCATATTCATGTTTTCTTAAAAATGTATTTCAAAACATTTTTACTATATACTTCACAATGGTTTAAAGTCATTTATACCCTTATTTGACTTTATATGTTTTGAAAGAAATCATTCCATCTTTTTCAAACAATGTACATTTTGACCTTTTCAATAAAATTAATGTATGAATGACTTTTTTTAACTTATATGGTCAGTGTGGTTATTTTATAACATTATAACATCATCGAAGCTTCCAATAAAAGTTTATAAAAATATTTTAATTTTTTTTCTTTTATAATTACATGATTTATAAATGATTTCAAAATAGAAAGATATATTTCTCTCAAAAAGATATGATTTCATTTATTCTTTGATGTATTTTAAACCAGTTTGAAGTTGATTTATTATGATAAAAAAAATTCCACTCTATATTAAAGGTTTGGTTATATATTTTACTGTGGATGTGTTATTTTTATACCATTCCTGGCTTATAGATAATTTATTGACATTACATATGTTATTTTTAATATGAATGTTTGTGTTATGTTTAAACCTGTTCATATGAGGAATGAATTAGACTTAGTAAGAGACAGGTGGAGCCCACTATAACTCCTCGATGGATCATTAGGTCTCATGAGACAAACTAGTTCCTTGGAATAAGGCCTTTAAAAAATTTTATTCGTTTTTTTGGCACTAGGACTTCACTATGTGGTTATGAAGTTTGGAATTATGCATTCAATCATTATGAATGTGGATATTAATATTGCATGTGATTATTCGGTACGTAGAATATACTTCTGAATAATAAAATAAAATTAATTGATTTTATCTTATCAATATTATGATGATTTTTATTTTTAAAATTATTTTGTTTTAGTCTTATACATTGCCTTAAATTTCTATGCTCACTTATTAATTTTCTGCTATATTGTTATCCCTACTGAGAATCCGAGCTCACACATTTCTATGTTCTATTTTTCCGAGGATGTGAAAGAGGTATTTTATGGTTGTCCTGCTATGATAGGCTATGGATATATGTGTGTTAAAAAGGGAAAAAATGCTGTTGATGTTTTTATTTCATGATGTAATGTAAAACCTTTGAATGTATCTTGTACATCCAAGTCTACTAAACTGATCAGTCCATCAGGATTTGACCAATTGTCATCATTCCAATGTTATGTAATAACGCACTGACGCTGGGTAATTGGGGTCGAGGCGTTACAGATGGTATCAGATGATGTTTAGTACATACCGTGGAAGCTCGATTTAGAAAAACTGTTATTAGAGAACACTATCATAAGATAGACATTGAGGATTAGTATAGAAGAACATCATAGAATTTTTGTTTTTGTATATATATATTGAGTTTTTCAAAAGATACATCCATATCTAGTTACGAGAAGTTAGAGGCGGCTCTGGAACTGATGTAACTATGGGTATAACCCGAAAGCACTGCTTTGAGAAATACTCAAATGAGAACTAGTGCACGAAAACAGGCCTTTATGCACTCTTGGTTACGACACTCCTGGGCTATATGCTTATGATAATTCTAATTTTCTTTACAAACCATTATGAAGTGTTTATGAGTATATACTTCTTCAATGAAAACATTTTTATGATTATGTATTATATCCATAAACAGTTGACTTTATGTTAAATGTTTTTCATATTTGAAATTATGTATTGTGACTCATAAACTAATATAGTGAATGCTATATTTTACAAATGGAGCCTTGTGGAAGAAATGGAAACCATATCAATGTGTGTAATCCCTGTTGGTAATGAACTCCTATTAAAAATAATTATAGTGGAGTTAGTGATTCAACTAGTTTTGATTAGAATATCACTATACTGGGACAACTCACTCAGGTTAGGAATAATAAACCTACTTGTATATAGAAACCTAGGAAACAACACAAAGGATCAATGTTAGAACACATCATGTGGAAAAAAAACCAACATTTAATGGTAGTGAAAATTAATTAGTAGCTGAGAAATGGATAAATTCCTTAGAGAAAATGTTTCATGCTTTGGGGAGTTGCGAAAAGGGAAAAACATGTCATGGCAGTTTATCACCTCATGGGAGATGCAGATCAATGGGGGTCATTAATCCAATACAAAAATGAAGATGAAGAAGTATCAAAAAATTGAATGGAGAGGGTTTAATGATATTTTGTAACACTTTGACCCCGTTACCTAGCTTCAGTTCATTATTACATAACATTGACATGATCACAAAAGATCAGTTCTCGAAAGACTGATTAGATTAGTTTTCTTTGGAAACTCTAGATACATTCATATGTCTTACATTAATGATAAAATGAAAAACTAAAACCATATAGTCTCCATAGTCCACAATCATATCCCCTCAGACTATCCTTATAGGAAAGTCATAAAATACTTCTTCACATCCTGAGAAAAATAAAACATAGAAAGGGCTGAGCTCAGATGCTCAGTATGAATATCAATATAGCAGAAACATTCATAAATAAGAATAAATATTTAAGGCAATGTATAAATAAAAGAATCATTTTAAACTTGAACTTCTGAATAATATGGAAAAAATAATATGATATAATTCCATATAATTATTCACAAATATATTCTACTAGGCCAATAATCACATGAAATATCATTAACCACTTTCCTAATGCTGGAATGCATAATGACAGAATATCATAACCACATAGTCAATGCCTTGTGCCAAGACTATGAATAAGATTTTTTCAAGGCCATGTGCCAAGAAAATAGTTTGTCTCATGAAACTTACTGATGCATCGAGGAGCTATAGCGGGATCCACCCTTCACTAACTAAGTCCAATGCATCCCTCATATTAAGAGGTTTAAACACAACATAATCATTCGTATTAAAACTAGCATATGAAATGTAAATAATTTATCCATAAACCATGAATGGTATAAAAATAACACATCCACAGTCAAAAATATCACAAAACCATAAATACTATATGGATGTTTTGTTCCATAATAAATAAACATCAAATAAGCTTAAAATCCATCAAAGGATGTTGACATAGATGAAATCAAAACTATTTGAGAGAAATATATCAATTATTGAAATCATTAAAAATTCAATTAATTATAAAATAAAATTTTTAATTCTAAAATATTATTATAATCATATATTGGAAGCTTCGAAGACTTTATAATGACAGAAAATAGCCGCACCCACAAAATAAGTTAAAAAATACATTCTTACCATAATTTTGTTGAAAAGGTTAAAAGGGACCTTGTTTGGAAAACGACAGAATGATTACACTCAAACCATTTTATAAATAGTAAAAAAATGGTAAAAATGAATTTAACCCATATTTTAGTAAATAGTAAAAATGTTTTGAAATACATTTTTATGAAACATGGTTGTGGATGATAAAGAGGTCCCAGTAGATAATTAGGTATAAACAACCTCGGATAATGAAGAGATTGTGAAATTAACCCTTACCTTGTAATTTTCCTTGGTCAAGGGTAGGTTAGCCTACTTTATAATGATGAAATAATTGTTATTAAATTATAAATGAATCAGATACATTAATCTTATATCATATATGATCTTTTAACAATTAATTGTTAATAAAATCTTACTATTATCGTCGTTTCGGTTGTTAACAGATTCGTTTTCCTTTATATTATTTTATATTTAATAAAATTTGATATGGATTGGATGTATATTATTCAAATACAGAATGATATAAAGTTTGTAAAAATTATTTTTAATCATCAAATGAAAATTAGTCTTGAATGGATGCGATGGGGAATGAATCTCATCGCTATGTGGAGACGGTAATTCGTATGTATGCATGATCGACAATATCATTCTTTTGATATTAAAATAATATATAATTGGATTGTATTTCATATATACAGAATCATTATCATGAAATATATATTATTTGAATCAATTACTCATCATTATTATACCTATCCAAATATTAATGTATTGAATAACTATTACACCACAACGTGGAGATGGTAAGCCGTACGTAGGCACGTATGGTGACATGTTATTCAAAGGATGAAGAGAATAATGAAATTGGTTTTACCATATTTATAATAACATCATTGTATATATAATATAATGGAGTCATTATTTTAGAATGGATACAACAATGAAAAAGGAAGTGGAAGAAGAAAGGAACCTGAAAGAGGTGGTGAGATATTTACCTCTTCTTCGGGTTCTTCCATTTGATTTGATCAAAAGGGCTCCATAGGTTGGATTTCTGACAAAAGTAAGGGATCTAGAATGAAGTAAGGAATTTTGAGAGGGTATTTGGGGAGAGGTCGGCAGAGCCAAATGGCATTGAAGGTGTTAATTGAAGAGAAGGGTGACTGCCCTTTTATTAGAGGGGTGAGGGGCACCTTAGGAAAAGCTAGAAATATTATTTTAGAATAAAAACATTTACGGTTTATATTGCATCCAAAATGGATTATTTAATAGATAAGGTGGGTATGGGTATACAACCACACAACCAATAAGTTTTAGATAGGATTGGGTTACTATATTAACTTTATCGTTTAGATTTAACTCTTAGTAAAATAGTTTGACATTTACCATGTCTCTTTATTTTAATATATTATATTTTCAATAAAAAAACTATATACATCCAAGATAACCCCAAGTGGTTTATTAATGATAAACATATCATTACATAAGTCCTTCAACCAAACCATATATATTTATTAATATAATTGAAATTGAAAATATAATATATATTTTTAAAAACTCTTTTATGTCAATTTTGACCCTATTTGGAATTTTGTTTTTTCTAAATTCATAACATCATTATTACTTCAAAAAAAATTCATGAAAACCTATCGATTGTGCAATATTAAACTAAAATATTATTTTAATTCATAAAAGACTCAAATTTCATTTATTTGGATATTTATAATATCAATTATTTTATTGTTTCATTAATTATTAAATTACTGCATCATCATTGTGTCATAAACAAATTAAATTATTTAATATATAAAAAATATAAAAAAATACCATTATGTAGGAATTTTTTTCATTATAATGAATAATTATAGTCTAATTTATCTTATGTGTTCCCCTATGTTAATAATGTTTTAGTTATTAAACATTGATTTTAACTCTTTTAACTCTTCTTTGAATTAAATAATAATAAATGTCCTAATCTAATCCATGTGAACCAAAGTGGTTCAAATTTTTTTAATAAGGTTTTTTTTGGTTGAACTATACATATCCAATAGAATTAGGATAGGTGTTTGGGTAATAATAATATCATTTGTACCCCAATTACCCTATTTACTTTTTACCATATTAAATAAAAGTAATAATATACTATTCACAAAAAATTACTTTCACCTTGTTGAACCAAATTTTACTTAATAATATCCACCATGTACCTTAGAGATTTCAAATTACACTCATAGAAGTAGTAAAATTATGTTTTATGTGAATTTTCAAATTCTCCTAGGAGGTGGGTAAAAGACGGTGAAAATTTCAATAAAATTTTTATATATCTAAAATTATTATAATCTAACTTCAATGAATTAATTTGAACATATATAGGTATTATTTATCTATTTTTACCTAAAATTAATTTAAATAAAATAAATAATTATTTAAATAAAAATCCATTTTTAAATTTTAACTCAGTGTTTTTCACTATTAAATCAAAAATTGAATGTTTACAAAAAAATTCCAAAAATTCACCCTAAGCTAATTTTGATATTCTGAATCCAAAAATGAAGTCTACATTGAAAGATAATTTTTTTGAAATTTCAAAAAGTGGGTAATACTATTCATAATAGCTACTTTGATTGGTCGCGGTGTGTTAGAATCTCGAAGTTGCGTACAATGCAAGATATTGCATTATTCAAAGGGAAACGTATTGTGGAAGCTTGTGATGTTACATTTTCCCCTCCATTAAAAAATTTCATCCAAAAAATTTATAGAATAGTACCATATAAAATGAATTGGGTGGGTTTTCATCATACGTTCCTCAGGTTCCCACGTTGCCTCTTCCATCTTATGGTTTCTCTATAGAACTTTTACCAGACGAGTCGTCCGGTTTCTCAACACTTGCTCTCTAGTATCAAGAACCTTGACATGATCTTCTCAATAAGAAATATCGGGATCCACTTCTAATTTGTTATAGGTGAGTACATGCGTTGTTTCAAGCATGTATTTCCTTAACAGTAATACGTAGAACACATCGTGGACTTTAGAGATACTTGGCGACATTACCAAATGATAATATACAACCCAAATTTCTTCTAGAATTTAGAATGGCCTGATGTACCTAGGAATCAATTTTCCCTTTTTACAAAAATGTATAACACCCTTCCATGGAGATTCCATAAAGAAAAAATGATCTTCTAACTAAAATTCTAAATCCTTCATTCGGTTATCGGTATATATCTTCTCCTTTCTTTGAGATGCTTTGATGTGTGTTTAGATTATCATCACCATTTTCCATCATTTCCTCCACACGTTCTGGGCCAATATGTTTTCTTTCACCTACATCATCCCAATAGGTTGGTGTGTGACATGTCTTTCTATATAACTCTTCATATGGTGCCATCTGATTACATGAATGAAAGCTATTGTTATCATAAAATTATACCAGAGGTAAATATAGATCCCACATACCTTGAAAGTCAAGTGATCATGATCTCAACATGTATTCTAAGGGTTGAATAGTCCGTTCTGATTGTCCATCATTTTGGGGGTGGTTGGGAGTGATCAAATGAAGCTCAGTATCCAAGGATTTCTGAAAAGTATTCCAGAATCATGAAGTAAAACAAGCATCATGATCAGAAACATTTGATAGGGGTACTCCATGAAGACTCACAACTTCATTAATATATAGTCTAGATAGACGTTGAAGTGGTATATTTTCTCTTATTGCATGAAAATTTGCTGACTTTGTATAAAGATCAATAATGAACCATACTGCATCATTCCTTCTAGGAGTCTTTGATAGTCCCATGAAAAATTCTATCATAATATTATCCCATTTCCACTCTGGTATGGGACGAGGTTTCATTACATATTCAGGTCGTTGCCTTCCAAAATTTACTTGTTGACAAACCATACATCTTGACAAAAAATCAGCAATCTCCCTCTTCATGTTGTCCAACCAAAAATGTTCCTTCAAATCTCTATACATTTTGGTGCTCCAAGGGTGTATAGAGAAATTGGAACTATGAGCATCATCCAACAATTATCTTTTTAGATCAGGTAAATTGGGAACACAATGTCTCTTCACAGATTTCAATATTCCATCTTTATACACAAATTCACTCAATCTACCATCATTCACATCTTTAATATTCTTTTTAAACTCTTCATCATTGGTATGAGAACTCTTTATCCTTTCTAGTAAATATGGTATGGAAAATTGTTTAAAAAGTATTGATGTTTCACCTTCCATGTTGATTCCCATATCCATATCTACTAGATCCATGTATATACGATCCTTTTCAACCCTCATCTTGTTAAAAACTCCATGATCCTTTCTACTCAAAGAATATTCCACCTTATTTCCCTTTGCCAAGTGGTAGTGTATAGTGAAATCCTAATTCTTGAGTAGTTCAGGCCATCACTTTTGACCTATGTTTAGTTCTTTTGAGAAAAATATACTTCAAACTCTTGTGATCAATGTAAATCTCACATTTTAACCATAGCGATAATGTCTCCAAAATATCAAAACAAATATTACAGCTGTAAACTCCAGATCATGAGTAGGAATGTTTTGATCATGAATTTTCAATGGTCGTGATGCATAGGAAATAACTCTATCATTCTGGAAACGTACAAATCCATGTCATTTCGTTGATGCAACACAATAAATAAAAAACACACCTGTCCTCGATGGTGAAGTCAAGATAAGAGCATTGACTAATCATCTCTTTAGTTCTTCAAAACATTTTTCATAGTCATTTTTCCAATCAAATATAACCCCTTTTCGTGTTATCATTGTTAATGGGTTAGCCAACTGGGAAAAATTATGGATGAAATGTCAGTAATAACCTGTTAAACCAATAAAACTACATACCATAGTTAAATTTTCTGGTGTTGTCCATTCTTTGATTGCCTTGGTCTTTGAAGGATCAATGGAAATTCCATCATTAGAGGAAATATGGCCATGAAATAAAATCTCCTAAATCCAGATTTCACATTTTCTAAACTTCCTATATAATTCATGTATTCTAAGAGTCTTCAGGATAATGTGCATGTGATTATCATGATCTTCGTCGCTTTTGGAGTATAACAAGATATCATTAATAAATACCACTACAAAGTCATCAATATATTCCTTGAAAACTCTGTTCATTATATCCACGAAAACAGAGGGTGCATTAGTCAATCCAAAAGCCATTATTCTAAACTCGTAATGCCCGTACCTGGTTCGAAATGCTGTCTTCAGAATGTCATCCTTCTTCACACACAACAGATGGTATCCAGATCGATGTTTAATCATTGAAAAGTATTGAGATCCATGCAGTTGGTGGAATAAATCATCAATACGAGGTACGAGATACTTTTTCATTATTGTTATAGTATTGATCTCCATGTAGTCAATGTACAACCTCATAGACCCATCTTCATTCATAACAAAAAGGATAGGGGCTCCCCAAGGAGAAACACTTTGGCAAATAAATCCCTTATTACTCAATTCCTCTAGTTCTTTATTTAGTTCCACTAATTCCACAGTTGTCATTCTATAAGGGTTCCTTGATATGGGCTTTGACCCAGGAATTAAGTCAATGTAAAACTAAATTTCCCGTTCTGTAGGATGTCCAGGTAAATCTTCTGGAAATACATCAACATATTCATTCACAATAGGTACATCTTCTATTTGGACATTCTGATTCTCACCCACAATCATTTCATTATCATCCTCCCCAATAACTGAATGTAGTTGAGCTAGTGGGGGTTGATCTAGATAAGAATCAGGTGGTGACGATTCTTCTCTAAAGATAAGGTGTTCCTTATCATCATCCTCAAAAATCGAAACCTCCTTCTTCGTACAATAAATCTTCACATCATGGTCTGAAAGCCAATCCATACTGAGGAATATATCAAATTCAATCCTGGGTATGACGATGAGATCAGAAGATAAAGAACATTTATATGATTATAATGATGTAATAAAATTGGAATACCATTTGAAAATAATAAAATACATATCATTAATCTTAGTTATGTGTAATTGAAAAAAATTTGGAGTTCATAATACATGATTCATAATGTAATTGATGAACAAGATCCATAATGGCATATCATTGGCATAATAATTGGAATTGTGGAATACACATAAGCCTAGAAAAGCATTTCATTATTTTTAATGTCTCATTTCCAAAACTCACATAGCGGAATTATTTAACTCATAATACCATCATATTAGTGATGTTTCACTCTCATTACTATAAAGTTAGATAAATACACTTAGAAAACACATTCACATACCATTTTTGTTATATTTAACTCATGTAATATAAATTTATATCTAATGTATTGGAGGATAAAATAGGTCCCACCCATCACATAATGAAATTAATATATAAATGTTTTTTAAATCACAAAAATGTCAACATATCAAAACAGCTGAACGTAAATAACATTCATAAACATTTCTTTGTAGTATAACGAAAAAAATTAAATTAGTTTCATAATTTTTCCATCATTTCATCATAGCGTAACCCATGAAAATGAAATGGGATTAAAAATTATTGCCTCATCATATTCACAAACCATCTATATTATTACTATGGATGGTATCCAAGGATCATATATGAAGTAATTCAATAGGGAAACCAATGGATTCTATGTTTGATGGTTATAAATTCCATGATATTTCCATTATTTCATAATTTAGGGAAATAAGCTTTCTCTTTAAATCACAAAGTACCAAATATGGAATACAAAAAAATATTCATTTGAAAACCATTAATCAAATGTAAATAATGGTTACAAATTATTTTTTTAAATTCAAAGGATAATTTTAAAAAACATCATTAAAACAATTTTAGATCACATTTATATAGGATAAATGATTATTTGATCAAATCAATATTTGAATAATATTTTTATAAAAATCTTATATTATGAATCCTTCTTAAAAAAGGATAGTAAAATTATAGGAAAACATATATTTTAATCAAATAAAAATTGATTAATAAAATTAATGAAAGTATCAAGTTGAAAATAAAAATATTTGAAAAAAATATCTTAAATATTAACAATCTAAATAAACAATTTCATTGTAACATAAAACCTTTTATCCTTTGGAAATATTACAATATTTATCCTCATAAATAAATGTCCTTAGATAGTATGAAATTCCTAATAAATTAAAATATTATTATAATAAAGCATATTCATGGGAATTAAACACTTCTCAAAAAACAAACGTGTGGGGAATATGTCAAATGTCCTATAAATAAATGTGGGATGAAAATACCTTAATTATTTGGTATCTTTTGATCCTAAATCCCCTTGAAAGGATAACATCAAATTTGACATAAAATATCATTAAAATAATGGGATTCATTATGAAATTTGTCAACTGGTTACTATATAAACCATCAAAAATAAGTAGTGACACCTGTCATAAGTATCCCAGAAACAAATGTGAGTGTTGAAATACATTACCATAGTTCCATCTACCTTCATACGTGTTAGACTTTTCTCGTCCTTGGAATGACCCCTTCAGATATACTATAAAGGGATCTAGGGTTGGATTTTTCAAGAGATAAAAACTTATAAAATGTATATATATATATATATACTGTAGAAAATAATATAGTTAGATTGATTTAGATGTATTAATGTCATTGAATGTGGGGATTGAGGATGTTCCTTTTTCTTATTGAGGTGAGAAACACTTTTGGAATTTATAAAAATATTAAATTATAATAAATTCATTCCTTATCCCTATTCATCCAAATGATCATGTATTTTGACCTATTTGTTGGATAGGGTTTTAATACCGTCAACCAATATAATTTAGATATGTGTCGGGTTCATTTTAAACATTATCATATTGATTATTCCATTGTTAATCAATTTTATCATAATAATGGTAATAAATTATTATATATAAAAGGGTTGTAATTTTAACTTATATGATAAAAACTATCCAATAAATCTAAAATATAGAAATTATAGGATATATAATATACAACATTTTTTATTTCAATATTTTAATTATTTCCCCAAAAAATTTCATAAAATATTATTTTGGAACAATATCATTTTTGTCGATTTTAAAACTATTTATTTAATATAAAATAAATGAACTATTGAAAAATAATTACATATAATATCTTATTTTAAGAGAAATGTAATATATATTATGAACCTATAAAATTAATCAAATTTTATAACATACTAAAATTATATCACATTTAATATTCTCAAATACATTTTCCCCTTAAATGAATAAATACATCTATTTTGTACTGTAATAATTTAATAAAATTATATAAGACTAAAAATTAATAAATAAATAACAATTATAAAAACAATATAATTATTTTGAAAATTACTATTAGGTTTCACTCCTAAATATTTATCCCCATTGCTAACTTATAAAGGATATTTATAACTGTGTGAGTGACATTTTCTATTGTTGTTGGATTTAAATAATATATATGTCATTTTCATGGAAATGAATCCATAAATAATACATTTAGATCAGAAGATGTCAAGGGTTTAATTTTAATAATCTATTATGAATTCAAATGATATGTTATTGGGATATAACGTAGTTTTAACCATGATTATGTTTATTTATCTTTTATCATGTTATTAAATATTACCAATGTTACTATTCATATTGATAAAAAATAAAAACATTCTTTTTAAAAAATTTAAACCAAATGATTAAAATTATTCTATTTATTTTTTATAATCAATTATATATAAGTTCTAGAAAATATTCTCAATGTAAATTATCAATACATATTGAAATTCTATTTTTAGAAATATAAATTTTCCATTAAAAACATTAATTTCTTCTAATCTAATGCTTGAAAAAAATTGAATTGTTCGATGATTTTTTATAATATATGATATATTAATGTCACTAAAATATTACAAAATTTATTATTAATTTAGTTGGTTAATATAATAATATAAGTGATTAATAAAAATTGTTCTTTACAAAAAATCCTTCATTAATTTATATATTTTGTGACACTAAATTATGAAATTAATTTGTTTCCAATGTAAATAATTGGATTATTTATTGTAAAGTGTATATTATTTTTATTAAAAATCAATTATTTAAAAAAATTAAAATTGTATATGATATATTATTAATTTTTTTTCAATAAAAAATTACAATTTTTCAACATTCCCATAAAAATTGTTTTTTATGAAAAATCCCGAAATCAAACCTAAAAAAATATTGATATATAGATTTATGAAGTATAGTTATTTATTTAATGTTTTTTATTTATAATATTAAAAATTTTAAAAATTTATTTAATCACAAAATTAAACAAAAAAATAATTTTTAAGGAAATCTATTTTTATGAAAAATATATCATTGATAAAAATTTATTTCTTATTTCTAATGTACTAATAATTAAATTTATATTTAGAAGTATATTTTTATATACCTTATAAATTTTTTAATCCTATTATTTTCAATAATTTAATATCTATCTTATTTTAGTTAGGTAATTATATTTTAATTATATATCATTTTTCATTTAAACCTAGTGATGTGTGAACCACAAGTTATTAATGTAATAAAAATAATTAAAGTGATTTTTCCAAAAATAATTAGGTGCTATGTTCTCCAATATCAGTAAATTGGATAGTTATATATTCAACTTTTTAACTATAACTAATAGTTATATATTTTAAATGTAGATCATTTAAACCCCAAATTAAAAATGGGAAAATAAAACATTAATAAAAAATTAGAATGGGAAATTAAAAGGTCAATAAAAATATACTTCTAAAACCGAAAACATTAATGGTAATTTGCAGAAAAGAAATGGTATATTATAATAATTTAAAATGAATAATATATAGTGATATTGAGTATAATCATATGAATGATATCATAAAAAATCATTAATGAATTAGTGGTTAAAAAATTTCAGTTCATCAAAAATATTAATTATATGACAATAGTTTTTCATAAGATCATTTTTGTAGAGATGATGTATTCTTTTAAAATATATAATAATAACAGAAGGAAATATATTTTATTTACATTTATAATACCATCCACTAATCAATTTCCATTATAATATATTCTATTTTTTTAAATGATTTTCATTTAAGATGATGTTTTTATTCCTAAAGTACTAAAATAATGTTTTAAAATTTCGAAAATTTATTTAAAATTATTTATCTTATCAATAGATATTATCCAAATCCAAAATTGGTTATAGGAATATTGTTTTAAAAATGAATAAATTATTATATGGAGAAATAAAAAATTTAAATTCAAACCATTAATTACTTCAATAAAAACATCTTTAATGATTGATATAATCTGAAAGGCTAAATCATACCCATTAGCATACATCATCAAGAAAAATTAATTACATTATTCCAAAAATAATATATCCTCTTAAATCACTTTTTTAGACTGATGTTTAACATATAACTAAACCCGATGAAACATGTCCCTTATATAAATAGTCACCATGAGAAATTAATATCTATAATCATGTAATGATGTGATAATCACAACATTATCAGGAATCAAATTCTGATAATAACCTAATAGGTAATAATTTAACACAAATATCACTCAAAATATCTCTTTGATAATGAATCAATTTTAAATTATCATGATTATCTATATTAAACCATCCAGTAGTCCATAATTATCTTATCATAATAACATATTTCCATACTAATGGATATTTAATCCACAATAGAGTAACAAAATACTGTCACATAAATCATTGTGAAGGGTTTTTTAATTCTATTTTACTTTCTATAAAACATAAAAAAATAAACCCATGAAGGTATCCATAACAAATAATTTCACAAAAATTTCAAACATATATTCATCAAAACAAAAAAAATACTTATTAATTTTAGAAGTTAACAACTATTTAATATTTTCCATAAATATATTGATGTAATAAACCTTATTAAGAATAAACTAAATAAAATTTTCGAAAATTCTAAATAAAATTGCAATTTTAGAAAATATATCAATTTTAATCATCATTGTATCCAATATAAATATTAACATCTCAACATTATAACCACATTGATTTATACCATTCAATTAATCATTAATTCAATAAAAATATATTCATTCTATAAAATTACTTTACTTTTTTTTATTGGAACCATTAAAAAAAGTATTCGAATCATTTCAGAATATAATTTAGAACATTCAACAAATTTTTCAATTTTTAATGATTAAAATATCATTTGATTTTCACATATTCAATATAAATCATGAATCCTATTTTATAGGCACATTATTTGTCCCACTTGTTTTGTAATCCATTTAATCAGAATCAACATCATACTCCACAAAATTCATTACCAAATATATGGAAAATGAATCATGTCTTAATATCTATTATCATCATTTTAATCTTGAATCTTACAAATTATATAAGAATAATTGTTAACGTATCCCATACATGTTATAATAAATTCATAGTATCATCATAATTATCATTAAATAAATTACTCACATGAACCAACTGATTCCCTTCTAGATCATTCCCCCATGGGCATTAATTTTCATAATTTCCAATCTATCAACATTTATATAATTAAAACATCAATGATACATTGGATAGTTCATTATTCTCATCCATTTTGTAAACCAAACTTGTCATTTTTTTCATGAAAATTTCTGACTTTGTGTCCTATATTTCAAAATTTATAATAGCTCATTGTTCTGCCAATACAATCATTTTAGTGATCCTTCTAAATTTCTAGATATGTTTGATGTTGAAAATTATTTCTTCTATGGTCTTTATGAAACTCAATTTTTGGTATATTATGATTATTAGGAAACTCACCAATATTTATATTGGGAATAATATAAGTGTTTTGAACCCTCTGGGAAAATTAGTTGAACTCATATTTCCATCATATCAACTATGCTCAATCGTATTTTGATAATCCCAATTATGATAAATTATCGATTGGTAGTTCCTATATTGATTAATGGTTAAATTAATTATTTCAGTATTTATGAACATAATTCACATATTCATTTATTATATTATTTATATTATCTTCAAGGAATACGGTTACTGGATGAATATATATTCTAACATAACTCATTCTGCCAATAGAATACTTAAACAGGAAAAACGTCACCGTTACAGAACAAGTCTACCGATACACAAAGGTCACTGTTACAGAACAAGTCTACCAATACTCAAAGGCCACAATTATAGAACAAGTCTACCGATACGCGGAAGGTTACCGATATACTAAGCTTACTGATATAAGAAGGTTACCGTCAAACAAGCCTACCGATACGAAAAGGCTACTGAAACGTAAAGGTCACCGTTATGCAAATCCTACCGATATGCGAAAGCCCACTAATACAAGCAAGCCTACCGATACATGAATTCTACCATTACATGGAAGACTACCGATAGAAATGATATTGTTACTCAAGGTTATCACTTTCAAGGCTACCGATACCCAAACCTACCGTTTCTGAGAATCCGACACTACTTTAATTTATTGTCTTTATTTAATCTAACCAACGGTAATATCAGGTATATTTTAATACACTGACATTTATTTAATGTGTGTTGTTGGATGTCAGGGAACCGTACCTCGTACCTGCAAAAAGATATCATTTCTTTTGCCGGAGCTCGTGCTTTAAATGAAAGAAGGTTGTGCTGCTGAAGAGAGAGAGTAATGAATAGACGAATACATAGAGACATACATACCACGAGGTGTGCTGGAAGAACAACCGAGTGTGAATTAAACGAGACGACTGAACTTACACGAAGAACTCATTCATTTACTGCATACCAGTGAAGAGCTGAGAACGAGAACATCCACACAAGATCTTCATCGACTACTTATTTCTCTATCTCTGAACCTGGAATTCAAGGAAGCATATGACACTCTGTTTTCCAGTCAAAAACTATAAGTGGACTAAGAACCAATTCTGATCAATCCAAAGGTTTCTAGAGCTACACATCAATCACTAAAGCCATTTCTAAACTCTAAATCTTTTCCTCTATGATTTACTATTTATATTTCGAGCAATGTGTGTCATCTGCTGTATTTTACACACACACTGTCTCCTGTACTTTAACTGGAGGATCTGTAAATCCTCACACAAACACTTACATCCTTTATTTCCCACTGGGAAAGTGGTAGAGGTCGTGTGTGACAAGGACAGCTGGAGCTGTTGTTTTTGTTCCCACGGATAACAGTAGTCGAGGTCTTGGACCTAAAAAATTGTATACTATTGTAAACCCTGATCCAGGGTATGGATCACTTTTATATAATGTTTTGAGAGGACTATGTCTCTGCTTTAGACTGAACCACTTGGTTAAATCTTCTGTGCTTATTTATTTTCAATTTTATTTTTATTCCGCTGCAAACTACTTTAAAACCAAAACTGTTTTAAAGTCACTTTGATAATTAAACTTGCATGTGTTTATATTAGTTGTAAATAAGTAAGTTAGTTTCAAAAGTTAATCAATTATTCTGATTTGATTAACTGGGAAATAATCAATCCTTTGAGAACATAACAGAACCTTTATTTTTATATAAATTCACTATAGTTTATTTTTGTGTTTTATTTGGGGGATTTTAAGACAATGTTTTTTAAATAGAAATTTTATTTGGAACTCAATTCACCCCCCTCTTGAGTGTCCACTCTGACCAACATTTGGTATCAGAGGCTGTTTAAATATTTTCTAAATTACTCTGTTTTTCAAGTTTGATTTTAGTTGTATTTTAATGTTCTTAAAATTTCTGTTATTTCTAAATTTTTATCTCTTTAAAATCTTTGCATTATGTAAGTTATCATGGATAATAGACGTGAAGGTGTTTCTGCAAATAGACCACCCTTTTTCAATGTCACTAACTATTATCAGTGGAAAATCAAGATGAAAATTTATTTAGAGTTCATGGGTTTTGATATTTAGACTACTATGGAATCAGAATATAAAATACCTACTATTGTTATATCTACATGGAATGAAGCTACTAAGACAGCCTACAACAAAAATTGTAAAGCCTTGAATTATTTGAACTATGATTTATGAGATGTGGAATTTAATAGAATATCTTATTGTAAAACTGCTTATGAAATTTGGGATACCTTAGCTGTTTCTCATGAAGGAACAACTAATGTTAAGGAAATAAGATTGAACACTTATACTATTAAGTATGAAAATTTTAAGATGAAGCCTGATGAACCCATTTCTGACATGTATCTCAGGTTCAATGAAATTTTCAACACAATGATCTCTCTGGGAAATGATGTTACATCAAAGGAAAAAATTATGAGAATTCTGAGATGTATACCTGAAAGATGGAGAGGAACTTCTGTCTCAATTAGAGAATCATGTGATATAGGAGAACTGCCAGTAAAGGAACTAATTGGAAAGTTGATGATGTATGAAGAATAACATTAAGTGAACAAATAAGAAGAAGAAGAACCTAGAATAAAGTATGTTGCTTTCAAATCATCATCCTCAAAGAAAAAGGATAATGGGAAACTTCAAGATATAAACGAGAGTTCAAGCTGTGAAGACAGTGAAAGTGATTATGAAAGTGATGCTGAGATGGATCACATTGAAATAAGGTTTATGATGTTTTATAGGAAGAAGAAGTTTTTCAGAAAATCAAATTACAAAGGTAAGTATGACAGAAAGGGTCATTGGAAGAAGGATTGGAAAAAGCCAGATACAAGTGTTGAAGTTGTCTGCTATGAGTGCAGAAGAAAAGGACATATAAAAGAAAACTTTCCAAATCTGAAATACAAGAAGAAGTATGAATACAAGGACATTAAGTATAAGAAATCCATGAATTATACCTATAGTGCTTCTGAGGATAGCTCCAGCGAGTCTGAAATTTCTGAAACTGAACTAAAAAATAAGGCAAATATGTGTTTCATGATAAAAAAAACTGAGGTAACATCTGAAACTCCTTCTTTAAATTCATATTATTCTGCAGATGATTTTGACTCAGAAAACATGTCAAAATATGAACTGTTTGAATATAGTGATATGTTGGAAGAAACCTATAATGAGCTGAATGACAAATAAAAAGTTTTAAAGAAACAGTATGCTTTAGCTGTTAAATATAAATCTGATCTTGATATTGAAATAGAAAAGAATTCTCAGTTGCTTGAAGAGAATACTGAACTAAAATTATCTAATGGGAAACTTAAGAAAGACTTAGAAAAGTTTACAAATGGTAAAGATACTCTTACTCAAATGCTAGGTATGAAAATAACACCTAGATACACTACTGGTATAGGATACCAACTAGGACAGAGAAGATTTACCAAAACTAAATTCATTCCTAAATCTGGACAGAATGTTGCCAGTTCTAGTTCTAGAAGTTCATATGCCTCAACAAGTTATATTAATAGTTACGGATCTGATAAAGTTTATCTTTCAAAATCTGTTGATTCTACAAATTTTATGAGACCCATTAGACAAATCTGGGTGCATATAGTTTTATTGGCTAACCTGTCTGAACCCAAGAAAATCTGGGTACCAAAATCATTTCCTATCTAAATCTGTTTTGTAGGGAACTTGCCTAAAGATCTCATGTAGAAGACCCGGTACTTGGACAGTGGATGTTCAAGGCATATGTAAGGATACTTTTCATGCTTCAAGAGTCTAGTAAAAGTTGATGGAGGGTTTGTCAGTTGTGGTGATAACTCAAAAGGAAAAATCATCGGCTTAGGCCAGATTGGTAACACTGACTCAGTATTAATTTCTAAAGGTCTATCTGTTGATGGGCTTAAGTATAATTTACTAAGTATTTCTCAGTTATGTGATGATGGTTTTTATGTTAAATTTTAAAATGATTCTTGTAATGTTTTTAATTCTAAAAATGTTTTAGTATTTTCGACCTTAAGAAATGAAAATGTTTATGATGTTGAACTGAATTCTTTAGCAAAGAAAAATATTACTTGTTTAAATTATATTCATAAAGAGTATTGGCTTTGGCACAGAAGATTAAGACACTCCAATGTACATTCACATAGAAAACATACTATGAAGAGCTTAGTTAGATACCTACCAAAACTTGAATTCCTAGCAGATAATGTTTGTAATCCCTGTCAAAAGGGAAAGCAACATAATTTTTTTTCAAAACAAAGAAAGAAGTGTCAACTTCTAAACCTCTCGAGTTGGTTCACATGGATTTGTTTGGACCTTATAGAGTTTCTAGTTTAAATGGGAAGCACTATGTCTATGTTCTAGTGGATGACTATTCTAGGAATACTTGGGTATATTTTCTAGCTCACAAGAGTGAATCTTGTTCTTACTTTGTTTAATATTCCAAGTCTATAGAAAATCTTAGTGGACTTAAGATCATAACCTTGATAAGTGATCATGGTCGTGATTTTAAAAATAATGAGATTGAATCCTACTGCTCACATAGTGTCTATAGTCACAGTTTCACTGCCCCTAGGAAACCTTAGAAGAATGGTGTAGTAGAATGGAGAAATAGAACCCTTCATGAAATTTACAGAACCATGCTCAATGAGTATGACCTAACTGTTTATTTTTGGGCTGAAGCTGTCAATACAGCTTGTTATATTATCAATAGAGTCTTAATCAAACCTGTTCTTAAGAATACCTCTTATGAGCTGTGGAACCCTAGGAAACCTAAGGTTAACTACTTCAGAGTTTTTGGTTGCAAAGTCATTATTCTCAATACCAAACACAATCTTGACATGTTTTCATCCAAGAGTGATTTAGGAATTTTATTAGGTTACTCTACTTCTAGTAAAGCCTATAGAGTCGTCAATAAGAGAACCAAATGTGTGGAGGAACCTGTTTACATCAAATTTGATGAAACAGATCCACATGAACCTATGAACTCTCTTGAAAATCATGAAGATGATCTCTCTATTTTGAACCTTAATGATAAAGACTGTGAACCCATAGTTAAAACATCCAGTTCTGGAAATTTTCCAGAACCTGCTTCTGTTGAATCCCAACCTGTTGATGAACCTAAAATCTCTACTCCTACTTTTTTGAGACCAACTAGGATTCTAAAGAACCATATTTTAGATGTTGTTTTAGATAATCTAGATAGAGGAACACATACTAGAGCTTCTCTAAGAAATCAGGTTGAACATCATGATTTTCTTTCACAGTTAGAGCATAAAATTATAAATGATGCTATCAATGATGAATTCTGGGTAATAGCTATGCCAGAAGAACTAAATCAATTTGAATGAAATAAAGTCTGGGAATTAGTATAAAGACCTAAATACACTTTGACCAAAGGCACAAAGTGGGTGTTTAGAAACAAAGTTGATGAATCTAGAAACATCATTAGAAACAAAGCTAGACTAGTTGCACAAGGTTACAATCAAAAAGAAGTAATTGACTATGAGGAAACCTTTTCTCCTGTAGCTAGATTAGAGGCTATTATGATCTTACTTTCTTTTGCATCACATATGAATTTCAAGTTATATCAAATGGATGTGAAAAGTGATTTTTTAAATGGTTTTATTTTTGATGATGTTTTTGTAGAACAGCAACCTGGTTTTTGAAATCCTCACTTTCGAAATCATGTTTTTAATCTTTATAAAGCTTTATATGGTTTAAAACAAGCTCCAAGAGCTTGGTATGAAAGAATTACATTTTCTTTTATTTCAAAAGGATTTTCAAAAGGAATTGTTGATCCCACTATTTTTATAAAAATAATTTCAAAAGATGTTTTAATAGTACAAATCTTTGTTGATGATATTATTTTTGGATCTTCGAAAAATTATTTATGTACATATTTTTCAATGGTTATACAGAATGAGTTTGAAATGAGTTTAATGGGAGATCTTAAATACTTACTTGGATTTCAAATCATTCAAACTAAAGATGGTATTATTTTAAATCAGAGTAAATATTCTAAAGATTTATTAAAATATTTTTGTTTGGATAGTATTAAGGGATGTAATACAACTATGAGTACCACCTGTAAATTGGATATTGATGATACTGGTAATCCAGTTAATCAAACTAATTATAGAGGTATGATTGGAACTCTACTTTATCATACTGCTAGTCGAACTCATATTATGTTTAGTGTATGTATGTGTGATATATTTCACGCTAACCCTAAAGAGTCACACTTACTTGCTATTAAAATTATTTTCAAATATCTTAAAAGTACTGCTAATTTGGGACTGTTTTACCCAAAAGAACAATCATTTGATTTATTAAGTTATTCAGATGCTGACATTGCTGGATGCAAGATAGATAGAAAGAGCACATCTGGAACATGTAATTTACATGGAAAATTCCTAGTATCATGGTGTAGTAAGAAACAGAACTCAATTGCATTGTCTACTACTGAAGTAGAGTATATAGCCGCTGGTAGTTGTTGTGCACAGATTCTGTGGATGAAACACACTTTATTGGACTATGGATTTAATTTAAAACATGTTTCAATTAACTATGACAACACTAGTGCGATCAACATCTCTATGAACCATGTGTCTCACTCTAGAACTAAACACATTGATGTTAGACACCACTTTCTATGAGATCATTATCAAAGAGGTGATATAACTCTTGAATTTATAGGCACTGAACTCCAATTAGCTGATATTTTCACTAAGACTTTAAGTTCAGAAAGATTAAGTTTCACTAGACACGAATTAAGAATGATAACATATTATTAAAACCATTAAGAGACCTCGTCGTTAGGAGACCTCACCATTAGGAGACCTCACCGTTAGGAGAACTCATCGTTATGAGACCTCATCATTAGGAGACCTCACCGTTAGAGACCGCACCTTTAGGAGACCTCACCGATGGTGCATCTCACGTTGTTTTAAACTTCTGTATGTAAGGCCGAGACTTCATAAGTTTTTTTAGAAGGATTTATTTTATTTGTGAATCCTAATTGATATTAAAACTTGATATTAGACTTCACTCAATCTCACCGTAAACTCGTCTATTCGAATACCTCCAACCCAAACCTCTCAAGCCGCAAAACCCTAAGCCACGAATCTGTAATGGCCCACGTCAAGAGACCCCGGGTTACAGATGGGAGTGATGAGCCGCAAGAAAAAAGACAGAAAGTAACGAATGCTAGTACCAGTGGAAGTGGAAGTAGAAGTGTAGCTCGAAGGAATCCAGTAAACCTGCATCTCCCAAGGAGAGATATTGTTGTTGAGAAAGAGGTGTGTGCAGAATGGATCATGGAGAGAAATTCCTTAGTTCATAAGGTTTTAGAAGAACAAGGTTGGACTGAGTGCTTCGCGAACAACAATGGACCATATTATCCAGGACTCGTGAAACAGTTCTACGAATTCGTTCGTTTTGAAAAGTCTAAGGAAGAAAGCAGAATGATTTCTTATGTGAATGGACAGGAAGATTATTTTACATCAGTGGAATGGGATGGGAAGTTAAGAGTTCCTCATGGAGGAGATTGTGCTTTCTATTCAAAATATGTTCCCTCAACCAGTGATGTTTTTAAGTATGAAGATGCTTTGTTAGAGGTGAAAAGAAAATGGATCCCCTCGAAAGGTCATAGCTGTAGAGATGGCAGTGGAAGATAAACTTCTATTCAAGTTTATTCAACATGTAATTAGTCCAAGGAGAGGAGACGTTTCTACAATGAGACTCTAGGACATTTATTTTCTACATCTGTTGAAGCATGGAGTTAAGGTAAATCTGTGTAGATTGATTATGATTCACATTGAAGATATGACTAGACTGAAGTCTAAGTCAAATTCACTGTTCTTATCAAAGTTAATTTCTATTATGTTGAAGGCAATGGAGGTAGATGGACCTCTAGATGAAACTGTTTTAGTTAAGGATAATTTTTGCCTCACCAGGATTGTGTGTAAGTTTATGAATGTCAGCTGGAACCCTTGGACGAAATCATTGGTTAATGATGATCAAAATATCTATGAAAAGTATACTCTTGTGGATCATCCCTCTAGACCAAAGAATGTGAGAGATCCTGGTCTTGGAACAGATGAGCCAGAACCGGTCTACAGTGAAGCTGAAGCTGAGTAAGAGACATCAGTAGAACAAGGAGGAGACCCAGACTTACCCCCTAGTCCTGTGCATCAGGTTATTTCTTATGGAGCAGCTAGCCCACCAAAAGAACTAACAAAGAGAGAAACTGTCTTGAAGGACAGTGATACAGATACTACAGAAGAACGAGAAGAAGCATGCCAGTATGATGTCAAGGACACCTCTGAGGAGGATGAGGCAACCGAATCAGATCATGATGTAAATAGAAAAAAGGAGGCTTCTGGTGAAGCAGATGTTGAGGAAAATGAAGAAGAAGAGATTAGTATGAGCCCTATTATAGACAGTACAATCAATATAGTACCAGATCAGGAAGTAGAAGTATCATATTTTGTTGAGGAAGTTCATGAGCCATAAGAGAAAATGGCTATTTGATCTTCTGCAGTTGAAGAGAAAATTATCAAATTACCTTATGAAGAACAGATGGAAGAGATACCTCATGAGAATGTTCCAAGTTAGGGGGAGTTGTGGCTCAGTATCAGTGCTATATTACATTGAAGGTTGGACATCAGATCCAGGATATATGATTCTTGGACTTTCTTATGGAGACTCTGATGAGTAAGACCATCCCCAAAAGGAATCAATTACCCTACCCACTGTGGCTGAAAATGTGGCAACCACGGAGGACCTTGAGTCCTTAAAATCTTAATAGAAAGAATCAATAATGGAATCAATGGAAGATATGAAGAAATGTATGGTTGAAGAGATGAAAAGCGTGGAGCAATCCCTTGAGTTATCCATTGGATATGGTGTATCTAGTCTTGTCAAAGCAATTATGGATGAAATTAAAGTGTGCCACACTCATATTGAGAGTTGGACAGGAGCTGTAGTTTCTTTGAGACAATCGATTGCTTCTCTAACTACCATGCATAGCTCTCACACTCAAGTAAACTCTGACATTCTATATATCAAAGAAGTGGTCAAGAAATTTGTGGAAGTTTTTGAGGTCTTTAAGAAGCCAGTCAAAGAACATCTGAACAGTCAGGACACACTTGTTCAGAAGGTAGTTAGTAGTCTGACTCATTCCTTCAAGGAGACAGTGGCCTTCTGAATGAAACCTCTTCCCTCATCTAGCTCCAGTGTGAACCTTGACCAGATCCGCACTATTATTCAGGAAGAATTGGCTAAGGCCAGTCCTATTGGTGCATCAGATACTCAGATTCTTGCTACCACTTGGGAAGTTAGTAGTTTTGTTCGTGATCATCTGCGGGCAGCTACTGCTTCTCAAGAGGAAATCAAGAAAAACGTGGATGCTTATTTCGAGAAGGTTTATACCAAGAAACAAATGAAAACCCATTTCAAACATTTGATTAAGAATATGAAGTTGCCTCCAATAACCCAAGACATCAGAGAACATGTTATTAAGATCAAGGAGCTTACTCCTACCTTTTATAAATTCATTGAAAATTGAGATGATTTTGTGTCTGAAATGGAGAGAGGAGGAAGAATTATTATGGATTTCAGGAATTTGCTGCTACCATTATTACATGTGGATGCAAGACCTATAATTGTACCTCCTACACTTCTAGCTTCTGCCTCTGGGAGTACCCCTCAATTGACTCTAGTTCAAGCCATCAGGAGCTTGACACCAATGATCACTCAGAGGAATACAGATTTCAGATCCGGTACAGTTTCTGTAGCTGAACCACCAGTTGTGCCTTCAGCTATTCTAAAAACCTCTGCTGATCCTAAGGGAAAGACACTAGTTCCAGAGGATGATTGAGTGATTCTAGATCTTGTTTGATAGTATTCACTTGTATTTCAAAACTTTTAAATTTCTCAGTGTATCTATTGTCCCTTAATGAAAATTCTCTTGTATTCTATACTTTATTTGTTCCTGTTTCCTTGTCAAATATTCTCTACTTTATATTTTCTCTACTACCCTTCTTTTTGTTAATCAAAATGGGGGAGAAAATACATGGGGAGAAAATGAGCCACTTGTATTAATGTTTTTCATGAAATGGGGAGAGAAAATCATATGGGGAGTAAAATGAGAAGTAAACTAAAGGGGGAGAAAATTCAATATATGCTATGGAGATATGGGAGAACACTACTAAGAACAGAAAAATTTATTATGAGAACATTGTTTTAATGTTTTTTCGTTCTAAGAAATTTTTATTCTTTCCTCTGATACTATTTTTCATTTTCTGAATACTTCGGAATAAGTTGTGATTTTCAAAAAGGGGGAGATTGTTGAACCCTCTGGGAAAATTAGTTGAACTCATATTTCCATTATATCAACTATGCTCAATCATATTTTGATAATCCCAATTATGATCAATTATAGTTTGGTAGTTCCTATATTGATTAATGGTTAAATTAATTATTTCGGTATTTATGAACATCATGCACATATTCATTTATTATATTATTTATATTATCTTCAAGGAATACAGTTACTGGATGAATATATATTCTAACATAACTCATTCTGCCAATAGAATGATTAAACCAGAAAAAGGTCACTGTTACAGAACAAGTCTACCGATACTCAAAGGTCACCGTTACAGAACAAGTCTACTGATACTAAAAGGTCACTGTTACAGAACACGTCTACCGATACGTGGAAGGTCACCGATATACTAAGCTTACCGATATAAGAAGGTTACCATCAGACAAGCCTACCAATATGAAAAGGCTACCGATACGGAAAGGTAATCGTTATGCAAAGCCAACCGAAATGCGAAAGCCCACTGATACAAGCATACCTACCGATACATGAAGTCTACCTTTACACGGAAGACTACCGATAGAAAGGCTACCATTACTCAAGGCTACCACTACCATGGCGACCTATACCCAAACCTACCGTTTCAGAGAATCCAACACTACTTTAATTTCCTTATCATTATTTAATCTAACCAATGGTCATATCAGGTATATTTTAATACACTGACATTTATTTAATGTGCGTTTTTGGATGTCAGGGAACCGTACCTCGTACCTTAAAAAAGGAATCATTTCTTTTTCCGGAGCTCGTGATTTAAATGAAAGAAGGTTGTGCTGCTGAAGAGAGAGAGCAATGAATAGGAGAATAAATAGAGACATACATACCACGAGGTGTGCTGGAAGAACAACCGAGTTTGAATGCAATGAGATGACTGGACTTACATGAAGAACTCATTAATTTACTGCATACCAGTGAAGAGTTGAGAATGAGAACATCCACACAATAACTTCATCGACTACTTGTTTCTCTATCTCTAAACCTGGAAGTCAATGAAGCAGACGACACTCTGTTTTCCAAAAAAAAACCAGAATAGGACTAAGAACATATTCTGATCAATCCAAAGGAGTCCAGAGCTGCACTACAATCACTAGAGGCATTTATAAACTCTAAATCTTTGCCTCTGTGATTTAATTTTTACATTTTGAGCAGTGTGTGTCATCTACTGTATTTCACACACACACTATCTCCTGTACTTTAACTTGAGGATCTGTAAATCCTCACTCAAACTCTTACATCCTTTATTTCCCACTAGGATAGTGGTAGAGGTCGTGTGTGACCTGGACAGCTGGAGCTATTGTTTTTGTTCCCACGGATAACAGTGGTACATGTATTGGAGCTGAACAGTTGTATACTGTTGTAAACCCCGATCCGGGGTGTGGATCAATTTTATATAATGTTTTTAGAGGACTAAGTCTCAGCATGAGACTGAAACTCTTAGTTAAATCTACTGTGCTTATTTATTTTCAAAGTTAGTTTTATTCGGCTGCAAACTACTTTAAAACCAAAACTGTTTTAAAGTCACTTTGATAATTAAACTCGCAAGTATTTATATTAGTTTGAAATCAGTAAGATAGTTTAAAAAGTAAATCAATTATTCTGATTTGATTAACTGGGAAATAATCAATCCTTTGAGAACCTAATAGAACCTTTATTTTGATATAAATTCACTACAGTTTAATTCTTTGTTTTATTTGGGGGATTTTAAGACAAAGTTTTTTAAACTGAAATTTTAATTGGAACTCAATTCACCCCCCTCTTGAGTGTCTACTCCGACCAACAATGTGGACATATGATTTTGTATAATCATAAGGCTTACTATTACTATTCCTATTTTTGTGGGACTCTTATAAGGGTTTTCATTCTCTTGACCATCACATTCATCATGAACATGATTCCTTTAGGTTTTTTCTAATGACTGAAACTAAAATACATAATTTCATTAAAATAATCATATTAGGAAACCACATAATAACCTAAAATCATTTAATAGATATCTAAACCATGATATTGTCTACTGTGACATAATATGTTTATCATAAGACTTTTATGACCATTGAATTAACATTACAAATCAATACTACTGATAATATTTTCCCAAGGGATCGTTTTCAAATTTTATCATCCAATTTTATTAATGATAAAAAATTATTTCATTGATAGATACCATAAAGAACCATATTATCCATAAATATTTATAAAAATATAGTAGATTAATAATAATTGAAAATCACAATGATCAATTTGATATCCTTAATGGTTATTTTGATTTAGATACAGGGAAATTTAAAATAATTGTTCATGAAATATCTACATTATTTCAAACTCTGTTCTTTATATATATTATCCTTCCTTGAAATATCATTCTGAGTAATTTTTATCATATAGTGTTGAAAAAAAAATAATAAAGGGTGAGCTAATAATCTTACTAATGGAAAAAATGGTGAGGAAATGTTCATTTTAGGATATAATTAATTTATTGGTATTTGAAAATTAGGATAATATTTGAAAATTATACCATTCTTATCATATATATTAATTGTGAGTTATGGAATAATTAATTCCAATTAAGAATAATTGAATACAAAATTCATCTGTGAGAGTATAAAATTGGCATAATACATGGAATTTTTTCATATATATATAATCCTAGAAAATATTAATATAGTGGTCACAATAAATTTCCAAGACTATAATAATGGAATGATTTTCTCCTTGAATTATCATTTCTGTCTCATTTAACTCTCAAGTACATCTTAGTATAAGATGTCCATTACATAACTTGTTTCAGTCCACTTTATAGTCATGTTTATTTAATGAGATTAAATTAATTTCCCAATTCATTGGAGGGAAATATAGGTTTAGCCATATTATAATTAAAATCATATATACCTACGTTACCAAACGATACATCATTTTTCACATCACTACCCATGAATGTAAATTTTTATCAAAAACATTTCTTCATCACATAATCAATTTAAAATAAATTGGTTTCATAAAAATATCTAGATTTCATCCCATCATTTCCTATATAAAATTATATATTTTATGAAAATTGATTCACCATATTCATAAAACATATGGTCATATAGTAAGTATGAATACATTTTAACCTATACCCTAAATGGAATTAATGATTTATATGGTTGATGTCATTGATAAATAAAAATGTTATTAAATGATCATTATAAAATTACCATGGAAAATAATAATTCAATATTGATTAACTTTTTGAAATAACCAAAAAAACTATAAAGTAACATTTTTTATTAAATAATAATCATGTGAAATTGTAAATATAAAATAAAACATAAAATTATTCCTGGTTTTTAGAAGTTCCATTCGTTCCAAATAACATAAAAAACATTCATTACATAAATTTTTCAGAATCATATTATTGTTCCTCATTCAGAAAATGGAAAAAAGAAACCTTCTAAACAATTTCGTTTAAAGGTAAAAAAGGGAAATAAATGACATTATAAAACATTAGAATATTAATAAAAACATAATTGTACTCATCATTAAAAAAAAGTATATAGAGGGATATGGTTCTTCGAGCAAGGAGATACATTTAAATTATTTTAGTTAAAAACATATTTTTTGTCTCTTGATTACATATGGTGAGAAAAATAAAATCAAAACTTGTATTTTCAAGAAATTATAATAGAAGAAAATAGTTGTTGAGTTTATTGAGTTGTAAGTCATATAAGTTAATCATCAAAATATAATATTCATGAATCCATACAAGTAATGGTATTGTAACATAAATCCTCATATGTCTTCATTATCAAATGAATTATTTCCCCAAAATGAATTAACATTATAAAGGTATGTAAATCCCCATAGAATTAATTTTAATATCTATAAAACAAATTGAATGGAAAAATATAAACAAAAAAAATAGAACAATGGTGCATATAGATTTTGGACCACATAAAAAAAGTGTTACAAATACTCTTTTCTATATATGATACTTTTGATCTATATGGCCTGGAAAATGTTAACATCTGTTGAATCAATAAATATAATGACAATAAGGTGGTTCATGATTATTAAATTCAATTATAAATTATATAAAACATATAAAATAAATGAGTAGACAATTTGAAATAAGTGTCGAAGAAGTAAAAGGGAGATCATAAATCTCTTACCTTAGGTATGACATCCACTGTACACTTTGAAGTCACAATTTATTTGAGTTAACATCTTATTATATCCCAAAATTGGGTGTAGGGTTTTCCAATTGGGAATATAAAAACCTTTATAATATAACTAGGATTTTAAAAATAAATAATAATAGTAGATGGTCAATCTAAATTGATTAATTTTGTGTAAAAAATGAGGGAGCATGTTCCCTATTATTATTATACTGATAGTAACAATTTTAATTTATATAATGATTAAATTATAATAAAATTACTCTCAGAAAATATTCTACCAACTTAATATGAATTTAAATATATGTTAAGATATAATATTCAACATATCATGTAATTTATTTTTGACATTTTTTTCATTTTAATCCATATCATTTTGATCGACCATTAGTTAATCTATTTTAATTTGAACTAAAATGATAAATATTTTTTTAATGATCATTTGATATTTTATAATAAAATTTTAAAAATATTTCACAAATAGAAAATTTAATAAAATTTATTCCATACATATTATTATTTTCTTATTTCATGATTTTTTATCATATCTATACAATATGATAATATATTGTTTAGATAAAATTTCATTATTTGTTATTTTTTCACAATTAAATTAATTTGAATAAAATGAAATAAAGAAAAATATTGAATTTAACTACAGTTATTTTAACATTACAATAAAATATCATAAAAATTTATAACATACGTGTAACAATATAAATTAATCATAGTATATTACCTATAATTTCATTAACATCGCTTATTTTAATTTTCAACTAAATTAATATAATCTATTTTATCATTGCGTAACAATTTAAGGTAGTTATATAAAACATTAAATTTAATAATAATTTCTATAATTAAAGAAATTTCATTTTGAATAAATTTACTATTAAAATTTTTTCATAAAATTTTTTCCCCTATGTGAAAACAAAAATAATTTTTAAAATTCAGAGGGTGACATATTTAGCATTCTTTTATTTGAATAATATTGAAGTAATTTTATATGAAAATATACATTAGAAACCTATATTTTGATCTTATGGTATTAATGGAAGATTTAATATATTCCAGTAATAAATAGGATGAAAAATAATTTTCTTATCATATAGATTTAATGTAGATTAAAAAGATTTTCTATTTCATTTGGTGAAATTTTTTACCACCTCTACTATTCATATTGGTAAAAAATATAGTTGGCCTATTTAAATAATTTAAATATCATAATTCAAAACAGTTAATAATTTTATATTATTTTATACATATAAGTACACAAAATTAATATTAAAATAATAATTAAAAATTGTATGAACCCCATTTGTTTTTATAAAAATTCATTATTCATCCGGAAAAGTGCTTTATTCTTATAGAATATTTATAAAAATATTAAATGAATATTAATAAAAGTTATGGAATATATTAATTGTTAATTTAACTAAAATTATTCATCAAAATTGATTAATTGAATTTCAGAATACAAAAACACATTACTGTCATAAAATAGTAATTCAGAAAAATGCCTTTTGTATATATAAGAATTTTTTTACACCAAATTCCAAAATACAATGATTTAAATGAACATAATTGTATCATTTATAATTTATATGATCTAGTTTTTATGTCAAAAAATTTAAAAAATGTATATTTTTACATACATGAGTCCTATTTATTATAATCAATAAAAACAATTTATTTAATCAATAAATAATTTTTCTTTTCAGAAATATATGAAAAATTAAGAATAATATTATAATGATATTACGAGTGGAAAATTATTTTACCTTTATGGCATAAATGGTTTATATTATTCCAAAAATTTATATAACTTTTTTTTATCATATTCCAATAATTATCATTTGGATGGAAATATATTTTTAATAATCATATAATTTTAGTAAATATTGAAAACTTCTATAATAAGAATTAATCAAACAATTTAAATTTACAAAGGTTTTTTTGCATAATGTATAAAATAATTAATATAATTCATATAAAAAATTATCATCATATTAATAAGTTTCACCTAAAAATATTTTAATAAAATACCAATGTTTTCTTTAACTCAGTGTTGTGTCTAAGGGAATCTATAGATGAAATATTATTAATAAAAGGAAATATTATCTACAAAATATAGGTGTTATATTTATATAATATTCTATATTATACATGCATTGGGTGATATTTTTCATTGATATTAATAATTATGTTACATTCATAAAAGAATAAAAATAAAAAGTCACCCTCTTTACATTAACGACTACAATATTTTGATAAAAGAATTATAAGTGGTCATTTTGAGTATTAAATATTTATTTGAATAATTACTATTATTTTTATGTTAGTAATTTATTTCTAATTTTTTACATAATGAATAATTTAATTATATTATTCTGAAACAAAATACAATATATATTTATTTAATACAAACAAATAAATTCTTTTATAAATAATTAAACTACAAAAAATTTTGTTAATTGAAATGCTTCTTTAATTTTATTATTGAGTATTTTGTGTAAAGGTAGTGTTAAAAGATTAATTTTAAATTAAATCATATTCATAGTCTACATAATTTTTCATTAGGTTGATATTACTTAAATTTAAAATAATTATATTTTAATAAATTAATTCTTTTTAAATTATTTTTAAATCATAAACAATTTTAAAGTGGTCATGAGGATATCATATGGTCTATAATGTCATCAAATTTCTATTTGTGATCCAATTTCCCACTTATTATTGAAATATTTGTTATAACTATTCAGGTTAAAAACTATTAAAAAAAATTTCAATAAAAAAGATATGTTTTAAAATGATATATTATCATGTATAAATATTATTATATGAAATTATTTTTTATTCAAATAAAATATTATAATATTTCATGAATTACCAAAAGCACACCTCTCATCACATATAAAAGAAAACCCCTTATATATTTTATTTAAACAAAATTGAGACATATATCTAAAAAAATCCTACCCAACAATATTGTACAATTTACTATTTATATATTAGATTTCATGTTATTCATAAAAGACTCTTCCGTGGCACTATAATATTTAATCTAAAATATATATAAAGATGAAATGTTTATTGTCTTATCTAAATATTTCATTTTTATTTTCTCTAGTACGTCAAGTAAATATATTATAACTATTTTGAAAAAATAAAAAGTGTATCATAAATATATAATGATTTTATTATTTTTATTAGAAAAAAATTCAACCTATTTTTATCTTTTGGAATGAACAAATATAACTCATGGATACACATGATTTACCATCATTTCATTTTGGTTTTTGTTATTTTTCATACATACTTTACATTTATTATATTAATGATATATTAAAAGTATATATATAATATTTTGTAAATAATTATTCTTTTATAATCATAAAATCAAATGTTCCATTTCACCATCTAGTCATTTGGAAACTGATAACGTTTCTCGTGTGTATATTTGGACTACCACCTCTATAAAGCGGTATGAAAAAATTTCCATTTCTATTTTAAATCGATGGTAATATGGATATATTTAATTGATATATATTATATATATTATACTAAAAAAACCTATAATGTTGGATTATTATTTACATTTATTTTTTTCAAACTGTTGAAAAGTGGAAATTATATTCATGAATAAGTACGACTTATCAACACAATGAACATATTTAATTAATTTATCATTATCTATATTTTTTTGATGAATATAAATAATAATATCACTAATATAAAAATATATTTATATGATGATTAATATTTTGGAGAATTGGGAACCTTATTCAAAGTGTAATGACCAAATCCACCGAACATAAATTCTTATAAAAAGATTAAGTTAAGAACTGATAAATTGATTGTAACAAATGATTTATTATAAAAAGGTCATAATATTTTATAAATGGATCATATATGATATTATATATAATTCTATAGTCATTTATATAATTAAAATTTATATGTATTTTTTATATTGTAGATGAAAATGAATTTCTAGGTAATTTGAACAGGAGGTAAGGTATTTTATATAAATATCTACTCCAATGAAATATATTTTTTATTATGAAACCATTAATATTTATGTTGTTTATATAATTCCAAAAATATTATTTATCATTAATTTATATTTATTAGTAATTATTAATGTTTACTTTTTTTTATTCATTCCACATGCTTTATTTTAAATGTTACCAAATTTGTTAGAATTTGTCTAACTATTTATTTTTGTCGGATTAGATTTTTTTTTCATTTAATTAATAATATAATATATTGTTCATAAACTAAATATATATTATTATCATATGGTAGTTTAGTGGGTTTCAATATTTAATGCCTATTTGGCCAATAATTAGAACAAGAATTATGAAAGTTTTTTTTAAGAGAAAGAGAGTGATTGTTTCTAATTTTTTAACCATTATACATTTATTTGGTACAATGTTTTAAATATTTTCAGAAATGGGAACCATTTTATTTAAAAAATAATATATAATACATTAAATAAAATTCATCATGAAAATACTACAAAAATGTTAATTAAAATTTAAAAATACATAATTGTTTTTACAAATGATCATTTTTATACATTTGAAAAATAAACATGAATATTATTTAACATGTAAAATGTTAATGAATTTTACCCTAAAAATAGTTTTTTGATATATTAGAATCATCTAATAAATTTTAATGATTCTTCAAAGATAAATATTTTTTAAAAAACAATGATACTTTTTATCGTCAATTTTATGTTTAATTTACAATGTACCTGATTTAATTGCAAAACCTATATTTATATTGAAATGAGGTTAATATATTACTTCATTTTTATTTTCTGTTCTTCAATATTACCTTGAAATATTAAATTTCATGAATTAATTTTCAATAATACATTATATTTTTCATAAATAACAATATAGTTATTTTCACGTAAATTATTATTTGAGAAACAATATTCCAATTTTTATAGTGTTTTTTATGATATTTATTTTCTTGTGTGGTGTAATATTTATATAATTTATTAGTCACACAATATAAACAATTTTCAATAAGGAAAAACTTTTAAGATTTAAAATGATCGTTCTGTATAAAAGGATTTGATTGGTAATTTAGTGATGAGAAGGTAAAATTTATAGATTGAATCTCAGTTCATTAACAGGTCTCATGAGACAAATCAGTTGGCCAAAACTATTAGACTGTTTTAGGGTATATTCCAACACATAAATTAAACTATAATAGAATCATTATTTTATGGTAAATATATCATGATGTACGAGATGATTAATACTAATATTATTTAATAAATTCATTTATAATTTAGTTATAATATCCTTTAGATTTCGGTAATTATATTTTACGTAGAAGCGTTTTTTTATCATTTTATTGATAAAATGGATTGTTCTTTACGTATTTGTTATTCCATATTGATTATACCTTATTTAATAATGATACTTTTAGTTGTATATAACACATACTATGTTTATAAGATAAAAAATTATATGTTTTCCTTTCCCAACTATATGATGAGGATATTATAAACAATATCATGGATACAAGAGTTTTTATTATACATTGTATTTTTTATATAATATTTAATTTCGAAATCAGGTATGTATTTGGTTCTTCAAGACTAAAAAATAAACCAGTCCATCAGTATGAGATCCCATGTATCTTATTACATTGTTTTAAGTATAAAAGAGCTCTCGTTTTTGGATCTGAGGATTCTCTATTGGTACCATATATTATTTTGTACGAACCATTATATATATATTTTAATTTAAAATAATTAATATATGAAAAATGAATTTACATTGGATTATTTGAGAAATTTTAACAGTATATGAATATATATGTTATATCACAATATTGATGATGATTTTAGATTACAATTTTTTTAAAAAAAAATTAGGGATGGAAACAAAAAGATGATAGATAATCATGGCCAATTAACAATGTATAGATTTCCATGTAGAGCTATCCAATACAGTTGTGGTTCAAATTGAGCTAATCATGGTTATATTAGTGAATTTTACTCACCTTAATATGAATAAATTTTCATATGTGGAAAAACTGTTTTAAATATTACATTATTCTTCTATATTGTATCACTCTATATGACATAATCCTCAAAATTTTCATTGAATTTAGAATTTATTATTAGGTAAAAATGGATTATAAGTCAAAAAATATTTTCATAATTTCGGGATACAATAAGAATGAAATGAATATCAAGTAAAATTATTATCTAAAAGGATCTTATGATTTATGGTGGCCCTTGATCAATAACCCTCAAATGGATAGAAATTAAAATCATTTAATTGATAACATTTAATTTCATATTTTTTAATAAATAATTCCCCTCAGAAAAAAAACTAAAATGGACTGAAATTTACTCCCATAAAAGTAGAAGGCTTGATAATGTGTGGAAGAGTATGATACTTAATTTTAAATATTATACATGAATGCATTGGATTAAATGTATAAACATAAAATAATTAAGGAAAATATTTTTATATGGTTGACACCAATATCCAAAAGGAACTAGATTCTAAAATGTTTTAATCCTATATTATTATGTTTCATTCAAAAGAAAATTTTATATTCCTATTGAAATAAATGGAAATCAATTGAAAAATATGAAATCTTAGAATCGTCAAAATGGTGTACAAAAATAATAATAATGTATTGAATCATTTGAATCATATAAAAATTTAGAAATATATATAAAAGAAAATTATATAATTTCATTATTACTAGTTACTAGTGAGGAGATAAGATTTATTTAGAAAATAGATATAAAAAAAATTAGTAAACAACCAATATCTAGTCCATTATTGTTTTATATATGATGAATTATTCTTACATGTTCCCAAAAAATCAAAGTAACATAGAAAAAAAAATTATTGGACAGGGATTGTAATATGGAATCACTATAGAAAAATTGGTAGTTCTAAGTGAATTACTGAATGACACACTTATCCCCAACTCTAGAAGTGAGATTTTTTTATTTAATTTATGTTTTACCCACTCTTATGTATGTATATATATATTAAATTTTATCTGATCACTGCCTCAACCATTTGGTCGGGGGATCATAGTGAATAATCCTAAAATTATGTTGATCGCATTTCATGTCTATACAACCTCTTTTATAGAATTTTTTTGGGTATGTACTTCTTGAAAGACATTTTATTCTACATATAGAATAATTTCATTTCATTTTTTACATTCATTATTATATTGATATATATACTATATTAAATTTGAGGATGGAAAGATGAAGAGACAAATTTTTGTTTGAGTATTATTATGGGTCAATGGTTGATATTGGTTGTTATTGGTTTTCAAGGAAATGAAAATAATTCAATGATATAAACATGTATAAGATGATAAAATAAATATATTACATATCAATATATGATATTAATGATTATAATCAATGTGAAATTTTATAGTATAAGTGGATAAAGAAGAATGTAATGATAACTGGTTTTCATAAGGACATTCTTTTGTATACATTGAGTTAATAATTATAAAAATTAATTCAATGTTCTTATTATCTAGAACATGTGTCCCATTGTTATTTTACATGGACCAATCACTAATATAGTTATTAAGTAAGATGATAAATTTAATGGTTTATATTGTTCTATGAAGGCTATGTATGTAAAATGAATTCTATTTAATATTTCATTATTATTTACAGTGTTAAATATTGACCATTAAAAATATAATTATTCCTAAAATGGTAATATATTGATGAAAAAAATGGCTCTGTTTGGAAATTTTTTTATTCCTTTTTTAAAATATTACCCCAAAAATATTACAAACCAAAAGACATAAAAGGACCACCTAAACAAAATATATGGTACCCTCTCATGCAACCATGTGTGAGGTGATTGACCTAGCATTACTATAGAGGTAATAGATATAATTTTACCCACAATTATCATATGGAGAAATTTCATGTTGGTGGACTCAATTATCCCATTTGGGAATGTTCATGTAATTTAGTATACAACTCATGTGTAGCCCAAAAGAGTATGGTGTGGCCTATACTAAATGTATTTAAGTGTTAATTATATTAAAACCCATTATTATCTTGAGGTGAATGTGAAAAATGAAAATTATTATTAATATTCATAACCATATTTATCATAGAACGTTATATTACTCCATTAAAAACATATGTATATAAGTTTATTTGTTCAATCAGGTGATCGAGATACATCAAATCTTGTAGAAATGATATATTTTACCATAATACTCAATGGGGGTTCTTTTAGGATAGAGTGTTCCATGTTGAATATATCTGTGAAAAAATGAAGTGTTTTTATATATTGTTTAATGATAATTTTAATGATGAGAACTATTGGATGAAATTTATGTCTTTCATGAAAGTAAATATCAATAAATAATGGATCATTGATCAAGACAATGTTGGATCTAACTGTGTAATATTCTATGTAGTGTGAATCAATTTAACTATGGTGGATGCATAATATTATCATTCCATGCACATGAGACACTCTCTAAGAATGACTAAAAACACATCACATAAAAAATTAATCATTTTTTGATTCCCTAAAACCAATGTTCATAGATGATAAATAATAATATATTTTCACAGAAAATGATTTGGTTTACATGAAAAAAAATGAAATTTTAGAGTTCATCAAAAAATAAATGAGTGAATATATAACCATCATATTATTTTAGATTATCTATTTCCTAATGAATGATACTATTATTTATTTCATTCATTGAGAACTATCCTTTTTATAAAAACAGGAAACCACTAATCTTTCAAAAACATGATGATGTAATGTGATATATGACCCACATAAATACATAAAGAGTTTATATTTGTTCTAATATATAATTTGAAGAAAAAATATTCAATGATTTTTATAAAGAAGAATTAGAATATGAAATTATCATTTCTCAAATATACTCATATAGATTCATAAATATTGGGCTCAACATATCACTCTTCATATGTGATTAATATTGATAGTACCATATGTGTACTATGTTGATACATTATAGATTCAATGAAGAATCATAAAATTTTTTATTTTAAAGAGGAGGATGAATCCATGGGATATATAAGAAAAAATATCATGTTCTAGGGAACTAAAATATATGAAAATCGTTGTCTTTTAAAGGATTAAATTATCAAGAGAGTGAGTGTATATAAATAGTTTCCTTCATAATGAATGAAATATAAATGAATAGTGATGGATCATGAATTAAAATGTACATACCAATAAAATGAATAATTTAATTAATAATACATATAAAACTTTTAATCACACTAGAATAATATCACAAAAAGTAATATGAAAAAAACATGGTATGTTCCAGGGTCTGGAACTGAGTTTCATACAATAATATCATGATGTTAGCCACACATATAATATATATTTAATGTTAATTATTTGAGTATAGAAAAACATTATAAAACTAAAATGAACATTCTTGTTAATGTGAGTGACATATAATATGATATTTTACATTATTGAATATTACTGAAATAATATAGCATCGATATAATTAGATTTAGGGATTGAGTTCATATTTTCAAATTATAATTTTAGTTGGAAAAATTAATTTTGAAATAGAAAATTTTCAACACGTTGATATTATTCTAACAGAAGAATAAGGACAAAATAAATTTGGAGTAATAGAGTAATGTAGTATTATATTCATTTGAAACAAAGAATAAGAAAAAACATCTTTTTGATTTCTGCTAAGAAGAAGTAATGTTTCTTGTACAATAATATGTATGTATAATGTGAAGAAGTGGGTAGATATGAAAAAAGTGACATGGTGAAATCAAACAAAAGACTTATCTTCTAGAATATATTCTTCATTTTAAAAATCACCATAACTAACAAGTTGAAGACAATGTGTGTAGGTTTAATAAATAGTTGTACATGAACTATAAATTTAATAATGAAATACATAATTTAATGGCCATTATTGGGTTAATATAATTATTATAATGATAATTTTATAGTTCCTTCAGGGTATTGTAATAATTCTAATCCCTTTTATGCACTTGATAAACATATTGACTGATGAACATTTTATAAATATCTTGTGAAATATTATCATCAATGCATATACTTTTACGTGGTAAGTATTTTTTAATATTCGAATCAAAATCATAATAGTTTTAATAGATAAAAGGGATAAATTTTATAATTGTTTAATAGGATCCCAAATATGATTCACGCCTCACAAAGTAATGAATATGTCCTTCAGATAATTCCTTGATTGATATCTAAGGTTGGTACGCCTTAATTACATTCTCTTCATTGTAATTATTCTATTTTGAATACTATGGTTTCAATTTTATATTAACACTGAAGTGATGTTTTGGTGAAGATATAGTTATATGATATAATAATTCTATTATTATAACATCAAGATGAAATGACTAAATAATGAGAAACAAATATTAAAAATAAATCATCTTTCCAAAACAAGTGTATGTATTAGAATCTACATCATTCTACAACAATAAATAATTATTAGTTGTCGATTTTAATTTTAAAGTATATTACGTTATGAACATTTAAATGGACAGTTTATTTACCTCTGTTAAATAATGAGATTCACCTCATCTAGAGTAATGTATTAGTTACAATATAAAATTTCCTAAATATTATTCAAGAATTAGTTTATATTATAATATTTTTGTTGTATATTCAATTTATACATTAATGGATATTATGAATCAGTATCCCAACTAATTTTATTCTTTTATCATTTTTACATTTTAATGATTGGTGTAATAAATCACATAGCTTGAGGATAAGTGACATGTAATTGGGAAGGACTAAAAAAATTTATATAATATTATAATATGTCAAATCTAATTGGATAATTGTTTACAAAATGTTTAGAGATTTAAATAATTTCATATAATATTTAATACCAGTCAATAAATTAATTTGATATTATTTATGGGTTGAAAATATAATATAATAAATGATCCATGAAATTGAAGATGACTAAAATAATATCATTAATGTAGTAGATTTCCATTTTAAATTAATAATCACAATTATTAATGAAATTGACTAATTATTAAAATAAATATTAGTCTATTGGTAGAATAAGACGATTTAATATAGAATTTTAATTAAATTAATGTTATAATGATGGATGATAATAAAAAACCTCAATTTAAAATGACTATAATTTTTCTGTTCTATTTGAAAATCTAATGTGACCACAAATTTATGAAAATAGGGATATAGTTATGCATGTTAGTCAATGTCCACTAGAGTATCATATAGTAAATATTACACAAACAAGTCATAACATGATCATAAATTCAAAAAATGTTTTATTTGAAAAATACTCTGACTAAATAGTTACCAAGGATAATATCTGCTATCATTATTTGTAAATATTTTATCATTAATAGAAAATATTTATTTACAAATATATATTTATAAGTATTAATTATTAATGAGGATATCATTTTTACATCTATTTATATTTTGGATAGTAAAGGTAGTGTGGAAGATATATCCCCAAGGAGAGACGAATAATTTAATATGAGAACCTAAAAAATTATTTCATATAATATCAAAATGTCATTGTTAGTGTGTAAATGATGGTGTTAAAAAACATTTAGTCATTATGCACTATTTCTGGGAAATCATCAAAATTATAACTGAAAATGAAATTTCAATTCATGGGGGATAAATCCAAAGATTACAATTCAACATTCATAGGTTAAGAAAAATCTATTTACTTTCAAATTATTTTCAAGACAAGAACATATAATTTATGTATATAATGGTACTATTAAATTGAATGGTACATGATCATGTTGAATTTTTTACAAATATATTGAAAATAGAATACCAAATAAGTATACTAATATTGATAAACCATATTTAGATGAAATTAATAAAATGGTATTAATAAATTATCCCCATAAGTTTTCAATGATTATTTCTCATAGGACCTTGGATTCAAAATCCATTCTAAATAAAATAGAAACATCCAAATGTAATTTTATAATAGTTGAAACATAGAATTATCTATACATAAGCTAAAAAAATTAATCACATGTTTTTTAATTATATGTAATATATTTTTCTAAAAAATATGGAATGAATGTAGAGTATGTAATAAGAAGAAGAAAAATATAGTGAAAACTAAAACAAAATATTAAACATCCCATGGTCGTTGTATTAGCATAGTTTATCCTGAATAAATACACCCCAAATTATTGTTTACCAATAATTATATTACAAGAATAATTATCTTATAATATGATTTTTTTAATAGGTTATTCACATTATATAAAAGATATTGAATCTATTTGATCAAATAAAATGAATCTTATGATGTGAATATATCCATAAAAATCAATTAATTTTAAAATATCATTTTTGAAAGGGTAAATAATGGATTGATGGGTGGGAATATATCCTAAATCCATCTCAACCATGAAATTTTTGTTAAAAATGAAGGGGGAGATTTTGTCATTAATTGTTGTTTTTTCTCATATTCTAGGGAACTTATATTGAATCATGATCACTACAGTAGAACATAAGAATAAATAATTGATGTGAATTATAAAAATAAATTTTGATGAACACATCATCCTAAAATGATTTCTCAATTAGAATTAAAATAAAAATATGATATACTGGAATCTATGCTGTTGTTTAATATGGTTTTGTCATATCATATGCAACATGGATAAAGAAGATAAAATTTTCATTTGACATTGTATTTGGTGTCCTAAAATCAAGTATTTAAGTTTACATGGCTTGGTTATGTTTTAATATTCTTTTCAAATGTGTATATTTTCATATTCATGATTCATTTCGGTATAATATAGTCATTCAAAAATTAATAAATCCATTTGGGAAGAGATCCAACACTATTAAGATATTTAATAGTGTTTCTCTATATTTGGAGAAAATTGATGTAAGCTAATGTTTCTATGATAAAAATATTTCAATTTGAATGAAATATGATTAAAATAATTTTGTTAAAAGATAATGTAATTTTAAATTTATTGTTTTATTATTATTTTATCCTTGGATATCCAAAATAATACACATAATACAATGGGGGTATTTTATTTGATCATGGAAAAAATAAATTTTGTTCTATAGATATTGTACCAATATTATTATCATTTTTATTGTGCATTACTATTTTGTATAATGTTTCTAATTTAAGTGCATCATTTAAGAGATGGTATTTTTTTCAAAATTGTTTCCTATGACTTTTAGTTTCATATTCATAGAGTTAATGTGTAATACCCTTGAATATAATTAAATGAGTTCATATTCTTGGAGGTCTCAATATAAATCACAAATAGATAACTTTTTTTGTAAATCAAATCCTCTTGTTTTTTATATCAAAACAGGATCATCATTACATATGGTGAAATTATTTACGTATTATTTAATATGTATGGGGTAACACCCCTTCCCAATGATATTTTTATTTCATATCAATAATGGAAAAAAATTTATATAATAATTTGGAAAGGTAAGGGTATGATATTCACATATTAACTTATTCATTTTGAAATAAAAGTGAATGGTTTTTAAAAAAATTAATAGTGGATGATTTAATATCACACATTGGGTATAGAATGTTATTTTTTTATTATGGTTTTTAATGGTATTGAATTCTGATAAATCAAAATGAAACAATTCATTTATATCATAATGATGAAAAAGTTAGAAATATTTGTTGTGGATGTATTGAATGTGTTGAAGATTTCTCAAAAAATGATTGATAGATAAATTAATAAATATGTTTGTACTAATGTTTAATCATAATAATTATCTTAGATTGAATAATTTCAGGTTAAAATTATGAATAATGTTTCATTGTTCATAATTACTATAACATATATAACTCAGTTATTTAAAATGACAAATATCTACTATAATTAATAATGCCAACGATATATACAATTTTGTCTCTGATTAGAATTTTTTGACGTATGTCGAATGACTTCCATGCACTACTAAATTATTTCATGAAGACTTTAGATATTATCATGAAAAATATTATTTCTCATGTAATTACTTTATGTTTATACTTTTAAAATTTTTTACATGTGCAATTCATGTGGTTTAAAACTTATGTTTAAGAATTAATATAAATTTAAAGAATATTTTAGACAACCAAAAACACTCCAAGGAGTTCCTAAAACACATATATGATACTATTTCCATCAACCATATAAGATCTTGTCAACCTATCCCTCAAATGTCTATGGGAGGTACAATAATGAAAACATAGACTGTTTGGATTAATGGATAGCGGTTGGATTCATATCACCAACATATGAGATTTAATGGTGTTGATGAGAGTGCATAGTTTGACCACAAAATGGTGTGTAATGTACCTTGCACATAATGTTTAAAGTGTTGTGGGTGTAAAAAAATGTTTATAATTTAATTTTATAGATAATATGATCATTATTATAGATTACCTTGAACAAGGAGAGGATATATGTGTGACAAACAAATAATTGATAATTATGTAACACTATAAAAAACATTAAACTATAATAATAACCATCTAATATTTTTCATGAGGTCCATCCAATCATTTTGGAACATCTTATTACACATATTTATTGGATGAGGGTTACTCTATGCGAGTATTTTCTATGCCTAATGAATACATGACAGAAATATGATCTCATTTGGATTTTTTCATTTGATGAAAATTATGATATCCCTTTAATATAATTTATTCTCTATATGTAATGGAATATTAAAAAATAATTTAACATCAGTCTTAATAAATTAACATAAAAACATTGAATATTTTAGTTAATTTTCAAGCATAATGTTTAGGTAGAATAATGTGATTAATTTTGAATGAATAATTGATACCCATTGTGAATGAAAATTCCTAATCAAATAAGTAATGGTGATCTATTTTTTTCAATCATGTAACCTATGTTCGGTGAAGATATATATGGAGATCAATTTGTGTTTATGATTTATTTTTTTTATTGTACAAAATTTAAGATTAAAATTAGTTAATATATGAAGGAATGGTTGTGAAATCGCCAATAAAATGAGACCATCCTAGGATAAGATAATGTTGAGGTTAATCCCACCATTCAACTAAAAGTTTAATTTTTAAAAGAAATATTGTACTATTGAGATTTCTATTAATGATGAATGAAATAGATAACTAAGACACATGGTTATGTGAATACGTATTTGAGCACTCATTAATCTAATTAAGTAGAACTATATATAGATTTATGTGAATATGTTAAACCACATCAATTCAACGTACATTAAACACACCCCAAATTCATTTACAATAACTGATTCTATGATGTTATAAAATTACGTAAAGATAGAAGAAAATAAAAATCATGTATTATGTTGATATATAATGGATAATGTGATGTATCATGCTATGTTTTATATCATGATGGTGGTGGAATATGCATGATACACTAGTATGAGGGTAGTATCCATGAGAAGTAAACCAGACATGACTTTTTGTTTTCTGAAATATTTATATAACATTTATGTGGGTCATATAATTACATATCACAATGTCGGATGAAGAAAAATTGAAAAATGAGGGTGTATTATTTAGTATTTACTTACACATCATATGTATATGTTAATGAAAAATACTACGAGTAAACTGAAATAGAAATGAATAGTATCACATAAAAAAATAAATTTTCATGGTACATTCTAGGTTTTCTATGGAGTTCCATGTGCCTATTTCATGAATTATACATCATGTTTAATTTTTTAATGTTTTTTATTTTCGTTAAATGATACATTAGAAAAAGGAAAAAAAAGTCACAAAAGCATCATTAATAGCAATGCGAATAATGAACACTATTCTATATTTCTTGTATAAAATATCAGAGAATGGATAAGAGTTGGTGATTGTATCCCTATCTGATAATAGGCATTTTGGAAAATGATGAATTATGAGATATGTAGTCTATTACACATTGATATTATTCTAAATTAATATGTTAGAGAAAATTATGGATGGAATAAATAATCCATATACATATATTTACATATAAAGTGAAAGAAGAAGAAAACTGAATCATTTAGTTATCATTTGCGAATAAGTATTGTTTGTTGACCACTGTAGTGAAATTGTGAATGAAGAAGTTTGATGAGTAAAACAATGAAACATAATGAAATACATAGAATTATCATCATGTAGGAGAATTTTTTTTATTGAAATGTATATTAGACTATAAGGTGAAGACTATCTACACATTATGAATAATTAAAATTATATTCATTGTCATTTTATTATAGTCTAATGAATGATAAAAATTTATCACTACAAGATGTAACAATATTAATGGTTGATTTTCTAGTGCTTATATGGGGTCAGATTTTTTCAAAACCATTCCAATGAGTGAATACTCTTATGTTTATGTGAACCACGGAAAATTATCATTCTTTGTCTTTACAAACATTCATATTCTTGAATTGGATAAGGAAGTGAGAATAATAAAATCATGATCCGTACTTGTAAATTATGTAAAAGGTGTATGAGTTATAAAAAAATAACCCAATTTTTTTTCACCCCCTTAACCTTAGTGTTTATTATATCCCAATGCATTCCTATAAAACCTATATATGATATTCAAAATTGAAACATGGGAGTCCTTCATTATAAGGATGAACCTAATCTCCCAATGTAAATTAATTCAATAACATTTGATTGAAATCATATTCATGAGGGATATTTATATTATATTTTGTTGTAGAAACTCAATACTGATGATATTTATATCCCATGAGAATTTTTAGATGTATTTATAGAATAGATTTATAGTATTCCACATAATTTTCGAGTGGTGTTTTGAATATAATTTCACATTTTATATTAATACAAGACACTCAAATATATATGGCTTGAGAAAATTACTAGATCAAAAATTAAGGCCAAGATACATTGTTTTCAATGGTTTATAGGATCCTACTAAATATATTTAAAAGATTAACTAGATAATCCACTAACCATGTAGACTCTAAAGGGGGTAATGATATTGTGAAGTGATGTATGTGAAAATTATTAAATATATTTTATGTGAAGGTTAATTAACATTCGAGTGATGATAATAACATACTATGGATAAGATTTTGTGATATTTAGTTCGGCTTCAATGAAAGATATTATTCGTGTCATCCTGTTGATTGATACGGTTATAGATTATGGATTTCCAAAAAAGAAAATCTATGAGTATAATTACTATCCTAATGATTTTTAATGCTAGAAGTATTATTTTTTGTAGTGAAGATATAATAGAATTATCCATATGGTGAAAGGTACTATATATATATAATAAAATAATTATATATAATTTTAAATTGAATGAATTTAATATGTTCTAGAGAACATGGTTAGATTTTATCAATGATTTTGATTTCTTGATACAATGATAATATCATATGTTAAACAATATGGTAGATTCTATGAGTCAAAAAGATTATTCTAGTCTATAGATGATGATGATTAATAGGAACCAATATTAGTTCTTTACCAGAAAATGGGATTTCAAATCATAAATAAATGGGAATTATTTTATCTTTTTATGTTAAAAATAAGTCCATACTTCCATGGGAGGATTAATATGTCCTAGAAGAAAGATGTACAATTACTAATGAAAGTGAGGAATGTTCTTGAGTTAATCCATGATGATGATAAATTAATAATTTTCATAAACTGAGTATGTCTTCCATCATTAGTAGAGTTAATGATGTATTGATAAGTGATGATCACAATTCAACATTTTCTATTTGTTATTGATGTAGTAACATGTATGGTGATCAGGAAGAATACTTCTTATTAGATAACATGAATTGGGATATTTCAGTGTTTACATACTTCATTATAGTGTGGAAATTTGTTATGGATAATATATTTCATTCTATAGGGACATTAAAAACATTACCCATGCTAAAATGTAAATTGGGAAATAATACCGTGGATTTCATAATCATATTTTAAAAAAACTAAAGGGAATAATTTTCTTTGGAATTTAGAATAAGTTATTAATAAAATAAGGTAATTTTATAGATATTAGAGAATATTTTTTCTAGAATATTTTACTCAATTATACATAATATAGGTACTAATATTTGTTTTTGTACAACTATAAATTATATCATATTAGGATCCAATGAATTCCCAGATGATCTGGATAATATTATAATTGGACATGGATGCCCATTTTATTTTTAATACATATATTAATTAAAATATATATTTTCATTAATAGAATACATTTTAAAAAATCATGTTAAGGGATTTTTATAGGTATATAAAAAGACGTGGGGTTCTTTAGCTTACATTGAAAATTTTTAATTATGTTAATATATTTCACGCAATAAATTTAATTGATTTTATGAATAACAATATGAATGAATGTGTAGAACACCAATCTGTTGGGATGAAGTTGTAGAAATAAATCTATTGGTACAATATCCATATTAAGAAATGACATATATAGTCAGATAAATAAAAAAAACATAAATGTAGATTACCGTTGACAAAAATGTTATTCTGGAAAATGCTAGTGAAATATGGATTTCCAATATAGTGATAATGTATGACGCTAAATATCTTCTGTGAATAATTTTATGAGATTTCATTTATGTGAACAAAGATCCCTGCATATTTTATCCCCATTGAGATACTAGATCATAACGTGGTGGTACATTATCACATGAAACATCCACTAAATATCTCTCAATTTAACAATGTGTTCCTTGTATAACACTTGGGGAATTACATGATAGATACTTCAGATGTATTTAATTAAATCATTATATAGTATGATAAATATATGTCTTATGATGAACAACTAATTGTGATTCAGTATCATATAGTGATTTTTCAATGAAACAAAACCACTCATCTGGCCATATATTTATGATAAAATTAAATAATTTATGAAGCTATAGGGGAACATGAGGATTAAAATTAATTGAATTATCCTATGTTTTATTATTATATTTATTTATTTTTTTGGGTGGAATTCTTATAAGGGTATCAAATGTAAGAGCCTATGATTTTATCATATATTTCAATTTACGTAAATTTATTTGATAGTTGTTTATTGCATTAAACACTGAGCATAATTAATACATAAAATCCAATTGAATAATTATTTTGTTAAAATATTATCATTTTTTATTTTATAATTTCAATATTATTTTATGACAAATCATTAGGGTATTTATAAAAATATTCATTTATTGTTCATATTAAAATATCCCAATTATTTATAAAATATTATTTATTTTAATTTTAAAATTTTCAATATAATTTAATTTAATAATCAATTATAATAATCCTCAATTATATATAATGATAAAATTTATTAAATGTGAAAATTAATTATTCCATATTTTCGAATACCATCATTTTTTTCCATGAGAACACATTTTTCAAGAAAAACAGTTTCCATTGTGTCTTAAAATTTTAGCATCAAATAATTTATCCTATTACATAGAATTAAATTTGAAAATTTTGAATATATATTTAGAAATCATGTGTTTCCTATTTTTTAATAATCCCCATTAATTTTTGGTTATTATTATTTGTAACATTGGTGGATATTGGTAACATCGGTATGTGTAATATAGTTATAATTGAGTTACCAAATGGGATATGGGTTTAAAATTAATTCAAAAAATTCTTTTATGAAATTTGAAGTATAAATATGCTGTATTTTTATCCATTCCTTGATGATATTACCACTTGGTGACATTTTGTGGTTTTATTATCCAGTATTTTATATTATGAAATGAATAAAAACAATTTCATGTTCTCTAAGCATTAATATATATAATTGTTTATTTTTTTTAATTTAATTTTGAAGAATAAATTAGTATATTTGATCATGGTTATTATTTATGTTTTATTTATTGAGTAATTAACTTAATATATTTTTAAACTCCCACACAAATTTTTTTATATTTATTATAGAAATAATAATATTTATATTAAAAAACACTAATACAATTTGGTGAATTATTATGTTTTAAGAATTAAATAATTTAATATATACTATTAGGGGTTATTTAAATGAATATATTAAATTTAAATTCATTTATTTGTTTCATTAATTTCAAATTAAACAATTTTTGTCAAAATATAATGTAATTAAATTTAAATGAAAGTAATATTTTTTAATAATATATATTTCGTAAAAAAAATTAAAGTGGAAAATCTAGAAAAAAATATAGTCTGACATTACATCGCCTTCCAATTTTTAAATATTTTCCAAATTAAAATTATAATTAAAACTCTCTATTACAAATATATTTGTTATTGCGATTATGGTTAAAAATTATTAACCAAGTGGTCGACATAATAGATATGGTTAAAAATGACATTAATTCATATATAAATTTAATTTAAATAAATAAATTAAACCAAAACCTCCAATAGATATAATCCAATCCATTTTGGGAACATTTAATATGAGTAAAGGACATATTAATTTTTAATATTTCATTAATTTCAAATATAACCCCACCTCTAACTTATTAAAGGACACCCCTTTTCACTTTTTATTAATCCAATGTTAAATTTAAATCTAAAAACCCTAAAGATGTTAATTTTACCCTTTCTTATTGATTAATTATATCGGTTCATCTTCTTAGATTACAATAACATGGTCATCAAAAAATGAAGCTATTGTGGGTCAACCCATGTAGAGGCAATCATTGTTACAGAAACATTAAAATAACAATTTCTTTCTCACTATACAATATTTTTGTAACTATCCTAAAATAATCAATCTATTATAAGAAATATATTTATATATTCATTTAATTATCAGAAAACCATTTTACACCTCCTTTTATTTCTATTGAATGCAAATACATCACATCTGTATATGTACAACTTACTGTATCCACCTAGCAATGTAATTCCTGTCTCATCACCACTTTACATGTATAGTTTTAAGGATGGAGGTAGTCAGTATGTATAAAATTTATGAAATAATTATTATTTTGTTACTATAGTATCTTATATAACTCTTGATAATACAATATATTATAGATGGATAATATTTTCATTGTATACTTGTATATTGTCACCTCCACTAAGAGATGTGATATGTTCATCTTGTCAGATTTAAATGGATATTAATAATAATATATTTTATCATTACAATATATATATATATTTATTATTTAAAAATAATCATATAATCATTTATTATGATTAATCATTCATTTGATAAATCATTCTTAATTGAAAATCGCATTCTTTCTTATGTATGACCAACCATCTACATAAATAGTGAAATTCATTTTACTATATCCACATTTTATGGGTCAATAAAATAATTTATAAAGTTAATATATATGTTAATATATATTTTTATTAACATTATGGATATTATGGAAAAATAATCCAATTATAAAGACCATTAATATTGAACATAAAATTTTATATAAATAATGTGGTAAAAAATGAATCAAGGATAATAAAAAAAACATTGTTATGAATCGTAGAAGGATGTTATAAATGTATTATATATGAAATTATAAATATTTATATTTTTCTACTATTTATTGATAAAAAATTTAATTTTCTGTACAATAATTTTCAAAGACATTTATGGATTTTTAGAATTGAGGTTGGGGATTTTATCTAAATTTATTATCTAATGAGATATATTTGGTATTATACACCAATTTTTTTAGTTGTTCCTTAAATTTCTCCATTAATGTATTTAAAATTGATGTAAATTTATTAAGGATGATTAATGATGGAATTCATGTTCACTATTTTGATGGGTTATAGTTTGAAGGTAAATATGGATGTAAGAATTTAATTTACAAAATATTCATTGGGTTTTCTCATATTTTCATTAAAAAATTCTTATAATATATCATTCAAAAAATAAATATATCTAAAAAACCGCAAGTTATTTAAGGTTGATCAATATTTTCATCCAATGTATCCACTCTTTAGATAATACATCATTAAATGAAAAAATAAAAGAAAAAATGTGATCTTATTCCTCTATTTATCAGGAATATTATTGTAACAACCTATTTAAATAAATAAAATAACAAATAAATATTTATTAGGATTTTTGAATTATGTTTTAGTTTTAATTAAAATGGGGTGATATGTTCGATGGAATACCCAATACGCAACAACACGTTTCTTTGAAATCTTATGTAGGACACAATGCTAAGTCACACTGAAAAATAATAATATAATATTTTTTTAAATGGTATTTATCTCCTAGCAGTTGTACTAGCAGGAATAGACATAACTAACTGCAATATGAATATACGTCTTTGTTAAAAAATTTAACATTTAACCATTAAATTTTAGAGACTTAAAATATGAAATAATTTGATTTTAGCATTAATACTCTAAAATTCATTGAATTTCTGATATACAACCTTTTTATGGAGAATCCTCATTAAAACTAGTTTTAGTCACTTATAAATTTTCTATTTGAAAAAATTAAATTCTTATTTAGAATCAGGACATGAATATTTACTTTGGGTAAATTTTTTGGTATTTTTCTGATAAAATTCATTTTTAAGGAATAGTGAAAAATACTGTATTTTAATTCAAAAGTGCCATTTAATCTGATTTATTTATAGTGTTTAATTATCTTTTTAATTAGTTTTAATGTGTTATTATATTATTTTTTACCATTTAATCCAATTTTGGTCATTGAATGTAATTTTACTATGAAATTGGACATAAATAAGTGTCAATCTTTGGATATTTATTATTTTTTAACGCAGACTTTTTGTTTTGACAGAGGGATTTAATTTTAAATTAATTTTTCCCACTTCAATATTTTGTATTTGGAAAAATTTATTTCATATTAGGAATTTGGTGGTCCAATTTTTCTAAATAGGTAACTTTTTTTTATACATTATGAATATTTACTTCCATAAAAATTTTAATTACCTTGGTTAAAGGGTAAATCTGGTAAATAAGATTAAAAAATATTATTATAAAAATATTAATTTAACATAAAATGTGTCCTAATACTATTGGATTATAAATTTACTACCATGGGAAACCTTGGGATGCTTTTTGGACCCCATGGAGCCACATGGAGGTGATAATGACACTTAATATTAATTAATTTTAAGTAAATAAAACAATGACACAAACATATATCTTTTAGTAAATAGATTATTACATGAGGATATATATGTTATATCTTCAACTATAAATATTAATTTTAAATCAAAAACTATTTCCTATATAATTATATTTTTTTTATAATTTTTAAAAATCAAATATAAAAAACATTCAAGACCCAATATTGATGTAGTGTTTACCAAATTTATGAATGATTTAAATATATAAGATTATTAAGATTAAAAAAATTTCCAAAACGGGTCCAGTTCATATTAGATGATTTTATTTTGAACTTGATTCATCTTATAATTTACATTAATACGTTTTTTTATTTATAAACATAAAATATTTATATAATAAAATATTATTTTTAATCATTCTTTAAGAGCCCCTCCTCCCCCTTATAAAAATCCCTCACTTATAACCCATTCCAGACACATCTCAGGCCCCATAGATCATAAAAACTATTCTTAGGTAATCTCCATACATACCTCCCCTCTTCCTAGATTCCTTACCTTAGCCAAAATCCAATTCAATTGAACCATTTGGTTTAAACAAAAGGAAGATATCTCATTTAAAGGTATTGTCTTCTCTTATGTTGTATCGTTTTATTTTACTTCTTCAACCCCCAAAACTAATTTTATTCCATTATTTAATAAAAATAACAGTATCTCCAAAATAACAGTTTTTATGATAATTATTCTAACTACACTTACACACACGTCCATCTATTCGGTAAAGAACATATTGTTTCTATGGACGGTGAACTACTGCCTCACGAAATGATAATTGCTCAATCTTCTCCTATCACATCTTATGTTGGATATTAAAATGGAAATTTATTTATATGTGATATATATTTTATTTATATTGTATTTATGATCAATTATTTTTAATTTATATATTACCTTTATAGTTTCCATAGAGGAAAAAACAATATCCTTTGAAGATGTGCGGACGACCGCACCCTCAAAGTGACATGACTCGTTCAGGCCATATGTTGAATGTATAAAGGATGGAGATAATAATTTTATATATTATATTATAATTAAATTATAATATACCCATTTATCAATACAATTTCATTCCATTAAATATGAAATTGAAATTAATCTAGTGTTCATGTGTACGTATGGCTTACCATCTCCACCAACGGTGAATTTCATTTCTTATCTCCAAATATTATGTACTATTATAAATATATATATATTATATATATATATATATGAAATATATAATATATAAATCATTAATATCATTATATATATATATTATAATTTCAACCACATGGACAATTTATAATTATAAGAATTTCATTTGTTACTCCAGTTCTGATCCTCGAAATAATGTTCATTAGGAACTCAAATAATTAACTAATTGTTATAGTAAGGAAATAATGGATATAAAAGGAATAATAAAGAAAAAAATGTTCTTAATAAAGTATACTTTTACTTTAGTTTATTATTTATGAGATTAAATAATGATCGCATCAAATCTAACATAAGGTAAGGGGTTTCTTATCTACTTTTAATTCCGTGATATATCTATTGTTTTCCACATATTTATTGCATGTGGTGTATTGTGTACTACCATTCGATATATATATTATCCTGATTCTCATGATATTCATTGTAATTGGGGATTCATTTGTGGTTATTAACTTTTGGTCATAAGACTCGATTGATTACAATGTTGTAAGGGGTTTTCATATCACTTTTTATTCACCTGAGATTCATGCTATATATACCAATATTTCATTTTGTGTGGTGGATGTAACGACCATGACTTTATTTTTTGTGTAATATAATTTAATTTATTGGTATTTAAATCTTTATTAAATTATCCTTCTTTCATGGGGTGTATGTTTCCTATGTTACCAAATCGGTAAGGGAACCTTTCACCCTTCTCTTTTTAAAAGACTTATTTTTGTTATTTCCTTTAATTTACAATTTATTATGTCGAGATATGTTCTTCTATATCCATATTGTGGTAAATTGTATGTCCAAGTGATGTGATTCCCATTTAATTCTCATTAAAACATTTTCTGAATTTTAATGTGACGACGTTTGGCTGTCTATTTTTTGTACGGGGAACTTCTTCACCCAATTTCAATTATTTGGGTTAAACTTCCACTACTTTATTATATCATGATATAAATATGTGTGAATAAACTATGATATTTTTAAACATAATCTCTACTTATACTGGGTTTATTTATATTTTTCACACATAATTATGTCTTTGATTTATCCTTAATCTACAGATACCATCTTTTTAAGGTATTTTATCCTAATTTACATTCCATTGAGAATTCCTTGTTGTTATGCCCAAAATCAATTTTATATGGTGTATATCCAGTCCACTGGCATATTATATCATCAATACCTCTATTCCAATGATATTATAACGTTTTTTAAAATAATATTCCTGAATTATTTGTATTTAAGCATCTGTCGTTTGGTTAGGAACTGTTTAACTAAAATATCGTTTTAATGATTTATTCTTCTAAATATTTCTCATTAATGTACATGTTATCAAAAGAATTTTAAGGATTTATTTTTATTGAAATTAATGTATAAAAATTTTAATTCCATTAAAAGTTCCAAACTATTATGGGACACTTTGATTTAAAAAATCTCTTTATTAATTGTTTTAAATAGTTTAAAAAATTGTTTGATAAAGCACTATATATATCATAATATTGATATGATATATTTTCATTGGAATGTGGAAAGGTTATCCATCCATTATGAATTTGATTTGTGTTATGATTATGTTATGGTTATTGGGAATATTTTATGTATACGGGTGGTTCCATGATAAAACTACGGTGGGTGTGCCCGAGATAGCTCTCAAATGCATCGGGTAATGTGGCGGAAGTAAACGTTAATGTTTCTCATAACATATTCCGGGAATATACTATGATGGTTAATCCAATGTAACTCCCTACATAGCTGTGGTAGATACAAATTAAGTATGATAGAGATTCTATAAGTTACCATTATGTTTAATGATTTCTGTGTGTTATATATAAATCATATGATTTCATAAGGTACATTATGATTGAAAGGTATGGTTTCATTGATTTGTATTTATTGATGGGTTAATGTTTCCTTTCTTTATTTTATAACCCATACTAATATTTTTACTCTCACCCCATGTTTTGTAATGTTTTTCCCATGACTTAAATATCAATAAGCTTAAGGACTAGTTCAAGGAAAATATATGTAGTCTAAACCATGAAAGTAAACATATTTTTAGTGTTTTTTATTTTATGAAATAAATGGGTACTTAGTAGAAGTGTCTAATTTTTAATTTTTGGAAATGTAATGTAATATATATGACCAAATTCATTAAAAATATGAACCTGAAAATATACTCAATGATAGTTATTCATTTAATTCAAAATTATGTAATGTTTTAATGCAGGGTCCTTATAGTTGGTTTCAGAGGACGGTTTATTCCACTTTAGGGATTAATAGTTTTCGTTAAACACATGGTTAGTCCCTATGACTGTTATTTCAGTTAAATAATTATTTTATTCATTCTTTTATCAAGGAAATTTGGTTTCAAATGGATAGAGGAGGATCATAAATGAAATTCCAATCTCTTCTTGATGACATTCTTCAATATTTATTACAAAGTAATATTCATATGATAGTGAAACATTTTCTAGCATACAACTCACTTAAATGTAATTGTTTGAGATATCAAACACCTCCTTTATAACTCTATTTCGTTTTGGATCATGGGTTGTTTTTAATCAAATCCTATTTTCTCAATATAATGATATTTTCAAGAAAGGTAAAAATTATCTAGGAATTTCCAAATATTTTACATTATCACAAGATCTTCAAGAATATCATGACTTTGAAAAAGATACTAAAGAATTATACCCTTGAGAAACATATTTATATTTTCTTTTACAATATATTCTCTCATCACATACCTATATTATTTTGAAATAACCATTGATTTAATCATTCAACTAAAATTCAGTCTGAATGTTTCTTAATAATCAAGTTTTATCAGTTGTTTTGAAATTCTATGTCATACATGAATGTTTTCTGAAACATTTTTTTTGGAAACACCCATATGACCCAAGTTGTTGATGGTGTATTTGGATAATGGAAGAAAATGATTTTGAAGGATCTCAAAATAATTTTTTCAATTCTTTGACCTTCTACCTATTTGAAGAAGATGATAATGAAACCTTATAGACCCCACGATCATGGTATATTGTTCATTCTATTGGGAGTAGATTAATATTATCATATAGAGGTGAATAAATGACAATATATAAGATCATGAGGTATTAATGTATTGGGATAATAATTAAAGGTATAAGATAACCTTTGAGGTTAAAACAAGATAGGGTTATTTTTGTTTTTTTAAAGGATATCCCGTCAGATTGGTGACAACCCATTGCATTTGGAAAGGCCGGAGGAATAAATCCCACAACCGAAGGGTGACAAGGGTGAATCACCTACCACTATCCTACAGGAAGTCCCTGGTTAGTATGACTTAATAATTAATGTTAAATTATTTTATGGATCAATAATAATTTCATTTTGGTAACTTATGTTTTATCAAATGGATATCCTTAATATTAGAAAATGATTTTGTGAATAAGTGATTAAGGTTATTTTAGAAGATTTTTTCAATTTTGGAACATTATATACTTAATGGAAATAGAATACTACTGGATCTCATTTGTGGAGTAATGGTTGAAATTTTATTTTGGAAGAATATATGTTTTGTTTGTAGAAAAATAATTATTAGCTTTATTTATGGAAATGATTAACCTATCATGATGAATATTAGATTAGGATAATTTCTTTTCAGTATGAAACTTTAAGAGTAAGTGATGTTATTGGGAGATAAATGTTAATATTTACCATTGAAGACTATGTGAATAAATACTTCTAAGATATGGGTTTTAATCATAGATTAGATTACATTAAAAGAAGTTATGGATAATTGTTTATTGAATGGTCTTTCTTGAACATTGGGTATTAATTGAAAAATATTGGAGATTAATTTTAGTTTTTCATTTTGGAAAAGATTATCCTTTTTGGGGATTATCTGATCTTGTAATAACCATTTTGGTTTTGGTTAATGTATTAAAAATGGAAAAAAACATAGTTAATATTTTTTGGATATTTTGATCATCTAGGAGTTTCATATAGCGATTTTTATGTGGAAAATTCATCTTGAATGATCGTAGTTTGGTGAAAATATGAGTTTATAATAGAATTCCTGTAATGGATGAAATTTTACATGAAACGTAAGTATGTTTCCTTATGTTCTTATCCAATCTATAAAAAAAATTTCAAATTTTTAAAACTAACATAAAAAACATTGTGTGTTAACATTTCCAACTGGGGAATTAAAGACCGTTTAACCCATAAAATGTTTTTGAATTTATGGTGGTTAATGTTCTCCAAATCATGTTTTCTACCACTCTCCATCAAACCTTGATGGTTTGTTTCTCCTCAAATTCCATGTTTTCCAACATGGAATCCTGGTATGGGATATTTCAGTAGACCTTTTAATTTATCTTTCATTAGTTTAAAGTGATATTTTTATTGACTCTTTTTTCGATGTGGGACGTTTAATGATGTTTCCAAGTCCAATTTAAAAATTACATGCATGCAATTCCCAAAAGTGGGGAAGGATGCAACATCTGAGGTAAATTACTATTATAGCATTTCCATATTTATTAAAACTGGTGAATTAAATATTTATTTATATTTAAAGGGGTTGATATGATCGATTTCGTACCCTATATGAAACTAAAGGTTTCATTGAAATATTATGTTGCAGAAAATGTTGAGTCATACTAAAAAATAATAATATAATATTATTTTGAATGGTAGTTAACGCTTTTCCATTGAACTAGAATGAATGCATATAACTAACTACAATATTAATATACATGTTTTTTAAATGTTTTTACGTTTATTAAATATACTTTAGAGGCTTAAAATAACAAAGAATATGATTTTACGCATAAATACTCTAATATTCATTAAATGGTCAATTTACCATATTTATATTGTGAACCCTCATTAAATATAGTTTTGGTCACATTTAAATGTTTTATTTTACAAAATATAATTCTACATTAGAATTGGGACATCAAAATTTACTTTGGGTAAATGTCTGGTATTTTTCTAATAAATTGTTTTAATGAATAGTGAAAATAATGTATTTTAATTCAAAACAGCCTTTTATTCAAATTTATTTATAAGGATAGATCATAATTTTATTTGGTTTTAATGTGTAATTATATTATGGTTTTAAAATTTGATCAAATTTTGATCATTAGATGTAATTTCACTCTGAAATTTGACATATATAAATGTTAATCATTTAATTGTTATTATTTCTTAAAAAATGGTTTTTGTTTTGATGGAAGGAATTATTTTTAAATTAATTTTTTCCACTTATGTGTTTTGAATTTGTAAAAATGGATTCCATATTTTGAATCAGTTGTTCCAAATCATGTAAAAATGTACATTTTATTTTTAGAGATTATGAATATTTACTTCATTAAAAATTTTAATGACCATGGCTAAAGGGTAAATCTAGTAAGGGTAACCAAATATTATTATAATAATATTAAATTACCTTAAAATGTTTCCAATCCTTTTTGAGGATAAAGTTTCAACCATGGGAACACATGGGTAGATTTTGGGACCCCATGTAGCCACATGGGCGTGATAATGACCATTTATATTAATTAATTTAAAGTAAAGACCAAAATCACACAAAAATATTTCACTTAGTAAAGAAATTATTAAATAGCGTTATAAAAGTTATCTATTCAACTATAAATATTAATTTAAAAGATAAAAATATTTTCTACATCATGATAGTTTTTTTTATAATTTTTAGAGATAAACTAAATCAAAACATTTATGACACAATAATGATGTAGTGTTTACCTCATTAGTGAATAATTTTACTAAATAAGATTATAAAGATGAAATCAAAATCCAAAACCTCTAAAATTATTATTATATGATTTTATTTCGAAAATGAGTCATTTTTTATTTTATATTAATTCGTATTGGACCATTATAAATAGAAAATAATCATATAATAAAATTGTATTTTTAAACAATCCTAAAGAGCTCATTCTCCCCCTTATAAAAGCCCTCACTTCTAACCAATTACTCACACTTCATAAGCCTCCATGATCATCCAAAATTTTCTAAATTAATCTCCATATCTCCTTTGTATCCATCTATATGCCTTCCCCTAGTCATAAGTCTATTAAATTAATCATTTTGGTCCAATCCAAAGGGAGATACCAGATGTAATTGTAACGTCTTCTCTTAACTTATTTTGTTTTTTTATTACTCTGACCCCAAAAATTTTTTTATTTATCTTCTTTTATAACAACAATAGTATCCTAAATATAATAGGTTGTTTTCAAGAGAATTATTTGAAGTAATATTACACACACCTCCATCCAATGGGTAATAAACATACTATTTATGTGGACGACGAACTACTGCCTCCTAGAATGATGATTTTTCAAGCTTCACATACCACCTCTTATAGTGGAAAATAATTTGGAAATGTATTTATATGTGATATATATTATATTTATATTTTTTATATGCATCAATATTTTTCATTTATTAAATAACATTGTGTTTTTCATAGTGGGTAAATAAGATAATTTCATTTGAGGAAGTGCGGACTACCACCCCCTCAGAGTGATATGACTCATTCATGCAATACGTGGAACGTATAAAGGATGGAGATAATTAAATTATATATGATATTATACTGGAATTATAATATATAATTTGTCGTTATATTTTCATTCCATTTAATATGAAATTAAAATGAATGTAACGTTCATGCGTACGTACGACTTACCATCCTCATGAACGGTGCATTTCATTTCGTATCTCCAAATGTTATGTACTATTATATATATATATATTGGATATATATGACATATATGATACATAAATCCTGATTATCATTTTGGAGATAATGGTATTTTGACCACACTGACAATTTATAATTACAAACAGCTCATTTTTAATCGAAGTACCAATCATCGAAAAAACGTATGATATGAACTAAAATAATTAACTAATTTTTATATCAAGGTGATAATAGATATAAAAGGAATAATAAAATTCAATAATATTCTTAATAAATTATAAATTACCTTTATTTTATTATTCAGAAGATTAAATAAGGAATGAGCCAAGTCAGACACGAGGTAAGGGGTTTCTTACCCCACATTAAATTATGTGATATTTATATTGTTTGCAACATATTTACGTAATTTTTTGTATTGTGTACTGAAATTTGATATATATATTATCATGATTCTCTATCTATTCATGGTATTATGTGATTCATTTTGTTGTTATTATCTTTTGGTCACACTACACAATTGATTATAATGTTTTAAGGGGATTTCATCTCACATTTCTTCCAGAGAGATTTGTTATATATTTGACACTATTTCCTTTTGTGGGGTGGATGTACTGCCTTTGATTGTATTATTTGTGCAATATAATTTAATTTATGGGTATTTACATCTTCATTGAATTATATTTCTTCCATGGGGTTTATGTTTCGTATGTTACCAAATTTATAAGAGAACATATCACCCACCCCTTTTTTAAAAGACCTATTTTTGTTTTGTATATTAATTTGCAATTTCTATTTCAGGATATGTTATTTTATATCTTTATTTCTATAAATTTTATGTCCATGTGATGATATACCCTTTTATTTCTCATCAACAATATTTTCGAATTTTAACGTGATGTTGTTTGGATGTCGAATTTTTATAAGGGAACTTCTTCAAACAATTTCAATTTTTTTGGTAAACTTCTACTTCATGACTATGTAGTGCCATGAATATGTGTGAATAACCTCTGAATGTTTGACACATAATATACCCTTATATTGGGTGTATTTAAAATTTTCAAACTTAATTATTTCATTGATATATCCTTAATCTAAGGATACCTTCTTTATAAGGTACATCATCAAAATTTACATTCCCTTGATACTTCATTGTTGTAATTCATCAAATCACTTTTATATGAGTTATATAATTCTCATTGGAATATTATATCATGAATAAAATTATCCTCATGATATTATAATGTTTTTATTAAATTATATTCATCAATTATTTGTATTTAATAATCTCTTATTTGGGTATAAACTCCTTAACTAAAATAATATTTTAATGATTTTATCTTTAAAATATTTCTTATTAATGTCCATGTTTTCAAAATAGTTTTATGGATTTATTTATATGGACATTAATGTATTAAAATGGTAATTCTTTTAAAAATTTCAAAGTAGTATGGGAAACTTTGATTCCTAAAATATCTTTATGAAATGTTTTAAATGGTGTAGAAAATGGTTTGTTAAAGTATTTTTATGTCAATATCTTGATATGATAAATTGTGATTGGAATGTGGAAGTGTTATATTTCATTTATTCTTATGTTATGTGATATGAGATTATTATAGTTATTGGGAATTTTTTATGTATGTGGGTGTTTTCGTGATAAAACTAGGGAGGTTGAGCCCATGATAGCGCTCTAATGAATTGGGTAACGTGACAGAGGTAAATGTTAATGTTTATTATAATTTATTTAGGGAATAAACATTGATTGGTATTCCAACATTACTCCCTATATTGTTGTGATAGATACAATGTATGTATAATATGTTTACAACAAGTTACACTTATGATATTTGATTTTTTTGTGTTATTCATAAATCATATGATTTCATAAGGTCTGTTATGATTGAAAAGTAAAGTTTCATTGATTTGTATTTATTGAAGGGTTAATGTTTCCTTTTTTTATTTTATAAACCTTTTTGTGCTTTTCATTTTCACCGCCGGATTTAAAATGTTTTTCGCTGGACATAATGATGAATTGGGTCAAGGATGGGATCAATGAAAATTCATCATGTCTAAAACATGGAACTAGAGTTGTTTTTTAGGGTTTTAATTTTATAAAAAAATGGATATTAAGTAGAAGGGTCTACTTTGTTTTTTTTAATGTAATGTAATATATATGGCTTAATTATCCAAAACACTAATCGGAAAAATATCTTCAATGTGACTTATTCATTTAATTCATTATTATGTCATTATTAAGTTAGGTCCTTATAATTATACTTTCATGTCATTATTATTTATGATTGTTTTGAAATATATATATATTTAATTATTTATTATAACAATTTTTTACAGGTGACTTTTTAACAGATTTGAATAGAAATTTATAGCCTTTTATCAAATGATAATTATGTAAATTCACTATAAAGAAAATGGTTTTAATTTATAAAATGTGAAAATATTCTCCCACCATAGAACAATATAGAAAAAATATTATTAAGAGGTAGTCATTTTGTATTCATTGGTCCTTTAAACCACCACTAAGTACTTCAATGTCAATTTTAAATAACATTCACAAAAAATGGTAGAGTGAAAGATTTAAATATTGTATTCAAAATGTTTCATGGAATGATTTATCTGAGGTTGTGAAAACCACCCAAAAATTGTTAGAATTGGATTTTAAAATGTATATGTATTTTTGTTAATTCATGTAATATTTTTTATTAATTAATTATTTTTTTGTTATTTATTTATTTATTTATTATTTAGATATCAATTATTATTTATATCATGTCTATTACTTTTCTAATTATTTCCTTACTCTACCATTAATTCATATGAAATGTTTTCCATATATTAATTATTCACTTGTATGTATTGGGTGATATATGATACTCTTACCTCTTGGCTGTTCTATAAAGACATTGCAACTCTATCAAAAAATACATGTGGTGATATAAAACAATATAATTAAGGATTATATATTCACAAAATACATAAAGTCATGTATACAAAAATAATAATATTAAGTTATAATTGTAATAAAAATTAATTTTATATAATAAAAATATAAAATACTAAATAAATAATAATAATAATTAAAAAAAATTACTCGTAAAATAAATACCAAATAGTATTTAAATAATCAATATATAATAAATAATAAATAATGAAAATACAATTAATAAAAAATTATGAATAATGATTATTGAATATTAATTAAATGATAATTAATAAAGAGAAAATAATAAATAAGAATTATAACAGAATAATAACTAAATTAGTTAAGAACATTAAATATTAAATTATAAATAAAAATTAAAATATTTAAAAATAATTCATAATGAAAACATTATAATGAAAAAATTATAAATGATAAAGAATAACTAATAAATTACAAATAATAAATAATAAATAATAAATAAAAGAATATAATATAACTAAAAAGTTAAAAAATATCAAATAAAATAAATAATAAATATTTAAAATATTAATATAAAATTAATATATAAATAATAAATAATATAAAATTAAAAATTAAAATTAAATAATGAATCAAAATTTAATAATTAAGAAATTGTCAATAAATTATTTAATAATTTCTTGGAAATAAAAAATTAATATATAATAAATTGAAAATTTGTAATAAGAGCTAAAAAAATAATACATAATGAATAATAATTAGTAAATATTAAATATTATATAGTAAAAAGTAAAAAAAAATTTATATTTACATATAAATAAAATTAAATATAGTTATATATAACTTATAAAATTATATAAATATAAATATAAGTTAATTATATTAATAAATACAAGTATAAAAATAAAAACATGAATCCACACAAAATAAAATAGTATCAATATAAATATCTATACCAACGTCATATATATATTTATATATATAATAATATATATAATGTTATCTAAATATATATAAATATATACAAATATTCACACAAAAAATGAGAATATATTTTTATTTATGAAATTATAAATAAATTTTTTAGAAATATAGATAAATATGATCACAATAAAAATATATATAAATAAATATTTATAAATACACATATATATATATACAATAAAATAAATCCGTATAAGTTGGAAAAGCCCAACAACTTAAATGCCTTCAAAATAAATATTAAAGTAAATCAATGGAATAATAAGTTAAACTAGTCATGATGAATGGGAATACACTCTTAAATGAATATGAAATAACATCAAATGTTCAAAAATTACAGAAGCTTATTAAAACAATAGGACTTCTTAGGCATTTTAACATAAAAATAGAAATACTAATTGGTTCCCCCAATACGAACAATTTTTTTTCTCTTCACATGCATCAGTTGATATATAGTAGATAAAAATTGAACACTGAGATCACAAATTAGGGATTTTTATGTTGATGTTCAATATTAAAATAAATAATGAATATTAATACATATTAATCTATTTATTTTGACCAACTTAGTAACCTATGTTGTCGAAGATAATTTCATATTATTGAATTTTATGGGTTGTGGAGATAAATTAGACTCAAAAATAATTATTAATTGTAATTTTATGGAGAAAAATGATTTAAAAAAAAATATAATTTATTTATATTGGAGGTTTTTTAAAAATTATCACTAACATAAATAATTTTTTAATAAAAATAATAAAGAACAAAAAAAATAATTTGATGAATTAATATATTTTTAGCGGGTTTTTATTAAATACCTCCACTAAAATATGATTATGTAATATTTAGCATTAGCTTTAAAAACATTTTCTAAAAACCCTTTTGGATTCCAAATTTTCTCATAGATGAGACAATTTTGTTCACATTTATATTTTTATTTAAAATTTCATTTCCTTCAAAATTAATACAAGTTAATGGAATCATATGTTACATGTTTTCATCTATTATACATTATTCACTAAATGAAAAGATTTTATTGTAAATAATTTTTTTATATGGATTAGTGTTCATCTTTTCACTCATATTAAATTTTTGGTCATTAGCTCTCAATGAAACATTCAATTTATTGTGAAATTTTCAATTAAAAATTAAATTGACCATAAATTTTACTATTAATTGGCTCAAGGTTGTGATTAATGCCAAAGAAGTATACCCATTATTTATATGATGTTATAAAATGAATTATATTTGACTAAATTGGGTAATCTTAATATATCTATTCTTTTCTCTATACTAATATTTTTAATAATAGATATTGTTTATAAATTAAATTTATAATTAAATATATGAGGTTTGAATGGGACATGTAGTGATGGCTAGGTCCCGGTTATAGATATCCATTTGATGCATCAATAAGCATCACATGAAAAAAATATTCATCCAATATTTTTAAATAGGAATTTGATATATACATAAAAATTGATAACAAAATCATGTAATGTGGATTTAATGTTTATGATATCATGATTTATAAGAACAAAGATTCCAACATCAATTATTATTTCCATTGGGAATTCATTTAATATAATCAATGATATTTCTATAGTGATATTATCCATATATGAATTTTGTTCCCATGATTTAGATTATATGATATTTAATCATTATAGATTCTTTCACACGTAAATCTTACTTTGCATCTTTGGTCACCAATTTTTTTTTTCATTTCTCCATGATATGTAGATGGATAAAATAAATAATATCATTGATTAAAAATAATTTCATTTGAAATTTATTTTATATATCCACTGTAATATTATAATCATTAATTTATCTATTTCTTCAAGACTACTAATCTAATCCCTCATTCAACATGAGACCCCATTATCTTATTCCAATGTAATAAAGTAGATATCCTCATTGGATTACTATAGTTATGGATAATACATCAAATGATCTTATATCTCGTTCTCACGATACACTTCCATATTGACTCCATAAACAAACAATAAAATTTATTAATTTGTTTCCCAATCTATTAATGTTTCAATAATATAATTAATGATTTAACATTTATTTATATAATACAATCAATAACTAGGATAATTCATTAATCATAAACATATACAAAATAATTATTTTTCATTGATATGTTATAGGCCAACATGAAATTAAATACTATATAATTGGCCTTCATAAATTTTTAAAGATGGATTCAAATCCTCTTTCATCGTTTTAGGACACTAGGGAATAACCTATAAATTTATTCCTCATTAAATGAATGTGTTTTTTATTTCCATTCATAAAATAATTGATCGTTGTAATTATTCCACCAGTCAACATACACTGAAATTACACCTTATATAAATTGGTTTATTTATATACTTATAAATACTCATTATTGAAATACATGAACTATAATTGCAACATTAGTTCAAAAATTACTACACCATGATCATTTTACACATGTACATAAATTTTTATGATTAAATTATTTAGATGAAAAATAATAAAAAGTAATTAAATAATTAATTTTTTTAAAACGGTCCACATTCATTCCAAATGGATTCCATTTTACATGATTCAATCCAAAATATTAATTAGTTACATAAAATATTTCAAAGTGTTCATATTTTTCTTCAAATGATAGTGAAATCATTTGGTGTTGCTCAAAAGTATAATTGAATTTGTTTTAAAATAACATGAAATTAATCTTGTAACACCTCTTGATTTTGTGAAATATATACTTTTATAATAATGTTAATTTTCATCGATAAATTGGTTTACATGAAATATCTACTTTATATTTTTTTGCACGCAACACAATGTTTGGATGAAACAAGCTAAACTATTAATATTCTAACTTAATGCTGTCCATTATTACCTTGGAAATATAATTAATGTAATTAGTAATAATATCATCAAATTATATATTATTCAAAAATATATATATAAAAGTATCTATTTATTCAATGAAGTAAATTTTCAATAAATTCATCATCAGTTTGGAGTGTTTCATTTTCATAAAAAAATTCCTAATTCCATTTTTTGAAATAAAATGTAATATTGTTAAAAATTATCAAAAATTAATTTGATAAAATAAACACAACTTTTTGAATAATAATTCAACATTGTATTTTGGTGAGTATTTCGGTTTTTTATGAATGTAATAATGTCTCTATAAATATTGAATAATTCAGGGTTTTTACTAAAATATCATTTTCTTTTAAAGAATATATAATTTTTATTTTTTAAATTTGGAATTATAGTAAAATAAGTTCTATATTATTTAAATTAAATTAATTTATTTCATTGGAATAGTTTTCATATTTTATTTTGATATAAAATCACCTAAATCTTCTGAACATTTTCTCATTAGAAAACCACTCTCCCATCCATTTTATGGATTAGTTTTAAATTAAAATGCACCACTGAATTTAATGAAATATAAAAAAAAATTATTATGTAATTTTAATAATTATAGTTTATATTTCAAAATGATAAAATTTATTTTTTATAATAATCAATATTAAAAAAATGAATATTTTTTCACCACTATTAATATAATAAAATTGGTTTATCAAGATGATTAGATAAAAATTATTTGAATAAAAGTGAAAAAGAACATGTCAAAAATGAAATGGGAGGGAATATTTTAATATTATCATTTCCATGGAATGATACCATTCCATTTTTGAACATTTTTACCTCTAAAAAAATGAGGACCACGTTTTTATTTTAAAAATTACATGTGTGTCACTCTCCTCACTTTTAAAATGTGTCCATCTCTCCTACAATATTCACAAAAACAAAACCCATTTAGTCCATAAATATTTATGAAAATAACATTCATAATTCCTTATTTTAACTTGAGATGATGTATGTTGGTCATCAAATCAACATGTGTTTCCATTTTCTATATATGCAAATAACTTGTTCGACAAATATGTTGGGTTCCTAACCGAGTGTTTTTAATTTGTTCTTCCTCCACAAAGTTCAATTATTATAATACCTTATTGATATAACAAAGTTAGTATCATCCATTTAATAAAATATTATTAGGTTAATGGAATAAGAGAAATCATTATTGTATTATATCTAATGGGATATAAATCATCATTCATCAGTATGAAAAACTCCCACCTAGTGAATGATTGTAAATCATTTTCCATTACCACATCTCACAGATTTATATAATAATTAATTTATTATTTTTATATTTTATTAATGATATTGTAATTACTTTTGAATAATTATACAACATATTACTTCATACATTCCATTCCATGGTAATCTGATAACGTTGTCCATTTGTATGAAAGTAAACCTCCTCGTGATGCAATATTACTGGTTCTTTATAGATTCCTTGCATGAAATGTAATATTTTAAGAACCATTGTGAGATTACGTATTTTTAAAAGATGTTATTTTAAAAAAACATATTGTTTAATGAATTTTTTTTAATATTATGTAGAAGATGTTTTTAATGATGTTTAAAAAATTTATTTTGATGTTTCTGAATTCCAGAATAAATTATGTGTTGTATACAAGATGTTAATAAGATGCTCTAATAGACAATTCAGGGGAATATGTATAACACAATTATAATTTTTGTAAAATATATATTTTATCTGAATGTGAAATTTTATAATTTTATAATTTTGGGATGTTTTAAAACCATTGTACTAGAGTCCAGATATTCTGTTCAGATTATTATGTTCTCAACAACTTGAAAAATAACATTATATTTTTTTTTAAGAAAGGTATAAGTTTTAATTATACATTCGCACGTTTTTTGGAATAATGCCATTTAATTAATAATCGATGGACATAAGTGTTTTTATAATCCTAGATGATTAAATTCGATGAATTCTAATGAAATGGGATGTTTTGAATTAGTAATGGTTCATCAGATAAAACACACATAATGGGATGTGAATCATTACATGATTCATTTATATGAATGTATGGATTTATGATTTCACATTTTAGAGATATTGTTTTTTTAAATATAAAAGACATATTAATATGGTCGAGATGTTACTTTACAATATAAGATAAAATAAAATGGTGGTGATCATCTTGTCTATAAATTAAAAAAACATGAGGATATGTGATGTTGTTTTTCCATAAGATTTATTCAAATAATTATGTATTTTAATGATATAAAAATTATAATTTTTCAATATATAGATATTAATAGACTAGAGATAGTTTCTATACTCTAAAAATGAAATTTGTATCCAAAACATCAGATCTAGATACTGATCAATAAAACTTTCTACAAAAAATGATCAATTATTTGAGAGATTCAACTGTGTTGGCCTAGAATTTTTGTATCTGGAAGATTTGGATTCACACTACCTAAGAATGTCTGTCATTTGATAAATGATGCTAAATGAAAAAATAAAACAGATGGAAGGAATGTAAGAAAATTTCATAGTTATATATATGAAAATGTTTGTTTAATGTTAATGGTTCTCAAAACAACTATAGAATAAATGGAGAATACATAGATGTATCATTGAGGGAAATTAAAATGTGATGGAAGCAATGTAATAAATCAGTAAGAGATTGTTTTTTTATACCAGAAAGGGTGATTTCGAATCAATTGATGAATACTTCACCAGGCATAATGAATTTTATTGCAACATATGAAGAATGATTGATTTCTTATATGATAATAATGTCAAGATAAAATTGATGACAATACTTGTAGATATGTTTGATACCAAAAAAATCATCAATATAAGATATTGATTATTTAGTAAATAATTAATCATATAATATTATATTTTTTAATTAAATGATAAAATATATATGATTAAAAATTAATATTAATGATTTTATTTATTTTTATGTAATAAATAATGTGTAAATCGAAGATATAAAATATGTTTAACAGTTTTATTTCATTGATAAATATAATAATGAATTGAATAAGAACCATGATTTTTTATCTCGATGAATTATTGAGGGGGAGAGCAATGTATAGATGAACAATTACTTGAAAATTTTTATTTTATATAAATATAAAGAAATTATTTTATTTACCTAATTTTTTTAATAATATCAATGTGACTATGATGAAAAATGCGAATGCGTAAAGGGGGAAAAGATGAATGCAATAAATCAGTAAATAAGTATATAATGAAGATCACTACAAACAAAATAGGTATTATTCAAAATAATTTTGAATATGAATATATTGAAAACTGTAATTCCTAATACGAATGTGTAAAAAATTATAACATTCAATATTTTTTTTGAAATGGTGGTTTTTTTGGATAGTCAAGATGAAGGAGGTGATGAAACATAAAAAAATATATATTCTCAAATATTAACATTTAGTATGTTTTGAGTAAAATTTAAATATCAATATCAAAATAAAAATATTGATGGAACATGGTAATAAAATGTTTGATAGAAGTAAATATCTTCTTTAAATTTATTATATGCACAATAAAAAATTAAGAATCTAAAATTGAATGTTTGAGAAAAAATGATGATAAATTATACTAGTAAGAATATTACTTCTAAGAAATCTATGTTTTAGAAAGGTCAATTAGAAGTTCATAAGGGTTAATATAATTTATAAATGTTGAATAAAAATTTCAACAATACATTAGAATAATATTATGAGACTTATAATGTCGATGAGAAATCACAAATAAAGAATCAGGTTATATCCCCCAACCAAATATAATTGTTTTTATGATTTTTCTAACCATGTTGGTGTTAATGAAAATGTTCTTAAATAATTTGTTGAATTAGTATGTCATTGTTATTTCACATCATCATAAGAGAAAAATACCCAAAAAAGTAATCTTACACATGCCTATTGGTAATTGAATTTTAAATATCATATGAACTTCGATCATCTTAATACTAGAAAAGATCATTCATTTGTCTCTATATACTATTTAGTGGGTTATTTTGGTGTTGTGGAATTTATGTGAATACATCATATAATTTATTTAATAACATGTATCTTCTAGGAAATAGGTTTGTATAGAGTGAATAAAATAGTGAAGACAAAATGGTTAATTTTTCTTTGTCACATCCAATATGAAACGTGAAATATCAAGATGTTACAATCCTTCTAACCAGAAACCAGTTTTATTATTTTGAAGAAATATATGGAAGAGTTCCCAACCAGGTATTTTTTATATAAAATTAATTGAAGTCCTTCCACAATAATTTTCTTATAATAGAATATAAAATGAATATTGGAAGTGAAATTTTGATGAAATATCAATTTTATATAGTTTTTAAATAATGAAAAAACATGTATTCGTGATTGTGGTTGTTCCTAAAACATGATAGGATATATATGAATATTAAAAAAAGATGACAATCCTGATGGAGTAGTAGTATCTTTTGGAAATTATAGTTAATATATAATTATTATAATTTTGACATCTGAGGTTGAACCTTAAAAACTATAATCTATAAAATCATTATTTGTTTATGGTATTCAACATAACCTACATAGTGAAAGATAACATTATTATGAAAGAACTAAAGTTATATTATGGAAGAAATCATGTGTCACAAAAATTCTATAACACTAAATAGTATTTACTTGGGGAGAATGAATTTATTTAAACCTATATCAATTAAGATAACAATGCAACAATTGTTGAATTTGGATTGATTATGAAAACAAGTATTAGAACCAAATACATAGTAAATATGGACATAAATATGTTAAAATACATTCTAAAGTTTATCCTATTTAAAATTTTCAAAAATTGAAAACCACAGAATAAGTGGTTTGTAATTATTTTATAAAGGGCATATGAATATTAAAATTTAAATAAATTTGAGATTCAGTCCCCTATAACACATCATCTTATTTATTATAATTTACGTGGAATGATAGGAAATTCCTTAAAAAATGTATTTTTTTTTTAATTTAGGACATTTATTTTTGATTTCATTTGGATGACCAACATTATGTTTGTGAATAAAAAATGACACGTAGTATATCTTTTTTGAGTTTTTAGGAGCGATGTTTAATGGGAGACCGATGTTTACATAATGATGTTATAAAATTATAATATAAAGTAATAAATATGAAATTTAATCAAATCATATTTAATGACACATGAATTAAATTTTATTAAAGTCCAAAATAAAACCCTCAACCAAACTAGGTTGAATAATTGTAGATAATAATTTTTTTTGAAATATGATCAAAATAATTTAATAATATTCAAATTTTGTGTTTTTAGGGGAAAATATATTGGTTTTGGTGTATATTCATAACTGGTGTTTCTTGGGGCTTGAATAAAAAAAGGATTCATTTGAAATGTCATATAAAAAATAACCTTCTTTGAAAATCATCATGGTTTTTATAATAGAATGTGTAGAAAAAATAAAATATACTAATAATGGGATGTTTTATGAAAAGTTAAGGAATGTTATCTCTTGATATATCCATCGTTTATATTAAGGTATAAATGTTGGAATTCAGGATTAAAAAATTTGTTTTGATCATATAATATAAATGTTAATAGAAATTAAACCATATTTAGAAATGATATTGAAAATGATTCGACAGATAAAATTAAGTATTCCAATAATAATATCAAAGGAAAAGATGATTTTAATCCGAATAGGTTTTGGAAAAATCATATAAATCATTTGATGAATGAAATGAGAATGTAAAAATGGAAATAAATTTTCTTACTTTTTATCAACAATTTAATAAAATATATTTGGAAATAATAAACCACTATTTAAAATAAGATGAAAGTTGATATTATAGAATAATAAATCATTTATCTCATTTTCTCAATATAAATCACATTCAATAGTATCTAACTATCATAATGGGTGAATGAAATTAATAAAGGGTTGGATCATATTGAAAAGAAAAAACAATGAATCATGTTCCATTAATATATAGTAAAAATGTTAATGTGACAAAATATGAGTACAAATTGATGATGAATGTTTATGTATATGTTTCATCAAAAAATAAAGAGTGCTTTGAAAGAATATTTTTTGTTGGAGGGTGAGTATGAAGAATTATTTTACCTAGTTTCATGTTTGGAATATATTAAAATGTTTTGAGATGTTATTGCATAGAAAAATTACAACGCCTATCAAATAGATGTATATTCATCTTTCCTAAATAGGATAATTGATGTATATCATTACATTTAGAAACCCATGTTTATTTGTACATGATAACCATGAAAAAATAATTATAAAATTGGGAATCCCCAGAATATTTTAAAATAAATTTCTGCTTCCTTAGTATTCAAATATTTACATATGTTTTAAAATTATTATTTTCTATAATGTAATGTTTTGAAAAAAAATGAATATGGATGATGTTAAGACCATCAAAATTATTATAATTGGCTATGTAGATGGAATAATTTTTCCTAGGGATAACGAATAAGTTTTAAAAAAAATTCAACTTATATGAAGAAGAAATTTGAGATGTAAATATCGGTGAAATTACAATTATACATTGTTTTGATATATAAACCAAAATAGAATAATATTTTATAATATCAAAAATACTTTGACATGTAATCGGAGAGAATTATTTGAATGGAAGAATATAAAGATGTTTTATCTCCTATTATATATTTGATAACTGTATGTGATGAGGAATCCTACAAAATAATAAATAATAATTTTTTAGAAGATGATATTAAGTTTACATATTCTCACTTCCACATGACTATATATTATTTATAAAGTGACTATGGGTGTGATATACCAGATTGATCAGGTTGAATCTCATATGTTGGATATAAGGTTGATTTACATATATTTTAATGGAAAAATAACATGGTCTATAATGAAGTAATATTTGAATAGATTATTAATTTCAATAAATATATTAATTGGAATAGATATTTCAATGATATAAAATCAACTTTTGGGGTGTTAAATTTATTTGGATAATGTTCTGTGTGTTTCATTGTAATAAATAGAGCTCGATATCATTAAGAATAGAATACACATGAAAATTTTCAGACACATAGGAAAATAAACAAATTTTGATGGTGAATTTTTATATTGTATATTTGAATGTAAATTTTTGAAGACCATTGAAGATAAATTGTGATTATCATATTGTAACATATCTTTTAATTATATCATATCAAACACTACTGATTAGAACACATTGATATTATGTTCCAGTTAACATAAGTAATTTTATTAGTGGAGATACTATGATGGAATAAAAAAATGAAACACCACATTTCATATATTTTCACATATCAAATTCACAAATATATATTTTTTAATGGAGGCTACAATTTCATGTCCATCCTCTACTAAATACCTCATTACATCTCAATTAATACCCCCCAAATGCTATGGATTATGTTGAACAATGTAAAGAACATTTATAAACCTATCCAATAATGGGGGAATGATTTTATTTTCCTAAATAAAATAATTGTTTTTGAGCTCATAATAAAAATGTTCTGGTATATAAATATATGGGGAAATGATAAAATGAAGGTTCAGTTTTTCATAACATTTCAAAATAAAATTCATGTCAGTGGGGGATGGAATTCATATGATAAAATTACTTTATCTGGATGTGTGGTTTAAATAAACATCTTGGGATATATTTTTATTTGTTAAATGTTAAAAGTTGAGTTATTTTTTTAGAAAATTACTTCTAAAAAACTCAGTGTTGGAAAAATGATGACTTGACCAATATGTTAATGATAATTGTTTAAACATAAAAATGGTGAGATTAAAAATACATTGTGATGTTTTTTAAAAACTTTTTTACAAATTATTGTTTAGAAATGTTTATTTAATTAGGGTGGAATTATTTAATATTTATTCTCATTTATTTAATTTTCTAAAAATAAAAATAGAGATTGTGTTTTGGAATGTAGGTAATATGATTCTTGATCAAATGATCTATGATAACCACTATACTATATTGTGTTTTGGATGTAATGTTATATTATTTTGATGTGATGAATGTGTAAATGATAGATATTTGGGAAGTTGTGAAACATTCCAAAAGAACCCTTATGATTCATTGCAAGTCTAAATGTTCATACCATCCGGAAAAATATCATAATATAATATATTGATTAAAGGGTGATGTAGTTGTTATTCTTTTATATTATTTCTAGATATAGATACAATGATAATGAAGCACCAAATGAATATGTTGTATGATGTATGGATGCTTGAAATAGAAATTTTTTGAATGTACATATTTTTAAATAGATTTGGTTCTCCACATTGGATTTTCATGATGAACCCTAAATCATCATATGTTTCACTTGTATTAATGTATGGATTAATGATTTATTATATATTATTTTTTTCATTGTAGAGAATTTACAATGAATGTGAATATGAATGAAATTTCTTATTTCAATATTCATAGAATGATAATGTTGGAGAAAATCAGGTCTATCAATTAAAATATGAGAACTGTTTGAATTTGATTCAAAATAGATATACATATTTGTATGATATTGTTGAATGATAGAATTTTTTTTGATTGTTATAATATATATCTGATCAATCAAGATGATGTTTTTGAGTTTTAGAAATGGTTTTTTGATCCAACACACTAGATGTAGTTACAAATCCATTAGATAAGCTATAAAAATTCTTCCATTAAATTAGAGTTTGAAATCAATAATTCATCTTATGGAGAGTGCCATATGAAATTGTATGATCATCCTAAATGGATGTGTTGTGAATAGACACTATAAACAATTAAAAAATATTAATTGATGATGTTTTTATTAAATAGTTTTTTTAGGTTTTTGATGGATTTAGAAATAAAAAATATGCAGTAAACAATTTTTAGATGTCCCTAATAATTGGAGAGATAAATAATATATTGTTTTTCAGTTTTCAAGTTTTTTTTTATATTAATTGTTAAATGTGAACCCTAATTTTGCAAATATTTATAAACTATCATTTTTCAAAAAAAAAATATTGATATATAATATAAAATGTGTGATTTTTTGGATGAATTTGATTCAATTAGGTCAAGGGGATCATATAGATGAGTGGTTTTTTATATCACTATTTTAGACTAATTTATTGTAATTATAGATATTTTTTGAATGTTATATATATTTCTAGATGATATGAGAATATTTGAGAAGAGTTTATGTAGTAAAAAATAAATCAAAAATTAATGTTAAACTAATTGATTTTTATTATGAGTGAGTGGGAAATCAAATTTTATTCCACCCATTTTATCAAATAGATATCCTATAAATTAAAAAATACATTTTAATATTTATTTATATTTTGTATGAAAAAAATCAGGTGTTGAAAAATTATTCATTCATAAAAGAAGTTTCAATAAAATGTTTTATAATTATAATTAATATTATGCAGATATTGTTTTCTAATTAAAAGATCTGAATAGTGAAAATTCATATTTTATGATATGGGAAATCATTATATGAAATATCAAATTGATTAATTGAATAGAGTTTGATATTGGTAATGAACATAATTTATTTAATTTTAATATAGAAATATTGAGAAATGTTTATCATAATTGGTTAGTCGGAATGAGACCATTAGATGTGGATGATTCAGATTGAATCTCTCTATGATATTTCATGGAGCATAATGATTCCATTAAAATCAAATTTTAATTTCCTATATATTTTTAATAAAAATATTGTAATAATAATGGAGTTATTATAGTCATTAATACATGGATAAATATTTTATATAATGGGAGATGAAATAAGTTGTATTCACTTCTTCATAATATTTAATTTCAAGTATGCCCATGGAAGTGTCTATGGAAATGATGTATATTCTCAGATTGATACTGAATCATGTAAATATTATTTTACTCATTTAAATTTAAATTTAAACATGAATATTATTTTACTAAAATTTGATAGGGAAGAAACATTAAAAATTTTCATTGAATATATTTAATAAGGTAAAAATTTGTGAAAAATCAAAAAAACTGATTCAACACCAAAATCTCAGACATTTTATGATTTTATTTAAAATTAATAAGGATATATTTAAACAAAAAATTATTATATATATTAAATAAAACTAATTATGGAATTAAAATATATTATTTACCATTTTTTCCTTTATAGTAAACATATATTTATAATATTGGTTTCCCTATGGTATATTAAAGGATTCACTATCACCAACTGTCCCCACGGCTCGTGTAGGGACTATCCCATGTCTGCCTTCCGTAGGCTAGAGGATGGAAACTTGCACCAAGTAGGTATATCCCAAAAAAGGAAGGAATTTTCCTTAACACCTATACTCGTGCACAAAGACAAAACTTTGGATATAAAACACATTTTAAACCAAAATTGTCACTCAGACATCTACTGAGAGTATAATAAAAAATGAAAGTAAAAAGGGGCCAAAACAGAAGGCCAAAACCTTAAGGGAATGTACTACTGCCACGGTATGTTTTCTTGATTCCCACCCAAAGGGTAGGTTAAGGGTAGCTTCCGGTATCTATAGAAGAATGATCACTCATCATATCTCACAAAGCACCACATGGTCCAAGACCACCATGTTCTCAATCGATGTGTTTGTCTATCTCGTGTCACTGAGCACCACCTGGTCCCAAACCACGAAGGTCTCCATTGAAGCATCTCCTAAACCATTATCACTAATAAACACTTACTCAATTACCACCAAGGTCTCCGTCAAATATTCTATCACCTTCCCAGGACACTACACTTGTCGGTGAAGCCCGTGCAAGGGTGGGTAACAGAATACGTAGTAAAGACACTGAAACATAAGGGAAATACTAGAAAGAAGGTATGTACAACATACTATTATCTCACGTAGTTATAATATAATTAATGTAAAGAAATAATATGAGTCATAAAACTGAACACCTCGTTCTATTGAGTTACTCATCCATGATATGTATCATTGGTATGTTCTGTTACAAAGAGCCTCTCCCCACAGTTTTCCTACAAGGTCACATAGAGATGCTTCCCACATTGGACATTATAGTTGATCCTCATAGGGTATCATGAAGCTAATCCAAACAAAATATATTTTTGATAATCCATATAGGGTCTATTTTATCTTAACCATATGGGGTCTCTTTTAAGTACTCCAAAATGGTTTTCATTTATCTGATCTACACAAGGTCACTTGTCTGTCCCCTGATTTCTGCACATAGCACACATGATTCTGGTTGAACTCAATTGTCTATACCTTTATTTTATTTAAAATCCATGAATACCTCTTTATATCATCCCAAAATAACATCCTCACCATGAGGGTTCTGATTCCAAAAACATATCATCAATTAGAAGCTCAGTCTGAATGATATCGGTGTTTGAGTAAAAAGGGGATTTTTATATTAGGGCCTAGTCCAACCAGATTGGACCAACCTGACCCACACGGCCCAGGGGTCCCACATGGCCCGAACTTGTTTGGACGACCAGACCCAACGTGTTTGGTTCTAGGTCAGCCCAATCTGTTCCTGATTTGTTAATGGTCCATGCCCATGTGGCCTTGTAGGACCCAACCAAGTTCTGTCGTATGTCCATCCAGCCATGTCGCCATGCGACCCATACTTATCTGGACTTCCCTACACTAGTATCCCAGCTTCCATTCCATGCCTTGGAAACCTAGTGTCCTAGCTTTGTCCCACCATCACAGACCACAATGGCGGGCGACCTTACTCTAGCTCTGAATGCTCTGCATCTTCATTCATGCAATTACATCCCGACCCACACAGCGGGCTGGTCTCCTCCAGCCCATATGCCAGGATGGTGTATGGTTTGTGAACCACACATCTAGCTAAGCTGGCCGCACTTCAAATCCTACACATGGTCCCGGGTAGATAGTGTGGTAGTGCCCCACCCCTCTGCTTGCTCCACCAACATGCCCGGTTGGTTGTGTCCCTATCTCTCAGATGTCAACCCACTACCACCAGTTCTTTCATGATCATTTCTACCCAAGACAACTGCAGCACTATATGTGGGGGTGCGCCATCGTTACATGCCTCCACCTTCCTGTGCCACCGGTTGCTAGTGTTGGTGCACCGGTAGAATTTTTTTGTGCCACCAGGTCGCCTCTGGTGGTCTGTAACTCGAGACATCTGTACCTTAGGCCTCCATGGGGAAAATCATACGTCTTACGACCATGGAAACGTCCTTTCATCACTCTAGAGTTGCGGCAATGAAGAACACACAAAAACACAGATAGGATGAGGTTTTTTTGAATTGTTCATGTTGGTGCTCATCTTTTTTGACATAGTATTTTAAACATGGGGGGATAAGACTACAATTGTATAAAAACTAATATCAATACAAAACATCGAGAATGAGAACCTTCTATCATTAATAAGTGATCTGTGGAAGAAATATTTTAGGGGTTGATCCATTTTAAATGTTTTAGAATGAAAACATGGAAACTCAAAACACAAAATGAAAACCCCTTCCTGGGATAGGTTAATTGCTAAAGTGATCTATCATCATGGATTCATGTTCTTTTTGAAGCTGTTGGCATTAGTTTCACTCTAGTACCATTCATCGAGGTTAGTAATTTCCATTAGGGAATCTTCTGCATTATCCATTGGATATAATTTCAACACCATCCATTAGATAAATTATATATCTAATTCTTCAACACGTTATCTCAGTAAATGTGAAACACTTTATAGTGTTTCTGTTACGCTCTGTCATCACGTTTTAAACTATGTCGTTAATGAAATAGAATTTCAATTACAATTTACTTAATGAGTTGTTATGTTGTTTAATTTATGGCATTAAATAGTTTGCTAATTGATGTGTTGCAGCGAAAAAATTATTTTTGAATTAATTATTTTTTTTATGTTTGTTTTATTTTTTTTCATAAAACATTAAAAAATTAACTTTTCTCATTGACCCTTGATGGTCATGTTTATGTCTATTCTTAGGTAATGTCATGATTACAAACACAAAGGTTCCATAAAATTTTTAATCCAGGAAGAGGTTCATATGATTCCCAAACCCATCAATCATGCCATTCTAATTCACTTAAAAAATTCAAAAAACAATTTTCACCCTCAACCCACGCTAGTCAAGTTGATGATCCTCCTAATGGAAACACGACCTCACAAGATCAACAATAATCTCATATTTCCAATATATGTTATAATATAGGAGTAATATAGATTTTGTAATAAAATAATCGTTTCTTAATTTCATTATTTATGACCAAAAACTGGCTTCCACAGCTGGCACCCACTGACCAACATTAGGCTTCTCCTAATAGAATAAAACCCTCATGAACTCAATGTTACTCTCAAATTACTAATCTGAGATACTGTTTATGATTTAAATGTATTTGAAAATAAAATAAATTTTATTCCATTATTTTATTTATGTCTAAAAAAATACATTAAAATTTTGGCCCACAACGGCAAATGTTAGGCTCTTCCAATAGAAATAAAAGCACCACTAACTTAACAATGGTCTTTGATTTTCAATCTGAGATACCATTATTGAGTTATAAGGAATAAAAAATAAAATAAAGTAATTTAATTATTTAATTTACTATCATTCGATTTTAAGGTTTTATCACTGGAGTGTCATGCCTACTACACTTATGTTACAGCTATGGTCATCCTGCTATCCTGAAAGCAGTTGTGAGCTCAAATTTCTGTTTGGTGAAACCATTTAATAGTTATTCCAAATTTTATGAAAAAATTCTAAGGCACGCTATTTAAAACATAAAAAACTTTGACAAACCATTATTGCAACACTGGGACTCAGAATCGATGGTAATCTCTATGTTAGGTATGAAAATAATTCCATTTAATTTTTAAAAATAGTGGATTTTTTTGACATTACATTACTCCCCACTATATGTCTGTACAACCCCGTAATCCAAAACAATGGATAATGAAACAAGAAGGGGGTACTGGGCATGAATATGATCCTCCCACTATCACATTCTCTCCTTGAAATTCTCATCCTACCAACAAACATGCCCCATACGAATTTAATGTCATTGAAGGATGTTCTCCTGTCGGCCCTCCATCTCAACCGGGTACTCCTCAAATCATTCATTGTCGTCAATATCCATATTTCTGTGGATGATGAAATGAGATGGGTTGAACACATATCTCCTCAGTTGGGATACATGGAAAACATCATCCACTCGGTGCATTTGTGGGGGAAAATCTTGGCAATATGAAACCCCACCAACTCTTCTCAGAACCTAGAAATGGATGATGAATTTTAGAGACAACTTGTGGAAAACTCACCAACTCTTTTTAGATAGTGGTTCACACCACGAAATTAGAGGTTTTATAAGTATATAAAAATTATTTAAATTCACTAAAATAATAATATGAATATTTTCATCATCAAAATCCAATAATTTATTTTATATACACTAAAAAACATAAATTTTGGATTTTTTATTAATTAATACTATTATAGATAGATTCATCCATACACCACCCCAAACAAATATGAGTCCAGAAATATATTATGAACATTATAAAAAATAAATATGAATAATAAAACCACTAAAACTAAAAATGATATATTAACAAATAACAAAATATTTTATTTATAGGATATATAATTTAATATTATTTTTCACTCCAAATATTTTCCATGGAGTAATAATATATTAAACAGACCCCTTTAAAATGTTTAATATTTAAATTTTTAATGTTTCATTATATTAAATGGTATAATAAAATTATATAAATTATTTAATAGTCTGAGATACTCTACATGACATTTAATGTTTTAAATATACATTTAATAATAATGACATTTAATCTTCTTTTTTCCTTTTTTGATTTAAAAAATAATTTTAATTATTTTATTAAATATATATGCTAAAATTAATAATATTATTGGATTAAAGATTATTTAATTTTCATAGAATTTTTTTTATATTTTTTGATGATAATTTATTAGAATTGATAAATAATTACTTTTATAAAAATACAGTAATGTTTATATCATTATCATGAAGTAAATTACACATAATAACATATATAAAAAATCAATTTCACAGTATGTATATATATATAAATTTAGTTTAATAATTCAATTTATAAATTATGTAGAATTTATAGATCCCATTTCTAATGATTTGGAATCATATATATTATATTACTCTAAACACTATTTTTGTTCAAAAATATTGAAAATTAGATTGCATCTCTTTTATGAACTAAATATAAAATGATTTTTTTTGATTTTTTTGTTCAATATGACCATATTATTAAATATTTCCGATTTCCTTTTTTTTCATTTAAATAAAACTATGACGATTAAAGCCAATTATTATAATAATTGTAAAAATGTTATCTTCTATATTTTTTATTAATATCAAAAAAATATTACCTAATTTTTTTTAATATTTTCTAAAAACAACATTATCATAATATTTATTCATATAAAAAATATTTTAACATTAATTGTATTGTTAATAAATTCTAAAGATCAGTAAGAAGACATTATAGAAAAAATAATTTTTTTTCAATAAACAAAATTAATATTTCTTAATTGTTTTAATATTAATGATAATTTTATCTAATTAATATTTTATATTGGATTATGTGAAAAATAAATTTTTATTAACCACACCCAAAAAATCTAAGAGGGGTTATATCATATTTTTAATAAAAAATAAATTTCCTTTCAAAAAAATGGTTACCCATGTAAAAAAACAATGATAAAATGTAACCAATCTTTGATAAAATTATTGAAACAACTGTGTGTGGTAAAGTATTTATAGACTTTATGTCACCTAATAATTTTTTATTTACCACTATGGGATATATTGAACCATTAATAGGGTCATTCTATTATTTCAAAAAATAATGTATATTCAAAAAATATATCTTTTCTTCACTTATAATATACGATTACATTCAAATTTAAAATTATCCAATTTATCATGAAAATTAATTTTAAACACTATATTATTGTCACATCATAAATGGTAATTTAATTCCATAAATCCCCTATGAAATATAAGATATTATAAACTCTTAATTTTTTAGGATTCATTCAACAAAAAGTTATGGATCCCAATTTGAATATTACTTAATCCATAACTTCTTCTTCAAATTTCTTTTAATTCTAAAACTACCCTAAAATAGTTTTATTATTACCTTAGTTCCTTTTTAATATTTATGTGTAAAAATTTTAATTTAAAAAACAATATTTATTCCTTGATATATAATTAGAATAAAAAGAAAAATGATCTTGGGTGCGTGTGGAGTACCTCCTAAATGTTGAAATATATGTTATACTAGTTGGGATTAGTGATTTTTATATGATTTTTCATGTTAATTTATATGTTAGGACCTTTGAACATTAAAAAAACACAAATGGATATGTATAATGGATTAATATATGTATATGATATTATCCTAAAAATAATATTAGGTAGACATTGTGTTTCTTCCTCGAGATGAAATCAATTTCTGATGTTATATGTGGATAATGGTTCATGATATATTTTATGAAATCCTTGTTATCTATTTATTTAATTGTATAGTGTACACCTTGATATATTACATAGATTGATTGAGGTAATTTTTTACTAAACCATATACCCTATATTAATAAATGGTAAATACCAATTTCTACATTTTCATGATTAAAGGGTTTTAACTAAGAATGTTATGGAATCTCATTAGATAGCTATTTATTTTCTATAAATATATCATGTTATAATTATATATGGAATTATGAATTAATTTCTCCTGTGATTAAAATTGAAAATCATATGAAACCAATTTCTAAAAAAACCAATGACATACATACATACATATTAAATATATATACTTAAAATAAAGAAAATAAATGGAAAAAATATTTTCTATGGAAATAACTTGTGGAAATGAAAGTTAATGAGTTTCGTTTGAGGTATAAGAAATGAATTCATTATTATAAAATTTTCAATAAACATTCTGAATAATGTATAATCTTTGGATATTTTATGAGTACTGTATTCTATTATTTTATATTATAACTATTGTTATGATATATATTTCGGATAATAGATAGATTTAGAAAAATAGTCTTGTTTGGAATATATGGAACAAAGAAACAAGGAGGATAATGGTTTGTTATTGGAATGAAACATGTCATGTATTTTTAATAATGTGTATATGAAATATAAGATATTTATTGTTCATGTTAGAACAATGCATGTTGTGTAATGTATTTTCCCTAGAGGTTGAAAACCATAATGTTACATAGAGTGTTAAGAGTACAAAATATTTAATCTATGTGATCTAGTTTTTAAAATAAGTGTCAATTCCTCTTTTTTGGTAGTAAGAACCCCCAATCCCATATTTCATGCATAGGAGGCCCACCAGGGAGACCATCCATGTAATCCAAACATAGCCTTTGTGATATATTCCTAATACATAATTGGATTCATCCATTTTTAGTGTCACTACATTCCTATGAGTGAGTTCTCTATTCCACTTATGTCTTTCATCATTTTCTATTCAACCAGGGATTATATTTTGGTTATTTCTCTTTTAACATGTTTTCATGGCCTTCATATATTATACCATTTTATTCTAATCCCAGTCATGTTAGAATCCAATACTGTATGGGTTTTTTTCAGTTGGAATATTTTTTTTCCAAATATTGTTTTTGTTTTCTACCATATTTCTTAATTACCTCATGACAGAACATTCATCATTGTTCCTTAAACTAACTCAATGTGTTAATAAAATTATTATAACCTTTTATGTTTCCCACATAATAACATGTTATCAATGAAATTAATTGGAGGAACTTGTGGATTGTATACAATCGTCAAATGGGTTGTTGAAATAGTTATTAATACATTCGAATCCTTTTATATTTAATCTCCTTGTGTCATGATTACATTGGATTCCTTGGACATTTCATCAATATGGACCAAGATTACACTGAATTCCATAGAAATTTCTACACCATATATCCATATTTCTTTAGATAATTGAATAATTTATACTCCCATGATAAGGATTGTTGTTAAATACTTATCCATGTACAGTGCGCAAGATCTTTGGGATCCAACTAAGTCATTATAGAGTAAACTAGGGAGAATATCAATGTAATCAATTGGGATTCATATGAAATTTTATACCTTGGATCTTTTTAATGTAGTCATGAAAAGATGTTAAATCCATGGTTATGTTTTCCATGGATCCAGTAGTTGTGGGATTATAATAGATTACAAAACAAATATTGAAGAGGATATTATACAACAATTTATAGGAATCCCATTCTTATGATTTCTTATTCATAGGTACCATTTTTAGGTTACAATGTCTCACATTTAATTGTAACATTTTATTCATGTTTTATATTTGAAACTAAACCATCTTATGTACAAAGACTGGATTTGACAAAGATAATGTTTATGGTTAAATATTGGGTCTTATCTAACATGATATTAGGTACACCATTAGTTATCTTGATAGTCCTCATGGATGTAGGTTGGGAATGGGGAATTCAATCACATTATGATGCTTGATTTATTTATCACGTTAGTAGGGGATAACAAGACCGTGGTATAAATTATGGTTCTAATTGGAGATTTTTCATTTGTGGTATTTGTGTTTCTTGATACATCTATTATACTGGATTCCAATTTTCATGTATCGACTTAGTATTTTAAAAGATAAATGACCTACTCTTATTTTATATGATGTTTACATTGGATTAAATTATTATTATTATCATTATATGGATAGTTATCAATAGGGTATTAGTTATATGATATACTTTATGTATTGATTTATATAATTACAAAACTATGATACACTCTGATTAAGGGGGTATTGTCCCCCTTCTATACCTCCATACACCATCTATACAGTTCGATAGACATTGGTGTACTGGGAGGTCTGTTTTAGGCCGTGTGACGACCCATATAGTGGCACGGTTTGGCCAGTAAGTTACAAATTGGTATTAATAAGGTTAATTATATCACCTTTCAATTATGAGACAATAGAAAATAGAATATAAATGTATTGTAACATGTCCATAAGCTATTATTGGGAGTACCAATCCAATTTTTTTTTTGAGATTACCAATTTTAATGGGTGGATAAATTGATCAAATATTTTCCTTCTATTACAATTTATTCGATCCCATAATTGGGTGATTGACATTATACATGATCCTCTTTTTACTATTATCTTGGAATTTCATTTTATAATTGGGTTTATATGTAAAGGTTTCATGGACCATGCATCATCATAAGAACCTTAAAATATTCCAATGAAAAGAATAATCTATTCCATATAGGATGAAATGCTTGATGACACGAAGTTAATTATGTCTCATTTGGTCTATATAATTGTTATCGATGAGAATTTTCTTTTATGAGTATGAGAAACATAATAGGTAATTAAACATCATACCATATATTATACAATATGTTATTCCATAGGCTAAAAGAGACACCATAAGTAGTCAATAATGTATCATTGAGTCATATAGTAATTGGTTTTAAGGGATAAAACATGTTATTTAGGGATGAAATTGATTCCACACTACCATTTATAATGTATATGGGACCTTATAAATTACAAATGTTAGTCTATGAAAATCATCCAATTAGGGTGAATTATAATAATACGAAAAACTAAAGATACATTAAAATTGAACATGGAACGACCACTATTAAATTGAGATTACATTTATAATTGAAATACCATATAACGAGACTCGTACAATGAAATAAAAATCATAACCTAGACCCGACATTAGTAGTGGGTATTAGGAATTGTCTCTAATGTTGTTTTATAGAAAATTGTTCCCAATCATATCATAAGTAGTTGCTCAAGGGGTGTTGTTTTTTATTAGGTCTTTAATATGTCTTATATATACATCTGTTTTCTAGTTTGTAAAAACTATTTTTTTAATGTTTGCATTAGGAATTTATTGAGATATTCCACCATGAAGTCCTCCATTCAAGTTTGAAGAGGGCGGTGATGATTATGAATTATCGGTGGAGATCACTTGTCAATCAGAATAACTTCTAGTAGTACCACAAGTAAAAGTACATTTTTTTCCTAATATATTTGATGATGCCCAAATTTGAGATAGTATCATTCACTTTTATACAGACCATTCAGGGTGTCCCATATGATGTACTATTAATGGAATAGTTTATAGATGTGTTCAAGTAGCTGCATCTACCCATGTTTATGAGGGATGGTGGTGAAGTAGAAGCTGATATATTGATTGAGAAAATATTTTCAACCATAGGGTACATAGAGATGACACCACACTAGATATTCATTCATTTGACATATATTATTTTGGTATCCACCAACAAATGTTGGGATGTCATGAACTTGTTGGATAAACATAAGGATATTGTATGGTAGGATTTCTAATCCATGTTTTATGGATTCTTTTTCCATAGAAAATTGAGTTTAGAATAGAATATTGTGTTTTGAATATATATAATGGAGTAATTATCATTATGGAGTATTCATATAACTATAAAAATTTTCATCTGAGGGATATTAGATTCTTAGAGATGTGTAGTGTAGATTCTCAACCTAGTGGTTTTTTTTCATCTTGTAGGAACCGACATTTTGATACATCCAATTAAAGGAATACTGACCAAGGAGTGAGTGTCAGTAGTACTATCATTTGTCAATTGTGCTGATGGAGAAGACACATGATGATATAGTGTGATAGAGACCCATTCGAGTCGAGAACATGTTGTAAGACAGGCCATATAAATATTTTTTTCTAGACATCACCCATAGTATCAAGTTAGATTGCATCAGAACTGAATGTATATTTAGTAGTAGGTTTTACAAATTCACATAAGTTTTAGATATCTCATTCAAAAAATCCTTCAGAATGAGGATGTGGTCATCTTATAGATATCTGGATTAGTTCACCTTAATAATAGAGTAGTCCTGCTGAGGTTATTCATTACATTCCCATGTCCATTTTACCATCATGATTTATTCAGTATAGATAGTACCTAAGGATAAGAGTTCCTAGACATCTATTGTGATAGGAATGATCATAGTAGCTTATACCCTAGAATCGTCAAAATTTAATGTAGGTTAATAATAGGCTTTCATAAGGTTTCCTTATATGGATTTTCATGGGAAATATGTTCAAATTTTTAATGGTGTTATGAATATTTTTAATCAATCGGGGTGTAAAGTAGTTAATATAACACATTTCATGGAGTTAGACATTATAGTTGGAGGCTATTAATTCTTATGGGAGAACCTTCTCTTCAACATGAACAAATATTACATCATTATTGGGAAGAATTTCTTGGTCCCATATAACTGTTATTTCCACCTCAACCATCTAATTGATACTTTAACTTCACCATAGGGTGGGGTTTTTCACAACGGTGAATAGGATATCTAGGATTTCAGTGTTGGACCAGAGCGTCTTTAACTAGTTAAGATGATGGCCCATATTTCTCATTTACATATAGATTATAATGGAATGTGGAAGGTTGAGTTACCTTCTAGATTAGATCATTTTTATGATTCATTCTCATATGAATTTTTTATTTACCTCCTAAGAGATCAGTAGCATTGCCCATTAATCTAGTTCTAATAGTTGCAATGGTAACCATTCTACCATATATGATGGCCACAACTTAGATTGAAGTGGTCACGAGAAAACAATAGAAGTTACAGGAAAAGGGAAATATATGTCTCAATACTTTTCTATGGGTGTTTCCAGTCTTTTTTAAAACTATGCCTACAAAACCATTAGGCTATGTATAGAATTCCAGAAATTATACCTGAGGTATGTAATGATTTGATATAATTTACCTGAGATAGATGATATCATTGACCATATCATGAGATATATAATGTTCTTAAAAATTTTAGGACAATTTATCACCATGTAGACATTAATCTTACATATAATATATATATTGTCTTCCATTACAGTAATATTCTAAATGATTATCTATGCATGTCATTTGGAAACGTGAATGCACTATAACGGTCTAGGGATTTAATAAATTGGGTTTTCCACCCAAATCTAAAATATCATGTGGTAGTGTCCATGTAAGACATCTTTGTATATTTTTATACTCATCATGATCATTTCAAAAACATTAAATTCATATCGAATATACTACAATAAAATAGCTTGTATTACAAGCATGTGAAATTATAGTTTTTGATATATAACATTCACATTAGGGTTCCCATAATATTTAAGATATGAGAATTTGGGATCCTATAGATTATTAATAATTTTGTTTCATAGAATTATCTAAAGAATGTATTTGATATCTAATTTTTATTTGGATTGTCTCATTATTATAATCCCTTTATCAAATACATTTCACATCTACCCATTCCACTCACCAGATTGAGAAATAAAGGGGTTAAATTTATATGGTCTACAGAATGAGATATATCCATTAAATAGTTAAATTTATGGTTTAAATAATCAATGATTTTGGTTTTTCTCAAGCCTAGATGAAATTATATAGTTTAATGTGATGCATTGGGCTTCAGACTAGGATATTTCCTGCTAAAGGGGGTTGATTTAGAGAATAATTCTCTTGCATGTTCATCCATCATGATATTAGATTCCTGATCTATAATCTCATGTTGAAATCCATGGTTCACAACATGAATTATTAGAGTAATCATACGATGTGGGATATTTTTATGGGGTACACATACCTAAAATTATTTTTGTTCATATTTACAAATTTATTCATGATCATTAAATAAATATGGTGGGATTATTATCATCATTACATGAACATTGAGAACTCTTATGTTGTAGGTAATTGTAATGAATTAATTGATAATCTATGTAGGAGGAGTTATATGCTGGTAGTTTAGGAGGACTATTGTGAATGGATTTTGATTTACATATTCTCTGAGATATGATTATTGGTATTGGATTGTCTTTTCCAGACACTTTTTCAATATTTGGATGTTGATACAAAATTTTTGGATAGGTTTAGGGTGAGTTAGTTATCATATAAGGGAGGCCTAGTCCTATAGGAGAGAGTAGAAGGTGAGGATTCACATCATTGTTGGACATTAGAGGAGGATTACATTATATAGTTATGTGGTCACATTTGGTTTCCTAAAAATAATCACAAGGATCCAATGTGAGAGATTCTTCTATAATATTGGGAATTACATATTGGGTTCATGAATATATATGAATTCTTATGCCACAAATATTGGTCTCCTGGAATGAAATTAGTGGTAGTTGGTTTTTCCATGATGTGTTCCACCGATCAACATGTAAAGGAAAAACATATGTTATAAGCTAGTCTCATATAGTAGTTAACCATTCCTAAGTCAAAATTGTATAATGATGTAGTTAATTTCATGATTGTGTATCTGCGGTCACCACTATGTTGTGATTTTGGATGGCTTGGTGTTGATGGGATTATTATGTTCGCCAATTTCCTATATATCTTAGATATCTTCTTAGTAGAAGTTATTTGGAGACAATATATTTGTGAGGTTATGAAACTTATCCATTTTCCTCATATAGTTATATATAAAATGGATGAATAGTTTACATCTTAGTTTTGGCCTATGTTTTATTTAGTTTTTTTTTACACGTGCTTTTGTGATTGGCATACAACCTTTAGATCGATGGATTGTTGGAACACAAAATAGAAGTTATATAAAACATTCATAGAGAATGAGTGCATTATTTTTGGGGCGTTTATGAGCTGAATATACCAATGTTCATGCTTCTCTACATGAATATCTATCATGAGACAATATAGATGTAAAATAATGTAGATTTATGGGGTAGGTCCTTCCAATCACCTCTATGATGGGTAGTTACAAGTGAGTTCATGCTTATTATAACACAGCTCCTGCATTAGACTTTGGAGCATTCCTAGTTTATTAGATTGTTGATAGCTACTACACTGTCTATAATGATGTCGTACATCGATATAAAGTATTTAGCTCTAGTGATTATGGTCAGGGATAATTTTTTTTATGTATCTCAACTATAATATTTCATATTTATATATTTAGAGATATGGTATGCTTTCACTATGTTTTTTTGTGCCTATTTTGATTCTAGAGAGGTTCGAGATAATAGCCTATCATTTTCAATTAACTCATGGGTATTGATTTAATCATTATGCCTTATATGTATTTTTTCTATTTTTAATCATGTGTTCCTATATTATACATTTAATCAAGTTTATCATTATTTTCATGTAGAAACATCCTTCTAGTATCATCTTATATGCGTCATTGACCATATTATGATAAAATTATAATTCAGGTCAGTTCCTCTAGTTAATGGGATATGGATGAATGAATGTGTGCATGTGGACTCCTAGGAGAGAGAGGCATATGTATGTGATCAGTGTCTTGAACTTTATTCTGATTCTTCAACACCATCATATGTGAAACATGAGGATTAGTTTACATATGATGTAATGATAGTATGATCTTAGGTTTTTAAATGATGAATTCATTATTTTAAATTCCTCATAGGCTATTGTTATGTTCTCATTTTTTTAGACACTATGTGTAGTCCTGTGAACTGGTTGGGATGTTTTGGAAAAAAATAATGAATATGTATGAAGGTTATCTAAAATACCATTAGATATTGCTAATTTTTAATATATCTAGTGTATCAAATATACATTGTGTATTGTTCTGGATGAATAATTTCACAAAGTGTAATGGATTTTCTCTATAATGGGAAAAACAATCACTTAATGGTGTGTAAATCATACACAATGAGTTATCCCCTAGGTACATAATTTCCAAAAATGTTCCTTGGAAAATATGTTTCTATTGAAGAAAATTGACACTTATTTTTCATACTGGTGGTACACTGAGGATATCTCCCATAAATTAAGAACATATTTTTTATGATATCATCTAGATATATACTCTGATTCAAAAGATTTTTGTTTCATGGGATGCACTCTGATGATTTCACTATTTTACTTATGCATTTTTTCCATACTAGAGGGTATACATTTTTATTAAATGATCTTATCACTTATTTTCATGGAATTACTCCATTATTTCAATTAATACCCCTCCATTATAGTTTATAATCTAATTCAAGTTTAGTGGTCTCCTAAGACCATATGATAGTTGGTATATTATTTTCCCCTAAATGTGCAGTTGTTTTATACTCTATTATTATTTCCATGTGTATGGTCCATCTAGTGTTCTTCCTAATATTAAAATAATTCCTTGATTAAATTATTGGAAATCTTATTTGTTTCCCACATAGAACCATGATGTGGAAGGAGGTTTTCAATTCAACCTAGACATCACATGATGTGTTTTTATGTATTTACCCATTGAAATGACAAACCATTGTGTGTGTATGAGATGAAAATTATTATTAGATACACAATGATTTAAGTAAGAAATTATAAGAGGGAATTTTTCTTCCTTCACATGGCATGAAAACCATTACAATGAATAAATTGAATAAATGGTACTAATGAAATGATTTCGATGATCTCATGGAATGCATGTGATTATAAAATGGGGTAATTGAATGTTTATAATTACATTGGATTCTATAAATGTTTCTACTCCTTTGACCCAAATTGCATTATATGCTAAAGAAATTTCTACAAGTTGGATGAAAATAACATTGGATTCAATGGATATTAATAGAACATAAATTATTATTATTTGAATGACTAGGAAATTTCAACTACCAAGATCTTGATTTCATAGAATGCTATGTGTTGGGAATCATAAATTTAAAATGAAAAACTTTATGCCTATTATATGTTGTACTGTGCATCCGATTATTTACATAGACTATATTTGATAAAGACACTACTGGTAGTGGTATACTCAATGTTTTCTAACACACATTGTTCATACATTCATTGGTTACCTAGATAGACTTTATGGACACCGGTAGGGACAATGAAAATCACTAGATTTACATTTCCTAAAAAAAATTCATAGGATTGCGATATTAAATGATCGTGCTATGTCTTTTTATACTATCTAAATATTTTTCTTTTAGGTATTTCTATTATTTCAATACATAGGTTGTAATAGAAGCCTATTTCCATGTATTTCAATCCAATTTGTACTGAGAAATGAAATAAACAATGGTATATGATATTTAAATTGGAATTATTTATTATTTACGATATGATATGAATTTTTATCTTCTTCTGATATGTTATTTGATATACTTTTTCAATTGATTTAATTATTACTCCATGGTGCTACACACTAGTTACAATGTTATTGACTCCCTGATATACAACCACAAACCCTTACTATTATTCAATGGAATATAGTGTACGAATAGGTGCACATACATCCAGATGACCCACTAGATGGAGGGATAATTCAATGATTACCATTGTAGGACATTAGATATCAACAATGAGATTTTAACACAAAACACTTACCATGTTGGTAAAAATTGAATTACAATATTAATAAAAGAAATAAAATATATTTATAAATATATAAAATTAATTTCCTAATAAGATTCATAAATTAAATTTACGATATGTATACATAGAACATAAGAGAAACATGTGGTCAATATGACATTTCTCTCATATAAATAGAAGTGATATTAAAATACTTTACCTAGAAATTGACTAGGTTTGAAAGGTCATGATCCTCTTTTATAATAAATTTTATTTTATCATATAACAATAAATTTATATTTTAAATTCTTATGAAATAATATATTTCTGAACCTAAATATTCAAATTCATCCATAATTTAATATATAGAAAATTGAATTATAACAATCATTGATATGCAATGTTGTATATATGTCTGAAAACAATATAAATTTTCTAACATACGGAGTGAATGAAAGTTCAATAATAAATCTCCATTGAAGATTCATTATTATATTATATAAATAATATATATTCATTAAATAATTCTTCATTACCATCCATTTAATGGGCTGAAATAAAATGAATCACTCTCTTCAGGGTTATGGTAGGCCAAAGATTTGCCTAACTGATGTTTTTATTTACCACAAGTTTGGAAGGTAAAGTTAGATATTATGTTAACATTATGAAAAAATAATTTGGTCATAAATTTATTTTATAAACATTTAACAAGAAAAAGTTCTCACCCCTAAAATATAGTAGTAAAAAATGAATTGCATCACTATGGGGAGATTTTATGTTTTATATACGCAAAATAAATAATTTCACTTCCAATTTGATGAAAAATATAGTGAAATATGAGTTATTTCATTATAATTATATGATTCAGTAATAATTCGGATACATAATTTATTATTTATTGAAATGTATAAAATATTTATTGGAGGTAAAATAATAATTTAAAAGGATTTGATCATCATAAGTGCTTAACACTTTTTTGGAACTCCTCATTTTTACCTCTACTTATTGAATCATTGGTTGGTATTTTGGGAGGAAAGACCTATAGATGGTGGATATTTATATTGAGAAGGTATTTTTGTATTTTAGAATCATGATATAGGGAACAATGTGGCTCAAAAATTTGAGATAAATGGATTCATTTTATAAGTGTGGGGAGGGGAATTCTACAAATTCAATAAAGTATTAAATTAATTTAAATTATTTCTGATTCATAAATGGATAAAAAATTATATAATATGAATATATGAGGTTTATAAGACTAAATAAAATCCTAAAATAAAATTTGGATAGTATTTAGATATTTTGTTCACTTATCATTTAGTTTATTCCCTAATTAAACCTTTTTATAATTACAGCAAAAATAATGACTAAAAAACTTTAATGGTGAATAATGAAATAATAAAATTTAAAAACTCCAATAAATACAACATATTTTATCTTCATAACCATATACCTTTAATATAAAAAAATATCATTTGTATGAATTTTAAATCATTTTATAAAAATTTATAATTTATAAAATATCATTAATTTCCACAATGGGAGAATTAATATATAATCATTTAAAATATCCTTAAATATTCATATCGATATTAATAATTAATGCGGCATATTAATTATTTTAAATTATGTTATTATTTTTATTTATAGTATCATTAATTTTAATTTTACACTAATTAATAAAATTTTGTGTTACTATTGAAAAAATATTTAAGGCTCTTTTTTCATCTCTAAAATTATAAAAAACAACAATTTTGAAAAAGTAATTGTGAATTAAAATGAATACATAAAATTTAACATTTTACAAATTTATCTCTATGTGTGAAATTCATAAATTAAAAAATGAGACGGTCAATTTAATTTTTCATTATATAAATTAATATAATGTTTAATAATCATTTTCAAAATTCCAAAAAAAGATCGTATATTATACATTTTGAAGATTATGTATAATATATTCTAATCCAATATATTTAATACAACATTTAGGGTCATTAATTAGTCATTGTCATTTTAATTTTTACCATTATTACCTGATTTACCTATACGTCTATAAATAAATTGTTAATGATATTATTCATAATATCAAAAATAAATAGAACCAATACACCAAATTTGAACCCACTAATTTTGGATATGGATTCGGTTGTTCAATATTAAATTTATATAAATGGTTAAAATAAATTTTAATATAATTTTTATCACACAATGTTTTTTTATAGAAAAATGTATTTTAATCACAAAATATGTAATTATATCATTTTTAGGTATAAGGATGATTAAATTTTTTATAATTGGTCTATGTAAATATAAATAATAAAAAATTTACATTAATATTAATAGAAATCATAATGTGGATCTTTAGTAATAAATGATACGTTTACCAAAATTGGTATTTTTCAGTATTTATAAAAACATAAGTATATTCACAAAAATTAAATAAATTTAAAAAATATATAATATTGATATTATGATTTCAAAACAGTTATATTTTTATATAATAAAATTTACTATTGTTTGCAAAATTATTTAAATTAAATTCCATAAAATATAATATAATTTTTTTCATGAATATACTTTTCTGAATCATAAATTGGATTATCTGAAAAATTGATTACATTATCCAAATAATTAATAGTTGTGTTTAATTGAGTATTTCGTTAAAATATATTACATAAATAAGTTAATAATATTCAACCGAACCAATTTTACATCTATGTAATAATATTTTTATTTAAATAATATTATTTTGTTGTTCATTTGAGATCAATGTTTTGAATATTATATGTTGTTGAACAAAATGTACTTTTAATATATCAGGGATTCAAAATCTCCCCTATAATAAAAAAACATCCTTTTTTCATCATTACAATAATCTTGGGTGTGTTATTTGGAGATACCATTATTAAAATCACATAAAAAGGGCTAATAAATCATCCTATGGAAAAAAAGGAATGGAAAATACAATGGTCTTCATGAAAAAGACAGTACTACTTTCCCAGATAGAAGAAAATTATTGAGACATAAAATAGGGTCATGAAGTAAAACTGTCATCCATATATCATTTATCACAATTATGTGAATAATTAAGAGAATTTTAGTGAATAGAAGACCATATACTAAAGAGTTGATAAAAATGAAATCACATCGTCATAAATAAACCTAAAAGAAATAATTTTTTATCATGATCCTTATCATCAATATGATGTATTTTTATACTATAAAAATATACATACATTATATTTTTCCATTTAATAACAAAATCACATCCTTTAGTTGTTCTTTATTTATCTTCTACATCATCCCCTACTCCAATAATAGAATATTCATGGAAAAAATTCATTTTTAAAATTTTAAATTTATATTTGTATGATCAAAAATATATATATGTAATTCCTTAAACAACTTAATCTTCACCAAAAAAAATGGTTATCACAAGAATTATAATAAAAATAAATGTTAAATATAATCCTTTAATTAAAATTAAACCGTAATTTTCCTTCAATATATGTCAAAAAAATTAATCATAAATATAAGAATGATTTGACTTACTATATTTACATGATTCTCTTAATTATTATATTTAAATTATTTCAATCCCATAGAAAGTCCAAAACCAAAATGTTTATACCCTAATATTTTCCGAAGATGAAGTCACTATAATATATTATATTCACCGAAAATATAATTCACCTATAATTCAATAAATAATCTACAGTCATAATATTATAAATTTCTCTTGTATGTGTGGGTTCATCTTGAAGTGATTGATGATCATATATTTATTCTTAATGTAAAATTTAATTTCATTATTCTTGATTATATTTAGGGAGTTCTAGTTAGTGCATTGAATTAAATTAAATTATACATAATGATGAAAAATAATATTTTCTGATGTCTCATTAATATAAACAATAATGTGAAATATCTACCCATTGAATAGAGGATAATTGTACCTTAATTGTTTTGGAAAAGAAGAACAGATACAATTAATTATGAAGATCAACAGACATACATATGTAAATCCATGAAGGGAAATTGTCTAGCCAGAATTGGTTGTTATCGAAGGGGCCTGAGGCCGCCAGCTGATGTTCCACATTGTTTCCTTCCATTTTGGTAACTAAGAAGGTGTAGTAAGAGAAGGATTGGTGAAGCGAGAGAATTCTCCTGAGTGTGAAGCCAAATGACTAGAGTACATCATCTTTGTAGTTAATAGCATCGATTACGATGAGGTAGTCAGACTCAATGATGATATCAACCCTTCCATATTCCACAGTGAGCATCATTCCTGTAAGGATGGAAGAGGCCTTAGCTACTACAGGTTCCCAGAAGGCATGATATGGTTTATATTTTGCAGCAATGATTTTCCCCAGTTGATTTTGGGCCAGAAGACCGAGAGAAACAAGCCCATCCTTAGGGGTAGACACTTCCATGTTTAGCTTAACAATCCCTTCCATTGGTGGATTTAAATAATGGGGATAAGAAGGGGTAACACCTAGCATATAGTGTCCTTTGTTTTCCTTCCAGTTCTCAATCCATGAAATGGCCAGTTCAATCCAGAAATCATGAGGTTTATGAACGTGGTGAAAAACAACAGCATTACGCCGAACCCAAATGATCCAGGCCAGGGTGAAAAGTGAACCTACATTATTAGATGAGATAGAGGAGAACCAACCCATCAGAATATTATGGAGGTTAGAGGAAATGTCCAGTAAAGCATCTCAAGTCGGCCCCCATTTATTCCAAATTTCCTTAGCACCTGGGTAGTGAATGTAACACCCCGAGATTTTATGAGATATATTATTTTTAATTTCATTGATATCTTCTATTATACACTACACCAAGATTATCTTGTACAAAACACAACACAGTGTTAGCTTGCAGTATACACAACACTATTCTTGTCTCGTGTTACACACAATTTCAAGTTCATTTTGTGGAAATTATTCTACGTAATATTAATTATAGATATTTTTTAATGTATAAATGAAATACATTTTGATTATGTTATATGAAACACCAAACAGAGCTTTCACTACAAGTTTCCATGACATGGCTTATATTACACACAATCAAGACCTTCCTTTATAGCGTGTGTAGTACGCAGTGCCGAGTTTCACTAAACGATAGATTATTATAATATTATTATGAACTAGCTGAAATGAATAGTAACCCCACTTTTTAAAATTTTATAAATTTTATCTTTAAAAATAGAATTCATTTTTGGATTCAGAATATCGAAATTAGCCTAGGGTTATTTTTTGGTATTTTTCTGAAAACATTCATTTTTTGATGAATAGTGAAAACACTGGGTTACTATTTAGAAACCTACTTTTTATTTAAATAACTATTTATTTTATTTAAATTTATTTTAGGTCAAAATTGAAACATAATACTTATATATGTTCAATTTAATTCATTGGAGTCATTTTATTATAATTTTAGATATATAAAAATTTTATTGAACTTTTCACCGTCTTTTAACCACCTCCTAGGAGAATTTGAAAATTTACATAAAACATAATTTTACCACTTCTGTGAGTGGAATTTAGATAATCTGAGAGAGGCGGTGAATATCAATGAATAAAATTTGGTTCAATAAGATAAAATTAATTTTTGGTGAATAGTAACTTTTTACTTTTATTTACCACGTTTAAAAGTAAATAGGGTAATTAATGGTAAAAATGATTTTATTATTACCCTAACACATGTCCTAATTCTGTTGGTTAAGTGTAATTATACCAAAAACAATATTAGGAATAAAATATTACCCTTTAGGTCCACTTGGATTAGATTAGGACATTTATTATTATTTTATTTAAAGAATAGTTAAAATAATTAAAATCAATGTTTAATATCTAAAAGATTTTTAATATAGGGTTATACATAAGATAAATTGGACTATAAATATTTATTAGAAAAAAGAAAAGATTTCCTACATAATTTTATTTTACTTATAATTTTTAGATATTAATATAATGTAATTTATTTATGACACAATGATTATATAGTAATAACCATATTAATGAAATATTTTCATAATTGCTGTTATAAATACCCAAATAAATGTAATTTAAGACCTTTTATAAATTCCAATAATTTTTTAGGTTAATATGAAATTTCCGTATTTATTAAATTAACTTTTTTCTAACTAATCATGCTTTATGATTTTCACAAAAATCAGTTTCCAAATATTGTCAAAATTAACATAAAATAGTTTTTAAAACAAATATTATATTATTAATTTTTATTATATTCCAAAAAAACTATGGTTCGGAAACATGACATAGATAAGGTTATATATATTTATAATAAACCTCTTGGGGTTCATTTGGCTGGTTATAGTAAGTTTATTAACCATATAGTGTATGAAAACAAGAATACACGGTAAAAGTTAAATTATTTAACTTAGAGTTAAATCTAAAAGATAAGGTTAAAATAGTAACCTAAACTTGTCTAAAACCTATTTATTGAGAGGTGTTAGACCCATACAAAAATTATCTTCAAATTAAATCAATTTGGAGCTATTATAAACCGAATAGGACATTATTGTAGAATAGTATTTTTTTTATTTCCAAAGGTGCCCCTCTCCTCCCTTATAAAAAGGGCACCCCTTCCCTCTTCTCTTCACACCCTTTTGAGCCTTGAAGCTCGGCCAACCCCTACCCATTTCGCTTCTAAACTTCTCTATAAACATTATAGAGGTTTCTGTCTCCTCAAAAGTCAAACTCTAGTTCCTTTAGAGGAGGCATAGAGGTGGTCCGTCGAGGAAGAGGTAATCTCTTCTACTTACTCTTTCAAGATTCATTCTTCTCCTACTTCGTCTTCTTTAGTTGACTCATTCTAAAGTAAAAACCTTAGTATTAATTATACATTGATATGTTATTATAAATATGAAACAACCCTATTTCACCTTCTATCCATCCTATGGAAAATGAAATCACCGTGCGTGCATACGTACGGAATACCGTCTCCACGACGTGGTGTAATCTCTTTTCGACCACCACCTTACTTGGGTGGGTATAATGGTTTAAATAAATAAATATATATGATTATTGTAAATTGATACTGATTCTGAAATATTATACATACACTTCAAGACAATCCCATGATAATGGAAATGATATCAGCGCTCATTCGTACGTACGAACTATCGTCACCACGAAGCGATAAGATTCATTCTCCATGTTAACCATTCATGAATGATTATAAAGTACATATAATAAGTAACAATGAAATATATGACATAATAATGATACTTCATTTATATATATATATATATATATATATGTATGTCATCTACATAATTCCATTAAATTAAATAAGGAAACGAAAACAACGTTCCTGCGTACATACGGCCTATCGTCTCCATGAACGGTGTATTTCATTCCATTTATCGATCTATCATATATATATATATATATGCATAATATATATTATATATAAATAATGTTTTAAATTATGGAATTAATTAAATCAGGATATGATTAATAATATAAAGAACAACAAGTCGAAACACGTAAAATAAATGAAACGATTTTACACAAATCGCTGCTTTTACAACAATTTTACAAAAGAATGGGTAATATAAAGTCATAAGTAAACCGTATATGATATCATAACAATGAATATGATTCTATGATTAGTCAATGACATTATTTAAATCATTATACAGGAGGTCCGGATACATATGAAGAATATCAGACATAAGGTAAGGGATAACTATTCTAATCTCGCTCATATCCGAGATTGTTTATTCGTAAGTATTTACTAGGGTTTTTGTTATAATCCATGTTCATGTTTTATAAAAATGTTTTCATGTATTTTTAATGGCCTTTTTACCCATTTTTTAATATTACCACATGTTATGAAAGAATATAACTTTTTTTTACCACACAAGGAACTTTTTGACTTTTCAGACAAAAGTACAAGGAGAATGTTATTATTAACTTATATAGCGTGAATAGATTTTTAAAGTTTCATAATGCCTCATTTGGATGAAGATTACTCTACAGGAATGCATGATTATTTTCAACAAAACCATTTCCTTTTAAAAATGCATGGCATTTTGTGAAAAGAAAATGATTATGAAGAAGAAAGGATATTTTCTTCAAGAATTCATTTCAATTTTTTATCAAAACTATTTTCCATATAAAATGAAATTATTTAATATGATTATATTTCAAGTATAATGTCTCAATTATTTACATGCTTTTAATCTTCTTATGATGAAATGATATCCATTTTTTATATGGATTATGTTACGATGGAATGATGATTAAGAATCCCATTCTATTAAATGGGTTCTGCTATGATGTATGATTTATGATTTTGTGGCACACAAAAGAATGATTTCATTATGATATGGGTGGGAACTATATCTCCCTACAATGCATTGGGTAATGATTTATATCTCATGAGATAAACATTTCTGGAACGGTAAGTTAATCCAGTTCAGTAATACATGATTGGAACGAGGAGTGAACTCGATTCAGAAAGGGACTTTGTCCACTAATATAGTCTTCATAGCAATGCCTTCACTACTATGTAAATCATATGATGTGATTAATGGTTGCCAAAATCACATGTTTTATTCCCATGCTATTTTATCATGATCGATGTTATTTTATGATATATTCCTTACGTACATTAATGATTTATGTCATTTCTCAAGTTTTGATATTTAGATTTTATGTTCATGTTTTTGCGTTCAATTGTATATGTTTTGTTTTATTTTCTCCATGCTTACACATACAGAGAATTTGAGCTCAACCTTTATATGTTTTCTTTTCCACATTATTTAAAGAAAGGTTTTAGGAAAGAAAACAAAAGGGGAAGATCTTTATGGGAGATGTTGAAGATCTTTCACCACAATTAGAAGATTATCTTTTGAGTTTCCAAAGACACTAAACTATTACAGTCCTTGAGTGTTGGATCTTGTTATGTATTATGTATTCCGCAAAAGTAATGTAATGTCCATGTATGTCAAGATCTGGGTCTTTACAGTTGGTATCGGAGGAATGGTTTAGTCAACCATTGGAAACTAGGATGTGATAATTTTTGTGAGATCCCTATAGATATTTCTAAGGAATGTCAAGGGATGTCCCTAAGGCTAAGTATTTGTATAGTTTATAGTCCTAGAAATATGGTAACAATCTTATAATTTAACCTAAGATGTTAGATATTGAAGCTATTCCCCCTTGATTATAATTTTGGCCTCCCGCGCTATTCTTTTTTGGGTTATAGAAAATGGCTACAAATGGGAAGATTCACGATAATGGAGGATATGATGGACAATGGCATTATATTATTCATGAGAAACCAAATGAAATTGGATCTGGAGGTCCACATATTGTTATTATTCCAAATCAATCGTCGCAATATATGATTAACAAGCTGAACATTAGTGGTATTCCTAATTCATCAAATAAGAGAAAGATGGACTTCTATGCATATTCTCATGGTGAGGAGCATAGATAAAGGAATATTGAGATTTATAAATAAGGGAAGAAGAAACATGATGATTACATCAAATGGTGGGGATGATGTTATCTATGTGGAGAGAAGGGTTATAGAGTGACAGACTATTATGTATTTTAATGTCTTATCTGTGGAGAACATGGGAATTACCCAACACAATGACATGACCTAATGGTTTACTTCTAAATCAAGGAATGAATTATTCCATGACAATCATTGTAGAGAATGGATTGAAGTGTTTATGTATTGGTATTTATGAAAAATGATGTTGAGGTACTTTTATGGTATATTGGAATATCAATGTATTGGTCCATTATGGTTTTAAATAATTATATGGTACCGGTATCCATGAAAAGTGATTGAAATATTTTTAGAAAGAAGCTGATATGCACATAATGAAGGGATTATGAGAAAATGAAATGTTTGATAGTATTCAAGAGCTCATGACTGATATAAGTAAAATTTGATATCATGGTTTGAGTATATATAAATTTTGGATTTTGGTATGTTGAAAGAGTAATCTTTTGATAGTATTCATGTTTTTATTAAGGTTATATGGTAATTCATGTTTCAAAAGAATACATGATTAAGCTATTTACATGTTTGTAATGTGACCAAAAAGATATATCTTATGATATGTGGAGAATAAATGATGGTATTCACGTGCTTGTTATGTGACCTTTCAAGTAATCCTTTTTTATACTATGAGCTTGGAAAGAGGTATTTTGGATAAGTCTAAAGATTGGAATGGATTATATTGGACATATGTTAGTATTGATTAAGGATAGAACTTTATTTAAATTATTGATGGAATGTTGTAGTTTTAGAAAAAGGGAAACCTCCAGGATGGGAGATAACCTGTCGCGTCGGACAAGGCTATGGGAATCGAACCCACAACTAAAGTGTGACATGCCTCTATCACCTACCACCGACCTAGAGGATGTTCCTAGTTAGTGGATACTAGTTCTATTATATTAAGTGGTATGATATATGAATTATAAGTCCATTTTAGGCACCATATACGATTAATCTCACTATAGATTGACTTATGTATATTTAATAACTTTTTCTATCATTTTGTTTGAGACAGATGGAATGACCTATCATTCTATCACATGATCTGCTAACACTTCACGGAAGACAAATTCAACTTCATTTCTTTAAGAGATGATGTGTAAATTGTATAGGGTATAATCAACAGTGAAATTGTACCAAAATCAAGTATGTATTTATTTTAATTCAAAAAGTATTCAACTTTAGGGAAATGATCTTTAAAACTAAAAATTTTGTCCTAGTATCCTTATATCTGATGTATCAGATGGCACCTTAAATTATCACAAAGTTATGGCTTTGTGATTATTGTCTTTTTATTAGCCATGTCCCCTACCACTCTCCATCAGAACTTGATGGTTAGATTTTTCTTCCATACCCATATTTCCACCTATGTTCTCCTATATGGAAACCCAATGATGAGTTAATTTGGGTAACCATTACATTTAATATATTAATTTTTAAAATTAAGTTTCTGTATGCCTTTTACGATGTGGGTTTCTACAAACGAAACTTTCAAGTAGTAAATGATTTATAACCTCGACAAATTTCGAGGGCGAAATTCATTTTAAGGGAGGTAAAATGTTACACCGTGAGATTTTATGAAATATATTATTTTTAATTTCATTGATGTCTTCTATTATACACTACACCAAGATTAGCTGGTAATATATGGAACACCATATTAGCTTACAGTATACACAACACTATTCTTGGATCATGTTACACACAATTTCAAGGTCATTTTGTGGAAATTATTCTACGCAATATTATGTATAGATTTTGTTTAATGTATAAATGAAATAAGTTTTGATTATGTTATATGCAACAAAAAACATAGAATTCACTACATGCAGCCCAGACATGCCTTTCATTACACACAATCAAGACCTTCCTTGACAGTGTGTGTAGTACGCAATACCATGTTTCACTAAACGAGATATTATTATACTATTATTATGAACTAGCCGTTAGGAATAGTAATACACAATTTTTCAAATTTTATAATTTTTTTATTTCAAAAGGACATCATTTTTGGATTCAGAATATCAAATTTATCCTAGGGTGAATTTTTGGTATTTTTCTGAAAACATTCATTTTTTAATGAATAGTTAAAACACTTGGTTACTATTTAAAAACCGACTATTTATTTAAATAATTATTTATTTTATTTAAATTTATTTTAGGTAAATATTGATACATAATACCTATATAAGTTTAATTTAATTCATTGGAGTCATTTTATAATAATTTTAGATATATAAAAATTTTATTGAACTTTTCACAGTCTTTTACTCACCTCCTAGGAGAATTTGAAAATTTACATAAAATATAATTTTACCACTTTTGTGAGTGGAATTTCCAAAATACAAGATACATGGTTAATTTCAAGGTGTAAAATGTGGTTCAATAAGATAAAAATAATTTTTGGTGAATAGTTACTTTTTTGCTTTTATTTACCGCAGTTAAAAGTAAATAAGGTAATTCAGGGTAAACATGATATTATTATTACCCTAACACATGTCCTAATTCCATTGGATAACTGTACATAGACCAAAAACAACATTAGGAATAAAATATTACCCTTTAGGTCCACTTGGATTAGATTAGGGCATTTATTATTATTTTATTTAAAGAAGAGTTAAAATAGTTAAAATCAATGTTTAATAACTAATAACTTTTTAATATAGGGTTATAAATAAGATAAATTACACTATAAATATTCATTAAAAATATAAAAATATTTCCTACATAATGGTATTTTATTTATAATTTTTTGAAATTAAATAATTTAATTTATTTATGACCCAATGATGATACAGTAATTACCTTATTAATGAAATATTAACATAATTAATGTTATAAGTATCCAAATAAATGTAATTTGAGACTTTTTATAAATTCAACTACTTATTTAGGTTAATATGATATATTATTATTTATTAAATTAACTTTTTTAGATCTAATCATGCTGTTATGATTTTCACTAAAATAAATTTCCAAATATTGTCAAATTTGACATAAAATAGTTTTAAAACAAATATTATATTATTATTTGTTATTATATTCCTAAAAATATAAGGTTCAGAAAAATGACGCACATATGGTTAAATATATTAGTAATGTACCACTTGGGGTTTTTTTGGTTGGTTATAGTAAGTTTATTAACCATATAGTGTAAGAAAACAAGAAGACATGGTAAAAGATAAATTATTAAACTTAGAGTTAAATCTAAAGGATAAGGTTAAAATAGTAACCTAAACATTTCTAAAACCTATTAGTTGAAAGGATTTCGACCCATCCCCGCTTTAACTATTAAAAAATCAATTTGGATCTATTATAAACTTAATATGAATTTATTATAAAATAATATTTCTAGTTTTTTCAAAGGTGCCCCTCTCCTCCCTTATAAAAAGGGCACCCCTTCCCTCTTAACTTAACACCATTTTCAGCCTTGAATATCTGCCAAAAACCTGCCCATTTCCCTTATCAACATCCCTGGAAACATTATACAGGTTATGGTCTCCTCAAAATACCAACTATAGTTCCTTAAAAGGTAGATTAAAGGAGGTGCGTCGAGGAAGAGGTAATCTCTTCTACTGACACTTTCAAGTTTCTTTCTTCTTCTACTTCCTCTTATTTAGTTGTCCCATTATAAAGTAATAACATCAGTATTAATTATATACTGATATGTTATTATAAATATTAAACAACCCTATTTCACCTTCTATCCATCCTATGGAAAACGAAGTCACCGCGCGTGCGTACGTACGAAATACCGTCTCCATGCCGTGGTGTAATCTGTTTTCGACCACCACCTTACATGGATGCGTATAATGGTGTAAATAAATAACTATATATGATTTTTGTAAAGTGATATTTATTCTGAAATATTATACATAAACATCAATACAATTCCACGATCAATGAAATGATATCATCGCTTGTGCGTACGTAAGGATTACCGTCTCCACAACGCGGTGAGATTCATTCTCCATGTTAACCATTCATGAATGATTATAAAGTATATATAATAAGTAATCATGAAATATATGAAATAATAATGATACTGGATTAATGTATATATATATATGTATTTCATCTACTTAATTCCATTCAATTCAATAAGGAAACAAAAATAGCATTCATGCGTACGTACGACCTAACATCTCCATGAACGGTGTATTTCATTCCATTTATCGATCTATCATATATATATATATATATGTATATTCTAAATATATATTATATATAAATCGTGTTTTACATTATGGAATTAATTAAATCAGGATATATGTAATAATATCATGAACAACAATTCAAAACACGTACAATAAATAAAATGATTTTACCCAAATCCCACATTTTAAATCAATTTTACAAAAGAACGGGTAATATAAAGTCATAAGTAAACCATATATGATATCATAACAATGAAAATGATTCTGTAATATTTCAATGACATTATTTAAATCATTATACAGGAGGATCAGATATATATAAATCATATCAGATATATGGTAATGGATAACTATTCCAATCTCACTCTTATCCGAGATTGTTTATTCGTAAGTATTTACATGGGTTTTTGTTATCATCCATGTCCCTATTTTCTAAAAATATTTTCATGTATGTTTAATGGCCTTTTCACCCATTTTTGAATTTTACCACATGTTCTGAAAGGAATCTTATTTTTTTTACCACACGAGAAACTTTTTTACTTTTCCGAGAGAAGTATAAGGAGAATGTTATTTTTAAATTATACGGCATTAATGGTTTTTAAGGTTTAATAAAGCCTCATTTTCATTAAGCTTACACTACAACATTGCTTTATTATTTTCAACAAAAACCATTCCTTTTAAAATTTCATGTCATTTTGTGAAAAGAAAATGATTTGGATGAAGAAAGGATATTTTCCTCAAGAATTCATTTAAAGTGTTTTATCAAAACTATTTTCCATCTAAAATGAAATTATTTAATATGATTATGTTTCAATTATAATGTCTTCATTATTTAAATTCTTTGATTCTTCTTATGATTAAATGATATCCATTTTTTATATTGATTATGTTATGATGGAATGATGTTTAATAATCCCATTCTATTACATGGGTTATGCTATGACGAATGATTTATGATTTTGTGGCACACGAAAGAATGATTTCATTATGAGATGGGTAGGACCTATATCTCCCTCCAATGAACTAGGTAAAGATTTATATCTCATGAGATAGACATGGATGGAATGGTAAGTTAATTTGATTCATTAATACAGGACTAGAACGAGGAGTGAACTTGATTCAGAAAGGGACTTTGTCCTCTAAGATGGTCTTTTCAGCAATGTCTTGGCTACTCTGGAAATCATATCATTTGCTTAATGGTTGCCACAATCACATGTTTTATTCCCATGCTATTTTATCCTGATTGATGTTCTATTATGATATATTCCTTACGTACTTTCATGATTTAATTAATTTATCAAGATTTTGATATATAGATTTTGTGTTCATGTTTTTGCATTCAAATGTATATGGTTTGTTTTATTTTCTCCATGCTTACCCTTACTGAGCATTTGAGCTCACCCTTTATATGTTTTCTTTTCCCTAGGATTTAATGAAAGGTTTTAGATAACAAAACAAAAGGGGGAGATCTTTATGGGAGATGTTGATGATCTTTCACCATGATTAGAAGATTATGTTCCGAGTTTCCAAATATACGAAACTATTGGGGTCTTTGAGTGTTGGTTCTTATTATGTATTAATTATTCCGCAAAAGTATTGTAATGTCTATGTACGTCAATCTTTGGGTCTTTACAGTGAATTTGTAACATCCCAGGAAAATGAATAATAAGATATTTTTATATTCATTAATATTTTTAAATTAAATATTTATTTTACTTTAAAGGGTTTTCTATGTTCGATAGCGTACCCGATACGCAACAACAGATTTCTTTGAAATCTTACATTGCACACTAATAATATAATATTATTATTTTACATGGTAGTTATGTCCTAGCCGTTTTATTGGAGGGAATGAATGAAACTAACTACAATATGATTATACATGTTTTTTAAATGTATTTACATTTATCCAATAATAAGTTAGAGGCTTAAAATGTAAATAAATCTAATTTAAGCAAAATTTACATGAAAAGGCTGATTTATAACCTTTTAATGGAGAAACCTTTTTAAATATAGTTTTGTTCATTTTAATACAATATAATTGACCAAATAAAATCCTTCTTTATAATGGGGACATCAAAATTTTACTTTGGGTAATTTTTTGGTAATTTTCTGGTAAATTTTATTTTTAAAGAATATTGAAAAATATTGTATTTTAATTCAAAAGTGCCTTTTAATCTAATATACATATATAGTTAGATTATATTTTTAATTTGTTTTACGATTTTATTAGAATATATTTTTTCAATTTAATCCAATGTTAGTCATTGTAAATAATTTCACTTTGAAATTGGACATAAACAAGTGTCAATCTTTTGATACTTATTCTTTCTTAAAATCGCGCTATATGTTTTAAAATGGGAATTAATTATAAAATTAGTTAATTCCACCTCTTTGTTTTGAATTATTCAAAATAGACATCAATTTTGATTTTGGATTATCAAATAATGCTTAGGCTTAATTTTTGTTATTTTTCTGAAAAACTTCAATTTTTGGTGAATAGTGAAACCACTTAGTGGCAGTTAAAAAACTGACTTTTTCATTTACTAAAAATTTTATCACTTCTGTGAACTGAATTTTGAAAATCCGACATACATGTATGTTATCAGGGATTAATATGTGGTTCAATAAAATGAGAATAATTTTTGGTGAATAGTAACTTTTTACTTTTATTTACCACGGTTAAAGGTAAATAAGGTAATTCAAGGTAAAATGAATATTAAAATAATTCAAAATTACCTTAAAACTTGTCCAATCCTTATTGGATTATTCATTTACGAGCATGGGCATATTGGAGTCTATTTTGGTACCCCATTGAGCCACTTGGGAATGATAATGACAATTTGGATTATTTAATTTAATGTAAAGTCAAAATTGAAATTAACAAAAAGCTTTTAGTAACTAATTTTTATATGGTGTTATATAAGTAATATTTTAGACTATAAATATTCATTCGAAAGCTAAAAATATTTCCTATATGATAGAATTTTTTCTATAATTTTTAGACATCAAATAAATTAAAATATTTATGACACAGTAATGATCCAGTGATTACCTCATTAGTAAATGATTTAAATAAATAAGATTATAATGATTAAAATATTATTCAAAACACGTCCAATTCAGAATGGATGAATTTATTTCGTTTATTAGTCATCTTATCTTCGATCATAATGATTTTTGGACCTTTTCAAACCAAATATATGTTAATAATAAAATAATGTTTTCACACTTTCCTAAAGAGCCCCTCCTCTCCCTTATAAACAGAGAAAACTTCTAACCAATTACTCACACCTGTCAAGCCATTTGGAACATCCAAACTCTTCCTAATTAAGCTCCATACATCCCTCTCCTTCTCCTAGAAGTCTCTCCTTAGGTAGAAGGCACTTCAAGAAACCTTTTGGTTTAAAACAATGGGAGTTAACCAAATTAAAGGTAACAGTTTCTCTTAAATTGTTTTATTTTTTTTACTTCTCCAACCCCTAAAATTTTTTATTACTTTCTTTTGTAACAACAATAGTATCCTCAATATACTAGGATGTCGTTATGAGAATTATTCGAACTATACATACGCACACCTACATCTAATTGATGAAGAACATAATGGTTATGTAGATGGAAAACTAACGCCTTACGAAACGCTGATTGTGCAATTACATCTTACCACCTCTAATGGTCGCCATTATTATGGAACTATATTTATATATGATGTATATTATGTTTATTTTTTCTTTATGCTTCTTTATTTTCCATTTATATCATTCCTTTATGGTTTTTATAGTGGATAATACGATAATCTCATTTGAGGAAGTGCGGACTACCGCCCCTCAAAGTGATGTGACTCATTAATTCCTTATTTGGGATGTATATAGGATAGAGTTAATGATATTATATATGATATTATATTTTAATTATAATATAACTATGTATCATTATTTTTTTATTCCATTAAAATAAGAAAAAAGAAATGAAAGTACCGTTCATGCGTATGTACGGCTTACCGTCTCCATGAACGGTGCATTTCATTTCTTTCCTACAAATGTTAATTAATATTATAATTACATGTATATACTGGATATATATGATATATATGATATATAAATAATCAATGTCATTCTGGGCATAATAAACTATTAACCAAATTGGCAGCTTGTAAATATAAGGTGTTCATTTTTGACTCATGTATCAAATATCAAAAAAATGGACGTTATTAACTTAAATGATTACATAATGTTTATAACATTGTAATAAGTGATATAAAATTAATAATTAATGTGAAAAGGTTCTTAAGAAATCATAAATTATCTTTAGTTTTTTATTCAGAAGATTAAAGAACGACCGAGTCAAGTCGGACACGACGTAAGAGACTTCGTCTCAATCTCCTTTCATTGAGGAATATTTTGTTTTAATACACGACATTCTTTTATACGCTGTATAAACACCATTGAATTTTCAAAGGGAATATTTTTCTACTAATAATTTTACTAAATGACAAAAGGTATGTTTCTTTTTAACATACGTTTTGACAACGACCATTCTGCCACCGTGAGTATTATTTGATCTTCAGCTTCCTCAATAAGTCGTAATGTTTTTAAATGAAAATAAATACCTTATACTATTTTATGTATATTTGGTATTGAAAATGGGTATGAAAATGGATTTTTTATGTCAATATAATTAAGTGATATATTGTGGTTGAAATGTGGAAATGTTTCCTTTCCTTTATATTTTTTGTATGTGAAATGATTTTATATTGGTACTTGGACATTTGAGGGGTGGTTACGTGATAAACCAAATTAAGGGTGGTGCCCTCAATACCAGGATGGGTGGTTAAGTTGTAACCTCCAATTCATTGGGTATGGAATTTGGACATATGGCTATTCCATTTAGTGATATGTGTGGAACTCGATCGAATGGTTATTCCATTTAAGTACGTTTATGTCCCAAGTTGACATTATATGTTCTGTGTTCATTATATTGGTTTTATGGTAATATTTTTTTACAAAAGGGTAAGTAATTATCTTTTATTCAGAGAATAGTATTTACTACTTCATAAAGGTGAAAAGTATTACTTATGTTAAAGTATTCATGGTTTAATTTTTGTTTTGAAAAACTAACAGTTTTCCTTCTTTGTGTATCCCTTACTAAGCTTTTTATGCTCATCCCAAGTTTTTGGAATGTTGTTTCATATGAAATAATGTGGAATATGTTCAAGGATGGGATCAAGGAATAGTCATGTAGTCTTAAACATGGAACTAGACATGAATCTTTTTTTCAAGAGTTCATGTTTTGTAAAAAAAAAATGGAAACTATGTAGAAGTGTCTACTTTGTAATATTTTGAGATGTAATAGTTATGGACTAACTCTTTAAAACTCTAAACCTGAAAATATCTTCAATGTGAATTATTCATTTAATTCAATATTAAGTATGGTTTATGGCCGGGTCCTTATAGTTGGTATTAGAGGTCATATTTGTTAACATTATGAGTTATGTTATTGTTAAATTAATATCCATATAGTAATTTATGATAATGTTGAAATCATATAGCATTTACAGATTACCATGTTTCTTCGTACAATATATGTTTATGTTAAGAATGATTTTTCATATAGGAAACAGAGCATCTTTTCTGGGAAGGCATACGTAGGAGAATCACCTTCCGAATCAGCCACCAGAGATGGTCAGAATCAGAATTGAGCTGTTTACTATATTGATGGCTCAGTTGAATCTGGTGATAAATGGTGGTTTTGTATATTGATGGTATATGGGTTTATTCTTAATGTAAATAAGATCATGAAAGTCATTTAAGGGTTGTCTTGAAAACATTAAAAGATAATAATCTTTATGGGAAATTAATCAAGTGTGAGTTTTGGTTACAACAAATTTCTTTCCATGGTCACATTGTTTCATAAAATGGCACAATTGTTGATCCATCTAAAACAGAGGTTGTTTCACAATGTCCAAGACCCAAAAATATAACCGAGATTCGCAGTTTTCTTGGTTTGGAAGGTTATTTCTGGAGGATTGTTGAAAATTTTTCACGGTTATCTAGTCCAATGATTAAGTTAACTCGAAAAGGTGTTATGTTCATCTAGACAAAAGAATGTGATGATTATTTTTAGGAATTGAAACGGAGATTTTTGAATGCTACAGTTTTGGCACTGCCTCCCAGAAATGGTGAGTTTGTTATCTATAGTGATGCTTCGATTAAAGGAATGGGTTGTGTCTTAATGGATAATGATCAGGTAATTGCTTATGCTTCACGTCAGTTGAAACCACATGACTCAAATTTCCCTACACATGATTTGGATTTAGCTGCTGTTTGTTTTACTTTAAAAATTTTGTGTCATCATTTGTATGGAGTGAAGTGTGAAATATATACTGACCGCAAAAGTTTGAAGTATATATTTACTCAGAAATAATTTAACATGAGACAGAGGAGATGGTTGGAATTAATTAATAATTATGGTTGCACAATCCATTATCATCCGGGAAAAACAAATAAAGTGGCCGATGCTTTGAGTCGAAAGAGTAGTGTCTCATTATCCATGCTACGCTTGGAACAAGATCCTTTGGTGTTTGATTTGATGAAATTTGACATACAAGTTGTTGGTGAAGGAAATTATTCTGTTCTGTTTTAGGTGTTAGTGAGATCATCTCTATCAGATATAATAAAGAAATCACAGAAGGAAGATAGTGAGTTTCAGAAAAAGGTAGAGTTTCTTCAGAAGGGTAAGTTGCCTAAATTTAACATTGACAATGATTGTGTTTTGAGTTTTGGAAAGAGATTATGTGTGCCTTGTGATTCACATTTGAAGAATGAGTTATTATGTAAATCTCATAGTTCTCCGTTTTCAGTTAATCATGGTAGTACTAAGATGTACAGAGATCTTCAGGAGTATTACTGGTGGGATGGAATGAAAAGAGCTATTTCTGATTTTATTGTGAAGTGTTTGACTTGTCAGCTGGTTGAAGCAGAGCGACAGTTACCGAAAATAATGCTTCAGCCTCTACCAGTGCCAAAGTGGAAATGGGAAAATATTTCCATTCACTTCGTTCTGGGATTACCAAAGACATCTCGATGTAATAATGCAGTCTATGTTATAGTTGATCGATTGACTAAATCTGCTCATTTCCTTCCTATTAGAGATAATTTGTCTCTAGATCAAATTGATCGGTTGTATGTTAAATATATATTAAGGTTTCATGGTGTTCCCATCTCCATTTTATCTGATCATGACCCCATATTCACTTCTAGCTTTTGCAAAGGCCTGCAGAAGTCATTGGGTACTGAATTAAATTTTAGTACATATTTTCATCTTCAATTAGATGGGCAATCAGAATGAACAATTAAGTCCTTGGAAGATATGCTACGGGCTTATTTGCTGGATTATCAAGATGTTGGGACCAACACCTTTCTTTGGTTGAATTATCTTATAATAACAGTTTTAATTCTAGTATAAAGATGGCTTCATTTGAGGAATTATATGGAATGTGTTGTCGAACTCCATCTTTTTGGGATGAAGTAGGTGAAAGGAAGCTGATGGAACCAGAATTTGTAGAAGAGATGGTAGAGAAAATTCAGTTGATTCAGAAGCACATGAGAACAGCTCAAAGTAGATAGAATAGTTATGCAGATAACCGGAGAAAGGATCTTTCTTTTAAGGTAGGTGATCATGTCTTTCGCAATGTTTCTCCATGGAAAGGTGTGATGTGTTTTTGGTAATAAGGTAATGTTGAGTCTGATGTTCATTGGACCTTATGAGATTCTGGAGAAAGTTGGATTAGTTGCGTATAGAGTGGCTTTACCTCCAAGTTTATCCCAGGTATACAATGTTTTTCATGTTTCGATGTTGAGAAAGTATATTCCAGATCCATCTCATGTTTTCAGCCCAGAGGTAGTTCAGTTGGAAGAGAATATCTCTTATGAAGAACAACCAGTCCAGATTCATGATTGTAGAGAGAAGGTGTTGCGAAATAAGGTAATTCACCAAGTAAAGGTTTTGTGGAAAAACCATATGGTTGAAGAGGCAACGTGGGAATCTGAAAATGCTATGAGGGATAAATACCCCCACTTATTTTGATACGTGAATAAAAATTGCGAGGACGCAATTTCCAAAAGGGGGGAAGGATGTAACATCCCAGGTAAATAATGAATAATATATTTTTATATTCATTAATATTTTTGAATTAAATATTAATTTTACTTTAAAGGGGTTTCTTTGTTCGATTTCGTACCAGATACACAACAATATGTTTCTTTGAAATCTTACGTTCCACACTAATAATATAATAATATTATTTTAAATGGTAGTTAACTCCAAGCCATTTTATTGGAGGGAATGAACCAAACTAACTACAATATGATTATACTTGTTTGTTAAATGTAGTTACATTTATCCAATAAAAATTTAGAGACTTAAAATGTGAATAAATCTAATTTAAGCATAATTTACATTAAAAGGCCGATTTATCACCTTTTAATGGAGAACCCTTTTTAAATATAGTTTGGTCATTTTAATGAATTATAATTGACCAAATAAAATCCTTATTTATAATGGGGACATCAAAATTTTACATTGGGTAATTTTATGAGATTTTTATGATAAAGTTTATTTTTTAATGAATAGTGAAAAATATTGTATTTTAATTATAAAGTGACTTTTAATCTAATTTACTTATATGGTTATATTATATTTTTAATTGGTTTTAATGTGTATTTAGAATATATTTTTACAATTTAATCCAATTTTAGTTATTGGAATTAATTTTACTTTGAAATTGGACATAAACAAGTATCAATCTATTGATACTTATTGTTTCCTAAAAACATGCTATTTGTTTTAAAAACGAGAATTAGTTTTAAAATTAATTAATCCCACTTATATTTTATGAATTTTAAAAAATAGACATCAATTTTGATTTCAGAATATCAAATAATTCTTAGGCTGAATTTTGGATATTTTTCTGAAAAACATCAATTTTTGATGAATAGTGAAACCACTTAGTGGTAGTTAAAAAACTGACTTTTTCATATAAATGAAATTTTACCACTTCTGTGAATTGAATTTATAAAATATGACATACATGGTTGTTATCAAGGAGTAAAATGTGGTTCAATAAGATGAAAATTGTTTTTTTTTGAATAGTAACTTTTTTACTTTTATTTACCACAGTTAAAGGTAAATAAGGTAATTCAAGGTAAAAAGATTATTATTATAATTCCAAATTACCTTAAAACATGTCCAAACCTTATTGGTTTATTCATTTATGACCATGGGCATATTTGGGTAGATTGTGAGACCCCATTGAGCCACTTGGGAGTGATAATGACAATTTGGATTAATTAATTTAATGTAATGACAAAATTGACATTAACAAAAATGTTTTAGTAATAAATTTTTATATGGTGTTATATAAGTCATATTTTAGACTATAAATATTCATTGGAAAGATAAAAATATTTCCTATATGATAGTATTTTTTTTATAATTTTTCGACATCGATACAATTAAATTATTTATGACACAATAATGATAGAGTGTTTACATCATTAATAAATGATTTAAATATATAAGATTATAATGACTAAAATATCCTTAATAACATGTCCAATTATGATTGTATGTATTTATTTAGGTTATGAGTCATCTTATATTTGATCATAATGACTTTTGGTCCTTTTGAAACCGAATATATGTTTATAAAAAAATAATGTTTTGACCCTTTCCTAAAGAGCCCCTCCTCTCCCTTATAAAAGGAGACCACTTATAAACAATTCCTCACACCTATCTAGCCATTTGGCTCTTCCAAACTCTTCCCAATTAATCTCTCTACATCACTATACTCTTCCTAGAATCCTTTCCTTAGGCATAAGGCCCTTCAAGAAGTCCATTGGTTTAAACCAAAGGGAGTTACCCAAATTAAAGGTAAACGTTTCAATTAAATTGTTTTCTTTTATTTTACTTCTCCAACCCATAAAATCATTTTATTCCTTTCTTTTGTAACAAAAAATAGTATCCTAAATATACTAGGATGTGGTTATGATAAGTATTCTAACTACACATACACCCACATCCATCTAATAGATGAAGAACATAATGTTTCTGTGGATGGGAAATTAACGCCTCACGAAACGATGATTGTTCAATTACATCTTATCGCCTCTCATGGTGGCCATTATGATGGAACTATATTTATATATGATATTTATTATGTTTATTTTTCTTTATTCTTCTATATTTTCCATTTATATCATTCCATTATGGTTTCCATAGTGGGTAAATACAATAATCTCATTTGAGGAAGTGCGGATTACCGCCCCCTCAAAGTGATGTGACTCGTTAATGCCTTATGTGGTATGTATAAAGGATAGAGTTAATGATATTATATATGATATTATAATTTAATTATAATATACCTATGTATCATTATTTTTTAATTCCATTAAAATAATAAAATAAAAATGAATGTAGCGTTTATGCGTACGTACAGCTTACCGTCTCCATGGACGGTGCATTTCATTTCTTACCTACAAATGTTATGTAATATTATAATTAAATGTATATACTGGATATATATTATATATATTATATCTAAATAATGAATGTCATTATAGATATAATGAACTATTGACCAAATTGACAGCATGTAAATATAAGGTGTTCATTTTTTACTCAAGAACCAAATATCGACAAAATGGACGTTATTAACTTAAATGATTACATAATGTTTATAACATGGTAATAAGTTATATAAATGGAATAATTAACTTGAAAAAGGTTCTTAAGAAAGTAGAAATTAACTTTAGTTTATTATTCAGGAGATTAAAGAACTACCGAGTCAAGTCAGACATGAGGTAATGGACTGCGTCTCAATCTCCTTTCATTGAGGCATATTTTCTTTTAATACACAGCTTTCTTTTATAAGCTGTATAAACACCCTTGAAATTTCAAAGGGAATATTTTTCTACGATGAATTTTACTAAATGAAAAAATTATGTTTATTTTTAACGTACGCGGTGATAACGACCTTTCCGCCACTGCGAGTATTATTTGATCTTTGGATTCCTCAACAAGCCGTAATGTTTTTAAAAGAAAATAAATACCTTATACGCTTTTACATATTTTTGGTATTGAAAATGGTTTTGAAAATGGATTTGTTAGGTCAATATATTTATATGATATATTGTGATTGAAATGTGGAAATTTTTCTTTTCCTTTATATTTTTTTTATGTGAAATGATTTTGTATTGGTACTTAGACGTTTGACTTGTGGTTACGTGATAAACCAAATGACGGGTGGTGTCGTGAATACCTGGATGGGTGGTTACGTTATAACCTCCAATGCATTGGATTTGGAAGTCATCTGTATGGCTATTCCATTTAGTGATATGTGTGGAAGTCAACCATATAGTTATTCTATTTATGTATGTTTATGTCCCAAGTCACCTTTATATGTTATGTGTTCTTTATATGGGTTTTATTGTAATATTTTGGTTACAAAAGGGTAAGTAATTATCTTTTATTCAGCGAAGATTATTTACTACTTCAAAAAGATGAATAGTATTTCTTATGTTAAAGTATTCATGGATTAATTGTTGTTTCGAAAAACTAACAGTTTTCCTTCTTTGTGTATCCCTTACTGATCTTTTTATGCTCATCCCAAGTTTTTGAAATGTTTTTCACATGAAATACTGTGGAATAGTTTCAAGGATGGGATCAAGGAAAAGTCATGATGTCTTAAACATGGATCTAGACATGACTTTATTTTAAGAGTTCATGTTTTGTAAAAAAAACTGAAACTGTGCAGAACAGTCTACATCATAATATTTTGAGATGTAATAGTTATGGAATAACTCTCTAAAACTCTAAACCTGAAAAGATCCTCAATTATAATTATTCATTTAATTAAATATTAGGTAAGGTTTATGGCCGGATCCTTATAGAATGATGGAGTGCAATGTGGTATCTGGAATATTCAGGCAGAAAGGGCATGACTCAACAGTGTCCATATGTCAGTAAACGAGAAGGATCATGGTAGGGAGGGTGCCTGCGCACACCTTCCACCAAAATTGGTGTATTTTTTGGGCGACGTTGAGCTTCCAAATAAGTTTCCATGGTCCATATTCCCGGTCGACAAAGTGGTTTCCAATAGAATGTCCGTAACTGGATATCACTGTGTAGTCCTCCCGATATGTCATTGGTCAATAATAGATGGTCGGGGAAAACATCTGGGACCAAAGGAATGATCAAGATAATTATTTGGTCTCTTTAATTAAACCATTCATGGATATTTTCCACACACCACCCCAATCCTTGGTCTGAAAGGAGGTAGCTGACAATGGCGTCTTTAAGACATATTTGGGCGGGGGATGTAGCCTGCATAACATCTATATCGATCAACCAGGGATCAGTCTAGATGTTGACAGATGATCCATTCCCAATCCTCCATCCCAACCCTTTTACCAGGAGATTTCGGGGCCCCCAAATGCTTCTCCAGAGGAATCTAGGACTGGGGGCCAAGAGAGGAAACATGGAAGTCCTTCTGGGGAAAGTACATAGCTCGGAGTACCCACGCACAGAGAGATGGTGGATGGTTAATAAGGCGCCATACTTTCTTGGCCAACAATGTGTCATTAAATAGATGAAGATTCCAGAATTCCATCCCTCCCTCTGACTTGGGTTTGTAGAGTTTCTCCTAGGCCATCCAGTACGGTCTATTCCTTCCATCATTTTCCCCCACTAGAAGTTGGTAGTACGTGTATGGTTATGATTGATGATGGTCGACCTGAGCTTTATCACAGAAATAAAATAGCTGGGGATAGATTGGATGACAGCTTTAAGGAGGGTTTCTTTGCCTGCATTGGAGATTCTTTTTGTGGCCCTGCCTTAAATGTTTTTCTCAATCCTGTCCAACAGAGATGCAAAGATTTATTTTCTGGACTGGCCAATCACCATGGGTATCCCAAGATAATTATGGCGTTTATCGACCATATGAATGCCTTATTATGCACAAAGATCATCTCTCTTAGAAAGAGGCACCCCTGCGCATTACACTTCAATAGTTGTGAGTGCATAAGCATTACATTTTCCATGGGATTAATCTGTTATTAATGATCATCAAATACTTATAAAATCATTCAATTGTAATAAAAAGACCAATATTAAATGAATATTAATCATTAGTCTAACACCAATTTATTTTATGGTATATCACATTTAAAAAAAATATAATATTTTTATAACTTATGTTTCATGTGACACCCACCTTAAAAAAATGAAATGTTGTTATGTTATTATTGTAAACTAGATATTAATTTTCTGTGGGTAAATATAATAAACCACATTATAAAATATAATATTTTCTATGAATTATTATTTTATTAAATATTTCCATATTATTAATAAATTTATTATAATTAAAGTCATTTTATTCATTAAAAAAAATATTTTCATGAAAAATGGTATTCATTATTTTCAAGAGTAAATATTATAATCTATATCGGTCAATTTTATATAATTTATTATATAAATATAGTATAATTTGGGAAATAACTATATTAAAATCTAAAAATGGTGATTTTTTTAGAATAATGATTTCATATTGTGTATTGAAAAATGTAATTTTTGTAAAACTCTCATTTGTCTAAAGTTTAAAAAATTTCAACATAATTGGATTTGAATACATGATTTTAATATTTAGTATTATAATATATACAATAAAATTATATATATTTTAAAAAAACTTATACACATGATTTCAGAATATGTACATTTGTTAGGAAAAAATGATATTGTTAAGAAAACTATTCTTCAATGAGTTTTGATGTATTATTTATATATAAAATTATGAATATACTATTTTATATTTTTAGAACATTTATGAAATATTTGGATTCAGAAGATCCATATTAATTGGTTAGTTACCATTTATTTGGTGCCAATATGAATAGTATCATTGGTAATTGTTTTTTGTTGTAATGGGTAAATTGGGTAATTTTGGTAATTTTCGTTTAGAATCAAATGAATGTAACCCTTAAATGAAAGAAAAACATTCCAAAATTAAATTCAATAATTATTAATCATCCATAATAATAATATTTTCAATTACTGGACCATTTATGGCCATTTGAATGAGATTATTTTATTGAAAACATATTATTAATTGAAAAATCAAATATGTATCAATCATTACTTTAATTACTATAACATTTTTAATATGGTTTTATCTAGTAAACATAATTTTATATTATTAATCATCTGAAATTTATTTTATATATGCATTTTCATTATGGTAATTTATTTGTAAATTTTAGTGAAGAAACAATTCCCTTAAATAATTAAATAATGAGGATGTAGTAATTACTCAATTAAGAGAATAATAAAATATGTGATAATAAAAATATTATCTAAAATTTAATGTGAAATTAATTTTATTACCCATGAATTTCAATTTGTATATGAAATTTTATTTGAGTATTAAAATTTTAGGTTTAAATATACCTTTTTTTGTTATTCATTAATAATAATTAATGTATAGATACAAAATTGATAATAATGTTAATTTATGAATGTAATATTATATAAAATAGTTGTAAAACAATAATAACATTAAATAATATCATGGGTTTAAAATTTGATCTATAAAATCAACCCTTCATAATATTATGGTTCTTCGGAAATATATCACTCTAGAATAGTTTTAATATATTTAAATCCATTGATAAATTCCAAAACTACCACTCAACTCAATTAAAAAATGGAACTGTTAATTGTGAAAACTGTACCACTTCATAGATTTGGTAAATATATGATTAGTTATTTTTTTATTTATTTTCCAGTATATGAAGAAATAATCCCATCATTACTAAGAGAGTGATACTCATTAGAAAACATATTTTCTCTCAGATTTTTTCATAGCCTAAAAGTGGTTTGTGAGAAGGATTTTGTGATGTGTGATGTAGTTAGCGGAGGAGATTTGGTGAATGTTTGTTTAAAGATAATTTCAGTCTATAAAGTAAGAAGGTGATTGTCTTACGATTCATTATGTGGAAGTAGGATATCCATATAATTGGAATATATACCTTGAAGTGGTACATGGATGTGTTATCAGAAATCGGGATGTAGGTATGGTACACATAGGTTGTTTCCAGAAATGGTATGTGGAGGAGGTACTCGACAGTTAATGCGGAGGTAGTTTTCGGAAGAGGTGATCCATGAATAACACTGGCTACACATTTCTCCAGGATTGCAAGGTGGTTCACAAAGGACTCATGGAACCACCCATTACTATTATAATAGTTTAAAAATACAATTTACAATAACTGAATAGTGCATCGAAATGTGGAGTCAATCTGAGGGTGAAAAAGGAAATTCAATAGATCAACTTCCAAAAGTAGAGGATACGCGCATTCCTGAAAAAGGATGGACCTAAAACTCTTTAAAATGGGACATGATCCCCTCCAAGATAAGTGGGAAAATAAAGTAGAATACGGTGATATTTTCAACCTCTAGTGTGCCCGAGAAAGAGACATTGAGAGTGAGCATTGGGAATATATTGATCAAACCATAAATATTGTAAAGGTAGTGAGCCTGGGAATAGAAGTGATTTATCCCAAACCTTGTAATTTCCACTGGGAATTAGTGGATATTTTACTTCATATAATCTCCACTGTATGCTCGATGGACATAGCCTTGTGATGGTGAACCAAGTTAAATCTATGTGACCTATGCAAGATTTCATTTTTTGTCATATATTTCAAATAGATAAAGTGATAAGTGTCTTCTATTTAACAAAAAATAAATATTTGAAGGGGAAGTAGTTTTAATCATTCATACCCTTATTCAGACCCAATCATAGTATATTTTTTGTTGTGAACCTAACATTAAATTATTCGTATGTAATATAAAAAAAATTCTATTATTTTTAATTTATAAATGATTTTTATTTTGATTCTATTAAAAATGTTGTATTTTTGTGAAATACCAATTATAATTAACGTATTTAATTAAATGATTTAGTGGATTGATAAAATAATTATTTCAAAAAATATTAATATTATTATATACTTTTTATTAAACATATATGATCAAATTATTATTATGATGTCAAATGTAATTTTTAGACGAGTTCAAAAACAGTTATCGTAAAAAAAGATATCATTTGTCAGTAAATGGGAATCATTATTTTAAAAGTTAAAATTCTAATGTTGAGAATTTTTTAAAAAAAAATTAATATATTTTTTTGAATCCGAATGTTGAAATTATTCAATATTGAATTATATATAATTTTTTGAGACAACTAAATTATTATTTAAAAAATTAAATACCATATAAACACACTTTATGTATTCTGACATAATATTGACAAAAATGTCATGTAATAAATACTATAAAAGGTACCAACAACCAAATATTTGTTTCTTTTATAAAATATATTTATTTTATGTTTATTTGATTAATTTTATAAGGCCTTTATTATTCTTCCAAATACATTAATATATTTTAGGGGATTAGAATAATGTGTTTAACTATATGACTGAATTATACATAAGAAGGGTATACTTTTATTAATTTATTATTTTCTGTAATATAAAATAATTAAGTCCAATCCCATTTGGAACAAACAATGGCCCACAAAAATGGTATGTCTTTTGGTTTAGGATATTTAATTATATAGAGTTAATAACCCATTTTTGAGAAATAATAATGAAATACCCATTCATTTCCATTATAAACCCACCCAATATACCAATTTAAATCATTAAATTTATATGAATCACATAATTACTCTTTAATCACCACACTAAGATCCTAAAATGGTTCCCCAAGATCTTAAAAAGCTCCTCTAAATCATTTTGAGTCACACACCAAGTATGGGATCCTCATCTTAATTTATTTATTCATGTCTCTTTATTATCACATGCCTTCTCTTCCAAATTCCATATATTTGGAAATATATATAAATATTCCTATTACATACCTTTTCATGTGAATATTTTTAGATACCCCATTCTCTATCATCGATAGATATAACAAATTTTTTTGGATGTCGTTATGCTGCTGAAATTTCACAATTTATTTTTATGTCAAAACTTATTCCTTGTGAATATGATGATCATTTCCTCTCAAAGTAGGTCACCTTTATTGATATATAATTCAATTACATGGTACTAACATTTATTTTTTAGATACTCCTTTATCATGGAATAAAATATGACAATGAATGGATCTATGTTGTATGGTCTATTTGGAACAGTTACGAATGACAATGAAATGAAAGTGACCGGTGAACTCAAAACTATATTGTGCTCCAATGCATTGGGTATTTATTAGTATCATGAATCATCATGTTGTTTTATAGAGTTAAACTAATTCATTATTGTGAATTTTTCAATTATGATGACTTTGATGTTTCCCTTATCAAAATTTTAAGTTGCACTGTTTTAATTTGTTTCCACATTTCCCTTGTTATGATTATCATTCTATATCAAATATTATTATTAATGTTTATTTTATTACTAATTTATATTATTGATGTATAAAATTTATTACCATATCCCATTATAATTCACTTAATGGGACATATAACTCTCCCCATTATTATGTATGTCCCTAGGTTATCAAGTTCATTATTAAAATCCATGGAATTTTAATGCATGTTAAAAACGTTTTAAAAAATATTGGTCCATCCCCTATACAATATCGTAAGATATGTAAAAAATTCGCATATACACTGTACTTATTGATATTTAAATTTTTATTATTTTAAATTTAATGTATAAATAATTAATTATTGTGAATTAATAAACATTTTATTATAGTCTGTTTTAGAGGAAATGGTTAGTATTTTTATTAGCATTAGAAAAATCTACTGAAAGCCTTTGAGAAAAGTAAAATTATAGGAAAACATCCATAAATTTTTTTATGTATATATTATGATGTTTATTATGAAAATATATCAATTTCATTCTACTACTAGTGAATGTGGTTCTGGAATAGATGTATCTGGATAGGAACTATGACATGGTGTGATGGGACTAACACAACACATCATTTTACAAGACAATGGGCCTTACTGCGCACCTAGTTCAACACTCCTTAAGGATTTTTTTTCAAATTTCATTAACTCTTTATGAAACATTATTCTGTTAACATATATTTCATATAATAATTCATGTATGGATGAAGATCATGGATAACATAGATTGCATCCTAAAAAACTCATAATTTATGTTAATAATATACGTTATATATTATACATTTAATGTATTTACATTCTAATTTATGTTTTTAATAGTTTAAAAATAATCAGTCCTAATTTCCCATTTTTAATTGAAAATGTCCAAAAATAAAAGGAATTGGGTAAACAATCAATGTGAAGGGACATGGGATGAACTCCCCAATGAAATTCCTAACCTGATTGGAGTGGGAATCATAACCTCCAATATGATAAACTAACAGTTGACTTAATTTATAAATTAATTTCATGATTTATAACAGTTTTCAAATAAAACTAATATAGATAAAGCTACAATTGATTCCTTTATGCAACAGATGCTTTTAACATTCAATGAATCATCTGATCCTTTAATCATTGAATAATAAATCAACTCTAATGAGATGATATTTTGTATCTTTTACAGTTCAAAACAGTATATTGTTATTCTGGATGTTTATCATATGAAGGGATAACAAGATCAGTGGTGGTGAATTATAAACAATACAAATCATGATGAAGTGATTGAACTGATGGGGTGGATGTTATTCCAGAAAAAGTTTTGATATGTATTTTTCTCGAACTCTCCATCTAAAAATAGTAATGTATTTTCATTCTCTAGGAAAAATAATACCTCAAATCTATCAAGGCATACAAGTAAAACACCACAAGTCATGCACGATATGCATCCAACTTTTTTTTACCAAGAATGAATGGTTGAACAATTTTTAAGTGGGAATAAAATAGTCTGAATAAATCCATGGTGATCTATAAAATTAATATCTATGAGGAAATTTTTCTAATGTCACCTCAATGATGAAATATTGTATAGAGAAACTCTAGGGTATCATCAGGATAAGAAGTGGTATTTTGTGTTTAATTCTGGTTGTATAAGGAAAAAATACAACGTTGAAATGATATTTCAACATCCCATATTTCAATGGTGAGGAAAAATGAATCGAATAATTTCCTAGGTTTAATGTAGAAATGATTTAGTTTTTTCCCGAAAAGGAAACTACGTTGCTATTTAGGATTGGAGAAACCCACTAAGGTGATGGAGTAATTGAATTCTCCAGTCAACCATCAATATATTTTTAATTGCAATAATACTTTGGAACCATGGAAAATCTAAAACCAATGATCATTGAAAAGGGTTTTCAGATACAACCAATAATCTCCAAGGCATTAAGAGAATGAATTTTACATCACAACCATTGAGGTGGATCCCAACAATGATTTGTTGAAATATATTCATATTATTCATTTATGTATATATAATATTATATTCAATTCATGTTCTTTGCATTCCATTATATCTTTAATGTTTCTTAATACTATTCAAAAAGGACAATATATAATAGAAGAGGAGTTATTAGGGAATGAAAAAAGGGGGATGTTTTTCTATCCTGAATCTATAATGCCTCCCATTTAAAATTTCTTGGTTGAAAATTCCATTAAAGATTATCATACACCCTTTTCTGTAATTTGACAAAATTATAGTCAGGGATTATATTTCCTTTTATATAGGAAACATAAAATATTTTCATAAGGACCTAACTTTATGTATCGCATGTCGACCCATAATTATATGAAAGTGAAAGTTGGAGTTTGAATCTTATCTATAAACAATATCTCAAGAATGTGTATTATTTACTAATGAGAAATAATATTTTTCTCAAATGATTTATTCTTAGGATATGATCATATTTGAAGACATTCGATTTGTGAGGGAATACACAGATGTGTATTCAGAAAACTTTTCTATTCTTCATCCATGTTTGGAGGTTTAATTTTAAATTCAGCATATGAATTTGGTGTTACAATTGTCCAAGAAACATTATAGATTGTTCGTTTAGGAACATGAGGATTTGATGAACCAAATTTATAAGAATCTATATTAATGGTTCATACACCGAAGTATATCACCATGGGGTGCATCAGTCCTCTTTATCAAGAATAATAAAGGGTCAATGTTCCATTGTATTTATTTTTATGAGCCCAAAATGGTCATGATAAATAAATTATGTCATCTACCGTGGATTTATAACTTGTTTCGTTTGCTACATAGAGTATAATAATTAACCATGTTGGATGATTGTTCTAGATATAATAAATGAATTGTGAAGAAAGGAAATATCTCCAAGAATTCATTTTGATTATGGTACAAGCAGTATGAGTTCATAATAATGCCATTCATACTCACCTATTTTCCATAAATCATCATGGAATAGATAAATAATGTGAATATACATTACCATGATGTTTTTTTCGATGCATTTATAGATTATATTTTGATATACTAAAATTGAAATGAGGAACATGTGGTTCATCTATGTACCAAACTAAAGTGTTTGTGAAAAGCATAATAATTTTCAAAGTATAATATATGTGAGTTTTGGTTGATGAATTTTGTATTACTAGGGCATAAAATTATATGCAATGGGATATCAATGTACCATTAGTGTAACTACTTGACCTCAGTTACTCAGAATCAGTGCATTATTACATTAAATTGGCGTGAAATAATGAATCATGCCCAGAAAGATAGATCAGTTTAATAGCCTTGGAAGTACTAGATAAATACATAAGTTTTACATTACATCATGAAATACAAAAACAAAATTGTGTCCCCTTTGAAAAATCTTATATACAATAGCCTATTCTTGTAGATTAATCATAATATAATTCTTTTCATTTTGTAAAAAATAAAACAAAAAAAGTGGGTGAGATCACATGCTCGGTAAGGATAACAATATAATGGAAACTATGATAAATAATAACAATAATTTAAGGCAATGTATAAGAATACAAAACAAGCCTTTTAAACATAAACATAGATATAATATGGAAAAGATAAATCAAATAATTTCATTTACTTATTCAAATTGACATTCTACTAATCGAATTATCACATGTATTATCAATAACGAATTTAATAATGACGGAATGCATAATTCTAGACTTCATAACCACATTGTTAAGGCCTTGTTCCAAGACTACAAATAAGATTTTGTCAAGGCCATTTTCCGAGACACTAGTTGTTCCCATGTGACCTACCGATGCATCGAGGTGCTTAGTGGGCTCCACCCGTCATATACTAAGTCCAATGCATTCCTCATATTAAAGGGTGATACATAATGTAAACCTTTTTATTAAAATTATCATAAAAAATGTTAATATATTAACTATAAAACCTGAATGGTATAAAAATACCACATTAACAGTAAACAATAATTCATTAAATAAAATATAGAAAATTGTATTATAATAAATTAACCTCAATCATGAATATTGATTTATATTGACATAGATGAATATAATCTCCCTTTTTCTTGAAACAATTTAAAAGTATCATTATTTATCAAGAAGCTGTTTAAAATTGATTTTGGAATTAAAGTTTCACATACCACATAGAAACATTTAAAAGGAATTTTAATTTTAAAACATTAATTTTCATGTAAATAAATCATTAAAACCATTTTTAAAACATGGGCATTAAAAGTAAAGACTTATATGAATAAATTTTCATAACTTTTAAAATTATATTTTAGTAAGAGTTCCTAACCAAATGAGATACGCCTGGGTCAAAATAATTGAGGTAATAAAAACATAATAATCCCAAGAGAATAAATTGATTCAGGATATAATATATAAAAGTACTTTATATACACCCAAAAACTGAATTGGTGCATAACAATGAAGAAGTCTCAAAGGAATGTATGTTGATATGAAATACCTTATAAAGACCACATCCTTAGGTTGAGGATAAATAAATGACATAATTATGTGTGAAAATTATAAATATAGAAATTATGATTGGATATTCATTATAAAACAATCAGAGCACATTCACACGTATTCTTGCAACAACAACACCAGTGACTTGGATGTTCAACTCTATGAATGAAATTTGAGTTAAGATTACTCTTATCAAGTTCATATCTATGATGTGAGAATTCATCTATGGAGTGATTATGTGTATCAAAAGAATATCCACAAAAGGGGAGTAGAAATTAATACATAAATAAATAATTAGATATTTCACACTTAATCCTAGAGTAATATAATCAATGATGTTTGTGTGAAACTGAATGAGTGGTAATCAAAATTACAAATTCCCTTAATGATTTGGTGAATTATGAAGTATACACCCCATGAAATAAGGATCATAAAATGAAGATGTAAATACCCATAAATTAAATTATATTACATAGGGAATTCAATCATTTGTAGTACATACACTACACAGAAGGAAATAGTGACAACAAAGCATGAATCTCAATGAAATAAGAAGTGAGATGGGAACCCCTTACCATGATGTAATCAATCGATTCATTTGACCAAAAGTTAATAAACACCAAATTAATCACAAAACACCATGAATATAAAGTGATTCATGATAATATATATCAATTGGCAGTATAAAAATATGCCACAAGCAATAAATAAGTGGAGGACAATGCGAATCTCAAGGAATTAAACGTGACATATGAAACACCATACCTTATACTTTTCCTTAGTATATGGTTGGTTAACCACATGTATAATGGTTAAATCATTTTTATTAAATTATTCATGAACCAAACACAAAAATATTATATCATATATGATCTTTAAATATTGCATTGTTAATAATATATCTGTAGTATAATCGTTTTAGGTGTCAACTTATTCGTTTTTCATTTATATGAATGGTTACATATGACATGTTTTTTATGGATATGCTATATTTTATTCATATACATAACTATATTATGTTCATAAACAGTATTTTTAATCATAAAATAAAAATATTTCTTGAATGATGACGATGGGGAATGAATCTCTTCATGTCTGTGGAGACGCTAATATGTACAGATGCATGAGCGAAGATATCAATATATTGATGTTGAAATCATGTATAATTGGATGTTATATCATATATACAGAATCATTATAATGTTATATTTATTATTTATATTAGTTATACTCATTAATATACCCATCCAAATATTAAAGTGTATGAATAAAAAACTACACCACGATGTGGAGACGGTAATTTGTACGTACACACATTTGGTGACTTTGTTATATATAGGATTTAAAGAATAATGAATATGGTTATACCATATTTATAATAACATAAAATTAGGTATATGGTACTGGAGTTATTATTTTTGTTTGGAACCAAAAAATAAAGTGATTGTGGAAGAAGAAAATACTTCAAAGAGGGTGGTGAAATTATTACCTATGCCTCGCGAGTTTCCTTTTGAGTTGATCAAAAGGGCTCTATAGGTTGGCTTTCTAATCAATGAAAGGAAACTAGGTTGAGTTTATGGATGTTGGTAGAGTGTTTGGGTATGGATTGACTGAGCCAAATCGCTTTGGAAGTGTGAAATTATGAGAAGGGGATGTACACTTTTACAGGAGAAGAGAGGATCACTTTCGAAAAACCTTGAAATATTATTTTTTAATAAAATCATTCTCAATTTATAATGGCTCAAAAATTATTTATTTAGAATATATGAAGGGTTTTGATAGAACAACTCTCAACCAATAGGTTTTAGATAAATTTAGATTACCATTTTAACCTCATATTTTATATTTAACTCTTAGTTAAATAGTTTATCTTTTACTGTTTCGTCTTGTATTCTTACACTAAATGGCTAATAAACATGCTATAGACATCCAAGGGAACTTCATGTGGTTCATTAATGACATATATAATATTATTTAAGCCGTTTGGAGGAAACTTATATTTTTAGGAATATTATATCAACCAAAACTATAGTATTCTTTTTTAAACTCATTTATGTCAATTTTTACATTGTTTTGTATTTGGTTTTTATGAAAATCATAACAACATTATTACATAGAACGAAAAATTATTTAAACAACAATAAAATGTCATATTAACCTTGGAAATTAGTTTAATTCATAAAAATCCTCAAACTAAATTTATTTGGATATTAATAATATGAAATATTTTAACCATTCATTAAAAAGGTAATTAATACATCATCATTGTGTCGTAAATAAATTTAATTATTTAATGTTTGAAATTTATAAATAAAGTACCATTTTGTAGTAAATATTTTTAGATTTCAAGTTAATATTTATTTTCGAATTTATCTTATGTATAACCCCATAATAAAAATGGATTAGTTATAAAAAATTGAATTTAACTCTTTTAACTTTTATTTAAATAAAATAATAATAAATGTCTTAATCTAATCCATGTTGACCAAATAGGATCATATTTATTTCTATGGTTTGTTCTGATCTTATTAAACTTATGTAATAGAATTAGGACATGTGTTAGGGTAATTATAATATCATTTTGAACCTTAATTACCCTATTTACTTTTAACCATGGTAAATAAAAGTCAAAAAGTTATTATTTACCCAAATTATTTTCATTTTATTAAACCACATTTTACAATCTGATGTTGATCGTGTCCCTTTGATTTTTGAAAATCAACTCACAGAATAGGTAAATTAATCTTTTTTGCAAAATTTCAAATGCTACTAAAAGGTGGCTAAAAGATGGTAAAAAATTCGATAAAATTTTATTCATCTATTTTTATTATAAAATGTCTCCAATGAATTAAATTGAACTTATATAGGTATTATATATTTATTTTGACTAAAAATAAATATAAATAAGATAAATAATTATTTAAATAAATTGTCAGTTTTAAACTATAACGCAATGTTATTCAATATTCTTAAAAAAATAATTTTTTTCAGAAAAATACCAAAAATTCACCCTAAGTTAATATTTTTATACAAAATTAAAAAATGAATTCTATTTTACCAAATCCAAAGAATAAAAGTTTCATTAATTAATTTAAAATTAATTGTTGTTTTTGAAACTGAAAAGTGGGTTTTTAAAAAGTAAAAACTATCAAATGATTGACTTCTGTTTTTGTCAAATTTAAATTTGAAATTAATTATATTTAAATAAAATATATTAAATGTTTATAATATAATATAATTATACTTACATACATTTAAAATTCTTTATTTACCCATAGAAATTATTTTTATTAGAAAAAATTCAATTAAAATTTAGTATTTTGCAGTATTCATCAAAATATGAAAGATATTAGAAAAGTACAAAAGTTTTATTCAAAATAAATTTTTATGTCCCAATTATAATTAATAATTTAATTTCATTAAATTTAACATATAAAAGTGTCAAATACTTGTTTTAAAAAGATTTTTCCATTAAAAGTTGGTAAAATTTAAATTTTTAAAAATAATTCTTTTACATGAAAAAATTGTATTTGTTCTTATATTATTTCGAAGAAACACATAATATAGATTCTAAAATTATATGGAGTATAAAAAAATAAAAAATCAGTTAATACTATTCATAACCACTTTTGAACGATTAGTTTGGTAAGTCGTGGTGTGCTCAAACTCAGTGTTGTGTGTAGCAGAAACTATTGAATTACTTTAAAAAAATTAACTTACTATAAAATATGGGGGTGTTACATTCTTCTCCCCTTTTGGAAACTACATCCTCAAAATTTTATAGTAGGGCTTGGGATCATCATTGAAAGTCCCAAATCAGAAAAAGATTCTATAAAACAATCACATTAAAAGAATGAAATAAAAATACAAAGGTCACCCGAGATAACCCATACTAGGATTTAATGTAGGAAAACATGGAAATGGAAGATAAACTAAGTGTCATGTTATGAAGGATTGTGATAGAAAACATGATTAAGAGATAGGTAACAACAAAAAAAACCAGAAACATATGATGGGATAAACGATCATTCGTTTCCAAGTAGGAAATGTAAATGAACAACATTTTTTTTATTTTATGATCCATTTCATAATGTTGAGGAATTTATTTATGATATTGACTAAGAACATAATGAGATATACTTAATTTTTATGTAGAGTTTCATCCATTAATAAATTTCTTCCACTAACTCATATTTTTTTCAAACGATGAGTATTCAAGATGACTTGGTCATCCCTGAAGCACTAAAGTCAACATCTAGATAATCACATGATCCACAAAGGATAAACTATATATTTACTTTGACTTTAGTGATTAACCCAAACCAAATTTGTTAGTACATGACCAGATGAGGCCCAAAAAGGATAATATATTATAGATAGACATACTAATCATAATTTCTTAAATTAATGTAATAATAACCAATGTTTAATAACTAGCATTTATTAAAATATTATCCTTAAAATTCTTCAATATAATCCAATCAAATATTGAAACCCAAACATTGAAAAATTTTATTACATAGTCTTTCTGGTTAAATTTTATCTCCAAGTGATGTCGACTACTCTTAAAGTCACATACATAAATTAATTAACCTTATCACATATTATCTATGATAGGTTAATAATTTCTATAAATATCCCTAATAGATATAAATCCACAATAAAAACATATATAAAAATATACCATTACTCCTCAAATAAAATCTCATAGTTTTATATTTTATTTAGGCATAAAATTGTTCCCAACAATGTAAACATCTTCCAAAATTACATTTATCACTTAATCACCAAATAATTTTATTATACTATGGATATCCAATTGATAAGACATAATATCCCAAATCAACATATTATTGATCAATAAAATAATTTAACTTAAAATAATTAGTCACACTAACCAGGGACATCGCATAGTCTAGTGGTAGGCGATAAATCGCAATCGCTCTCTAGTTGTGGGTTCGATTCCCATAGCTTTGTCTGACGCGAAGGGTTATCCCAAGGTATGTGTGTTATCCTTTTTCAGAAAAAATATATTATAACATTCCCAAAATTAGACAAATTCTTCAAAATAAGCATATATATTTTCACCAAAAATGTTATCTCATAACACACATTTTCATCCCAAAAAATAATAACATGTAATTTCCTAAAATTCAAGGATAAAATAAACATAAATAGTTATTTATAATTACAATAGAAGGGTTGATGATTTTTCCTAAAATAGAATTTTCAAATAACAAACAGGAGGGTTACACAAACAAGGGAAAAATATTCCAAAGTAATCCCATCAACAAAGAGGAATAATACTTTTAAACATTTCACCATCAATTTATTTCCACATAGGTTCTTTCATGACCAAGAGGTTATCCAAAAGAATAGGGAATTCACTCAGGTGATTCCTTGGTCCTCTACATTTACGAAAAATTATTGTAAATTGATTCTTTGGATCATTTTTATTTTCTTCTATAGTACTCTTCATTTTTCCTCGACAATTATTTAAATTATGACCATCATTTAGACACATAAAGTATTATTTTGTTCCTTTGAGACACTCTCCTAGGTGTCTTCTTCCACATTTCCAGCATGATAGAAATTGAGCTTTCATTTCTCCATGGTCTCCACTTCTGGAGATGTTATCATTCTCCGCTTTTGTCTACATTGCTGAGTCTGGGAGTTGTTTAATATATATGTAATTGATAATATTTTTGGAAAACTAATTTGGCATGAACATGAAATCTTTTACACATATCAACAATCCATTTCGTGGCTCGTTTCCACCAATGTTCCCACATTGTACATAATGTTCAATGTTACTATTACTTCTTTGAATTCCATCAATTGACTAACAAAAGAAATCCAAATGTGAGTCATAAAATCATTTAGATAATATCATAACACCTTATTTTTAATCTAAACAACCTTAGGATTAACCAAGTGTAAGTATTCTCATCTTATATTGAAATCATTCAAAACATTTTTTAATGAAAATTTGAATATTCTTAAGCATATCCCCTGGGATTTTCATAACCAAAATTGAAGCAAGGTTCATGGTTGTGCACCAAGATATCCCGAGTGAAGTCCAAAACTCCTTATTAGAGTTTTCACCCCATGGTACATTTGTGTTATTGCTGCCTAAACCTGGTCTTATCTAGACAAGGATTTATTTCTTGGAATACCCACATAAAATTAACATTACCAAAAAAAATTGATGTTATTAGATAGAAATAATCAGTGTATGTCTTATGGTATTGTTTCATAATCTGTGTTTTTTTCTAAATCTAGATTATATGGATTGTAATAAACATCCTCTAATACCCACTATAACGCCTTGACCCTAGTTACCCAGAATTGGTGCATTATTACATAAAATTGGCATGATACAAGGAATCATGTCCCAAAATACCTATTAGATTAGTACCCTTGGAAGTACTATAAACATAGATAATTTTTACATTACATCCTGAAATAAAACTACAACAACCTTGGGTCCCCATTGAACATTCTAATATCCCTTAGCCTATTCTTAAAGGTTAATCGTAATATACTTATTTATATCCTATTAATAATAAAACATTATAAAGGGTGAGGTTAGATGCTTAGAAAGGATAAAAATATAGCGGAAACTGTCATAAATAAGAACAAACATTTATGACAATGTATAAGACTAAACAAAATTCTTTTTAATCTTGAACTTCAACATAATGTGGAAATGATAAATCAAATAATTTCATTTACATATTCACATGGTTATTGTACAAGTAGAATAATCACATTTAATATCAATACCAAATTTAGTAATGATGAAATTTATAATGACATACTTTATAACCACGTATTCAAGGCCTTGTGAGAAGACTACAATTATGATTTTTTCAAGGACATGTTCAAAGGCACTAGATTGTCTCATGAGACGTAGCGATGCATTGAGGATCTATAGAGGGCACCACATGTCAGTTTCTAAGTCCAATTTATTCCTCATATTATATAGTGAAACATAATATAAACTTTTTTATTAAAAGTTTCATACAAAATGTCAATAATTATACCATAAACCATGAATGGAATAAAAATAGCACATCCACAGTCATACATAACTCATACAATACAATTTAGAATATTTTATTGTAATAAATTAACCTCAATTGGGAATAATGTTGGATATTGACATTGATGAAAATAATAATCAAAACTACTTGAGATAAATATCCCCCTTTTCTAGAAAAAAATTAAAATTATCACTATTTATCAAGAAGTTGTTTAAAATATAGTTTTGAATCAATGTGTCCCAAACCACTTTGAAACATTTCCAAGGAATTTTAATTTTAAAACGTTAATGTCCACATAATTAAATACTTAAAACCATTTATAAAACATGGACATTAATGACAATGATTTAGTAGAATAAATTTTTAAAATATTTAAAATGATACTTTAGTTACAGTTCATAATCCAATGACAGACAAGTGAATACAAATATTTGAGGTAATAATAACTTGATAATATAATTATAATAATTGGATTCATGATATATTATATCAAAGTATAGTATATACACCAAATAATGTTGAACTGGCTCATAAAAACAAAGAAGTCTCATTAGAATGTAAGTTGAGAAGAAATCCCTAATAAAGACCATATCCTTAGGTCACGTATAAATAAATGGCATAATTATGTGTGAAGAATATAAATACAATAAATATTATTTTAAATTAATTATAAAATAATTAGAGTACATTCACACATATTCCTGTAAAAACAACACCAATGACATGGATGTCTGACTCAATGAATGAAAATTGAGTTATGATTACTCTTATCACGTTCAAATCAATGATTGAAAATGTATCAATGGAGTGATTATGGGTATAAAACGAATAACCACATAAAGGGGAGTGGAAATTACTAAATAAATAAATAATGAGTAATTTCATAGATAATCTTGGAGTAAAATAATCATTGAAGTTTCTATTAAACCCAATGAGTGGAAATTGAAATTCGACATTCCCTTACCGGTGACTTACGAATCATACACCCCACGAAATAAGTATTATACAATGAAGATTTAAATACCCATAAATTGAAGTATATTACATAATGAATAAAATCATGGGAAATACATACACAACACTAAATGAAATAATGACAATATAGCATGAATCTCACGGAAATAAGAAGTTAGATGAAAACTCCTTACCATGTTGTAATCAATAGATTCATATGACCAAAAGTTAATAACAAAAAAATGAATCATAGAATACCATCGATATAAAGATAATCAGGATAATATATATAAAATGTCAGTACACAATATGCCAGATGCAATAAATAAGTTGCAAACAACGGAAATCTCACAGAATTAAAAGTGAGATATGAAACCCATTTCCTTGTATAATTCGTTAGTATATGGTAGAATAACCTCATATATAATGTTGAAATTATTGTTATTAAATTAATCAGGAACAAAATACATAAATATGATATCATATATGATCTTAAAATATTGAATTGTTAATAATATTTTAGTAATATCATCGTTTCGGATGTTAACTGATTTGTTTTCCTTTATATGCTTAGTTACGTAAGCCATGTCGGTTATGGATATGATGTATTTTATGCATATACAGAATTATATTATGTCCATAAAAATTATTCTTTATCATAAAATTAAAATTATTCATGAATGATTACGATGGGAAATGAATATCTTCACGTTCGTGGATACAGTAATCCGTACGTACGCTCCAGTGAAAATATCATCTTATTGATGGTAAAATAGTATGTAATTGGATGGTATATCATATACACTGAATAATTATCATTTTATATTTATTATTTACATCTTATTTACTCATTATTATACAAATAATAATAATAGAGTTTTTGAATAACAAACTACACCACTATGTGGAGACGGTAAGCTGTACGTACGCAGGTATGGTGACTTTGTCATTTATAGGAACGATATAATAAAGAATATGGTTTTCCCATATTTATAATAACATCATATTATATTGAACATACTGGAGTTATTATTTTGGAAAGGAAACAAAGAGGAATGATGATGTGGATGAAGAAATGAACATGAAAGAGGGTGGTGAAATTATTACATCTTCCTCTCATACTTCCTTTTGAGTTGATCAAATGGGCCCCTTTTGTTGTCTTTATATTCAATGTAAGGACTCCACGTTGATTTGAATGAAGTTTTAAGGATATTTTGTCAGGGGTTAGTCGAGCCAAATGGATTTCGAGGTGTGATATTTAGAGAAGGGGATGTACCCTTTTATAAGGGAGGTGAGCGTCACTTGCAGAAAACCTTGAAATATTATTTTATAATAAAATCATATTTAGTTTCCAATTTCTTCTAAATTATTTATTTCTATTATAAGGTGGGTATGGGTCTAAAACATCTCAACCAATAGGTTTTAGGGAAGTTTAGTTTACCATTTTAAACTTATCTTTTATATTTAACTCTATGTTAAATAGTTTAACATTAACCATGTCTTCTTGTATTCTTACACTGCATGTTTAATAAATTAACTAAAACATATATGAGAACCTCAAGTTGTTGATTGATGACATATAAAATATTATTTACACCCTTTGGCTGATCCATGAATTTTTAGGAATATTATATCAACCAATAATATAATATTTGTTTTAAAAACCCAATTATGTCAATTTTGACATTATTTAGTATTTGGTGTTTGTGAAAATCATAATAGTATGATTACTTCAAAAAAAATTATTTATTCAAACCTTAGATTTATTATTATCGATGAAAATTAGTGGATGTCATAAAAAGTGTAAAATTAAATTGATTTGGATATTTATAATATCAAATACTTTAATCTTTCATTAATAAGGTAATTACTACATCATTATTCTGTCATGATTAAATTTAATTATTTAAGGTCTAAAATTTATAAATAATATACGATAATGTATGAAATATATTTATATTTTAAATGAATTTTTATAGTCAAATTTATCTAATGTATTACCCTATATTAAAAATGGTTTAGTTACAAAACATTGAATTTAACTCTTTCACATCTTCTTTAAATAAAATAATAATAAATATCCTTATCTAATCCATTTGGACCAAAGAGGATCATATTATATTCCTAAGGATGTTTCTAGTATAATAACACTTATCCAATAGAATTAGGACATGTGTTACGGTATTTATAATATCAATTTTACCCTTAATTACCTTATTTACTTTTAACTATGGTAAATAAAAGTCAAATGATACTATTCACCAAAGATTATTTTCATCTTATTGAAAAAAATATTTCTTACTAATGTAATATATGTTCTTGGATATTCAACATTCAACTCATAGAAGCGGAAAAATTTATTTTTGTGCATTTTTTCAAATGCTCCTAAAAGGTTGGTAAAAGAGGGTAAAAAGTTCAATAAAATTTTATACATCTAATATTATTATAAAATTAAACCAATGAATTACATAGAAGTTATATAAATAATATATATCTATTTTGACTTAAAATAAATTTAATTAAAATAAATAATTATTTAAATAAAACGTCAATTTTAAACTATAATGTAGTGTTTTTTCACAATTTATCAAAAATTGATTGTTTACAGGAAAATAAAAATACATCACCCTAAGATAATTTTGATATTACGAATTAAAAATAATTTACATTTTACCGAATTCAAAACATTAAAGTTATATTAATTAATTTAAAATTAATCCTAATTGTTAAAAATGAAAAGTGGGTTTTTAAAAAGTAAAAACTATCAAAAGATAGACATGTCTTTATGTAAAATTTAATTGTGAAATTAATTATAATTAATTTAATTATATTAAATGATAAAAATATGATATAATTATACTTACAAACCATTGAAATGCATAATTTAGACCTATAAATTATTTTGATTAAAAAATTTGTTTTAAATTATAATTTAGTATTTTTCATTATTCATCAAAATATGAATGTTATTAGAAAAGTACCAAAAAACCAAATAAATTTTTATGACATGATTCTAAAGAAGAATTTAATTTTATTAAACTGAATATATAAAAGGTTCAAATATTTATTTTAAAAATGGATTCCCATTAGAAGTTTGTAAAATTATAATTTTATAAAAATACTTATTTTATATGAAAAAAATTTATTTTTAGAATATTATGTTTAATAAACACATGATATGGAATATAAAATTATATGGAGTATATAAAATAAAAAATTTAGTTAATAATATTCATAACAACTTTTGAAAAACTAGTTTGGTAAGTCGTGGCACGCTCAATCTCGATGTTGCGTGTAGCGCAAGCTATTGAATTACATTAAATAAAATAACATAATATGAAATATTTGGGTGTTAAAACATGAATATTGAAGAAATTTATGTATGGTTGTGGATAACATTTATGAAAAATACCAATAGTTTCCTATGATTATTTACGCATTATCATTCATATGTGATTAATTTTTTGTGTTTTCCAAATCCAATAACTATGATAGCTCATATTTGAGTTTATTTTTTTAATAATAATTGTGAAGAGAGATTCGCAGAGTTGAAATGGATTATTATCACCACCCATATACTCACACATCCCACATGTGGAAGAATTTTCATGGTATTGAGCGATGTGTCAAAATAGTTATTGGTCTTTGTGTTAATGTGGAATGAAAAATTCTTATCCTATAATTTGAGGTAGTTCAAAGATCACTAATAGAACTACCCAATGCATGATCATGAGTTGGAATCAGTTATCATTGTAGTGAAAATATGGTGCATTATATATTGGTAGACGTGTGTATGATATATAGATAACAAAATACTCATGTATATATTCACATATAAATAGATAAATATGTGCCAATGAAGATATTTAGAGACCATAAAGGGATATGATCAGTCAATTCATTACAATACTGGGAAATAAAATAAATTAGAATATTCACTATGTATAAAGGATACATCAATTATATAATTGAAGATAATTGAGGGGGATACAATATATGTATATGTGAAAGGATATATATGGTAAACATAAAGGATGTAAAATCATAAATCCAATCATAAATGGTTCCTCAAACATCTCATCTAGAGAGGATAAAGTATCATCAAATGGATTATCTGGGAATTTATAATAAATTTTATACTATTTGAAAATGGAAATCCTTGGAGATAAATATTAATGATGAATGATTTGTATGATTTTTGACAAGACTATGTGAACCATAAAGTCCTCATTCAAAAGGGGATTGGTTGTATTATGTTCATATCTCAGCCTTCTCCATCAACCATGGATGAAAAATGTTGTATCGAGCTATCCGAAAACACTATTTTTTGGAAAAAATGATGAAGGGGATCAGTGAATATAAATCAAGATGAATCATATATTAATAAGTGAAATATGTAAATAAATATACATGGTGTTGATGTTACCATTACCTAGACCTACGTAAAAAATGTTAAAAGTTTACAATGGACTTCATTATTATTTGAGAGGATTTCACCATAGATCAACATGCATGTATGCCTCATATAAGTGGTGAGGAAATAACGATTACCACTAGAGATTGTATCTGAGTGTGATCTGTGAGACACCTCCATGTTCTATAAATGTTTCCAAAACACTCTAAACACCAACCAAAAATTCATTACCACATATAATCCTCAAATTGACGGCTAGTCTGATTAGAATATTCACACACTAGAAGACATCTTCAGATTAAGTTTTTTAGACTTAAATGGTAGCGGTGACCATCATCTCTCTTCTTTCAAGTTCATATACCAAAACTGTTTGAATTAAATCATTTCAATGGATCCATATAAAGACATTTATGGGAAGAGGTGTTAAAAAATTCATGTTTGGATGAATTTTTTGAATGAAAACTTCAAGGCCTCAGAATGGTCAGATAAATAGTGGAAAAGGATATGACAAATCTATAGAACATCAAGTCTACACAGATACAACAGAAATTCATGATTATAGTCACAGATAAGAGTAAGGGATTGATTTTGTATACATTTTATTCAGGCACATATCTCAATGGATTAAATATACGAGATTTGGGAATAATGTAAATAATAGTCCAATATACATCACCCCCATTGAGATCCATGATCTCATCATAGTTTTGGTTTTCCAAATATCACACCCTCCTAACCTATCCAAAATAATTGATGTATTCTTTGTATCAATATTGAGAAATTAGAAACAAGATGCCCACAAGTACTCAATTCAGAGGTGGTACCATTGGATAATGATATCTCATATGAAAATCATCTTGTGAAGAATTTAGACCATAGAAAAAAATTTCTAATAAATAAGACAATTTACCTGGTTGAAGAGTTGTGGAGACAAAATAGTTATGATGAAGTATGGTTAAATTCTGAGGAGGTGATGAAACGTAACTTCCCTAATTTGTTTTATATTTTTAAAATATAATTTTAACGGGAAAATTTCATAAGGATGGAATATTTTATTGTCCCAAAATGTAATAAATAAAATTCCAGCTTTTTCATTAACTAAAATGTCTTATTAGGTATTATGGTTATTGAAAACTCATTAAATTATTTGGTTGTATTATATTATATCATATTTAAAACACCTATAATTATCATTACCATTGATAATATATTCATTGAACAGTAATGACATGATTAATATAAATACAGAGGTTTAAAAAATTTAATTAACATAGGAAAAGAATGTTATGCCCTCAACTAGAAGGATCCTACCCTACAAATCCCAATTTTTAGAGATTATATGGGAGACAGAATCTTTATGATTTTTCCATGTCCAAAATAATGCTTAGATCCAACAAATTAAGCTAGAAAAAACTATTTATGGGATATGATAAATCTCTTTTAGATCACAATTAAAACCATGTATGTCGAACCCCCCTGAAATACCCTGCATCGTACACCTTACTATAAGGGCGTTTGATGGGGTATTAAAGGAATATAAATAAAGAGTAAAAAATTATGAGTATGTAGATTATTATTTACAGAATAATGAATATAATTTTTATATTCTTAACTTATATATGTTTTTTATTTTTATACAATAAAAAAATATGGTTTTGTGTAATAGTAAAATTTAATTAAGGAATTTATTTTTTGTGAATTAATGGATTTTTATAATAATAATAATTTAATAACATATTGTTATTAAATAAATTTTATTTATTAATTATTATTCACATAATATTTATGAGGTCAGAGGTAATTTTTATAACAAATAAAAAAATTATTGTAAAAAAATTGATTCCTTTTGCAACAAACGGTGATAATTATTCGTAAATTTAATTTTCACATAAATAGAATATTTGTTATATTAAATTAATATAGTTTTTCGGATCAATAAATAGAAATTATCCAATGGTGATTTTACATAATTTTTTAATATAGTTGAATAAATAGTTAAAAACATAAATACCATATGAATATACAATGTGTATTATAGCATCATAATTATTCAAAATTAATTTTTTAAAAACAATAGTGGGTATCCATGAAAAAAAATATTTGTTTTACCTTTAAAATAATATGTCTCTTTGTTTATTTGGTGAAATTTATAATGTTTTTTTGAATCCACCAAAAATAGAAATATATTATAATGATTTAAAATAATTTCACTAAGAGTATGAGTCACATCCATATAGGAAAGGGTATTATTTTCTTATCCTCACATTTTTATCATATAAAATATTGAAAACCACTCCCATTTACGTGAAACCATTTGAAAACCACATTATAATGAATTTGGTGTTGGTTATTTTTTAAAGAGTTAAAAACATACATTTGATACATTATAATGAAATACCCACTCATTTCATATATAGAGCCATCAAATATCCCATATATACTAACTAAAAATACATACATAAATTACATAATATTGCCAACCACTTATAAAGTCCTGAAATGTTTCCCATTGCTCTCAAGATGATTCTCTCATGCCTTTTTAGTCACACTTTAATGTATGGGATCCTCAAATTTTCTTCTTTATTCTTGTTTACTCATTATTTTGTGACTTCTTTTTTCAATTAATTAAGTTGGGATATTTATATCCATGAAACTATTACTGATCATTTCATTTTCAAATGATTGGAGTCCCCTTTCACTTTCATTAATCCAATATATTAATTTTCTTTGATTCTATTATGTGTCATATATTTCACAATGATTTCTTAATTCCAAAACAATGATTAGTGGATCCTTTACCATTTTCCTATCAAGGTGTTTCACCTTTATAGACTTATAAATCGTTTACATAGTACCTAAATGTATGTATTATACACACCTTGTACATGGAATAAAATATTATGATCTATGATTCTATCTTCTATGATCAATGTGGAATAGTTAATCATGATAATGAAATGTATATGACATGTGCACCTAGAATTTTATAGTGAACCATTGCATTAGGAAATGATTAGTATCATGAAAAATAATGTTTGGCTACATAGTGAACCTGATTCTTATAATATATTTTTTTCATCAGGTTTTCCTTGATGTTTTCCTTAACCTATTTTTAGTATGTAGTTTCTTATTCATTTTCCACATTTCCCATGTTATAATTTTCATTCTATATAACACCTTATTATCTAGGATCGGTTAATTACTCTTTGATAATCCTATTGTATAAAATTTAGTACCTTATGGATTTATTATTATCATAATGGTATTCTTATCGGAACCCTTGTTATATATATTCCATGGTTATCCATTTTAGTTTTAAAAGTGATTGTTTTTTAGCAATATTTTGAGGAAGTTTTAAATAATATGTTTTTATACATTTTTCATGATGTGATTCTATGTACCTAATTCCAAAATATTATAGAGTTCTAAAATATCCAGGTTTTAAAATGATTACATTTAGGTCATAAATCATTAATTAATGTGTGATAATCAATATTGTTGTTATAATATCCATCCCATAATATTTTAATAATATATCATTGTTCATTAAATCATGGTGTTGTGTTTATTGGTAAAATATAAAAATGAATCACATTCATTTAAAAATTAATTCCTAAAATTTGAATGTGTAACATTCTTACACCCTATAAATAAATCTTTACATAAAAACATTATTCCAGTCCAAAAATGTGAAAACATTTCATTCATTACATCCTCAAGATCCCATTATGATTCATAGAATATATTATTTCTCTATATAATTATCACCTGGTGGGTGGAAAAATTCCATAGTATATTGTCTATATAACTTGATTTTCAATGGCTAGTTTATTTTCATGAAAGATCATGATTGAATGGAATAACCTCTATTTTTATTAATTTTGATTTATTATGTATGAACATCCCCATGAGAGATACATGGAACACATCATGTCCATTAGAGTGGTTTGGTTTAAGTACCAAATATTATGATACCATACATACTAGATCAATAATATAAAAATTTTCAATACACCTAGGTATCATATTTAACTTTTTCCAGATTCTAATAACCTAATCCATGGAAAAATTCATAGAAAAAATTCTCCTAAATATCAAATTATAGGTCACACTAATGATTTTTATCATAATTATACATCAAACACTAATTTAATTTAATGTGACATTGATTACAATACATTTAATGCAAATTTCCTAAAATAGTGTATGTCTGAATAAATTTCATTCTCCATCCTCGTCGCATCATTTTAGAGTTATACTCTTCCCTCAATAAATGGATTGATATAGGGTTATCTGAATGCTTCAATGAAAGAAACTACTGAATAAAAACTCAATAAGAGGATGTTGTTGATCTCAATGGACTATAATTTTTAGTTTATAACACACAAAAATATCATATATTTTTTTTTACATTTTCACTCATATTGAGAATCCTTCTAATGATGATCTACAATATATAAATTCACCCCTATATCTATATACTATTGAAGGAATCTATAAAATATTTAGGTAAACAAAATATAGTGATCTGAAATGATATGAAGTGTTACTCCATAGCATATTTACACTTCCATAATGTATAACAAAGTAAACTCTTGCACATAAAGACCATATCTAATGGAAATTGTGTGTGATGAATTTATATTTTCTTCAATTATACCCCAAACATCATTGTTTCCTTTAGATGTTTTTGGAGTCCAATTATGAAATCCATTGTGTTTATTTCCTATATCAATTATGGAATGTGAGATGGATTTAATGTCGAATTTAACATTTCAATTATCCTTATCTTTATGAAATAGAAATAAAAACGAAACACAAAATCGAACATCTCTATTCATGTCATCCCAGCAGAAATAATTTTTTGATTCTCTAAATGTCATCGTACTTTTTGATTAAAATTAAATAAAGAACTATGTGATTCCTTTAACATATCCTTATTCAAATCTATTGTAGATGTGACATATAAATATTTTTTGAACATTATAATTCCATCAATATCAGTATTAATATCTGGAATTGTTCTCACTACCTTTTGTAGTTCCACATCATCCATATCTTCCTCATTAATCATCTAATTGATAAGTAATTGTAAAGTCATTTGATAAAGATATGATTTTTCCCCATACATCATATTTTCGATATGAATAATTTGAAAATCCTGAATTTTCATATCTTTCAATATCCTCATCAAAGAAAATATAGAATGATCCTATCATCTTAGTGAATTTTTCACCCTATTTTTTCAGATTGGTAATGTATTGAGAAGTTTTTATTGTTAGTCAACCCCTGCTATATTCATTAGAACATATCCAAATATTTTAGTGTCATAATATAATTTTAAATGATATTATTAGTATATATATCATACCACTATTTATAAGAATAATGAATCACTTATGATAATGGAATATTTACTTTTGAAAAATCCAAATCATGGGTTGGGTAATTTTCCTAATTAATCATCAATTAACATGAGTTATAATATTATATCATAAATTTCTACCTGAAAATGAATCCCAATCCCTTCTTTGATGCATCAATATAGATAAAAGGACATTATATAATGTATGGATGGGTAATTAATGGTATACTAAATTAATATATCTTTAGGAATTTGAAATATTCATTACAATGATATATCAAAATGATATTATATACCATTTATTTGAACATGTTGAGTGAATTATACAGTCATTAATAATCATCCACAATGCACTACTAATATTTATCTTAACTAATGAAAATATAAATCATAGTAACAACTGTCCTTGTATGCCAATATTTAAAAATGTATATATTTGAAGGGTATATTAAGATACCCTTAAATGATATTTTTTCTCCTAAAAATGAAAATTTATTAATTGATAATTGATAAATTGTAAATAAATAAAAAAGATTATTTTTTAATAGGGTTTTATGTGGAATGATGAAATAATACATATTCAAATACATACTGACTATAAATATAATACTATCATTTATAACAACTTCCAAAAATTGATCACGGTAATCACTAAAATCACGACTCAATAATTCCATGAATATAGTGGGGAGATTAATTAAAAAAAATAGATTAACTATATACTCATAATTTTTATACCTTTTTTGGTATATTATCCTATGTATATCCTCCCTCTGAACTCTTAATTTATAATACGTATAATGATGTTCAATCACACAATAGTATTATGATCCACGTAGTTGATCAAAATAGCCATTAATATAGTATAAATGATTCTTTTGGTAACAAATTGGCCCCATAGGATCGAATATGGTGTGTCCACCATTAATATTTTATAATATACATGAAATTAAATCCAATAATATAAAATAGGTTAGAATTTTCGACAAACTAGATACATACATGAGTCTGGAATTATAATTGAACTCACAAATTTCAACAAACCTTTTTACATATAATTTCATTATTACCTATAGAATATCCCCACATATCAATCAAATAAATAAATCCTCATATATTTGGGGAAATAATACCTAAGATATGGGTTATCTCATGTTCACAATATGGCTAAGTGTACCACAAAAACAAATAATTAACCACAAAAAATTTAGATGGAATGTTAAATGATGGAATCACAATACATTTAATCAATAATTTGAGTACAATATAGAAGTAATAAATGATTATCCAATAATTTCTTATAAATAATCACAGAGCATAAAAATTAATAAGGGATATTCTGACTAATAGAATAATCACATTGAATATAAATAACTAAAACAATAACGATGGAATAAATAAAAATAGATATAAAAAACATACAATAGATGATTACTTCAATGAAATCTTATTATTTCAGGGAATCATGCCATGAATCTAATATGGTAAGTCTTTGTTCCTAGAATATAATAAACTAATAGGACTTATCAAAAATTATATCTATATTTACGCATGAAACCTACCAAATCCTCAAGGGGTTATCTATACCATACCCCACATATCACTAACAATGTAAAATTCATTCCATGTATGAATGTGGTGAAACTTATTCAAAATATTCATTCATTTTAAAAATTGGTAAGTGAAATGAAAATACATTTCCCAATGAATAAAAATAATCATATAATATTTGGTGTCATGTGAATGCTATAAAATTCATAAATCTTGAATCAAATTTATCATAAACCATAAATAATAATAAATATGATTATATAAATACAATGTATACTCATAAGAGTAAAAATAAAGGGTTTTTTCATTAATGAAAAGTAATACCATAAAAATCCTCAAAATCATTATTGAGTAATTTATCCTTTTCTTTTTTAAAATACTTTTATTTAAATGGTTGTTCAAAAAAATCTATAAAAATAATCTCATAAACATTAAAATTAAGCTGGATGTAAATTAACGAATTGTAAAAAAGAGTTTTAGAGCATTCCATAAAGAAAATTTCTTATAAATATTAAATGTATAGAAAATTGAAAAGATCGAAAAGTGATGAGAATACTATTTTTGATTTTGTTCTAAAGTATAAAATGATAATCATTTTTATAAATAAATCACTCATAATATATTATACATAAAATTTTGGATAGTTTTTTTAGAAAAAATGGTTTTCTTAGAAAATATATTTTAGATTGAAGAGATAAATTATGTCAGATTCTATTAATAAATTTTATCAGTAATATTATATACCATATAGTAGAAAATTGATACGATTACATGAAAAGAACCAGAATAATAAGAGAAAAATAAAATAATATATTTTAATAATTTATTGTTCTATATATTTATTTAATTGATTATCATTAATAAATGAATCTGATTAGAATGATACTATGAATAAAAAACTTTATTAGGATCAGAACATTGACGTGGTAATTACTAAATGAATCTATTATTCCTATATAATGTAAATAAAATTTTAAAATTTGGGATTTCAGATTAATGTATTCAAAAGTTAATAAATTCATAATCAGAGAATGTCATAGTCAACAAATTTGTAGTGTAAAGAATTTATTGGTAATTGAGTCAAAAATAAGATTATGCTTGAGTATCATTTTGAATAATAATCTTGATGAAATAATATATTAATAGAATCAATAAATATAAAAAAATTTGGTAACTACTTTATATATAATTAAATATTTTATTATACTCACCAAAAAATATTAAACCAGTGGTGAATAGGACATAATTTTCTAATAAAAATAATAGTGAGACTATAAATCTGTTTAATGATATGGTAACAATGTAACTATATACCCTATGAATGATTAATACACAATTAAATATCGAAATAAAATTAATTTTAACTATTATAACCATAAAATTAACTCATTGTAATTATATAGACCATATAAAAGATACAGGTGGTGAATGTGGAATGGGTCTCAAAAATAAATTAATTTAATATTTAAATCCCATACCACATGATTTCATTTGATAAAAAATTCCTTAAAAAAATTTATAATTGTTCTATAAAATTTATTATATTATAAAGAATTAAAATTAATTTTTATAATATTACATATTATCTTTTTATAACATATTATAAAATAACTACTAATAATCCTTAATTGTTATCATTGTTTCTTCGGTTAATTTCCATATTTACTGAGTATGGTATGATTTGTAATTTTTTCTTCCACTTTAAAAGAACATGATTTCATCATCTCAAAAATTTAATCCAAATTTTAAATATAATATATATTTATATCATATGTACTTATAGTAATCCCTAAAATTAAGTGATATGAAAAGAAATACATTGTTCATTGAGACGGTAGGACATATGTAGTCATGAATTCTGTAAACATTATATTATCTTAAAGAAAGATATATATATATATATATATATTATAATTTAAATATCATTCTTATTATATATATATCACATATTATAATTAAAACAATATTTAATACCTTCCATGAAAATTAGGAATGAATCACGTCGATTCACGAGTCGTTTATCTATCATACACACGAGTGACAATATCATATTCTAATAAAATGGAATGATTTATATTATATTTGATATAAAAATTCTAGATTCATAATGAAATAATAAACATAGACTATATTATATATAAAATAAAATCATCATTATTCCTAAGATTGAATGAGAGTAATCGATAAACAAACAACATCGGTTAAAAAATTGATACTCTCTCATACACATGAATGAAGAATGTGTAACCTATTTGATGGACGTGTCTAAAATTTTCTATTTTAACCACAAAATTAAAAAATATAATTATATATAACTTACATAGGTTATTATACAATCATGGAATTATATAAATTTATATATGTGATGAATAAAATAAAACCAAATTTTTATTAAAAAAACATTTCATTTTCTTCATGTATCCTCATAAAAATTACACTAAAACATTATTAATATTTATTTGAACCTAAAATAAAACTTCTAAGATGAGGTTATGTGTGTATTTTAAATTTTTTTTAATAATTTTTAGTAAAAAAATACAATTATTTATTGTGAATAACACATGAGAGGGAGTTTACTTTTACTAGTGGGGGATATTGCACACTTCATATGTTTGAAATTTATTCAGTGATCTCTTTTTTATTTCATGTCACAATCCTCCAATAATGGAAGAAATTGATATAATAATATATAATGAAAATATATGGAAATAAAATGGTAATTGGAATTATTTATAAGTAATCATCCATTTAATATTAATGTTAATCCCTTGGTAAATTCATTTTTCTGTTAATCGATGCAATTATTTTTTGAAATTATCACTAATCACATTACAAATAAAAATATTTTAACATATAATAATTTATAAATTATTCTGATACCAAATATCTAATGCAATATTCAAATTCTTATTATCCTATGTGGGAAATAATAATTTAAAATTAATCCCACAAATGGAATAAGAAATCATGTTTCTTGAGTGAAAATGACCAGAAGTTAACTAAATTGTGTATCCAAATTCAACATATAGAAGATTATATTGACACAAATTGGATATAAAGTTGTAATATTTTTAAAATATTACTCAAAAATTAATTTAATATATATTTTTTCATTATAAATTATTTTGATGAAATGCTTGTTTGGAAATAAAATACAATAATTTTCGCTATTCAATAAAAAATCAAACATCTCAGAAAAAATACCAAAATATCATCATATCGTAGTTATGAAATTTTAAAAATTAAATATATTTTTTTAAATGAAATCTTTCCAAACGTTTTTTTCAAAAACATTCCATTGAACGACATCAAAAATACCTTTAGAAAAATATAACATTTTATGTGTAAAATAGGATTTGTTCTCGTCTTATTAAAATATAAGAAATATGATGAATTAAAAATACTTCTTGAATTTATTATATATAATCTTCATTATTATCATAATATATTCGTAATTATTTTAATTTATTATGATAAAACACCTTTGGCATAGAAAAGGTTATTTTTATAAAGAAATTTAATTATTTATAAATTGGGATATTAATTAATTTATAATTAATTGGTAACCAACTAATTTAACCATATATTTTCTTAATGTAGTCAACAAAATTCATAAACATCCATTTTAATAGGTATGAGATAATTTTTATTTTATGTAATATTCTTAATTGTTTTAAAAAAACTCAGTATTGCGTGTAACATAAGAAATCAAACAAATTCATTGTTCTATCTAACAAAGGATAAATTCATCATATTTTGAATTTCAATATAATCAAAATCATTCATGTCGTATGTTTCAATTTATAAAATATTATTCCTTTTTAATTTTACAGTTTTACATTATCCCCACCGTATATAATTTCTATCCACATAATGTAAAAATGATCTTTGAAATAAATTGTGTGATAGTTGGGAATAATATTTTTGAAAAATGATATTCATAAAAGTGTAAATAAAAAATCATCTTGATAATATGTAATGGGAAATACCAAGGTTATATGTGGTGAAACATGATCGGATTTCCATTTAGGATAGCTTTTGGTGACAGAAAATGTGTCCTGCTCAGTTTGTAGACTCAACAATGTACTCGAGGGAATAAGCCATCTGAAAGGGTCTATGTTCCTCCAAGCCATACCAAAAATGGATCTTTCGTGGAAATAACTACAGTAGGGTATGTTTTTGTGCCGATTCCTCCATAAGAGGCTTCACGACATCCCAACTATGTGTGATCCTGACAATGGGCATGAAACCCACCACAGTGTCGTCCCCCTTTATGGTCTGCTCCACAACCCACTCTGCAGAGGATGTGTCGACTGACCTCTGTATGGAATCAAGAACCCTTCATGTAGCAGACATGGGTGACAGAGGGGATCCTCTCTGTGTTGACACTTATCTCTTCAATGGGTTTCACAACCCTGTTGTCCACTGTTTTCATAAATAGAAGTCTCACTCACTCTTTCAAACCACAGTGAATCTACCATTTCAACAACCACGCTCCCTTTTTTGAATAGACCTTTGTGAAAACCTCAAATGGATCACCAAATGTACTTCGACATTCTGAGTTGTACCCCTTTTGATTATTTACATCCTTCGAAAATGGTATAGATGCTATTCCCGAAGGCATATTCCCTGCACAAATGAATTATCCCCTTCTGGGGGATCATGGTTTCGTGAAGCAAAGAGCCTTTGTGAAACTATATCCAATGAAAGAGGGATTCAATATGGAAAGGGTCTTCTCCATAAATTTTTCTTCATCATGAATCATTTTACCTTATTGAAGGACCCCATTTTCATGATGCCCTTTACCGCCATGAATCCCATCTTTATGAATCCCTTTCACTTCATAAATCCGCACTTTGTAGAGTCATTTCCTTTCATGCAGGTCATCCTCTTCGAGAACCATTCATCCATCATAAAACCTATCCTCTTCGCGAAGGGGCTCTATCCATGATCAAATTTGTTACACAACCATTTCCCATAAAACCCTCCAGGCTCATGTGAAATTATTTCCTACCCACTTTAGTGGTGCTTCATATTGTGCTTCTTAGCCTCGTTCTTCTTGGCACAACCATGCTAACGGCTAATGTTTTTTCACATTTCCACAATAATTTGATCTATAAAATGGATCCCTCCACAACATCATCACTCCTGGGAATTTATGATTCCATCCCATCCCCATGGGAGGGTGGATTTCAGTTATGTATGTTCTAGGGGTGCGGAGTGAATCCTCCTTTTCCGAGTAACCAGACGTTAAAAAGCCAAGCACCATCATCCACAACACATGATGTGAAAATGTGTAAATTCCACATTCAATATACATGGGGTGCCCCATCTTAGACATTCATCACACCTATTGGAATTTACTAGAGTGAGATCATTCCTCACATGGAATGAGATCCTCTTTTCTGGAAAGTGATCTATCTGTGGGGAAGGGAAATCATATCGGTGTAAGACACAATCCTTTCTTGTGAGAGGTATCATCCATGATCCTCATCTATTCTTAAATTCCCAAAGACTAAGTTGTAATGGGTCATAGTGACCATCATTGGCCTATCCTTCTCCCTCTAGGATTCATATCCATCGGTCCTCTACAATATATTATGTGCCAATCTCCATCTCCATTGGAAACTAACCAGGCGTAATCCGATATTTATTTATTAGGCCGCTAAACACGCATAAGACCCATTCTAAATCTCACAGACACACCATTCATGAAGTTATCATCTGGCCTTTTTCTACCACTTTTTTTTCACACAGAGAATGAATCACCTGGGCTTATAGTAAGCATAGACCATGACATGCTACCTAGATTGCCTTTGTGTGTAAGACACAGTCCGCCATCCAAACTACGTGGACATTTATCCTTGCACTTTTTTAGAAAGGTACGTAGAAATAATTCCTATGTTTCGAGCCCATCATCCATCATTTAAGACTGGTTCATGTCAGCTCACCCTCATCCATCATGACATTATACTATATACCCCTTTCGTACCTCAATACGTTAAACTCTATGTGTTTTAACTACAGGTTTTTTTATCCTTGTTTCCTAGATATGTTACATATTAATCGTCCCATAGGTTCAACACAATGCACTAGTAAAAATCAGTGTCTCCTTTGGTGGGATACACATCTCTAGTCATCCCTCAGGGAGTTATACCAATTCTAGGGCTATTAACCATGTATAAGACACATCATGTATTCGGGTCACTTCCCTTTATGTATACCAATATTTAATTTCTCACCTTGAACTACATGGTTTTTTATCATTTTCTCCTCAACCAGGTTCATAGGAACCCTCCATGAGGTTCATCCCCAAACAATGGTAAGCTATTATAATCCCCATTCGATGGTAAGCCATTGTGATCCCAAACCAATAGTAAGTCATTGTAATCTCTAACTGAAGGTAAGACGTTGTTGTCCAATTCATTGGGACCCGCATTTCTTTTCCATCCTAGTGGCGTCCGACCAATTCCCAGGATACTAACCACACATAACCCCCAACATGTCATTGGGTTGATATCCTTTGCGAACACCATAGGTCCACTCCCATCATTAACTACATGGAAATTGATTCTATACCACATGGATATTTTGGAAGACTCCCTATGTTTCAAGCCCATCACCCATGTTTCATCTTAGTCTCTCACTTGAGCCTCTATGTTTCGAGAGGATCATTCCCCAACCATGAAATTCCACATCCTCTAGGTCCCATCCAAGAGTACATTATCGACAGCCACCTCATTAAGTATCCCATCGCCCAACCGATCTAAGCATACATTGATTCTAGGCCACATGGATATGTAGGATACACTTATAAGAATCAATCCCCACAATGTTGTCATATTCACAATTGTTCCATTTCATTACCCAACCACCTCACTCAACCATTCATCATCCATCCGGGTATTAGTAGGACCACCACATCCAGGTGGGATCATGTTATCCACATCCTCGCTAATTATAGAAGTATCCATGTTGCTAACCATGCCTATTACCTAGTGTTTCATCAGGTCCATGTCCACTTCGAACACCATGATTCATCACCACATAGAAAAATGTTGGTTTTGATACATGTCCCTCAGGAGAGGGTGCATTGGAAACCATTCTGAGGTTCAATCACAGCTAATTGAAAAATGTGGCTTCCCCTTTATTGGGACCCCAGCATCCTCAGGTCCATCATCATTATATTTTTTGATCTACCCATCTAGTAGGACATGTATGTGCTCAATCCTACAACTATACCGATCTAATCCTAACCTATCAGTGTTCTAATCAGTCCAATCCATCTCCTCTTAACATTAAACATGTGGCATACCACGTGATAAAAAATTAAAGCTGAGGAAAACCGTAGAGACATGCCTTTAGAATATGACTCCATGCAATCAATGTGGGATGCCTCCAGCTTTTGTTCCCTCTATAAGCCCTATCATATCGGTAAAAACCTTGACACATTAGTGTTTTAGCGTCCAGACACACCATTGATGTCCAACGTGACTGCTCCCCAAACCAATGGTTGCTGCCTAGACATGAACCCACAGATTGTCCTCATTGATGTAGTTTAATTAATAGGTTTTCATGATGACATGAAACTATGATGAGTTTCATGAACAAAATATTAATATTTAAGGGAGATCCGGACAAGGAGACGAGTTCCAAGGAGGAATCCATGGACGGGGGATCATACATCCCATCATCCCATTTTGATGAAGGAGAAAAGATCCCTAACTAAGTGACAGATGCAACTCTTCTTTGGAATGTGGGAATGCGGGGAAACAAATAGTTAGTCATCCACCGATGAATTCACGCCCTGGAGAAAGCATCAGAATCAAAAATGGTGAACCCAATGTGAAATAAGTATCCACAGTGTAGAGAATAGTAGAATTAGATATATCAATATATAAGATTGTCTCCAAATCTAGCTATACAGCTCTAGGTCTCGCCATGAAAATAGTGGGCATGACGTGAAACTCTCCAATGATTATGGTCAGTGAATGTCATACATCCCAGTCTGTGATGTTTTTGAGCATGGATCTTTTTTAAAAACAATGGAATATTGAATGAAACTGGTTCATTAGATGCCACTTTCTTCTTTTGGCACTAATGGTTGAATCTCTCTGCATTCCAAGACCCAAGCTATTATGACTGGAAATCGATTTCCACCCACCAACCAATTCAAGGGCTGGGGAAACACAAATGTGGAAATCCCACAAATTCTCGTATCTTCTATAAATAAAACTACTTCCAGTGTTTCTGGGAAACCACACCCTATCTCCCCATCTAATCTCTTTTAGAGGATAGTGATTAAGGACCACGTTTGAAGATACAAGGAAGAGGGGATTTTCCAAACACAGGATATGTCTTGATATATTTTGTGGTTTATGCACCTCATCATCAAAAACACCCCCAAGGGCCACACAGGGCACCACTACTCCCCACTTCTTACATAAAACTTATTCAGGATCCTCTACCTGGGATGCTTTGATGACTCCCTCCCCTAAGCGATTATGTTGAGGGTTGTTTAGGACAACCCAATAGTGATCCATTATCGAGGTCCACCTAGGATGGCTCCCACCATATTGTGTCAGCACCACCACCCAGTCCCATTGGATAATGGGATGGTGTGTTATACGCATAAACCACCGGCCCTGGTCTATTTAACCGGACACCAATATCAGGCACAAGCTGAGGAGGACACCCGCTAGGGGCACCATCATTGATGGAAACAGTGGCTCGTTCCACTAAATATGTTTACCATAAATTACCCATTTATAATGAAAATGGGAACTCAAATTCCTTCCCTAGATCAAGGCCCCAACAACCCATCGGACCGGTTGGGACAACTCTCCAGGACACCGACATAGTTGGTGTTTGTTGTCGGCCTACCCGCGGAGATAACATCTAGTATGGAGGTCCTACATGTACCACCACAAATGATAGTGCATGTACTCCCCACACCCATGCATGGAATGGAGGTCTTCCCCATGCCCCCTTTTTTTAATTGAAGGTTCTCCCCGCCACACTGACAACAGTCACAGAGGTTTCTATCGAACTCGTGACCCTAAGAATAGAGCATTCCTTCTATCATTTGTCAACAATGCGAATATCCTCCTCATCTTATCAACAATTAGTGGGTGGGTCTTCCACATGTTCATTCATATATCAATTAAGGTCCTCCTTATTTCGATTATCATAGAAATGGAGGTCTATCTTGCTTCATTGGCACCAAGTGCAGAGGTCTTCTTCATTTTCAATTTGACCAGTATGATGGACACCCTCATAAAGACACTACAATGGGAAGCACACATGGATGTATTTCCCATGAAACCACCAACTCTTGTGGAGTTCCTTCCAAATCCAACAATTACCTTGGAGATTCTATCTACGTGCAAGCCAGTAGAGACAAAGGCCCTCCTTGTGAACCTTTTGGCATTTTTCTACATGATACTCACACCCCATCTCACCAGGGTAGAATTCCTCTCCGCCCTGACCTCTATTGGAAAGAGGGTCCTCCTTGAGTTGAAAACCAACACTATACTAAATAACCCTCTTGGGGAATGAGGTAGAGCCTCTGATTCCATAAGAAGAAGACTGAGAAGGATACAACCGGGATTATACAAATTTTATTTTTAGACTCAATGGTAGAGTGGGATTCAATGATGGAACTCTCACCCTGAACCACTATTTTGGGGGCCAGGGTAGGAACAAGGAATGTAAGCCTAATCCTCCTAGAATTTGAGGTCCATTAGATCCCTGCCTCTCTCCAATGGTACATTCATGAGGAGGAATTTTAGGCCCCTTTATAGGGCCAATCCATGCAATCCTCTCAACCAACCACAATGTCATTCTCTACCTCTACTAGAGATCACTATGAGTTATTCTCAGGAACGATAGAGGAAGAACTACAACATGATCCACCATTAGTAAACTCAACCCATGTTCCATGAATTGTGGTATCTAGTCCATATTAAAAGTATGACGTGGATCATTCAATGCATTCTTCGCAATACAAACCATGATGCGGCAGCTTGTCATCCCATTTGTCGTATTTCCCATCAGGCAGTATTCCATCCCAGTAGTCTACTTCAGTTATATTATTGTTCTCTCAGCCACAACCAGTCAATGAATTGGAAAACCAAGGGTCATATCCAGATTCCTAGACAAGGATCCAATGGTACATCCTTAAAGCATACCATTTCCCAAATATGTTTGGGCCAATTGCAACTAAAATCATCATTATGCTCGAATAGCTTACCTAGAAGGAAGTCGTGTGTCTTCTCCTAACCCTCTAGGTGATTCAATTCTATCTTAGTTATCAGGGAGTGGAATACCACCAGATTCAGAAACACATTGATGATATTTTCGGTCAATATTGTATGGTCAACATTGCTGCAATCTCTGTGGCCCAGCGTCCTGAGTCGCCCGGTCACCATCATGCCCTCCAGCAGCAGTGTATTCTGATCATTAAAGTAATCTACATGATTATTAAGGAGGCATCCTCCCATGTTCATTTCCATGGTTGGGTGAATATTTCTTCCCTTTATTTTAGTTCTATCCAATGCCAGCACGACATGCGATGTAATTTTGAGGATTATCCTTCAGTAAGAGTCATACTTACCATAGTAGATCTATCATAGAGAGAGAATTCTCTAGATATTATTGAATATAACATAAACCTCTATGGAGTTCCACACATGTTGGATCAATTAGGAATAATAACTCTCATTCCAATAAATTTATGGGTTCTTCCCGTACCTACAAAGTCAGTATCCCTCAGTCAGAATCCAAATAAAGGAATAGATCATCTTTCGACCATCAAACCCACCAACCCATATGGCATAGTTTAGAAGATGTGGGATGATCCCGAAATGGTTGTGTTATTCCTAAAACTCACGAAGTATGAGAATATGGTTGATGAACTGCTGGCTGAATTTTCTGCGGAGCGGTGACCAGACTACAACAATCCTCGACCAGGGAAGCAGGATAAGGTACAACATTCCCCCTGGAGAGTTGCCTTTGAGTGACCCTTACCACAAAACCCACATAAATAGGGTATAATATAGAGACTATGGAAAGAGGTGTAACACCCCGAGCTTCCACGATATGCCTCTCTTTCAATAATGCAATAGCTTGCATTGTACGCAAGTTCGAGTTCTAAAACACCGCGACTAATCAAAGTAGCCGTTATGAATAGTAATAACCACTTTTTAAAATTATAGAAATTTTATATTTCAAAATGGACTTCATTTTTGTATTCGTAATATCGAAATTATCCTATGTTGAATTTTTGGTATTTTTCTGAGAACTTCTAATTTTTTATGAATAGTGAAAATTACTTAAAAACAACTTTTTTAATCAAAATAATTTATAGTGATAAATTATACTATTTAGTGGTTTTAAAGTATAATTAGAATATATTTTTACCATTTTATCCAATGGTGGTCATTAGAATTAATTTAACATTGAAATTGGACATAAACAATTGTCAATCTTTTGATATAAATTGTTTCTTAAAAACACGATATTTGTTGTAACAGCGGGAATTAATAATAAAAGTAATTAATGCAACTTATAGGTTTGGAATTTTGTAAAATAGACATCATTTTTGAATTCGGAATATCAATTATAGCTTAGGGTGAAATTTTGGATTTGTTCTGAAAAACTTCAATTTTTGATGAATAGTGAAACCACTAAGTGGTAGTTAAATAACTGATTTTTCATTTAAATGAAATATTACCACTTCTGTGATTTGATTTTCAAAAATCCGACATACATGGTTGTCATTAAGAAGTAAAATTTGGTTCAATGAGATTAAAATAATTTTCGGTGAATAGTAACTTTTAAGTTCTTAATCGCGATTAGAGGTAATTAGTGTAGTTTAAGGTAAAAATAATGTTTTAATAATATGAGATTAGCATGAAACTTGTCCTACTCCTATTGGATGAGTCATGGCCGACCAAAACAACCCATGGGTCAACTTGGGGACCCCATGGAGCCACTTTAGTTGGAAAATGACATTAATATATATTTATTTAATGTTAAAATTAAATTGACACAAACATGAGTTGTTTTACTAAAACAATTTTTAAGTGGAGTTACACAAGTCCAAATTTTGATTAGAAATATTCATTAGAAAGCTAAAAAGATTTCTTACATCATAGAATTTTTTTATAATTTTTATACATTAAAAAAATTAAATTATTTATGACATCATGATGATGCAGCGATGACCTCATTATTTAATGATTTAAATAAAATGGGAAGATAATGCAAAATCCAAGGCTTAAACTTGTCCAAAGACAATTTGATGAGGATATTTCGAACCCTTATCACCTTATCCTCGAATTATATAAGTGTGGGACCTTTAGAATCCGAAAATCATTGTGTGATAATGTAACATTTCAATCTTTCCAAAAGAGCCCCTCCTCTCCACTCATAAAAATCCCCCACCTCTCCCACCTTATTCACACCTTCAAGCCATTTGGCTCGGCCAAACTCTGCCCAAATACTCTCCCAACATCCCTCTATTACTCCTAGAAGCCTCACTTTGGGCAGAACTCTTCTCAAGGAAGCCATTGGCTCAAATCAAAAAGAGTTACCCGATTTTGAGGTAATGTCTTCTCTAATGTTGTTTTGTTTTATTTTTCTTCTCCATCCCCCTAAACTCTTTTTATTAATTTCTTTTGTAACAACACCAGTATCCTCAATATACTAGGATGTTTTTATAAGAAGTATTCGAGCTACACTTACACACACCTACATCTAATGGTTATAGAACATACAGTTTCTGTGGATGGTGAATTTCTGCCTCACGAAACGATGATTGTTCAACACTCATATAACACCTTCAAAGGTGGCCATTAAGATGTAAATATTTTTATATATGATATATAATATGTTTATGTTTTACTTATGCTTCTGTATTTCTCATTTATGGCATACTTTATGATTTCCATTATGGGTAAAACGCGATAATTTCATTTTAGGAAGTGCGGACTACCGCCCCCTCAAAGTGATTTGAATCGTTAATGCCATATGTGGGATGTATAAAGGATGGAGTAGATGGTATTATACACAATATAATACTGGAATTATATTATACATTTATATCATTATGATTTAGTTCCATTAAATATGAAATTGAAATGAATGTAGCGTTCATGCGTACGTACGGCTTACCGTCTCCATGAACGGTGCATTTCATTTCTTACCTCTAAATGTTACGTAATATTATAAATGAATTTATATACTGGATATATAAGATAATTATGACATCTAAATCATCAATATAATTCTGGAGATAATGGATATTCTACCACATAAACGACTTGTAATTATAAGAAGTTTATTGTTGACTCAAGTACCAAAGATCGACAAAACGACCGTTATTAACTTAATTAATTACATAATGTTCATATCGTTGTAATAAGTGATATAATAAGGATAATGAAATTGAAAATGGTTCTTAATAAGGTATATATTAACTCTAGTTTATTATTCAGGAGGTTAAAGAACGGTTGAGTCATGTCAGACACGAGGTAAGGGAACTTCTTAACCCAATTTCCATTCTTTGGGTTAATCTCCTACTTTCAAATTATGTCATGATATTATTATGTAGTATATTGTATTTATACTTTCATTATGTGTACATATAGTGAATACACATAATAGATATATTTTATTTAAAAATTATCTTTTTAAGGGAATTCGTCTCAATCTCCATTCATTGAGCCATATTTTGTTTTGTACACAAATTTTTTTGTACAGTGTATAAACCCCTTTGACCATTAAGTTTATTCAAAAGGAATCTTTTTATACGAAGCGTTTTTCTAAACGACAAATGGGAATGTTTTTCTTTCCGTACGTATGCGGCGACAACGACTTCTCCGCCGTAGTGACCACTATTTGAGTTTCGGCTTCCTCTACAAGCCATCATTTTTTTTAATGAAAAATAAATACAAAGTTTTAACATTCTTTTATTTTGGTATTGAAAATGGTTTTGAAGGAATTTTTACTATATCAATGTGTTGTATTGATATCTTGTGATTGCAATGTGGAAATGTTATGTTTCCTTTATGCATGTTTTATGTGATACGATTATGTTAAGGTTTATTATATGATTAAACCTATTCATATGAGGAATGCATTGGACTTAATAAGTGACGGGTGGAGCCCGCTATAGCTCCTCGATGCATCGGTAGGTCTCATGAGACAACTAGACGTGGAATTGGCCGAGGCCCTTTCCCAATTTGATTTATGGTTTTGGCCGAGGCCTTAATCATTTTAGACGTCTTGGCCGAGGACTTGACAAAATGTTTCAGAATGTCCGGCATTATACATTCCCTCATTATGAAAGTGGTTATTGATATTGCATGTGATTATTTGACCAGTAGAATATCCATGTGAAGAAGTGAATGGCATTATCTCATTTTACTTTTGCCATATTATGTTGATGTTCAAGTTTAAAAGGCTTTTGTTTTAGTTATACATTGCCTTAAATTTTTATGTTTATTTATGAATGCTTCCGCAATATTGTAATCCTAACTGAGCATCTGAGCTCACTCCTTTCAATGATTTAATATTTTCCAGGATGTGAAGAAGTATTTTATGAATGACCTGCAGGGATAGTCAGAAGAGGATATGAGTGTGGACTATGGAGACTTTGTTATTGTAGTTTTTCACCTTCTGATGTAATGTAACATTTATGAATGTATCTTGTGTTTCCAAGGCTACTAAACTAATCGGTCTTTCGAGACTTGATCTTTTGTGATCATGCCAATGTTACGAAGCAATGCACCGACTCTGGGTATCTGGGGTCAGGGCTTTACAGTTGGTATCAGAGGTAGTTTAGTACTATCCTTGGAAGCTAGATTTAGATAAACTCTGATTAAGAGCACATAGCCCAAAGATAGACTTTGAGGATTTGTATAGAAGAACTTCCTAGAATTTTGGTATTGTAGAGATGTTGTGAGTTTTCTGAGCAATACATCCCTGTCTGGATACGGGCAGGTAGAGGCGGCTCTGGCACAGATGTACCTAGGGGTAAAACCCGAAAACACCGCTTTGAGCTAGACTCGAACGGGAACTGGTGCACGACAACGGGCCTTGCTGCACTCTTGGTTACGACACTCCCGGGGGATATGCTTTGGATAATTCTCATTTTCTTTACAAACCACTATGAAGGGTTATGAGTATATACTTTACCAATGAAAACATTTCTTTTTATGATTATGGATTATATCCATAAATAGTTCAATTTATGTAAAGTGTTTTACAAATATGGAATTGTGTATTAAACTAATCTAGTTTATGCCATTATTTAGAAATGGCGCCTAGTGGAAGGAATGGAAACTGTATCAATGCACGCACTCTGTGTAGGGATTTCCCTCCTTCTCAAGATAATTATTGTGGATCTGGAGATACAACTAGTGCTGATCAACTTATTACCATACTGGGACAACTCACTCAGGTTATGAATAATAACCTTACTCGTATGGAGCACCCTGATCTGCAACGTGGAGGATCAATGCTAGATCGTTTCATGAGGCAACAACCACCAACCTTCAATGGGAGTACAAATCCTATAGTAGCTGAGCAATGGATAAATTCCTTAGAGAAAATATTCCATGCCTTGGGGAGTAGTGAAAGGGAGAAAGTTGTCATGGCAGTTTACCGCCTCACTGGAGTTGCCGATCAGTGGTGGTCGCTGATTCAAAACACAAAGGAAGATGCTGATGTATCAAATATGGAATGGAGGGAGTTCAAAGATATTTTATTAGAAAAATACTTTCTTCGTGACCATCGAGCAGATATGGAAAGTAAATTTCTGAGTCTGAGGCAGAAGGAGGATGAGAATGTCGCAAAGTATGAGGCTAACTTTACAAGGTTAGCGAGGCATGCTGCCGATTATATACGCAACCCAAGGAGCAAGATTGATCGTTTCTTTGATGGGTTAAAACCATTTCTCCGTCGAGATTTAGTATCACAATCTTTCTCAACATACGAAGATATTGTCTCATGTGCTATCAAGACAGAAAAGGAATTCTCTAAGTCTTATGACAACAAATTAAAGTAAGAGAAGAAGAGAACGGGGGAATAAGAGACAGATAAAGGGAAAAAGGGAAAGATGGATTTTCCATTATGTGATTATTGTGGGAAGAATACCCCTGGTACTTGCCTAAAAGGAATGGGAGTTTTTTATAAATGTGGAGAAAAGGGTCACCAGGCTCGTGATTGCAAGGGAAAGAATGAGGCTGTCAAAGTTGAATGCTACAATTGTAGGGAAATGGGGCATTATGCAAATGAATGTCCTAAACATCAAGGAAACATACCTCAGAAAAGGACAAGGGATCAAGGCAAATCTTATGTTGTGACTACAGTTGAAGCGGAATAATTAATGTACTGGTGCTTTTGGACGCAAGGATTATATTCTAGTTATAAGAATAATGTGATATATATAAGGATTGTACTGCAGTACTTGTTGATTTCAGTAAGGTTTTAATATGATGAAGGTAATTATATTTTTAGTTTGTGATAATAAGAGAAACTTTTCTTTGTTTGGGGAATCTGATGTTACAATTGATTTTGGAATTTAGAGACCTTTTAGAGAATGTCTGGACGGAGGTATTTTGGATAACTATAATGGTTGGAGTGGATTAAGTTGATCTTTGGATAGTATTGTTTAAGGTTAAAACATTTATGAAGATTATTTTTGGAATATTATAGTACTATATTTTTAGGAAAAGGACAACCTGCAGGGTGGGGCATAACCCGTCGCGTCGGACAAAGCTGCAAGAATCGAACCCACAAACATAGTGCGACAAGCCTTTATTTCCTACCACTAGCCTACAGGAAGTCCCTGGTTATTACAAAATAATTTTACTAATATAAATTGTATGTGTTAACATTTGGAACCTTATACAATTAGGAAAAGTATAATATTTTTGGGTTCTATTATCTTTTTGAGTTAAAGGTTAGTTGAAGGTTGAAACTCTAATTGTCAGGCATAAATATATATATACCAATCTGTTATTCAATGAATAAATTAATTCTTAAACTTTAGTAAAGGGATATTAAAACAAAAAAATGCGTTATCCTAATACCTTATGTCTTGTTGAACTGATGATATTTTAAATCAACATAGATTGAAGGCTTTGAGGCCCTCAATTTGACAGTTGATTGTGATTGATGACCTCAATCACTCCCTACGAATATTTACGTTTTTCCTCCAATTATATGTCTCTAATTTCCACCAATGTTCTCCTAATCAAGATCATAATTGGGTGGTAACTTTTTCATTTCCCTTGCCCTCTTATTAAGGCTAAATTTTATTAACCTTATTTCCAATGTGGGTTTTCCACAAAGGTATTTTCTATTTTCAACATTTTATTTTCAAAGAAAAATATCAAATTGCGAGGACACAATTTATTGAAGGAGGGGAGAATGTAACACCCCGAGCTTCCACGATATGACTCTCTTTCAATAATGCAATAGCTTGCATTGTACGCAATTTCGAGTTCTAAAACACCGCGACTAATCAAAGTAGCCGTTATGAATAGTAATAACCACTTTTTAAAATTATAGAAATTTTATATTTCAAAATGGACTTCATTTTTGTATTCGTAATATCGAAATTATCCTATGTTGAATTTTTAGTATTTTTCTGAGAACTTCTAATTTTTTATGAATAGTGAAAATTACTTAAAAACAACTTTTTTAATCAAAATAATTTATAGTGATAAATTATACTATTTAGTGGTTTTAAAGTATAATTAGAATATATTTTTACCATTATCATCATATCATGGTTGAGACCATGGATTATATTCTAATTAGAGACAACTTCTTCAAGGAAGTCTAGTACCCTTGATGGTTATCCAACATTATTCCTATTATGAATAATTAATGATAGTTCAACATATGAATCGACTTTAGAGATCTCAAACATCAATGACAAAGGGATGACATTCCACTTCCTTGATGAAACTATTGAGTGATGCCACTGTTGGGTTCCTGGATCTCTCCAGAATAGAGGAGTATTTTGTGTATAACCAAATTAGAATGGCCCCCAGGGATGAAGAGTCTACAGACTTCAGGGAACCACTAAGTACTTTCTAATTCAATTTAATTTTCTTCTAACTAAACCACACAGGGTCCACCTTTCTGCATTCTATTCAATGCATATTTAAGCTGATTCTCAAGACATGGGTGGAATGGTATGTGGATGACCTAGTGGTCAAATATCACAAGCACTTGGACCATAACATAAAACTCAAGAACATGTCTTTCTTCCTATGATCCTGTCATCGATTGATTAAACCATTGTTGTGCATCTTTAGGGTCACCTCCGAAATGTTTATAGTCTTTATAGTTAGATATATAGGCATTGCGATCGATCTGAAGAAGAGCAATTCCATTAGAATGGTGTCTCCTCTATGTTAAATTTATGAGATTTGAGAGTTTCAAGTCCACTAAGACTATATATAAAGATTCATCACGAATCTCGATGGAAAGTGTAATCTATTTTCCCACCTCATGAAGAATGGATCTAATTACCAATGGGATGAGGTGTGTCAGACCACATAGGAATAGATCATGATGTACCTTTTATGGTCTCTAGTTTGGATGCCACCTGATTCTAGAAACCCATTGGAACATTATGTGACCTCTTTAGAACAATCACTCGATGCCCTTCTCTCCCAAATGAATAACGAGGGAATGAAGAACAATTTATATTATCTCAAAAGCATTATCCATGATACAAATACCAGATGTTACTCTATCAAGAAGATCCTCCTTGATATAGTATTCTCAGTGCATAAATTGCAACAATACCTACAACACCCTGAGATACAGCTAGTGTATTGATTGAATCTGCTGAAGTACATTCTGAACTACTCCATGTTGGCAGGCAGTCAAGCTTAGTGGATAGGGATCCTCCAAGAGTTTGACATCAGGTTTGTCCACCAGAAATCCATTATGGGATATTTATAGGAATAATTCATTTTTTCCAACTCATCCCATATATATCAGTCTATGGAACTTGATTTTCCTGATGAGGTAATCCCTTTGGTGGATTATTCCATTCTGTGTTAAAAAATTCACATTGATGGTTCTTCCTAAAGTCTTACAGATAGAAGACTCAATGATCCCTAACATAACATAGTTGGTTTGGGTAACGTTTTCATCATGCTATACTATAATGCTCATCCATATTCATTACTATTGATAGAAGGTTGTAGCAACTATGAGTTGGACTACCGGGATCTCATTACTAGTCTCAAGATGGCCCTTGAGATTTATGTTCTCCACTTATATGTTAAATCTAACACTGAAATAGTCAACAAACATATCAACAATGACTATGTTGTCTAGAAGCTGAATCTTGTACCATTTTTGGAACATACCTATCTATTAATGGCCCAGTTACCTTCTCATCCAGAAGATAATCATGTCCCTCAGTCCCGGAACAGTGGAGAAGATACCTTTCCCAGCATGGCATTATCCCTTATGGATCATGACCAGGACGATTTAAATATTCAGGGGATGCAATGGAGATTAATCACTCTCATCACTCCGGATGATGATGATAACTCATAGGTATGGGGACTATCAGATGGGGCCAAAACTCTCTCATCAGATCTGAATATTTGGGTATTTATTCCCCCATGATCTGTGATGGTATTGATATTTCCATGAGGTTCCATGCATTCCAAATCCATGTTAATTTGGTACATCAGCCTCCAATTATTCTCCACATTTCCATGTACTCTTGGATCTTTGTAGTCTACGGACTCGATGTCATGGGACCTTATCCACTGTCAACATCTGTCTAGATCTGGTTCATCATCATCGCAAAAAATTTTGTTTCCATGTCGGAAGAGGTAGTTCCTCTGAACTATGTAAATGCCTATTCAATCATTGAATTTGTATGCTCCCTAGTCTTTTAACGATTCAGAGTCCCTCACATCTTGCTCATCGATAAAGGAACCACCTTCCGGTCATCCAAATAGAATAAGTTGTGTTCCAAGTACAAAATCTATTCTTACCATAAATCTTGCAATCACGTGGATGAAAATGGGAAGATAGAGATGCTCAAAAAACCCCACTCTAACATTCTATATAATATTGTTTGTCCAAAAAAGATGTGTTGGCCATATTAACTCTACAATTCACTCTGGGATTATCATATGACAACTCACAATTCCACTTCTGTAACCCCATATCCCCTGGTCTATAGAATAGAGGCAGTCCTTCCAATCATGATTTAGTTTCCATCATTGCGCACAACAGTCTACAATTAGTAGACACCAGATAAGGTAGATATAATCAGTCTAGAAGAACTAGAAGGGATTGAAGATAATAGGGTTTATGCCTAACACAATGTGGAAAGGGATCAGAACAAGATATCAAGAGATTTCAACAAGAATGTTATCCTCCACAAATTCATGCAATGTGGCATGGTTTTAACCCTGAGAACGCTGATGATACCCTACAGGAAACCATCGAATTTGGAGCCCATGTGGGAAGGAACCTAAATCATTCACAAGGTTTAACCCAATGGAATGTACTCCCAGTTTACCATGGATGGTGAGCATATAACACTTCCCAGCAATACCAAATTCTTCAAGATGTACATTTCTTGAGTAATCTATGGTCTTACGTGACCTTAAACTATTCCATCTAGCATGATGTTAAACTATGTTGTGGTCCTACATGACATTAAAAATTTGAGCGACAGATATACTTTTACTGTCTAATCCTTATGGCCATAAACTTTGATCTATAACGTCTAATATGACAATAAACTCTATAACAGTCCAATTGATATGATCTTGAACTTATATAAATTTCATCCTTATTGAATGACATTAAACTAGAAAACATATTCATGTACTACGTATGGCTTGATTTCCATCCTCATGGGATATATAGGAATGCTCAGATGATACTTCTTTGAGAATATATCCCATATTATTCTCTTTGATTTCCCCCATGGGTATAGTTATCTTGGAGTATCGCACACAGTGTAGTGTATACTTCATTGTTTTTACTCATGTTTGTCTTATGATGATTGCAAAATTTTCCCATCCCCTTTCTTATATCCTCCCACCTCTTTACCACATGACGTAAAACTAGATGGCCCTATCAGAACTACATATGGCATGATTCCCATCCACTTGGTAAATGTACGAGCACCCTAACAATTTTTCTATAGTTCTAGACCAAAACCTCCTGATCTACCTCTGTGTCTAGCCTCTTGGACCGAATGTTTCTAAAAAACATGGAGTGGTACAGGCTTTGTTTTCCTTCATTCACGTGAGTCTTATAATGACTTCACCATGAATCCCTATCCTTAGAGACCTCCCCTTATTTTTACCATCCCACAAAATATTATAATGTATTTTCATTCACATGTTACACACATCCCCTCTATCTAGGTCACAAACAACATTCACATCCAAAAGGACCCCCGAATGGTATAGATTCTAGGCCCCTAGGATCTCCTAGAATTTCAGAACAATGTCCTCAAACATATTGGACGATAATTTCATACATGTCCTGAAATTCCAATATGGTCGGTGGTAGATGATAATTTTTTGTTACCCTTTCAGGTCACACAATATGGATTCCATGTTTCAAACACGGTCAACAACCATCCTTTGTCATTATGGCCACAACTACATGTCCCAAATATTGGATACATTGATTAAATTTTCCCTACTATCCCTTTGAACGTTAGTGTTCCACCAACAGTGATATTGGTCTATGTGGGATTGAACCATCCTGATATTTTTCCATTAATATTGTCCCCTTACATTAATGGAATAACCTGATCCCATTCCTTGTTTCCAACACTTAGTACATCTCACATGGGATTAGGAGCATTGTTAAGAACATACACACATAAAGGGTCTCACAATCATGGTATCAACTCAATAAACTTAAACTAATATCACCAATATCCTCATCACAAGACATTAAACTGGGTGATCTGTCTGAACTAAAGGACATAAAACCACTCAACACCTGTCCTGCCTAAATATAAATAAAAAGATGTTAGGGAATTTCCATCTGTGACCCTACATCAGGTCTCTCATCATTTTCATCCTCCTATCCCATGTTCTCAATTAATATTTTGTGGTGTGGTGTAGAATCTTTGTACTCATTCATGTCAGACTATATTTTCCACAACACATACATCACTTTAAGACACCCCTTCTAATCATCATCCTTATCGTAAGACGTTAAACTGCACATGTACCAAGTCACTTTATGCATCCCATTATATGGGTTTCCACCAACATTCACATTGAAATGGACCTTCGAATGATAGGGATTATAGGCCACAGGGATCACCTGCCACTTCATGCCAGCATGCCTGAGGATTTTGTATGACATTTTGACACAAGTCTCGCATTACGAATATGATCAACGGTCAATGATCATTTGTTGTTCTCATTCTAGGATATGATATAGATAATATGTTTTGAAAATTTTCAGCAGTTATCCCCAATAATTTTTTGTGTTTTTATTTTCTCCCACATGATAGGCTTGGTGATTCACCATTTCCACCCATATGTTACATGGAGATGAAATTAACGTGGGAATATACACGTCGAGCTCACTGATGATAAACTATAAACAACCACGTCCTTTTCACACGATGTTAAAATGCATGGAATCTTCTATAACTATGTTTGGAATGATTCCCATCCTCATAGGAAATGTATGAAAACCCATAAATTTTTCAGCATGTCCCGCCCAGGTTCATTTATTCTGTCTCTCAGCCTCTTGGCCCGATTACTCTCCAGGAATTATTAATGGTGTGGCATATGGTGGTTTATGCCCTCATTAACATCGGGTTATTCCCCACACCTTGCACATTCCTCACCCAGATACCCCCACTTATCTTCATCCTTACCACATGACATTAAAGAGCTCGACATCTCTAGAACTATGTGTGGCTTGATTCTCATCCTCATGTGATACATAGGAATTCAAGGACATTTTTTCTCTAGGATCAACCATATTTATTAGACACCTACTCATATTTTTGTCCCTCTGCCCTGATTCCTCTTAGAGGATGTATGTGGTGTTGTTTATTATTATTTCCTCGTTCACGTTGGGTATGAAATAGCAACAATGCATGCCTTCATCTTGGTAGCTCATCACCCCTATCTTCCACTCCTCTTTTCGAGTCATCTGCTCTAAAATTGGGCACCACGACCATCATTGAGATTCTACCAACATGCCCAAGTGAACATTATTTAGGACATAGATTGTTGTATTATACGTGGACATGTTCCCACCCATTTCAATTCTTCATGTTTCCCTTTATTTGGACTTCCATCATCGTTCAAATTTGAATGTACCCCCGAATGATTTGGATGATTGGATCTTGGGCTCTCCTACCATCTCATTCCAACATCCCCGAGGATTTTGGAAGATAATTTGATACAATTTCATTGTTGAAAATATGGTCAGTGGTAAAGGCTCATTTTTTGTTCCCATTTCTGGCCACATGATATTGATGATGTGTTTCAAACTTTTTCAATTGGTGTCCTCCATCATTATTCCACCAACCATTATGACCAAAATATTGTGTATATTATTCACCTCTTCTACACCCTCATGGACTATTGAAATTTCGACACACTTGGTGTTATTCCTCGGTGTGTGTGTGCACGTTAAGAGGAAAAATTCATGGTCTGGTGTCATTCGTGGATTTCTGTTGTTTCCCATTTCATTGTATTCCATGTGTTACGAAGATCTTATCCACCCATGTTTCCCATATCAAACGTGGCTCATGTGGGCTTAGATATTTGGATAACATTCATGCACGTTTGAATGAGTTTCACATCCTTTGGTCTGAGCTCAACGAAAAAACTATAATCTCCCAACGTCATTGTAGTATGACGTTAAAATGCACGACACATTTCAAGAACTATGTATGGACTCATTCCCATCGTTATGGGATACGTAGGAATGTCCAAATTATTTTTCAATGGGACCAACTCATGCTCAAAAAATTATATCTTCTATTTTGACTTTTGTGCCAGATTTTTATAGGATTTTTTTTGTGGGATGTGAACTCCTACTGTCATTATTCACGTCAATTTTGCAATAATTGCACCTTGTACTCCACTTTTAGTAGCTAGAATTACCTATCAGTAGTCTCATATGATGTTCAACTACACTCTCGGAACTACATATCATGATTCTCATCTTCATTGGATACAAAGAAACACCTAGACATTTCATCTCTTATTCCAACCCCAAACCCTCATATCTGTTATGGCCCCTCATTCTGATATTTTTTCTTCAAGGGATGAGTGTGGAAAGTGTGGATGTTATCACCATTCACCTCGGTTACACTTTATAAAAACTATGTAATTACAAGCCCTATGGCCTTAAACTACAATTACTGGTCCCACATGACATTATATTGTTGTTTCATTTCTGTTTGATGATAAAACATATTGCAAGGTCATATAGTACGACCCTAAAGTATCACATTATTTTCATGTCCACACAATGAAAAACAACACTGCATTTCCACGTCCTTTCATGAGGTGACATTAAGTTTGGTATCAAGCATCCGACATACCATTTTTCAATTCCCACATATGGGCTGATTCAAATGGTGATACCTCAAATCACCATCCTAGGTTATTAACTTTACGAAAAAATGGATCCATCCAAAAGAAAAAATTATATCTATCAATTTTCGCTTCTTTTGGTGCATGGGCCATATCTACATAATAATATTATACCTCGCATTGTTACCCTACCACACCACTTATAGAACTACATATTTATAGATTCCTATCATAATAGAATATGTAGGATCACTCAGGTACATTGCCCTGGGCCTAGCCCAACATCCACTTTTTTTCCCTCGACCAAAAAATGTAACTCCCCGACACTAGTTACCCAGAGTCTGTTCATTATTACATAACATTTTAATTATCACAAAAGATCATGTCTCGAAAGACCAAATAGTTTAGTTGCCTTGGAAACACTAGATACATTCATAAGTCTTACATTACATGGTAATGTGAAAAACTACAACAACATAGTGTCCATAGTCCACACTCATATCCCCTCATAATATCCCTGCAGGTCAGTCAAAAAATACTTCATCACATCATAAGAAAAATAATACATAGAAAGGGGTGAGCTCAAATGCTCATTATGGTTAACAATATAGCGGAAACTTTCATAAACAAGCATATAAATTTAAGGCAATGTATCACTAAAATAAAAACATTTTAGACTTGAACTTTAACATAATATCTTAAAAATAAAATGGAATAATGTCATTTAATTATTCACATGGATATTCTAATAGTTGAATAATCAAATGTAATAGAAAAAACCGCTTTCATAATGATGGAATGCATAATTCCAGACTATCATAACCACATAGTCAAGGCCTCGTTCCAAGACTACAAATAATATTTTTAAAGGCCTTGTTCCAAGAAAAAATTTTGTCTCATGAGACAAACCGATGCATCGAGGAGCTATAGTGGGCTCCACCTATCACTTACTAAGTCTAATGCATTCCTTATATAAACAGGTATAAACATAACATAAATATTCGTATTAAAAATAGAATATGAAATGTCAATACATAATCCATAAACCATGAATGGTATAAAAATAACACATCCAAAGTAAAACATAACACAAAACCTTCAATACAATATGGTATATTTGTATCATAATAAATCAACTTTTTATAATCTTAAAATCCGTCAAAGGATGTTGACAATGTTGAAATCAAAACTATTTGAGAGAAATATCTCTTTTTTTGGAATTATTTAAAAGTCACGTAATTATAAAATAAAACATATAATTTAAAAATATTCATATAATCTTATAAGTGAAGCATTGATGATTTTATAATGGCAGAAAATAGATGCACCCACCGTATAAGTTAAAAAGACATTCTTACCTTAATTTTGTCAAAAAGGATAAAAATGACCTTGTTTAGAAAACTACTGAATGATTCCTTTATAAACATATTATAAAAAGTAAAACATTGGTATAAATGACTTTAACACATATTTTATAAAATAATAAGAATTTTTGGAAATTCATTTTTAAGAGACATGGATGTGGATGATAAAGAGATCGCAATAGATAATTAAATATAAACAACCATAGATAATTAAGAGATTGTGAAATTAACCCTTACCTTGTACTTTTCCTTGGTCAAGGTTAGGTTAACCTCCAGTATAATGGTGGAATACATTTTATTAAATTATACAATAATCATATACATTAATATGATATCATATATTATCTTCTTTCTTTTCTTTGGAAATAATATCTTAGTATTATCGTCATTTCGGGTGTTAACAGATTCATTTTCCTTTATATTCATTGTTATGTGAGTCAGATTTTTTATGGATGAGATGTATATTATTCATATCCAGAATTATATCAAGTCTTTAAACATTATTATTAATCAAAAAATGAAATTTAGACTTCAATTTATACGATGGGGAATGAATCTCATCGCTCTGTGGAGCCGGTAATCCGTACGTACGTACGAGCGACAATATCATTCTCTTAATTTTAAAATAATATATAATTGTATGGTATATCATATATACATAATCATTATCATGTTATATTTATTATTTACAATAATTGATTATCATTATTATACCCATCCAAATTATAATGTATTGAATAACAATTACACCACGATGTGGAGACGATAAGCCTGACATACCGACGTATAGTGACATGTTATACAAAGGATGGAAAGAATAATGAATTTGGATGTACCAAACTTATAATAACATAAGAGTATATAGAAGATACTGGAGTTATTATTTTATAATGTAAACAAAAATAAAAATGAAGTGGAAGAAGAAAGGAACTTGAAAGAGGTGGTGAGATATTTACCTCTTCTTCGGGTTTTTTCATTCGATTTGATCAAAATGGATCTTTAGTTTGTATTTATGACTAAAGGAAGGAATCTATGATGAATGGAGGGTTGTTTTAAGGGTATTTGGGTAGAGTATGGCCTCGCCAAATGGATTTTATGGTGTGAATTAGAGACAAGGGGGAGTACCCTTTTATAAGAGGGGTAAGGGGAACCTTAGGAAAAGCTAGAAATATTATTTTGTAATAAAATAATTTTCAGTTTATAATAAAAAATGGACTATTTAATGGATAAGGTGTGTATGGGTTGAAAAAAACTAAAACAATCGGTTTTAGATAGGTTTGGGTCACTATATTAACTTTATCCTTTAGATTTAACTCTTAGTTAAATAGTTTTACATTTACCATGTCTCTTTGTATTTTTATATTATATTGTTAATATACATACTATATATATCAAATTGAACCCCAAGTGGTTCATAAATGATACACCTATAATTATATAATCCCTTTGTCCAAACATTAGATTTTAAGGAACAGAATATCAATTAATAATATAATATTATTTTAAAAAACACTTTTTTGTCAATTTTGACACTATTGGGTATTTTGTTTTTTATAAATTCATAACAGCATTATAACGTAGAAAAAAATCATCTAACCCACACTAATATGTCATATTAACCTAGAAAATTAGTGTAATTCATAAAAATTATGAAATTACATTTCATTAGATATTTATAATATCAATTATTTTAATATTTCATTAATTAGTTAATTACTGCATCACCATTGTGTCATAAATAAATTAAATTATTTAATGTCTAAAATATAAAAATAAAATAACATTATGTATGAAATTTTTTACATTTATAATTAATTTTTATAGTCGAATTTATCTTATATTTACCCCAATATTAATAATGTTTTAGTTATTAAACATTGATTTTAACTCTTTTAACTCTTCTTTGAATTAAATAATAATAAATTTCCTAATCTAATACAAGTGGACCGAAGAGGTTCATATTTTAAACCTAAGTATTTTTTTGGTCGAACTATAATTATCCAATAGAATTGGGACTTGTGTTAGGGTAATAATAATATCATTTTTTTGCTTAATTAACCTATTTACTTATAACCATCGTAAATAAACGTAAAAAGTTACTATTCAAAAAAAAATTTTTTCCTCTAATTGAACAAAATTTTACTTACTGATATAAATCGTGACTTTTTTATTTTTAAAATTACACTCATAAAAGTGGTAAGATTAATTTTTATGTCAATTTGAAAATTTTCCTAGGAGGTGGGTAAAAGAGGATAAAAAATGTTCAATAAAGATTTTATATATTTAAAATTATTATAAACAAAATCCAATGAATTAAATTGAAAATATATAGGTATTATGTATCCATTTTGACATAAAATAAATTTAAATAAAATAAATAATTATTTAAATAAAAATTTTGTTTTAAACAATAACTCAATGTTTTTCACTATTCATCAAAAATTGAATGTTTTCAGAAAAATACCAAAAAATCCCCTTAAGATAATTTTGATATTCTGAATCCAAAATTGAATTCCATTTTGAAAGATAAAATTTATAATATTTCAAAAGTAGAAATTACTATTCATAACGACTACTTTAATTGGTCGCGGTGTGTTAGAATCTCGAAGTTGCGTACATTGCATGATATTACATTATTCAAAGGGAAAAATACAATGAAAGCATGGGGTGTTACATTCTCCCCTCCATCAAATAATTTTGTCCTCAGAATTTATAGAATACTATCGTATAAAAATACTTGGGTGGTTCTTTATCGTAATCTTCTTCAGGTTCCCATGTTGCCTCTTCCATCTTATGGTTTCTCTATAGAAGTTTTACCAGATGAGTCGTCCGATTTCTCATCTCATGCTCTCTTGTATCTAGAATCGTGACAGAATCATTACAATAAGATTTATCGGGTTCCTGTTCTAATTCTTCATAGGTGAGAACATGCGTTGGGTCAGGCATGTATTTTATCAACAGTGACATGAGGAACACAACATGGACATTGGAGAAACATGGAGGAATTTCCAAACAGTAAGCTACAACCCCAATTCGTTCTATAATTTCTAAATGACTGATGTACTTGGGACTCAATTTTCCTTTCTTACCGAAATGTATAACTCCCATCCATGGAGATACTTTCAAGAAAAACATGATCTCCTACTAGAGATTCCAAATCCTTCTTTCGGTTATCAGCATAGATCTTCTGCCTACTTTGAGCTTCTTTTATGTGGTTTTGGATTACCTTCACCTTTTCCATCATTTCCTCCACAAGTTCTCGGCCTACTAGTTTTCTTTCACCAACATCATCCCAACTGGTTGGTGAGCGACATTTCTTTCTGTATAACGCTTTATATGGGTCCATTTTAATAATTTAATGGAACGTATTGTTATAGGAAAATTCTTCCATAGGTAAATATTGATCCCACATACCTTGAAAGTCATGTGATCAAGATCTCAACATGTCTTCTAAGGATTGAATAGTCTGTTCTGATAGTCCATCAGTTTTGGGGTCGTAGGCAGTGCTGAAACGAAGCTCAATATCCAGGGATTTTTTAAGACATTTCAAGAATCTTTATGTAAAATGGGTATCACTATCAGAAATAATCGATAGGGGTACTCCATGAACTCTCACGACTTCATTAAAATATATTCTTGCTAGATTTTCAAGTGGTAGATCTTCTCTTATATCATGAAAATGTGCTTACTTGGTAAGACGATAAACAATGACCCATATTGCATTATTCCTTCAAGGAGTATTTGGTAGTCCCATGACAAAGTCCATTGTAATATTGTCCCTTTTTCACTCCCATATGGGAATAAGATGCATGACTCATCCAAGCCGTTGCCTTCCAGCTTTCACTTGTTGATAAACCATACATCTTGACACAAAATCAGCAATCTCCCTCTTCAGGTTGTCCCACCCAAAATGTTCCTTCAAATCTGAATACATTTTAGTTCACCCAGGGTGTATAGAGAAATTGGAACTATGAGCATCATCCAACAATTCCCTTTTTAGATCATATACATTGGTAACACAATGTCTGTTCTCAAATATCAAAATTCCATCATCATACACAAAGTCACTCAATCTCTCATCCTTCACATCTTTAATCTTCTTTTGAAACATTTCATCATTGGTCTAAGAACTCTTTATCCTTTCTAGTATTGATGGTTTGGAAACCATTTAAAAATTAATTGATGTCTCACCTTCCATGGTGATTCCTATATCCATCTTTACTAAATAAATGTATATAGGATCCTTTTGAACTCTCATCTTATTCAAAACTGCATGATCCTTTCTGATCAAAGCCTCAACCACCTTATTTTCCATTCCCTGGTGGTAGTGTATAGTGCAATCATTATCCTTGAGTAGTTCAAGCCATCGCATTTGGCTCATGTTGAGTTATTTCTGAGAGAAAATATACTTAAAACTCTTATGATAAGTATAAATCTCACATTTTTCACCATAGAGATAGTGTCTCCAAATATTCAAAGTAAATATTACAGCTGTTGAATCAATATCCTGAGTAGGATAGTTTTGATCATGAATTTTCAGCTGTCGTGATACATAGGAAATAACTCTGGCATTCTGCATAAAGAAACAACTAAGTCCTTTTAATGGTGCATCACTGTAAATACCAAACTCATCATTCCCCAATGGTAATGTAAAGATAGGAGAATTTACTAATATTCTTTTTGGTTCTTCAAAACATTCTTCAAAGACTTTTTTCCAAAAACATTTAACACCTTTTCCTGTGAGCTTTGTTAATGGGTTATCCAATCATGAAAAATTCTGGAAAAAATGTCGATAATAACCTACTAAACCAATAAAACTACCCACCTCAGTTATACTTGTCGGTGCTGACCATTCTTTGATTGCATTAGTCTTTGAAGGATCAATGGAAATTCCATCCATATAGACAATATCTTCAAGAAAATAAATCTCATGATGCCAGAATTCACACTTGATAAACATCCCATATAATTCATGTCTTCTAAGAGTCTCTAGGATAATGGGCAAGTGATTTTCATGATCTTCGTACATTTTAGGGTATACCAAGATATCATCAATAAATACCACTAAAAATTCATCATGATATTCCTGAAAAACTATGTTCATTACATCCATGAATACAAAGGGTGCATTAGTCAATCCAAAAGGCATTAGTATAAAATCAAAATGCTCATACCTGGTTAGAAATGATATCTTCAGAATGTCTTCCTTCATCACACACAACTGATGGTATCAAGATTGAAGTTCAATCTTTGAAAATTATTGATCTCCATGTAGTTGGTCAAATAAATCATCAATGTGAGGTAGGGGATACATGTTCATTATTGTTATAGAATTGATCTCCCTATATTCAATGCACAACCTCATAGACTCATCTATCTTCATAACAAAAAGGATAGGGGCTCCCCATAGATAAACAATAGGGAAAATAAATCCCTTATTATTCAATTCCTCCAGTTGTTTCTTTAGATCCACTAATTCTACAGTATCCATTCTATAAGGGGTCTTCGATATGGGTCTTGATCCAAGAATTAAATCAATGGAATACTCACTTTTTTGTTCTAGAGGATGTCCAGGTAAATCTTCTGGAAACACGTCATCATATTCTTTCACAATAGGTAAATCATCTATTTGAACATTCCTTTCCTCACCCATATTTATTTTATTCTCTTCCTCCCCGATAATTGATTTTAGTTGATCTACTGGGGTTGGATCTAGTTAAGAATCAGGTGGTGATGATTCTATTCTAAAGAGAAGGTGTTATTTATCATCATCATCAAAAACTATAACATCCTTCATCATACAATAAATCTTCACATCATGGTTTGAAAGCTAATTCATACAGAGGATTAAATAAAAATAAATCATGGGTATGATGATGAGATCAGTAGATAAATAACATATATATGCTCTAATGGAAATGGATTCACAATACTTTGTGGTGATGATAATTCCCTTAGGAGTTTTAACTGACGACTCCTTTGTTAAATCAAATTGGAATTTTCGAATTTTCATAAAAAACTAGGAAGATATGAATCAATGTGATGATCCCGAATCAAATAATGTATTTGATAAACTTGTGGAAACCATTAAATTACCTGTCACCAAGTATTTTGGTGCTTCTACCTCAACAGTACGAATAACATATACTTGGCCTTGATCCATTGGAATTTTTGGAGTTAATATCCCCTGATGTTTAGGACATTCATTTACATAATGTCCCATCTCCCTGGAATTGCAGCATTGATGATTGGCAGATTCTTTCTTCCCCTTGAAATCACGAGATTGGAGTACTTTTTCACCACACTTGTAACACACTCCCATTCCCTTCAAGCAATTACTGAGGTGTTTCTTCCCAGTTTTATTACAGGATGGAGATTAAACTTTTCCCTTCTTCCCCTTATTTCCATTTCTTGAGTGATCAGTTGATATCTTCTTCTCTTGCTTTACTTTAATGTTGTATGACATAGAGAATTCTTTTTCAGTCTTGAAATCACTTGAGACAATATCTTCGTATGACGAGAAGGATTGTGAGACTAATACTCGATAGAGAAATTGTTTTAACCCATAAAAGAAACGATAAATATTACTTCTTGGGTTACTTATATAATATATAGAATGCCTCGCTAACCTTGTAATGTTAGCCTCATACTTTGTGACATTCTCATCCTCCTTTTTCCTGAGACTCAGAAATTTCCTTTCCATATCAGCTCGTTGGTCATAAGGAATGTATTTTTCTAATAAAATCTATTTAAACACCCTCTATTATATATTTGATACTTCATCATCTACCATTGTGATTTGAATCAGGGACCACCATTGATCAGCATATCCAGTGAGCCGGTAAAATTCCATGATAACTTTTTCCCTTTCACTACTCCCCAAGGCATGGAATATTTTCTCTAAGGAATATTTATATTTCTCAGCTACTAATGGATTTGTACTCCCATTTAATGTTGGTGGTTGTCGCCTTATGAAGCGATATAACATTGATCCTCCACACTGTGGAGCAGGGTGTTCTATATGGGTAAGGTTATTATTCATAACCTGAGTGAATTGTCCCAGTATGGTGATAAGCTGATCAGCACCAGTTGTATCCCCAGCTCCACTATAATTATCTTGAGCAAGAGGGAAATCCTTACATGGAGTGCCTGCATTTATATTGTTTCCATTCCTTCCACTAGAATCCATTTCAAAACAATGGAATACACTAGATTATCTTATGAATAGAAATAAATAATTACAACCATCTAAGACACTTCAAATAAATTGAAATGTTTATGGATATAATCCATAATCATAAAAAAAATGTTTTCTTTGAGGAATTATATACTCATAAACCATTCATAATGGTTTTTCAAGAAAATGAGAATTATCCTAAGCATATCCCCCAGGAGTGTCATAACCAAGAGTACAAAAAGGCCCATTGTCGTGCACCAGTTCCCATTCGAGTCTAGCTCAAAGTAGTGTATTCAGGTTTTACCCCTAGGTACATATGTGCCAGAGCTACCTCTACCAGCTCGTATCCCGACAGGGATGTATTTCTTGTAAAACTCAAAAAAATATCTACCATTCCAAAATTCTAATAATTTATTCTATACTAATCCTCAAAGTATATCTTAGTTCTATGTTCTCTAATCAAAGTTTATCTAAATCTAGATTCTAATGATTATACTAAAATTTCTCTGATACCAACTATAACGCCCAGATCCCAGTTACCCAGATTAATTGAATTATTACATAACATTAGCAAGATCACAAATGGTCATGTCTCGAAAGACAGATTAGTTTAGTAGCCATGGAAACACTAGAAACATTCATAAGTCTTACATTACATGATAAAGTGAAAAACTAAAACAACATATTCTTCATATAACACACTCATATCCCCTCATACAATCCCTGAAGGTCAGTCATAAAATACTTTTTCACATCTTGGGAAAAATAAAAATAGAAAGGGGTGAGCTTAGATACTCATTAAGGATAACAATATAGCGGAAACATTAATAAATAAGTATAATATTTTAAAGAAATATATAAATAAAACAAAAGCCTTTTGAACATGAACATCAACATAATATGGAAAAAATAAAATTAAATAATTCCATTTACTTATTCACATTGATATTCTACTAGTTGAATAATCATATACAATATCAATAACCACATTCATAATGATGGAATGCATAATGCCAGACTATCATAACCACATAGTCAAGGCTTTGTGCCAAGACTACATATAAAATTTTGTCACGGCCTTATGCCAAGACACTAGTTTGTCTCATGAGACCTACCGTTGAATCGAGGAGCTATAGTAGGCTCCACCCATCACATACTAAGTCCAATGAATTCCTCATATGAACAAGTTTGAACATAACATAGACATTCGTATTATAACTAGCATAAGAAATATCAACACCTTATCCATAAACCATGAATTGTATAAAAATAACACATCCACAGTCAAACATATCACAAAACCATCAACGCAATATGGATGTCTTGCATTATAAAAAATCAACTTCAAATAAGCATTAAATCCATCAAAGGATGTTAACATAGATGAAATCAAAACTATTTGAGAGAAATATCTATATTTTTGAAATCATTTAAAAGTCATGTAATTATAAAATAAAACATATAATTTAAAAAAATATTTATAATCTTGTAACGTATTCTTAGATGATTTTATAATGTCATAATGTAGCTGCACCCGCCGTATAAGTTAAAAAAACATTCTTACCTTAATTTTGTCGAAAACGTTAAAAAGGACCTTGTTTGGAAAACTGCGGAATGATTCCATAATAAATATATTATAAAAAGTCAAAAAAATTGTATAAATGACTTTAACACAAATTCTATAAAATATTTAGGCTTTTTTTAAATACATTTTGAAGAAACATGGATGTGGATGACAAAGAGATCCCAGTAGATAATTACATATAAACAACCTCAAATAATGAAGAGATTGTGATATTAACCCTTACCTTGTACTTTTCCTTGGTCAAGGTTAGGTTAAGCTCCTGTATAATTGTGAAATAATAGTTATTTAATTATATAAGATTCATATGCATTAATATGATATCATATATGATCTTTCAAAATTGCTTTTTTAATACTATCTTAGTTATATCGTCGATTTGGGTGTTAACCGATTCATTTTCCTTTATATATATTGTTATCTGAGTCATATCTTTTATATATGGGATGTATCTTATTCATATAAAGAATTATATCATGTCTTTAAACCTTAGTTTTAATCATCAAATAAAAATTAGTCTTGAATGTATACGATGGGGAATGAATCTCATCATTATGTGGAGATAGTAATCCGTACGTACGCACGAGGGAAAATATCATTATTTTGATATTAAAATAATATATAAATAGATGTCATATCATATATAAATAATAATCATAATGTTATATTTATTATTTACATCAATTACACATCCAAATAATAATGTATTGACTAACAATTACACTACGACGTGGAGACGATACGTCATACGTATGCACGTATGGTGACATGTTATTCAACAGATGGATAGAATAAAGAATTTGGTTGTACCATATTTATAATCACATAATTTTATATAGAATATACTAGAGTTATTATTTTATAATGGAAACAACAACGAAAAATGAAGTGGTTGATGAATGGAACTTGAAAGAGGTGGTGATATATTTACCTCTTCTTCGGGTTCTTCCTTTTGATTTGATCAAAAGGGCTCCTTAGGTTGCCTTTATGACTAATGGAAGGCCTATATAATGAATGAGGGATAGTTGAGAGGGTATTTTCGTAGAGGTTGGCCGATCCAAATGGCTTTGAATGTGTGAATTAGAGAGAAGGGGGAGTGCCCTTTTATAAGAGGGGTGAGGGGCACCTTAGGAAAAGCTAGAAATATTATTTTATAATAATAAAAATATTCCGTTTATTATGTCTCCAAAATTGATTATTTAATGTATAATGTGGGGATGGGTCTAAAACCAATCAACTAGATGGTATTAGATAGGTTCGGGTCACTATATTAATTTTATCTTTTAGATTTAACCCATAGTTAAATAGTTTGACAAATACCATGTCTCTTGATATTTTTATATTATATGGTTAATAAACATACTATATACTTATGAGAGAATCCCAAGTGGTTAATTAATGAAAAAACTATCATTATATATGTTTTTTGGATGACCATATATTTTTTAGGTATATAATACAATTAATAATATAAAATTTGTTTTAAAAACACATTAATGTCAATTTTGACACTATATGGTATTTTTCTTTTTCTAAAATAATAACAACATTATAACTTCGAAAAAAATTCATCTATAAAATCCTAATATGTCATATTAACCTAGAAAAATAGATTAATTCACAAAAAGTCACAAATTACATTTATTTGGATATTTATAATATCAATTATTTTAATATTTCATTAATTAGTTAATTAATACATCATCATTGTTCCATAAATAAATTAAATTATATAATGTCTAAAAAATATAAATAAAATACAAATATGTATGATTTTTTTGTATTTATAATGAATATTTATATTTTAATTTATCTTATATTTAACCTTATATTAATAATGTTCTAGTTATTAAACATTGACTTAAACTCTTTTAACTCTACCTTGAATTATATAATAATAAATGTTCTAATCTAGTCCAGGCGAACCAAGGAGGTTCATATTTTATTTCTAAGGTTGTTTTTGGTCGAACTATATTTATCCAATAGAATTACGACATGTTCTAGGAAAATAATAATATCAATTTTACCCATAATTACCCTATTTACTTTAAACTATGATAAATAAAAGTAAAAAGTTAATATTCAACAAAAACTATTTTTATCTTATTGAACCACATTTTTCTTACGGATATCTACTATGTCTCTTGGGTTTTTGAAATTCCACTCACAGAAGCGGTAAAATAATTTTTTATTTGAATTTTCAAATTCACCTAGGAGGTGTCTAAAAGACAGTGAAATGTTCAATAAAATTTTTATATATATAAATTTACTATAAACTAACTCCAATGAATTACATTGAACTTATATAGGTATCATGTTTCTATTTTCATCTAAATTAAATTTAAATAAAATAAATAATTATTTAAAAAAAATTCAGTTTTAAACTATAACTCAGTGTTTTTCACTATTCATCAGCAATTGAAGGTTTTCAGAAAAATTCCAAAAAATCCCCCTAAGTTAACATCGATTTTCCAAATCCAAAAATTGAGTCCATTTGGAAAGATAAAATTTATAAAATTTCCAAAAGTGGGTATTACTATTCATAATGGCTACTTTGATTGGTAGCGGGGTGTTAGAATCTCGATGTTGTGTAGAATGCATGCTACTGCATTCCTCAAAGGGAAATGTACCGTGGAAGTTTGGGGTGTTACAAAAAATCTCCACTCCGAGAACATTGTGTGACAAAAATCCTATTGTCCTCATTCACTTCAGGTTTTTCAATAATCTGCCCCATGTCTACCTTTCTCTTTTCCATCATGGTCCAATCTCTATGACATAAAAACAAAAATCCCATAGTCGTTGTCATGTGAAATTAAAATACAAGGTACTCTAAAAACTATTTTTGGCATGATTCTGATCCTAATGGGATACATAGGAATACAAAGTCATTTATTTTTTTCCTAGACCCAAGTATCTCAAATCAAGCCCTCCTTCCAACCCCTTGTCCCGAACTCCATTAAGAGCATGTATTCGTGAGTACCTCTTTGGTCCTTGTTCAAATAGAATTTCGAAAAAACCACACTATATGTCTCCCATGTCATTAAAAATGTATTCTACTCCCTATATCAGATAAAAATCATTTATATGCTCAAATGTGTCAAGAAAAGATCCAAAATTGTGGAAATCTAGCATGTACATTGCCTCGTTTCATGTTCACGCTTAATAATCCCTTTATTTGGATCTCCATCCTATTCCACGTCTAAAGTGACCACCTATACAGCCTGGACTCATGCCACATTGTCTAACCTACCATCATGGTCCAATTCCTCGAATATCATTAACAACATTTTGCATGTAGTCCCACATTTCGAACATGGTCACTGGTCGACCCTCATTTCTCTATCCCCATGCCAGACTAACATGAAATAGTTGTTTTTTTAACATGGTAAACAGTTATCCTCTATCGTAATGACAAAATCATTGTGATCTAGATATCGAGCCAGAGGATTCACTTGTTTCCAATACCTTATATTCATGTGGAATTCAATCACACTCAGTTTTACACATCCACGCATCTATGTGCACTAAGCATCCAGGTCAGTAATTTTTGGACATTAGTCACCTAGAGTTACATTACCTCTAATGTGTGTATCCCTATACCAAGAGTGTCCCACCATTACACCTTATTTCCCACATTGAGATCTACATACATGGGATTAGTGGTTTTGGGAGGATATGTTCTGGCATAGCTCAAGAACGCATTCCTCTCATCCCACATGATGTTAAACTATAATATGATAACTACATATGACTGGATTCTTATCCTCATGGAGTTCATTGGAATTCCCATGAACATTCCTTCGGGTCTGGACCAATGTTAAACTACATATAGTATATGGTCTACCAAATTCCCATTGGAAACACGTGGTGTGGTGTGGACTCCCAGGGTCCCCATTAATTCAAGGATGTGTATTGTACTGCAAATTTCTATTGGGGAACTCTTTTCATCAACACCTGACATTAGAATGTGTCCCTACCCTGAACAAGTCTAGGATGCCCCATGATAATTGTAAGATGTGTCAGCATCCTCTCAAGAGTGTATTTCCCCCTCCAACATTGGTCTCTAACCACGCTATGCTCAAAAACTACGTTTACCATGATTATCATCATTATGGGATAGGTAGAAATGCCCAGGATTTCACATTGGGCCTAGCCCAAGGTCATCAAACCTCTTGTCCCATCGACCCCGATAACAGTCTAACTCTAAGAACATAAACTAGGAGACAATTTTCCCACATGACATTAAATAGTTATCCTTGGTCCATGCAATATGACCTTAAATCTATGTGCACTATCCTCACGGTATGACATTAAACTATATGTCTATTGTCTTCATTGGTATGACATTAACCCAAAATTCATTATAGGTCCCCACTAGAGTGGTCCTGTCTGGAAGTAGGTATGATCCTTGATCAAACCAATACACTAACCTAATGTGTTTTCCTCACTGTGGAATAATTTCATGCGTGCTGGACTCCATTTGAATAAACCATCACTCCACCTTCCATATTTTTCATGCCCTTTATTCAATCCTCCGTAATCATTCATGCCTAAAAGAACCCACTAATAGTACATATTCTAAGACTATGTCATGAGAACTATATCCGGCTTTTGTTCTTGGAGACTAATGGATGACATTTTGAGTCAGGCCCTATGTTTCGAACATGGTTAGCTGTCGGACCTCATTTTTTATCCTCATTTTAAGCTAATGAAATAGGGATACTGTGTTTCGAACATGGTCAATGTTTATCCATCAATTTCATTCCATCCTTGTAGTGGTCCTAATTTTGAGTATCGTGATCCACACCACCACTCCCCTCTGTGTAGATTCATTATAACACCCTTAGCATTACCCCGCTCATGCACTAGAGAACGATGGGGAAACATCAATTCAACTATTTTGAGAACATCATTCTCGTGTTAGTCCTCCCTCTTTCTTCTTGGATACCCAGTTACTTCATTTATATCATGGATGCCCGAAGATTGGTTGGAACTCCCATATTCAAAAGATTTTTTGATGAAGCCATCCATAATTTATCACATCGAGCATGACCTAGTTGAGCTTAGGGATTGATGGATGGTATTTCACATATAAGATGGAAATTAAAGAATAAAAATAGATAATGGAACTCTCGCTTGTGACCAACCTAAAAAGGTGAAGAATGAATATAATTTCATGAGTTCATAAAAATTACAACACCCCAGGGTCGGTCCCCCCCATAGATGGGTTGATCTCTTCAATTGATCATTTGAGCTCTGTCACTCACTGGCTCATGGAGTCTAGGATCTATTTTAGCCTACTAAGCTCCAAAACCACCTAGATGGAAATGGGGATTAGTTTGTCAGCCATGAAATGAGACTAATATTCATTGTCTTAGATAAGGGACATATCATTAGAGGATTTCCACATGTAACACCACCCAATATTTTATAGTACGTTATCTCATTAAAGTATTTCAATAGCTTGCGTTACACACAACACTGAGTTCAAACATACCACAACTTATCAAACTAGCCGTTAAAAAATCAGTTATGTATACTATTATATAAATTTTGAATCTTATATACACTATATAATTTTAACACCCATATTATGTGTTTCTTTGACATAATATAAGAACAAATTCAATCTTTCAGATAAAGGGAGTATTTTTCAAAAATGCAATTTTACTACCTACTAATGGTGAATTTTTTTAAATGAAATATCTAACATATTAATATTAAATTTGAAAAAATAAACGTCTTATTTAGAATTGTTACATAAAAATTTAGTGTGGGAAAATTTTCGGAACTTATCTGATAAATATCATATTTTGATGAATAGTGAAAAATACTATGTTTTAATTGAAAACAATTTTTTTAATCAGTATAAATTATAGTATTAAATTAATCATTTTAATGGATTTTAATTATAATTAGATTATATTATTATATTTTATGACAATTTAGGTCATTATATGTAATATTTCATTTAATTTGACATAAACACTTGTCAATCTTTTGATAGTTTTTACTTTTTTAAAAAACTGTTTTTTTGTTTTGAGAATGGAAATTAATTTTCAATTAATAAATGAAACTACTATGATTTTAATTTGGTAAAATGGGATTATTTTTGGAATTTGGAATATCAAAATTATCTTAGTGTAAAATTTTCATATTTTTGCGAAAACATTCAATTTTTGATGAATAGTAAAAAACACTTTTTTATTATTTAAAACCGAATTTTGAATTAAATAATTATTTATTTTATTTAAATTTATTTTAAGTCAAAATAGATATATAATACCTATATATGTTCAATTTAATTCGTTGGAGTAATTTTATAATAAAATTAGATGTAAAAAAGTTTACATAACTTTTTAACGTTTTCAACCCACCTCCTTAAGGGATTTTGCAAATTTGTAGAAACCATAATTTTAGTGATTCTATGAGATGAATTTCAAAAGTCCAAGAGACATGGTTGACATCAGTATGTAATTTTTTTCAACAAGATGAAAATAGTTTTTAGTGAATAAGAACTTTTGACTTTTTTTACAACGATTAAAAGTAAATAGGGAAATTAAGTGTAAAAATGATATTATAATTACCCTATCAAGTTTCATAATTCTATTATATAATTTTAATTAGACAAGAAAAACCATAGGAATAATGTATTATCCTCTTTAGTCCACTTATATAAGATGACAACATTTATTATTATTTTATTTAATGAAGTGTTAAAAGCGTTATATTCAATGTTTAATAACTAAAACATTTTTTATATAGGGTTACACACAATATAAATTAGACTATAAATATTAATTAAAAATATAAATAGGTTTCCTACATAATGTTATTTTATTTATAATTTTTAGACGATAAATAATTTAATTTATTTATAACACACTGATGATGAAGTAATTACCTTATTAATGAAATATTAAAATATTTAATATTATTAATATCCTAATAAAGGTAAATTGAGACTTCTGATAAATTACACTAATTTTAATGGTTAATATGACATTTTATAGTTTATTATATATATTTATTTCTACGTTAGAAGGTCGTAATAAACTTCCACCAAAACAAAATACCAAATAGTGTCATAATTGACATAAATTAGTTTTTAAAACAAATACTATATTATTGGTGGATATAATATTTATAATAAACTAATGTTCAGACAAAGGGAATAAGTAATATTATATATGACATTAATGAACCACAAGAGGTTCTCTTGGATGTTTATAGTAATTTTATTAACCATATAGTGTAAGAAAACAAGAATACATGTTAAAAGATAAAATATTTAACTAAGAGTTATATATAAAAGATAAGGTTAAAATGGTAACCTAAACTTGTCTAAAACCTATTGGTTGGAAGGATTTGGACCCATAACCACTTATTTCTACAAAAAAATTCATATGGAGCCATTAATACACGAATATTAATCAATAGTAAATTAAAATTTTAATCTTTTCTTAATGTGACACACACCCCTCTTATAAAAGGGAGCATCTCCTTCTCTCTAAATCTCACCTCCAATTCCCTTTGGATCGGCTAAAACATGACCAAATATCCTCCCAACATCCTTCAAAGCAACCTAATTTCCTTAATTTGATCATAAATCCAACTTATAAATCCCTTTTGATCAACTCCACAGGAAACACCCGAAGAAGAGGTATTAATTTCACCACCCTCTTTCAAGTTTCTGTCTTCTTCCACTTCCTCTTTGATTTCTCATTAAATACCAAAATAATAACTCCAGTACCTTATACATACTTTGATGTTATTGAAAATTTTGTAAAACCATATTCTTTTTTCTATCCATCCTATAAATGACAAAGTCGCTATACGTGCGTACGCACGGCTAACCGTCTCCATGTCATGGTGTAGTTTGTTATTCAAACACGTCATTATTTGGACCAGAATAATAATGAGTATAACTAATTTAAATAATAAATATAACATTTTAATTATTCTTTATAAATGTTATACTATCCAATTACATATGATTTCACCATCAATATACTGATATTATCGCTCGTGTGTACGTACGGATTACCGTCTCCATGATGCGTTGAAATTCATTCCCACATTCACCATTCAATGATAATTATAAAAATAAATATTATTAATATGTTTGTAATATATGAAATAATAATGATACTTGAGATATATACGTATGTATTTGTATACTTACCTATATCTTATTCACATACTTCCGTTTAATACGATATGAAAACAGAGACAACATTTAAGCATACGTACGGCCTACCATCCCCTTAAACAGTGCCTTCCATTCCATATATTAATAAATTATAAATATTTATACTCTAAATATATTTTATATATAAATCATGTTTTATATTTTGGAGGTATTTAAATCATGATCTAAATTAAACGGTCACAAATAACAAGTTAAAAACGTACGATAATGAAAGCAGTTATTAACCAAAATGATTATTTAACATGGAAAACATAATTAAATGGGTAGTATAAAGTCATTAATTATATTTTATGATATTATAAATATGAATATGGTTCTGGAATAATTTAAGAACATACTATGGTCATTATACAAGAGTTTAAATGTACCCTCGACCAAAGGAAAGTGCAAGGTAAGATTTAATTCCTCAATATCATTATTATTCGAGATTTATTATACTGGGACATATTTATTATCCATGTCCATTGTTCATAAAAGTGTTTCCAAAGGGATTATTTTTAAGGGAAACTATAATTAAAAAATCATTTTAAATGTCTTGAATATTTATTTTTCAAAATCATTCTCATTAATATCCTTGTTTTAAAAATGGTTTTTAAGGATTAATTTATATGGACATGAATGTTTTTAAAATGTAAATTCCATTCCAATGTTTCAATGTGATATGGGAAACTTTTGTCCAAAAATGTATTAAATTTCTTCCTTTCTAAATTGTGTGACTTTTAAATGTTTTCATGAAAAATTTATATTTCTCTCAAAGTGATTTACAAATAATTTTCATCTATTTCAACATCCATTGATTGATATTAATCATATTTGAAGTTGATTTATTATAATAAAAATCATCCATTTTGTATAAAAGGATTTGTGACATGTTTGACTATGGATGTGTTATTTTTATAATATTAATAATTTATGGTTAAATTATTGACATTGCATATGCTAGTTCTAATAAAAAAATTTATGTTATGTTTCAACATTTTCATATAAGGAATGTATTGGACATATTATGTGACGGGTGGATCCTACTACATCTCATCGATGAATCGGTTGGTCTCATGAGAAAATTAGACATGGAATTGGTTGAGGCCTTTCCCAATTTTATATATGGTTTTGGCTGAGGCCTTAATCAATTTTAGACATCTTGGCCGAGGCCTTGACAAATTTTTACAGAATGTCTGGAATTATACATTCCATCATTATACGAATAATATTGGTGGTTCATGTGGTTTTTTTTCTAGTAGAATACCCATGAATATGATTTATTATGGAATTATTTACTCATCTCCTATTTCTTCCGTAAATTTTTCATGTTTATTATTTTTAAAGGAATGTGTTATAAATTATTCCCCATGATGATTGATTATGTTATCTTCTGCTAAATTGTTTACCCGTACTGAGCATCTTAGAACACCCTTTCGTTATGTTTTATATTCCAAGGATTTCCAAGAATTTTATTAGGATTGATATGAAGGGTGAAGAAAAAATGTAATATTGGTGTTCTCAAATAACTATCTTTGCTATATTTTATGTTTAAAATTGTAATGTTATGTTCATGTATGTAATCTATTTCCAAGAGTTCTAAACTGATCATTATTTCTGGACATGATTTCATTATATCATGTCAATGTATTAAAATAATTCACCGACTCTGGGCTTCTAGGGTTGGGGCGTTACAGTTGGTATCAGATATATATTAGCAACAAGCGTAGAAATAGATTTAGATATTCTCATATTAGAAAACATTACCCTAAGATATACATTGTTGATTAGTATAGTAGAACTTACTATATTTTTTGTAATATAGTGATTTTGTGTATTTTCCAAACAATACATCCCTGTCTGGATACGAGTAGGTAGATCCGGCTCTGGCCCAGATGTACCAAGGAGATAAAACTCTGACTATGAGTTTCAGGCATGACCCGGGGTATCCTGGTAGACTATAATGGGCCATGTTTCACTCTTGGTTACGATACTATTGGGGGGAATTCATAGGATAATTCACATTTTCATTACAATCAATTATGAAGGATTTAGCAGTAAATAATTCCTTAATGAAAACATTTTATAATTATATATTATATGCACAACAATTTCAATTTACATTAGGTATTTTAGAATTTTGGAATTATTCATTGTGATTCATAAACTATCCTAGTGTATGCCATTATTTAGAAATGGCGCCCCGTAGAAGGAATGATAATTCCATCAATATGCATGATATAAATATCAAGAAGGATCATATCTTTCATGGTATTAAGACAACAGATAAAATTGAAATAGTCTCCCATGTATTCTCATCATATGAATAAATAGTATCATGAGTTAATAAGATATGTAATGAATTGCATGATTCCTATGGAATTGAGGGGCAGAAAGAGAAGAAAAAGATGGTAGAGAGAATTATTGATAAAGGGAAGAGGGGAAAGAAGTATTTTCCAATATGTGATAACTGTGTAAAGAATCACCTTGGTAAATGAATGAATGGAATGTGATTTTTTTATAAGTTAGGAGAAAAATGACACCAAGTACGTGATTGAATGGTTAAGGAAAATGTTTCAAATGTACAATGCTTTAACTGTAAGGATTTGGGACACTACACGAATCAATTTCCAAATCATCAGAGTGTACCCCAAATGCTGCTATTGAATACTAATAATGTTATGATACTGCCAAAGATGAAGATGAATGATTAGATTTCTTATGGTGTTATTAAAGTATTTTTTCATTTTAGTATTGTATTAATTATGTACATGTTATAACATTTATAGAGTATATAAGGATTTTACTGTAGTACTATTTCGATAAGGACTTCAGATTATGGGGAACCATGAAAAGTGACTGAAGAGACCATGAAATGTGTTCATGCACTTCTCCACTAAATTTCCTCAACTAGGTTCTAAATGTTTAGGGTGTGACTCTACATTTTTAATAAGGTTCAGTGATAGAGCCAAAATCATTGTCTGCTTTTTCAAAACTAATATCATCGCCAGATTTGGCATCCCTCACACTATTTTGATAGACAATGGCACTATTTTAGGTTCTGATGAAGTAAAACAGGTGTATCAAGAACGTAATATCAAGTCCACACATTCATCTCACTATTATGCAGTAGGCAATGGTCAGATAGAGGCCTTAAATAAGTCTCTATCATATATACATATAGATGATGGTGGATAAAGATACGAAATCATGGTTGGATAAACATTTGAATGCTTTATTGGCTTATCGGATAAGTACCTGTACTACTACCCATGAAACTCCTTGTTCATTGGTATAATAAACAGAAGCAGTTTTTAAAATTAAAATAGAATTTCCTTCACTTAGTGTTGAAATATATGATCAGTTATCTATAAATGAATGATCTCAAAAATGGTTCGATGAGTTGGAAGGATAGGATGAGAAAAGACTGCATACATTTCATAAATTAAAAGTCTATCATATAATAATAGTGTGACATTTTAATAAGAAATATCACATTCGTTCATTCATTCCAAGAGAATTGGTAAATGTCTTTGAGACTCCAATTATACCAAGAATGAAACCTCCAAAACATTAACTAAAATGGGAAGGACCTTATTCTATGAATATGGTCTATTCAAATAGAGCTTTTCCTTAATCTCAGTGGATGGAGAGCTCATTACAACTCAAACCAATGAGATATTTTTGATTAAACACATTATTTAATTATACCGATTATTCCTCACTAAAAGACTTTAAACTGCACAGATACGATGTCCTTTCAGTAGGACTTAAAACTGCACAACCCCCATGTACAACATACTAGAAATTAAACTGCATAACAACCGTCCGCATCCATTCTGCCTGACATTAAAATGTGTATCACCAAGTGTACAACTAACAATTTCTCTATTTGACATTATAATCTTCCAAAAGAAAATATCATTGACATCATCTATACTCATTAGTAGTTCATGAGTCCATCCCTTTCCTATGTCTAAGTAAGATCTTCATAGAGACCATGTTTCAAGAACTATGTATGGATTGATTCTAATTTTCAATGAGATATATAGAGACCCCTAAATCTCTAATTTGGGGTCCAGCCACAATCACAAAATCTTCTTATTTTATTTTCTCCTCATGTATATGAACCAGATATATACATAGTGTTTCCTTAAGATATATGATTTGGTCCTTATACCATTTTAGGTCTTTAGATTTATCATTCTCTCAGAACATGTAAAAAATGCCCCCATTCTTCAGGTCAAACACCATTAGCATGAAGAATGATTGTTTAAAGAACTCTATATTGCTTCACTCTCATCTATTTTGAGATATATAGAGACACCTTGATCTCCATTATTGGGCCCATCCATGAAAAAAACCCCCATTTATTTCTTGTATAAGTGTCAAATATGCATTGAGAATGTTTTAAGAACTATGATTGACCTGATTCTTTCCCTAACAAGACATATAGTGATATTTGTGTTTTATCCATTAATCATATTACAATATGTCATTCCTTTCTTATCGGATCATTTTTGTCCTTACAACACGTCATTAAACTATATGGAAATCTAATACCCCTATTCTTTATCTGTGTCACATTTGTATTATATAAAAGACCCTTAATACTCATGGTTTCTCACACCGAGCATAGCTCAAGTGAGCTTATGAATTGGATATGGTTCTTCATAATATATGTAGAGTGTTTTAAATCATTATGGGGGTGAAAATGTCCCCATTTCATGTCTTTAAACTGGAAATCATAATTTTAAGCTTGACGAAACTATGAAAGTCGCCATTTTAAATATGAGTCAGATCTATGTAATGGATGTCAGACTCATGGCCAATACTGGATCATATTTTTCTCAAATTAATTGAAGATTAAACCTCTCCATATTTAATATTCTTAATAATGAATATTTTTAGATATTCATAATCTTTCATATGGTTTCTGGTAATATGTTTTTTTATATCTGAGATCCCTTTTGCTGGACTATGAAACACATGCCCTTAGGCCTCCATGCATATGTAGCCTAAATAATAGGCCTTTCAGTCACAAGATGAAACTATTTGGATATGAAGAATATTCCCAAGAAGGCCATTCATAATACATCCCCCATAATGAGGTTTTCATGTAATGGTTACATCGTTCATTGATATAGTATCTTTCTCCCCTTTAGTCGTTGGTGACAATATACAAGAATTTGTATTTTCATTCTTTCCTGTATACTAGTCCCATTATCAATCACACAATATGAAATTATTCAAGACCATGTTTTAAAAATTTCCCTCACCATGTGTTTAATAATATATGAAATAACCTTGAAATCATTTGGCCACATATTATATATTTTTTCAATTTTTGGTGCTAATTGTATAAATTAAAACTACTGACAACATATATCTAATGTCGGGGACAAACCTTCGTAAAAGTCATATTCCTACAATTCATTGGACATCTTGGTTGGAAATACCCTTTCCATATTCTGGTTCCATTATCCATAAACCAAGCTCTATGCTTTGGAAAATATGAATCTCCATAAACATAATTCAAATTTTGGCAACAGAACATTAAATTTCAAATATATCTTTTTACAGACTATGTAGAAAATGCCGTTAGACGAACTTTTATAAATTGAAAACATAAAAGGCATGTTAGTAAAAAGATGACACTATTTGGCTATGCAGCATATTCCCTAGTTAGACCTACATAATACAACCCCCATAATGTATTTGTCAAAAAACGGTAACTTCGTTCTTGGAATGGACTTCCTCTAATGATTTTAGCCTTTTTCCCTCATCAGTCATTGGTTTCAGAAATTCTCAAATCACAGTTTACATATTCCCTTCTAAACCTAAATATGATTTTATGTTTCCCAACAAATTATCATAAAATTGGGATATTTTTCTCCTACCTTTGGTCAGTGCCAAAGACTTTAAATTAATGCCACACAACGTCCTCACTGCATGTCTTTAAACTGCATAGTACAATGTCCTCACTACAAGACATTAAACTAAATAGTACAACATCCTTGATACATGACATTAAACTACACAGTACAATGTTTTTACTGCATGACATAAAATTGCACTGTATGATATCATAAATTCCCATTTTGATAAATTTTAACCATTACTCATACACAAAATATGAAAAGAAAGGGTTTTACTATTCCCTGATTATGTCAGTCTAAATAACCCTTTTTCATTCTTAAAATTTTCTCCCATAGTAATACCACCTACTATGGTCTTGAGTCATCAAAATATTATTTTCCCTTATCTATCAGCATTAAAACATTAATCTTCAAAGAAATATTTTTTCCTGACTATGCAACTCATGCCCTTAGGTGGCCTTGAAAATGATTCCCACATAACTGTCTTTTCAGTCAAAACATGCCACTATTTGGCTATGCAAGACATACCCTAGTTGGCCCGGCATAATACATCCCCCATAGTGGGTTTTCAAATAATGGTATCCTTATTCATGGAAAAGAACCCCCTTTTGTTTATACAGGATTTCAATTAAGGAACCACATGTCATGACTCAAGATTCCCCTTGAAAATGTTTAGAAATATTAAAGCTATTATTATCCAAAGAGTCAAGTTTGGGATCTAATTTAAAAATATATGGTCAAGTCTATTCGACCACAAATACTAACCCTTTATAGTCCAACATGCATGACTTTATACTGCGATGAATAAGAGGCATGGTACTCACCAGATTGAGAAACCTCAAAGGGAACTCTAAACAAATATTGAGCCCTAGCTCACAAAATGAACATTTTGTATGATTTAGGTAATGTTAGAGTAATAAAATGTAAACAGACAAAAACTTTTTATGGTTATCCACACCACCTTATTAATAGTCAAACTATTCTCACTAGTCCCCATGGATTATGATAATTTTAGAACATCCATCCAAAAATGATGTCACTCCAAATCTAACCAAATGATGTTGGAATACGTCAATGTTCCCAAATTTTTCCTTATAAAAAGATTATTTTCATTCTAAACGAATCAAATTCTAAGGGGGTTGGGGGATTTTGTAGACACCATGAATTGTGTCCATGAACTTCTCCGCAAAAAGTCATCAAACATGGTAAAAACATTTGCGGTGCGACACTTCATTCTTCATTGGGTTCAGTGAGAGTAGAGAATGCTCCGACACGAAGAATAGGGACTGCAGCCCGGAAATGATCCCAATTAGGGGTTTGGGGGTGCATCCCCCACGGTATGGAACAATTATTTGGATAATTCCCTAAAGAGGCGGTCATGGTACCTACATGAAAACACTTGTGTAACACCATGCTGAAGCTGATTGGAGTGATGATTTTGGCTACGTCATAAAGGTGTCACCCTTGTGTTGCCTAAACTCTGTCGGTGTGCATGGTACTTGAGCCCCACAATTTCCCATGAAAGGCTCTTGAATGCCTCAAAATGGTGTGCCAGGCTATTGCGTGCCCCAATTTGGCATGCAAGTCACATGCACGCCCAACCCATAACGCCCTGGGTCATTTATTTGCCTATAAATAGACCCTTGGGGCCCCCATTTGTATTGATGAATTTACATGAATCCTAATTACTACATTAGTCACCCTAGTATGTATCACCGGTATTCTGAAACATTAATGGTAGTTCTTCAACACCTTGTGCAGAGGATTTAAGGGAGGATCATTAGACATAAGACCTTTTAGTGTCTGAAAACCATAACACTTATGCTCCTAAATCGCCCAACCACCCTATGTCAGAAATACTTGCGCACCACCCATTCCTCTCATAGGAACTTCAGCACCCCACTTCTAGTATCACCTAGGAATACATTTTAAGGATTGATCAAGGTCTCTCCCATGTATTACGATACAAGTCGTTCATCACATAAGTGAACATCACGTCAGCCAAGTGTACTTGCGCGACCATATGTGTGCACCCTTCTCTACTTGGTGGACCCTCATTGATTAAATTCTTCTATTCAATGTCTTCAGTCTACAAGCCATCAAGCCTTCCTCATCTATTCATGGTAATGATTATTCTTCATTGGCTCCCTTTTCTGAAATGGATTCTGTTGAATCCTCCACCAAAACCTCCTATCATATCAAACCATTGGGAATGGAACATTAGTGTCTCTCCTATTTGGTTTTTTATTACCTCAATCAGAAGATTCCCAAAAAAAATTCACAATGGGGTTAGAATTCCTAAAATAACTGTGTGTTTGTAAATCTAGAGTTACATAGAACTTTTTCTTAGAAACATTGTAGGGAAGTTCCCTGTTTGGAGGAGGGATGGGTCTTGGCCTCTAATTTCTCAAAGAGGTGACCCAGAACCTCAGGCCTCTAGTAGGGAAGGTATAGTTCAAAATTTCCTATGAAAGAAATGGAGAAGTATCCCTTTCCTACCAGGATCATTTTTAGGGAAACCATCCTAGTATAAGACCCTCACTATTATCCCTTCCCCATTACATTAGACACTTCTCCAATGAAAATAGAACATAGGGATGGCTCATCACCTCACACTCTTCTATGGTCGATGTGCCCTCTTCCATAAGCGTAGGAGTAATGGTGTGAAGTGCCATTGATGAATGTTTCACATCCTCTTGTTTCTCGCATAGAGAATGACTCACATGGTCTTCGAAATAGGCGATGGTTACAACATGTGCACAAACACACATTTGCAAAACTATGAGAACTCTGATTCCTATTCAATCCAGGATACATTGGATGCCATATTAAGGCCCGAGCTCATTTGGCATCCACTTCTAGAAATAAGACACAAATTCAATCAATAAAACATCAAGACATCCTTTTCAGGATGTAAGCCCAAACTCATATTTCACAGAGAACCATACTATCCTATGAGATTTATCGAACTAAGTGGGATTTGATACGTAGGAAGCCTCCTTGAGGTTCAAAACCAACACTAAAAATTAACCATGTTCTCCTTGAGCCATATTCCCAATAGGGTCTGATCCTACATGGAAACCCATATCCTTTCCATGTTCCTTTGGTTCCGTTAGTATAAGTCCCACATTATGTTTTGTCCATGCATCTTTCGCATATAGGTCTTTATCACATGACCTTAAAAGGAATGATGTGTCCAATCTAGTGACACTGAACTATGTGGGTTATGATTACTTTTATAAGGATAAGTAGGTATCCCATTTGACAAGCCCGATCCCAAGATCAAAACAAAGCATCATCTCCCTAGATGACAACAAATTCTAGAGTTCTCCGCTGAGTGGCTTAAAAAATAGTATCATCACTACGATGATTAAAAGAATACCTAATTGTTATATTCTAGGATCTCATTGATGGAAAACCTCAAATACATTATTGTTTCCATAATTTATGAATTGTGAAATCATACAGATGATCCTTAATTTTATACTTGTTAATTGGTGATTGTAAATTACAAGGGATACTTATGTTATACATGGTGAAATAACAAGGATTCATGAAAAAATATTAATTTTATAAAGAGTGTCCTAGATTAGACAATAATTCCCCCAAAAGGGTGTGATGGGTCCGACCACTCTTCCTCTCAACCAATCCATGTTCTTAAGTATCGTAATGTTCAAACATAATGAATTCCTACCTTTGGAAGGTAGGCCCCCTTTGGATAAAGAACTGTTGGAAGTTATGGTTCCATGAATAAATCTAATGGAAACCACCTAGAAAAAGTGATTCATAATACTAGAACACATATTTTAATGAACTGTGAAACAATGACTCAATAGAAAGTTAATTTTTTGGATAATATATTGGTGAGAGAAAGATAGACCATAATATGGTTCCAATACTAAGGTAGTGATTTTGGAATAATATTAAATTGATTTCAATAAATTATAATGGTTATTCATGACTACCTTGAAACAGATTAATGATGTGTTTATTCCATTAATTGTTGTAGTTTACATCAGTTTTTAATAGAAGGAGTATATCTAGTATTCTATAAGTATAAGAGATCATAATTTTAATAAATAATGTATTATGGTAATTCTGGGTCTTATAGTGTTATAAAAGAATACATGACAAAGGTATTCACAAGTTGTTATGTGAAAAATATAGATCTTCATTTTTTTTCATTACATATAAATTTTCGACTATGATTTTTGAAAGAATTATTTTGAATAAGACTAAATGTTGGAATCATTGGATTATGAAATTGGATACTATTTCTCTAGTTAAATAATTTATTTAGATTATTTTTTGATTTTCATAAAAATAACAACCCGGAGGTCGGGTGACAACCCATTGGGTCTAGAAAGGTAGTGAGACATGACCCTGCAACCGAAGGGCGACAAGGGTGCATCAACTACCATTGGCCCATGTGATTTCCTTGATTTTATAATGAAGTTTCTTTTAAATGGTCTGATAGGTGAATTATAAATAAATTTTTTGAAACCCTATAAGATTAGGATAAATAGAATATTTTTTTATTCTATTATCTTTTAGTGTGAAAGTTGAGTTGGATGTAGTAATTAGTTAATGGATGGGACTCTATTGGTCAAGTATATTTTACTCTCTTATTCTATGAGGAAATTAATTCTTAAACATTTGGTAAGTGTTCTTAAATCTAAAATTGTGTTATCCTAATACCATATATTTTGTTGACCTGTGATATTTTAAATTATCTTAGATTGAGGGTTTTGAGGCCAAATATTTAAAACTTGTTTGTGATTGATGCCATCAATAACCCCATATAAATATTAAAATGTTTCCTCCCATTATGTTTCTCTAATATCAACCAATGTTCTCCTAATCATGGTCATAATTTTTTGTGGCTTTTCTATTTCACTTATCCCTCTAATTAAGACTAAATTTTATTAACCCAATGTCTGATAAGGGATTTCCACAAAAATATATTTCTAATTTTTACCATTTATTTTCCAAGAAAAATTTAACATTGCGAGGATGCAATTTATTTAAGGAGGGGATAATTTAACACCCCATGATTATATAGTATGTTATATCATTAAAGTAATTCAATATCTTGCGCTACACGCAACACCGAGATCGAACGCACCACAATATACCAAAATAGTAGTTGTAAAAGTGGTTATGAATATTATTAACTATATTTTGAATCCTATATTCTATATATAATTTTAACACCCATATTATGTGTTTATTATACATAATTAAAGAAAAAATTCAGTTTTTTAGATAAAAGAATTATTTTTCAAAAATGAAATTTTACCACCATCTAATGTGGAATTTTATTTTAATGCAATATCTGACACATTATATTAAATTTTTAAAAATAATATTCTTATTTGTAAGCTTGACACAGAAATTAAGTCTAGAAAAAAAATTGGTTCTTTTCTGATAACTTGCACATTTTGATGAATAGTGAAAAATACTATGTTTTAATTGTAAACAACATTTTTTATCAAAATAATTTATTATGTTAAGCTAAGATTTTAAATGGATTAGAATTATAATTAAATTATATTTTTATTATTAAATACAAATTAAGTCATTATATGTAATTTCAAATTTAAATTTGACCTAGACACGTGTCAATATTTTGATACTTTTTACATTTTCAAAAACCCACTTTTTGGTTTTCACAACGAGAATTAATTTAAAATTAATAAATTAATCTTCTATGTTTTAAATTTAAAAATTGGACTTCATTTTTGAATTTGTAATATCAAAATATGTTTAGGGTAAATTTTTGATATATTTCTGAAAACATTCAAATTATGATTAATAGTGAAAAAAACATCATTATTTTTTAAAACTGAATTTTTATTTAAATTATTATTTAATTTATTCAAAGTTATTTTATGTAAAAATATATATATAATATCTATATATGTTCAATTTCTTTCATTGGATTCATTTGATAATAAAATTAGATGTATACAATTTTATTGATCTTTTTAACGTTTTTACCCACATTCTATGAGCATTTGCAAATTTGCATAAAACGTAATTTTACCACTTCTACGAGTTGAATTTAAAAACTCTAAGACACACAGTTCACATCAGTATATAAAATTTGGTTCAAAAAGATGAAAATATTTTTTTGTGATTAATAACTTTTGACTTTTTTAGCCCTGTCTAAAGTAAATATGGTATTTATGTTTAAAAATGACATTATAATTAGTCAAACACATATCCTAATTCTATTGTATAAATTATATTCTACTAAAAACCTTGGGAATAAAATATTTTCCTCTTTGGTCCACATGGAATAGATTAGGACCTTTATTATTATTTTATTTATAGAAGAGTTGAAATTGTTAAATGCAATTTTTAATAGCTAATCCAATTTTTATATTGGGGTACACGAAATATAAATTCCACTATAAATATTCATTAGAAATCAATAATGATTTCATACATAATTTCATTTTATTTATACTTTTTAGACATTAAATAATTTAATTTATTTTTGACACAATTATGATGAAGTAGTTATCTTATTAATGAAATATTAAAATAATTGATATTATAAATATCCAAATAGATGTAAATTTAGACTTCTGATGAATTATTCTAATTTTTTATGTTAATATGACATTTTAGGGTTGATTAGATTAATTTTTTCTATGTGATAAAGTTTTTATGACGTTCACAATAACAAAATACAATATAGTGTCAAAATTGGCATAATTTAGATTTTTTAAAATATACTATAATATTGGTTGATATAATATTCTTAAAAATATAAGGATTGGCCAATCGGATTATTTAATATTATATATGACATTATTTAACCACATGAGGTTCTTTTTGAAGTTTATTTTATGTTTATTAACCACATAGTGTAAGAATAAAAAAAGACACGGTAAAAGTTATGCTATTTAACTAAGTGTTAAATCTAAAAGATAAAGTTAAAAATTGTAAAATAAACATGTCTAAAACCTAGTTTTTGAGAGGATTTTGACCCATAACCATATATGTCTCGAAATAAATTCCATTGGAGACATTATAAAGTGAATATAATAGCATAATAAATTAATATTTCAATCTTTTCCTAAAGTGACCCACACCCCTCTTATAAAAGGGTATTTCCCATTATCTCCAAATCACACCTCCAATGCCATTTGGATAAGCTAGACCCTTCCCAAATATCCTCTCAACATCACTCAAATCATCCTAGATTAATTATTTGAAAATAAATACAACTTATAGATCCCATTCAATCAACTTAAAAGGAAACACTCGAAGAAGAGATAATAATTTCACCACCCTATTTCATGTTCTTTTCATCTTCCACTTCCTATTTCTTTGTTGTTTCCATTACAAAATAATAAATCCACTACCACATACATAATGTGATGTTATAATAAAAATTTAACAACCATATTCATTATTTTATCCATCCTATAAATGACAAAGTCGCCAAATGTTTACATGAATGTCTTACCATCTCCACGTCGTGGTGTAGTTTTTTATTCAAACACTTAATTATTTGGATGGGTATAATAATGAGTATAACATAAATAAATAATAAATATAACATTTTCATGATTTTTTATATATGATATACCATCCAATTAAATACAATTTCATCATAAATATAATGATATTGTCTCTCCTGCATACGTATGGATTACTGTCTCCATGACGTGATTAAAATCATTCCCACATTCACCTTTCAACGATGATAATAAAAATATATATTATTAATTTGTATGTAATATATGAAATAATAATTCAATTGGAGATATATATGTATTCATGTATGTACTAAAATATATCTTATTCACTTTCTTCCATTCAATATGATATGAAAATGGAAACAACGTTTATGCAAACGTAGGGCCCACCGTCTCCATAAATGGTGCCTTACATTCCATATATTTATCTATTGTAAATATTTATATTCTAAATATATTTTATATATAAACCATGTTTTATATTCTGGATTTATATAAATCATTTTCTAAATGATACGGTCACGAATAAAAAGTTAAAACATGTACGATATAGAAAACGATTATTACCCAAATGTTAATTTAACATGGAAGTCATTATTAAATGTGTAGTATAAAGTCATAAATGAATCATGTTTGATATAATAAATTTGAATATGGTTGTGGTATAATTTAATAACATACTATGGTCATTATACTGGAGTTTATACGTACCCTCTACCAAATGAAAGTGCAAGGTAAGAGTTAATTTCTCAATCTCATTATTATTAAAGATTGTTTATACAGTGACATATTTATTATCCAAGTCCATGTTTCGTAAAAGAGTTTTCAAAAAGATTTTTTAAGGCACTCTTTTATTAAAAACTCATTATGAATGTTTTAAATATTTACTCTTGTAAACCATTTTCATTAATATTTATATTTTTGAAATGGGTTATTTAGGATTTATTTATATAGACAAGAATGTTTGTAAAATTTTAATTACATTCAAAAGATTCAAAGTGGTATGGCACACACTGATTCAAAAATTACTCCAAATTTCTTCCTTTCAAAATACTACGACTTTTAAATGTTTTCATGAAAAATTGAAATTTCTCTCAAAGATTTTTACAACTCATTTTCATCTATGTTAACATATTTTGACAGATTTTAAACTTGTTTAAAGATTATTTATAACGATACTAATATTACATATTGTATTGAAGGTTTTGTGATATGTTTGACTATGGATGTGTTATTTTTATACCATCCATATTTTATGGTTAAATTATTAGCATTTCGTATGCTAGTTCTAATATGAATTTTTTTGTTATGTTTAAAACCATTAATATGAGGAAAGTATTGTACATAGTAAGTGACGGGTGGAGCCCGCTATAGATCCTTGATGTTTCGGTAGTTCAAATGAGACAATTAGATGTGCAACTGACCGATGGCTTTACCAATTTGATATATGGTTTTGGATGAGACCTTAATCATTTGTAGATGTCTTGGTCGGGGCCCTGAAAAAATGTTTTAGAATGTATGGAATTATACATTCCCTCATTATGACAATAATAAGGATGGTTCAAGTGGTTATTCAAATAGTAGAATAACCATGACTATGTGTTATTTTGGAATTAATTACTCAGCTCATATTTCTTCCATAATGTGTTCATGTTTATTAATTGTAAAGGCATGTGTTTTCAATTATTCACCATGCCTATTATTTATGTTATCTTCTGGTAAATTTTTTACCCTAACTGAACATTAGTGCTCAGCCCTTCCTTATTTTTTTCCTAGGATTTCCATGATGTGTATTATGATTGATATGAAGGGTCAAACTAAAAGGGAATAATGTCATTCACAAAGAACTAGATATGATGTATTTTACGTTTGAAATTGTAATGTCATGTTGATGTATGTAATCTATTTCCCAAACTGCTAAAATGATCGGTATTTCAGGACATGATTTCCTTGTATCATGCCATTTTATTAAAATAAAGCAACAACTCTGGGCTTCAGGGGTCGGGGCATTACACCTCATAGCCAATTCATCCTCTTCCAGCACGACCTCTAGTTGTTATATGATCCCTGATGGCTTATCGATGAAATCATACTACTCATTCACCTACTCCATCTAGCACTTGACTTCATGTTTGGCCTCCTGGAGTCAGTTAATATTGATGTCCATTCTCCACTGACTACCAACACTATTTCTATGTGCGTTCTTCCACACCCTCTCAGTGAGGTATTCCGGAATAAGTATTTGTGGACATTGGAAATTTACGCCACCGGCACAATGTTACCACACCCTAGAACACAGCCTCCCCATCTGGCATATCCATTCTTCTAGTAGGGTATCTATGATAAATTTCATGATCAGATTCCCTGATGGATGTTAAAAACTCTTGTTTTCCTCTTCATCAGAAATAGTTTCGTAAACATTGTTGGGAAAAATCCCTCAAGGTAAAAATGCAGCATTTTTGGGTTGATTGTGTTTGTTGACAAAGAATGTTTCCATGGTGAATTGTTGAGTTCCAGATATGTTTTTGAAAATCCATTTTGACAAAGAACCATGACAAAGGAATGATTGATCTGGAGGCGGTAAAAAAGAGAAGTACAAGGGGGCTCCATTTTCCAGTGTTTACCAAATATATGGGGTCGAAAATTTGGAAGATTGTGAGCATCACAAAAATAGGATATCATTTAAGATCATATTTTAATATGTAAAAGGCATGAATTTTTCGAAAAGAGGCTTCATGGTTTAGATTTCACGACGACCATAAAAATGATGGCGGTGATTCTCCACGATTACGACGAGCTTTGCTAATGACAAAGGTTGAAGCGCATTGTGATGGTGAAGGGCCATGTGAGGTAGCTTTGCGGCGAAGGAGTGAAGAAAATGATGGGATTCTCCGTGATTATGACGTTCTCCATGATCGGAAAATTGTCGTGGTGCTTCGCGATTTTCAGAGAATTTTGGAAAAAAAACTTTGGAGCTTCGCTATTTGATCTAACTTGGCATTGACTTCATGTGGAAGGGTTGAGGGTCAGTGGAATCACCTATAAATATAGGTCGACCCCCTCGAGAGAAGTAGAGATAATTTTCAGAGAAAATATTTTTCTCTCGGTTCGCGAAGGTGGTTCGCGGAGATAGTGTTCTTCGCGAAAGAGAGGTGCTTTGTGGCAGCTAATCTAGCTACGTGAAAGAAGTGCGCTTCGCAAGGCTGCATGATCTAAAGAGTGTTCTTAGAGAAGAGTCAGGAGCTTCGTGATAGTCTAACCATTGCGAATGATTGAGCATCACGAGAGTGCTTCGCGAGAGTGCTTCAAGAAAAGGCAGGAGCTTCGTGAAGGCTTGTTTGATCTTTTTGAAATTGGGAGATGTGCGAAGTAGGGTGCATTGCAAAGATTTTTCCAAAGGAATTTCTTAGTGTTCAAGGGGAAAGGGGTATTCATCAGTGGATGAACATTTTACTTCAAAAAAGCATCTATCAAAAGTTGATGATGCATTCTTTCATGAAAATGAAGAGACCTCCAAGTCTATAAACTGTGAGTCGATCTTTTCTGGAGCAGTGAGCAAAGGAAGTGGAATAAGGTGATCCTCCCCCCATGCAGTGAGCCAGAGAGAGAGAAATAGCGATAGAATCTTGGGAAATCAGTGAGAAGACTCTAAAACATATAAAGGTAGTGAGCCTGGGACAGAGTGACTATGCCCGAACCTTGAAATCCATAACCAGTGATGTTTAGTGGAATTTCGTACGACTGACCACCTAAAGGTGTATGCTCCTTTGACGTAGCCCATAGAGGTGAACCAAGTAAAAATTTATGTGTCATGTGCATGCTTTAAAGATTATTCATACTCTGCATCGGGAAGGAGATAGAAGAGTGTTGTGTCTGATAGAAAAACAATATCAAAAGGGGAAGTTGTTATAATCTGTCATACCCTTATTCACCCCCCCCCCCTCAGAGTATCTATCCGAGTGGACCTTACACAAATCTTATTGGTTAGAAGGTTAATATTTGGGAAATTCATCCATGATATTAGCAATAGGGTCTTCCTTGGGTTGGTCGTTGTCATTCGATTCAATTTTGAGGATGTATTCCATAACAATGATAAACTATGTTCCACCAATAGTATCACCCACCACCCCCGTCTACGCATAAAGAACAATGTCCCAGTCTGCTAGGGAACATAACGCTACATGGATCAAAACCTCTATTTGGAGTGGAGCCTCATGTATTCCATTCATTTTCATCATTAACATATTCCCCATCCTAGAAACTGTCCAAGAAGAGGTCGTGTTAGTTAGTTTGACAGACCAAACAATGAGTACAACTATGGTGTAATAAACATACCCATGTTTTCTGCTTTTTCTTGTATTAGGTCTATCATCACATGGAGGCAGGGACGCAGCCATCCATACACTATTGTGGGCTTTGATAATTTTTGGGAGGCCTCCCATGCATCCATGACAACGTTATAACCCGTAACCACCATCTCTCTGAATCCAAGCCCCAGTGTTGGGCCATCATTGGCTGATGAGCCTTCATTCTCATCAGCTTGAGCGGCTGATCAGATATTCTATTCTATAGATAATTTTAAGTAAAGAAGGAATGATAAGATATGGAGGGCACTAGTGAAATTAAAATGATTGGAAACATCTTTTAAGGTTGTCAAAAATTCACCCAAAGAGATTCCACCTGAGGCCGGAATCTCACCTTCATTTGGAGAGGATACCTTGGAAGTCCCCTCCATTGTTGGTGGAAATATTCCACATTAACTTCTTCCCCTAGTTATTCTTCTATATGGTCGGCTAGGGGGAACACTTCTCCAGTTGAGCCACCACTAGTTCTACAGAATTAGTGGCATTAAACAGCACCATTCCCCAATGTGACACTTGTCGCATGTCGCCATGAGAATTTATTACGACTCAATGATATGTTACAAACATTCTTACCTGAGGAGGGGAATTAAACCTTCCCTTTTCAAAGCCATTACCCCCAGTGACATCTTATGAATATTCCAATTCATCCACATGTCGTTAATAATGAGGTATTGTTTTCACTATTCCCAATAATTCCATGCATATGGGATGAAGACATTAGATGGGAATGATTCCAAACATATCTGCTTCTGGGGATCTTGAGGAGTGATCCAGTAGAAGCCCCAATATTATTCACCTCTCTCATCGGCCCTCCTAGGTGGAGCCACCGGTTTTGATAATGCCCCCTCTCCCTCGTCAGTTCTAACCACCACATGCCTATGATATACTGATTCATGGCCTTCAACCCCTTATATTATAGACTCACCACCATAGATAGGGTTCTCAACAACGTCATGATGTACCCATGTCTTCAATGTTAATAATCGAGGTGTAGGAAAGACCATGCTAGCCTGGATGGTCACTCGCTTCAGCATTTCAACTGGGTAAATATCCTCCCAACTCTGTGCATACTCGTGAACTAGTCCAAATGCAGCATTAGATGGTGTAAACTCATTCCACATCTTCCCATCATCCATTTTTTATGATTATCCATAGTTTTTACATCAATAATGGGTGATTCTTGTGTCACACAATCATATATAAATGGGGAGTTAGCCTTTGCATGAAACGAAATTGTCGGGAGAACCAGTGCGGGGAATATGGCTCACCTATGGGTACACAATCTAATTATTCCACCCTCACACCGACACAGAAGGACAGAAGATATGATAATTTTTCTATCGTATCTATGATGTCATCAGTATAGGCCCATCCTAGAAAAGGTAATGACTAGAATATCAAATCTTCTTCTTGCCCCATCTTACCCTATAAGGTCCTAGCATCCAGGTTCAATGGGATGCTCCCCGAAATGCTCAAAATTGTTGGTCAATAATGTATCCCCATTGGGAAACGAGGTTAATATATTTGTAGCCACCTATATGCACTACGATCTAGCTATACCAAAAATGGAATGACTTGCACAATCACAACATATTCTTCCCCTCAATAACGTATCGATGTAGATTTTACAACATTTCCAAAACTGGTACACCCAGTTTTATGTGGTCCCCACTAGACAGTTTATCCTCAATGATGAATGTACTATCCCACTTCACACCTATTTTGGAATCACTTAATAGTAATATCCACCAATAGATCAGTGCTGAGATAAACCTGGCAAGCCTGACTATCAGCCACTACTCAGTCATGAAGTTGTATCCCCACAGTTTCTAGAGGCTATCTTCAAGGATCTTATAGTATCAACCCTATTTACCACGTTGAGAACCTCTCAAGAAAATAGGGGGCCTCATGGGTAGTGTTTCCACTTCTGTAGGGAAATTCAAGAAAATAACCAAAGCATGACTTAATGTCGATATATCGAGTAATCTGTTTCTTCTCATCTATTCCTAGTACTATCCTTAGCAATGCAATCTCCAAGGGAGGAATTTTCTCCATGTCCCCCAAAACATTCATGGTGGGTATAAAATCATCATACATCCTTTCCAGGCTTGGGATGCAAGAAATTTGATGAAGGTCCTAGAGGCTAATGCCAACCTCCCCATGATGTAGGTGGAATGTGTTTGTATCTAGTGACCACTGTCTTGGAAACTCCATTTGAAATTCCCTTGGTTGGGAGACAATGTGTTGGGAGGCCTAGGATATTATATGTAGGCCAACTGCCTATAGATATTCTTAAAATCATCACAAGACGTACATTCCCTTTAGGCCCATGACTAGTCATCTGTGAAGTTGCCACCCTGGCAGAAGTCCCTACATGTCATCCAACCCTAGTTTGGATTTTTGATCCCAACCATGATTGTCGTATTGAATAGGTGTGTGGATGTCACCTGCACCAATGTCATTACACCAATTCTATTGACATGGTTTTATAGACAATGCACTGTGATCGGAGTTCGATCATTCCTATTATTTCCATCTAAAGTCTTATACCACTGATATTGCTTGGGAATACTCTAGAACCATTAGTTTTGCTCATCCTTACTGGTGTCTGGATTGAAGACTTTGTCTTGCAAGACAAAACCTTATATTGGAATGAGATGTCATATACGATATTCCCATTACATCTATTTCAGTCACTCATTCAATGATTTCATATTTTATGTGTTTCTAATGTTCTCACCTATTTTTAGGTTAATGGCCACAACCTCCCTCTAACCAGCATTGGAACAAAACTCTCACGTAGCCTCCTATGTGGCCATTGAATCCAATAACAAAGAGAAAATTGTGGTCGGGGCATGAATGTTAAGAAATTAGAGAAGAACCTTTCATGAAGATCCTTCGTAGAGACCTTAAACGAAGATAGTCAACCCGTCCCTCAGCGTTGCAAAGAAGATTTGGCTTCGACCAATGTCACAAAAGCAGTAGCGGATCGCCATGCTCCATTTTGCTAAATAGAGATCAGGAAAAACCAGATTAAATGATTTTGGTTCGCTGAAGCGTTCATGTATAAGATCAGTTTTTGAAGAGAGAGCTCGAGCACTATCGTTTGTTATGATACAGGTGAAGAAAAAACTCAGGGGGCCCCTATATATAGACACCATGGAAGTTTACTTCACATGGAATCATTGAGGCTCTCTACGGTGACCCAAAGGCTCTTTATAGGGTCCTTTGTCTGACAGAATGAGGCCTCTTCATGAAGAACCCTTCAAAAATATTAAAAGGTGCCTCCCTTTGGGAACAACATTTTCACCCACCATCGCAATCTGTAACGATTTCAATTATCTGAGATTCATCGACATCTTTCCCTCATAATTCGACCATCTTTTTCGATCGGCTCCAATTCAGAGGGCGGGGTGCATTTTTTGGCACCAAAATTTTTGTTCCACTCAAACCACATACCCATCGATGAGGTCGATGTAATAAGTGCAATGAAGGTGTCAATGTTCCTCCACGCCATAAAAAAATGGCCTCTATGTGAAAAGCTCTGCACGACAAGCATGTTTCTATGTAAACGCCTCCACGAGAGGCTTTGTAGTGTCCCATCCGAACATGAGTTTGATGTCGGCCTATAATCCCTCTATGTTGTCTTCCCCCTCCATGCCTCGCACCCCCGCAGTCATGTCAATGGACCTCTGTTCAACATCATGCACCTTCCACACGGTAGACACATGCGATAAAGGGGATAATCTCTGCCATGTCACCTATCTCTATGGCGGGTTTTGTGGCCATGCAGACCATGGTTTCCTATAAATATAAGTCTCAACCCCTCTTCCAATCCACTATGACTCTTCCCATTCAACATCAAAGCTCTCGTTTTGAGCAGACGTTGGAGAAACCCTCGAATGGATAGCCAAAGGTATATAGACTCTACGAGGTATACCCTATTGCATTATTTCTAGTCTCCGCATATGGTTTAGATGGACATTAAGAAGGAATATTCCCTTAAAATAAGAAGTTTCCCCTTCTAGGTGCTCATGGATTCATAATGCATAGATCCTTCATGAGTCTATCTCAAAAGAAAGAGGGATTTTCTATGGTGATTCTCTTCTCTATCAAAGGATCATCTCTACAATATCGTTACCCTTCATGAAGGCCCTCCTCTTCGCAGTTCCTTTTACCTTCATGAAGACCCTATTAGTGATGCACTTTTCCATCGTGAAGCCAAAATTTGGGATGTCTTATCCCTTCGTGAGGTCCTTCCCATTTGTGAAGCATCCATAATTCACAAAACACATCCTCTTCATGAAGAACCTCTTTCCAAGGTTGACTGATTTACACACCCATTTCCCATTCGGCCCACTAGGCTTGTGCAATGTTTTTTAAAGGTAAAATGGGCGGTTCTTCATATTTTGTTTCATAGACTCATTCTTCTTTTCAAAAGAATGCTGAAAACTTTTTATTCTCCACATTTCCACCCAAATGTGAACCCCTCAATGGATCACTTCACAACACTATCACTCCAATGGAATTGTGGATGTGTTCCCTTTCCAATTGGTTGGTGGGTGTTGGTTATGTAAGTCATAGCGGTGTGGAGTGTTCCCGCCTCATCCATGTTATAAGAAATTAAAATGTGAAGCACCATCATCCTTAGCACATGACCATAAATGGTGGCCTTACCCTATGAAATATACACGGGTTTCCCCATCTCGGACATTTGTCATGCCCACTATTCTCCATGGGAGTGAGATAATTCCTCAGACAGAAGGAAATCCTCTTTGATGGAACAAAATATGTCTGTGGGGAATGGAAACCATCTAGGTGTAAGCCCCTAGCCTTTCTAGTATGTGGTATCATCCTTTCTCCCCCTCTATTCAACTATGCCAAAAGAATAAAGGTGAAAGGGGCACTATGACCTTCATTTCCCCGCCCTTCTCTATATGGGGTTTGCCTCCATTGGGCTTCTACCCAACATTATGACCCAATATCCATATCCCTGGGTGGATAATGAAGTGTATGATCCATTATATTCCTCATGAACACACATTTCGCGACGTGGTCGTCAGGTATTTGCTACCTCTTGTTACTAACACAGATAATAAAACATGTGGTCTTAGAGTAAGAACATACGAAGGCATAATCCCTGGAATGACTTCTCATTTAATACCCAAGACCACATTTAATGTACATGGAAATTGATCCATTACAATTCAGAGCATGGTAAAAAGGAACCCTTCCAATGTATCAAGCCCAAAATCCATTTTTCTTGACCACTTCACGTCGGCTCAACCATGTCCTATAAGATATTAAACTGTATTTCCCCTATCATTCCAAATGAAGTTATACAGCATGTATTAAAACTCCATGATATTGGATATCTATCTCGTAGGACGGTTAATTAAAATCACTCCTTGAGGTTTAATCCCAAGCCCTGGTAAATTTAGATGTCCCCTTTTCTGGGACAAACATCTCTGGTCTGCCCTCGTGTCATCAGACCAATTCTAGGGCCGCATACGACGCCTAAACCCCAAAATGTCTTCGGGTAACATTCCTCCTTGTACACCCTGATATATTATATCTACTTTAACTATGTGTTCTTTGATCCTTATCTTCTATACATGGTACGTTGGAAGCCTCCACAAGGTTCAACCCCAACCAATGGTAATCCATTGCAATCCCCAATCGATGGTAAGATGTTGTGATCCACAACCATGGGAAAGACATTGTAGTCTCGAACCAAAGTTAATTTGTTGGAATCAACTTCATTGGGACCCACATCTCTGGTCCATCCCAGTGGTGTCCAGCCAATTCATGGGATGATAACCACACATAACCCCAGTATGTTAATAAGTCAATGTCCTCAACACACACTAAAATTTCATGCCCCATCTTAAACTACATATATGCTGATTCCCTACCCCATGGATATGTAGGAATCCTTTCTGAGTTTCAATCCCAACTCCCATGTCTCATCTTGTTCTCTCCCTTGATCATCTATGTTTTAGGAGGACAATTTCAAACCATAAGGTTCCACTTCCTCTGATTCCCATCCATGCGTCCATTTTCGTGTGCCACCTAATCTAATGTCCCATCACCCCACCAAACTACACATACATTGAGTCATGGATATGTGGATACGTTGGAGGCCTCCCTACGGTTCAAGCCCGACACCATCGTCTTCTTCACATCAGTTCCATATCATTCCCCATCCACTTCACTCAACTAGTCATCATTTATCATGGTTTTACCCGGGCCGCCAAATCCCTGGGTTATCATGTTATCCACTTCCTCGCTACTCCTAGAAGCACTTGGGCTACTAACCACAGGTATACCCCAATTTTTCTTCAGGTCATTGTCCTCGGCACATAACCTTATTTATCACCCCTTAGAACTATGTGGCTTTTGATTCAATTACCCACATTAGATGGTGCATATGAAACCTCCTTGGGGATCAATACAAAATAATGTAAATACCTATCATCCGTTTTATACAGAACCCAAAATCCTAAGATCTATATTATTTGGATATTTCAATCCCCCGACAAGTAGGACACTCAAGTGCTCCCCCATAGGGCTACACCCATTTGTTCCACTCCTATTAGTGTTTTGATCAGTCATATCTGTCTCTCCTATATGTTAATCTCACGACATAACCTAAGTTAAACATATTAATGTGAGGAAAAATTTAGAGACATGCCAATGGAATGTAACTCTCCACGCTTGACATGGGATGACTTGGGATTCCATGCCCTCGAGAAGACCTATCATATGGGGGAGAAACGTAGATGAATTTTTGTTTCAGCTTCCAAACATTCCATAGATGTCTAATATGTCAACCCCCCCCCCCCCCCGAGCCAAAGGTTTCATCCCTAACAAGACCCCTTGTAATGTGCAGACAAAAGCATTGTAATTAACCAGCGTCAATTTGGGCATGGAAATATGAAGAGTTTATTGAACAATGACATAATATTTGAGCGATATCCAGACTATGAGATGAGTTTTAAGGAGGAATCCATGGAAGGTGGAACCAAAATCCCTTCATATCATTTCGATAATTGAGCAGGTGTCACTGAATAATAGACAGAAGTTTCCTGACTTTGGAAAGAGTGAATGCGGGGAAACAAACTGTGCATCCTCCATCGAAGGATGCATGCCCTGAAAAAAGCATTGGAAACAATGAAATTATAGTAATTTGATGTTAGGGATATAGTTGATAAGTGTGTATAACTATAGAGGGCTACTGAGGTCGTTGATAAAAATAGACAGATTAATAAATGAAATGATAATGGTCTCCAAATCATCAACCTATAATAATTAAAAATTACATTTGATTCAATAGTTATCATGTTGATAGGTTAAAAATTTGGTTTAAATATAATTTTTCATAACATTGAATAATTATTTTACTGTCAATGAATATAAGGAAAAACATTGACTAAAGGCATTTTTATTTCATATGTGAAATTTGAACCTTTAGTTTTTTATTGTTCTATTTTTTATTTATCACATTATCCTGTAAAAATAAATATCCCCAAATTAAATTTTTATGATTGAATCAGTAACATTACCTTTTATTGTATTTTATGGTCCAAAAATTTTTACAAGCCTTTCAATTTTACAAAAACTATTTTTTAAAAGAAATATTGTTTGAACAAGATATCCAATATAATTAAAAAATCTCCAAAACCATATCCAATATTCAATAAAAACAATTTCATAAATGTTTACACATATGAAACATATTGAATATTAATGTAAAAAACAATAGAAATATTTTTAGATTATTTCCAAAATGAACGTACCATATATTATTTTTAATCTATTCCTATATAATTTAAATTATCCATAATAATAATCCCTTTATATAAATATAATAATTTCAAAATTTTTAACATACTAAGTGTTATTTTTCACTTAGTGATGTGTTTTCCATAATGTTTACATTTTCCTTAAATAATATTTATCATTCCTCAATACCATTCAACATATTCTTTCAAATCCATGATGAACATTACTTCTATACAATCATTATACATTAGATAATTATTAAAACTAGAATATCATAGATTTATATAATTTTATAACATAATTGTTGAATCCAACAATAAAATAATCAATAATATTATATCATAAGTATTAATAGTAAGATCATTACATTGATCCCTTACTATTTCTTGAATTATATTCCCTTAGATATTGGAGAACTCATCTTTATAGTTACCTGGGTTATTATAGTAAAATAGGTGAAAAATGTTAAATTCACTATTTCTCTTCAATTCCTGATTATAGTGTATTTTTTATACATACATGATGAAAAATAATTTTCCTTTTATGAATTTACAATGATGTTTCCTTCCACGAGTATAAAATTCTATAAAATTACTCATTTCATTCATCATTTTATCCATATTTCTCTATGTTGTGATCTATATCACATGATTCCCTTTGAATCCATGTGAGCTGTAGAATTCATTCTATGACTTAATTGAACATGATATTATGTCCTAAAACGATTATAATGATTGGGAGAAGAGTTCCTTAGGTGAATTTAAATAATCACATCAATGAAATTTTCAACCTCAGTCTTTGGATTACAAATATAGTCCACTACATCCCTTGATAACCAAGTAATGTTTGATTCATACATAGAAACATTTTCATATTCGTTAAATCCTAGACGTGTGACCATCTATTCCATATCCACTCATTTATTATTGTGGAATTATATTTCCACGAATATTGAATTAAAATCCTTCCACTCCATGATTTCTATTTTATCTTTATCCTTTTTTGAATCAATGACCACTATAGATATTCATCTACAATAAGAAAATAAACTACCGTGAAAACATTGTTATACCCCAAACACAGAATTACATTTCCAGTGCATTTTTTAATTACATTTGAATGATTACATGTAACAAAATCCCGATATATGTAATAGTTTAGGTGTTTTTAAAATCTATGTTACATAAATTATACCCATAATATATAGGGAAAATAATATAAATAATGATATAGGTAAAATCTTGTCATCTTTGAAACTCATTCAACAGATTATTATTCATAACCTAGTGAAAGTCCATAATAATATTAAGATAAAATAATAATTAATGGTATGTAATGTGGATGAAATGAGAAAAAAGTACTGATAAATCAACATTTAAAGGTTAATAATTGAGAATACATTTCATTTAAATATTTGGATATGTAATAATCAAATTGGATGGTAAATAACTGAAACACAAGATATTTAACCAATAAACTGAGATTAATGTGAATAAATAGATTTTATCATAGTGAAGATAATAAAATTCAAATTAAAACTGAAATAAATCAATTATTAATTATAGGAATTCAAGTTTCATGATCATGAAAAACTCCACAATAAATATTCATTCTCCACATAGTTTAAACCTTTATGCAAAACAATATATAATTTTTCAATCTAATTTTCCTCCTACGAACATTTTGGGGCATCGAGGGCCTATATAATGTCTGGATCCCAATCATCCCTACATTTATAATTAATTCATCATACTGATTAATTTATTTAATTAATGAAAAATATTCCTTATCAAATTTCATCATTGAATAATGAATATGGATTTATAAATATTTCCCACGATAATAAAATAACTCTTAATGTATACAACCTATTTAAAAATTTTATTATTATTATTAAATAGTAATATCATACAATGATTAATGTGGACATTTATGTAAATTTCCAATGACAATTTATTACAATAAAGTGGTTGTGTAACAATAATGTTAACAATTATAAAAGGTAGTGAGATTACAACAATATATTTTACCACTTGATAAAATTATAGCTAAACCTATTTGGTGAGATAATTCAATGGTAAAAGTTAAATACCATGAAATATGAGTGAATCATGAAATTAAATTTCATGATGTATGTAAAAAAAGTTACAGTGAGTTGGTTCAATATAACAAATAAGTCTCAATGGAAAGTATATTTAGATGAAATCTATTACCTTTTGTTTCATCTTGGGTTAAAGTTCTTTAACATACGGTATAATGGTTTTATATATGTTATTAAAAAATAACATGGCTATAATAATACTTATAATATCATTTATTAACTTCCTATAGTATATTATTACCCTTTTTTAACAGTTATTCATTATTTTCACTATTTATAGTGTTAATTTCTTAGTTTTTGGAGCATGTTTAGACTTTTTTCTTGTGGTTACAATTAATTATATAATGATTTCATTATCTATAGAATTTTAACATTGATTTAAATATATAAATATATATATCCAATAAATATTTATTTATAGAATCCATAATATTTGTAGATAAAAAATCAAATGCTGATTTTATGGGGATGGTAGGTTGTACGTACACATAAACAATAATTATTTTTCATTTTTGTAATTAATATAATTAAAATAATTTGATACAAATGTATATTATAAATTGAGTATTATATTTATTTTTGATATATAAAATAAATTTAATAAAACCATTCATAAAATATTACATGTATAGTGTGAATGAATCACATCGCATTGAGGAGGCGGTAGTCCATAAGTCCAAAAATGAGGTTATTGTTTACCCATGAAATGGAAACAATGAATTTATGAATTATATAAGAATTTTATAAAAATAATTAAATTTTAAATATGATATATATAATATTTAATTTATTATTATACCATTATTTCCAACCATGAATGTAGGAAAATGGAAGGATGATAGACATTGGTTTGTGAGGTAGTAGTCCACCATACACACGATCGATTATTTTGTGTCTCATTTTGATGGATGCATGTTAATGTGTAGGTATAAATATTAGAATAAAAAAAATCCTTATATTTATGAAATTTTGGATTTTATAATATAATTATATAAAAATAATTAAATCGGTCGTGATGTAAGTTAATAAAATTAGATTGCTGAACAATGATACCTCTTATTGGGGTATCCCCTATTTGTTTAAACCAAAATACATCCATGTATTGATTAATTCCCAAACTGTTGATGTATGTTTCATGGTATAGATTTTGGGAAAATATTTGAGTGCAGTTTGGTTCATTCAATGGGCATTAGATATGTGAATAAGAGGGATGGGTGAGTTCATTATTATAGTAGAAGAGGAGTGACATTCTTGAAAAATTATGTAATGGTAATTCCACCTACGTTTTTTTATTGAAAAGAAGATAAAATAAGAAAATAATTACACATAATTTAGAATAGAGTATAAATATTCCCATCTAATTAGTTTTGTACATTTTTATAATTCATTTTCCTTTTATATTTAAGTATTAGTCCCTTGATAACTTATTTTATTCTAATCTCTATAATTAATATTAATTACTTTCACAAATATACTTGGTAAAAACTATGTTGGTATTATTATAAATAATTAATTATTATTATTAAAAATATTGAATACATTTTCCAAAATTACAGTTATAGATTTTTCAGAAATAAATTTATAAATTATCTCAAAAATAAGTGGATAAAACAAGGGTTTTATATGAAAATGTTCAAAAAATTTCTATATTTTTATGTCCAATTTCAATGTGAAAATGATTCTATTGGAATAAATTGTATTACATGAATTAAAATTGATATAATTTTAACTTCAAAAAATTATGTATATAATTTTTAATTATTTATACTTTAGACAAATAGTTGATTTCAATTTAAATTCTCTATTTCCACTATTCATCAAACAATTAATCTTCAATGAAAATTCAGAAAAACCCACCCGAAGATAATTTCGACATTCGTATTTCGAAATATTTTTTTTATTGATATTGAAATTTTATAAAATTACCAAAATTTAGTTTATAAATATCTTCTCATTTGAAAGGTATAAAATTTCATTTTTAGGAAAATATAATTTTTCAATGTAATACTGGAATTATAATTATATTATACCAATCAAATCTTTTGGATGAATATAGAAAATATTTTATTTAATTAAAAAAATATATATTCAATTAATTTATTTTTCTAATACATAAATTTATTATCATTAATTTCCATTGGAAGAATAAAAAATCTCTTTATAAAAACATATATATATATATAATCAATTACTTTAGAAATTCAGTTTTATTTATTTGATATCCACTGAAATCGACAATATATTTCCATAAGTTATGTAGTACCCACAATTTCTAGTATATAACCCTTATTTAGTTCTTGTAATGGCTATAAGGTTTATGGGTGATGGTTGGGAGAGTTGGGATAACACTGGATGTGATTTTGGGGAAATTTATAAGTTGCGTGGGAGGCGCACAGTTCGTCTAAATATCGGGAAAAACCAAGCATAGTTGGATAATTTTGAGGCAGCAACTCCACCATGGTTATAGAACGGTTTGGGAGACTGTGTGGGGAGGCATTGCATGGGCTTTCTGAGGCAATGGCTAACACATGGTTAGCGCACAATTTATCTAACTGTGCGAACTAACCGTACCGGAACATAAGTGATATCCTACAAAATGGGATCTCACACGTTTTGGCCTCTAAATGGATTTTTTTCTACATAAATTGACATAAATCGGGATTAAACTCCCTTTAAGGTAGATGAACCTATCCAAATAGTTTTAGAGGTGATCTGAAGGCTTTCCTAAATAAAGCAAAGCCGGATTCTTGAGGTATTTTATCGTTCTTCATCATTAATGATCGGTGTTTTAGATCAAATTAGATCTACTTTTTTTTCTCAGTTTCATCGACCTATTCCTGTTATGGGTTTATATATGGGTCAGGATGAGAAATATAATTGGATTTGGAATTGGCCATTCTATGATAATATATATAAGGTAGGTTCTTGAAGAATCAACCCGGTATTCAAGAGCGTTATTCATTCATTGGGATTTTCAAAAAAACCATTTAGTTAATGCTTCCTTCTCAACAGCAGTTAGTAGAACTGAATGGAATGGTTACAAATGGAATGTGTGTTTATGAATTTATTGTGATTTGGTTTTTGAACACTTTTTGAAAACCATCTTGAATGATGGTTGAGATATCTAGAAAATTGGGGGTTATAAAAGAATGCTTTGGTTCTTCATTTAAAAACATGGTTTTTAAAAAAGGAATTCTTCTTGATTTATGTAACATAAATGGGATTAGTTGTTTTCAAAAAAATGCGATGTTTTATTGAAATTAAATGTTTATTTGAAATTGGTAATGCTTTGGTTTTCAATACAAGTTTGGTTTTATTGATGTTGTTTGTTTTGGAAATTAAAATACATGGCATACATGGTGTTGGTGTGAGTTCAAGTTTGAAGGGACCTTAATAATGGTAAGGACCCATTTTGGAACAAGGGACGTGTCCCTAGATCGGGGGGATGTGACATTGGGACACAAGGTAATTAGACGAGTGACCACTCATGAGTGTCAAACAAGAAAATAAAGCATGCATGTGTGGGTGTGTTGTGAACTATGGAAATAATTATTCTAAATGATATGAAGAATGGGTTTCAATGATTTTATTTGCTATTTTCAGGAAAAATAACATGCTAAAAGTTATATTCATTTGTTTTAATTTTTATTTTGTTGCAAATGGTTTTTCGAACTTTTTTTTATTCTATTATAAACTGTTTTGGTAAATTGTTTTTTATAAAAAGTTTTCTGTAATTGTTTATAACTCTAATATCCCAGTGGTGGTAGTAGGAAGTAATTAGGGAAAACCTACTGCATTTTATACTCACCCCTAATTTGTCACTTTGGTGCTTTTGATGATGTTATCATTCTTGACATGGGAAAAGTTAATGTTTCCCATGTTTTTAGCACTACCACGTGATATTTGGGTTCTTTGGAGATTGTGGAGCTTGAAGCATGTAGAGCATGGAGTCATGTTATCTTTTCAGAGTCTTGTGCTGTTTATTTATTGTATAATTTTATACTTTGTTATTATTCTGTTTTTGAATACATTGATGTGGTTTTGAGATACATGAAGTTGTTGATTTGTCTTTCATTTGTTCACGCATCATATAGTAAATTTTTACTTACTGTTGGTTGGTTTAATGGTTTATTTATTAAATGTTAAATCTTCCCCCTCTTTTATTTTAAACCCTTGAAAATTTATTTTTCTTCCTTTGGCATCTTGGGTATGTCTCTTAAGGCCGTATAATAACTCGTTGTGCTCTCAAGCCATTGAAAATTGGAGCAACATTACATATGGTGTCAGTATAGTCCTTGGTAGTACAAATGATGATCAATGTTCTTGGTTATAGAGTTTGAATTCATTTTCATCTATTCCATGTTTTGTAATATTTTTCTGGAGTAGGATAGTCAGAACATTATATTTATTACATTAAATTACATAGCTAACCTGTTTATGCTGAACATAATGGACCAGTGTGTTTGGTACATAGGTGTTTTGGATACACATCTATAATGGTTGAAACCTCATTATACTTGGTTTATCAAATGATATGATCATGGAATGAATATTAGAAGAATTAATTCCCAATATGATTTCATATATTATTGTAAGGAATGATTTATTATATTGGTCAAGCTGTGAATTTTTGAAAAATGAATAATTTTTTTCAAATGAATGATTTTTAAAACAAGATATTTGGTGTATTTTGAAAATGGTTTGATTTTAATAATTCATGTTGAATGTTTTCAAAAACTGTTGCACATGGAAAAATGTCATTTTGAAAAAAAATTTGATAGTTTATGTGATAGAATTTGAAACGAAAAGCCAGCTGTTCCGAGAGTGTGAGATTGAAAGAGTTTCTTACTAGTGTAAAAAATGGCACCTGGTAGGCCTCATTGAAACCAACTCAAAGAAGAAATGATGAAGGTGGTTTCACCTGAACCACTAGTGAACCATTATATAGTTCATACTATTATCCAATTTTTCTAAGTTGTGGATATGGGGAACCTAAGGAATAAAAAAAGGAATCTTGATCATACCATCTTATTCATGACGCAGAATCCACCGAACTACCGAGGTGATGATGAACCCGAGATGGTGGAGGTGAGGCTATGTAGGACGAATCGTCTCTTCAATTTTATCGGCACACCATCAGAGCTCACGGTTAATATGGAGACATATATTCACTTGGATCTAGTACGCTAGTGGTGGGATTTAGCTATGTAGGCTAAAGTGGATAAAGGTCATAAATTGGGGGATTTTGGGGAATTGTTAAAAAAATCTATCCTCGTACATTCATGAACATGAAAATGATTTTCTTCTTCAGCATGAAATAGGATATCCTCTCTGTCACAGAGTACCCATCTAAATTCATGAATTTCGTCCATTTTTCACCAGAGGTTGAGGAAACTGTGTCTTTAAAGGCACACATCATTGAAGCTGGGATAAAGTATGATATTTGATTGATGAATGTGGTGCTCTGTATTACAGATTATATAGTGATGTTAAACAGAGCCATTGTAGCTGAATGTGATACCCTGTGATTGATAGGAGGAAGAATGGTGATACCTACATGTAATGGTGGGTACAATACTATTGGGAATAAGTGGAAAAGGGATTCCTATTTCCAAGGTGGATGTATAAAACAGAATCAGATTGTGGGATCAGTGAACCTTCCTCCATGACCCCAGAAATAAGATGGGTTCTTTCAATGGGGATTTCTTGACCACATAAAGTGAGAGTGTATGGAACAAGCTATATAATTACAAAAATTTAAGAAGATGGGCGCACCTTCAGCGATATTGTCCCAGTTCTCAATGGTCAGGTGATCGAGACACTTCTTATGTGTCGCACGCATCGTATTATTCGATCGGAAATGGACGGTAGAATCATTCTCGTCAAATGAGCATATCTAGCAATGGTGATTCTAGAAATACCATGAATCCTCATCCAATGAAATATTAGATAGTCAACAAGAAGAACATTGAAGTGACGAATCAATTTTATGGAGTTGAGCAGATGATTATTGATGAACAGTCTGTACCATCTATGGTCAGAGGTACGATTTTTGTTGAATTATACCCTTGATAAATTTCTCTATGATACTGTTGTATCGCATTCTTTCATTGATTCTCATGTTCTAGACATTCTAGGATTAATTTTGGATATGATGCCTTCTGTCATAAAACTGTGTACTCCTACTAGTGAAAGAGAATGTCATGCCTTTGTGTGTAGAGAATGTGCTCTAACTATTGATGGAGCTAAACAGAAATGGGACTTCACGATGTCAGTCATGGATTTCTAATATGTAATCCTGGTTATGGATTGGTTTACAATGTTTAAGGGCCACATCGACTGTTAGGTGATCAATGAGTTTTATGATAGAGGAAAACATTGAGAATCTCATAAGAAGAAAGAGGATGGAAAAAAGGTGAAAAGATCTTGTTGGAACCAATGGTGGGAATGATCTATTATCAGTATGATTTTTTGAATTTGGTATCAATGAATGTGATAGAGGAAACTAGTTTTCTTGAATTTTTGGATCAATTTCTAGATGAATTCCCTGATAACTTCTCAGGTTTACCACTTATAAGAGAAGTGGATATTAAGATTGATCTCCTTCTGGGGACCAGTCCTATATCTCTTCCATCTTATTGGATGGAACCAACAGAGTTAAGGGAATTGAATGTGCAGTTGGAAGAACTGGAATTCATGTTTTTCATTCCACCAAGTATGTATATGTGGACAAGACCGCTCTTGTACATGAATAAAGTAGTTAGAACTCTTATGTTGTGTCTAGATTAATGTAAGAATAACCATGTTATGATAATGAATATATATAAAATCATATGAAATAATGATATTATTGATCAATTAAAGGGATCACAATTGTTCTCCAAGATTTAATTTCAGTCAGGATATCACCAATTGAGATTTTGGAAGGATCATATTCCAAAGACAGCATTCAGAAGCATATATGGCCTCTAAGAATATGTATTCATGCATTTTAGTCTAATGAATGCACCAATGATCTTCATGGATTAGATGAATCAGATATTTCAGTGATATATAGATTATTTTGTTGTGGTGTTTGTGGATGACATCATAGTGTATTCAAATACGAGGGTTGAATATAAAGAGCATTTGAAAACACTATTTCAAATCTTAAGAGATCATAGTTTGTGTGCCAAATTATCAGAGTGTGATTTTTAGATATATGAAGTTTGTTTTCCTGGCCATGTCATATCTAAAAAATGTGTTTATGTTGACCCTGAAAAGATAGAAGCTGTAATCTAGTGGAATCCACTGTCATATATCTTTGAGGTACGAAGTATTATTGGTCTACCTAGTTACTACCATTGCTTTGTGCATGATTTATCATGACTAGAAATTCCAATGAAATCTTTGTAAAAAAAGAATTATCCATTAAAATGGAGAAAGGAATGATAGAAAACTTTCCGAGAGTTGAATGTTCGGCATACATGAGAACATATCTTGATCTTTTCCAGAATCAAGACAGGGGAATGTGGTGTACTGTGATGCTTTCAAATTAGGATTGGGTTGTGATCTCATGCAAGGAGACCATGTGGTTACTTTTGGTTCAAGGTAGTTGAGCGTTCATGAGAATGATTATCCAACTCATGATTTGGAAATAAGTTCATTTTCCCATGCCATTAAAACATGGTGCCACTATCTCTTTGGTGATAAATTCACTATGGTTACAGACCACAAAATCTTGAAACATAGTTTCTCAATGTAAAATTTAAATCTGAGACAAATGATATTGATGGATTATATCTATATATTTGACTTTGACTCGATGTATACACCAGGAAAATGAATTCATTGGTAGATTTGTTGAGTAGAAATTAAGATGCTGAGTTGGAAAAAAGATTCTGATAAATTGAAATTGATGTCGGTCCTAGCCGACATGCACATGGAAATGAAATGGCCGAGGATATTTTGCATAATTATTTTAAGCTATGCTTTTTCCAGATTTGGAAAAAATGGTCAATTGTGGTACACACATCTTATGTATAATTTCTGGTTATGAGTTCAAAACCTAATGATGGGGAGACCATTGCGGGATGGAAACATTATGGGAATTATGTTTTCTTCTTTAGAGATCAGGTAATTGTACATATGTCTTGTTAGGAAAAAAGATTCCATGCTTATCACCAATCGAGATGGGTTGCACATCCAGATACACAGAATATGTATAAGGTGTTGAAGTCACAATTTTTGTGGAGTGGCATTAAAATAATGGTGTCTGAGTTCGCCTCACGATGCTTAACTTGTCTGCAAGATAAGGCAGAGCATCATATACCAGCAAGAATGTTGTAGTCTTTAGCTATCCTCATGTGAAAATGGGATCAGATAGAAATGGATTTTTTAGGTCTTCCACAAACAGTTCGGAAAAATGATGTCATATGTGTGATAGGGGATCAACATTCCAAGTCGGACCATTTCATCCTTATTCGTGAAAATAATACGGTGGAGGATATATCGAAAATATACATATGAGAAGTGGTAAAGAGGAATGGAGTTCTGGTTTCAATTTTCATAGATAGATATCTGAGGTTCACATCTCGTTTCTTGAAATACTTACAGAATTCTCTTGGAACTCAGTTGACTATGAGCATGACATGGCATCCCCTGATAGATAGGAAATACGAACAGATGATAAAAACATGGGAAGAAATGTTTGGGATTTTTTAATGGTTTTTTGTGGCTCATGGGTGGAGAATATACCCTTGGTGTAGTTCTCATAAAATGACATCTACCATCCCTCAATACATACAGCTCCGTTTGAATCATTTTAGGGGCATCCTAGTCGTTCTACACTATGCATGGCCAAATTCGGTGATTCATCACTAGTTGAGCCCCGCCATGTCCATGAAACAGTTGAGAAAATCCTATTGATCATAAAATGATGCAGATGGCTCAGAGTCTTCATAAATCTTATGAAGATCACCGTAGAAGACCGTTGTCATTCTATGTGGGTTATCATGTCTTATTGATGATATATCCAAGGCTTATAAATCGTCATTTTGGGAAGGAGGGAATGTTATCACCAAGATACATTGGCCCTTTTGAGATACTGGAATGGGTTGGGGTGGTGGCATATCAGTTGGAATTACCAACATGGTTTTGTTCTGTGCATAATATACTCCATGTATCATAGTTGAGAAATTATAAGCTTGATCCTGACCTTGTGATCAGATGGGATGACGTTGATGTAGAGTCTGATGCTTTTTTGATACATATCTGGATATAGTTTGTGGATTGGAAAGGGAAAGTCTTTTGGGTAAAAATAATCAATCTAGTGAGAATTTTATGGTAGAATGATCAAATTTAGGAAGATACTTGCAAATATGAGAATGAAATGAAAGTGCAACAGTCGGAATACTTTCTATTAGTGGAGGATTTTCTCATTTACGAGGACGGAAATACCAATTATGTGGAAAATTTAGTAACCATAGTTTCTAGTATTTAAACCTCAATTAATTATTTTTATGGTTATAATGATTTATGGTGATGGTTGTGTGAGTTGGGAGAAAATTGGTGGTGTTTTGGGGAAAATTGGATGTCGCACGGGAGGCACACGATTTGTCTAACAATGCATCCAAACTGTGGGTAGACGGCACTTTTGATGTAGTGGCTCCCATATGGATAGAGTAATTTTCAATAGACCATTTGAGGAGGCCATGTGTGGTTCTTCCAAGGTAGTTTCTAATGCACACTAATCGTGGGTAGACGACACTTTGCTCATGGTTTTTCTAACCATGCGAACTAATCATGCGGTCAGTTATGTGAGATCCTAAAAAAGTGGATCTCACACATTTGTTCCTCTAAATTGCTCGCTATTCCTCACAATAGTCCATAAATCGGGATTACTAGTGGTAGGAGTATGGAAGATGTTTGAAAAAAATATACTAAGTTATATACTCACCCATTGGTGAATCTTTGGAGCTTTTGTAGATGATATCTTCTGGGACAGGGGAAAAGGTAATGTTTCCCCCGTTTTTAGCACTATCTCGAGATGTTTGGTTTTTTTGGATATTGTGGAGCTAGGAGATTTTGGAGCATGGAGTAATCAGATATTTTTAGATTCATCTATTTTTTATCGATTTTGTACATTGATTCTTCGTTATTCTTCCATGGTAGAATATTTTGATATGGTTTTGAGATATGTGAAGTTATTGAGTAGTCATTCATTTGTTCAAGCATCATATATTGAATGTTAAGTTATGGTTGGTTAGCTTATTGGTTTATTAATTAAAGAGTAAATCTTCCCCACTTGTATTTGAAACCTGTCGGCATTTATTGCCAGACTTTAGCATCTTGGGGATGTCTCTTAATGTCACGTAATGGCTCATTGTTCTCTCAAGACAAATGAGAATTGGAGTGTCATTACATGTTTGGTAATACTATTAATAACCATATATTTGATAGATATGTTATGTGTTATTATATGAAATAATTAATACAAGAGTAATATATAATAGTTTGGTAAAACATGGTATTGAGTGTAACTAAAATGATAGAGCAATGTAATTCTTCTTTGTAATGCAATATAACTCATTGTTCAATGCATTACAAGATATTAAATATATTTATTTAATATTTAATTATATTATAATTTCTTTGTATTATATATTCAATTCTACTCTTGGTGTTGTGTGTCATACATGCTATTCAATACACTATTCCTACATTATAATTTAAAGGTATTTTATTCTCCCCACCTTTATTAAATTTAACTATTGAAATTCCAAAATTCTCTTGGTAATCAGGGGTATGATATTTGACAATAAAATTTTTGAAAACCCCACATCAAAAATTTGGTAAACATGTTATCTTTAATATATTAATGATTAGTAAATTTCGATTTCACAAAAAATGTTAACATTCAAATTGAATTAAATTAGTGAAACAATTGGCATGAATGAAAATTATAACACTCATATTCAGATGAAGAGAGATAGATATTGTTGATAACGTGAAATTCCATGATACAATGATGGTTTACAATAATATAGTCATAATCCACATAAGGTTAAAATTAATGGTTATCAATATCTTTAAACATGATGAATATAGAACATCATTTTAAATTCAAGATTATTTTTCCTAGATATGAGGACTAATTTCACTCTCTTACAATATATTTAGATATAAATACCTGATAATATTCTTTAATAACAATCTGATTCTTTACTTATTCCTAGGAACTATTTCAACTTTATCTCTTAGGAAATTATTCATCATAGGTTATATAATACATCAATCTATAAAATCACATACAATGTTCAATTTAAACCATTTCATACATGGTCAATAATATAATCCTTCAAAAATATTATTTTCTATAAAATAAATTCAATTATATGGATGTTATTATCATAATATTCAAATTATCCATTACAATCATCACATAATTAATGTTTCTTTATCTCAACATTAATAAATGTTATAGGATTTTCATTCTGTCAACCAAATATTTCTCAAAAACTATATCTCACTAGTGAATCAATTTCCTTGATACCATTCAACATAATATCTCAAATATTTATTAATAAATTAATTTCGTACGGTCCATATATATTAAATAATTCTTATATCCCATAAATAATTTATAACATAAATTTTTAAACATTACTCATGGATAAAAATACAGTTCCACATTTGTAAATCCATGACCCTTGTTACCTTGAGTCAGTGCATTTTTTACATAACATTTGCATGATCACAAGGGATCAAATCCCAAAAGGCTGATCAGTTTAGTAACCTTGGACATACTAGATACATACATAAGTTTTACATTACATTATGAAATAAAAAAACAACATTATGTCTCCTTTTAACACACTCATATCCAATAGCATATCCCTACAGGTCAATCATAATATATTTCTTCACATCCCCGTAAAAATTGAACAAAATAAAGGGGTTAGCTCAGATGCTCAGTAAGGATATCAATATAACAGAAACCTCCATAAATAGGCATAAACATTGAGGGAAATGTATAGGACCATAACACAAAACTTGTAAAATTAAACTTCAGAAAAATATATAAAAGAAAAATCAAATAATTCCATTTACATATTCACATGGATACTCAAATAGTTGAATAATCGCATGTAAAATCAATATGTAATGTTATAGTGATGGAATGCATAATTTCATACATCATAAGAACATAGTTATGGCCTCGTTCCAAAACTACAAAAATGATTTTTTTTTCAAGGCCTTGTTCCAAGACAATAGTTTGTCTCATGAGACCTACCAATGCATCGAGGAGTTATAGTAGGCTCCACCCAACACTTAATTAGTAATTAATTACTTATAAGAAAATGGTGAAACATAATCTAAACATTCGTATTAAAACTAGCATACGAATTTTCATTACATTATACACAATCCATGAATGGTATACAAATAGCACATCAAAATTCAAACATAACTCATTCAATATAATATAAAAGATTTTCTTATAATAAATCAACTTAAATCATTATAAATATACAATAAAGTATATTAAAATAGGTTAAAATAATTAGATAAACTATTTGATAGAAATAACACCTTTTTCATGTAAAAATTTATAAGTCGCACTACTTATCAAAGAAGTTGTTTAAGAGATATTTTTGAATAATTTTTTTTATCATATTGAAAATATTTAAAGTAATTTTATATTTTAAAACATTAATGTTCATATAAATAAATACATAAAACAATTTCAAAACCATTAAAATTAATAAGAAATATTTACATTAATAATTCTTTAAAACATATAAAACAATATTTTAGTTTAAGAGGTCCTAAGAAATGAATGTTTGTTGAATAAAAATAAATGAGGACTAAAATTAATTAAAACATTATAATAACTTGGTAATAAAAATATTCAGGGTATAATATGTCAAATGATAGTATATACACCATAATAAAGTGAATTAGCGCATAACAACAAAGAAGTCTCAATGGAATATAAATTGGGATGAAATCACTTATAAACATCATATCCATAGATTAAGGATAAATCAATGAAATTATAATGTGTGAAAAATATAAATAAAATCAATATTATTGGATATTTAGTGTAAATGAATCAGAGGATATTCACAAAAATTCTTGTAAAAACAACACCCATGACGTGGATATTTAACTCAATGAAAAGAAATTGGGTTAAGATTACTCTTATCAAGCTCATATCGATGAATTGAGAAATTATCAATGGTGTGATTATGTGTGTAAAAATTATAACATCATAAAGGGGAGTGGAAAGTACGAAATATATAAATAAATATTGAATTCACACATATACTTGGAGTGAAATAATCATTGATGTTTGCGTAAATCCCAATGAGTGGTAATTGAAATTAGAAATTCCCCAAATGTTTTGGTAACTTAAGAAACATACACCCTAGGAAAGAAGATCATACAATGAATATGTAAATACTCAGAATTCAATCATGGGTAGTACAAACACCACACAAAAAGAAATAATGGAAACTATAGCATGAATCTCACTAGAATTAGAAGTGAGATGAAAACCCCTTACCATGTACTTTTCCACGGTCGATGGTATGTTAAACTCTTTTATAATATCTAAGTCATTGTTATTAAATTATACAATAACCACATACATAAATATGATATCATATATGATCTTCTAATATTTCATTGTTAATAATATTTTAGTAGTATCATTGTTTTGGGTGTTAACTGATTTATTTTACTTTAGATATTTTTTATGTAATTCATGTTTGTTATTGATAGGGAGTATTTGATTCATATACATAATGATATTATGTTCATAAACATTATTTTAAATCAATAAATTTAAATTTTTCTTTAATGGGTATGACGGTAATGAATCTCATCGTGTTCGTGGAGATGATAATATGTACGAACACACGTGTGAAAATATAATTCTATTGATGGTAAAATATTGAGTAATTGAATGTTATGTCATATATACAGAATCATTAAAATGATATATTTATTAATTATATAAATTATACTAATTATTATACCCATCCAAATAATGAAGTGTTGAATGACAAACTACGCCATGACATGGAGACAGAAAGCCATACGTACACATGTTTGGGAACTTTTCCATTAATAGGATGGATTGAATAATGAAAATTATTGTACCATATTTATAACTACAAAAAATTATGTATTAGGAAGAAGATTTATTACTTTTTTATGGAATCAAAAATGAAATAGGAAGTGTAAGAAAAAATGAACTTTGTAAGAGGTGATAAAATCATTAACACTTATTCTAGTTTTTCATTTTTATTTGAAAAATAGGGATCCATAGGTTTTTTTATGATCAAAGTAAGGCCTCTATGATTACGTGAGGGTATGTGAGAGGATATTTGAGAAGGTTTTGGCCGAAAAAACTATCTTTGGGGAGTGATTTTTAGATAAGATGGTGTACCCTTTTATAAGAGACGTGAGGGTCACTTTTGGAAATCCTTGATGTATGACTTTATTATAAAATAAATTTCGGATTCTAATGACTCTAAAAGGATTAATTTCGAGGATAAGGTGGATATGGGTCTAAAACTTCTCAACCAATAGTTTTTAGTTAAGTTTAGGGCACCATATTAAACTTATCATTTAGATTTAACTCTTAGTTAAATAGATTTACTTTTACTATATATTCTTTTATTATTATAATAAATTGATAATAAATATAATATAAAAGGTGAAAAGAACCCCAAGTGGTTCATTATTGACATATGTAAACTTATATAACTCCTTCTTCTGATCCTTTTATTTTTAGGAATATTATATCACTTAATAATATATTATTTGTTTTAAAAACACATTAATGTCAATTTTAACACTATTTAGTATATTGTTTTTATGAATGTCATAAAAACTTGATTAAAACGAAAAAAAATACATTGAATCAACTATATCCTGACATTTTCACGTTGAAAATTATTATATGGCATAAAAAGTTTCCATTTACACATATTTTAATATTTATAACAAATATTATTTTAATCATTCATTAATAAGGTAATTACTACATCATCTTTGTTTCACATATTCATATAATTATTTAATGTTTAAAAATTATAAATAAAATACCACGATATATTAAATCTTTTTTATATCTCTAATTAATTTATATATAGTGGAATTTATATAATATTTATCCCTATATTAAAAAAATGTATTTATTAAACATTGAATTTTACACTTTTAACTCTTCTTTAAATAAATAAATAATAAATGTCCTAATCAAATCCATGTGGATCAAAAGGATGTTATTTTTTAGTAAGGATTATTGTGGTTTAAAAACCCTTATCAAACTTAATTTGGACATGTGTTAGGGTAATTATAATATCATATGTACTTTTAATTACCCAAATTACTTTTAACTATGGTAAATAAAATTTTAAAGTACTATTCACCAAAAAATATTTTTATCCTATTGTTCAAAATTTTTCAAAATAATGTCAACTGTGTCTCTCGGAATTTTGAAATAAAATTACAAAAATAGGTAAAATTAAGTTGTATGAAAATTTGAAAATGTGTCTAGAAGGTGGATAAAAGACATTAAAAAATTCAATAAAATTATATATATAAATTCTTATTATAAAATGATTCAAATTTATTACATTGTATTAATATAGGTATTATGTATCTATTTTTAATTCAATATGAATACATATTTTAAAAAAAATTATTCAAATAAAAAGTTCGGTTTTAAACAATGACATAGAGTATTTCACTATTCATAAAAAATTGATTGTTTTTAGAAAAATACCAAAAATTCACCCCGAGATAATTTTTATATTCCAAATTCAAAAACTAATGTCTATTTTACAAAATTCAAAACATGTTAGTTTCATTAATTAACCTAAAATTAATTCTCATGTTCAAAACAAGAAAAAATGTTTTTGAGAAGTAAAATCTATCAAAAGATTAATATGTGTTTAAGTCCAATTTAAATATAAAATTATTTCAAATGAAATATATTATATTAAATTAAAAAAATATAATCTAATGATACATTAAATCCCATAAAATTTATAATTTACCACTATAAATTATTTTCGATTAAAAAGGTTGTTTTCAATTAAATATTAGTAGTTTTCACTATTCATCAAAATATGAATTCTATCCGAAAAGTACCCAATATTTATCCAAACTAAAATTTTATGCCCCGTTTCTAAAGAATAATTTAATTTTGTCAAATTTAATACATAAGTGTCAAATATTGGATTTAAAAATGGTTCTCCATTAAAAGGCGTTAAAATTTTGTTTTTTTGAAAGACACATATTTTAACTCAAAAATTGAATTTGTCCATATATTATGTCTAAAAACATAAAAGATGAATGTTAAAATTATATAGGATAAATTTATAATTAACAATCTGGTTAATACTATTTATAACCTCTTTTTTAGATGGCTATTTTGACAGTTTGTGATGTGTTTGATCTTGGTGATGCGTGTAGTGGAAGCTATTGAATTAATTTAACGAGATAAAGTATTAAGAAATCCTGGGGGGTTACATTCTCCCCTTCTTCCTTAAATTACATCCTCGCAATTTGAAATTGTTCTTCAAAAATAAAAGGATGAAAAATACAAAATACTATTGTCGATAACCCACATCAGAAATAGGGTTACAAAAATTCATTCTTAATAAGAGGGAAAGGGAAATGAAAAAGTCAACATGAAATTAGGGTTTCAAATAGGAAAAAAATGGTGGACATTATAGACACATAATTGGGGAAATGAAAAAATATTTATTTGGGTGATTGAGGTCATCAATCACAAACAAGTGAACTATAAATGGTAATATTGAGGGCCTCAAAGCTATAAAAATGTTATCAGATTAACAAATCCTAAGGTATTAGGATAACACATTTATCAATTTGAGATTATTTACCTCAGGATTAATAATTAATTTGTTCATATAATAAAATAACAAATACATGTCAGGTAGAGTTCCATCTATTAACAAAATTTGACCACAAAGTTATCTTTCTCTCCAAATAATGAGAATTCAAGATGACTTGGTCACACCTTATGTTCTAGAACCCACTTATAGAGAATAACATAATCCCCAAAATATGAACTATAAATTTCAATTGCATTTATACATTAACCAAAAACAAAATGGTTAGTAAAAGATCAGGTTATCCCCAAAAAAGGATAATCTGTTATTGAATGAAATGCTACTCTTAATATACAAAATAAAAAAACAATATCCAAAATATCAACAAGGAAAATTCAAAAAAAAATCGTCCGTAATATTCATCAAAATAATCCAAACTAATTTTGAATCCCAAGATTCAAAAGGATTTGATAACATAATTTTCCACAATAAATCTTAACATTTATCTCGAAATAACATCGACTACTCTTAAAGTCCTAAACGTAATAGTAATTATCCCAATAACATATTTTCCATGACAGGTTAATCATTGTTCATAAATAACCCAAATGTCAATAAATACACAAAAAATATGCATTCATCCGAAATAAAAATCCAGCATTTCTCCTCAAATGAAATCCCGTAGTATTCTATTTTTTCTAGGCATATAGTGTTCCCAATAGAGTGACCATCTTCCAAAATAACATTTATCGCATAATCACCAAAGAGTTTCCTATACTATGGATAAATGATATGTTCCAAAAATAAATATATTATTGATCCATAAAATCATTTAACAAAATAGAATTTGTCAAAATAACCATGGAATTCATGTCGTCCTATGGTAGACGATAAATCCTAGTCACACTTTGGTTGTTGGATCGATTCCTGCAGCATTGTCCGATGAGACGGGTTTTCACTTGGTCATCATGTTTTCCTTTTTTAAAAACTATATTTTTTTAAAGGTTTTTCGAAAACTATATAATAGTCTAACATTCCCTAAAATGAGATAAATTCCCCCAAAATATCCACAACATAATTTATCCAAAAATGATATATCATAACATTCATTTTATTCCAAATTGTAATAACCTATTTTTGACTTAAATAAAAGAATAATATAAACCCAAATAGTTCCCTATAAACATATACACCAAAGAAAAGATAATTTTTCTTCAAATTGAATTTTCACATAACAAACTCCAATGATACACATACAAGAGAAGAGTCATTCAATGTAATCCCAACAACAAATAGCTTTAATACTATTAAACATTTCTCTATCCATTTATTTCCTCATAGGCTCTTCTATGATTTAGAGGTTATCCTATTGAATAAGACATTGTATTGGGTAATGCCTAGGTCCCCAAAATTTATGGAAAATGACTTTAAATGGATTCTTAGGATCATTTTTATTTTCTTCCAAAGTAATCCTCATTTTCCCTCAGTAATTCTTTAATTTTTGTCTTTATTTCCCATACATAAATCATTTCTTTCTTCCATTGAGAGATGTTCCTAGGTGACTCCATCCACATTTTCTACATGATGGAAAATTTTCTTTCTTTTCACCATGGTATCTACTACTGGAGATGTTATCATTATATTCCTTTATCTATTTTGTAGATTTTGGGAGTTGGTTAATGTATATGGTGTTGATAATATTTTAAGAAAATTTATTCGGCATGAACAAGATATCTTTTAGGCATGTCAACATTCCATTTCATTTCCCACATCCACCATCATCCCCACCTTGTACTTCCTATTTAATGTTTCTCTGACTTCCTTGGAATCCATTAATTTACTAAAACCATAAAGCAAAGTGTGAGTACCAATAGTCGTTAAATAATTTAAGGAAGACCATGAAACCATATTTTCAATCTAAAATAGTTCAGGATTATTCAAAGTTATTTATTCTGATATTATATTTAAATACTTCAAATCGATTAGTAAGAAAATGTAATTTATCCAATGAATATCCCAGGGGAGTTTCAATTTAAATAGTGCATCAAGGCCCTTTGTCGTGTACGAGGACACCCCAGGTCAATCCCAAAACTCCTTGTCGGAGTTTTCACTCCTAGGTACATCTGTTTCAGAGCCACCTATACCTATTTTTATCCAGATAGGGATTTATTTTCATGGAAAACCTACATATTATTTACACTACCAAAATTTTTATTGATCTTATATACTAATAATCAATGTGATACTTTGTATAATGTTCTCTAATCAGAGTTTTTCTAAATCTAGTTTCGTAGGTCTGTACTAAAATTTCACGGATACCGACTACAACGCCCCTAACCTAGTTATCTAGAGTTAGTGCATTATTAAAAAACATTATCATGATCATAAGGGATCATATCCATAATTCCCGATCAGTTTAGTAGCCCTGTAAGTACTAGATACATAAATATGTTTTAAATTACACTTTTAAATCTAAAAATAACATTGTGTCTCCTTTGAACACACTCATATCCCATTGCCTATCCCTATAGGTCAATCATAATATACTTCATTAAATCCTGGAAAAAATAGAAAATCTGAAAGGGGTGGCTCAGATGCTCAGTATGGATAACAATATAGTGGAAATATTCCCATATAATCATAGAAATTGAAGGCAATGCCTAAAACTAAATCACAAGCCACATAAAATTAAACATCATCAAAATATGGAAATGATAAATCAAATAATTCCATTTATATATTCACCTGGATATTCTTCTAGTTTAATAATCTCATCTAATATAATTATCTAATTTTATGATTATGTAATTAATAATGTTGGACATAATAACCACATAGTCAAGGCCTCATTCCAAGACTACAAATAAGATTTCGTCAATGCCTTGTTCCAAGACACTAGTTTGTCTCATGGGACCTACATATGCATCGAGGAGCTATAGTAGGCTCCACCTGTCACTTACTAAGTCCAATGCATTCTACATATGAAAAATGTGAAACATAATCTATGAATTCTTATTAAAACTAGTATACGAAATGTCAATACCTTAACCATAAACCATGATTGTCTTAAAAATATCACATCCACATTCAATCATAACTCATTAAATAAAATATGTAAAATTATATTATAATAAATCAAAATGAATCATGAATAAAATATAATGTATGATAGAGGCATAGATGAAAATAATCGGTAAAACTATTCGTGGGAAATATCCCATTTTTCATGAAAACATTTAAAAGCTGCACTATTTATCAAAGAAGTTGTTTATAATGGATTTTTGAATGAATGAGTCCCATTCCACCCTGACACATTTGAGAGGAATTTTAGATTTTAAAACACACATGTCCATATAAATAAATCATTCAAACCATTTTAAAAACATGGACATTATTGAGAAAGACATAGAAGAATAACTCATTATAACATTTAAAATGATATTTTATTAAATATTACCTAACCAAATGAAGGATGCTTGAATAAAAATAATTGATTAATATCATTATTGAAAACATTTTATATCCTATTAATAATGGGATTAATGATATAATATCTAAAATGATAGTATATACACCACATATAGGTGAATTGTTTCATAACAACCAAGAAGTCTCGATGGAATATAAATTGAAGAGAAATCCCTTATAAAGAGTGTATACATAGATTATGGATAAATACATGACATAATTAAACGTGAAAAATATAAATACAATCAATATGATTTTATATTTAGTGTAAATAAATTAGAGGAAATTCAAATATATTCTTCTAAATCAATGTCAATGGCTTGGATGTTGAACTCAATGAAAGGAAATTGAGTTATGATTACTCTTATAATGTTCACATAGATGAATTGGAAATTTATAAATGCAGTTATTATGTTCATAAAAATGATATCCACGCAAAGGGGATTGAAAATTACTACATATATAAATAAATAGTTATTTTACACATAATTTTGGATTAAAATAATCAATTAAGTTTGTGTAAAACCCAATGAGTTGAAATTGAAATTAAAAATTCCCTTACAGATTTGGTAACATAATAAATATAAAAAACATGAAAAATGATAATACAATGAAGATGAAAATACCGATTATTAAATCATCGGTATTGCATACACCACACACAAAGAAAATAGTGGCAACTATAACATAAATCTCATAGGAATAATAAGTGGGATTAAAACCCCTTACCATGTACTTTTCATTGTTAGAGGATATGTAAACATCATGTATAATAGTTTAATAATTGTTTCTAAATTATAAAAAAACCAAATAAATATATAGGATATCATTTATGTTATTCTAATATTTATTTGTTAATAATATTTTATTTGTATCATTGTTTCGAGTGTTAACTGATTCGTTTGTCTTTATATGTTTTGTTACATAAGCCATGTTTGTTATGGATAGGATGTATTTGATTCTCATCCATAATTATATTAAGTCCACTAACATTATTTTAAATCATAAAATTAAAATTATTCTAGATTGGTAATGATGGAAATGAAACTCATCACATTTGTGGAGATGGAAATCTGTATGTACGCACAAGCGACAATATCATTATATTGATGGTAAAATAATATGAAATTGGATGTTATATCATATATAAAGAATCATAAAATTGATATTTTTATTAATTACATCAATTATAATCATCATTATACCCATCCAAATAATAAAGTGTCGAATAACATACTACACCACAATGTGGAGACGGTAAGCCGTACGTACACACGTATGTTGACTTTGTAATTCAAAGTATGGATAGAATAATGAATATTGTTTACCATATACATAATAACATCATTGTATTTATAAGGTGAAATAATTAATACATTTTTATAGAAACAAAAATAAATAGGATGTGGAAGAAGAAAAATACATCGAAAGAGGTGAGAAGATTATTACCACTTCTTCATGTGCTTCCTTTTGATTTGATGTAATGGGCTCCATCGATTAGATTTATATTCAAATTATGTCCTCTATGATTAATTGAGTGTAGTTGGGAGGATATCTGAGTAGGTGGTGGTAGTTATAAATTGCATTGGAGGTTTTATTTTGAGAGAAGGGGAACAAAACTGTTATAAAATTGTTGAGGGTCACTTTAGGAAAATCCGGAAAAATTATTTGATTATAAAATCATTTTCTATTTCTAATGGACCGAAAAAGAATTATTTCAAGGATTAGGAGGCTTTATGTATAAAAAATCTCATCTAATTAGTTTTATAGTGGTTAAAATCACCATATTCACATTATCTTTTTGATTAAACTCAAAGATAAATAGTTTAACTTTTACCATGTATTCTTATATTTTATATAATAAATGCTTAATAAACATACTTTAAAAAGCCTATATGATGCCATGTGGATAATTATTGACATATATATCCATATCTATGTTCTTTTTTCTAATCCTCAGATATTTAGGAATATTATATCATTTAATAATTTAGTATTTTGTTTTAAAAAAAACTCATTTATGTCAATTTTAACACTATTTAGTTTTAAGTTTTTGTTAAAGTCATGAAAAATTTATTACTTATAAAAAAATAAATTTAATCACCCGTAACATGTCATATTCACCAATAAAATTTGTGTATGGAATCAAAGGGTTCAATTTACATTTATTTTTTATCAATAACATCAACTATATTAATTAGTCATTAATATGATAGTTACTACATCGTTTTTTTGGCACAAAAAAATTATTTATATAATGTATAAAAATTATATATAAAATACCATTTTGTAGGAAATATTTTTATATTTCTGTTTAATTTTTATAGTTGAATTTATCTTCTGTGTAAACATATGTTATAAATGTTTTAGTTACTAAACATTGAATTTTACACTTTTAACTATTATTTAAATAAAATAATAATAAATATCCTAGTCAAATACAAGTGGATCAAAAAGATATTTTTTTGTACTAAGAATGATTATGGTCAAAAAACACTTGTTAAATATAATTATGACTTTTTTAGGTTAATTATAGTATCATTTTTACCTTTAATTACACTATTTACTTTTAATCATGGTGAATAAAGTTGATATGTTACTATTCACCTAAAATTATTTTAATCCTATTGAAACACATATTACTTACTGATGTCTACTATTTCTCTCGCTCTTTTGAAATTCAATTCCTAAATGTGATAAAATTATGTTTTAGGAAAATTTACAAATGTGCCTAGATGATGCGTAAAAGACAATTAAAAATTCCATAACATTTTTTATATATAAAATTATTATAAATCAACCACAATGAATTAAATTAGATTAATATAGATATTTTTCATATATAACAATTTTAAAATAAATTTAAATGTTAAAAAATTATTTAAATAAAATATTCTGTTTTAAACAATGACCCAATGTTTTTCACTATTAATAAAAATTGATGGTTGTTAGAAAAATAAAAAAAATTCACCGAAACATAAATTTTATGTTTAAAATTCAAAAATGATATCTTTTTTAAAATTTTGAAAACATCAACATTTTAATAATTAATCTAAAATAAATTCTCGTTGTCAAAACTAGAAAGCAGATTTTTGAGAAGTAAAAACTTTCAAAAGATTGATATGTGTCTACATCCAATTAAAATGTAAAATTACATCCAATGACTTAAATTGTATTAAATTATAAAAATATAATCTAGTGATACTTTAAAACCACTCAAATGTATAATTTTACACTATAAATTATTTCGACAAAAATGTTATTTTTAATTAATATTTAGTACTTTTACTCTTCATCAAAATAAGAAAGTTATCAGAAAATTACAAAAATGTAAGTAAAATAAAATATTATGTATCGTTTCTAAAGAAAAATTTTATTTTTTCAAATTGATTACAACAAAGAGTCAAATATAGTATTTAAAAGGGTTCACCATTAAAAAGTGGTAAAATTTCATTTTTTGAAAGACACTTCTATTATTTGAAAAATTGAATTTGTCCATATATTATTTCTATGAGGCAAAAAAGATGTATCTTATAAATATATAGGATATACATAAAATTCCAAATTTAGTTAATATTATTCACAAAAACTTTTTAAATGGAAAATTTGATAGCTTGTGATGTGCTTGAACTTGGTGTTGCGTGTATCACAATCTACTGAAATATGATAAGGAGATATTTACTTTGTAATCCTAGGGTTTTACGTTCTCCCTTCTTCCCATAAATTGTATCCTCAAAATTTGTAATTGTTCTTCAAAAAATAAAAGGTTGATAATAGGTAATACCATTGCGGATAACCCACACGAGAAATTGGGTTACTAAAATTTAGTCCTAATAAGACGGAAAGTGAAATAAATAAGTCACCCCCAAATCAGGGTTGCAAATAGGATAACATTATTGTAAATTATAGACACATAATTAGAGGGAAAATGTACATATTTATTGGGAGTGATTGACGTCTACAATCACAAACAAGTGAAAAATAAATCCAAAATTGAGGGCCACAAAGCCATTAAAATATAATCAGTTTAACAAAACCTAAGGTATTAAGATAACACGTTTTTGGTTTTGAGATCATTTACCTCATGTTTAAGAATTAATTTCTTTATAGAATAAGTAAAAATAGAATATTGGACATGTATAGTTTGATCCGTTAACTAATTTCTACCACAAACTCATATTTCTCCCCAAATGAGGAGTATTCAATATGACCAAGTCACTTCTGAAGGGCTAGAATCAACGTCTATAGAATCACATAATCCAAAAAAGATGAACTATATATTTTCTTTGACTTTAAAAATTAACCAAAACCAAAATGGTAGTAAAAGATCAGATGATCCCCAAAAATAATAATGCTTTATTGAAATAAATACTACTCTTAATCTCAAAAAATAAATAGACAATACCCAAAGATGAACAATGACCATTCAAAAAACAATTACCATTAAGATTCATCAAAATAATCCAAACTGAGTTCGAAACACAAAATTTATAAGTATTTGATCACATAATCTTCCACAATAAATCATAACAATACTTCAAATAACATCAACTACTCTTAAAGTCACATACATAAAAGTAATTAACCTAATCACATATTCACTATGATAGGTTAATCATTTTTCATAAATAACACAAATATCTATAAGCTCACACAAAAATATACTTTCATCAAATATAAAAATCCACGATTACTACTCAAATGAAATCCCATTAAATATAATTTCCTTCGGCATATAGTGTTTGAAATAGAGCGAACTTCTTCCAAAATAACAATTATCACATGATCAATGAATCATATTCCTATACAAGGGATAAACCATAAGTTTCCAAAATCAACATATTCTTTATTCATAAAATAATTTAACTAAAAATAATTAGTCATACTTACCAGGGACTTCCCATAGTCAAGTTGTTCGTGACAAATCCTAGTCGCACTTTGGTTGTGGGTTTGATTCTCACAGATTTGACCAACATGACGGGTTGTCCCACGATCTGTGTGTTGTCTTTTTTCAAACAATATATAATTTTATAACATTCCCAAATAGGAGATAAATTCCTCAAAAAGAACCATAAGATGTTTTAACAACAAATGTTATCTCATGTCTTTCATTTTCTTCCAAAAAAGTAATAACCTATAATTAACTCAATTTAAAGGATCATATAAGCCGAAATGATTCTTTATAACTATATCCATTGAAAAAATACAATTTTTCCTCAAATAGATTTTTCACATAACAAATTGCAAGGTTACAGAAAAAAGAGAATAGTCTTCCAAAGTAAACCCATAAAAGAAGAGAATTAATAATTTTAAATATTTCTCCAACAATTTATATCCAAATTGCCTCTTCATTTAGTTATTGGTTGTCCTATAGAATAGGGCATGAACCCGGGTAATGCCCAGGTCCCCTACATTTATGACAAATGACTGTAAATGGATTCTTAGAATCCTTTTTATTTTTTTCCACAGTACTCTTCATTTTCCCACAACAATTCATTACTTTATATCCTAATTTTCCATACATAATTAATTTATTTGTTCTATTGTGAAACTTTCTTGGGTATCTCCTTCAACATTTCCAACATGACGGAAAATGAGCTTTCTTTTTTCCATGGTTGCTACTGTTGGAGCTGTTATCATTCTCTGAATTTCACTTCTTTGTTGAGTTTTGGAGTTGGGTAATGTATATGTTATTGATCATAAATTTGGAAAATTTATTCGTCGTGAAGATGATTTCATTTTTGCCTAATAACAATCTATTTTGTTGCTCATATTCACTACCATTCCCACGATTTACATCATGTTCAATTTTACTATGACTTCCATTGAATCCAGCCATTTCCTAAAACCAGAAATCAACATGTGAGTAACAATAGACATAAAATCATTTAGAGAATATCATGAACCATTATGTTCAATCTTAAACACCATAGGATTAATGATGGATATTTATTATGATATTATATTAACGTCATTCAAATCGGTTTTTAAATAAAATGTGAATTATCCTAAGAATATACCCTGGGAGTTTCAATAACAACAGTGAAACAAGGCCCATTATCATGTATCTGGATACCCCAAGTCATGTCTAAAACTCCTTGTCAGATTTTTGACTCCTAGGTATATCTACCCTTGAGCCAAATCAACCTGTTTGTATCCAGAAAGGGATTTATTTTGTTAGAAAACCCAAATAATATTTACACTACCAAAATTATTTGAAGTTATTTTATATTATTATTCAAAGAAAATATTAGCATAATGTTATCTAATCATGGTTTATCAAAATATAGTTTCCATGTATTGTACTTAAATTTCTTGGATTCCATCTATAATACCCCAAAACTAGTTTTCTAGTGACGGTGAATTAATACATAATATTGGCATGATCACAAGCTATCAAATCTCGAAAAACCCATCAGTTTTGTAGCCTTGGAAGTACTAGATACATACATATGATTTTCATTACATTATGAAATAAAAAAACAAAATTGTGTCTATTTTAAGCATGTGCATATCCCATGGAATATCCTTACTGGTCAGTCATAATATACTTCATAACATATTGGGAAAAATAAAATATAATAAATGGGTGAACTGAGATGCTCAATAAGGATAAAAATATAGCGGAAAAATTCATAAATATGCAAATAAATTTAAGGCAATGTATAAGACTAAAACACATGCCTTTTAAAAGTAAATATCAGAATAACGTGGAAAAGATAAATAAAATAATGAAAGTTACTTATTCACATAGATATTCTACTGGTTGAATAATCACATATAATATCAATATCTAATTTCATAATGATGGAATGCATAATGCCATACATCTTAACCACATAGTCAAGATCTCTTTCCCAGACTAAAATAATATTATTTTAGGCCCTGTTCCAAGACACTAGTTTGTTTCATGAGTCCTACCAATGCATCGAGGAACTCTAGCGGTCTCCACCAATCACTTACTATGTCCACTGCATTCCTCATATGAAATGGGTGAAACATTATATAAACATACATATTATAAATAGCATAAAAATGTCAATACGTTATCCACAAACCATGAATGGTATAAAAAAAGAACATCCATTTTCAAACATAACTCATTCAATACAATATGGAAGACTATATTATAATAAATCAACCCGAATCAAGAAAAAACTACAATGATGGATATTGACATAAATGAAAATAATAAGTAAAACTATTTGATATAAATATCCCCATTTTCTTGAAAACATTTAAAAGTCACTGAATTTATCAAGGAATTTGTTTAAAATATATTTATAAATCAAAGTGTCCCATGCCACTATTAATCATTTGAAATGAATTTTAAATTTTAAAACATTCATGTCAATATATATAAACCCTTAAAACCATTTAAAAACATGGACATTAAAGAGAAAAAATTAGAAGAAAAAATTATTAAAACATTTAATATGAGATAATAAATGAATTATATAATTATGAGTGGAATATATAAATTAAAACAATATGATTGTATATTTAGTGTAAATAAATCAAAGAACATTTACACTTATTCTTGTAAAAACAACACCAATGACTTTGATGTTTAACTCAATCAATGTAAATTGAGTAAAGATTACTATTATCATGTTCATATCAATGACATGGGAATTTATCAATGGATTTATTATGTTTATCAAAATTATATCCTCACAAAGGGTAGTGGAAATTAATATATAAATAAATAAATAGTGATTTCACACAGAATGTTGGAGTAAAATAATCAATGATGTTTGGGTAAAAACCAATGAGTGGAAATTGAAATTTTATGTTTTCTTACTGATTTGGTAACTTAACAAACATAAACCCCATGATAAAAGATCATTTAATGAAAATTTAAAAACACATAATTCCCTCATGGGCAATACATACACCACACAAAAGGAAATAGTGTCAACTATATCATGATTCTCATGGAAATAAGAAGTGAGATAGTAACTCCTTACCATGTACAATTCCTTGGTAGAGGGTATGTTAACCGCATGTATAATAGTTAAATAATTGTTATTAAATTATACAAGAACCAAATACATAAATATGATACAATATATGATCTTATAAAATTTCTTTGTTAATAATTTTTTAGTAGTATCATTGATTCAGTTGTTAACTGATTCGTTTTACACTATATGTTTTATCACATGAGTTATATTTTTTGTGGATAGAATGTAACTAATTCATATCTAGAAAATTATTATGTTATTAAATTTTTTTAAATTACAAAATGAATATATTCCTTGAATGGTTATGATGGGAATGAATCTCATCGCATTCTTGGATATAGTAATCCATACATACGCACGAGAGAAAATATCATTATATTGATAGTAAAATCATATCTAATTGGATGTCATATCATATATAAAAAATCACTAACATGTTATTTTTATTGTTTAAATTAATTATAATCATTATTATACCCATAAGAATAATTATGTGTTGAATATCAAACTACTCCATGATGTGGAGATGGTAAGCCGTACGTAGACACTTATGTCGACTTAGTCACTCATAGGATGGATAGAATAATTAATTTGGTTGTACTATATTTATAATAACCTCATAATATGTATAAGGTTATAGTGCTATTACTTTTTTATTGAATCCACAATGAAAGAGGAAGTGGAAAAAATAAAAGAACATTATTAGAGGTGATAAATTTATTATCTCTTCTTGAGCTGCCACCTATTAATTTGATCAAAATGGGATCCATATGTTGGATTTTTAATCAAGGTAATTACACTAGGGTGAAGCAAGGATAGTTGGGATGATATTTGAGTATGGATTTTCCATTCCAAATGGCATTGGAGGTGTGATTTGGAGAGAAAAGAAAGTACAATTTTAAAAGTGGGGTGAGGGACACTTTATTAAATGATTGAAATATTATTTTATTAAAAAATCATATTCGGTATATAATGGCTCCAAAAGGATTTATTTCATGGATAACGTGAGTATGGGTCTAAAAAATCACAATTAATAGGTTTTACAAAATACTAGTTCACCATATTAACCTTATCCTTTATATTTAACTCTTAGTAAAATAATTTATCTTTTACCATGTATTCTTGTATTAATATAATAAATGGTAAATATATGTACATTAAAACTCCAAGAGTACCCAATGTGGATCATTATTGACATATAAAACTTTATCTAAGTACATTTTATGATCCTTTTATTTTTAAGAATATTATATCATTTAATAATATAGTAACTTTCAAAAAACACATATATGTCAATTTTAACAGTAATTAGTAATTAGTTTTGGTAAAAGTCATAAAAAAATTATTAAATGAAAATAAAAACATTGAATCAACCATAACATTTAATATTAACCTACGAAATTCGTGAAAGGAATAAAAAAATTTCAATTTAAATTTATTATAATCTTTATAACATCAATTATTTTAATCATTCATTAATAATGAAATTACAACATCATCTTTGTGTAACAAATAAATTTAAATATTTAACTTCTAAAAATTATAAATAAAATATCATGATGTAATAAATATTTTTCTATTACTAATTATATTTTAGAGATGAATTTATCTTATTTATAGAGCTATATTAAAATGGTTTATTTATTAAATTTTCAATTTTACACTTTTTACACTCCATTAAATAAAATAATAATAAATTTCCAAATCTAATCCAAGTGGATCAAAAGGATCAAATTTTTTTACCTATGGTTGATTTTTTTCACAAAGACTTATCCAATAGAATTATTCCATGTGTTAGAGGAATTATAATAAAATTTTTATCTTTAATTAGACTATTTACTTTTAACAGTGGTAAAAAAATTTAAAAGTTAATTTTTAAAAAAATTATTTTCATCATACTGAACCTCATTTTATATACTGATTTTACTATATCTCCTGGACATTTGAAATTAAATTCGTAGAAGTAGTAAATTTTCATTTTATGTAAATTTTCAAATGTGCCCAGAAGGTGGGTAAAAGATGTTAAAATATTCGATAAAATTTTATATATCTAAGATTAATATAAAATGACTTCATCAAATAAAATTGGATTCATATAGGTATTATTTATATATTTTGACTTTAAATTTTTTTTTAAACTTAATAATAATTGTTTAAATTAAAAATTTGATAATAAACAATGACATAGTGTTTTTCACTATTCATTAAAAATTTAATGTTTTTAGAAAAATACAAAATATTCTCCCAAAGATAATTTTGATATTGAAAATTTAATTATTATATTTATTTTACCAAATTCAAAACATAAAAGTTTCATTAATTAACCTTAAATTAATAATCTTTTCCAAAAACAGAAAGAGAGTTTTTTAGAAGTAAAAATTATACAAAGATTCATATGTGTTTATTCTGATGTAAATGTAATCATACATACAATGACTTAAGATTTATAAAATGAAAACAATATAATATAATTTAACCTTTAAACCACTCAAATATATAATTTGTCATTATAAATTATTTCAGTTAAAAATGTTTTTTATTAACATTTAGTATTTTTCATTATTCATCAAAATATGAATGTTATCAGAAAAGTACCAAAATTTTAACCATACTAAATTTTTATGTTCTGTATCTAATGATGAATTTTATGTTATTAAATTGAATACATAATAGTGTCAAATATTTCATTCAAAAATTGTTCTCCATTAAAATGATGTAAAATTGCATTTTTTTGAAAGACCCGCCTTTTTTCTGAAAAATTGAATTTGTCCGTATATTGTTTCTACGAAATAATAAAAATGGCTGTCAAAATTATATAGGATATATATAGAATTTAAAATTTGGTTAATAATATTAAATCCCCTTTTTAAAATGTCTAGTTTGATAGGTCATGATGCACTGGAATGTGGTATTGCATTTAGCACAAGCTATTGAATTATATTAAAGAGATAATGTACTGTGAAATCCTAGGATGTTACAAAATTAATCAATACACTTCATCTGTATCATTAATATAAGAATAACCATCATACATCAACTTATTAAAAGGTACATTAAATTGATTCACAAATAATTCATTTTCATAGTCCCCAATCTCCATGGAGTTATAACAATGAGTATCTCACTTTTTCTTATTACATTTTCATTCTTTTTCATGGTGACCATTTTCTATTCACATAAATCATAATTAGAATATGTTCAAAAAATTCTCATAGTGATTATTACAACAATTATTTTATGTTAGAAAATCCTTCTTTCCCTTCTTATTTGATTCATTCCATATTTCCAGGGGTTTAGAATACCTCTTATTATCTTGGATTTCATTAAATATAAATGATATTGAGAATTCATTCATTTTTATGGATGATAAAAGTATATCTTATTATTATGAAAAAGTATTAGAACGAATCAACCTTTATAGACACGTCTTATATCTATTAATAAAGTTATCAATATTTCAATCCATCTTGTGTATGAAATCTGTAGCATACCTCGATAACCATATAAATGACTCTTCATACTCAACAACACTATATAATTCTATATGGATTAATCAATGGAAATTTCTCTTCATTGTAATTTTCCTCTCATAAGGATTATCTTTTTCAAAAAATGTGTCATTAAATTGTTTTCATTCCATGTTTTTTATTTCCTCTACCATTCCAGTATTTTATATCATATACCACTATTTATCCAAACCACTGATCACATAACGCACTAAAAGTGTAAAATTATCATTTCACCACCTCCCAATTCTATAAATAATATATCGAAATACATAAATCATTTCTATTATATAATTGAATAATTAGTGCCACTAAATGATGGAGGGAACTTTCATAATTGTTTGTAAATAATATTGATTTATCATAAGTGCTTCACCTTATAGATTCAAGATAGGTTCATGGTAAGGCATGTTGTTCTGTACCAAGATATACTTGAGTCGGGCCCAATGTATCTTTTAATTGTTTTTAACACCTATGTAAATTTGTGCTAGTACAATGTCCACTTGTTGTATTTAGATAGAGTTTTACTGTTTCTAATTCCAAAATCATCCCTACCAAACCACAATTATATGATGTTCCCCTATACATATCCTCAATGTACATTTTAGGGTTCTATTCCAAAATCTATTTTATTTTTATCTATTTTCAATTTTTTTCAATTAAATATCATCTAATACCAACTGTAATGCCCTAGACATATAATCCTAGGGCCAGTGAATTATTTTATTACATTTTCCTGGTTATAGTGAAAGAAATATAAAATTACCAAATTGTTAAGTAAATTTGGAAATTCAGTTTACATAAATGATAGCCATAATACATTGGTAAAATTAAAAAATCATAACATCTGTAAAACCACATCATAATTGAAATTCATTCAATGGATTATAATTCATATCCTTCAGAATAGAGACATATTTTAAGTGAGATAAAATTCTCAGTAATGTTAATTAATTGGAATTAATAACAAGTCAATAATTATAAATCAACATGGAAATTTGAATAACTAAGATCATGTTCAACATAAATATATGGGCATGAAACAACCAATAAGGAAATTTAAATAATTAAAATCGATTATACATAATATATAAACTAATATTGAAGAGAATCCATTGTTTTTTCATTGTTAATATATCATTGATAAGTAATGATAACTATAATTAAGGAAATTATTAATTATGAGATATCCTATATTAGCCACATAAAATCGTTGATTCTCAAGATCAACCCTCCATGTAGTTCAAAACTATAGGTAGTCACCGGTTTATTTTGGGAAATATATTTTCCTAATGATAACATGTTGATTCATCATGGGGATATATAAATTAAAGTCCCCCGCCCTTCACTGCATTTCCATTTCTATAATCATATTACGAAATTTATCCAATTGGTAAACAATATTTTATATCAAATATCTATATTGAATACTGAATACATATTTTTCCATTTTTCCATAGATAATTTAAAAACTATCAAACTAAACACAATATGTAAAAATTGTATCAATTTAATGTAATATTAATATAAAAAACTGTAGATTGTGATCATTTAAGTATATTTTTAATGAAAAAATATTACCATAATGTTACTGATTAAAAATAATATTAACTATCACAAAATAAAGTGACATTGTAATGATAACTTTTACCACCTATTAATTTTCATTCTAAACCACATGTATGAGGTAATTCAAAGTGGAATATTAAATAAATACAATTATTAGTGAATCATTATAATATGTTACACTACGAGTTATATACACCACACTGATGTGAATTAGAGTATAAAAATAATCCTCATTTTAATGTAAATTTTGATGAAATCCAAATCTTCTGTCTCCTTTAGGGTGACCATCCATTAGAATCTATTATAATTGTTTTAGGAATTTTATTAAATTAAAAATTAACCAAAAATATAAGTATAATTTAATATAATAACTTCTTATAATATATCATTACATATTTATTAACAATCAGTCATTATTTTTGCAATTTTGAGTGTCAATTACCTTTTTTTTCGAGAATGTTTTCACTTGTTAATTATTGTACCTATTAATTAGATAATTATTTTATCATACACCAAATAAAAAATTTATTTAAATACCATATATATAAACAAAGAATATAAACATATTTTGAATAATAATTAATATATGGAGATAAGAACTGAAATGCATGGTTCATGGAATCGGTAGGACGTACGTACGCAAGAACCCTACATCCATTTATTTTTTATATTTTAAAAAGGAAAACTATATATATATATATATTAATTTTATTATCAGATTTAAATTATATATTACATTTATGTTTACTAAAACAATTTTAGTACATCTCATGTATAGTGTGAACAAATAACATTTCATTGAGTGGGAGATAGTCAACATGTCCACAAATGATGCGATCTTATTACAACGAAATGGAAAGTAAGAAGGTATGACTTATATAATAATTATATTAGTAAAAATACATTTTATCACAATGAAATAAATAAAAATATCATTATTTTCAATCAATAATTGTGGGAAATGGTTGAATTAATGACTTATGTTCATGAGCTAGTTGTCTCCCGTACAAATGAATAATTATTTTATATCCCATCATAATGGATTTTTGTGGAAATGAAACAAAAAAAATAAAAAATATATATAATTTTATTTAAAATCATGACATTACTTCCATAACATGCAATAAAAATAATTTTGTAGTAGAGAAGTAAATAAAACAAAAGAGATTGCTGAAAAATGTTGCATATTACTTGGGAAGCACCATTTCTTTTAAACATAAATACATCCTTGGTTTTATTTATTCCAAATTTGTGGCTCTTAGGTTATAAGAATTTATTTTGGTAGCTAATGTTGGCTTTTTAATTATGATAATATGGTCTTTAAATGGATGGATAAGTGGGAGGGGTGAGATCATTCATAAATTAGAGGATGATTCATATTCTTTATAATTTTTAAATTGGAAGTCCATCTATGTTATACCCTGTACAATGGAAAAAATAAATAACTAAATTATATAAATGATATTAGTTTTTTCTATATATATCCATACATGGGAGTTTGGGTATTTTTCTATTTTATTTTTTCACTTATTAATAAGATTTAGTCCCTTGTTATGCTAATATTTCTCTCAATCTTTGTAAATAATTTTAATTACATTCAGAAATAATTTTTTTTGTAAAAACTATGTTGAAAATATTAGACATTAAAAATTATGATCTTTGAAATTTGATTATATTTTTCTAAATTATAATCATAAATTTTTAGAAAATAATTTACAATTATTCCCATAAATAGGACGTCAAATAGTTTTTATGTATAAATGTTTGACATATTTCTATGATTATATATCCAATTAGAAAATGATATAGATTCCAATGTACTAAATTATATTAATATATTTTTAATTCATCTTATTATACATTAAAAACATTATAATATATTTTTTATAATTAGACTTTAATAAATTATAATATATTTTAATCTTAAAAATAAATTTCGTTAAGAATAAATTTTCAATTAAAATTATTTATTTTTCACTATTCATTAAAAATAAAATCTCATAGAAAAATATAAAAAATTAACCCTAAGATTATTATTATGATCATTTCATGAAATTGTATTTTATTATTACAAATTAAATTTATATGTATTAAAAATATTAGTTTCAAAATAGGTGAAAAAAATAATAAAAAATTTATTTTTATAAGACAAATAATAAAAATTTATATGTCAAAGTGGATTTATTCATTTATTACGTCTATCAAATATATTATAAGAATATCAAAAGAATTTAGAATTTTTTAATATATATATATATCACTAATATTGTTCTCTAATTAATTTAAATTTTTCTGATATTAGTCCATCGGAATCATAAATTTAGTTCTTTATAAAAACATTTCCTATATATTGAATTGGTTTTTATATTCATATCTATTTGGTTGTTAATGAATGAATTAATAAATATATATCCAAAAGTTATCTATTCCTATTAATATCTATTAATTTGACATCTATGTTTCAAATTATTATATTAATAATTAATATTTGACTAATATATTATTGTTCAGTAAATGTCAGTCTATCGTGTATTGTAAAAGACAGAACAAATTCATTTTTGCGTGTAACGGCATTTAACTTAGTGTTTTGATCATTTAAAGCTATAAATTGGATTTATTTAAAATATTAAGTATATCATAATGTATATTTATTTTATATTCCATTAAATTATTGGTTTTTTTGTGACAAATGATACATTAAATATAATGTTCCTTCAATACAATTTCAGTATGTTTCAAAAATATTCCCTTTCAATACTTACAATAGATATAAATACTATCTAAAATGAACTTATCCAATTATCACATAAAATTTTATTTTATATTCCACTAAATAATCAATGTTTACATAAGAATAAAATGGTATATCATTTATATACAATGTTTTGGATAAGTGGGTTATTCCATATGAGAAATTTTATTACTCATAACTGGAGTGTACATCTAAAATATAATTACAATTTTTTCAGTTCCATATGCAACTCGATATGTAAAATCATTATCATTCCATGCTGGGAAATCCCTATATAGAGAATGTTAATTTATCCAGTTAACATTTCATTCATTATGTGAAATTTATAAACAATGCAATTTGATAAATTAGATCATAATATTATGAACCATAATATTTAATATAAATACTATTCAATTGTGAAACACTGATACACTCATAACAACGAAAATGGTTTCTATGGTAATATCTTTATTTACAACTCATTCGCAATGGATTCAAAATAAACCCGAATTATCCATTGAATATCTCCCTATATTTTCATACAATATGAACATTATGGAATGTAATTAGGTATTAGGTAATGCTCGAGTCAATAAAAACATGCGTTTTTTGGGGTTATTACGCCATCGTACTTATATGATAGAATCAAAACACCTTATTTTATCGTGAATTAGACGTATTACAATGAAATACTACATAATATCAATCATACCAAAATATTTTGATGTTCTTCTATACACATCCTATATTATATCATAGGGTTATGTAACCCAATCTATTATATCCCAAGTTTAGTTCATATGGTTTCTAAAAAATTCAACTTATACACACTATAGTGACCGGACCCCTAATGCATGGAGATAGTTCCTTCCACCATTACATTTTCATATTATATGAGTAATTTCATCCCAACTTATATAAAATATCTATAGCATTTAATAAAAATTTATATACATTAGCCTTGAATTGCATTTTAATAAAAAAATTAAGACATAATTTTCTTCTTATAATATCATTTTTGTAGCTAGTGTCTCAATTAATATCAACCAAATAAATATTTCCTCATACCCTAGAGAAAACGGAATATAATAATTTTTTGAATTTGGTAAATGTATTTGTATTGTGGGGGCTATGAATAAATAAGACAGCGATAATATGGTAAGGTAAAAAACTGAAATACATAACATTTAATAAATAATATGTGAATAATATGAAGGAAATTAAAGATTATAAAATAATTTCATTGAAATAATTAGTTGATTAAAAATATTAACCACATATAATCCTTATAATTGAATAATCAAATATTTTATCAATAAATGAATTCATAATGATGGAATTCATAATGATAGATAAGTAAATATTAATACTGAGGATTTTTTATAAGACATCTAATATTGTCAAGGATTCATGAAAATACTCTAATATTGTCAAGGCTTCATGCAAGGAATGTATTAAATTGGAATTCCTTTTCCAAATCCATGTATAGTTGTATCATGAAACCTGATAATACATCGAGAGAATATCTATATTAGAACCAGCCCTTTATTTACTTTGTCAGATGGATTCCACATTTCAAAGGGTTGACATATAAAAATCATAATTTTTTTATTTAAAAACATTTATCGGAGATGAAAATACATGTTCCAAAATATAAATATAATCATAAAAAATCTGGAGGTTATAGAATTGTTTCAAAATTGTAAATATACAATAAAATGTTAATAAACCATCCAACGAATGAATGAGGATGGTGTAAATACAACAGATACAAATTTATGTAACAAAAAATGGTAGTTTTCATTGATTAAAAGAAAACCCATACAAAGATAATTTAAATAATTCTTCAATAATATATCAATTTAATTTTAAAAATAATTTTCAAGATCCATTCCATTAAAAAACATTTTATAATTCTTTCCCATAAAAATATCATCATAAAAATGAAAATTAATCATCAATGAAATATATTTCAAGTCACAGTGTAATTACAAACATTCCATTTTGAACATTAGATTATCAGGGTGAAAATGCTATAAATATAACACCCCCTTTCTTATTCATTGGACAGAAATTGTTATGTAATTTACCATGGCCTTATGTTATATCCCCACGATGCCAAAGGCTAAAAATAAATTCCAAAGGGATTCAATACATGTGGGGGATGATTTTCCCATTATGAATAAACATCTAAGAAAACATGTCATAACAAATAAAATACAACTGTTGATTCTTGAAAAAAAAACACAACTCAATGCTTTATTTAACAAAGTCAAAATAAATCCAAGTATAATAATGGATGACTACAATATCAATGTACACAGTAGAAGAATACAGAACTAAAATACTCCTAGAAAATTCCCAAACTCAAAACATGCTCCATGTTCCCACAAAAAAAAACCAACCAATGTATCATGAAGTACTATTAAAGATGTTGTATTCATTACCTTTTCCCATGTCTTGATACACAACATCGACAAAAGAACTAAATTTCCAAAGATGGGGTGAGTAATAAAACTCAGTAGGTTTTCCCTGAATGACATCCATACTCATTCCACTAGGATAAAACATTCTAGAAAATTTATATACAATAGTTTATTTAATGAAATTTCTAATAATTATTATATCTCAATATATTTAAGTGACAGTAAAATTTTGTTGTCAAGATAAGCACAATTTCAAATGAAAAAAAACCAATCTAGTTTAAAAAACAATTCCTTTTTTCATTTTTTATAACCCATTCCTAACAAAATATCTACATACCCACATATCTACACACTATTACTTCGTTATTAAAATTCCATACTCATGACCAGTTTCTTTTCGAACTATAATGCCATTACAAGGTAATTAAAATCCATGTAAAATTACATCTTTGGCTATGAGTACAACTTCACATTTCAAACAATCCCATTAATAAAACATGAAAACACACTACCATGTATAAAAAATAACAAATTTTATTCCAAAACCAGTTCAAGGAGTAAAACGTTTTAATAAAATGTCCTTTTTTTGAACAATATTTCAATCAACCCATTAGAGAACATTTTACTAAAAACCCATTCTCAAAAAATCAAAACCAAAAAACTGTTGGGACCACTTTTTTTATAAGCTTGTATTTGTTGTTAATATTTTTCAATGAAGATAAAATTGAAAAAAAAAGATGAATAATCACTCCAAAGTTATTGAGTGATGTAATTCAGATGACTGTTGAATTGTTGTTAAGTTCAAGGTAAATTTATCATTGGTGATACATTGTCCACAACAATAAAACAATCTTAGAGAGTTTTGAAGGTCATGAAGTTATAAATTAATAACACACCATAACTCTATTACTAGAAACCATGTAAAATCCTATGTGAAGAGACGTGCATTATTCCATGAGGGATCATGTGAAGATTTGAAGAATAACGAATAATCATACAAATATGAGATGATGAAGCCAGTCATATTCAATTTCGTTTGGAATGACTAATGTTGTTGGAAGATAGGGAAATTGGGATGTGGAAGTACATTACCTAGAGAATCTTATGACATTGAAACTAATAATTAAAAGAGTATATATAATTGTGGAAGGAGTTCGTGAATATTATTGATAACTATTGAATAATCCAGTTGAAAATGAATAAGAATGGGTGTTTTTTCTGAAGTATATATTTATGGTGGTGTCATTTCGCAGTGTTTTCCATTATTTGGGACCTCTAAATTGGGTTTTTTATGGAAATGGAAGGATTTTTAAATAGTAATGAACATGATTTTTAATGGTGAAGGATGTCAATAAATGAATAAAATTATGTACCTCATAACAGGGACAACATACCATGTCTGGAAATGGTTCAGAGTCATGTACAATGTAGTGGGAAAGGTATGCATGATGATTTGTAGAACGGGTCATGCTATTGAAAATATTTCACGGAGGAGGGATTTGTTTTATGTAGGATGGATTGTCATTGGATGAAGAGATGCAGTACCTAGACAGGTAGGCTTATGGTACGCATAAGGTTAACGATAAGCGGTATAGGGAAGAAATATGTAGTGAAGTATTATAGTACATGGATGCAGTTCAGTATGTTGTAAATATTGTCCCACATTGAAAATTTTGGTAAAACATATTAGAGAAATTTTGGGATTTATTTTCATATAAAAGGAGTGGTAATCCCATAATTATGTTAGTGAAAATTTGATAAGAAAATATCATCTTTGTTGAAGAACTAAGATAGGTGTAAAAGTGGTACGTAGGAGGGATTGTGTGTAGGATGAAGTAGTATTCTAATGACTAAATAGATTTTGGAATTCAAAGGAGTGGTCCATGGATGAGATTCTGCATAGGAAAAATGTGTATGGGGGATGACAAATAATTCTCAAAATTTGAAGAATAAGTCAACAAAAGTAATAAAAGGTTTTCCAAATCCATTCATAGAGGAAATATGTTGAGGCATTTTGAAGAGGTGGTACTCCGAGGTGTTACACATAGGTAGTATGCAAATACGGAACATGGAGGTAGTATGGAGTTGAGGCATGGTACGCGGGGTAGGAGCGGTATGTGGGGATGGTGTGGTATGTGGGGATAGCATGGTACACGGGGATGGTGCAGTATGTGGGGATGGTGCAGTACATAGGGCATGCATGTATACGGGGCAGGAACAGTATGCTTGGTAAGCACGATATGTATAGTAGGTGCAATATTAAGATCATATATAGTCTACAAAATCAATCAATGTTCACAGAAGCTAAGGAAATATAAAGGGAGTTTGTGATACTATAAAATATAATAAAAAGTTTCAGTGAATTCAGTAATTTCACTAAAGGGGGAAACTGAATATAAAAGAGCATTAATTCCAGACATCGATGCAAGAAGTGTCTTGTGATGAACAAAGAAAAAGCCTATATTGACATTCTATTGAAGTAACCTATAAGTAGATAACCTGAGTGAAGACCTCTCCAACGTAGTGAGCCAGAGAGAGTCTACAGAAGTGATCTTAAGGAAGTAGTGAGCTATCCATGAACTTTTAGGTAATGTACCTCAATCAAACAAACTATGCCAGAATCTTTGCAATCCATAAATTTTGATGATTAGTGGAATTATGTACGACTGACAACCTATCAGCATATTCTCCTTGAACATATCTCTTAGTTGTGAACCATGTAAAAGTTATGCAGCATTCTGATGTATTTGAATGTATTAATTACTGCACATATCCCTCATACAGTTTAAATAAGTTCTTACCATCATGGGAACATGATCCAATAATGAAGAAAAACATTATACACCCTAATTCAGCCCTCCCTGGTTCATCTAGGGTCCTCCAACAACAATTTTAAACAGCACCATCTTAAAACATATTGATATGGAATCTTAAACAAAAATTCACAATTCCACAAAAATACCAAAACCATCACTAAATAAGGTTTATACCATACATTGTATAAGTAACTAACCATAAAAAATTACATAATATTGAATTAAATGAATAATTCACATTGAGGATTATTTCATGTTTATAAATTAGAAAACGAGTTCATAACTATTACATTAAATCCCAAAAGATTAAAGAATACACTTTTACTCTATTCCAATTTTTCTCAAAAAAAATTATCAAAAAAAGGGTCATGTCTATTTCAATGTTTTAGAAATCATTAATTTCCCTTCATCCCATCCTTTACCATATTCCACTTTATGTCTTGTGATATTTTTTTCAATAACTTGGAATGAGCATAAAATTCTCTCTAAGGGATACACAAAGAAGGAATTCATTTATTTTTTTTAAAACAACATGTATATAACGAATACGTTATCATAAGTAATGATTTTGACCTTTAGGATGTAGTAAATACTCTTCAATGAATATAATATAATTTTTTACCATTTTATAATGAAAAATTAACATAAAACTCAAATAATGAACACATAACATATAAAGGTAACTAGGTACATAAACATACATAAATGGAATATCCATACGGTCGACTTCAACACATATCACTAAATGGATTGGCCATACGACCGACTTACATACCCAATTAATTGGAGGTTATAAATTAACCACCCATACATGTATATCACGACACCACCTATCATTTTGTTTATCACGTAATCACCCATCAAATTGTCCAAGTACCATTATAAAATCATAACACATACAACAAATATAAAGGAAATAAAACATTTTCACATTTCAATAACAATATATCACTTAAATATATAGACATAAAAAATTCATTATCAAAACCATTTTCATTCCCAAAATATTTAAAAGATTATATGGTTTTTATTTTCCTTTTTATAAACAATACAACTAGTTAGGGAAGCCAAATATCAAATAATACTTGCAGCGGCTGAAAGGTTGTTGTCATGGCTTACGTTAAAAGAGAAATTATTTTCTTTTGTCATTTAGTAAAAATATTAATAGAAAAATATTTCTTTTATATGAAATGAAAAGTCAATGGTTCTTATATAGTGTATAAATGAATGTCTTGTATTAAAACAAAATATTCCTCGATAAAAGGACATTGAGATGAAATCCCTTACCTCGTGTCCGATTTGAAGTGTTCGTTGTTTAATCTCCTAAATAATAAAATAAAGCTAATTTATAAATACTTTATAACCATTTTTTCTAGTTTTTCATTTCTTTTAAATCACTTATTAATATGTTATAAGATTATGTAATAATTTATGTTAATAACGGTGTTTTTGTCGATATTTGTTACTTGAGTAAAAAATGAACTTCTTATAATTACATATTGTTCGTGTGGTAAAATATTCATTATCTACATAATTAAAATCATGATTTAGATATCATATATATCATATATATCCTGTATATGTATCTTTTTATAAGAGTACATAACATTTGAAGACAAGAAATGAAATGCACCGTTCATAGAGACGGTAAGTCGTACGTACGCATGAACACTACATTCATTTCTATTTCATATTTTAATGAAATTAAAACATAATGAAACATAGGTATATTATAATTATAGTATAATATAATATATAACAACACTAACACCATAATTTATACATCCCACGTATGAAAGTAATGAGTCATATCACTTTGAGGGGACGATAGTCGGCACTTCCCCAAATGAAATTATCGTGTTTATCCATAATGGAAACCATAAAGGTATTATATAAATGGAAAATATAGAAGCATAAAAAAAACTAAATATCATATATATCATATATAAATACAGTTCCATCATAATGGCCATCATTATAGGTGGTAGGAGATAATTGAACAATCAAGGTTTCGGGAGGCGTTAGTTTTCCATCCCTATAAATAGTATGATCTTTACCAATTATATGGAGGTGTGTGTATGTGTAGTTTGAATAATTATCTTAAAAACAGACTAGAATGTTGAGGGTGCTAGTTTTTCTATAAAATAAGATAATAAAAAGAGTTGATGGGTTTGGAAATGTAAAAAATAAAACAAAAGAACTTAAGAAAAATTGTTACCTTTAATTCGGGTAACTCTCTTTGGTTTGACCCAAGAGGACTTGTTGAAGTGCCTTCTACATATGTTATGAATTATAGGTGAAATATAGGGTTCTACAGATATTATTTGGGTAGGATTTGGGAGATCTAAGGGTCTTGAGAGGTGTATGGAATTGGTTAGATGTGAGGGTTTTTTATAAGGGGGAGAGGCGCTCTTTAGGAAAGTGTGAAAATATTATTTTATTATTTAATGATTTACATATTATAAAGGTCCAAAACATATTAATGTTGATGATAATAAGACTCATTGTCTGAATAGAGTTATCCAATAAAAATTAAACAAGTTTTGAATATTATTTTAATCATTACAATCTTATTTATTGAAATCATGTATTAATGAGGTAAAACTGCATCATTGTTGTGTCATAAATTATATTCTTTATTTGATGTCTAAAAATTATAAAACAAATTCCATGATGCAGTATATCTTTTTAGCTATCCAAATAATATTTATAGTCCAAATGATAACAAATATAACCCTATGTAAAAATTTATTTACTAAACAATATTTGTTTATAGCATTTTCGTCTTTATTTTAAGTTAATTAAAAAAAGAGTCATTATCACTCCCATGTGGCTCCATGGGGTCACAAATTGACGAAAAGATGAACATGGTTGGATATGTATCAACCAATAGTATTAGGAGACATGTTATGGTAATTCTATATTATTATTATAATATATGTTTACCCCGATTTACCAGATTTACCAGTTAACCATGGTAAATAATTTTTTTTACTGAAGTATATTTTCATAGTGTCTAAAAATAAAAGATACCGATTTACACAATTTCGACCTCCTGATTCCAAATATGAAATCCATTTTTCCATATTCAAATCACATAAGTAGAATAAATTTATTTAAAATTAATTCCCACTGTCAAAATAATATGCGTGTTTTTATAAATATTAACTATTAAAAGACTGACACTTGTTTATGTCCAATTACAATGTAAAATTAACTCTAATGACCAATATTGGATTAAATGGTAAAAATAAAATATAATTACACTTTAAAATAAATTAAAAAGATTATCTAACAATATAAATATGTTTTATTAAATGGATGTTTTGAATTAAAATACAATATTTTCTACTACTCATAAAAAATTGAATTTTATCAGGAAAATAAGAATATTTTGCCCCAAGTGAATTTTGATGTCCCAATTCTGATGAAAAATTTTATTCTGTCAAATAGAAAAAATAAAAGTGACCAATACTATATTTAAGGAGGGTTCACCATTAAATGGTGGTAAATCATAAATTAAGGTAAATCATGCTTAAAATTAGATTAATTCGCATTTTAACCCTCTAAAATTTATTGGATAAATGTAAAAAAATTAGCAAACATGTAGAATCATATTATAGTTAGTTCTATTCATTATCCCTATTAAAATAACTATGTGATAAATAACATTTAGAATAATAATATTATCTTTTTAGTGTGAAACCTATGATTTCAAAGAAACCTGTGGTTGCGTATCAGGTACTCCATCAAACAAAGAAACCCATTTAAAGTAAAATTTATATTTAATTCACAAATATTAATAAATATTAAAATTTCATATTACTTTGTTTACTTGGGATGTTACACATGGCACAAAAATCTCAAAATCTTCTTCAATAAATTTATCAATTTGTAACTAATCATTCATGTTATAAATGATGGATTCTCGAGTCAATACACCTACATCTATTATTATGATAAAAACGAAGAACGCAACTCAAAAACCAATGAATCCAATATTAATCACTATGAACCCCTCATAGGTCTCTTCCAAAATAATAATCCCAGAAAAATATAATCATATTTTCCATCAAATTTCTTAGATATAACAAAAATGGATGTATAACTCTCAAAATGAGAAAGATTGATAAGAATATCTAACCAAACCCATAATGAATGACTAGGAACGAAGGGTTACAGAAAGAATCTAGCTACAAATCATCATGTTATGCCTTTTGATCAAATCTAGTTCGATGGGAGAATCATTGATTCCCTCTAATAAGTTGGTATAATTATTAATGGATGAATAGGATGAAATACAAGGGAGTAAGAGGCAAAAAAGTGATATCCACATTTTTAAGATCTCATTTTTAACTCGTTAATAGTTACTCACATGATTTTTTGAACTGTGCGCTAACCCTGTTCCAGGAACTATCTCAAGGGAGAGCTTCTTATGGATGGCACGCATAGTTTCCATAAAACATATTAGGCAGGAAAAGTACCAATATATCCTGTTTTATATTTATCTAAGGCTTCTAAATGATTTTTGAAAACAATGAACAACATGTGTTCAATAACATTATCACTTGATTTATTATTCCAAAATTCCTATAGATGTTGAATTGTTTTCCTAAACAATTAACCAACCAAGACACTACATAAAAGACCCAAACCCCAACCAAAAGGTCTACCTGATCCCTTAAACATAACCCATTTTATTATCATACACAAAATAATATAGAATGTGTTAATTTCTTGAAATTTAGGGTTCTACATTCTCCCAACCATTGTTCTTTCCATAACTGGAATATAGGAAAACAAAAATTTCTGAAATATTTCTAGCCACAACTCAATCATTTCCTTCACCCATTACCATGTCTCTTTCCAAATTTGAAATTGTAACAACAAAACCCACAACAAACAAATTATTTTACCATGAAATAAATTCTATTTCTTATCCAAAATTCACACTAGGAAATGTACCAATGAAGAATCCATCTCTAGTTCAACATTATCCCATCAAATCACATGGTTAGGATCAGAATTATACTTTTTCCACTAAGATATACGGAACACATTAGGCACTCCCATGACAATCATACTAGAAAATTTATCTTTCTTTACTAATATCACTAACTATTCTAGTTTTTTTATTATATGATATGTAAATATTTACCTGTTTAGTTGGAGTAATATATTAGTCCAATCCTTATTTTTTTATAACATAACCATAATTCATTCATATAAGGTAACCACAATTTGAGAAGTAAAATCAATGAGATGTGTGCCACAAGTTTATATAACATTAATAATATCATATACTATGAATTGAAATGTATTTAATATTATTTTATCCATAATATAAATTGTAGAAATTAAAAATCATACAAAATATTGTTTTCATTTTATCAAACCATATCCCATGGAAAAGGAAGAAGTTTTCATATGAATTTTATCATTGTCTGACCCATGTATGTGAAATGGAATGTATAAATAGCATTTCGTTAAAAATAACAATAATTTAGATAATGGATAACAATGTTATCCATTGATAATATCCCTCGTTAATCCAATGAAAACACTAATAGTTTCATCATCAATGAAAAGTAATTCTAAATGATTACTTTTTACATTTCTTGATGAATGAATATTTTCAATGAAAATCATTTTTCAAAACATAGAATATTAGACAAATATATTTCTATGAAAATAATATAGAAAAATTAAAAGAATCCTCCAAAAATAATTTTAAAAAATATCTTCAGGAAAATATCATTTTGGATTTTAAAAAAACCTAAAACATGGAATAAATAATTAAATTTTTTAAAAAATAATCTTTAAAAATTATAATGAATTTCTTATTTAAATTCTTAATAAATTCACTATTTAAATGAATTAATATCATATATATTAAATTATAAATTACTCAACATTTTTGGTCAAATAAAAATAGGCTTCTATCTGCAAAAAACATGAATAATCATTTTTTTGTAAAAAAAATAGTAAATAAAAAATTTTATTTAAAATAATTCTAGAATACTAGTTAAGAATTAAAAAAATATTTATTAGAAATTTAATTTAAAAACATACATATTTCTTGCCAATGATAGAAAAATGATGGATTTCTGAAAAACATTTTTTTAATTATCAAAAATAAAAAAGTCTTTAAAATAGTACCAATACATCACTCCATAAAATTCAATTTTGATTATCATTATCATTTAAGGAAAATGTTGGAAACCAAATTTTAAATAACCCAATGTAAACACCAATACATTAAAGTGAAATTTCAGCCTACAAATATTAATCTCATTAAGATATTTCCACTAGTTAGTGTCTAAATATGTCTTGGTTCCTCCATCAAAATATCATCAAACCTTAATTCAAGCTTGTCCATGGACCGTATGTAGTACTCTATGTTTATCTTCCTTTCATTAAACCCTATTATTAAAATGTGGTCCTTCTTATAAATCATGGGGACTCTATCACATTGGGAGACAATCTTAGAGTAATTTCTATCATTCTGTTAGCCTCTTCATTAACAATATTAATTTTAATGATTTTTTATCCACATCATTTTCCTAGATCATATAAATTTATAAATAATGATCAATCATAGAATCAGATTCATGTAGATGACAAGATGACATGGATAGGTGGTTATCACTTTCAAGATGCTTGGCCTTCAAATTTGTTAGAGATGTAGTCTACAGTGGTAGAGGTAATTATGAAGAATCCATAGTATAATTATAGTTTAACAGATTAATATTTATTCTCCTCCAACTTTCATACCTACTACCATTTACCTCATCTATTTTTTCACATGAAAAATAGTTAGAGCATTGATAACTTGACCGATTCCCAAGGTCCTTATGCACGACCATAAATGTTCTTCCATGATCATTTTCACAATTCTTGACTAGATCATCATGGGACACATGATCGATGTGGTTTGCCATAACTGGACCTTCCTCCCCCATATGGATCTTCCTGACGGAGGTCTTATCCTCGGCCCCTTATTCCATAAAATTTCACACACATGTGGGTTCTTGGGATCTCACTTATGTGCTATTATTGGTTCGAACTCAATGTTGAGCTCAATGTCACTATGGATTCCCACATATGTATGGATTAAAACACCAGAAGATATCTAAAACTCTAAACATGACTTCTCTAGTGATGATATCACTAAAGTAAAATGATCTTCATGCTTCCTTCTCACGTGGATAGAGTGAAAAGCCTTCTTCAGACCATCAGAACATTAAATAGTTCTCAAGAGAGCTTCTTAATCATATAAAGTATCCACAAGAGTCGTGAATCCTTTTTCATTCATCGGTTTTTTAACCAATAATATAATACAATTCCAAGCCCCTATTCCTCCATAACATTTCCCTATAAACCAAATTGAATAGAAAGAGAATCATGTGGTTCACCCGGATCCATTTTGATGTGACTGAAGATGTTGGTCACCAATGGATTGACATCATGTGACCCACTCTCCCCACATGATTCACATTTATGTGTTGTGTCCACACCATCCAACTCTTATCTAAGAAATCCAACCTCCACACAAGCCTCCGGTACCATACCATTACCCACAAACATCTTTGTATATTTTTTCATATGATTATTGAGACTCTTAAAACCCTAATGTCATGTTGTAGTCAAATGGCCCAGATAGACCCACGAGTTAACATGGAGGAAAACCGATTCAGTGTGGATATCTAAAGACAAGCATCTACCCACAACATTTCCATGTATTTTAAGAATCAAGGGATTCTAAAACATTTGTTTGAGGTTAGGAAAACTCACTCAAATTGCAATAGAAGGGGAATAACTATTCATGTGGAATTTGTATGTCCATCTATGGAGGTAAAACCAATACCCACTAAGGAATTGATAATTATATGACCATGCTTTTATTAATTTAAACTCTGAATAAAATAGTATCATAATGAGTCTATTATTGATCAATCCCATTATCTCTTTCTCCAATAAATCCCATGATCTGAAGACATGCATATCAAATGAGACAACATAGGGCTTGTTTTTTCTTGAACAATGCTATTAGAGTATGATATTGAAGCATTGAGGATTCGTTTGACTCAGCGATAATTAATGGGAGGTTAGGGAACTGATCAAGAAAATTATTGATATTTATAATCATAGGGGTTTTATACATACTAGCATAATGATTATAGGTGAATTCCATTACATACATCTTAAAATAGGTAAATTGAGGGAAAAACAATATAGATTTATTAATATTTAAATTGTATACCCCATTAAATAGATAATTCAAAATGGATATATAAAAATAAATAGTTTATAGGAAAATAAAAAAGAAAATTATATATTAATATCATGTTTATAATGAACATAAAATAAATTTTATTGGAAATGGATTGTGTCTCATTGATGTGAAAACTATGACGAAAATCCCATTCCATAAGTCATGACATCCATTTTACATGTTCAAAGAAAAATATAAATTTTTTTAATGAAATTCTATTAATTAACAATATTAATATATATAATACCATATATGAAATTATTATAACAATTTATTGTCCATTTATTTACAATTCCGAATAAAATTTAGTTTTCAGGTAATAAATACATTGTTTTTCATTTATGTTTTGATTTATAATATTAATTTTCCTATCATAGTAACCATGTAATAAAATTTCAAGAATTATATCAGTTACATAGATATAAAATAAATTTATTATATATATATGTATTTATAGTAACATTTAAAATTTGGTGACAAAATATGGAATATTCCATCAATGTGGACTAAAGGTTGTACATACACATGACTATAGTTTCCATATTCATGTTGCATTAAAATAAACAAAATTGAATTGTATGTTGTCATTCAATAATAATTTTTATGTAAAATATGATAAATTTTTTCATTAAACCCATATATATTAAACTCAATGTATCGTATTAATGAATATCATCATTTCACAAGTCAGTAGTCCACAATACACCCCATCAGTGTCTTTGTATTCCCAAAAAATTGGAAGAATGAAATTATGTGTGACATGAAAAATAATAAAATTATAAAAAAAATCATGAATATTATATATAAAGAAGCATTCCATTATTATTTACAATAGTTCGAGGTAGAAATGTAAAAATTAATTATATCGGATTGCGAGGCAACAATCCTTAATACACATGAATAATGTTTTTATAACACATCTGATGTAATAGGGGAGGATCTTGGGGTTGCGGCAGGCCAAGAAAAAGTAATAATTTGGAATATGATATGTCTGTCTAGATTGTTATCCAGTTTTGGTGTTTCAGATGTATGCATTTCATTCAGTCGGTTGTACCTTTACACTTTTTTAATAAATTTTTGGGGTCATGGGATTCTGAACCCATGGCATAACCTCTTTTAGTGTAATATCAAAATTTTTTAATATATGTTTTATATAAATATAATAATACATGTTTATAGACTAATAAATAAATAATAAACAAGTGTTTCTAAACACTACCACTTCTTCAAGTGTCAATTTTATGATTTCAACAAAAGAAATCCTTAGTTAGATTTATATACAACACAATGTCTCTATGATGAAGTATTGTAATTTGAGAATAAATTTTTTTATTATTTGCCCAATAAAATTAAGTTTCAATATGTGAATACGAGAGGAAAATTTGTAAACCATAAGTAATGGACATGTAGAAACATTTTTTTAAAATGAATCAAGTGATATGATATTACTCAAATATAAATTTTTACAAAATTAACCATTATCTAATCATATAGAAATAATTATCAATATAAGGTCACAAAATAATTTTAATAAAATATTATATATAACATTTTTACCCTTATATTTTTTATTTTACTCTTGGTAAACACTTATTTATCTTAATAGTGGTAATTACTTTTTTCTATATTGATAATTTATTTTATTTATAAATTAACATAACATTATTATAAATTATATATAAATATGATTCAAAATAATGAATCGATTTTCTCAAAATACTTTCACATAAGTAAAAATTATAATTTAAAATTAATCTAGTACACATGATGATAATGTGGGTTAATAAAAAGAAAAGGATAAAAATATTGATTTTTTTTCAAATAAATAGAATTAAATTTAGTAAAATGTCATAAATTTGATTAAAAGATTTATTTATTAACCAATTATAACATAATTAAAATTAAAAATATAACATATCACTGTAAATAAAATACCAAAAATGATTCTTTCGACTAAAATTCAATACTTTTCATTATTCATTAAAAATATACGTCTTCGAATAATCCCTAAAATTCACGATATGATAATTTATACAATATGAATTCAATAATGGTGATTATATTATCAAATTAATTTTTTAAAAGTGTAATGAAATTAATTTTATTATTGTTCAAAAAATGAAAAAAATTATTTTGAGGAAAATGAATATTTTAATAATATATAGTCTTTAAAAAAATTAATTACCTTATTATTAATAAATTTTATTTCAATAAATATATTGTACATGATATTTAGAAAGTTATGTTTTATTAATCATATAATTGCATTTAACTACTAGGTTATAACAATCACGTTTAAATAACTAATTTATTTACATTGCATAGGATTATTTTAATATAGTGTTTCGTATAACAAATTCTTTGAAATGGTTTCCCAAAGTAAAATATTGAATCATTTTTTCATATAATTATATCTCTTAATGTAATATAGTTTATTCATGAAGAAAATTTATTCCTAAAGATAAGGGGTGTTAAAATAATGGCATGCCATTGATATAAGACATGCCTTTGTGGAAAAATAATTAGCATAAAAAATCATTTCCTAATTTGAAAAGATTCACTTTCAACACTATAATATATTATTGGTTTCATATTCCATACCATTGTAGTATAAATTATTCATAATAGATAGTCTCAATGTAGATATATTCCCTTTTTGAAAAATTTCCACTCCCTATTCTAGCAATATTTCTCACATGACATATCATTAATTACACAATTTGTTGGTGGATAATGTGACAACATGTTTCTATTATTGGTATTACTAAACCCACTTATATTAAATTATTACCATATTATGTGGTAAAAATAATTTATCTGAAAATATTTGATAAATGTGTTAAAGGGATAAAATTCCAGTTAAAAGCATTGAATATATTATTAAATATTTTTCGAGTTCAAAAATGTGTTATTGTGGAATTCTGAGGCCTGTAATGTCCTCGTGAGTTAAGAAAAAAATATTAAATATAATATTCTTAAACACATTTTTTAATTCAAAATAATGGAACAACTCCATAATGGTGCGTCATAAGACAAATGTGGGGCCACTATTATATCCAAAATATGGTGTTTACCCAGTGAGTGGTATAACATTCAACGGTTCTAGATATTTGGTTGCCCCGCTCATGAGATGATTTTATTAAATAATATTTAATATATTATTTTTCATAAATAATAAAATATAACCTAGACGGTGTATCATATTTATAATATGAGACTGACGATGAGTATATAATGAGGGGTTTACCGTACACGATGTATAACACTTGTAAGCAACATACATTTGGATAGATCACCGACAAAAGTAACTATTTTTATTTAATTTATATATTTATAGAATTTTTAAATTATAAATCATTAATATCATTCAAACGATGTGTCCTTTGAGAAATCTGAGACCACTGTTGGGTGACAAATGATTTTTTTTGCTAAATAGGGTATAAATTTATTGTGCAATGGATGTTTGGTTTCATTTAATATTTATGTTAAATAAATAATTTTAATTAATTAAAAAATGGATTTCATCCATTCATATTCATCCCCATTTGTATCCTCTATTTTTTACTAGGGATGATTTTAAAAACCATAATTTAACAACATTTTGGACAATTTTGAACTATCAACTCATTAAATGGAAGAAACTAATAACACATTTGTAATGTTTAGATTGATAACAAAATTAAAATTATAGAATCAAATTGGAGGATATATATATGAATAGGTATCTGCATCTGAGATTTTAGAATGGAAATCCCACTCGGTTTCCTTAGTTCATTCATTATAATGAGTCGAATAAACCATGTATTTACCCTATGTGTGTTTGAAGAATTCAGTTGATTGAATTTAGGTTCCTTCATTGGTGGCTCCTCCAGCTTCGCACCGGGTGAGTTCTACCTTAGTTTTGCTTAATTTATTTACTTTAATTAACATTTTTTAAAATAAAATACATTTTAAAATAAATAAATAAAATTTTTTTACATAAATTAATTTATAAATACAAAATTATCAATGGTGATTTCTAAATTATCAAATGGAAATCTTTAAATAGATTACGAGTTATCAGTTGATAATTTATAAAAATAATTAAAGTATAATTGCATAAAATTATTGAAGGTAATTTTGAAAAAAATATTAATGGATAATTATAAAGTAGTTATCTTGTGAAATTGGTTATTACAATAATTAGGAGATAATTAAATGATTTATTAAAGTATAACTATCTTAATTTTAAAATGGTAATATAACAGAATTATTAATGATTATTCCACCAAATTATCATATATTTTTAATCATATTATCCAATGTAATATTTCAAAAGATAATTATGTAAAATTGTTGAATTAAAATAATGAAAATCACCAAATGATAATTTCATCTTTTTGTTGAAAGGATAGTAAATAATTATTTTCAAATTATAATTACAATAAATAATAATTATATAATCATGGAATTTCCAAACGATAATTACAAAAATAATTTATCAATGGATATTTATTTAAATTATATATTAATAATTATAAAGTTCTACCACATGTATTATCATTTTATTTATAAAATCGAAAGTGGTTTATAATTCTACATTGGAAAATATTATGAACATATACATTGACATAAAATGAAAATTTAGAATTTTATCAATGAGATTTGATGTATCATCTAATATGATAATCAAAGAGATAATTTGAAAATTAGTGAGGAGAGATAAGTTATCACTTCATGTAATAGTTTAATCCATCATTTCAGAATTTTTTAGGGGAGAGAATATATCATCACATGTGAAATATTTTTTATTTTTGAAAAAAAATTACTATTTTTTGTTCTTGTAACCCTTGATGAAAATATACCATTGGTGTTTCAAAGTATTCATTATTATGGAAATTAGTAGGTGTATTGATCCACATCTCATGGTTTATCTTTTCCTTTGATATCTATAACCTTGATTTAGGTGGATCCATCCTGATTAGCCAAAATGATTATCCTTGAATATCTGTGTTTATTTTAATTATTGATTTAAATTCAGTTGCTCAAATTTTCGTTCAATTAAATTGATAAAATCCCAATTCCATGGAATCAAGATATTGGAAATGGTTTCAATGTGTAAATGTGGAAACCCTCAATACACTTGAATTGGGTTTGTTTATGGAAATTGGCTAATTTAATTTGTTTAATTTCAATTGTGGATTTTATTAACATTATTTAAATTATTTTGTGGAATTTAATTATTTATATAAATTTTGTAATGATGGAATTTTTTTAATGGATTTCAAACATTTGAAAATGGATTTAAAATGATTTGATAGAAAACTTGTGGTTTTATCTTGTTAAAGAGGCATTTTTTATTAAGACCAATTTTAGATTTGAATTAAATTATTAAAATTAAATGGAATAATGGGATTGGTTTTATTTTATGATTTCTAAAGATAAATTTTACATCATAAATAGTTTATGCGAACATGTAATCCTACTGTAGTTGGTGTGTTATATGGAAACACTCTACGATTACTATAACATCAAAAAAATATACATGTCGCATGTCACATCCATTAGGTGATGCTGATGAGTCCTCTCTGACTAGTGTCCCGAGGAGGTATGTGTACTCAAATTTATGTGATCACATAAACAGTGTGGAGTCCATTAGTTAGAAATACTACCGTACCTATTTGGAATATGACCATTTTTCTTGTATGATTATTTATATATGAGATCAAAATTTATGACACTATTCTAAACTGCATTACCTGAATTCTTAAGTTTCATAAAAAGTTATATGTAATTATTTTATTTAAGACCTTATTTTAAAATTATTTCATCACTAGTAAAGTAAAACATGTTCATAAAGTATTTTCCTTAATTTGAACAATATTGAATGATTTGTTAAGTAAGTTTTATAATGCCAACATTATTTATCATTAACATTAAAAGAACATTATTTATTCAGTTATTGGCATCTGTTATGGAATCCTAGGTGAGGCCCTTATAGGTATTTGTCTCACACCCTACATTTTCTTTCAAGTGTTTTTAGATTATCTTATTCTATGTTCGAAAAAATTAAAAGGATCAATTGGATGTGGAACCAACTTCTAAATCGTGGAATTGGGGAGTTGTTTTTATAGGGACTTGAGTTGCTTTTCCATATTTTAGTACAAGTGTTCCTTTTCTTTAGAAATGTTTATGGTTTATTTTATTCTGGTACATCACTCCCATTGGTGTTTAATTTATTATGCATAATGCCTTGTTATCTTTTTTGTTTTTCATACTGGTGACAAAATCAATGACATGTGTATGTTGTACAATTACAATTTCATTTAACCGGCTTGTGGTGATCGATAATTACCTTCGATCTATTTCATATCCGGCATGATTATCGAGTTACCAGGGTACCAAGCATGGTTCTTTGAAAAATGGTACCAATGTGAGTTTAAGTTTTCTTTTACCATAATTTTTAGTACTAAACCAACTTCTATTACCACTTATCGAATATCTCCAGTTGAATAGAATGAAATGAATTCCTATATGGATGATATTCTTGATAAAGACATTATTTTCCCAAGGGTGTCAGCTTGGGTGGCTTAGGATATATTTAACAAGAAAGCTAGTGATTATCATAGGTTATGTGTTGATTATCAAAAGCTTAATCAAGATACGATAATGAACATATATTTGTTTCCATAGATTGAAGATATTTTTGATCTGTTGAAATGGAAAAGTGTATTTAAAATATTGACATTCTCTCTGGTTACCATAAGTTGAGGATAAATAATCTATCATTCTGAACGCATCATTTTAGAGTAGGTATGTCCATTATGAGTAACTTGCTATGCCCTTTGGCCTAACAAATGATTATTCTGTTTTCACGGCTTTGATGAACATTATTTTCCATGAATATCTTGACACAATTATCATAGTTTTTGTAAATGACATTATTATATACTCCATGTTCAATGTGGATCATGTGCATCATTTGAGAATAGTTCAGAGTCTACTAATAAGTCACCAACATTTTGAAAATCATTCAAAGTGTCATGTCTAGATTTAGGAAGTGTAATTATTTGGTTATGTAGTGTCGAAACAAGTAATATCAACTGATCATGATAAGGTTAAGGGTGTTATGACTTGGTAAAAACCTCAAATTGTTTTTTGATATTAGTATAATCTTGGGATTAAATGGATATTATCTCGGGTTTGTCAAGGAAACCTCAAAATTGGACTCTCTGATGAATAGTATGACACAAAAGGGGGTAAAGATATCTTGGAATGATAAATTTCAGAGATCATTTGTTGAGTTGATGATCTTTTTCACAAATGTACTGATGTTGACTCCTAATATGGTTGGTAAAGGATATGTGGTCTTCTGTAATGCATCAGTTTAAGGTTTTGGTTGTGTTATTATGGAAGGTAATCATGTTGTTGTTTTTGGATCTTGTCAGCTTAAGACTCATGGGAAGAACTAGCATACCCATGACCTAGAACGTGAAGCTCTAATTCACACAAGTAAATGTTGGTGACATTAACTTTTTGGATAAAGGTTTACTTTGTATTCAAACCAAAATAGCATGAGTTATATCTTCACCCAAAAATATTGTAATCTCCGCCAGAGTTATTTGGTGCAGTACTCGCAACCTATCTAATTAGATATCTCCTATTCCCCATGGAAAGGAAATTTCATTATAGATGAATTAAATAGGAAACTTACAACAAATTTTATGAAAGAATCCTTGTAAGAGTAGAGTGCGATGTATCTTTTTTGTCAGTTTCATATTGGATTTCAGAAGCAAGGGGATAATGTTTCTTTAGCCATTGTTTAGTTGACATAAAATCTTCTCAATTTTATTCTTCAGGTGAATTATCTTGATGATGAATTCTGTAGAATTAGATACTCTCTTTGTTGTGGGGATACTGATGACCTATTTTCATTCAATAAATATGGTATTCAACGAAATCAAAATCGTAACATTATATATTTAGATAAAAGGAAGGATGTAATGTGGGATTGTTAAAATTCCATTTCATCTTTGCCTAGATAAACTACAAATATTTTCTAATACATGAAGTGATAGTTCTGGTTTCTATGTTTGATGCGTGGAATTTGATGTTTCTATTCCTAGTTCAATAAATTCCAACAAGTGAAAACTAATACTAGAAGCCTTTGGGTATGATTCAACCACTTGCAGTACCAATATGGAAGTGGAATGAAATATCTATAGACATTGAGGTTGGGATGCCTAATACATAGAGAAAAAAGAATGTGTATGAGTTGATATCAATATGAAGAAAAATTAGTCTCACATTATACCAATTCATGATTAAGACAATGTGGAAGAGTCCGGATGCCTCTGTGTGAAAGATATTATTCATTTGAACAGAGTTCCTTCTTCTATCATCACTGAAAGGGATCCTCTATTTACTTCTATCTTTTGGAGAAGCCTCAAGGAGGCACTGGGAACTATGTTCTGTTTGAGAATTTCCTACCATCTACAATCGGATGGCCAGACCTAGAGAGAAATAAAAATCCTTGAGGATATGCTTTGCACTTGTGTTCTCGACTTTTGTGGTTCTTGGGATGATCACTTGGGACAGGTTGAGTTTTCTTATAGAAACAGTTTCCAGTTCATGATCATAATGTCTCCTTTTGAGGCATTGTATAGTTTTCCTTTTATATATCCACTATGTTTGTCAGAATATGGTGAAAGAACAATGGTTGGACTGAGATTGTTTTAAGAGACGACAACTAATAATTAGTGGATTCATTATAGAATGTTGATAGAACAGATCTGGTATAAGTTATCTGTAGATCGTCACCGAAGACCATTTTTGTTCTCAGTTGTTCACCAGGTGTTCTTAATGGGTTCACCTCAGTTGGTTCATTTACGACATTCAAGGAAAAAAGATACTCCTTCTCATTTTGTGGGACCTTTTGATGTTGTTTATCAGGTGGGGAAATATTCTACCCATTTAGGGCTACCACCATAGCTGATGCCGATTCAAAACGTGTTCCATGTATCATGGTTGTGAATGTATCTCTCTGATCCATCTCATGTTTTGAGCAAGAGTGATTTTGAAATTGAACATGATTTACCTGTGGTTGAACAACCAGTCATGTATGTTTATTCTGAGAACAAGGTACTCCATGCGATGATAATGCCCCTTGTTTGTGTGTTATGGAAGCATGGTTTTTATTCTTAAGAGATGTGAGAGAGGGGGACACTAATGAGAGATATGTGACCTCATGTTTTTGGAATGGAGGTTTCTTCATTGGGTTTTTTGGGACAAAAATTTCATATGGGAGGGGGAGGTTGTAACAACCTGTTACTATTTTAGGTATTCTTTAAGCAATTATATCATGACCCTACATTTTCATACAATAAAATTACATAATTTTAATTATTAACAACATAATAGTATTACACATAGAGGGACAAAAGGTTTAGTGTCTTGGAAACACTAGGACCATACAAAACAATTACAACATCATGCCTAAACATTTATTTAATTTATTCTTCTCTAGCTTCTTATTGGCACTTGTCCTCTCCTTAGTACATGTAGCGACCTGAGGATATTAATTAAATGGGGTGATCTAAAAGCCCAGTAATAGGATAGATAAGATGAATATAGCATGAGTTGATCATCATCATGACATAGAAAAAAGATAATGAAATGATAGGAGCATAAATAAAAGACATGAAATGTGGCAATGAATAAAAATGAATCAACATGTAGTAGTGTTTAACTACCACACATACTTGTGAACCAAGATACAATATTTTTCACAAATTATTTCACATTTACTCATGAGATTCATCACTTTACCCAATGCATTGGAGCTCTGTATAATTCTGGATGCACCCATCACATACAAACCTTCATATTCCGCTATATAATTACGAGCACCTCCATCACCTCATAATATTGTCATTATCATGCATTCCACGTAGAACATATATCAACAATGAACGTAACTAACCCATTTTAAGGAATGGGTTTCATATTGTAATAATACATTCATAATATTCGGGATCCCAAAAGAAAGCGGGAACAACATACTTGATTCAAGAACCATCAACCATGAATGAGAGGTAAAAGTTGAGTTCTTAAAACAAGAGTTATTTTGGAAAACATTTTGTTTGAAATAAACATCATTTAAAAACATTTATATCCTAGAAAAATTTAGATGATAATGAATTTTTTTTAATAAGTGACCATACCAAATTGGATTGAAAAAGGGAGAACCCGAAAAAAGAAAATTGGGTTTGAGATTTTCCCCTTACCATGAACATGAATGGTCACTCCTCATTAATTTCCTGTATAATGAAATTATATTCATTAATTAGAAATCCAGAACCATGTGTACATTAATATGGTTCATTGTGGTTTTATTAAGTGATTGTATGTTCCATTTGATGAGTTATAGAGGTTAAAAAACATTGTTTGGGAATGTTTGTTTTTTTGGTATTCTTGAGTGGTTCACTTTGTATTCTTAAATTGATGTTCGGTTAGAACATGGGTAAACCACCATAACTGATATTACATGTTATTAATGATATTAAAGGATTTTTAATTATCTTATAATGAGTCATATTAGATCTTTGTGGGTGAATCATTAGATAAGAATTAAATGATGATTGTTTGGGTTAATTTGAACAGTTTTTTTCGATCATAATGAACTTGTTTTATTTTATCACTAGTTAAGATAGTTCCAGAACATTAAATAGGGAATACTACATATAAAAAATTCTGGTTCAACCATAAAAATGGTTTTTTGGCCAGATCTGATGGAATAAATGGAAGAAGAAAACATGTCGTTCTTGAAGGTGATAAATTAACACCTCACGAACAACATTCTCATTACTAAAATAAAAGGAAGAGGGAAAGGGGTTTGGATGAAATAATATCTCATTAACATCATAAAATTAAATTAAATTTATAATACTTGAGTAACAATACCATTTGGATGAAGATAGGTGGTGATAGATCAAGAAATTAACGTGAACGTGAAAGGAAATTAAAGGAGAATAGGGAGAGAAATTACCTCTTAAATCCTCCTCTTGAGATCCTCATTAAGGAAACTAGGCTTGGTCTTTTGATGAGACCATAAGCTCTTGGACATGAGAGAGGGGCTTGGGAAGATGTTTGAGAAGAGTTTAGAGAAGGCTTGGAGCTTTAGAGAAGTGACGAAATGAGGGTGTGAAGGGGGCTATTTATAGTGGAGGGGAGAGGGGATTCCTTAATATAAAATTTAGTAGTTTAATAATTTCCACTAAGAAATCGAATAGTGAGTCTTTAATGACAAATAATAGTACTTTAATAATGTGATCCCGAACCAAGTGGGCATACATCAGCAGAACGTCACAGATGACTCTATAATTAGCTTATTCAGCTTATTTTTGTAAATTACGGTATTTCACTATTCATAAAAACACATGTATTTCAGAAAAATACCAAAAATTCACCCCAACCATATTATGAAGTGTAGAATCCAAAAATTAAGTACGTTTTTCAAAAATAATTTTCTAAATATTATTAATTAAATATTTAATTAAAATCATAATTTACTTAAAAACAGTTTTTTAAAATTACAAGTGATTTTATATTTCATTCAAAAATTACATAGGGTCTTACAAAATTATCTAAAAACATTAATAAGTTGAATAGATAATTTAAGAACATATTTTTGGAAAATAAATTTTCTTTTAAATTAATTAATTAATTATAATTAATTATTTAGGACATAAAAATTCCAAAATGTTTACTAAGGTCAAATTGTCACTTTCTAAGATGTCTAAATTTTATTTAATTATTCATGGGTAAGGTTACTCTTATGTAGGTTGATTTACTATTCATTAGGGTAATATTACAATTCATAAGGGTATGTTACAATTCATAAGGGTAGGGTACTATTCACAAGGGTACTTTACTATTCACCGAAAATTATTTTTGTTTTATCAGACTCCAAAAAATTTCTTAAACACAACCGTGTATGTCGGATTTTCGAAATTCAAAACACAGAAGTGACTAACTTATGTTTAAAGGTCACTTAGCAATTAGTAGTTCATTATGTTGTGTTTTCATTTGATTTGGTGGCATATTTATAATAAAGAAAATTCCATTGAAAAACTTTTGGTCGTTACATTCTTCTCCCTTACAAAATTTCACCCTCAAAATTTCATTCTACACAAACATGTGAGGGTAATTCTCCTTCATCGCCTCTTTGGGTTCCCAATTTGCTTCCTCAAACTTATGGTTCCTCCAAATAAATTTAACAAGATGAGTTGTCTTGTTAGTTAGAAACTTATCTATCCGATCCAGAATCTTTATTGGATGCTCCTCATAGGAGAGATCATCTTCCAGCTACACCACCACTATGTTTAGTACATGTGATGGATCATGCATGTACATCCTCAAGAGTGATATGTGAAAAAAATCAGGAACTCGAGCCATATTTGGTGGAAGTGTAAGCTAATAGGCCATAGCTCCTATGCGGTCAAGGATCTCCAAAGTGCCAATATACCTTGGGCTTAGCATCCCTTTCTTTCCAAACCACAGGAATCTCATCCATGGTGATATTCTAAGGAATACTTTATCTCCAACGTCAAACTCCAAATTCCTTCAACGGTTTTCTGTGTAGCTCTTCTGCCGACTTTGAGCAACTTTGATGATTTTCTGGATGACTTCATCCTTCTTTGTCATCTCCTGCACATGATCAGGTCCATGTATCTTTCTTTCTCCAACTTCATCCAAACAGGTTGGAGTTCAACATCGATTTCCATACAGTGCTTCATATGGAGCCATCTGAATACTTGAGTGGAAGATATTTTTGTATGAGAACTCAACCACTTGGAGATACTGATCCCAAAAACCGTTGAATTCAAGAGAGCAGACTCTTAGCATATCTTCAATCATTTGAATAGTCCATTCAAATTGGCCATCAGTTTGTGGCTGATAGGTCATGCTGAAATTTAATTCAATACTCAAAGCATGTTGGAGGCTCCTCCAGAATTTAGATGTAAACCTTGTATCACAATCAGAAACAATTGAGAGTGCAACACTGTACAGTATCACCACATCCTTCACATATATCATTGCATGTTGTTCAAGCGAGATATCTTCTCGAATAGCGATAAAATCGGTAGTCTTGGTGATTCGGTCAACCAAAACCCATATCACATTATTTCCCTTCGACATATTTGGGAGACCGATGACAAATTCCATAGTAACATTATCTCATTTCCACATGGGTATAGGTAATGGTTCCATCATACATTTTGACATTTGTCACTCAGCTTTAACTTGCTGACATTCCATGCACCTTGATATATTTTATGCAATCTCCTTCATCATGTTATCCTACCAAATGTGTTCTCGGAGATCACAATACATCTTGGTACTCCCAGGATGGATAGAAAATCTCGAGATATGTGAAATTTCCAATACCTCCTTCTTTATCCCGGGTGATGAAGGCACACAAAGCTACATTACAAACTGAATCACACCATCCTTATCGATATGGAAGTCATGCAGCTTATCTTCCTTTACTGCATTAAACCTCTTTTTTATTTCCACATCATCCCTTTGTGCTTCTTTTATCTTCTCCTGGATGGATGGTTGCGCAATCATTTGGGAAATGTATGATGTATCCCCATCCCTTATGATTTAAAAATCCATCCATTGCATATCTAAGAAGATATGGTATTTCTCCATCTATATCATGGATAGAGTAGCAGGTTCTTTTCTTCTTAGAGCATCAACAACCTTTATATCCTTTCCAGCATGGTAGTGAATAGAGAAATAGTAATCCTTGATTAGTTATAACCATCTCTTTTGACACATGGTGAGCTTATTTTGAGTGAATATATACTTTTGACTCTTGTGGTCGGTGTAAATGTCACACTTCTCACCATAATGGTAGTGCCTCATGATTTTCAAGCCAAAATTCACGACTTCCAGCTCTAGATCAGGCATCCGGTAGTTCTGCTCATGGATCTTCAACTTCCGTGAGGCGTAGAAAATCACATTTTCATTTTTCATGAGTACGCAACCTAAGACATTCTTTGAAGAATCACTATATATCACAGAACATCCTCCACTTTTCGGTAGTGTGAGTATAGGTGCAGTGATTAATAGTCTCTTTAGCTCATTGAAGCTTCCCTCACATTCGTCCATCCAGACATACTTTACCCCTTTCCAGGTTAACATAGATAGTGGGCTTGACAATCATGAGAATTTTCTCACAAAACGTAAGTAGTACCCAGTTAATCCAAGAAAACTATGGATATCTGGGACACTAGATGTCCTAGGTCATTCCTTAATCGCCTTTTTTTAAATATCCACAAAAATTATCTCTCTTGTGATCACATGTCCCAAGAACGTGACAACCTTCATCCAAAAGTAACACTTGCTGAAACTGGCAAACAACTTCTCCTTTCTTAATGTCACCAACACAAGTCTTATATGTTATTCATGTTTCTCCTTTCTCTGGGAGTATATAAGAATATCATCAATAATCAATACCACAAATTTATCTAGGTAATGTCTAAATACTATATTCATCAAATCCATGATGATTTCTGGGGCATTATTTAGTCTGAAGGGCATCACCAAAAACTCATAGTGCATATACCCTATTCAGAAGGCAGTCTTCTGAATATCTTCCTTCATCAACGTTACCTGATGATATCCAGAATGAACATCCACCTTTAATAAGTATTGATAACCTCTTAGCTGATCGAATATGTCATCAATCCTTGGAATATGGTACTTTTTCTTTATGGTGATCTTGTTGAGTTCCCGATAATTGATACAGAACCACATTGTTTCATCCTTCTTCTTCACAAAGAGCACTCGCACACTCCAAGGTGATGAACTAGGGAGTGTAGACCCTTTGTCCAGATGCTCTTACAGCTAATTCATTAACTCCTCCAGTTCGATAGGAGACATCCTATATGGACACTTTGATATAGAAGTATCTCTAGGTATGAGTTCAATTTAGAACTCTACCTCAAGATTCATGGGAATTCTGGGTAACTCTTTAGGAAATACATCATTGTATTCCCTCATGATGGGAATTTCATCATGTTTGCAACTTTCCTTCAACTCAACCATTTGGACGAGGTATACTTCTTCATATGGAATCAACAGCCACAAAATTGAAATATTTTTCAAAGGAGATTCATGATCTTCCTTGAATTTGTAGAGAAGCATAATATGGTTCGAAATATGAAGGGATATTTTCTTTCTCCCGATATTTGATATCTGCTCCATATAACAAGAGCCAATCCATTCCCATTTTATCATAAAATTCCACCACAGTAAGTATCACAAGATTCGATGGAATAATCCTCCCACATATTCCAACAGGAGATGAGTCAAACACTTGGGGTGAAATGATTTCAACACTTGGTGTTTTTATAGATATCATTACTTCAAGGTTTCGGGGCTTCGATTCTATAGTTCTAGAAAACATGAATGATATAAAGGAATGCGTAGAACCATAATCAAATAAGAATTTTTCCATTCGTGATTGAATAGGAAGTGTACCTTGTAAGACTTCATTATCTTGGCCCACTTCTATAGTAGTGATGGCATAAGTCTTTCCTTGATCCGTTGGGTTTGGTTGTTGCTGATGTTGATTACCCTCGAGAACTCATGGTTTAGTGCACTAACATGTAGAGTGCCATATCCAACTACAGTTGTAGCATTGATCCATGAGTGGTTCTCTTCTTTTTTTGGCTACATTATCCTTCCTTTTCATGTCATTTCGACACTCTCGTTCCTGGTGTCCTTTCCCACACATGAAGCATTTCCACATCCCTTTCAGGCAGTTCCTATGGTGAAACTTTTCACATACATGGCATGTGGGTCGTTGAGTATTCATCCCACTTTTGTCATTAGATCCTCCAGCTTGAAACTCCATCTTTTATTTCTTATCACTATAGCCATGGGACCATTCTGAAATCCCCATCTCCACTTTTCGAGAACATCGATCAACTTCTTCATAACTCCCAAGGTCTCGAATTGTAAGAGCCTTTCAAAGGTGTGGTTTTAATCCACTAAAGAATCTATCAATTTTTCTATCATTGTTGATAAAAAACCAAAAGTGTACCTTGAAAGCCTAATGAAATTATCTTCATGGGTTGTGACAAATTCTCCGTCTTTTTTCTTGATCTCTATGAATTCTCTCTCCATCTTTTTGTGAAGTGTTCTTGGGAAATACTTGTTATGAATCATTATCTTAAAGTATTCACATTTCGTCTCTTAAATTTCCTCCCATAGCATGGTGTTATTAATCAAAGGACACCATTGATCGGAATATCTATCTAGACAATAAACGGGTAGGGTCACCTTCTCAATCTTAGAATAGTGAAGAACAAAAAAGATCTTCTCAATGGAGTTGACCCATAGTTCTGCAGCTAGTGGATCAGAAGATCTATTAATCATCAGTGGTCATTGCCACATAAAACATTCGATAGCCAGTTTCTCCCTCTTTGGTGAAGGAGGAAGTTCCCCATTATTAGGGTTATTCTTCACAAATTGAGATAATTGGGTAAGAATCTCCATGCTGATTTGAACTCCACCTCCCAAATCATTGGGGATGTCTTTCGGGCAATCATTATATTAGCCCTCGCATGAGTTGTTTTCCTGATTTCTCCTGGTTCCCACCATTTTCTAAAATATTAAAGGATAGAACAAAACATATGTAAACAAGTCATGAATTACTTATTCATTTAAACAATTTATACCAAAAATATAACATATGGGTCCCTATGTAAATATTATTGTGTGCATATTTGTACTTAGTCTCATGCAAGAGGTTTTCTCTAGGGTTCACTAATCCTAATTTACAAATTAAATAAACCATTCCTCTCATACCAACTATAGTGACCCTACCATTTATTACATTACAATTACATAATTTTAAGATAAAAAACATAATATTATTACACATAGAGGATCCAAAGGTTTAGTATCTTGGTAAAACTAGGACTGTACATAATAATTAAAACATCAAGCATAACCATTTACTTATATTCCTCTTCTATAGCTTCTTATTGGCACATGTCCTCTCCTTAGTATATGCAGCCACCTAAGGATATATATAAAAAGGGGTGAGATAAAATCCTAGAAAGTGGATAGATAAGAATAATATAGCATAGGGTGAGAATAATCATGACATAGAAAAAAGATCATGAACATGAGAAAAGCATAAATAAAAGACTTGAAAAGTGGCAATGCATAAAAATGAAACATCATGTATTAGTGGTTAAATACCACACATACTTGTAAACCAAGATAGCAACTTGTTCAAACATCATTTCAAATTTACTCCTGAGATTCAGAAAATTACCCCATGAATTGGAGCATTGTATAATTCCGGGTGCACCAGTCACATTCTAACATTCATATTCCGCTATATAATTCCGGGGGCACCTGTCACCTCATAGTATTATCATTATCATGCATTCTGCATAATAAATATATCAATAATGAAAATTACTAAACCATAGTAGTGAATGGGTTTCATCACATAACAATACATTCATAAGATTTGGGTTCCCTAAATAAAGAGGGAACAATATGCTTGATACAAGAACCATCAACCATGAATGTGAGGTAAAAGTTATGTTCTTAAAAGAATATTTCTTTTGGAAAACATTTTGTTTTACATAAAAATAATTTGAAAACAATTATATCCCATAAAAGGTCTGATAATTATGAAGAACTTATTTTTAAGATGTGACCATACCAAATTTTAGTGAAAGAGGGTGAACTAGAAGAAAGAAATTTGAGTTTGAGTTTTTCTCCTTACCTTATATCTGAATGCTTCCTTATCTTTAATGTCATGTATGATGAAATTATATTCATTAATCAGAAATAAAAAACCTTTTGTACATTAATGTGGGTCATTATTGTTTTATTATGTGATTTTATGTTCCTTTGGATGAGTTATAGAGGTTTAAAAACATTGTTCGGTAATGTTTGTTTTTATGGTATTCTTGAGTGGTTCACTTGTATTCTAAAATTGAAGGTCAGGTAGAACATGGGTAAAAATATAGAACTGATATTACATGTTATTGATGATATTAAATGAGTTTTAATGATCTTATAATGAATCATATTATGTCCTTGTGGGTGAATCAATAGATAATAATTAAATGATGATTGTTTCGGTTAATTTGAATGGTTTTTCGATCATAATGAACTTTTTTTATTTTCTCACAAGTAATATGGTCATAAGTAAGTTCCAAAACATAAAATAGGTAATAATAAATATAAAAAATTCTGTTTCAACCATAAAAATGGTTTCATGACCAGATCCGAAGCTAGAAATGGAAGAAGAAAACATGTTGTTCTTGAAGGTAATAAATTAACACCTCAGGAACAACATTGTCTTTAATAAAAGAAAAGGATGAGGGAAATGGATAGAGTGGGAAATGGCCTTCAAGGAAAATCATCAAGCAACAAAGGAAATTTTCAAACCCTCAGGCTTCCAAGATTCAATGATTCTTCGAAATAAGAATCTATCCTTCACGGATGTTCTTTCTGGATCAATAAATCCTACAAAGGAGGATTCATCTAAATCAAATATCACCAGGTTAGAAAATGGTGGATTCTAAGTGGTTGCGGATCCAGATGCACTGCAGAAATGGCTGGACCTTTTTATGTTTTCATTATTGGGTCGTGTTATATACTCAAAGGGAGATAAACCTTGGACTTTTCCGGGTCTAAAAAACAGAATTTCTCATTGCCGGAGTTTAAGAGATTGGAAATTTATTTCAAACGGATAAGGCTATTTTCACATTGTCATCACCTCCTCTGCTTCCATGAATTCGGTTTGGAACCTAGGTAGCCTTAAACTCAAACCTATACTTCTAAGGTTATCAGAATGGAATGTTAATTTTAATCCTTTTAACCTCAAGCTATATAATTCACAATTTTGGGTAAAATTGCATGGATTAAATTGGTTTTATTGGCATAGTAGAATCCTCAAAGACATTGCATCATGTATTTTTACTCCTATGAGGTTGGATCAACACATCTTGGATGGTGAAAATGGTTAATTTTCTAGAATAATTGTGGAAATTAACCTGGAATTCAAAAGACCTCCTTCTATTCTGTTTAATGCTAATGGTATTAAATCTGATACTCGATTGGAATATGAAAATGTGCCCTACTTTTGTGAAGTCTATAAAATTGTGGGACATAATTTATCTAACTGTAGGTTGATTCAGATAAATTACAAGGTTCCATCTAAGGTTTTTGAATGGACTGATGTCAACATAAATAAAAAGATCAAGGTTGTCTTTATTGAAAAAATAGGAATTCTAATGTCAGTTGTCCCCACTGTTAAAACTCATATTTCTATTGAAAATTTTCTACACCAAAGTATCCTACTAATTAATCATCATAGAGAGTTTCATGGGCTAATATTCTGGAGGAGGAAGAGAAGATCTTAAAACCTATTCTTATTCAACCACTTTTTTAATGGGTTTCAAAGGATGATCTTGATCTATTCTCTGAGATTTTCACTGATGTTTGTAATCTGGTTTATGCCTTACAGAATGAGGATGAGTATCAATTTTTTCTGAATTTTGATAATGAAATCCATGATTTTATAATCTCTTTACAAGATGATAAAGAAGATGTAATTAATTATTCAAACCTAGATACTTCCGCAGTGGTTGAAGATGAGAAGAACTGTGATCCTACTTCAGCTACAGAACTGGATTTCAGCTTCAATGCTCAGAAGGACTAGAAGATTCTTCTACCAGCAATCATAGGGAGAAAGTATGCTACTTCTTATATGACAAATGATGATCATTCTATTTTTTCTTCTTCTACTATCAATATTACTTTTGAAACATTGAATTTATCTACTTCATCTGAAAATAATGCTCAAAATGCTGCTTCTCAAAGTATATATGCACACAGTTATGTTCCATCTATTTCTTCTGACAATGCATGGAGTATGATGAATCCTCCTAGAACTCAAATGAACTCTAATTAAGCATTGTATGACTTGAATATCTCAACAGATGGCCCTTCTTCTTCTACAATGCATGTACCTCATTATGGTCCCCACTGATGCTCACAATGAATTTCAAAGGACAGTGAGATACCTACAGCTGTAAAAATTGATGACCTTATTAAAGGCTCCAAAGGTCCTCAAAGCTCGAAAAGGAAATTAGGGAGACCCCCTAAAGCTGGAAAAATCATGGATACTGCTTTAAAGGTAAGGAGTTCAAAACATATCCCCATAATAACTAAAGCATATCTTGTAGAGCTGGCAGAATCTGGCAAATAAATCACCATGAGATTTCTCATGGCTGGTTCATGCCACTTAATGGGAATGGCTTGCCCAACAAAGGATTCGAAACTACTAAGTTCACATGGAGCTGAACCTAACTGTGAATGGGTTGGAAAACATGGTTTTGGGTGATTTACTTTGCTAGTTAGAACCACCCTAGGTGGAGTTGTTCCCTCTTTGTGAGGTTAGTTGTAAAGAGTCTCTAAACTTGCATATCTTGTAACCTCCTTTTTAATAAAATTACCTCATACGTTTTGGCCAAGGGACCTTTCTAAAAAACCCCATTTGAAAATTTATAGGTGGGGAGAGATCATGAAATGAAAATGAACATGACAGGAAATTAAATGAGAAGAGGGAGAGAAATTACCTCTTAAATCCTCCTCTTGAGATCCTCTTTAAGAAATATTGGTTAGGACTTTTTATGAGACCAATAGAACTTGGACGTGGGAGAGGGGATAGGGAAGATGATTGGGAAGAGTTTAGGGAAGCATGGAGCTTGATAGATGTGAGGAAATGTGGGTGTGAAGGGTGGTATTTACAGTGGAGGGGAGAGGGGTTTCCTTAATTAAAATTCATTAGTTTATTAATTTCCCCTAAGATAAGTAATAGGGAGTCATCAATGACCAAGAATAATAATATTATCATGTGATCCCGAAACAAGTGGGGTTACATTAGCATAACATCACACATGACTCTATATTTAGCTTATTTAGCTTATTTTTGTAAATTAAGGTATTTCATTATTCATCAAAAATTCAAGTATTTCAGAAAAATACAAATAATTCACCCCAACCATTTTTCGACGCGTAGAATCCAAAAATGAAGTTCATTTTTCAAAAATAATTTTCTAAATATTATTAATTTAATATTTATTTAAAATAATTTTTATTAAAAAACCATTTTTAAAAATTAAAACTGATTTTATAGTGCTTTCAAAAATTATGTAGGGTCTTATAAAATTATCTAAAAACTATAAGAAATTGATTAGATAATTTATGAACATATTTAAGGAAAATAAATTTTCTTTTCAAATAATTAATTAATTATAATTATTTATTTATGACTTACAAAATATGAAAATTTTTACTATGGTCAAATTTTCACTTTCTAAGATGTCTAACTTTTATTTAATTATTCATGGGTAAGGATACACTTATGTTGGTTGATTTACTATTAATAAGGATCATATTAACATTCATAAGGGTATGTTTCTATTCATAAGGGTAGGGTACGTTACTATTCACCTAAAATTATTTTTGTTTCATTAGACTCTAAAAATCATCTTGAAAACAACTGTGTATGTTGGATTTTTGAAATTCAAAACACATAAGTGAAAAACTTATATTTAAAGGTAACTAAGCACTTAGTAGTTCATTATTTTGTATTTAAATGTGATTTTATGGCATATTTATAAGAAGGTAAATTCCATTGAAAAACCGTGGCTCGTTATAAACATGTCTTAAATTATAAATAACATTACTAGAAAAATGACCAATCAGTGAATTTTTTATAAAAGTGTTAAAGACATTAGATTTCAGTGAACTTCATAAGATGTTCAATAAAATATTATCGGAGTTCAACAATATGTAATTTTGATATTATGAGGGATCTAGTGTCTTGGTGAAGACTGAATAAAAATATTGAATTTAATATTTTTAACCACACATTTTTTGTTCAAAATAATTTATTAACCCCAAAGAGGCCCATCACATGAGAAATATTAGACCATTGACAAGTATAAAATATGGTGTTTAACCTCGGAGGGGTATAAAATTCAATGAAAACCTATATTTTGATGGAAATATTGTGAGATAAAGTTATTAAATAATATTGAATATATTATTTTTAGAAAGAATTTAATATCACCTAACAGGTGCATCATATGGATAATATGACACCACTGATGGGTCCAAAATGAGAGGTTTACCATATAAGGAGTATAACATTTGTATGCAACAAACATTTGGATTCCTCAATGGAAAAAATAATTATTTTAATTTTATTTATTTATGTATTTCCTTTTTCAAATAATAAATAATTAATATCTCTCAAACATTTAATCCTTTGAGAAATATGATATCACGGTTTGGTCAAGAATTATGTGATTACCCTAGACAGGGTATATTTTTAATGCTCAAAAGATGATTTATGTAATTTAATTTTTATGTAAAATAATTAATTTAAATTAAATAAAAAATAGTTTTCAACCATTCATGTTCTCTGCCATTAGTAACCTCCATTTTTGACTAGGGAAGCATTCAAAAAACAGGATTTAACACCCATTTTGAACGTTTAAAACTAGAATCTCATTAAATGAGAGAATCTAATAAAACCTCCATCAATTTTACATTGAAATACTTTTTAAAATTCGAGTTTCAAGATTGAGGATAAATATAAGCATAGGAATACATGTTTGAGGTTTTAAAATGGCCAAACCACTCTTTTCCTTCAGTTGAATGATCTTAATGAGTCGTATAGAATATAGATTTACCCTACATGTGTTCGACTACATCTGTCGATCCGATTCTGGTTCCCTATAATGTGGTTCCTTCTATTGCGCAAAATGTGAGATTCAACTTCTTTTTGTTTAATTAATTAATTAATTAATTTATTAATATCATAATTTATAAAATAAAGAATAAAATTGTTTCATTTAAATAAATATATAAATTATCAATTATCAATTGTAATCTCTAAATAATTCAGACATAAGTTTTTAATATTTTATGGATTATGGATATATAATTTATAAAAATAATTATTGTATAATATAATAATATTATGGAAGATAATTTTGAACAAATTATTCATGAAAAATTATAAGTTAATTACCAAGTGACATGGATTATTAAAATTATCATGGGATAATTATGTGTTTTATGAAAGAAAAATTATCATAATTTGGAATTGGTATATCATATAATTATTAATGATAGTTCCTCCAGATTGTGAAATGTTTTTTATCAGATTGTCATAGTAATATTTCATAAGATAATTTTTTCAAATTGTCAAATAATAATAATAATGAATCACTAGGTGATAATTTAAACTTTTTTAAAAAGGATAATTATAAATAATTATCAAATTCTAATTACAATGAAAAATCCTTAGATAATAATTAGATTGGAAAATGATAATCATTGAAGATTGTATAAGAGGAAAATTATTTAAATTATATATAAATAATTTTAACGAAGTACCACATGTATTTTTATTTTATTTATAACAATGATTGTGGATAAATATTATTCAGATGAAAATATATTGTACATATCCATTAAAATAATATGATAATTTTGTATTTTATCAAGGAGATAGGAAGTATCATCGAATGTGATAATCAAAGTGATAATTTGAGAATTATTGAGTAGAGATATGTTATCACCACATTCACTATTTTAATTGATAAATTTAAAATTATTTAGTAGAGAGAAGAGAGGACATATCAACACATGTAAAATTTTATTTCATTTTGAAATAATATAAATAGTTTTGGATCTAGGAACCATTGATGACCATCTACCATTGTTGTGTTACTTTTTTTGTTAATAAGTTCATTAGGAGGTGTATTGATCCACCAAAGGTGGTTTATCATTTTCTTTGACATCGAGGACCTTCATTTTGGTGGTTCTGTCCTAATTATCCAAATTCATTTCCCTTAAATTTCATGATTAATTTAAAATATTTATTTAAATTCAATTAATCCAATTTTATTTCAATTAAATTGATAAAAATATAATTCCAGAAAATCAAGATAATTGAAATAGTTTGGCATGGAAATTTAGAAAACCCCCAAATAAATTAAATTGTGTGTGTTTATAGAAATCAGGTTATTTAAATTGATTAATTTAAACTGTGGAATTGATGGAAATGATTCAAATTAAATTTTTTATTTTAATTGTGTAAATAAATTGTATAATTATGGAATTTGTAGTTAGTGTATTTAAAAATGTTGAAAAATGATTTAAAAGGTTTTTATAGAAACCAATTGGATTTATCTTTTTAATGATGCATGTTTTTTATTAGGACATGTTTTGGTTTTAAATGAAAAATTGACATTTCAATGGAAGAATGGGATTGATTTTATTTTATAACATATTAAAATAATGTGTGAATAAATGATTGTGTTAGATCATATGATATCCCTAGTTAGTTGGTATGTTATTTGTACCCACTCAACGATTACTAAGACATTCTAAAACATAAAAATAATAGGTCACATCCCTTTGTTGTTTGTGACGAGTCCTCTCAGAGTAGTTTCTAGAGGACGTATGTGTACACATATTCTCAAGGTCACTTAGAGAGTGCAGAGTCCTATAGCTCGAAATATTGTCATACATATTTGGAATATGACCATGTTGATCTCTTTTTTATTTATATATTATATAAAAATTAATGTCGATATATTAAACTTCATTACATGCCTGTATAATTTAAAAAAAAATGTAAATATTTTATTTATGACATTATTTTATAATTATTCCATCACCTGTCACCTAAAGCATTGGATTTGTGTATTTTCCTTCTCTTGAACTGAATATCTTGATTTTATTAAATATGCTTTATAATGCAAAAAATGGTTATCTAGAAAGATGAAAGCAATTACATTGGTTAATATTGTATTAACATCGGTTATGGAATCCTTAGTGAGACCCTAATGGGAGTTTTCACTCACATCATACATTTCCCTTTATGTGTTTGTTGCATATCTTCATCCAGGATCGAACAAAGGGAAAGGATAACTTGAAGGTGGAACCATTTGCAGAGATTTTGTCTTGGTGAGTTGTGTCTATAGGGTTCAGGGTTATTATTTCCTTATTTTAGTACTTGTTTTGAAGTGCTTTGGGCTTGTTTATACCTTACTGTATTTTGGTACATCACTTTCAGTGGATGTTTCTTTTGATATGCATACTGCATTGTTTTATTTTTCTTCATATTTCATGTGTCAAAATCATTCCCACTTGTATGTTATATGCCACTAGGTTCTTTTCACTGACCTGTGGTGATCTGGAATTCCCTTCGGGCAGGGTTTTGAATGGCTTCGTTATTGGGTTGTTAGGCTACCCGGGTTGGTTATTGACAAATTTATACAATGGTAGGTTATGATTTCCATTTACATTGTTACAGGTACTCAACCGATTTCTATTACCTATTACTGAATAGATCTAGATGAATTGATAGAACTGAAGTCATAGTAGATGATCTTCTTGAGAATGGATTTATAAACCATATTCTCTCACAATGGGCGGTGTTGGTTCTCTTAGCAAAGAAATCTGGTGGTTATCACCACTTATTTGGTAATTATCAAAATCTCAATCAAGATATGATGATGTACATAAATCTGTTTCCACAGATTGATGATCGATTTGACCAGATGAAAAGGGAGAAGTGGTTTTCAATGATTAACCTATGATATGGTTACCATTAGTTATGGATAAAAGAAACTGACATTCATAAAAAACACTTTTCGGAGTAGGTATTTCCATTATGTGTACCTTGTTTTTCCCCTTGGCCAAACAAATGCTCCTACAATTTTCATAGATTTGATGAATATGATTTTCCATGAATATCTTGATACCATTGGGGTAGTTTTTGTGAATGACATTTGTGTATACTCCATGACTGAGGTGGATCATGTGCATCAACTGAGAACAGTTGTGAGTCTACTAAGAAATCCCCAACATTATTCCGTGAATTCAATGTGTGGTTTTCATTGATTCGAAAAGTCAAATTCTTGGGGAACATAGTGTCGGAAAATTTAATATCAGTTGATCCTGAGAATTTTAAGGCTGTTATGACTTGATAACAACAATGAAATATTTTTTAGATTTTGATCTTTGTGGGATTACCTGGGTATTATTGTTGGTTTTTCTAGGACTTCACAAAATTGGCCTCACCGATGAATAGTCGGACTCAATATAGAGTCATTTATTCCTAGAATGATAAATTTCACAGTTATTTAGTTTATATGAAGTGTATATTGACTTCTCTACCGATTTCAAATCTTCCTGAGTCTGGGAATGGTTATGTGGTCTTCTATGATGCATCAGGTTTAGGTTTGGGTTGTGTTCTTATCCAAGGTAATCATGTTGTTATTTACGGATATTGTCATCTTATGAATCACGAGAAGAACTATCCAACCCATGACATTGAACAAGAATCTATAATTCACACACATCAATTATTTTGACATTCCCATTTTTTAAAAATATATATTGTGTATTCAGATTAAATGTTCTTGAGTTATATCTTAACTCAAAAAGGCTTTAATCTCCAGCATATGAGTTTGGTGGAGTACCTGCAATCTTTAGATTTGGACAACCCATATATCCTTGGGAAAGGAAATGTCATTTCCGATCTGTTTAGAAGGAATCTTCCAACACATTCCCTGAATGAATATTATGATGAGTGGAGATGGATGGATTCTTTTTTGTCAGTTGCATTTTAGCATTAAGAAGGAAGGGGATAATGTTTCTTTATCAAGCAATCAGTTGACAAATTCGCATCTCGAGTTTACTATTTTGGCACAATAGATTTTTTGTGAATTTTGTAACATTATAAACTGTCTTTGTGGTGGGGAAAATGATGACCAGTGGTTATTTTATAAAAAGGGTTCTCTATATTATCGGAACCGTTAGGTTCTGCCATTAGTGGGAAAGAAGGAAGAAATGGGGGATTGTAATAATTCCTAGTGGGTTTTGTGCCCACAACCAATTAGATGTTCTACGACATGAGGCAACATTTCAGGTTTCCAGGTATGAGATAGGGAATTACTGAGTTTGTTTCTCATTGTTATACTTGCAATCAAGTGAAATACGGGCACCAGAAACCATTGGGATTACTTCAACCACTTCTAGTACATACTTGGAAATGGGAATAAGTCTCTATGGTATTTGTGAAGGGGTTTCCTCATACCTAGAGGAAGTATAATGTTATATGGGTTTTGATTGAAAGGATGACCAAGTCGGATAACATTATACCTGTAACAACCCAAGATTTTATGAGAACTATTCTTTTTAAATTCATTAATGTCTTGTGTTGTATGCTAAACCAAGATTATCTTTCACTATACGCAACACCGTATTAGCTTACAGTATACGCAACACTATTCTTGGATTGTGTTACACAGAATCTCAAGTTTGTTTTGTGGAAATTATTTTACGCAACATTAAGTATTGATTTTTTTTAATGTATAAATGAAATATGTTTTGATTATGTTATACGCAACACCAAACGGAGCATTCACTACACACAGCCCTAAGTTGGCTTTCATTACACGCAATCAAGACTTTCTTCTATAGCTTGTGTAGTACACAATTCCGAGTTTCACTAAACGAGATATTATTATAATATTATTATGAACTAGCCGTTATGAATAGTAAAACTCAATTTTTTGAAATTTTATAAATTTTATATTTCAAAATGGACTTCATTTTTGGATTCGGAATATCAAAATTATCCTAGGGTGAATTTTTTATATTTTTCTGAAAACATTAAATTTTTTATGAATAGTGAAAACACTGTGTTACTATTTAAAAACCAACTTTTTATTTAAATATTTATTTAATTTATTTAAATTTATTTTAGGTCAAAATTGATACATAATACCTATATAATTTCAATGTAATTCATTGGAGTCATTATATAGTAATTTTAGATATATAAAAACTTTATGGAACTTTTCACCGTCATTTACCCACATCCTACGAGAATATGAAAATTTACATAATACATAATTTTACCGCTTCTGTGAGTGGAATTTAGAAAATCTGAGAGACACGGTTAATATCAAGGAGTAATGTGTGGTTCAATAAGGTGAAAATAATTTTTGTTGAATAGTAACTTTTTACTTTTATTTACCACGGTTAAAAGTAAATAGGGTAATATAAGGTAAAAATGATATTATTATTACCCTAACACATGTCCTAATTCTATTGGATAACTTTTATTCGACCAAAAACAACCTTAGGAATAAAATACTACCCTTTAGGTCCACTTGGATTAGATTAGGACATTTATTATTATTTTATTTAAAGAAGAGTTAAAATAGTCCAATTCAAAGTTTAATAACTAAAAAAATTTTTATATAGGGTTATACAAAAGATAAATTCGACTATAAATATTAATTATAAAGATAAAAATATTTCCTACATAATGGTATGTTATTAATAATTTTTAGACATTAAATAATTTAATTTATTTTTGACACAATGATGATGCATTAATTACATTATTAATGAAATATTAACATAATTGATGTTATAAATACCCAAATAAATGTAATTTGAGAATTTTTATAAATTCCACTAATTTTTAAGGTTAATATTACATGTTATTAGTTATTAACATAACTTTTTTGGAACTAATAATGCTGTTATGATTTTCACAAAAATTAATTTCCAAATAGTGTCAAAATTGACATAAAATAGTTTTTAAAACAAATATTATATTATTAATTGTTATTATATTTCTAAAAATATAAGGATCAGAAACATGACTTAGATAAGGTTATATATATTTATAATTAACCACTTGGGGTTCATTTGGCTGGTTATAGTAAGTTTATTAACCATATAGTGTGATAAAACAAGAAGACACGATAAAAGATAAATTATTTATCATCGAGGTAAATCTAAAAGATAACAATAAAATAGTACCCTAAACTTGTCTAAAACCTATTGGATGAGAGTATTTAGACCCATACCAACTCTTTCTTCTAAATAAATCAATTTAGAGCTATTATAAACCGAAAATTACTTTATTATAAAATAATATTTTATGTTTTTCCAAAGGTGCCCCTCTCCTCCGTTATAAAAAGGGCACCCCTTCCCTCTTCTCTTCAAACCCTTTTGAGCCTTGAAGCTCTGTCAACCCCTGCCAATTCCTCTTCTAAACTTTTCTAGTTACATCCAAGATTTTCTGGTCTTCTCAAAATACCAACTCTAGTGCCCTAAGAAGATGTTTAAAGGAGGTGTGTCGAGGAACATGTAATCTCTTCTACCGACTCTTTCAAGTATCTTTCTTCTTCTACTTACCCTTCTTTAGGTTTCTCATTATAAAGTAATAACAAATGTATTACATATATACTGATATGTTATTATAAATAAGAAACAACACTATTTCACCTTCTATCCATCCTACGGAAAACGAAATCAACGCATGTGCGTACGTACGGAATACCCTCTCCACGTCTTGGTGTAATCTATTTTCGACCACCACCATACATGGATGGGTATAATGGTGTAAATAGATGAATATATATGATTATTTTAAAGTTATATTTATTCTTAAATAGTATACATACACTTAAATATAATTTCACGATAATGGGAATGATATCATCGTTCGTGCGTACGTACAGACTATCGTCTCCACGACGCGACGAGATTCATTCTCCATGTTAACCATTCATGAATGATTATAAAGTATATATAATCAGTAATAATGAAATATATGACATAATAATGATTCTGGATTTATATTTATATATATATATTCATTTCATCTACTTAATTCCATTCAATTCTATAAGGAAACGAAAACAGCATTCATGCGTACGTACGGCCTACCGTCTCCATGAATGGTGTATTTCATTCCATTTATCGATCTATCATATATATATGTATATAATGAATATATATTATATATAAATCATGTTTTACATTCTATAATTAATTAAATCCAGATATAAGTAATAATATCAAGAACAAAAAGTCGAAACACATACAATAAATGAAACGATTTTACCCAAATCGCTGCTTTTACATCGAATTTACAAAAGAACAGGTAATATAAAGTCATAAGTAAACCATATATGATATCATAACAGTGAATATGATTATGTAATAAGTCAATGACAATATTTAAATCATTATATAGGAGTTTTGGATAGATAAGAAGCATATCAGACATAAGGTAATGGATAAATATTCCAATCTCGCTCTTATCCACATTTGATTATTCGTTAGTATTTACTGGGGATTTTTGTTACCATCCATGTCCTTGTTTTCTAAAAATGATTTCATCTATGTTTAATTTCCATTTTAACAATTTTTTAATTTTACCACATGTTTTGAAGGGAATCTTACTTTTGTTTACCACATGTAGAACTTTTTGACTTTTCCGACAAAAGTACGAGGAGAATGTTATTTTTAACTTATACGACGTGAACGGATTTTTACGGTTTCAAAAGACCTCATTATCATGAAGCATCCTCTACATGATTTCGTTAGTATTTTCAAAAAATCTTTTTCCTTTTAAAATTAAATGGAATTTTGTGAAAAAAAATGATTTTGAAGAAGAAAGGATATTTTCCTCAAGATTTAATTTCAAGTGTTTTATCAAAACTATTTTCCATCTAAAATGAAATTATTTAATATGATTATGTTTCAATTATAATGTCTCTATTATTTACATGGATTGATTTTTCTTATGATTAATTGATATCCATTAGTTTAATATGGATTATTTTATGGGGGGATGATGTTTAGTAAACCCATTTTATTCATTGGGTTATGATGAATGATATATGTTTAAGTTGTGGCATACATAATAATGATTTCATTATGAGATGAGTGAGACCTATATCTCCCTCCAATGCATTGGGAAAAGATTTATATCTCATGAGATAGACATTCTATAACGGTAAGTTAATCCGGTTCAGTAAAAAAAAACTTGAATGTGGAGTGAACTCGATTCAGAAAGGGACTTTTTCCACTAAGATTGTCTTGGCAGTAATGCCTTGTCTACTATGGAAATAATATCCTGTGATTAATAGTTTCCACAATGACATGTTTTATTCCCATGAAATTTTATCATGATTTATGTTCGTTTATGATATGTTCCTTACATACTTCCATGATTTATGACTTTCCTCATGATTTTTATGTTTAGATTTTATGTTCAAGTTTTTTCATTAAAATGTTTATGGATTGTTTTATGTTCTCTATGATTACCCTTACTGAGCATTTGAGCTCACCCTTTTTATATTTTATTTTCCCCAGGATATAAAGAATGGTTTTAGTTATGAAAAAAGGGGAAGATCTTTCTGAAAGATGTTGACGATCATTCACCATGATTAGAAGATTATATTACGAGTTTCCAAAGACACTAAACTATTACGGTCCTTGGGTGTCTGTTTTTTTAATGTATTAAGTATTCCGGAAAAGTATTGTAATGTCTATGTACGCCAAGATTTGGGCCTCTAATGTTGGTATCAAAGGAACGGTTTAGTTAACCTTTGGAAACTAGGATGCGAAAACTTTAGTGAGATCCGTAGAGATATTTCTAAGGTATGTCTAGGGATGTACCTATGGTTTAGTATAACTATAGGTTACAGTCCTAGAGTTTTGTTGACGTTCATGAATAACCTTGGGTGAACCTAAGGTATCATGGATTAAAGAATGTGTGATAAGTTATACATCATATAAGTGACTATTAAGTATTATGTTCCTCCTCGTTATTTTAACTATTTCTTACACTATGATTTATGGTTTTAGTCATTGGAGGGAACGAGAAGGAATTAAGAAAACATTGATTCCAATGGACAAATTGTTGACTATGATCAACAAATTTTTGTAATTCCTAGAGAGAAAAATATTGTGATTATGTCGAATCATTCATCATGATATATGATTAAAAAGGTGATCTTTTGTGGCATTCCTATGTCATCAAATAAGAGGAAGATGGAATTTAAGTCATGATCACATGGTGAGGAGTATAGAGAAAGGTAAATTGAGATATCTAAATAAGGGAAGTAGAACCTTGAGGAATACCTCAAATGGAGGGGAATATGTTATCTGTGTGGAAAAAAGGTTCAGAGAGTGACAAACTGTTATGGAGTACAAGGTCTTATTTGTGGAGGACATGGGTGTTACCCAACTCAATACCCTGACCTAAGAGGTTACTTTTAAATCAAGGAAGGACTTATTCCATTACAATCATTGAAGAGGATGTATTGAAGTGTTTCAGTATTGGTATTCAAGAATAATGTTCTTGAAGAACATTTATGATATATTGAAATATTTTTGTATTAGTATATTGTCTTTTTAAATAATTTTATGGTTTCAGTAACCCTGAAATGTGATGGAAATATTTTTGGAAAGTAGATGATATGCGCAAAATGAAGGGATAAGGAGAAAATGAAATTTTTTATAGTATTCATGAGCTAATGATTGATATAAGGACAAAGTTAAATCATGGTTTGAGTATATAGACTTTTTGGATTTTGGTATGTGGAAAGAGTTAAATTTTTACAGCATTCATGTTTTCACTAAAGTTCAATGGGAATTCTTTTTTCAAGAGAATACATGATTAAGGTATTCACATGTTTAGAATATGACCGAAAAGATCTATTGTATGATATATGATGGATAAATTATGGTATTCACTTGCTTATTATGTGACCTTTCAATTAATAATTTTCTTTATACTATGATCTTGGATAGGAGTATTTTGGATAAGCCTAAAGATTGGAATGAATTAAGTTATACATAAGATAGTTTTGTAAAAGGCTAGAACTTTTTTTTGATATAATTTCTGTAATGTTATAATAGTGTAGTTTTAGAAAAAGTACAACCTGTAGGATGGGAAACAACCTGTCGCTCTGGACAATGCTGTGAGAATCGAACACACAATCGAAGTGTGACAGGCCTTTATCACCTCCCACTGGAATACAGGATGTCCCTGGTTAGTAGAAACTCTTTTTATTTTATTGAGAGCTATGACAGAAGAAGTATAAGTCCATTTTAGGAACCTTATACGATTAATCTCACCATAGATGGACTTATGTATATAACTTTTGTCTACCCCTATGTTTGAGACAGATGGAATGACTTATCATTCTACCACATGATATACTAAAAATTCGTGAAAGACAAATTCAACTTCATTTCATTAAGAGATGAAGTGGAAATTTTTCTTAGGCTCGAGCAACGTTGAGATTGTACCAAAATCAAGTAAGTATTTATTTTAATTCAAAAATTCTTCAACATTTAGGAAATGATCTTGAAAACCATAAATGTTGTCCAAGTGCTCTAATATCTGATAAATTAGATGGTACCTTAAATCATCACAAATTTATGGCTTTGTGATTGATGGCTTTTTCATAGCCATGTTCTCTACCACTCTCCTTCAGAACATGATGGTTAGATTTCTCCTCCATATCCATATTTTCACCTATGATCTCCTATGTGGAAACCTAGTGATGAGTTAATTTGGGTTACCGTTATGTTTCATACATCACATTTTAAAATTTTGTTTTATTATTCATTTTTCCGATGTGGGTTTCTATGAAATAAATTCTCAAGTAACAAACCATTTATAACCCTGACGAATTTCGAGGGAGAAATTCATTTTAAGGGGGTAGAATGTAACAAATCAAGATTTTATGAGAATTATTCTTTTTAATTTCATTGATGTATTGTGTTGTACGCTAGACCATGATTATCTTGGGCTATACGCAAGACCGTATTAGCTTTCAGTATACACAACACTATTATTGGATTGTGCTACACACAATTTCAAGTTCTTTTTGGGGAAATTATTCTACGCAACATTAAGTATATTTTTATTAATGTATAAATGAAATAAGTTTTGATTATGTTATATGCTACACCAAACGGAACTTTCACTACACACAGCCCTAATGTGGCTTGCATTACACACAATCAAGACTTTTTTCGATAGAATGTGTAGTACGCAATACCGAGTTTCACTAAACTAGATATTATTATAAAATTTTTATGAAATAGTCGTTATGAATAGTAATTACCATTTTTTTGAAATTTTATAAATATTATATTTCAAAATGGACTTCATTTTTGGATTAGGATTATCGAAATTAGCCTAGGGTGAATTTTTTTTATTTTTCTGAAAACATTCAATTTTTTATGAATAGTGAAAACACTATGTTACTATTTAAAAACCAACTTTTTATTTCAATAGTTATTTAGTTTATATAAATTTATTTTAGGTCAAAATTGATACATAATACCTATATAAGTTCAATTTAATTCATTAGAGTCATTTTATAAAAATTTTAGATACATAAAAACGTTATTGAACTTTTTACCGTCTTTTACCCACCTCATTGGAGAATTTAAAAATATACATAAAACATAATTTTACCACTTATGTGAGTGTAATTTTAAAAATCTGAGAGACACGGTTAATATCAAGATGTATAATGTGGGTCAATAAGATGAAAATAATTTTTGGTGAATAATAACTTTTTTCTTTTATTTACCACAGTTAAAAGTAAATAGGGTAATTTAGGGTAAAAATGATATTATTATTACCGTAAAACATGTCTTAATTCTATTAGATAAGTTTTATTCGACCAAAAACAACCTTAGGAATAAAATACAACCCTTTAGGTCCACTTTTATTAGATTAGGATATTTATTATTATTTTATTTAAAGAAGAGTAAAAATAGTCAAAATCAAAGTTTAATAACTAATTTTTTTTTTAATATAGGGTTATACATAAGATAGATTAGACTATAAATATTCATTAGAAAGATAACGAGATTTACTACATAATGGTATTTTATTTATAATTTTTATACATTATATATTTTAATTTATTTATGACACAATGATGATGCAGTAATTACCTTATTAATGAAATATTTACATAATAGTTGTTATAAATACCCCAATAAATGTAATTTGAGACATTTTATAAATTACACTATTTTTTAAGGTTAATATGACATGTTTTTTTTGATTAAATTAACTTTTTTAGCACTAATAATGCTTTTATAATTTTCACAAAAATCAGTTTCCAAATAGTGTCAAAATTGACATAAAATAGTTTTTAAATCAAATATTATATTATTCATTGTTATTATACTCCTAAAAATCTAAGGTTCAGAAAAATGACCTAGATAAGGTAATATATATTAATAATGAACCACTTGGGGTTCGTTTTTCTGGTTAGAGTAAGTCTATTAACCATATAGTGTGAGAAAACAAGAAGACAAAGTAAAAGTTAAATCATATAACTTAGAGTTAAATCTAAAAGATAATGTTATAATATTACACTAAACATGTATAGAACCTATTTTATGAGATTATTTCGACCCATCACCACTTTTTATTCAAAAATAAATCAATTTGGATCTATTATAAACCGAATATGACTTTATTATAAAATAATATTTTATGTTTTCCAAAGGTTCCCCTCTCCTCCCTTATAAAAAGGGCACCCCTTCCCTGTTCACTTCACACCCTTTTCAGCCTTGATGCTTAGAAAAAACCCTCCAATTCCTCTTCTTAACCTCTATATTTATATCAGAGAGGTTCTGGTCTTCTCAAAAGCCCAACTCTAGTGCCCTAAGAAGATGTTTAAAGAAGGTGCATCGAGGAAGAGGTAATCTATTCTACCGACTCATTCAAGTGTCTTTCTTCTTCTAATTCCTCTTATTTATTTGTCTCATTATAAATTAATAACATCAGTACTACTTATACAATAATATCTCATTATAAATATTAAACTACCCTATTTCACCTTCTATCCGTCCTAATGAAAGTGAAATCACCGCGCCTGCGTACGTACGGAATACTGTCTCCACGACGTGGTGTAATTTGTTTTTGACCACCACATTACTTGGATGGGTATAATGGTGTAAATAGATAACTATATATGATTATTATAAAGTGATATTGATTCTGAAATATTACAAATACACTTCAATACAATTCTTCAATCATGGTAATGATATCATCGTTCGTGTGTATGTACGGACTACCTTCTCCACGACGCGATGATATTCATTCTCCATGTTTACCATTCATGAATGATTATAAAGTATATATATTAAGTAATCATGAAATATATTAAATAATAATGATACTGGATTTATGTATATATGTATGTATGTATGTCATCTACTTAATTCCATTCAATTCCATAAGGAAACGAAAACAACGTTGATGCTTACGTACGACCTACCGTCTCCATGAACGGTGTATTTCATTCCATTTATCGATATATCATATATATATATATATATATATGTATATGCTGAATATATATTATATATAAATCTTTTTTTACATTCTGGAATTATCTGAATCCGGATATATGTAATAATATTAAGAACAACGAGTCGAAACACGTACAATAAATGAAACGATTTTATCCAAATCTCGGCTTTGACATCAAATTTACAAAAGAACGGGTAATATAAAGTCATAAGTAAACCGTATATGATATCATAAAAGTGAATATTATTCTTTAATAATTCAATGACATTATTTAGACCATTATATAGAAGGTTCGGATACATATGAAGCATATCATACATAAGGTAAGGGACAACTATTCCAATCTCGCTCTTATCCGAGAATGTTTATTTGTAGGTACTTACTGGGGGTTTGTAATCATCTGTGTCCCTGTTTTATAAAAATGATTCCATGTATGTTTAATTTCCTTTTTACCCATTTTTTAATTTTACCAAATGTTATGAAAGGAATCTTACTTTTGTATACCACACGAGGAACTTTTTGACTTCTCTGACAAAAGTAGAAGGAGAATGTTATTTTTAACTTATACGGCATGAACGGATTTATACGGTTTCATAACGCCACATTTTCATGAATCCTCATCTATAATATTTCATGATTATTTTAAACAAACCCTTTCCTTTTAAAATTTCATGGCATTTTGTGAAAAGAAAATGATTTTGAAGAAGAAATGATATTTTCCTCAATATTTCATTTCAAGTGCTTTATTAAAATTATTTTCCATCTAAAATTACATTATTTAGTATGATTATGTTTCAAGAATAATGTCTCTATTATTTAAATGGTTTGATTTTTCTTATTATGAAATCATATCCATTTGTTTAAAATGGATTATGTTATGATGGGATGATGTTTATGAAACCCATTATATTCATTGGGTTATGATGAATGATTTATGATTAATTTGTGGCATACGTAAGAATGATTTAATTATGAGATGGGTGGGACCTATATCTCCCTCCAATTAATTGGGTAAAGATTTATATATCATGCGATAGACATGGAGGGAACAGTAAGTTAATCCGGTTCAGTAATACAGGATTGGAATGAGGAGTGAACTCGATTTAGAAAGGGACTTTTTCCATTAAGATGGTCTTGGCAGTAATGCCTTGTCTATAATGGAAATCATATCATGTGTTTAATGGTTTCCACAATCACATGTTTTATTCCTAAGAAATTTTATCCTGATTGATGTTCCTTTATGATATATTCCTTAAGTACTTCCAAGATTTATGTCTTTGCTCAAGATTCTTTTGTTTAGATTTTATGTTCATGTTTTTTCATTCAAATGTTTATGGATTGTTTTATGTTCTCCATGTTTACCCTTATTGAGAATTTGATCTAACCCTTTTTATGTTTTATTTTCCCCTAGATATAACGAATGGTTTTAGGTATGAAAAAAGGGGAAGATCTTTATGGGAGATTTTGAAGATCTTTCACCACGATTAGAAGATTATATTCCGAGTTTCCAAAGACACTAAACTATTACGATCCATGTGTGTCTGTTTTTTTATGTATTAAGTATTCCAAAAAATTAATGTAATGTCTATGTACTCCAAGCCTTGTGTATCTACAATAGCCATTCATGATTATGCAATAGTTGAGGAGTTACGAAAATGCTATGTGAAATAGATTTTTTATTTTCACGAAGCTCTTTCTGTTATATTATCTCATAGAGATCCTCAGTTTGCTTCTCACATTTGGTGAGGCCTCTTGCTGTAACTAGGATATCAGGTATGTATGAGAATGGTTTACCATCTGTAGTCATATAGACAAATAGATAGAGCTATACATATCCTTGAGGATATTTCTTGCTTGTTTAATCTCGACTTTAGTGGTGATTGATATGATCACGTCAGACTAGTTGAGTTTTCATATAACAATAGTAACAAATATGCTATCAAAATGGCTCCATTTGAGGCCTTGTATTGTATTCCTGGTAAATAATAATTTTTTCAGTTGGATGTTGGTGAAGGATCCTTGGTTGGACTGTCTTTGGTGCCTGAGATGAAAAATAAGATTCAATTGATTCCTCAAAGAATTTTGATAGCACAGAGCTGGTACATGTCTTATTTTGATAATAATTGTAGGAATTTGAAGTTATCAGTTGGTTACAAGGTGTCATTAAAGGTATCACCTCGGTTTGTTCATCGATGGGTTGGTAGGAAATGTAATATTGCTCCTCGTTTTATGGGACATTTTGAGGTTGTCGATCTGGTGGGGAACATTTATTAACTTTTATCACTACAACCATAACTAATTGTCAATACATAACATGTTACATGTATCATAGGTATGAAAATATCTCTCATATAAATCTCTTATTTTGAGCTACAGTGATCATGAGATTGAATGTGATTTATATGTTACTGAACGACCAGTCAGGGTTGTTGATTCTGAGAACACGGTACTTATGGGAGGGAGATACATTTGTTCTTTTTGAAATGGTATCATGGTTCATAATCTCATGAGATGTTGGAGGGGGAGATAATGAAGAGAGATTTGTGGCATCATAATTTTTGAAAGGATAGTTCTTCATAGTCTTTCGCGGGACAAAATGTTCTTATGGTGGGGAGGTTGTAACAACCCATTACTATTTCAGGTATTCATAAACTCAACTATTATAAATTATTGATATCTTAAATGGGAAAAAATGATTAATAATCCAATTTTAAATAAATGTGTAAAGGGCCTAAAAACCCATTTAACATCTTGGAATGTTCAATTAAATATTTTGGGAGTTCAACACTCAGTTATTGTGATATTCTAAGGCACCCAATGACTCATGGAATACTGAATAAAAATATTAAATATTATATTTTTAAATCAAATTTTTTTATTAAAATAAAATTAATAACTCCAATATGGTGTGTCGTATGAGAAATATGAGACAACAACTATGTCCTAAATATTTTTTTTTCATTAGAGGGGTATAATATTCAAAGGAATAAGAAATTTGGATGCCTCACCCGTGAAATGAATTTATTAAAATAATATTTAATTTATTACATTCTATAAATAATTAGATATACCCCAAATTCTATGTCGTATGGATAATTTGAGACCACTGATGGGTCTAGAATGACGGGTTTATCCTATATGGTGTATAATGTTTATATGCAATAGAAGTTTGGCTTACTCGCCCAAAAATTTAATGAAATTTACTACTTTCATGATTCTTTAATATTTATAAAAATACATTAAAAGTTAATAATTGCATTTTCAAATATTTTTTCTCAATTTTTGAGTGAGTGAATCTATAAAATTTTACATGATTTCAAAATTGAAAAGTAATTTTTCTCAAAAATGATTCATTTAGGCATGGTTTATGTGTTATGCTTATGTAATGGTTATTGGAATTTTTTTTGAGGGTGTTTAGTTCTGTAATGAACTGAGGATGGTTGAGTCAATTATATATCTCCAATGCATTTTAAAATGGGATGGAGTAAACCTAACATATTTCATCATAATCAATAAATAATAAATTTTAGTGATTATTTAAAATGTGACTATGATTTTTACTCTAGGTGTAGCTTATAGAGCTGCAATATTTGAAATTGTGATACAAAAAATGATGTATCATATTTCCAAGTTATAATTTATTTTCATGAATTTTATTTTTAAAGAAAAACATTTCATTTTCAAAATTAAATAAAATGATCTTTTTTAAATAATAATTTCTTTTTGAAAGGAAGTTTTTTTTATTATTAAACTATTATTGGGACATCACTGCACTAGAGGTTTCCGTAATATTCAGTCTCGTACTGAGACTCTATTTATCATCCCTTGACTTATTTTTTTATTCATATAGTTTAAGAGATTGTTATAAAAGTTATTAGATAATGGTGAAAATTTTATTTTTTTTAAAAAAAGTGATTTTAGGTATTATTTTAATTAATATTGCTTTATGGTAAAATGAATAATGAATATAAAGTGTATGTATATAATTTATTAAATTACTATTTCATATTTAATCCCATTTCTATAAAAATATAATCATAAATGATCCTTGGGAATTAAATTATGAAAATTATATTCCAAATTTAAGAGAATTTGTAATGTTTCTATAAATTTCCTTACACCCTAGCTTTTATTAAATAGGATTCCACGGTGAGTATCTACAATTAGAAGAGCATGATTTGAGAATACTCAGTCAAATACCATGTAATCCCAAAAATAAAAAATTTCTTTCATTTTATAACTAATATTACTAATGTTTTTATTCATCATATATTTATTAATATATTTATAAATTTTTGTAGATGAAAAATGAATATTTTTATTTAAATAAATTTCTTTCCTTATATTTATTATTTTATATATATATATACAATAATGTTATTGATATTAATATTTTTTAAAACTATTAGTTAATTTTAGAATCCTCATCTGAAATATAGCATCAGTTTAGTTTTTTATATTTTTTTGAAAATACTGGTTTTTATGTGAATTCTAAAAAATAAATGGTTTTACTGAAAAAAAATATTTACATGTCATTAAATATAAAAAATTAAATAGAACATTCACTTTTTAAAATAACAATATTATATAATATTATATATTTAATTAATAATAATCAAAATAATTCCATAGGAATTAACCATACATTTTATTTTGTTGTACAATCAATTTTTATTCTGAATAGAAAAATTTATATAAACTATATTTCATTTCATTTTGGACACATATATTAAATTTAATTTCTAATAATAACAAATATTGAATAATGAAAAATATATTTCATAATATTAATATAGATGTTAAATTAATTTTCATAGTAAATCTACATTCATTTACTTTTTAATTGTTAGGATGGTATAATTGTGTCCCTATAGTAGTGATTACATTGGGTTAATTAATGTATAGAATAAGATATATAGACAAAAAAATTTGAAATAACATTGAATAATGTTAACATAAACATAATCACTACATAATTGAAACAAGATAGTTTGGGATCCACATTCCCTAGATTAAGATTTTATAATATTTAAATGCTCTAAAAAATTACATGTGTCCCACCACCATAACTTATAAATGGGAACAACATCTCCACCCTCAATCACACATTTTTATCACTATATATCAACAAATTACTACACTATTCACCTGAAAAATAATCCACATATCTTCAATGTTTTGATATTCTCCAAATAGAATTCCAGAAAGGATTACGGTTTACGAAAATGGGAGATATCCGAGAATATGTTATAATTACATAAAAACATAATCAAAATTTATTTAATCTTATAATTCCTTCAAATATTATTAAAAAATAAGAATATATTTATATATTTATCATACATTAACTAAAATTTATTTATGATTAATGTTCACCCATATTTAGTTTCCTTTTAATTCATATTAGTGATTGATAAATTAATCTAATGTACGTGTGATATACCACCTCAATTATGTGACATGTTTATTTTTTATTACCTTAAACGATATCATTAAAATGGTGGGGATCATTCAATAGCATTGTTGCATGGTCGATTTTAAATTTATATCTAAATTATAAATATGATAATATTAAAAAAAATGATTCTAGACGTAAAGGGTCTCAATCCCATTAACCATATTCAACATACTAATGTTTTTTGAGTATATTATTATGGAATCCCAAAAATTCCACTATGATGTAAAAAACATTATATAAAAAATAATTATATTATGAATGAAATAAAATAAATAATGAAAATTAAATTAAAAATTAAAATTATCAAGAATTTATAATAATAATATAAATTTATTACTAATGATTTATTGAATATATGCAGCGAGTTTGAAATTGTTGCAATGTATATTTCTTTAATGATTTGATTTATTCATGTTTAATAATCATTTTTACCTCTTTATCAATGTCCATAAAAATATTCCATATAAGTAACTATTTATTATTAAAATATATTTAAACAGTATCAACATTTAATATTTGATTTTGTTCTATTCATTTAAAAAATTAATGGTGGAAATATTTACTATATCAGTCAATTCGATGTTATTTATCCATGTGAAAAAAAAATCAGCATATATGGCTTGGAATCCCATTCACACAATCATATATGTTATTAATTATAATATACTATTTACAAATTTCCTTCTTTGTTCAAAAATAATTTTTTTAATAGTGTATAATTGTTAAAAAAAATTTTTTCATATGAAATAATAAAATTTTATCATTTTCATAAGACATCTTAAAGTGTTATTAATTATAGGTTTATTTTGTAATTCAACTTGGAATTGTGATTTATGTTTAATATATATGTGTATCATTCATTCTATAATTCATTGGAATGATATATCAACGAATGAGGAGACAAAAAAGTTTTGTTGATACATGAGGTAGTTACAGATCTCAAATGCATTTCATAATGTATCTGAATTTATCTGATATATTATTCTCCAAATATATATCAGAATTTAAAGTTAAATTTAATCCATTATAAGTGATTGCTTTAGGGGGAATTTATGGACAGGGAACCAAAGAACCAAAATTATATTTTTTCTGGGGTTTATTATGAAATCATTTTATTCTAAAAGTTCATAAAAAAGATATTAATTTTTAATGGAATTTTTTTCACGTTGTAATAAATGAAAAATGTAGTTTTTGAGGAATTATTTTTATAGGTTTTAATATATTATAAGAAACAAATATATTTAATACTTTTCATCGTGATTTTTTAAGAATTTATTTTATGAAATCTACTGTACAATTATATTAATATCATGTAAAAGTAGAAAGATATATTAGTTAAAATTTATATTTTGATAATTACAACATAGTTAATGAATTTATTCTCCACAAATAGAATAATACATTTTATTTCGTAAATATCCCTTAGTGATCCTTGTTATTATAAACCTATGTTTTAATAATATTCCTTATATGTTTTATGGATGGGTGGAAATATTTATAAATTCCTACATCCTTATATGTGAGTTAGTTAAATGATGAAAATATTCCAAATTTAATAAACATTATTTGTGGTGAAAATAATAACATTATTAAAATTCCCTATTATTATGTAATATTTTTCCAAATTCTCTAAAAATTATAAAAAACAAATATATATCAAGAATTTAATAAAATTTTATAAATCATGTAATTTGGGATTTTTTGTGAGGGGGTTTTATTTTTTCTGTCATTTTATAGGGATACATATAAATAGATGTTAAGGATATATTAATTATTTACATGTATTATTATATATATTTATTATATATATTTCATTTTAACATATTTTTGTTTCATCATCAACGTGATGTCCCATCTAGATGGGCCCATTCTATGACTACAACAAACCCACCTCCTAGAGGCCAGGGGCTAGTGAATAGCACCAAATAGACATATCCAAAATATGGGAGGCATTTCCCTATGTACCAGAACACACTCACACAATCACCAAGACCATAATATTTAAATGTAATAACACTGATTAGAAATTGCATGCACACACTATGATACATATCATATTGTATGATAGTAGGAAACTTGAATGTAAACAGGGTCAGAATAAAAGCCCAGCAATATAAGAGTCTGAAAAAGTAATTATACACGCTTTTGAAACTCATCCTTAAAAAACCTACTTGAAGAATAGGGATAAGAAATTTGTATGAAGACATAGGATAAACCGTTGTATATATGATCACTATACAAAATATGTTGTCATGATCAACCAACGACTTCATCAAAGCGATGATCTTCTGCACAGGACACGACACATGCTATAAGGCCCGAGCCTGGTTAAGTAAAACAACACTCAGTAGGACACCATGAAACCTCATATAAACACAACTAATAAATAAAAGCTGTATAAAAATAATAAATTCATGAATTCTACTGCTATGAATTACACAATGTGTACCATGAATAAGAAATATATTCAGGTCGCCCATGTACAAGTCTATAGCATTAAATGCCTTATTATCAGTCAAAGTCCAAATAACACCCAATTTTGATAACACACAGAGTGTCAATAATTGAAGGAGTGTCAATAACACATGGTTTTTCCATAACTCATGTAATGTGGATGTTTCATGTGCCCCCAGTCATGTAGTCACCATGTTATAGCCACCTGCTAGATTCTGCTCATAAAGGGCCTGCATCGAGAGAACCAAAAACTAAATCCCCTCGGTGTCAAAAAAACTCCACTAAAACTCACATGGGGTTTCTAAAGAAGTATTGTCTCTTCCCAGAGGTACCAATTCCACAAGTTTCTCATAATAAATTACTCACATTTTGAATGTTATGAATAGTTTCCAAAAAAGGGTTGAACCGGGTCTAGTCGACCCGACCCGACCCTATCTTCCCAATCAGACCCAGCCGAACCAATTATTCCTAGCATGTTAAGCCACTAGACTACCGGACCCAACTGTTGGGATACAGGAGTGGCCAGGCCTGTCCACCTTTGAGGGATTCATGTGAGGTGGTCACCTTCCCCTACATTCTGTCGACCCAACCATGTGTGACTGGTCAATGTAGTGACACCATGGTCATTGTGGATTGCCAGTACATCCCCAACCACCCACTAGGCCTCTGATACTCTAGGATCCATGTGGAACAATCCTTGTAACCATATTCTCTCTCGCCCATCCCTATTTTTTGCCCCACAACCTCAACCACCTTAGGTTCCCACACGGTCCCGCCTGGACAGCGAATTCACTTCGTGTTGTAGGCCACCCCACTAGAGACTCATTTTCTTCAAATTCCACCTAATCCTATCTCCATTGGGCGTATGCCTACCAACAATATTGGCCACCACACCAACATCCCACTTTCCTACCCTATAGCACTTCCTGGATTTAAATGTTTCTCATGTTCATAGCCGCACACCCAGGACGTCATGGTGGTTTCAGATCACTGGTCTCGGATTGTTGAACCACACAAATAAAGAATAACAATCGGTTTTCCATAAAATCATGAAGAACATGATAAACAATTAAAAATATATAAGCACAAAATTAAATGAATGATAGATCATGTCTTTCACTTATGTAGGTCCTGCTTTTTTCTTTTTATATGGATCACGAATAACGAATATATCGCATAGATCTAATTGATGATAAATTCATGCATGATAAATCCCATCCCACAACTGATCTAACCATATATCAACATTTTCATAGGTTTTTCCACATTCATCATTGAATTTATGAATAGTAAATGAATCATAAAGAAACCAAACACAACTAGTAGTTTTGAGCGGTAGTTGATGAAGGGTTAACGTGCGTCATCGAAATTCGTCATTCTTTCATTCATCGATCCATGATCTGATCCATAATTATTCATTCACCAATCATGATTCTTTGATATATCATATTTATTTAGAATAGGATTCATGTTCATTAATTACATTATATCAACTATTATGACGATAACCCTAAATTCTCTGACATTGTTCAATTAAAATAACCCCAGCTGCATCGTAATAAAATATATCATCACATGTCACGACCCGTCCTCGGGGCTTGTGCCGTGACTACCCCAAACCTGCCTTCCTAGGCCAGGGGCTGGCGACTATCACCAAAGGCATAAATCCCAATAAAAAGGGAAGGAATTTCCTTTATATTGAAAACAAACACAACCGAGTTTGCAACAGATGTAAGCACAATGTAAAACTGTATAGAAAAGTATGCGTTGGAAAGAAATGGGCTAGAAATACAAGCCCAATAGTAAGTACAATACAACTAAAAGTCTAGTACAACAGTATTAAAGTAAAGCAGTGACCATTGAGTCGTCCTCCGAGAAATCCACATGAAGGGTGGGTACAGATAGTCTCCTCGGAAACTCGGTTATGTCTGTCTGCTTAGAGTATGTCCCACCAAGTGTTCCAACTCCGGGTATCGTCTAGCTCCACAAGTCTCTACCACGATTAGTGTTGTCCGTCATCTGCATCCTACACAACGTAGTGCGGGAAGAGCCCAGGAATGGGTGAGTATAACAATACTCAGTAGGGACCCCAAGACCCCTGATGGTCTCCCAGAATCCACGAAGGATATACCACAAAGAAAAGATACATTCACAAAGTATCAACCAACTCTACTTAGGTATATGCCCAAACATATACCTAAGTCATCAATCCTAGTTCGGCTCCAATTATCGAGCCCAAGTACAACCCAGTCCAGACAGGAAAGAAGTCAATCACATCGATGATAATGATTGAAATTCAAGACACAGCTCACACATGTATATACAACTTAAAGAGAGTAAGAGATGATCTGTTTTAGCCACTGAATAATCTTTCACGGATGAATGATAGATACCCGTAGAAACCTAAAACTGCAGTATGTCGTTGCTGTCGAATCCAAGGAGGATTTAGTCCAGTCTCATTACTGTCAAACCCATTGAAGATTCAGTCCAATATCATCGCTGTCGATCCCATGGAGGATTCAGTCCAGTCTCGTCGCTATCGATCCCACGGAGGATTCTTGTACAGTTGTCGTCGATGCCGAACCCATGGAGGATTCCAGTACATTTGTCATCGCTGCGGAACCCAGGGAGGATTCCAGTACAATTGCTTTCGCTGCAGAACCCACAGAGTATTCCAGTACATTTTTCATCACTTCCGAACCCACGGAGGATTCCATTACAGTTGTCCTCGCTGCCAAACCCATGGAGGATTCCAATACATTTGTCGTCGCTTCCGAACCCACAGAGGATTCCAGTACAATTGTCATCATTATGGAAGCCAGCTCTCGGGTTTCCGCACACATCACGCTCGATTCTGGGAGGGTACTCTCCTCAATCCAAGGGGTTTGATACATCAACTGTCACAAAGTCTTATGTTTAGTTATCCTGATGTTTTGTCTCAGCAAAATAAACCCAACGCGGTAGACGACACTTCAATCAGACGCCCGGTTTGAGAGTTATTAGCTTTTCCGTTCCAGGGGCCCGGTTGGATATCGGGTACAATACAACCTATCCATACTCCAATATCACAAAAATCTAATGTGGAGTATTTCAAAAGGAATGTCTCATCAATAGTAATCAAACATAGTTGACAGCACGTCAACAAGATGTCTGGTCTTTAAGTTATAAGTGTTTCCGGTCCGACGACCTGGTTGGTTTCAGTTTCAAACCAACCCATACTTACCCAAACATCACCAAAACCTTGATTGTAATATAATGGAACAACCGTCTCAATCCAAGGATTAATACAAAACCGACGGTGCATCGATCAGAGGTTGGTAGCTCATGTTATGGGTGAATGACCGAAAACGGTCCGAAAAGGGGGGTCTGGGCCCCGTCCGACCTGGCCAGACCCACCCTGGGTCAGCCCGGTAGGGTGCGTCCCTGCCCAGCTGGGCGCGGCCCAGCCCCGCCGGAGCGGTGCAGCCTACCCTGGCTCGGCCGGGGGGGGGGTGCTGGCTCAGCTAAGTGGCGCCTCTTCAATTCTGGAACGGCTTTGGCGTTCCGGTTCCACCTGCCGCTGCAGCTTAACAATGGAGGCCTGTTCCGGAGGTGCGCCACCGCCGTTAGATGCTGGAGCCGCTGATCTGGCGCAGCACACCACCACCGCCTTCTGTGGACCACCGGACGTGCTCCGGTGGCCCATTTCACCCACCGTCTGTGCCAAAGGTCATCTCAGGACCGAAACTCCACTACGAAAGCTTAAAATCTCCGTTGTGGTCCCATTTCGTCGTCACCCCTCCATCCGTGCATAGAAAAACAAACTGTGGAGTTTCATCGTGTTGTATATGTTGGTCCCACTCCCTCTGTGTTAGGCATTATCAATTGGTCATAAACAAACACTTTCTTTCATTAATGAAAAGGGTATAATTTTTTCATAATAAATTATACAAACACCCTACCTCATGGTTCATCGTTCATTGATGATATCGTGAAAAGTTGGATTTAGGTGTGTTGACATCATTGCAAGGGATGATATGAATGTACCGATGATAATTGGAGTTCTTTGCCACCACCTCTCATTGCAGCCGTCAAATCATCCAAGAACAATCGGAGGGTCGTCGGGCCGTGTTCGTTTGGCCCGCACCCTCCGCGTTAGGCGGTATCAAAAAGCCAAAGATGGACCATGATTTTCAATGATGAATAAGAACAACATTAATAAATTAGAATTGAACATAATTACCTCTGCCTTGAAAAGACGCCGCACGTCTTCGAGTCGCGGAAGACAGGGGTCGTGGTAGTCGGCCGTCGCGGAAGAATGTTGTCGATTTCATTGACGTCTGAGTGCACCTGAAAAGAAGTGTTGTTGGTGACTTCTTGTTCTCCGAATCATAGATCATTCTTCATTGAGGAAGAAAGCCATTCTTCATAGAAGGGGGGAGCTCTTCTATTTCTCCATGGGTTCCCCCACAAATAATATTTTCTATCCAAAATCAAAATATATTTCCCCCACATTAAATGAATTCCAACCAATTCAAAACTAGATTAATTAATTAAATATGTCTTTAATTAAAATAGTTGGCACAAATTAATGGGTGAGAGGGGAGGAAGTGAAGTTTCACAATTAAAAGAGGTTTTGTCATAATAAATGCAATGGGAATTAAATGGGAAGTTATGGGAAGGTGATGAGTTAGGGGTTCATGTGGGCCCCACCTCAAAAATATCCTCTAATGGGAGGTAATGTGGGAGTGGTCCCCACCAAAAACCTCCTCCTTTTAGGATATAACTACCAGATATAAAATAAATTTTTTCTCTACAATTTTATTTATTTTATTCTAAATCCCCAAAATTAAATTCCAACCCGCATAAAATGCAACTACGGTAATGGTCTCCTTAAGAAATTACCAGTGCTGTGAGTTCATTGGTTCCCTCACATTTAGATTCCAAGCACAGGTTCAAAACATAGAAAAACCTGCACGTACATTTAAGAATATACCCGAACAAAACATCAGAAATTTATTTCAGGCACACCAGGGCTCAGAATCAGGTGCCGTTAGAAACTGAAGACTCGTAAAATTCCATATTATTTATGGAAAATTTATCCTTGAAATTTTCGGGACATTACATTACTCCCACCTCAGGGATTTACATCCTCGTAAAGCTAAAACACATACTAGGGAAACAAAAGGGTGTACTGAACATGTATCTGAGCCTCCCGCTCCCATGTGCTCTCCTGGAGGTTCCTGTGCTGCCATCGAACGCGCACAAGAGGAATCGACCATCCACGCATGACCCGATCCTGTCAATCCTCAATCTCCACAAGAACCTCTGTGATGGTTGCCCCATCATCGGTATCCATGTTCGCATGGTCGATGAGGTGGAATAGGTTGTGCAGACATCTCCTCAGCTGAGATATGTGGTTGATGTCGTGCACCCAGTGCAACTAAGGTGGAAGGGCCAGGCAGTAAGCCACCTCACCTACTCTGCTGATGAAGTGGAGGAGTGACTATAAGAGAATGAAGTTAGGCTGTACAATCTCTATCCAAAAAGGATATATTTAAGGCGGCCAGCTGCTCTGTCGCCTCTCCTAGCAGCTGAATACCAGTCCTCCTGTTGAGCGCATCCGCAATAATGTTCCCCTTCCCAGGAGGATAGACTATCTCAAAGTCATAGTCCTAGAGGAAATGAATACTCAAAACTCTTGCTGCCATGAGGGTAAGGCTGGCCAGCTCAAGAGTGATCAGTCGCACCCTCATAAGCATGAGTTTATCCTGTGCTGCATGGGTTTCCCTTTTCACCGACCTAGGAAAAACCCCATCCTAATTTGTAGATAAACCACTACCTTTTTTTCTAATATAGTCAATCTGTGTATGAACTGTGGTTTCCCAGTCCATACCCAAACTAACGTCGTAAGGCCTCGACGCTGCCACTATGAGGTTCCAACCGAAACTCTATCCTCAAGGGTCAGATCACACTATCAACATAAGTGTGATTATCGAGTCTCCTCCCAAATGTATCTCTAGACGTGAGGGTCATGTCAATGGTTTTAACTGAAAAATTTTGGTTCAGGAAAAGATTCGTTCAAGAAGGAAGGATTGGTACCTATGTCTTTTAATATGACAGCTCGTATTAAACACAGACCGTACCTCGAATCATTCCTAGAGCCCCTAGGTCACACTTCTTGACTGCATGAAACTATTCTCTTCCCCTACCCACCAGTTCACTGAGCCTGGCGGGGACAACAACGCATGGTGTTTCTAACATGTCGAAATGTACTCCACCTCATGCTACTCTCCTAGCTCTGCTTCCATGGCTTCTACTCTGCAGATTCATCTCTCCTTAACACTTCCTCTTCTTGAAACATTTTACATGCCCAAGTCTCTAAAACTAGTGCCAGTTTCCGGATTTTCCACTGCTATCATTCTTTAGCTGTATCTATTCAGCCAAAGAACATTCAACAACCAAGGTTCTATTCTGCACCCTAACATAAGTAGTAATTCCTAGAGGAAAAGTGTTAGCTCAGATGTCCATTAAACACACCTTTCTCTATGGTCCGAGCTCTAAGGCACTGATCGTATCGTTGTCACCAAGTAAAAAGAACGATCAGTATGCCTCGATGAATACTCTGCTATCGAGATGTCATCCTGATGAAACTGTATAAGATATAGAAACCTCTCCGCCACCTTCTCAAGCTAGTCCTCAGCTGCCTGTGAGTCGGGCTCGCCTCGGAACCTGAGGGGTATCTGATGCTGAAACACTTGTAAGGCACTAAGCCTATATGTGTCATCTACCAGTACCGCCGGTTGAAATTGCTGACCAACAGGTAGTGATATAGCCGACACACTACCCTAAAGTACAATCTCATGCATTGGTCCATGTACCAAAGCCTCATCACTATGCAGACCAACCTCATTATCACCCACTGGGAAACACTAGTAGCTAAGATCACTATCAACTCTAGAACTGTCTAACTAGGTGTAGAACTCTAGAAATCGCTTCCAGCATGTCCACTGCTACTTGGGAATCTGTCTCTCCTCATAACCATTGTGGACTCTATTTATGGAACTCATGAAATGTGCTCTGTCAGCATGTACCATCCACTAGTATGGCTGGTGGAATCTACTTCCCAACAGGTGGTGGTGTTGCTAGTATACCACCCAAATGTGCCATCATAGTATGAGGGCCCTACACCAGAGCCTCGTTTCTCGATGGGTTGTCATCGTGTACTCTCTCTCAGGAACCCTAGTAGGCTGTATTCGCAGCAGCATCCCGATAAAGAAACAGGTGCACCATAGTCAAAATGTTATACCTAGTGAGATGACTCAAAGAGACCAGAAAGGATACTCTTGAAACACACATGCAATCAGTGTTTCCATGAACTAAGTTGGAAATTACAGGTCAGGGTCCGGATGTATGGATATGTCGGCCTCCACACCAACACTGGACTCCCTGGACTAGAAACCATACTCAATAATCATAACACTATTTCATCACTTAAAATAATGTTCATAGTCCTAAATTCTACGATAGAACTGACTCCTTTGATACCAATTTTTCACAACCCATCCTCAGGGCCCGTGCCGTGACTACCCTAAGCCCACATTCCATAGACTAAGGGCTGGAGACTAACACCAATGGCGTAAATCCCAAAAAAAGGAGAATTAATTGGCTTTATATAGTAAACAAACACAACAGAGTATGCAACAAATGTAAGAAAAAAGTAAAACTGTATAAAAAAGTATGTTTTAAAAAGATAGGGGCCAGAAATACAAGCCCAACAATAAGTACAGTACAACTAAAGGTCTAGTAGAATAGCAGTAAAGAAAAGCACCAACCATTGAGTCATCCTATAGGAATTCCACTTGAAGGGTGGGTACAGATGGTCTCCTCGGGACCTCGGTTCCATCGGTCTGCTTCGAGTACGTCCCGCCAAGTGGTCCACCTCCGGGTACCATCTAGCTCCACAAGTCTCTACCATGATCAGTGTTGTCTATCCTGTTCATCCAACACAACATAGTGCAGTTATAGCCCATGTAGGGGTGAGTATAAAAATACACAGTAGGGATCCCGAGACCCCTGATGGACTCCCAGAATCCACGAAAGATATACGACAATGAAAAGATACAATCACAAAGTATCAACCAACTCTACGTAGTTATATGCACATACATATACCTAAGTCATCAATCCATGTTCGGCTCCAACTCTCGAGCCCAAGCACAACCCAGTTCACAAAGGAAAAAAGTCAATCACATCGATGATAATGATTGAAATTCAACACTCATCTCACACATGTATACACAATATAAATAGAGTAAGAGATGATCAGTTTTAGCCACTGAATATTCATTCCATGACGAAAGAAAGATACCCATAGAAACCTAAACAGCAGTATGTCATTGTGTTCTAATCCAAGGAGGATTCAGTCCAGTCTCATTACTGTCGAATCCACATAGGATTCAGTGTAGTCTCGTTGCTGTCAAACCCATGGAGGATTCAGTCCATTCTCGTCGCTATCGAACCCACATCGGATTCCAGTATAGTTGTCGTCGCTGCCAAACCCACAGAAGATTCCAGTACAGTTGTGGTTGCTACCGAACCCACGGAGGATTCTAATACTGTTGTCTTTACTACCTATCCCATGGAGGATTCCAGTACAGTTTTCTTCGCTGCAGAACCCACGGAGGATTCCAGTACAGTTATCGTCGCAGTCGTAGTCATCTCTGGGGTTTCCTCACATAGCATGCTCGATTCAGGGAGGGTCCACTCCTCAATCCAAGGGTGTTCATACATAAACTATTACAAAGTCCTGAGTTGTTGTATCTTGGAGTTCTGTCTTAGTAAAAGAAACCCAATGCGACAGACGACGCGTCAATCAGACGCCCTGTCTGAGAGTTATTATTTTTTCCGTTCTAGGTTCCCGGTGGATTTCGGGTACAATCCATCCCGGACATACTCAAATAATAATTGAATCCCATGTGGAGAATGTATAAAGGAACTTATTGTCAAAATTAATCCATCTTAGTTCACGACATGTCAATCGGATGTGTGGTCCTTACGTTATAAGAATTTCTGCTCTGAGGGGCCAGTTGGTTTCAGTTTCGAACCAACCCGGCCATACACAAACCTCTCTAAAACCATGAGTGTAATATATAAAAATGAGCACTGAGATCCAAGGATTCCAATGAAACTGATGGTGCATCAATCAAAGGATTTTAGCTCACGTTATGGGACAATGACCGAAAACGGTCCAAAAAGGTGGGTCTGGGCCCGATCTAAACCGTCCCAACCCACCCTGGCTCGGCCTGAACCGGGTTGACCCGACCCGGTTCTGGGTCCGGCCCGGTAGGGCGCATTCTCTCCCAGCCCGTCAGGCGCTACCCGGCCCATGTTTCCCACCTCGCCTAGGCCGGGGGGTGCTGGCTTGGCCAGCTGGTGACTCTTCAATTCCAGAATGGCTTTGTTGTTCTGGTTCCTCCCGCCATCGCGGCTCAGCCGACGGGGCCTATTTCAGCGGTGCACCACCGCCGCAGCTACCACCTTCCTCGGATCTCCGGACGTGCTCCGGTGGTCCATTTCGCCCAACATCTGCACCTATGGTCATCTCGGGACCTGAACTCCACTATGAACGCTGCAAATGACCGTTGTGGTCTTGTTTCGTCATCGCCTATCAATCCGCGCATAGACAAACTACCTGCGGAGGGTTGTCGGGCCATTTTTATTTTGCATGCACCCTCCGTGTTAGGAATTATAAATAGGTCATAAACAAAGAATTGATATCATCAATGAAAAGGGTATAATTTATTCAAAATAAATTATACAAGCACCATACCTCAAGGTTTGTCGTTCGTTGATGATATCGTGAAAATGTGGACATCGGTTCGTTGACGTCGTTGCAACGAAGGAGATTAATGTTTCGACGATCGTTGGCGTTCATCGCCACCCCCTCTCAATTTCATCGTCAAATCTACCAAAAACAATCGGAGGGTCGTCTGGCTGTTTTCATTTGGCCCACATCCTCCATATTAGGTGGTATCAAAAAGCCAAAAACAAACCATGATTTTCAACGATGAATAAGAAAAATTTTAATCAATTAAAATTTAACATAATTCCCCCTACCTCGAAAAGACGATGCACATCATCGAGTCGTGGAAGAAAACCATCATGGTAGTCGGGCGTCGCGGAATAATGTTGTTGATTCCGTTGACGTCGGAGTGCACCCGAAGAAGAAGTGTCATTGGCGACTTCGCGTTCTTCGAATCGTAGAGAGGTCTTCGTCGAGGAAGAAATCCGTTCTTCGTGGAAGGAGGGAGAATTTCAATTTCTCTAGAGGCTCCACAAAAAATAATATTTTCTATCCAATATCAAAATATATTTCTCCCACTTTAAATAAATTTCAACCAATTCTAAACTAGATTAATTAATTAAATATGTCTTCAATTAAAAGAGTTGGCACAAATTAATGGGTGAGAAGGGAGGAAGTGAAGAGTCACAATTAAAAGGGGTGTTGTTATAATAAATTCAAGGGGAATTAATTGGGGATTTGAGGGAAGGTGATGAGTTAGTGGTTCATGTGGGCCAGACATCACAAATATCCTCTCATGGGAGGTTATGTTGGTTTGGGACCCACCAATAACCTCCCCCTTGTAGGATATAACTACCGGATATAAAATAAAATTGCGCTCCACAATTTTATTTATTTTATTCTAAATCCCCAAAATTAACTTCCAAACCTCATAAAACAGAACTGTAGTAAAGGTACCCTTAAGGAATTTCTGGTGCTGTGAGTTAATCGGTGCCCTCGGATTTCGATTCCAAGCACTGGTTCCAAATACAGAAAACCCCGCACGTACGTTTATTGAACATAGCCCAAAAAAATTCAGAAATCGATTACGGGAACACCGGGGCTCGGAATCAGGTGTCGTTAGACACCACAGACTCGTAAAATATCAAAGTATTTATGAATAAAATTTATTTGAAATTTCTGGGTCTTTATATCAAATATACGTTAAAAAATTATCATTCTCGTCTAGCACCTTCCAAATGTTGTTATGCCCGGACTAAGTTAATTTTATTGATCTGTATACTACGATGCGCCTAGATTTCTCATCCGGGCACACCTTTTGATGTTATTATATTTTGATGAATATCTTCTCGCACGATTTATGAAAAACATAAAAAATTAAACTATCTATACCTGGTACACCAAGGCTCATAATCTCATGCCATCTTAGTGCTTGATCTATGATTTTTCCAAATTATTTTTTAAAAATAAAATTCAAGATAATTTCTGTCATTACATTCTACCCACATTCAACCTTTATTCTCCTAAAATCCAAAACATGGGCTAATCAAAAAAAAGTGAGGGTAATGACCACAAATATGAGACTCCCACACACAAGTGATCTCCAAGATATTCTCATGATACCACCTACCAAGTAATATAAGAATTTACTACCTATCAAGGATCCTCCCTCCTTGACTTTGGTCTCTATAGGGCACATCACAAAAGACTACCAATTGTCAATGTCCTTCTCACCCCAGTCGATGACATCTGATAGATCACGCACATGCCTCCTCATTCATGATATGTTGAAAATTTACTATTGATGGTGAAACCACAGGGGTATAAATAAGTGGTACACAAACTCGCCACATCTACTCAAAAATTGAATAGGGTCGATGTATCTCACAGATAACTTGTCACCCCAGCCAAATCTCTCCAATCCCCATCGATGTGAGATCTGAAGTAACACATGGTGTCCCTCCTCGAACTCTAAGGGAATCGATCCCCTATTAGAATATGACATCATCCCACTCGGTGTAGTCCTCTTCCACTCCTGGATCATCTACACCTACTTAGTGTTATCCTGGACCAACTCGAGACCCATTTGTGGGGACACTACAAGTCCATTAAGTAAATGTGGGTACCAACATGGTCACTCATACAAGAACTCAAATGGTGTCATACTAATCATAATGTTTTATTTATTTTTGTATTCCAACTCCATGAGAGTTGGATGATCCCCCCAACTATGGGACATGCTTAGTGTGAAAGCACAAAGCGTGTACTCAAGAACATAAATGGTTCTCTCCATTTCTACATTGGTCTCGTGATGAAACACCATGATCAAGTGTAACAGAATAACAAAATCCTCCCACACTACATTCTATAGCTGGGATGTGAATGGAGAATCCCAATATGAAATGTTAATTAATTGAACACTATGAAGTAGTAATATCTCATACACATAGAACCATACTATACTATGTTATGATCTCTTCTCATGGATCAATAAGAAGTTGGCTGACTTTGTAATTTGGTAAAAAATCACTCAGGTATAATCATGTCCCCTATATGTTCATGGTAACCTTGACAGGATTTCCATCGTTATCCTAACCCACTTCCACTATATCACCTCATGAGCTTGGGTAAATCCTAATGAAACCCATTTCTCAACCATCACATTTTAGAATGTGATGCATCAAGATGAGATCTCTACCCCCTACTTATTCATCCCCAACCCCCAAAATGGATTTTGGTGGTATTGGTACATCTTCTACACACCCAGATGTACCAATAAGGTTATGTGTGGAACTCCCTCAAATCCTCCTGCTGCATGCCACTGGTACACCAGTGCACCCTCATAAAATAATCAAGTGCTTCACACCAATTGAATAATCAGTAGGTTTATTATATGTGGACAACTGATCACATAAGGTATTGTAGTTAGAAACTAGCTTTAATGTTAGATGTGTGACACTCATCGACTAAATTTATGCTGATCTTTCTCCATCCATAATGGATATCTACGGTGAGGCCAACTACTCAAAAACCTCAATCCGAAAATACATGCTGGATCTCCTGCTGAGTGTACATTCCACAATTTTCTCCTTTTCAAGTGTATAGAAAATATTTAAGTCATAGTCTTAGAATATCTCTATCCATCACCTCAATAAAAAGTTAAGTACCTTATAAAAAATTATATACTTGAGAATCTTTTTGTTAGCGCAGATATTAATCAACTAACCCATCAGGTAGTGTTTTCAGATCATTAATGAGAAGACTAAAACTTCTAGCTCATTATCATTTGTCAGGTATTTATGTGCATTCTATCTCATCTAGCGCAATCCATTGTAAATAACCACTTTACCTTGCATTAGGGAACAAGCATGAATGGTCTGTGATACATCATAGAACACTTCATACCTAATTCCCTCTATGGGTAGTATCATGATGGGAGTGATACTCAACCCATTACTCATCTCTTAAAAGCCCTTTTTCACTTCTCTATACATATGAAGGGCTTCCCCTTCCATGTCAGTTCCATTAACGGTGCTACTGCTCTAAAAAAATCAGGTAAAATATTTTGGTAGTACCCAACCAAGTCTAGGAAACCCTGTACCATGGTAACCATCTAAGATGGATCCCACGGAAGAAATACCTCATTATTCCCAAGATTCAATTCAACTACAGTATTTCAAATTAAATTTCCTAGAATATGTTCATCTTATATCTAGACCTAATAGTTCACAAGATCCCATAATTCTTATGTTATTAGAGTGTGTCCCGTACCATCCTCAAGTGTATCGCTTGATCCACCTCATATTAGAGTACACTAGGATGTGACTTGTAGAGACCCGAATCCTAACGTACATGGACATTACATTACATTTTCGGAATACTTAGTACATAACAAAAACACACAAACAAGGATCGTAATAGTTTAATGTCTTTGGAAACTCGGAACGTAATCTTCTAATCATGATGAAAGATCTTCAAAATCTCCCATAAATATCTTCCTTTTTTTACCTAAAACCTTTATTTATATCCTGGGGAAAAGAAAACATAAAAGGGTGAGCTCAAATGCTCAGTAAGGGTAAATAAAATAAATATCAATCACATCATATTCATAAGAACATAACATTTTGGAAATCATAACCTGCAAAAGAGAGCATAATTTCATAATCATGGGATAAATCATGGAAGTGAAAAAGTAATCCCAATAATCATAACATAAAACATGAAACTTTGTGGCATACACACATAATCATAGAGAATCATTTCTTGTTAGTCGAGACTAATTGCCAAGACTATCTTAGTGGACAAAGTCCCTTTCTGAATCGAGTAACCCTCGTTTCAGTCCTGTTTCACTGAACCGGTATAACCTACCGTTCCAGCCCTGTCTATCTCATGAGATATAAAATATTTACCCAATGCATTGGAGGTATATATAGGTCTCACCCATCTTATAATGAATCCTTTCTTATGTGTGCCACATAATCATAAAACATACATCATCGCATAACACATGTAACAAAAATGGGATTCTTGAAACATCATGACATCATAAATCAATTCATATAAGATAAAGGAATTCATAAAAATAATTCCATCACAACATGATCAAATCAATTTAATAATAGGGATAAAAACAGAACCCTTTATTATCTTAGATGGAAAATAATTTTGATAAAACACTTGAACTCCATTCTTGAGGAAAATATCCTTTCTTCTTCAAAAACATTTTTCCTTTCATAACATGTCATACAACTTTAAAATAAAAGAAGTTGATTAAAAATAAACTTGAAAACTTGTAAAGGAAGTTTCTTGGAAATAATGTTTTAAAAATCCATTCATGCCGTATAAGTTAAAAAAAACATTCTTCGTACTTTTGTCGGAAAGTCAAAAAGTACCTCGTATGAAAAACGACAAAAGATTCCTTTCATATCTTTTACTAAAAACTCACCGAAGGGTAAAATTGGATTTAAACAATTGTAGGTGGATGGAAATAATATTACATATCGAGGAAACATGGATGTGGATGATAAAATACACCCCAGTAAATTCTAAAGTATAAACAATCTCGGATAAAAATGAGATTGTGACATTTCCCTTACCTTAGGTCCGACTTGCTTTGTATGTGTCCGAACCTCCTGTATAATGATTTAAATAATGTCATTGACTTATTATAGAATCATATTTATTGTTATGATATCATATATGGTTCACTTATGACATTATATTACCCGTTCTTTTGTAAATTCCATATTAAAGAAGCGTTTTGGGTAAAATCGTATCATTTATCGTAGGTGTTTTGACTTGTTGTTCTTGACATTATTATTACTTATATCATGATTTACTTACTTACAGAATATAAAATATGATTTATATATCATATATATTCAGTATATATATATATATATATAATATATAGATAAATGAAATGAAAAACACCGTTCATGGAGACGGTAGTCCGTACGTACGCATGGACGCTGTTTTTCTTTCCTTATTATCTTGAATGGAAGTAAGTAGATTACATACATATATATATATACATAAATCCAGTATCATTATTATGTCATATATTTCATTAGTACTTATTATATATACTTTATAATCATTCATGAATGGTTAATCATTAAGAATGAATCTCATCGCGTCGTGGAGACGGTAGTCCGTACGTACGCACGAGCGATGATATCTTTTCCATAATTATTGAATTGAATTTCAGTGGATTATACAATATATCATAATCAATATGATGTTTTAATAACTATGTATATTTATTCTTTACACCATTATACCCATCCATGTAAGGTGGTGGTGGAAAATAGATTACACCACGGCGTGGAGACGGTATTCCGTACGTACGCACGCGCGGTGATTTCTTTTTCTGTAGGATAGATAGATGGTGAAATAGGGTTGTTTCATACTTATAATAACATATCAGTATATGAGTGATACTGATGTTATTAATTCATAATGAAACAACCTAAGAAGAAGAAGTGGAAGAAGAAATAAAGATTAAAGAATTGGTAACGGTAATTACCTCTTCTTTGAAGCGCCTTTTGGAGACCTCCTCTTAGGGAACTAAAATTGGTCTTTGAGGAAGACAAGAACCTCTAGGATGTTGCTAGAGAAGTGGAGAGGATATTTTGGCAGGGGTTGGCCGAGCTTGAGTGCTCAAATTGGTGTGAGGAGGAGGGGGAGGAGGTGTCCTTTTATAAGGGAGGAGAGGGCACCTTAGGAATATCTCAAAATATTATTTTATATTAAAATAAAAATCGGTTTATAATGGTTCCAAAGGGTCTTATTTCGAAGCTAAAGTGGGGATGGTTCAAAATTCTATCAACCAATAGGATTTAGACAATTTTAGGTTATTATTTTAACCTTATCAATTAGATTTAACTCTAAGTTAAATAATTTAACTTTTACCGTGTCTTTTTGTTTTCTTTCACTATATGGTTAATACACTTACTATAACATGCCAAACGAACCCCAAATTGTTTATTATTAATATATATATCCTTATCTAAGTCATCTGGCCGAACCTTAGATTTTTAGGAATAAAATAACAATTAATAATATAATATTTGATTTAAAAACTATTTTGTGTCAATTTTGACACTATTTGATATATGATTTTTGTGAAAGTCATAACAGAATTATATGTTCGAACCAAGTTGATTAAATCAACACTAATATATCATAGTAACCTAGAAAATTAGTGGAATTCATAAAAAGTCTCAAATTACATTCATTTGAGTATTTATAACATCAATTATGTTAATATTTCCTTAAAAGGGTAATTACTGCATCATCGTTGTGTCATAAATAAATTAATTTATTTAAAGTCTAAAAATTATAAATAAAATATAATTATGTAGGAAATCTTTTTATCTTTCTAATGAATATTTATAGTCGAATTTATCTTATGTATAACACCATATTAAAAATGTTTTAGTGAATAAACTTTGATATTAACTCTGTTAACTCTTCTTTGAATTAAATAATAATAAATGTCCTAATCTAATCCAAGTGGGCCTAAATGATAATATTTTACACTTAAGGTTGTTTTTGGTCGAGATACACTTGTCCAATAGAATTAGGACATGTGTTAGGGTAATATTAATATCATTCTTACCCTTAATTACCCTATTTACTTTTAACCGTGGTAAATAAAAGTAAAAAGTTACTATTCACCAAAACTTATTTTCATCTCATTGAACCACATTTTACTTACTGACATCAACCGTGTCTCTCGGATTTTTGAAATTCCATTCACAGAAGCGGTAAAATTAAGTTTTATGAAAAATTCAGTTTTTTAACTACCACTTAGTAGTTTCACTATTCATCAAAAAATGAAGGTTTTCAGAAAAATGTCAAAATTTCATCCTAAGCTATATTTCATATTCCGAATTCAAAAATGAAGTATATTTTACCAAATTCATAACATAGAAGTTGCATTAATTAATTTTATAATTAAATCCCGCTGTTAAAACAAATAGCGTGTTTTTAAGAAAAAAATATCTATCAAAAGATTGACACTTGTTTATGTCTGGTTTAAATGTGCAATTACATCCAATGACCAACATTGTATTAAATTGTAAAAATATATTCTAAATATACTTTAAAACTACTCCAATTAATAATTTATCACTATAAATTATTTCGATTAAAAAAATTGTTTTTTAATTATAATTTAGTAATTTTCACTATTCATCAGAATATGAAAGTTATCCGAAATGTACCAAAATTTCACCTTAGGCTAAATTCGATACTCCGAATCCAAAAATGAAGTTCATTTTGAAAAATAAGATTTACATAATTTTAAAAAGTGGTTATTACTATTCATACCGGCTAGTTTTAATAATATTTTAATAGCATATCGTTGTTTAGTGAAACTCGGTATTGCGTATTACATACGCTATCGAGGAAGGTCGCGATTGCGTGTAATGCAAGGCAAGTCAAGGATGCGTGTTGTGCAAGCTCCTTTTGGTGTAGCGTACAACACAAAACATTAATAAAATTAAAAAGAATATTTTTTATAAAATCTTGGGCTGTTACATTCTACGCCCCTTAAAATGAATTTCCCCCTCGAAATTCGTTGGGGTTATAAATGGTTTACTATTTGAAAGTTTATTTAATAGAAACCCACATCGTAAAAAGGAATATCAAAACCAATCTTTAAAAACAAATGTATGAAACGTAACGGTTACCCAAATAAACTAATCATTGGGTTTCCACATAGGTGAAAATATGGATATGGAAGAGAAATCTAACCATCATGTTCTGATGGAGAGTGGTAGAGAACATGGCTATGGAAAAGCCAATAATCACAAATCCATAAATTTGTGACGATCTAAGGTACCATCTGATTCATCAGGTATAAGATCACTAGGACAACATTTTTGGTTTTCAAGATCATTTCCCTAAAGTTGAAAATTTGAATTGGAATAAATACTTTCTTTATTTTGGTACAATCTCACTATTGTTCATGCCTAGAACAATTTCCACTTCATCTCTTAAATAAATGAAGTTGAATTTGTTATTCGTGAAGTGTTAGCAGATCATGTGATAGAATGACAGGTCATTCCATCTATCTCAAACAAAAGGTTAGAAAAATTTTATATACATATGTCGATCTATAGTGAGATTAATCATATATAGTTCCTAAAATGGACTTATACTTCATATATCATACTGCTTAATATAATAAAACTAGTTTCTACTAAACAGGGACTTCCTGTAGGCCAGTGGTAGGCGATAAAGGCCAGTCGCACTTCGGTTGTGGGTTCGATTCCCACAACCTTGTCCGAAGCGATGGGCTGTCGCCCGTCCTGCAGGTTGTCCTTTTTCTAGAACTATATTACTATAACATCCCATCAATAATATCGAAAAAAGTTCTATCCTAACTTTTGTCCAACATAATCTATTCCAATCTTTAGGCTTATCCATAATACTGCAATCCATTGTCATAATATAGTGAAAACGATTACCAGAGATTTAATACCATCTTTGATCCCTATATATCATAAGATATGTCTTGTTGGTCACATTACAAACATTCAAAGGCCTTAATCATGTATTCTCTTGAATACTCATTGATCATTAGTGAAAACATGAATGCAGTTAAAAGTTTACACTTTCCACATACCAAAATCCTCAAAATCCGATAATCTCAAACCATGATATCACTTAGTCCTTATATCAATCATGAGCTCATGAATACTGTCAAATATTTCATTTTCTCATTTTCCCTTCATTATGCGCATATCATATTTTTTTCAAAAATACCTCAATCACTTCGAATACCACATTAGACCAATACATAAATATTCCAATACACCATAAAAGTACCTCAACAACATTATTCTTGAATACCAATACATAAAAACTTCAGTCCATCCACTTCAATGACTGTCCTGGAATAAGTCCTTCCTTGATTTAGAAGTATCTTTTTAGGTCAGGGCATTGAGTTGGGTAATGCCCATGTTCTCCACAAATAAGACATTGAACTCCATAACAATCTGTCACTCTATGACCCTTTTCTCCACACAGATAACATCGGTCCCTCCATTTGAGGTATTCCTCAAGGTTCTTCTTCCCTTCTTTAGAAATCTCAATCTTCCTTTCTTTATGCTCCTCAACATGAAAACACGCATAATAGTTTATCTTCCTCTTCTTTGATGAATTATTCATACCACTAAATTTCACCTTGTTAGTCATATATCGCGATGACTGATTCGGCATAATCACAATATCTTTATCTCTAGGCATTACACAATTTTGTTGCTCATAGTCACCAATTTGTCCATTGGATTTAATGTTAACCGAATTCCTTCTGGTTCCCTCCATTAACTAAAACACAAAAAGAATTTTGTGAGCGGCGAAATCATGCTAGGGAAGACAACATAGTAAAGGGGGAGCACCCTCAATATCTAACATCTTAGGATAAATTCTAAGATCGTTACCGTAGTTCTAGGACTATATCCTATACGTATACTTATCCTTAGGGACATCCCTAGACATACCTTAGAAATATCTCTAGGGATCTCACTAACGTTTTCGCGTCCTAGTTTCCAAAGGTTGACTAAACCTTTCCTCTAATACCAACTGTAGAGACCCGAATCCTAACGTACATGGACATTACATTACATTTGCGGAATACTTAGTACATAACAAAAACACACACACAAGGATCGTAATAGTTTAGTGTCTTTGGAAACTCGGAACGTAATCTTCTAATCATGATGAAAGATCTTCAAAATCTCCCATAAAGATCTTCCTTTTTTTTTACCTAAAACCTTTCTTTATATCCTGGGGAAAAGAAAACATAAAAGGGTGAGCTCAAATGCTCAGTAAGGGTAAATAAAATAAATATCAATCACATCCTATTCATAAGAACATAACATTTTGGACATCATAACCTGCAAAAGAGAGCATAATTTCATAATCATGGGATAAATCATGGCAGTGAAAAAGTAATCCCAATAATCATAACATAAAACATGAAACTTTGTGGCATACACACATAATCATAGAGAATCATTTCTTGTTAGTAAAGACTAATTGCCAAGACTATCTTAGTGGACAAAGTCCCTTTCTGAATCGAGTAACCCTCGTTTCAGTCCTGTTTCACTGAACCGGTATAACCTAGCGTTCCAGCCCTGTCTATCTCATGAGATATAAAATCTTTACCCAATGCATTGGAGGGAGATATAGGTCCCACCCATCTTATAATGAATCCTTTCTTATGTGTGCCACATAATCAAAAAAACATACATCATCGCATAACACATGTAACAAAAATGGGATTCTTGAAACATCATGACATCATAAATCAATTCATATAAGATAAAGGAATTCATAAAAATAATTCCATCACAACATGATCAAATCAATTTAATAATAGGGATAAAAACAGAACCCTTTATTATCTTAGATGGAAAATAATTTTGATAAAACACTTGAACTCCATTCTTGAGGAAAATATCCTTTCTTCTTCAAAAACATTTTTCCTTTCATAACATGTCATACAACTTTAAAATAAAAGAAGTTGATTAAAAATAAACATGAAAACTTGTAAAGGAAGTTTCTTGGAAATAATGTTTTAAAAATCCATTCATGCCGTATAAGTTAAAAAAAACATTCTTCGTACTTTTGTCGGAAAGTCAAAAAGTACCTCGTATGAAAAACGACAAAAGATTCCTTTCATATCTTTTACTAAAAACTCACCGAAGGGTAAAATTGGATTTAAACAATTGTAGGTGGATGGAAATAATATTACATATTGAGGAAACATGGATGTGGATGATAAAATACACCCCAGTAAATTCTAAAGTATAAACAATCTCGGATAAAAATGAGATTGTGACATTTCCCTTACCTTAGGTCCGACTTCCTTTGTATGTGTCCGAACCTCCTGTATAATGATTTAAATAATGTCATTGACTTATTACAGAATCATATTTATTGTTATGATATCATATATGGTTCACTTATGACATTATATTACCCGTTCTTTTGTAAATTCCGTATTAAAGAAGCGTTTTGGGTAAAATCGTTTCATTTATCGTAGGTGTTTTGACTTGTTGTTCTTGACATTATTATTACTTATATCATGATTTACTTACATCCAGAATATAAAATATGATTTATATATCATATATATTCAGTATATATATATATATAATAGATAGATAAATGAAATGAAAAACACCGTTCATGGAGACGGTAGTCCGTACGTACGCATGGATGCTGTTTTTCTTTCCTTATTGTCTTGAATGGAAGTAAGTAGATGACATACATATATATATATATACATAAATCCAGTATCATTATTATTTCATATATTTCATTAGTACTTATTATATATACTTTATAATCATTCATGAATGGTTAATCATTAAGAATGAATCTCATCGCGTCGTGGAGACGGTAGTCCGTACGTACGCACGAGCGATGATATCATTTCCATAATTATTGAATTGAATTGGAGTGGACTATACAATATATCAGAATCAATATGATGTTTTAATAACTATTTATAGTTATTCTTTACACCATTATACCCATCCATGTAAGGTGGTGGTGGAAAATAGATTACACCACGGCGTGGAGACGGTATTCCGTACGTACGCACGCGCGGTGATTTCTTTTTCCATAGGATAGATAGATGGTGAAATAGGGTTGTTTCATACTTATAATAACCTATCAGTATATGAGTGATACTGATGTTATTACTTCATAATGAAACAACCTAAGAAGAAGAAGTGGAAGAAGAAATAAAGATGAAAGAATTGGTAACGGTAATTACCTCTTCTTTGAAGCGCCTTTTGGAGACCTCCTCTTAGGGAACTAAAATTGGTCTTTGAGGAAGACCAGAACCTATAGGATGTTGCTAGGGAAGTGGAGAAGAGATTTTGGCAGGGGTTGGTCGAGCTTGAGTGCTCAAATTGGTGTGAGTAGGAGGGGGAGGAGGTGTCCTTTTATAAGGGAGGAGAGGGGCACCTTAGGAATATCTCAAAATATTATTTTATATTAAAATAAATATCGGTTTATAATGGTTCCAAAGGGTCTTATTTCGAAGCTAAAGTGGGTATGGGTCGAAATCCTATCAACCAATAGGATTTAGACAAGTTTAGGTTATTATTTTAACCTTATCAATTAGATTTAACTCTAAGTTAAATAATTTAACTTTAACCGCGTCTTTTTGTTTTCTTTCACTATATGGTTAATACACTAACTATAACATGCCAAACGAACCCCAAATTGTTTATTATTAATATATATATCCTTATATAAGTCATTTGGCCGAACCTTAGATTTTTAGGAATAAAATAACAATTAATAATATAATATTTTATTTAAAAACTATTTTGTGTCAATTTTGACACTATTTGATATATGATTTTTGTGAAAGTCATAACAGAATTATATGTTCGAACCAAGTTTATTAAATCAACACTAATATATCATAGTAACCTAGAAAATTAGTGGAATTCATAAAAAGTCTCAAATTACATTCATTTGAGTATTTATAACATCAATTATGTTAATATTTCCTTAAAAGGGTAATTACTGCATCATCGTTGTGTCATAATTAAATTAATTTATTTAAAGTCTAAAAATTATAAATAAAATATCATTATGTAGGAAATCTTTTTAGCTTTCTAATTAATATTTATAGTCGAATTTATCTTATGCATAACCCCATATTAAAAATGTTTTAGTGAATAAACTTTGATTTTAACTCTTTTAACTCTTCTTTGAATTAAATAATAATAAATGTCCTAATCTAATCCAAGTGGGCCTAAATGATAATATTTTACACTTAAGGTTGTTTTAGGTAGAGATAAACTTGTCCAATAGAATTAGGACATGTGTTAGGGTAATATTAATATCATTCTTACCCTTAATTACCCTATTTACTTTTAACCGTGGTAAATAAAAGTAAAAAGTTACTATTCACCAAAAATTATTTTCATCTCATTGAAGCACATTTTACTTACTGACATCAACCGTGTCTCTCGGATTTTTGAAATTCCATTCAAATAAGCGGTAAAATTAAGTTTTATGAAAAATTCAGTTTTTTAACTACCACTTAGTAGTTTCACTATTCATCAAAAAATGAAGGTTTTCAGAAAAATGCCAAAATTTCATCCTAAGCTATATTTCATATTCCAAATTCAAAAATTAAGTCTATTTTACCAAATTCATAACATAGAAGTTGCATTAATTAATTTTATAATTAAATCCCGCTGTTAAAACAAATAGCGTGTTTTTAAGAAACAATATCTATCAAAAGATTGACACTTGTTTATGTCTGGTTTAAATGTGCAATTACATCCAATGACCAACATTGTATTAAATTGTAAAAATATATTCTAAATATACTTTAAAACTACTCCAATTAATAATTTATCACTATTAATTATTTCGATTAAAAAAGTTGTTTTTTAATTATAATTTAGTAATTTTCACTATTCATCAGAATATGAAAGTTATCCGAAATGTACCAAAATTTCACCTTAGGCTAAATTCGATACTCCGAATCCAAAAATGAAGTTCATTTTGAAAAATAAGATTTACAGAATTTTAAAAAGTGGTTATTGCTATTCATACCGGCTAGTTTTAATAATATTTTAATAGCATATAGTTGTTTAGTGAAACTCGGTATTGCGTATTACACACGCTATCGAGGAAGGTCGCGATTGCGTGTAATGCAAGGCAAGTCAAGGATGCGTGTTGTGCAAGCTCCTTTTGGTGTAGCGTACAACACAAGACATTAATAAAATTAAAAAGAATATTTTTTATAAAATCTTGGGCTGTTACATGACTAGTGAATACCCCCCACAAACCAATCTATGTAATGCTGGAAATCATGGCCATGTGTCCCATGAGCACATAGATGGAATTCATCACATCAGAATTCATTAAAAATCACTCTTAGTGGTCGTACCGACATATCTATGTTCTCTTTGATTCAAAATCACCCCCTACACAAAGCTGGGGATAGCCAGATCTAAGGTAAATTTTTTAGAACCACCACTCTCCCATTAGGTGATCAATGTGGTCATCGGTCCTCATTAGGGGGTACATATTCTTCATGGTCACCTGATTCTAGAGCCAGAATGCCACACATAACCCCAAGATCCTATCTTTCTTCATAGAAACAAAACTAGGGATGGACTGGGTGAAACACTAATTTTATTAAACAAAATTATCTATACGTCTTCAATTTTTACACAAAACTCATGAAGATCTATGGGGGGAATCGGATATTAAGGTTTACATATCGGTTCCATCAACAAGTACATATCAATGCTGAAGTCTACCTCCCTTCGAGGAGGTAATCCAAGGACATCCTCAGGAATGACATCTTCATAATCCACAACCACTGTAAGAAAATGAGTAATCCTATCATCTACTACACTGATGGTGATACTAGACCAACAATGAGTAATCAGTTGAACCCTCCTATGAGTAAGTCTATCATGCACTACATGCATTTTATTTTCACCAAAAAAGGAAAACATGGTCCCATAACCATGGACACACCTTACCCTGCTCCTAAAACAGACAATCTATGCATAAGTTTTGGATAACCAGTGAATAATAATAATGATGTTGTAAGGCCTAGATGCCACTACCAATAAATCCCAACCAAAACTCTAGCCTCTGAGGCTAAGCTCCCAGTGTAGGCACCCGTTTCTAATCATCGAATCTCCTCCCATATGAATCTCTAAGAATGGGAATCGAGTCCACACTTCTAATGGAATCTCTCAGTCTCAAACTAGGGTCATGGAATGAAAATAATTACTGATGCATATGTCTATAAAAACTAAAAATTATGTGTAAAATACATAGGTTACTCCCCTAATTATACATTGTGAACCAGGTCTATAATCCTCCATCATATGTAGTTGCCCTCATCCCATCCCACAAGCTCCATGAGCCCATGGTTTACCACATGGGGGTGGTGGTGGTAATACATCGAACCTCCAAACAACTCATGCTTCCCTACCAGCTCATCTTCCACATAATTATCCCTATGTTCCACCATGATCATGCATACTCCTCTACCTCATAGGTCCCTTGACTATATCCTCCACGAATGTTCGGAGAGTCAGACAATCTGAAGCTAGATATCCCCAACCGCTGCATGAGTAACATAGCATATCATTCAGATGACTCTCTATCCATGTGATCAATTCAGAACTGATCCCATGTCCCAAGATCATCCCTTGTAGTGTTTGGCCATCTTGGGTCCCTAATTCTACTGTTGGAAACCTACCACTGAAGACTATGTTGACCGGTGCCTGTAGGTATCTCCCACTGTTGGAATCTTTCTACTTAGAATCTCTTAATGGGAAAATTTCACTCTTGTACCCCATAATATTTAGGGAAGTAGAGTGATATCATGGATTCCTTAATCTCCAAGAATTTCTCATACTCGATGTTCCTTGCCCGGAAGAATGGTTCTTTTCCCATATCCGTGCAGTAGCATGAATGATCTGTAAACCTAGTAGAGTACTCCACCACTGTATGAATTCCCTACAATAGATGATAGAGCTACAGAATGCTCACAAAGTATAAAATATCATGGAAAAACTCTTCTCGGAAGAGACTCTTAATGTCTTCCAAATATACAGTCTTCTCTTCATGAGTCTGGGTCACTAAGCTCCACCACCGTCCTACTGATACCTAACTAAGACTCGTGACTAGGAATTCTATTTAGTTAGTAAGTTTCCACAAATGGTAGAAGAGACACGTAACTACCTCACTCCAATACTCAGCTATTCGTGGATTTGGTTCACCCCTAATCCTTAAAGGTCACTATGTCTTGATCCCATGAAATGGGATATGTCTACATGCATGCTCATCTGGTAATGCTGATATTAAATGATGCTCGATGGGTGGCACTAAAACAGGAAAACCATGCGGATGTTCCATCTCTAGAACATTCCCTTATACAGATGCCTCATAATTTTGTGGATCATCCTTGTGATCATTCAATTAAATCCTAGCTAGATTAATGTGGGGATGAATCTTGAAAAAGATCATGATGGTCCACGTTCAATATAGTATACCTAGTGAGCTAACTCAAGAAGAAAATGATATCAACACTAAGTCATATATAATTCATGTACCTTTAATTTACCTACAACCTTTTTTTCATTTACCATGTTGAAAATCATGTTTCTAGAGTCTTGGTGTGTGGATGCATCAACCCCCAAACCATCACAGTTATCCCAAGCATGAAACCTGAACTCCAAACACATAACACTTTTTCCTCAAGACGATACCACAGACTCCCAGTTCTTAGGTAGAACCAAACACCTCTGATAAAACTCTATCACAAACCATCCCAGTGGATTCCATTGGGTGATTACCACAAACCCACCTCCTATAGGACTTGGGATGTACACTAGTAGTGAGTAAAAATATCCCAAAAATGGGAGTCATTTACCGAAGTACATGTACACATGCAAATAATCTCCTTGACCACTATGGTAAAATGTAAAAAAATTAGTCGAAACAGCATAAATACACTAAGATACCAAACACAAGGAATGATATTAGGAAATAGGAATTTAAATAGTCCCATAATACAATCCCATCGAAGATGGAGTTTATAAAAGAAAGTACACAATTTCCAAAAACCCATTTGTCAAAAACCCTAACTGAAGGGTAGGTGTGGGACTGTAGTTTGATGTTGTAGGAGAACACCACTTCTATCTGATCACTCTATGAACAACATTGTCTAATTCCACCAAGGAATTCATTAATGCATTGATTGTATACCAAAGGCATGAAACATGCAGTCATGGCCCGTGGATGGGTGATTAAAAAAATACTCAGTAGGACCACCTGAAACCTCAATGTAACTATACTATTAAATACACCAGGTACACCTCAATAAAATACAAAGAGTATATTAAAATGAAGTAGATGAATTACACCATAATGAAATACAAAGAGTTTACCACTATCAAATACACAAATAACACCACAAATAAATACATAGAGTATACCAATACAAAATAAAATACGTATACAATAATGAAGTAAATGAAGTAAACCAGTAAGAATAACATGAATAATACAAATCCGAGGATACAGAGTCTGCCCACATAGGTATATATCTATAATAAGAAATATAAGATTGTAAAGCATCATCCAAAGAATACCTATTTATGATAACACACATATTATTGATAACACATGATGTGTCAATAACACAAGGAGTTTAAAAAACACATAGAGTATCGATAATACATTGACTATTGATAAGTCATACACCCCCTTGCCACGTAGTCACCAAGTCACAACCATCCATATGATTTCGCTAAAATATTTCATGTTCCTTGAGAAAATACTACTCAATCATTTTGGTCATATTCTCACTTACAAAAAATTCACATCTATTTTCTCATAAGGACCTTCTTGCCTAAAGGGTCACAACTCCTTTAATGGATCATCAAAATGACAGACAGTTAGGATGTTATGACTATTTTTTAAAAAAATGACTGACCATGGAGTAGTCGAACAAACCCCACCTGGTCTACCCTACCTAAAATAGCCTAAATTAATTGGTAGATGGATTACTAGAACTATCCTAATAGGAAATTGGAATGTCCTGATACATCCAGACTATCCTAATACAAGTGGACCGACCCCCTTCTCCCGCACATATCTCATCTAGCTTCATGTGCATGTTCAACATTATCCCACTGTGGTCAACACATAAGGAAACTGTGTCCTCGACCTCCACCACCATGGGATCAATGTCGATCCCTTCACAAACGTAGCCGCTCAAAATTATTTTCCTGTTCAATTCTCGCATTCTTCATCTCCATGGGTTCTTAAACAGTCCAACCTAGACCATGGCTTCGCACCTCGCCAGCGGCCCAACTGCCCCGCTCTCTGCCTGAACCCATCCAAACATTGAGCATCATCATGATCACATTTCCAGCTTCCCCACTTGCTCCACCTAGACAAAGATGTGCGGTCCCTTCCCTATATCACCTTCGTGGTGTCGTGGGGGTATCAAATCTTTAGTCTTATACTGTTTCACGACAAAATGAAGGTGAAACAATAAATCATCCAATCAATCATGAAGAATGTGAATAACCTAATGAAAGAGGGAATGTTGTAGGAAACTAGATCCCAAATTAAGGATCTTGTACTTTTTTCCTTTTGGCCTCGATTAGTCATTGTTATATATTTCAAGTAGATGTAATTAATCACACAGATCTACCACCCACTTAATTCTCACATGATAACTCCATTCATACATGTCATCAATGTGAAAAGCAATATGTTCCAGGGATGGTCCATGTTCATCATCAAATTTAATATTGATAAATTAATCATAATAAAACAAAACCCTACATGGAGTTTTTTTAGATTGTTAATGGAGGGAAAACCATCTTCACCATCATTCTTCAATTAGTCAATCTTCGATCTGGGATCTGATCACTGATATGTTTTTCATCATTCATGATTCACCAATCTATCAACGTTAGTTGGGGGAAGATATGTCACTTTTCTTTATAGGATTTATATGTTTTTATCATTACACAAAATTCTATGAAATAGTTCGATTAAAAATGAAACCCATGCTATATCGCAATAATATATTTTATTAATGATTTGTCCAAAACTAAATTTTTTTCTTGCATGTGTTGGTCGTTTTTAGTCCCAACCTAGGGAAAAGATGTTGTTCTCTATGAAACAGTTCCCTAAAATATCTTATTTGGGAACCTGTTTAAAATATATAATATTATAAATAAAAACTTTTTTCACACTTCTAAAATCCTATCATTTTCCAACCAATTGTTATGGGCACACTAGGCCTTGGAATTTTACGCTGATTCAATTCCTTCTCTCAGAATTTTCCCTATTAATTTATAAAAATAAAAACACATAAAATATGAGCCATTATATTTAAAACCAATTTTTTTTGAAAATTCCCACCTTAGAAAAAACATGAAACTTATGTAGTAAGTTATGAGGAGAATAATAGCCTTCAAAACCAGCTACCTAGAATGTTGGAAATCATAAAAGTGATGTTTGTAGTTTTTATAACTCAAATGAAATATACTATTAATATAAGATCCAATTAAATATATAAATAAATCCTCCATATTGGAACATGTCAATAGTATGTCATTTCTTGACACAAGTCCCTCTGGAATTTATTGGATCTTTTTACTTATTTGAATATAAATGATATATTATTATAGTGAATGTAATATTTACGATTCTTGTATATTTATAACATAATTGGTAGCCTTTTCGATTTCTCATTTTATGGTATATTTCTCCATTGGAATACATTTAAAATAATAACTAAAGAAAAAAGGAAAAACATATTCGGTTGAATATATGTTATTTAGAAATCACATATACGGAAATCATTTTGATAAATTTATAAGAAATTTAGTGTGAATGAATGTAAAATTATTGATGAAAATATTGGAGGAATATGTTTCTAGATATTTTTCAAAATTTACAATATTATCCAAATAAAAAAAATTATAACTGATGACGATAGTGAAATTGATAGATTTTCCCATGACTAAATCTATGTATATAATGTGAAAATTTAGTCACGAGTTTGTATGTTATGAGGAATATGTTCACTGTACTAATAATGTAGAGATGAACATTGTATACTATTAAAATAATTATAATATGAAGTAATTTCTGTAATATTAATCATTCATTAATTCATCAAATATATTTTATTTCATGAAAATTAAAATACCCTATTTTGATATGGGTGGAAATAAGCATTATGGGTAATGTGTTTTGTGATCTAAGATGGTTTATTATTATATAATTCATGGAAAATGGATTGTGATTGAAATGATAAAAGAAACTACAATGGTTATACATGTAATGAAAATATTTCAGTTGAATATTTTTATTGAAATGAGTATTGTAATTCTGCCTGAAATTTTTCAATACTAGTAACTCAATGTTAGGAATCGTCATGATTAAAAACAAAAAGGTTCCAAAATGTCTTTTTCTAATACTATGTTATATGTGGTAACTAAAAATGTTTTGGTGGTATAATCTTAAAATTCATTCATTTTGAATATAAGAATAATTCCATACCATTGATATGATATTAAGAAGATGAGAATGTTATAAACGATGTATCTGAATGTTATCATTCCAATGATGTTGAGAATGAGGTAATTTTCAAAATTTGTTATGTTCTAGTAGTAAATAAATATCCAATTGTATTACACAAATATTTTTCTGGTGTTATTCATGATCAAGATGTTGATTTTATAAATTGATTATTTCATATTGCTAAGTTAATATCAAAACCTTCCTATCAGATGGATTCAGTTGGGTTTTCTAAATTTAAACCCTAATATAGGAGTTACATTGTATGGTTCATGTCACCATATGATTACCTCATTGGTATTTCATTTATGGGAACATCTTTTTTTCAATATATTATTTCATTTTTATGAGATTTTTTTGGTTGTATTAATGATGATCATTTTAGGATTACATTTTAATTGATTTAATTCACAACTAATACATAAAAAATGATATATTATGTGTCATAATAATCCCATGGAATCATTTTTTTTCATAATACAAGACTACTATTGTGAATCATTTTTTCTCAATGGGAAAAATATATATTATTTTCAACATCAGTTATTTTTTTATACAACACATCCTTAATACTAATGAACGTTTTTGAAAATGATTGGTGAAAAAAAATCTATATAAAGAAATAAAAATGAAATAAACTGATTTTTCTACTTTAAAAGGATGAGATTATAAAAAATTCATTAATCACGATAAACATAAATCGCATATAATCATCTCTTACACATTAAATCATTTATAATTCCCTAATATTTTCATAAATAGTTTTCTATGAAACATAATGTATATATCATAGTGACATGGGTTTCCTAAAAACATGAAATCCCATGAAATTTATTTCATAAAAACAATATTTTTAACTATGACTAGAAATAATACTTCTATTTAAACAAATTATAAATATATTAGTAATGAAAATCATTTTATTTCCATAAAAAATATCATTAGAAATAATAGAAAATTGATATAGGATCCATTGGATGTCCACTTCATTGAAATATTATAAAAACATATATACATTATGAAACCAATATGTTAACTATAAATATAAGTATCCAAAGAACCAAATCATTACCCAATCCCTAGGAGTGCTATATTGGCCTGACCTGTTTTCTTGATCAATATTGGGCTCACCCATCATCATGGCATATATCCTGATAATCCCTAATCACGATTTAAATTATACTCAAAAAAATATGAATAATATTAAAGTACAATATCATATATTAAAAATATTATTCATTCAAAATCACATCATAACTATATTGAAAAAATATTTTATTCATATATGGAAGAAACCTAAACATATCAAATTTAAAATTCCTTATAAACCCAGTTTTAATAAAATACCCAAAATAATTGATAGGATGGTTTTTTGTTTAATTAAAACATTGTATATTATAATGTAAACAAAAAGTCAAAAAAAATTGACATTTTTTTGAAATTCTATTGACATCCAGTATATTAAAGTTAAAAATTACTTTTTCCTTTTCTAATGAATGTAAAAATATTTGATAAATAAATAATTTTTAATTTTATTGTTTGAAATTTGAATATCCCTATCTTAACATTATCATTTAAATATAAATGTGTCGATCAAATATTCATGTGAAAACGGTAAAATGAAAAATTATTTATTTAAAAAATCATAAAAACTTTATAAATATTTTTTATAAGTAATGTGTCCCATACCACTAGTTAGAATCATACTGTAAATTATTTATATTTATGAATATGAAAATTTATAAAACATTTACCTAAAAATGATAAATTTTCATGTTTTTTATTCCATTTATATCAATTATTTCCATATTTTAAGTAATTTTATAATCAATTTAGTTCATGTCAGACATTCTTTTCAAATTCAGCTCAAAATTCTGAAATGACCTTGAATGATTGAATATAGTCATTGAGGAAATTTTTATAATATAACTAAATTAATTTTCCTGAAATAGTTCAAATTTTTATAAATAATTTATACATTTTAATAATTAATGAATGATGTTTAGGTAGAATGAACTATGTTACAATCAAAGAGATTGTAGGTCTTGTATGCACATGAATTATGATTCCATTTTTATGAAAATATTTGTAGGGTGGTAACAAGTTCCATTTTATGTTAAATTATTATTACATGATAAATTCATTTTATTTATAAAAATATACATATATATTGTATCTATTTTATTGGACATGAATAGTGAATCACATCACATCATGGAGGTAGTAATTCCAAATAAATCTTGAATGGTGTTATCATTTTTTCCAGCATGGAAATGCATCAAAATATATGTAATATAAAATTTAAAAAATAATAATTATGAGGTGGATATAATACCAATATAAAATAAATCAATAATTTGGACCTTCTATTGGTCATGGTGACCGAAAATGGATTACAATAGTTTGCCTGGTGGTAGATATCCATACACATGAATGGGTGTCTCATTACCTAATTAATGGAAGATGATATGAATAAAGGTTGTTTCGTTATCATTAAAAATTACCATTAAATGTAAAATATTAATGTCATTAATTATTTATTGTGGATGGATATTTTATAGGTATAATAATAAATAAATCCTAAGCATTCGATTAAAAATTTACAAATACTTTTGATAACAACTATTTCATTACACATTCATACCTATAAGGGTTAAATTGTGCCTAATATTAGACGTAAAACATGTCTATAGTTGTGGATAAGGTAATTATTTATTTATTTAATGTTAAAAAATGATATAATGGAAAGATGGAATGAGGATATGAGTTTCCCTTTTATATGTTAAGGGAGGATCTTTTTTGTAATTTAATGAATAATTAAATTGATTTAATAAAATTTTCTAGATAAAGAAGTTGAAGAATTATATAATTAAAAAAATAGAAAGGATGGTTCAAAAAAATCACATAAAAAATTATAAAATTTTAGGTAATATATTCCCCCTTTTCAATTTTTTTCGTCCAATATTAACCCATTTATCAAATATAATGATATCAATGTTTGATTACTCTCTAGGGTTCAAAAGGATAATATAAGATAAAAAATAAATCATAAATGGAACATTTATATTATTCTAAACCTTATACCGTTCACATGAATGATGATATGATTTTATCAATTTTAAATTATTTTATAAGATATCATTGATTGTAAAATATCATTAATATCATTTTTTACAATTCATATAATATTGAATTCAAAATAAAATTATTGAAATTAAATTATCATAAAAAAATAAAATATACTAATATTTGTTTTTAATCTACTAAATTAACGGGCACTGTAAATTAGGGAAAAATTTTCATTTACTATTATTAATATATTTTAATGAATTTTCTAATATATTCACTAGCACTGTGTTTGTATTTTATATAAATCTATGTTAATAAATTGTTCTCAATAATTTTAAAATAATAAAATCATGATAAAAAAGCCCATAAAATTACACTAAAACTCATATAACTTAAAATAATTTGTTTTAATAATTTTCAATAAATATTTTTGATTTTATAAGAAGGAATGTGGAATGTTTTACATTAAAAAATACTTATTTATAACATATTTCATTACCAAAGGTAAATATAAATAAAAGTAATTTTTTTTAGCATAATATAGATAAAATATATTGATATAATAAAATAATGGAATGTTTTAAATGAATTTTCATCCAATCATTTTATTTATAACCCTAAAAAATCTATGATAATATTTCCACAATAATCAAAATTTACTATGGTACATATTAATAAAAAATAACCAAAACATACATTATTTACATTTAAATATTGAGAAAGAAATTGTAATAAATTTATCATAAATGAATTTATATATGTGTGAGAATTTAATTTAAAATTCAAATGAGAAACATGATAAAAAAATAATTTTCTGAAAAATAAATTCTGTAAAAATATATATTTTAAATGGTATTCAAGTTTAAAATTCATTTCAAATACAACAATTGTATTTTTATAATCAAAGGGAATAATTATATTTGTAAAAAAACTCTAAATTATATTTTTTTCAAAATAAAGTAAATATTCAATAAAAACCATTATTGTCTATTATTTAATGAAAAGATAGACATTTATAAAATTATAAAAAATTCATCATGTTACAATTTTTACATGATGAACTGAAACATTATTTTTTAATTAAAAATTAAAAATTAATTAATTTTTAAAATATCTCTTACATAAAACCATATAATTTATTATTCTACAATTTAATTTGAAATAATATTTTTATATTTAATAATTTATGTGTTATTCTTATGCCGAATAAAAATATATATTCTGAATCAATAAATATTAGTAATATATTATATTGATTTATCATAAATTTAAATATGTTTTAAATTTATTCTTCACTTTTGGAAATGATTTCCTCAATGTTATAATAATCACTCTATCAGTTGTGATATTTTTCCTTCATATAATATTCATAATCCCACACTGTATCTTATATCATAAAATAATTCAATAAAAATATAACCTACAGAATTTCCTTATAAAATGAAAAATTATCTCCTTAGAAAAAAATTTGAATTGTTTGTTCATAATATGAAATAATTTCAACCAATTAAACTATGCCAGTGGTCAAAATATGGGATTCAAATAGATCATATTTTTTATAACAACAAAACCATACATATTTCATTTACCAGAGAGAAACACATAGGGAATGGAAGTTGATAAAAACTATTAAATCATTATCTTGAATTCAATATGTGATAAGTAATTGAATAATTAACATTCCCTATTCACAAAATCTCATAACACAATTAATGTAGATAAGATGTTAAAAGAATTTTTGATACCTCAAATGAAAGGAATTTCCTCTAGTAATGACTCTACCATTTCATCCTTCTCTAAGCTATCTTCATATACTACTAAATCATATTCTTCTTCTCAAACTTTTTATCTTACCATTATATTTGAAAATATATTTATTCAACTATAGAATAACCAAAAAAATGTCTAATAATGATTTCTATATATGGTGTTAAATTATGACAACTATTTTTATAATGAAAATTCATATTATAAGAAAATTCCAAACAGTTGAATATATTGATATCATCCATCCTAATAGTCCATTGAACAATATTGAATCATCTTTCCCAATGTTTTAATTTATTCCTAGAACATTTTATAATGTTGAGGTTGGAAAGAACTATTGAAATATAATTCCTTGGACAATGACTAATAAATAATTTTCCACAAATAATATGTAATCCTAGGATCATGGTCAGATTCAATTTAGAGAGGAAATCCATTTAACCATATTAACATCTATATATATAGTCATGAAAATTCACCAAATTAAATAATATCTTGAATTTAAAATAATTTGAATGATTTAGTTAATTAGTCATCAGTAACATAGATCAAATTACTTCCTAGATATGTAAATAGAAATCCCTCCATGACATCCATATATATACTTTCGCATTTTCACTATAACACTATAAACGAATAAACAACCCCTTTAAATATTTACAGTCCTCATCAACATTTCAAAAATGTAGGAGGAATAGGTTTCTAGTTATTTTTTCTAATTTTACAATATTATCCTCGAATAAAAATTTTTATTATAGAATTTGAAAGTAAAATTTATTGATTTTACCTAGGATTGAATCTAGGTTTATATTGTGCATCATTAGTAGTGATTTTGTATGTTATGAGTAAAATTTTTAATGTACTAAAAATGATTATATGGATATTGTAGACTATTAAAATAATTAAAATATGAATTAATTTTTGATATATGAAACTATGATTAATTCATCAAATATATTTTATGGTAAAAAATTAAAATTCCCTATTTTGATAAGGGTCAAAATAAGCATTGTGGGGAATGATTTTTGTGATAAGAGATTGATTTTTATTATTGAATTAATGGAAAAATGGATCATGATTGAAATGAATTTAGAAACTATAATGGACATACTAGTAAGGAAAATATTTCAGTTAAAAGTTTTTATTGAAATGAATTGGGTATTTCTTCCAGTTCTTTTTTAATACTAGTTACTCATGTTGGGAATCATAATGATTAGAAAAAAATGGTTCCAAAATAAATTTTTCTACTACTAAGTTAGATTTGTTATCCAAAAATGTCGTGGTTGTATATTCATGAAATTCATTCATTTGGAATATAAGAATGATTTAATAACATTGATAACATATTAAGAAGCTAAAAAATTATAAATTACATATGTGAATGTTATCATTCCCATTATATTGTGAAATAGGTACCTTTCTAAATTGGATATGCTCTAAAAGTAAATAAATATCCTAATGTATTACCCGATAATTTTTCTGGTGTAATTCATGAACTAGAAGATGATTTTAATAATGGATTATTTCATATTACTTGTTAATTTGAAAACCTATATATCAAATGGATTCATTTGAGTTTTTAAAATTCAAAACATATTATAAGATTTACAAGGTCTGGTTCATGGCTCCCAATGATTACTCCATAGGTATTTCCTATAAAGAGACATCTTTTATACGATCTATTTTATCATTTTTGTATTTTTATTTTTTGTATTAATAAATATCATTTTAGGGTTAGATTTTAGTTGAATTAGTTTAAAACTCATAGATAAAAAACTGATACATTATGTGTCATAAAAATCCACTAAAATCATTTTTTCTCATAATACCAAAATACTATAGTGAAACATTCTTTCACATCATGAAAAATATATATGATTCTAAAAATCAATTATTTTTTAATCCTACACATCATTAAACCCGATAAATTTTTTTTGAAATTGTTGGGGTAAAAAACTATATATGGAAAATAAAATGAAACAAACTGATTCTTCGATTTCAGAAGGATGAGATAATAAAAAAAATTTCCTTTAACACGATAATCATAAATATCCAATAATCTCTTCTTACACATGAAATCATTTATAATTCCCTAATATTCTCATAAATAGTTATATATGAAACATAATGTATTTATCATAGTTATTAGGGATTCTTAAAAACACTAAAACCCATGAAAATTATTTCATAAAAACAATATTTTTAACTATGACTAGAAATATTCATTCCATTAAAACAAATTATCATTATATTCATAAAGAAAATTATTGGATTTCCATGAAAAATCATTGGACAGTATTGAAAATTGATATCGGTTCAATGGGATGTAAAATTCATAGAAACATTATAAAAACCTATATACATGATGAAACCAATATGTTAACTATCAATATAAGTATCCAAAGAACCTAATCATTACCCAATGATTGGGAGAGCTATATTGGCATGACCTGTCATCTTGATCAATATTGGGTGCACCCATCATCATGACCTATATCCAGGTCATCCCTAATCTAGATTTAAAATATACTCAAAAGATATGTATAATTTGAAAGTACAATTTCATATATTAAAAATATCATTCATTCCAAATCACATCATAATGACATTTAAGTAATATTTTATTCTTATATGGAAGAAACTTAAACATATAAAAATTAAAAAACATTATAAACACCAATTTTATTAAAAACAATTATCCAAAATAATTTATAGGACGATTTTTTATTTAATTAAAACAAGTTATATTGTAATTTAATCAAGAAATCAAATAATTTTTGTCATTTATTAACAATATATTGACATAGAGTGTGTTAAAGTACAAAATTACTCTTTTCCTTTTCTAATGAATGTAAAAATATTTGAAAAATAATTAATTTTTAATTTTATTGAATGAAATTTGAATATACCTATCTTAATAAAATAATTTTTTTTAAATATTTCAATCCACTATCCATGTTAAAAAAGATAACGAAAATTTATTTATTTAAAAAATCATGCCAAATTTATAATAATTTTATATAAGAAATATATCCCAAACGACTAGTTATAATCCTCTTATAAATTATTTATATTTATGAATTAAAAAATGTTATAAAAAAATTTCTTAAATATGAATAATTTTCATGTTTTTTTTCAATTTATTTCAATTATTTCCATATTTTAAATTGTTTTATAATTAATTTAGTTCATTTGAGGCATTCTTTTCAAATTCATCTCATAAGTCTAAAATTACATTGAATGTTTGAATATAGAAATTATTAAAATTATTATAATATAACTACAATAAGTTTCATGAAGTAATTCTAATTTTTATACAGAAATTATAATTTTGTAATAATAAATGAATAATGTTTATGAAAAATGAACTATGTTACAATCGAAGTGATGGTAGGTCTTACAAACACATGAATAATGATTCTATTTTAATGAAAATTATCATAGAAAGGTAATAATTTCTATTTTATATTAAATTATTATTATATAATAAATTTAATTTTATTTATGAAAATATACATATATATTGTATCTATTTTATTGGTCATGAAAAGTGAATAACATCACTTCATGGGGGTATTAATTCTAACAAAATTAGGAATGATTTTATCATTTTTTAAAGGATAGAAATGCAGGAAAATTTATGAAATATTATATTTAAAAAGGATAATTATGAGGTTGATAAAATAAAAATGTAAAATAAATCAAATATTTGGACCTTCTATTATTCATGGTGATAGAAAATGAATTACAACAGCTTACGAGGTGGTAGTTATCAATACACATGACTGGATGTTTCAATGCCCAATTGACGAAAGATGATACAGATAAAGGTTATTCCATTATCACAGAAAATTACCATTACATGTAAAATAATTATGTCATAATTTATTTATGGTGGATTTATTTTATATATTTATAAGAAGAAATAAATCCTAAACAATCCATTAAAAAAACAACTTCTTTTGATAAACTCTATTTCTATACACAATCATTCATATAAGGGTTATATTATTCAAAATATAATACCTTAAAACAAGTATAGATTTTTTAATTAGGTAATTTTTTATTTATTTGATATTCTATAATGACAGAATGGTGAGATTGGATGAGGATATGAGTTTCTCTTTTTTACATAATGGGAGGATATTTTTGGAAATTTAATTATTTATTAAATTAATTTAATAAAATTTTCATGATAATGATGGCGAAGAATAACATAATTCAAAAATATGACATGTATGGTTCAAAATAATGTCATAAAAATTAAACAATTTTAGGTAATATTTTCCCCTTTTCTATTTGTTTTAGACCAATATTTACCCATTTGTCAAAAAAGATGATATTAATGTTTTCTACTCTATAGGGGTGAAAATGATAATATAAGATAAAAAATTAATCATAAATGGAACATAGATTTTATTATAAATGTTATACCATTCAAATGTTTGATGATATGATTGTAGTAATTTTAAATTATTTAATAAATTACTATCTATTATAAAAAATCTTTAATATCAATTTTTTACAGTTCATTTAATATTTAATTAGAAACAAAATTATAGAAAACAAATTTTAATAAAAACCAATAAAATATACTAATATTTGTTATTAATCTAAGAAATTAATGGGAAATGTATATTAGGAAAAAAAATACATTTTCTATTTTTTAATATCATTTAATGAATTTACTAATATTTTCACAAGCACTATGTTAGTATTGTATATAAATTTAAGTTAATAAATTGATCATATAAAATTTAAAATAATAAATTCATGATAGAAAAGCCCATAAAATTACACTCAAACGAATATAAATTAAATTAATTTGTTTTTTTAATTTTCAATAAATATTATAGAATTTATATTTATGAAATTGGAATTTTATAAACTTAAATTTACTTAATTATAATAAATTTAATCATCAAAGGAAAATAGAAATAAAAGTATAATTTTATATTTTTTGATGAATATGAATAAAATATATTGATATAATAATATAATGGGATGTTTTAAATTAATTTTCAACCTTATAACTTTATTTATAACCCTAAAAATCCATTTTAATTTTTTCACAATAACAACAATTTACTATGAATAATATTAATAAAAAATAACCAAAACATACATTATATTCCTTCAAATATTGTGAACAAAATTGTAATAAATTTATCATTAAATGATTTATATATGTGTGATAATATTATTTAAAAATAAAAAGAAAAACAAGATGAAAAAAAATCAGAAAAATAAATTATGTAAACATATATTTTTATATGTTATTTAAGATTAAAATAAATTCCAAATACCATAATTACATTTTTATAATTGAAGGGAATAATTAAAATTTTAAAAAACTCGAAAATATTATTTTGGGTATTTTAAGACGATTCATGTTTCCATAAAAACCATTATTGTTTACTATTTAATGAAAAGATAGAAATTTCTAAAAATTATAAAAAATACATCATATGATGATTTTTACATGCTGAATTGAAAAATTATTCTTATTATTAAATATTATTATTTAATTAATTTTTGAAATATATTTTACATAAAAACTAATAATTACTTAATTTTCCATTTTATATGAAATTATATTTCTTAATTTAAATATTTATGTATTATTATTTTTCCGAATGAAAATATATAAATACAAATGAACAAAAATTATTATTATATCATACTGGTTTATTATAACTTTACACAGGTTTTCAAATTCTTCCCCACTTAAAGAAATATTTTACTCACTATTATATTCACCACTCTATCATGTTCTGATATTTTTCCTTCATATCATATTCATAATCCCAAACTGTATCTTATATCATATAATAATTCCATTAAAATATAACCTACTAGATTTCTTTATTCAATAAAAAGTTATCTATTCAAAAAATAACATGAATTGGTTGTTCATCATATGAAATAATTCCATCCAAATAAACTACGCCAGCTCTGAAAACATCACATTCATATGGACAATATTTTTTATAAAAATCAAAACAGTACATATATCATGTAACAGAGATAAATACAAAGGGAATGGAAGTCGATAAAAAACGAGTAAATCATTATCTTGGATATAATAAGTTATAATGAATTAAATTATTAACATTGTAAAGACCCAGAAATTTCATGTATTGTTGTTATTATTTCAAATATTACGAGTCTGTGGCTTCTGACGGCACTTGATTCTGTTTCCCGGTGTGCCCGGAATCAATTTCCAAAGTTTAGCTCGGGTAAGTTCAGGGAACAAACGAGTGGGGTCTTCTATCTTTTGAACCGGTTCTCGGAATTGAAATCTGAGGGCACCGATGAACTCGCAGTGCCTGTAATTGCTTAAGGGGACCTTAAGTGCAGTTTCATTTTGTCGATTGAGGTAGTTAATTTTTGGGGATTCGATAAGTCATAAATAAACTGTAGTGTTACAATTTATTTTAAGTGGAAGTTAATTACTCCATAGTGATGTTTGAGGTGGGGCCACACTCCACCTAACTTCCCATGAAAGGGTATGACCAAGGGTGGTGGGGTCTGCACAAAACCCCAACCCTTCACCTTCCCTTTAAGTCTAAACAAATCCCCATTTAACACCCCATGTGTTTAAATGTATAAGGAAGAGAGGTGAATTCCTCCTCATTGAAGAACATCATCTTCCCGCGAGGAACGACACCCTTCGATGAAGAACGTCGTCACCAAAAGGAGAGACGATGTGCCATTCCTTCTTCTCTCCGTAGCTAGTGTGAGATGACCTTCTTTCCTTGGACTTACGTCAACGCCATCTTCGAAACCTCACCCCGCGACTTCGTCTTCCACATCGTCGGCAAGTGACATCGTTAAATCGAGGTAGGGGTTATCTTTGTTCGAGTTTAATTTTATCTTCTTCGTTGATTATTTTGGCCTAATGTTACGAACGTAATGGGAGGATCTTAGACCGCACAAACACATCCAATTTCTCCTCCTTGTTTCCATGTTGATTTACGTTGATGATCTAAGAAAAGGAGGCGTGGTGATGTTGTACCGTGCAGGGATGACGAGAACCATGGCCGAAGCAGGCCGCGACGGTGGTCTGCGGCGTCGTCGCACCACGTCGGGGAAGCCGAAGGATCTGCAGCCGGAGTGGGCCATGGTGGTGGTCTGCGACACCGTCGCGCCGCGCAGGTCAGGGAAGATCCTTGGCCTTAGGCATCAGCGGTTCAGCAGTGGGCGGCCATCCAAGCCGGCCGCCGGCCCTCCAGGAGGTGGGACCCCCGCGGGTGACGCAACAACACAAACCGACCCGCCATTAAGGTCAGCCATTTCAAGAGAAACCGGGGGGGGGAATAACCCCCGATATAGCCTAGTGGGACCCCACCCGGGGGCCGCCATTTTCAAAAATAGAGGTGGGCCATGCCCCCCCCCCCTTCATACCCCGCTCAGCCGAGACCCGATCCGGGTCGCAGGCAGCGCGGGTCGGGCCACCCGCGCCGGGCCGGGCCGTCCGTGCCGGGCCGAGCCACCAGCGCCGGGTCGGGCCACGAATGTCGGGCTAGGCTGTGCCCGATTGGGCTGGACCCAGTCCCGGGTCGGGTCAACCCGGTTCGGGCCGACCTAGGTGGTATTGGGCCGGGTCGCATCGGGCCCAAACCCCCTATTTTCGAACCACGTTTGTTCAAACGCCCATATCATGGGATACAGATTACCGATCGATGCATCATAAGTTGTGTAGGGATCCTTGGATTGAGACATTTGTTTTGGTGTATTACAATCAAGATTTTGGTAATGTTTGGGTATGGCCGGGTTGGATCGAACCTGAAAACAACCGGGCCCTGTGAGCGGAAACAGTTATAACATGAGTTCCGGATGTCTGATTGACGTTCCGTCGACTTTGATGGATTCCTCTTATTGAGAAGGTTATTTTGGAAACCTACACATGATGTTTGGATGTAGTTGTAATAGGACCGAGTTGGATTGTACTCGAAATCCAACCGGGCCCCTAGAACGGAAAAGTCGATAACATTCAGACTGAACATCCGTTTGGAGAACCGTCAGTGGCATTGGTAATCATGTTGAGAAGCGGTCCCGATGAGTATACCCTCTGAGAGTTCGGGGTACAGTTGAGATACGGTCGGGATGGTTCGTACACGAAACCAACCAGGCCCCGGGACCAAAAGGGTAATTACTCACAGACCAGGCGTCCGATTGATGTGTCGTCTGTTGCGTTGAGACCCCTATGATGAGGAGGTCATTTGAGATACTTCTTCATGGGACTTTGTGGTACTTGTAGTATCGAACAGTATCTCATGGAGAGGATCCTTCCCGACACGAGCGTACGGAGTACGAGGACCTTGTAACTGGCTGAGACCTGGTGACTGCTTGTTCGATTCGAGTCGGAGTGACATAACTATCCCAATGGGGTGAACTAATGTGTTTGGTTGGCAGACCCACGGTGGGGAGCACTACTATGTTTGGGTGGAAGACCCGCAGTACTCAATAGAAGAAGTACCTCTGTAGGCTATTAGGGGGGAGCACTATTTTGTTAGGGTGGCAGACCCTGGCGGGGAGCTGTACTGTGTTTGGGTGGCTGACCCGCAGTACTTGACAGGAGGAGTTTCTCAGCTATCTAAGGTTAGTGAGTAGCGTCTTAGAGTTGTGACAAGATCATTATACTCGACAGAGGAGGAGCTCTTCAGTAGTTTCAGTTTCGATAATGAAAATCCTGGTTTGAGCTGAGTCATTGAACATTGTGTTTACCTCATGATTGAGATGGGTTACTTGATAACATAGGTATATGTATGGGAATATACCTATGTAGGGGTTATCCATTGATTTCATAACCTTTTTGTTACCTCATTATTGAGATGGATTACTTGCTAACTTAGGTATAAGTATGGGCTTATACCTAAGTAAGAGTTATTTGTTGAGATCCTTCTTTGTGGATATCCTTGTGTGATTTAGTGAGACGTTGAAGGTATCGGGGTCCTGACTGAGTATCAGTATACACAACCCTGCACGAGCTATGCCCGCAACTCAATGTGTTGGATGCACATGACGGACATCACTGACAATGATCGAGAGTACTAGGACTGGACGATACCTGTAGGTGGAATTCACGACGAGTCAGTACCCAAAGGTGGACTTCACGATTAGTCGGTACCTAGAGGGGGTTGAGGGTAGAGGGCGCTGAGGAGGCTATCTGTACCTACCCTTTAGGTAGGATTCGAGGTGGATGATCCAGGAGCTGCACTATCTGTTCCTACCCTTCAGGTAGGATCCGAGGTGGATGACCCAGGAGCTTATTCTATCTTATAGCTGTTTGACTTTTCTGTTGTACGTTTATTCAGTTGTAGCTGTACTTCTTAGTTGGGTTTGTATTCTTTCCCATTTACCTTTCAGCACATTATTTTTTACTTAGTGTATTATTTCTGTTTGTACTCTGGCTAGATTTGTTTGTGTTTTATAAAGGAAATGCCTTCCCAGATATCAGGATTTATGCCTTTGGTGCAATGTCACCTGCCCCCGGCCTATGGAAGGCAGGCTTGGGGTAGTCACATCACGGGTCCCATGGACAGGTCGTGAAAAATTGGTATCAGAGGAGTCGGTTCTACCACAGAAGATAGGACTCTGATATTTTATTTTATGTGAAGCAATATTGTAATGGGTACTATGTGTTTTCTTTAGTTCAAGGAGTCCAGTGTTGGTGCGGGTGACCGACATATCCATACACCAGGACCCTGAATTCTGATTTCTGACTCAGTGCATGAAAACACTGATTGTGTGTGTTTTTTCAAAATTTTCTTTTAAAATAGCTCAAACCAAGTCAGCTCACCAGGTATAATCGTTTGACTGTGTCACGTCTGTTTCTTTCATAATGCCTTACTGCGGACGACCAGCTAGAGCCCCGAGAGATGTACGTATTGACAACCCGCCAAGTGACTAGGCCTCACTACATGTCCCACTTTCTGTTGAGGCACCAGCGGTACTACCATACGTTGGGCCACCGATGCCACAAGCCCCAACAACAGGCGATGTATGCCTCTTGAACGCGCTGCACGAGTTCCAGCGCCAGAGGCCACCAAGGTTCCGGGGAGAGACAGACCCACAGGTGGCTGAGGATTGGCTTGAGGCTGTGGTGAGATTCTTCAGAATAGTTGGTACACCAGCGGACATCATAGTGATCCTTACCACCAGCCTCCTTTAGGAAGTAGTAGGCAGATGGTGGAGCCGGATGCTCCAGTTTTGCGATGAGATGACCTTCACCTGGGGAGACTTCGAGACCTTCTTCAGGGTGGAATTTATACCAGTGGATCTACACACTGAGCATGTTCAGGAGCTACTGCCTTTGCCGTAGGGTTTACCATCAGGAGAAGAGTCATATGTAGGCAGTAGACGGATGATACAACGGTCCAAGAGGACCAGACCTATAGGCGGGTGACCTCGGGTTATAGATTCGGTTGTGCGAGGAAAAGAAAATAGAGCCAGTCATACGAGGAGAAAGATGTGCTATATATGTAGTAGATAGGGTCACTTGGCTTGAGACTACCCAACCGGTCTATCAGATGACCAGTCGGTAGTAGATGAATGACCTCCAAGGAAGAGGTAGAGGTTCGATCTAGGCGGACCGCATGGAGCTCTGGAAGCAGGTGCACACGAGCGGAACTAGTGTATTCCTTTTGTTCTTGGAACATCTAGTTCCATATTGTTTTTTCATTTGTGTCTTTGTATTATGTGGTGAAATAATAAATGACACATATCGTTGTGACACTTACTTTCCTGTCCTTTTGTTTGGTTGATACTGAGTGGTCCCAGTTAAAATTGTTGACTTGACCCTCACATTCGAGATTCCTATTGGAGGGGATCCAGTGATCTTACACTGATTCCAACAGTGTTACTAGACCCTTGGATGTGAGAGTTACAGTTGGCTCTCTTTGTAGTAATGTCGAGGCCTTATGACATCTTCCAGGGCATGAATGTACCATTTGTGTCAGGATTGACTGTCTTAGGCAATGGGCATGGTTCATCCAAGGGATAAGACCATGTTTCTCCTTTCGGAAAAGGATAAATCTTAGAATATCTTATAGATCATAGGCTATGAATGGTGAATGTTGACCGAAGAACCATGTCGGCCAACTTCCAACCGACCATAGATGGTACGAGCTACAACGGAGAAGGTGCAGATCATCCAGGAGAGGATGATGACTACACAGTGCTGGATGAAACAGGAAACTGGCACAAGTCTCAGATACTTGGGAATGTAAATGTATCAATAAGAAGAAGTGTTAAGGATAGATGAGTCTACAGAATAGTAGACGTGGAGGAAGATCTAGGAGAGCAGCATGTTGTGGTGTATATTTCAACATGTTACAACCACTCGCCTTTGTTGTCCCCTCCAGGCTCAGGGAGATAGAGGGCAGTAAAAGAGAGTAGTTTTATGTGGTCCAGGAGTGTGACCCAATGGCTCTAAGAAAGATTCGAGGGATAGTCTGTGTCTAATACTAGATTTCGCAACAGCAGACATTAATACGAATCATCCCTTCCTTCCACGAATCTTGTCCTAGACCTAGAGATTCTGGTTAAGCCGTTGACATGACCCATACGTCTGGAGATACAATAGGTAGGAGACTTGATAATCACACTTACGCTGACCATAATATCTGAACCTTGAGGCGAGAGTTGTGGTTGGAACCTCTTGGTGGCACCGTCGAGGCCTTATGACGTTGGTCTGGGTAAGGATTGGATTCATAGTTTATACTCAGAATGACTGTATTAGGAAAAAAGGTTGTGGTTTACCTACAACGTGGGGATGGGTTTTCCTTGGTCGGTGAAAAGGAAACCCCAGGAATCACATGATAAACTCATGCAAAAGAGGGTGTAGTCGATCACTTTTGAGTTGGACAACCTTACCCTCGTGGCAGCAGGAGTTTTGAGTTTTAGTTCTAATCAGAAAACAGAGGCCTCTAGAGATCGAGGATGGTGACCACGTCCTTATAGGGTCTCACCTCAACGAGGTCTACGAAGATGTGGTCGAGGCGGCATGTTATGCCCGAGGTTCAATGGACCTTTCTAGGTCCTCGACAGGGTAGGCGAGGTGGTTTACCGCTTGACCTTTCCACCTCAATTGCACTGTGTGCACGATGTCATCTACATATCTCAGCTGAGAAGATACGTTCACGATCCTTCGCATATCATCTACCACAGGGAGCTTGAAATCGATGATATGGTGACATTCACAGAGGTTTCAGTGGAGATTGATGATCGAAGGGAGCGGTTCCTATGTGGACGGTCGATTCCTCTATTCCACATTCACTGGCAGCACATGAACATCCATGAGATCACATGGGAGCGGGAGGCTCTGATTTGTTCTCAATAATTTCTTTTGTTTTACCAAGTGTTTGTTGAAGCATTAGATGGATGTAAAGACATGAGGCGTGAGTAATGTAAAGTCCCAGAAATTCGAATGAATTTTTTATTAGTTCTTTGGAATATTATGAGTCTGTGGCTTCTGACGGCACTTGATTCTGAGTCTTGGTGTGCCCGGAATCAATTTCCAAAATTTAGCTTGGGTACGTTCAGTGAAGGAAAGAGTGGGGTTTTCTATCTTTTGAACCAGTGCTCAGAATTGAAATCTGAGGGCACTGATTAAATCGTAGCTCCGGTAATTGCATATGGGGACCTTTAGCACAGTTGCGTTTTGGCGCATGAGGTAGTTAATTTTTGTGGATTCGATAAGTCCTAATTAAATTGTAGTGATACAATTTATTTTAAGTGGAAGTTAATTACTCCATAGAGAAGATGGAGGTGGGTCCACACTCCACCTAACTTCCCATGAGAGGGTATGACCAAGGGTGGTGGGGTCCGCAGGAAACCCCAACCCTTTCACCTTCCCTTTAACTCCCACGAAACAATCATTTGACACCCCTTGTGTTTAAATGTATAACTCCTCACTCCCTCTTTAATTTTATTAACTCATATTTATTTGAGTAACCTTTCCTCTCCCTCCCTCACACCATTAATGTTTCCAACCTATCTCTTATTAATTTAACAATCTTAATTTTAATTAATTATTTTCTTTGAGATTGAATTTAAAATGAAACGTGTTAATAAAATAATGGGATGAGACCCTCTATTTTATTTTGGGACACACTTTTTGTTGGGGGATTTGGGGAAATAGAGAGCCTTTGTGAGAAGAAGAAGAAGAAGAAGGAAGAGAGGAGATTTCCTCCTCATTGAAGAACTTCAACTTCCCGTGAGGAACGACACCCTTCGACGAATAATGAGATCACCATAAAGAGAGACGATGTGTCGTTACTTCATATCTCCACATATAGTGTGAGATGTCGTTCTTTAGTTGGACGTATGCCAACACCATCTATGAAACATCACCCCGTGACGCCGTCTTCCGCGTCGCCGGCAAGAGAAATCGTTAAATCGAGGTAGGTGTTATCATTGTTCGTGTTTAATTTAATCTTCTTCGTTGATTATGTTGGCTGAATGTTACCAACATAACAGTAGGAGATCGGACCGCACAAACCCATCCAATTTCCCCTCCCGGTTTCCTTGTTGATTTACATTGACAATCGAAGAGAAGGCTGCATGATGTCATTGCACCGCCCGGGGATGAAGTGAACCGCGACCGTAGTGGTCCGTGGCGGTGGGGCACGACGCCGTTGCACCACGCTGGTGAAGCTGAAGGAACCGCGGCCAGAGCGGGTCGCGATGGTGGTGCACGACGTAGTCGCATCTCATTGGAAAACCCGAGGTAGGCCTTGGCCGGGGCGGGCCATGGTCGAGAGGCGAGGAGTTGTTGAGCCTTTCTGGTCAAGGAAGATCCGCGGCCTTAGGCCGCAGCGATTCAGCAGGGGGTGGCCGTCCAAGCCGGCCGCCGGCGCTCCAGGAGGCAGGACCCACACGGGTCCCACGACAACACAAACCGGATAGGTATTAAGGTCAGCTGAATCTGTAGAAACCGAGGGGCGTAACCCCCCTGTACATATTAGGGAGGACCCCACCAGGGGGGCCACCATTTTCAAAAAAAAGGTGGCCCACCCCCCCCCCCCCATTCGCACCGCGCTCGCACGAGAGCCGAGATGGGCCGCAGGCCGCGTGGGCTGGGCCGCCCGAGCAGGGCCGGGCCGGGCTACACCGAATTGGGCTAGACCCGGACCAGGGTCGGGTCGCCCCGGTTCGGGCCGACCCAGGGGGTATTGGGTAGGGTCGGACCGGGCCCAAACCCCTATTTCCAGACCAGGTCCGTTCAAACATCCATTTCTTGGTCTACAGACCTCCGATCAACACACCGTCAATTGTGTAGGGATCCTTGGATTGAGACATTCGTTTTGGTATATTACAATCAAGCTTTAGTTAACATTTGGGTATGGCTGGGTTGGTTCGAACCCGAAACCAACCGGGCCCTCAGAGCGGAAACGGTAAAAACTTATATTCCGGATGTCCGATTGACGTGCCGTAGACTTTTTTGAATTCCACTTATTGAATCGTTTTTTTTTTGAAAAAACCTCACATGATGTTTGGATGCAGTTGAAATATTGCCGGGTTAGATTGTACCCGAAACCCAACTGGGCCCCTATAGCGGAAAATCAGATAACTTTCAGACCGGACGTTCGTTTGGCGACCGTCAGCAGTGTTGGTAATCACGTTCAGAAACGGTCCCGATGAGTATAACCTATGAGAGTTCGGGGTATAGTTTAGATATGGTCGGGATGGTTCGTACACAAAACCAACCAGGCCCCCGGGACGAAAAGGCGAATAACTCATAGATCGGGCGTTCGATTGATGATCCGTCTGATGCGTTGAGACCTCTATGACGAGGTGGTACTTTGAGATAAATCTTCGTGGGACTTTTTAATACCTAGATTATCGACCAGTAGCTCATGGAGTGGATCCTCCCGGAAATGATCGTATGGAGTACGGAGACCTTGTAGCTGGTTGAGACCTGATGAATGCTTGTCTGATTCGAGTCGGAGTGACTTGACTAGCCCAGTGGGGAGAACTACTATGTTTGGGTGGCAGACCCACGACGGGGAGCACTACTGGGTTTGGGCGGAAGACCCGTTATACTCAACAGAAGTAGTACCTCTGCAGGCTTTTATGGGAGAGAACTACTGTGTTTGGGTGGTAGACCCCGACAGTGAGCACTACTGTGTTTGGGTGGCTGACCCGCGGTACTTGACCGAAGCAGTATATCATCAGTATAATGTTAGTGAGAAGTGCCTCAGAGTCATGACATTATCATTGTACTCGACAATGGATGATATCTTCAGTAGTGGCAGTTTCGATAATGAAAATCTCGGTTTGAGCTAAGTCATTGACCTTTGTGTTTACCTCATGATTGATATGGGTTACTTGATAACATAGGTATATTTATGGACATATACCTAAGTAGTGGTTATCCATTGATTTCATAACCTTTTTGTTACCTCATTATTGAGATGGGTTACTTGTTAACTTAGGTATAAGTATGGGCTTATACCTAAGTAAGAGTTATCTGTTGAGATCCTTCTTTGTGGATATCCTTGTTTCATTTAGTGAGACCTTGACGGTCTCTAGGTCCCTACTAAGTATCGTTATATGAACCCCTGAACGGGCTATGCCCTCACCTCGTTGTGTTGAATGCAAACGACAGACATCGCAGACAAAGATCGAGAGTACTAGGACTGGACAGTACCCAGAGGTGGACTTCACTATGGATGAGTACCCGGAGGTGGACTTCACGACGAGTCAGTACCCATAGGGGGTTAACGGATGAGGGCGCTGAGGAGGCTATCTGTACCTACCCATCAGGTAGGATTCTAGGTGGAAGAACCGGGAGCTGCACTATCTGTACCTACCCTTCAGGTAGGATCTGAGGTACACTACCCCGGAGCTACTTCTATATTCCAACTGTTTGACTTTTCTGTTGTACTTTTGTTCAGTTTTAGATGTACTTCTCAGTTGGGTTTGTATTCTGGCCCATTTACCTTTCATAACTTTCTTTTGTACTTAGTGTATTATTTCCACTTGTACTCGGGTTGGATGTGTTTGTGTTTCATAAAGGCAATGCCTTCCTATATATGGGGATTTATGCCTTTGGTGATAGTCCCCAGCCCCTGACCTATAGAAGGCAGGCTTGGGGTAGTCATGGCATGGGCCCCGAGGACGGGTCGTGACGAACACTCCATTTTCACCAAATCGCATAACACAATTAATGTAGATATGTTGTTAAAAACAATTTCAATTAACTCAAAATAAATGAATTTACTACAGTAATGAATCTATCATTTCTTCTTTCTCTGAGTTCTCCTCATATAATACTGAATCATATTCATCTTCTTGAACATTTTATCAAACCATTTCATTCAAAAATATATTCATTTAACTACATAATATCCAAATAAAATTTTCTAAAAATGATTTCTATATATGGATTTAAAATTTTATAACTATTTTAAAAATAAAAATTCATATTATGAAAAAAATCAAAACAATGGAGGATATTGATAACATTATTCCTGGTAGTCCATTGAAAATGATTGAAACATCATTTCAAATGTTGGAATTGGTTCCAATGACTCTCTATCATATTGACGTTAGAAAGAATAATTGATATATAATTCATTATACAATGAAAAATAAATAATTTTCCAAATATAATATGTAATCCTAGGATCATGGTCATATTCAATTTAGAGAGGAGATCCATTATACCAGAATAACATATAGAGATATAGTCACGAAAATTTTTCTAATGTTATAGTATCTTGAATTGGAATTAATTTCAATGATGTAGTTAATTTCTCTTCAGTAACATAGATCAAATTACTACCATGAGATCTATATGGAAATCCCAATAGGAAATCCATATATATACTTTTCCATGTTCACTATAAAACTAGAAAACATTGACCATCCTCTTTAGAGATTTTCAGTCCTCATCAACATTTTTAAAAGTCAATACTTTCAATGTAATGTCCACAATATCTCTTATTATTCTGTCTCACTAGTACAACCCCTAATGGTCTCTAAACATCTTATTGCTACTGTGGTGAATGGAAAATGGGGAACATTGAGCTTTGAAATTCAATTATCTCTTAAATTTGGAATCATAAGGAAGACAAAATCAATTTACACATATAAAAATACAATTTTAATTTACATCAAACTCTATATATGTAACCATATTTATTGATTATATATATTTTGGAAAACCAAATCCTCCTTAAAAGATATCTTGATTATTTATGATATAGACACTTCACTAATATCCTTAAAGATAATAGAGGGAGTTCCTTTATGAAAGAATTCGAAGACATAAATCATTTATTTATTAAAAATTCATCATTTTAAACACTTTCGGGTTGAATATATAATTCAAACATTTTGTGTCATTGTATATTTCCTAATTTTCCCAATATAAATTTTTGATAAAAATTATTAAATAAAAAAACAATTAGTTAATTACATATAATGTTTATGGTAATTAAAATTTTAGTATTTTAGTAAATGAGGGGAAGTATAAATTACAGTAATATTTTTCTTCCGAATAAAACCAACACCCTTAAATATAGAGTCAATATATATGTGAAATTCACCATTTATAGATATCGTGGACCAATAAAAAATTTCAACATTCGAATTTTGTGTGCTCAAAATAATTTATCATTGTAATAATTTGATAATGATATAACTAATTTTTGATTTCACATAGTCAATATTATAATTCACGTAGAAATGTTATCAACAATAAAATTTTAATAACCCATTAATATGAGACAACTACCTATCTCTTTGAAATTTATATATTTTTGGAAATTTATAATTTACAATTCCATTATCAGTGCCAACTATTATTCCATCTTTCAATATAATATTTACAATGAATGAAATTTATGGTCAAAAAATTCTAATGTATTAAATATTCCATATAAATTAATTTATTTTATGAATTTTTAAATCCAAATTTTCATTTTTTTTATTCTCATGAATATTAGAATATACCATCATATCATTATTCAAAAAAACATAAAATTTTTTAAATTGTAATGGAAAACAGTATTCATAATATCCATGTATGAAATTAGTGCTTATGACAACCCAAATGTATAAATACAAAATCATAATATGTGTATCTAGTCCAAAACATGATTAGAATTACATATTCATCCTTAACTATCAACTAGTGGTACACTCAAATGAGATTAATATTTCAAAATAATTTTTCTTACAAGATTATATCCAATGGAAAATCTATAAGAGGATATTGATAATTTTCATTAACAGAGACTTTATTCGAGGATCTATAGTAAAGAATATTTTTTATCAGACCATTATTGATTTTAACAAATAAAATAGTTTAAAGCAGTTGTAATTTTATACATTATGTAAATATTTTATTAAGAAACTCTTATTACTTGTTCTGTGATTCAAATATTTATTTACTAGCTATTTGATAATGCAGTTTTGAAATACACTTAGTATTGATGACTAATTCATCTGGATAAACAACCTCTAGATCTAGAATAATTCCACAAAAATTACATGGATGTATAGATTCATATTAATTCAATACTAGAACATCGATATATTGAATTTAATTTTTTTCATTTCAAAAATACAAACAATTTAACAATTACATCAATCTCTAATCAATTTCTTAATATTATGATATGTTAAAAAGGAATATAATCATTGAATATAAAATTTTTATTATTCAACTGTATCTTATAATTTTTAATTGCAATCCAATCCATTCCCAATATAATTATGAACTCCAATATGTCCATTAAAATTATATAGTTTTTGAAAATACCATCCCAATGATAAAAATAGGCTAATATGTTCAAATCACGATTTCATTAATATTTCTCAAATATTGTTTTCCCAAAATATTCAAAATTAATTTATGATTTTATATTCCAATATTATCGAAATATTTCTTAGAAATGATGGAGAATTCTAACCAAAAGCTAAAATGGGTATTAACATAATTTGAATGATTATGTAATGTACCAATCAATACACCATTGAATGGACCAAAATTCTCAATAGTTGTACAGAGTTATTTTTATAAACATTTATTCTATGAATATTGGTAATTTAGAAGTAAATTACTATATTTGGACTTGTACTCACATAATGACCCATAAAATTTCAACTAATTTATCATTATATTGTATTTTCATTATCTTCCTAAAAATTTTCATTTCATTCACAACACAAATTTCTAGAAAGACCACATTGTAAAAACATATATTATATGATAAATCATTGAACATTGTTATTTTTTCCTCACTTATCAAAAACTAGAAAAATGGTTTTGCTTCCTATATATATCATTAATGATTTTTATCATAAGTCCTTCAATCAATAAAATTTACCAGCTTTTTTGGATTACATTATAATTATGAGTTTACATTTATGCATTATTGGCATATTTAAATGATTTATAATAATAATTAAATACCTGATAATGAAATTTCCTTCAATATATTAGCTTTAATACTTTGTCAAAATTGATCAATTAATATGAATAATACAAAATAAAAATAATTACCTAGAAAATTGGGTAAATATTTTTTCTTACATGTCTACTAAATATTCCACCATTTCATAAATTATAAAAAAAATCATTCAACATTATAATAAGATTAGGAAGATATATCTAAATAAAATTATTCATACATTCATACCATTACAAGGAATAAATCTCAAATAATTCTCTGATATTCAAAACCATTGTCCAATAGAATTCAACTTCATCAAAAAATTGATAAATATAAAAAAATTCTAATTGGATTACAAAAACAATCTATGAATTGGAATATTTTTCTAGGTATTTAATCCATCCCTCAGATTTCATCTGTTATAATGATCCACTGAATAATATATTGTATTTTTTCAAGAAATTCTCCAATATAGACATGATCCACCATGATGAAAATGTATTCTCTCACATATATAAACCACCACCATTTATATCATGTTTAAATATATCCATCATAGAAAAAATCTAAACCGTTCAAATTCACAACATTAAATTTTTAAATTCTGAAGGATATTGTCTTTTTCATTCCTTATAACAACATCTTCATTGTATTCTATACAGAAAATGATTCTGAAGAAAAAATTTTGAGATAAATTCAATTGGTAATCATTAAATTCTATTTGATAAAAAACTATAATATCCCAGGCTCACTAAGACATTATACACACATTCAAAATATCTTCAACTTATGAATGATTAAAAGAACATTATGTGACACATATTCAATCTATAATATCATATTTAAACAATATGTTAAATTTTTCATTCAATAATATATTTTTAGTATTATAATATTAGAAAATTATGTTTCAACTAATAAATAAAAACCAATAAATTAAAATATAGTCACTTCCCCTTAGTAACCAATTTCCTCATAATAAAGGAATTTTAATATAAATTTTTTTTTAAGAATAATCAATAATATTTACTACATGAAAGCATATTTGTTCCTACAGTCCCTCAAAATATGTGGAAAAATATTGGAAATGTGGGTTGATGAAACACTCAATAATAGAGATAATAAAAAATAGTCTAATTATAAATTTTAATATCATGAGATTACAAATGCGTGTTTTCATTTAACATGATAATTGTTGAGATGAAATAATTATTTCATAATCATTAATTCTTCATTATTACAAAAGAATTATAAAATGTATTATAAGAAATCATTATATAAGATATCATAATCATTAAATATTCACAGAAAATATGATAACCCATGAAAAACATTTTTATAAAGAATATACAATTTACCTGGATTTGTTGAATTAAATAAGTTAAATCAAAAGAATATTTTCATAACATTTGAAATCAATTGATTTTAATTAAAACTAATTATAAAATATATAATATTAAAGTAGGTTACGTTGGACATAATCTTGGATTAACACTTATAAAACCCTTACAATTTAACTATCTAATATTTCTAAATTAAAAAATAATTCTTTAAAAACTATTATTATAATTTAATGCATTTGAGTGTTATATATTGATCAAAAATTATTATGTGTTATACTAGGCTCACTCATCAGCATGAGATATATCTTGACAACCCATATTCAAGAGATGTGTCATGATCACCAAGCATAATAAAAATTATCCCTCAGAAAAATCATGAAAAAAAGTATTCTTGTACATTATTATCAAACATCCCCTAGAAAACACTTTTTAACTCATACAAAAAACACTTTTAGATAATGAAATACTATTTCATTTTATAGGATTAGTTCCAAAAACTAAAATAACTAAAATAAGGGAAATGATTATTTTTCCCTCTATGAAAATATCTATGTTTGTAAATTAATAAATATATCAAATAGAATTTTATTGGAATGAATATACATTAACACTACATAGTTTAATATAAAACATACTTATCCTATATTATGTTGCAAGTAAAATCATTCCATAAAATATTAATTTTAGAATCCAATCTGATAAATTCTAATTTTTTCTATTTAACTCATTATGGTTTATAAATGTACATAAAAAATTAAATTTAAATATTTATTCTTGTAATAAAAACATATAAAAATATTTATATTGATATTAAAACATTTCATTCATATAATTTATCCCTTACCTCTTTTATAATTTATTTGTATATTTCTATATCAATAATAATAAAAATATGCTCACTATCTACATGTATAATTTCATTTATCTTGTTTATAACTACATTTATATTATTCATTACCATGTTATAACAAATTACATTTCTATAAATTTCATGTTGTACATTTTTATGATATTAAATTCATATATACGATTTTAGTCTAGTGGGTTGAATTGTATAATAGAATTCACTATTAAATAACATATATAATAATTACCATGAACTATTTATAATTTTTATAAAAAAAGTTACTATAAAATCCTACCATTGTATATTATTATGAAATATGAACTATGTTATAATCAGGGGCTCAGTAGGTCATACATACACTTGAATAACATTTCAAAATTTCAATGAACATGAGTGAAAGATGAATAATTTTATTTAACCAATCCACAAATTTTATTACGTGTAATATATAATTTAAAATTTAATGCTCACATATACAAAATATATGTGTCATGTCACAAAGAAAAACCAATCACATCACTTTTTAGAGGTTTTAATCCATACTTACGAACAAATGATATTGCCATTTACAAGTGGATAAAAAGGTAATAAAATAGATGATATATTTTTTTAATGAATTATTTATATTTGAAAATAATATATATATATATATATATTAAATTATTCATATTAACAAACTTCTTGAGTTTGTGATGGAAAATCAACAAAATCAATTCGTGAGGCTGTGGATTGATATACAAGAAAATGATGAATTTGATTCCCCCATTCTAGAATAATGGATGTATAGAGGACTATCTATTTAAATAATTAAATAATTTTATACATAACATATAGTTTTTATTATTTTCATAGTGATTGTCGAATATATAAAGGAGGTGGAGTATGTAATGAAACTAAAACATTATTTTAAAAATAGATATTCTTTGGACAACATCATTTTATTTACATTGTAAGTGCTCAATGGTTTATAAAAGGCTGAATATTAGACCTAGAAAAACGAGATTATTGAAATTTGGAATGGAATATTTTATGTATTGGATGGTATGGAACCCTTATTTAGTGTTTGGATAAGTGGAGATATTGATCTCTATTTTTATCTGAGGTTTGAGAAATTGTTGGAATTTCATTATGTATTATATCCGTATTAATTATTTTTCACCATCATTAGGAACTAAATTTTTTTGATTTTAATATAGGATGCGTATTAAAAAATAAATTACCACCAAATAAATTTACCCATGATTAAATTATGTTTTTACACTAATTTATTTATTTCAATACCCTCTTAGAAATTTTTACAATTATTATGATATCTGTATTTTTTAATATTATTTTGTCGTTAAATTTACTATAAATATATAATATATTTATATATATAAAAATTTGGATATTTCAATCCATATCTCATTATGTTTACTTATTATATAATTTTTATGTTTTAAAAAATGTAATAAAATTTTATTTTATATAAAACATCGATAATATAATTTTTGTATCTATACATCTATATTGACCTTAATGATTACATGAGGACAATAGAACTTGAATTTAACCCATTAAAAAATCCAATATGTTAATTTAATCAATTAAATTATTTGGACACTATAAAAACCACAAAATTTATTACATTTAGTGTTATAATATCACATACATGACTTATCTACTCGTAGCAAAAGCACTATTCCAGCATTGCATAAATATTTATTAAAATTATTTAATCAGTAAATTTAATTAATAAATTAACACAATAGAATAAATTAAATCATTTAAATATAAAAATTTAATTGAAAATATTTTTTTAATATTACAATATATTATATATATTATAATAATTAATGTTACATTTTAAAATTATTTATTATATAATTATAATAAAGGAAAATATTATCATTAAAATATAACAAATGAATGTTATATATTTTTAGAATCCTAAGAATTATATAGAATCCTAAAATTAAATTAACGATATTTTATGAATGGATATGTTGGGTTATCACATTATTTTTGATCTCTAGTTAACGAGACTTACATTTACTAGAACAAAAATACATTGCAAAGGTAACATATTGATCAGACATAAAAATGAACAATTATCTAAATATAGACCTCATAATTAATATATGGTTCTAATTATTTTTGATTCAGCTTATAGAAGTGGTATAATATAATATAATATTAAAACATAAAATGAGAATAAGAATTGGTTTTTGGAAAAATTCCTTTTAGTTATGAAAAATTATTTCAAAAAATGAGGTGTAAAATTTATCCAATTTTTTTAATTTGATTTTATTTATTAATTATAAAAAAATTTATGGATATATATATACAACCGAAAATAGAATTTAGTTTCATTGAAATATTTTATTTTTTACATTTTTTTAAAAAAGTATTTTCACTAAATTCACAAATTATCATCTGAATATAATTTCATATTGAATAATTATAGTATGGTTTTAATTTCTAAATTTTAAATTCATATAATTTTGAAATTATTCTTTTATGTAAAACAATATAATCTATGGAACCCCAATTTGGTAATAAATAAATATTTTTATGTTGGATTGAAAAATTATTTAATAAAATTAGAAAGAATGTAACTCTATAATATATAATTATATAATTTTAATATGATATTATAATTATTTATCTGAACCTCACAGAGGTTCTTAAATATCCTATTAATTTTTTTAAATGGTTGATTGATCTATGAAACTATTCATTGATTAGAGATCACTCAATAATATCAATTTTAATATAATGTATCCATTTCCTTATGTAGATTAATTGTTTATGAAGATAAATGGTGAAATTATTTTTTTAGTGATTCATCTCATGTCCATGTATCATGAACTAAATTTTTAGGAGTAATAAATTCCAAGGATTATGTTCAATACTTTGTATGTTCATTAAGGGGTTTTTTATTATTTTCAGGTTAAAATACCTGTATAGTATTTTTGGATATATTGAATAGAGTGTTCCATTTGTATTTTTATATACATATGGATTATTTTATAATTGATTTTCTGATATAGAATAAATGATTACAAAGATCATGAGGAATACCTAATGATATATTTTTGGATTTTTTTTGGAAAATAAGATGTATGGAAAATTCATTAACTATTAATTTTTTTTTGTAAAAGATTAAATTTCATGGTAATATAGTTTCCAAATATTGAATAATTATTAATATACCTGAATTAATAGGGGTGAGTGAATTTAAAAGATCAAAAAATTTATTATATATTCAAATAATTTTTGGATACAATTTTTATTAATGAACAATTTTTTAATAAATTACTCATTTATCTATAAAAATAACGATGTGGACTAAAAATGGAATTTGATGAATGTTTTTGTAAATATTAAAAAATATTGGTTACTTATATAGTGATAAACATGAAAATATGAATTAGTGTATTTTTTTATTATGGAGAGACATATTTTAAGGGAGAAGGTTAATTATTTGTATTGAATAGTTGGAGTATACTGTATACATCTCATCATCTGAATCCCTATGAGATGAACAATCCCAAACTTGAAGATTTTTTTTGTGTATAGTAGGATTTTATTTTAAAATATTGAGAAATAATTTATACGTTGTGAAATGTGAAATATATACTAATATAAAATGATTATATAATATATTCACTCTAAATGTGTTGAACATTATGTAGATAACATATAAATAACTGATTATGGATTATAATTTCATAATTTAAAGTAATTCATTTAAATAAATCCTGATTGATCCCTATTATGTCAAAATGATAATGCATCAATGACTATGATAGGATACGAAAATGATATTTAGTTACTAGTTTAAATAATTTTGTCCAAGATATTTTGTATATAGAATCTTATTCTATTTAGGATTAGGAATTATCATTGCCTTATTTCTTTAAAATAAGTAATGTGAATCAAAAAGGTTATTTTTGTTGTATAAAACAGACAAATTAGACATTAATTAAATCATACATAATTTTAATTTTAATAAACATGTTGGTGTCCAATTTATTATATGATGGGGTTTTCCATGTGATTTCCAATTAAAAAACTTTTTTAAGGGAATCTCATAACTCTCTATTTTCATTAAATCATGTCCATGATAAGAAGTACATAGACCATTAGGAATTTGTTTTGATAGAAATGTATAATGAAATACATAGATACTATTACTAATATATTATTTACTTTTCAGTATGTTAATTCTATATGAAATCATCAAATAGTAGATAGTTCAGATATTTAAATTATTGAATAAAATGATAGATTATGTTCAATTATTTTTATGTTTGGATTACAAAATATAAATTGTGGTAATATTACAATTTTATTAATTTTTTATCATTATCTAAATCTAAAAAATTTCTACACATATGAAATATTATTCCTATAGATCATGTATAAATAATTTATCATATATTATTTTTTTCATTAAATGGAGCTCCCCTTAGTTAATATATTTTAACATAATCCTTGTTTCACATCCAATTTATCAAATGTTCATCAAAAGTTAATTTTAAAAGAATTAAATTTTATTAACATTCCATACTTATTATAATGGATAAAAAATGTATAGAATTATGACTTCATAGGATATCACCCATGAATTTTCATAGAATTATTAAGTAATATGGGTTGAGAATTGGTCGATGGAAAAATTTTCCTACAATAATAGTCCTAATTCTTGTGTACATAGGGAACATAGTCACTTCTGTGATTTCATTTTGAGAATTTTTCAACATTTATTTCTGTTCATGAATTTAACCCAAGTGATTCCTTTTTGATTTAGAGATAAACTAAAAATTAGGGAATATAAGCATGTTGAACACAATTAGTGCATTATTTGGGGAAACTGTGTGCCCCTACCCAGTTAACTAAGTTGAATATGATGGGGTTAGATAGTACCTACCACACTGGTAGTGAAATATTAGTCATGTTTTGTGGGATAACCATGTGGCCAGTGCATCTTGGATGGTGAGGGGTGCAAATTTTCATCAAACATTGCAAAATTGTGTAGAAAAACCATCCAACTAGTCATGCACATAAGAATTTTGAAAATTAACTTTTTATACTCAAGTGATGTGACCATATATTCTCCCTTTTCTCCTAAATTTATGATATTATAGACTAGGTTCATTATCAATCCATCCTTTCACCCTTGGGGAATCATTTTTGGGGTGTATTTTGTGTTTTTTCTTTAAGGATCTCAATGTATGTTCCTTTCTCCTTCGATTTCATCAAATTTTTAGGGTTTCTGATCCCTATTTCTGAGATTTATTTTTTTCAATTGGTTTTTTTCCTTGGTAAGAATATATCTTATGTTTTTGAGGAAGATATTCATGATTAATGCTAAATTATTCCCTATTATGGTCCTGTGTGGAAGTGGTTGTGATTCCGGATCAATTTCATGAGGTTTCCATGTAATTTCTAAGTGGTTCAATGCCTTTACATTATTGGATGAGTTTATCATTCTATAATAATTGTAAAATGAATTATATGGATTTATTAAGAGGTGTGATTAGTATTTTTAAAAAAATTTATGATATTCATATGACGAAAATGGGTTTCTAAGGGAATGTGATTTTGTTCTCAGTATGACTATTTGTAGAGCTCTGAAAAATGTTCTATACCATCAGTGGAATGTGATTAATGTATTTCCAGATCTATTTAAAGGTGAAAATTTGATAATGGTGGATTTTCCATGTAAAATTTGTTTTGTTCACATTAAATTTATTTTTTTCCACATCATACATGACATTGAGACTGTGAATCATGTAATAAATTTTTTTTATATAAATCTCTATTTGAAAGATGATTATTAAATAGAAATCATTATATTAAATATATATTATTCTTTTTGTGTTTCCAAATGTTATTAATACTTAATGGAAGTAGTGTGAAATATATTTCCAAATAGTTTTATAATTGAATATTTTGATTTCCTTATGCTGTTATAATTCATGAATGTTTATTTGAATGCGTTGATTTTTATGATCTGTGAAATTAAATTTGAGCAGAAAGTGGAATTCCAAGTATCTATATTGGAAAATTAGAACTATTATGCTAGTTGATTAGGTTTTGTTAAGGTCCAAATTCACATAGTATGAATTACTTTCACAATACTAACAAAACATTCAATACGATCGAAGACCTACAGACTAAGGGATGTGTTCTCCTCTAGTAGATCATTAAAGAGAATGCTTATATAGAGACCAATGCACTTCGGGATTCATTGGACTCTAATAGCTCATGCATGAGGATGTTGTTGGTATTTTAGTAGATGATTTATAAATGTGGTACATGTTTTCCTGGGTTCTTATAGGGCTAGACACCAATAAATATTTTCCAATGTTTCTATCTTGGGATATGATTTCTATGTTATATGGTGCTATCTATTGGAATATGGGAGACCTTGTGTATTATTTCACATCATAAAATAATATGTGAATATTGATATTTCTATAAAAGTGTTTCCATCCAAATGGCTTTATTTAAATGTTATCATTGAAATGTGTCAATAATTTTTAAGGAAATGATCATGTTAATTTTTGTTCTAATGTTATTGAACAGAATCCTATACTTTTGGGGATTATTCTAATGGGATTTTTCTCACACCCATTATAAATCATGGTTATAAGAATACATTGTTATGTATGAACTAGGTAAAATCAAGGGGTATCAGGGTGATGGTGGTTCCTGTTTATAGAGTGCCACTTTGTGAAGTAGTGGTGCTGGTGGCTTCAGTGTCATGTCCCTCTTTTTATATTGTGGTTTTGTGATTGTTTTGTTTTTCCATTTTAGTTGTAGTATTTTTAGTTTTTTTCTAAATCCGTAGACCTTGAATATGAATATTGTTGTACTTTTCATGGATTTGGTTATTTATTATTGATTTTTTTTCATTGGGTTATTTATTCTTATAAAAAGTTGTGGAAGCATTCCATGATAATCTTATTGATACCCAAGCACTGGTTTCCACCCCATGGGGATTGGAAAGACACTTAGGTTCAGGTTAAAAACCTAAATTGGTGTTTCATTTTATGAAATCCAGGCCTTGGTCCTGGAAAAATGGTATTAAAGTAAGCATATTCTCATTTGGTTCAAGAATTGGCTAATAACCAAGAAATACATGAGCCTGAATATTTGAGATTGAGGTTCTGGTTGCGTGTACCGTGGATGGCCAGAACACCTCATGGTAGGACCCGAGTCTCCATGGGATCTTGGGACATTATTTTTCTTCTCCTCCAAGTGAGATGTGTAGGATGCGAATTGAATGTGGAAACTATGTGGTGGTATAAAAGTATGTTTTTACATGATATTATGATGGTGTTTGTTATTTTTTAGAAGTATTTGATATTTATATTTATATATTAAAAAATTTCAGAATGGTTTCATTAATGCTTCTCCCTTGTGATTGTTTCATGATGTAGTTAAATTCATTCTTGGGGAGTTACTATGAAACCAAATGAATAGGATGAAGAGATTACCCAATCCCCAATTTCTTAATTTTTAGTGGAAGCTAGAATTTGGGTTATCTAATATACTGTACAATGAGTGGCCTATAGTTCGACTCATGTCAATGAAGATGAACTTTTTCTTGTTAAGGATAAATCTTAATAATATCTCAAGAATAATCCTCATTCAATACAAGGAATCATAGAACATTATGAGGTGGTGTAGTGGATAGAGAATAAAAATTGGAATTACATGTTTCATTACACTTCTAATCCTGTTAGGATGAGATGTTCTTTGATGATGTTTGATGGTCCCTATCGAAAGTGTTGTTATGTGGTGGTGCAAGATATAAAGAAAAAATAGATGAGTTGGAGAGAAAACAAGTATGAATTTAATTAATTGTATTTCTCTATGGTTTTGACCATCCCCAGATCTTAGGAGTTTATAGATCATCCCTTGGGAGATCATTCAATAGTGGAGTATGCCAACTGCTTTGCTGAGATAGATAGGTACGCACAAGAGCTCATTTCCAATGAGGAAATGAAGTCTCAAATAATCTAGAGGGGGTCTATAGCAATGATTTAATCACATGATTTCTTGTTCAAAAATATGAACCATCTATATGTGGCTGACCATGCCATGATGGGGGATAGTGATTGTAATGGACAACCCTGTTTTCCTAAATCTATATCTATATATCTAAGTGAAATCTATTCTTAGAATAAAAATAATATGGATGAGAAGGGGAATAAAGGAGGTGGTGGTTTAGGCCATATATATAAACATTCATTATCTATGGATTTTTATACATGATAATGTGTATTCCATCAATATAAGAATGTAGGGAACACGTGAACTATGTTTTCATCTCCACCTAGTCAGTGTCACCGATGATTAACAATGAGAAACTTTAATTTCATTTAATGTGGGAGAACCCATATAAATGTGGTGCAAGATCTGTATCTTCCATGGGGTTATCATCCAGATCAGAATAGCCCATGTGTCTGGGTACTCAGTATGGTGTTCGTGGTGGTAGGATAGAATGCCATTTAAGCAGATTTAGTTTAGGGAAAAGTCACAATCATGGGGTCGTTCTTAGGTTCAAGATAAGGCAAGGAAACATTATTCCATATATCGAGCACCAGCGTAATTAGATGTAGGGACTATTAAATTGTGATTTACCATTATTATTATATCAACCTTAAATATTTTTCCACTTGAAACTAGTTATTTAGTTTCTTTTATATTTATCTTTCTTTTTATGTTTTAATGATACCACATAATCTTATTCATTATGTGGTGGAGTTGGCATTGTCACTTGGTATGAAGCGAGAGAAAGGTTTCAGGTGCTCATCTTGTGCACTCACAATGTGAAGGGTTCAGATGGAATGGGATTTCCATGTTTTTGTGGTATACATCATTAACATGATACTCGATAATGATTTTATGGTGCGTTTTCCGATCCACGTAATTTTTTACTCCATGGGGTGATTTTTGGGGCACCAGATGGTAGTATCCATGTTTTTTCGAGAGAATACTATCCTCAGTCGATTCATCATGGACCTCTAAATCAGAGTAAAAAACCTGATTTAGAATATCTCTTTTCTATCATTGGAAGATGATGATGTTGTCATAGAAGGTGGATTACCTCCTATGGTGGATGCATTAAAAGAGGTCTTATAGAATAATTTTCAGGTTTTCTATCAGATATAGATGTACATTTTTTTATAGACTTGGCACTCGGAACTATGAAGATATATCTACCCTCATACCATATGTAACCCACCGAGTTTAAGGAAATAATTTAAGTGATGGATGATTTTGAATCCAAAATATTAATTCTTCCATCCATCGCTTTGTGAGCCAATCCATTTCTATTTGATAAAAAAGACTAATGGATCACAATAGCTATTCATTGATTACTAGAATATGAATAAATAGAAAGTCAATAAAATGTACCATTATAGAAAATTGGTGTCATTTTAATCATATTAAAGTGAAATAGTGGTTTTAAAAGATTGATCTTCAATTCAGGAATCATTAGGTAATATTAAGGGATGTATAGGTCTTGAAAACCACAATGAAATGTAAGTATGACCAATTTTTGTACTCTGTCATGCCTTTTGGGTTGATTAATACTCCAACTAACTTAACAGAACATATTAATAAGGAGTTAATGTTGTATAGAGAGTCATATTTTATGTTTTCTTTTATGAAATACTATAATATATTGGGATTGTGGAGGAGAAAAAAAGTATTTGAAAAATTTTTTGGACACTGTTTAGGATCATCATCCCTATGAAATGTTCTCTATGTAAACCATCTACATTAAATAGAGGAATTTATTGTATTAATATTATCTTATAACAATGGGTTCATTTATACCATATACTGATCAATTCTATTATACCATGGGTGGATCCAAACAAATTTGTTTGATATCAACTACATTTTAGGCCTTAAATGGTGTTATTGGAGGTTCGTTCAAGATTTCTCTCAATGTGAGTCTCCTATAAAGATGAATACATAGACAGAGGTAATGTTTTAATGGATCCAAGAGTGACAAAAATCCGATGAATATTTTAAATGGAGATTTAATACAGCTCATATTTTGATAATTCTAGAATCGGGAATGGGATATGTGGTCTCTTTGATGCATCTAGTTAGGGTCTGTAGTGAGTGATAATGCAGGATGACCATCTAGGAGTTTAAGGTTCTCACTATCATTGGCCACATGATAATAGATACCCAAATCATGACCATGAGTTTGAGTCACTAATGTATTCCTTGAAGACATGGATCCTTTATCATTTTTGGTAGAAGATTTTTGTTTATTATGATCATAATAATTTTTTCTAAATTTTTTCCAAATATTATTTGAATTTGATGTGACATCCTTGGGTTCGGTATCCTCAAGGGTTATATTATGATATCATGTATAACCTATGATAAATTAGTGTTTTTGACTATTATTTAAGTATAAAATTTTCCATTCATGTATTGAGAAAGGGTAGTGACGAGTCGATGTTGATGGGTAATAATTATCAAATTCATTTGGAGACCCTGTAGAATAGTTGGGGTGCGTTACAGGAAAGTGTTCTAGTCAATCCTTCTCCTATGAAACTGATTCAGTAGGATAATAAAATGGTTGAGTTCTTTGAGAACTATATGAAATTTCTTTATGGTGGTGAAACACCTTGTAATTGGTCAATGTAGTGCAATAGATTTTTTTTCCTTCAAGAGTATCATCATGGTGTCGTTTTCACTGAGGAATGAGGTGATATAGGATGGAAAAAATTATCAGTGGGACTTTCATCCATGTTCTACCATGATATACAATTATTTGCATCTCATGTCCTATAGGGTAGTCTTGAGTCTTGATTTAACTGAGTTTGTATCATGGTGTTATACATTTCAAAAGGATAAACCAGAGCACCAAATTCCCTCTAGTTTTCTTTACTCTCGACACATTCCTACCTAGATGTTGGAATATATTTCTATGTACTTTATTTTCAGTTTTCCTCATACACCTTGGTGGTAGGAAAAACATTAAGTGGTGATTAAGCCTATGATAACATCATCCCTTTTCATTTCAAATAGGGATTCAACAATCGTGGATGTGATGTGTTTGTTATTTTTTAGGTTGTTGTGAGGATTCATGGTGTGATATCTGAAGTTGTTTTATGGATTTAGATCTGTTTTACCAAATGGTTCTGGAATGAACATTAAATTAAAATGAGATCACATGTCATGTTGAGTACGATGTACCATTCTCAAACATATGGTCAGAAAATGTGTGAAAATCAGATTATTTAAGGGATACTATAACCATGTCTGTATTTCAAATGTTGATGGGATATCGATATGGATTGGTTTAGTTTTCATATAATAATATTTTCCTATCCCCAATTTGATTGTCCCCTTTTGAGGCACTCTATGGTCATCTATGTTTGTCACATTTATGTATGGATAAGGTCGGTGGGACATAATTATTGGGACAATACCTTATGAAAGAATAATATGTTAAAGTAATGTTGAAATGGTAGAGGTTATTGATAGGTCATGCTTCTGAAAAGAATTATTCTGATCATAGGAATTGAGATAAATTATTTTATTTGGGTTACTGAGTGATTCCAAAAGTTTCAACTCATTTGGTTCATCATCTTTTTTGAAAATAAGCAATGCTAAAACCGAGGTATGTTAGATCATTTTAAATTTCTGAGAGGGTTTCTAAGGTGGAATATAGGCTGTATTTTCTCTAGTAGTTGACGTCTATTTAGAACATGTTCCATGTATCTCTAGTGAAAAATTATAACATATATTTTTCTTATATGTTGAATTGGGAAGAGTTTGGATTGGAGCTATATTTTTCTATGCTTGAATGGCTAATTTAGATTTTGTATTTTCTGAAGAAAGTGTGTCATTAGAGGTATATTGTGTTTCATTAAGTTCAATGGCATCATGGAAATGTTGTACTTGAGACACGGTAGTGGATGTCTTGGGTTGAAATGAAATATCTATTTTTATTCTCTGATAAATTCTTAGAGTTACTTTATGGTGGTGGAATTTTTCCACTATGGGTGAATTGTCACATCTGTGATTTCAATTTTATGTTCTTTCTTCTTTTAATATTGACATTAAATTTATCCCTTGGATTTTATTTTAATTTTTTTGAAAAATTGGAAATTTGGGCTTGGATGTGTGTTGAACACATTTTTTGCATGGTTATGTGAAACATTGCAACATTGCCTGATTAACCATGCAGAAGATGATGGTGTTGGATAGTAGAAACATCATGGATAGCCCACAACTAGTCAGGATGTGTGGGATAACCATGTGGTTACTGCCTCTAGGATAGTGATGGGTATACAATTTCTATATGTGTTGGAAAACTATGTTGGTAAATGACGTATATTGTCCAGTTAAAAAATCGAAATGTTAATTTATTTCTTCTATAGATTTAACCATATTTCATCCTCTTTCTCACATAACTTTGGTATGCCATCCTAGGCACGTCATCTCAACCTCCAGAGTCCCATGGATCATATTTTTTTGTGTTTTATTTTCTATATCTTCTTTATTGATCTACATTTATGTTATTTAACCAATTATTTATTTCTCTGTCTACTGTTTATTCTACTTCAGTCTCGGTATTTTATATTTTTGGTGGGTGATTGACCATGGGGGGGGGGTAACCATGTATTGGTGGAGATGATATTGATGATTAATGATAAATAACTCCATGTTGGGGTCTTATAGTGGTGCAGATGTGGTTCCACACATAATTCAAGACGTTTCCAACTAATATGTAGGTTTGTCGATGCTTTTAAATTTTTGTATGTGTCTATATTTCATTCCTGAATTGTTAAATGTGTTTTATGGATTTTTTATGAGGTTAGAATCATATCTTTTATAAGGTTTACGATAAAAATTTGATTAAAATGTAATTCCAAAAGTAATTTGGTTTTTTTGCTTGGATGAATTGTTTTAGTGATTATTGAAAATTTCATATTCCTTTTGTGGTTGATGCGAAATTCATTTTTAGAGGGATTTCGAGGTGACATTGTTATAAAGTTGTATTTTCCATGAAATAATTGTTTTCTTTCTATTGATATCGTCATAGTAAACCTTAAAAATGGCTTCTAGAATGTGAACCATGTTATAAAAGTGGAATTTATTTTAATCTAATTTTGATCAGTGATTTTACCAATCAAATGATTAGCGTTCACATATGATAATCCTTTTATGTTAGCAAAGGGCTTTAATTTTTTTTTAAATTAGTGTGAAATTTATTGCCAAGTTTTAATATTATAGAAAGTTGTTATTTCATTGTGTTCTTATGATTCTTGGGATAAGTGTGGGAAAGTGTATATTTCTATGATATTTGAAATTAAATTTGATCACAAAAGGGGATCCAAGGTATCTAGGTGGGTGAACTATAACTAGTACGCTAGTTGATTTATAAGTGTATGGGGCCCTAATTCACATAGCATGATTTACGATCACAACACTAACTAAATATTTTATAAGATCAGATACCACTAGAACATGGAATATGTTCCCTTCTAGTGAATCATCAAAGAGAAAATAGATTTGGAGACCATTAGAATTTGGGATGTATTCCCCTATAATGGATTGTGCACATGGATGATATTGGTAGTTTAGTGGGGGGATTTTCATATAGGTATGATGTTTTTATGGTCCAGATAGTTCATGTTATGTATAGGGATTTACCCATGGTGATTATTTGTGATATAATTCCAATGATGAATGGATATATAATTTGGAATATGGTATACCATATTTATAATTTTAGATCCACTAAGTTAATGTGAAATTGTATTTCATTAAACTTTTTTCTTTAAATTGATTAATGTAAAAAAGAAATATTTTAAATGAATCAAATGGTTTAATGGAAATTTCCATGAAAATTTATCTTCTAAATTTATATAATGGAATCCTTTTGATTTTTGTGTCATCCTTATGGTATTTATATCACATCCTGTACAATTAGTGGTATTTATAATTTATTATATATGACCCATGTAAAGGAATGGTTTATTTTGATGATGGTAGTTTTATATGTTAGTGTTCCACATAATGTAGGTGTTTGTGGTGGTGGCCTACGCTTGACATCCCACTTGTTACATGACTGTTTTGCTATAATTTATTTGTACCCTGTGGTAGTGTTTTTCCATTTTTTTAACAATTTCAACAATGAGTCTAAAAATTTCTTTAACTTCCTCGGAACTAATTATTTATTATTATGTTGAAAATTTATGTTTGTTATTTATTATTATAATAATTTGTAAAAACAATCCTAAATAATCTTGTTGATTCCTAGGAACTATTTCCAAACCATGGGGATCCAGAATTCCCATTGGGCTATGTTTCGGACTGGGGTAGGTGTTGGGTTGGATGGTATCACATGTTGGTTCATGATAAAAAATTCAGGCATTATAAGAAAAAAATATTAGAATCTAGTAGGTTTTGATGTAGTTAGTGATAATAAATAGTTTGAACAATAATTTTCATAAGTAATTCTAAAAAACGAACAAAAGGCTCAATTGAAATATCGAGAAACATATATAAGGAAGAAGATTTCTATTTATCTCATGAGGAATGATATTTGTTTTTATGTAAGTGATCATGTTTTTCATATAGTATATCAATGGTAAATCTTTTTTCATTTTGGAAAAATTTTAATGTCATATATAGTGACTATATTTTTACTTACATAATGATTACATCATTATAATGACAAAAAATATAATAGCATTACAATTCAAAGATCTAATTTTTTATAGTTTTGTGGGATGTAAGGCTGATACAAATCTTTTAGATAACAAAAAATAAACTTTATTTCATTCATTCTAATCTATACTTTTACGGTTCCTAACGTTCCATATATTATAATTAGTCACCTAGGCATATATATATATCAATGAATAGCGTGATCTAAAAGCCCAATAACAGGGTAAATATGGGATATGAATCAATATATCATGGGTATTAATAATAATAATATTAAATATTTTTGGGTCATCATCCTAATAAATAGAGGAAATAGTAGAAAATGGTTTTGAATGTGGGAATGAAAAAAATGAAACATCCTAACTTGGTGTTCAAATAACACAAATAATTGTGAAAAATTATAGCATCATAATCACTAATAACACATTACTATAATCATACAATCAACATTACGAACAAAAATATCATCCATTTAATTCAAAATAAATATTCTCTCATTACATAAATCACACTACGCCATGCATTAGAGGGATATTTAATTCTAGTCCAACCTATCAAAAAATAGAGTTTACATAATCAAGCATTCAACATAGAATGTATAACAATCATAGACCTAAAATAACAACTGGAATGGAATTAGTTTTAAAAAAAATTCATAAAACAAACTTTCAATAATTACTTTTTTGTTCTGAAATTAAAAATGTATATAAATACAAGGTATAAGAATCGTCATTCTTATTTAAAGAATAAATATTCTCAGGTGGAGTCATGGTTTTTTTGAAATAATATTTTCTTTTGAATATCATAATATTTTTCATAAAACATGTTGGAAATATTTTCATCCATGATTATAAGAGGTATAAAAATGACGTTTTATTTATGTAAAATAAAAAAATATCTACATTTGGATTTTCAATGAAATTACTATATCTCAATGAGAGGGTGTTGGGTTTTTGAATCGAATTACGATATGTCTTAATGTGTTCTTCAATTTTAAATAATATCCCATCAACCATTAAATACCATCTTGTGATGTTCACCCTTCAATGCATTATCCATCACATCAACGTAAAAGGTTTTAATCATTGTGATGACCTAAAGTTTAATATTTGATAAAAATCCCATATCAATTTATTTTTTCTATAGATTTAAATGTTTCATATCACAATTAAATAATTAATTTATTTCATAAATTTTTTCCACATACTATGTCACTGTATTATATAACAAAATAATATTATGAAACACTATTTGATTTTACAATAATATTATCTCAGGGTTGAGCTACTCAATATAAATTTATCTACATTTTCCAATCTATAAAATTTTGTTTCCTCACCAAAACCATTTAATATCAACTCTTAATCTATGACCATCAAGCCTAATGGGATAAAATTTTAGTTTTACTATATTTAATATTTCCAAGAACCTAAAATTTTTTATTCATATTTAACAAATAATATACCACATGAGGATCAAATTAACGTTATTACACTAGTGGATTCTAATTTTGAAACTCTAATATACATTCTCAAGATTCACCCCTTCGATGGTCCAATATTTTATTCTAAATGTGAATTGGTGTGGTTACCTATCCGAGATCATAAATATTACACACTACAATCTCAAAAGGGATCTGATCAATATGAGTGGTTTAATTCATTGGTTCATATATATCATTCTCTTAAGGTGTATTCAAAGAAATTCTTATATGAATAGTAATACATAACATCAATCACTATCACTATATAAAAAATAAATGTGTATCAGATATTCAACTCAATTAAATGATAGAAGAATATCATTTTCATAAAATTATTTCAAACATAGGCGACATTGATATACTAAATTATAAAATGAAGTGAAAATTATTTATTCAATAATTCATGTTCATTAAATAAACCTTTCAAACACATCGAATCTCCCTCTGATACCATTTTCAATTATCAAAAATAAATACCATGGTACACTAGTTCAACAGTCATCACTATGTTGACACAAATAGAATTATAAGTCCCCACATCCCAAATATTAGTTATTTGGAATAAATAAAATTCCATAGGAACTATTTCACCCCAATATCAAATAAGAAATAGGCAACAAAATATCATAAATGAAAAAATAATAATTAATCCAAACACTCCCCAAGTTGAATGGTATAACAAGTATATTGAAATATCAATGTAATACTATATCCATTATTTAGAAACAACATCAAAAAATAGAAACTCAGATTCTCTATAAAATAGGTAAATATTTTCAACCCAGTCACCACCAACACTCCATTTCCCATGAATCATGTATATTTTCCACCTATACGGTTCACATTCACTGTGGTTGGACGTGCTATAATATAATATAAAAACAATTAATGTAAAAAATAGGGTTTTGGAAAAACAACATAGTATTATGTTACAATGATTCCCATAAGAAATTACTATTCGAATAAATAATTTAGTAATCAATTTTAAAAAAATTAGAAGTAATGGTAATCAATTTACATAACATCAATCACTTTTTTAAAATTATATATTTTGAAGGTACAATAAATATTTTTTAAAATTAATTTTTTTTTAAAAAAAGCCAAATGGGAATGAATACAAATGTTCAATAATCATTATTACATAATAATGATATTATATAAAGAAACATGGTCATATTCAGGATGATATGATATTTTCCAGCATTAAAATCATATAAATTCAAAATTATTTGAAACAACTAAAATTTTATTCCCATGTCCCTAAGGCTTAGAAAATTGAGATAATCAATCAATAACCCCAATGGGGAAATCATTATAAATTGAGTTTACTCTTAGTTTTCATTTTAAATCAATATATCAAGATTTAGATTTAGATAGTCAATATCCTTATCACACACCAACTCCTAGGGAACAAATGTGATTCAATATATCTTTCAATATGTTAAGGGGAAATTCATTCAATTCAAATAAATACATCATTTATAGTTTCAAGTCAAAATTTATATTTTAGTATTCCATGCAAATATAAGAAAAAAAAATTGTTTTTTCATGAAATTAATTCCACCTTAATTCATATTATCTTTAGCAAAATTTATCTCATGAATTTGAATCAATAATTTTGAGGAAATTTATTATCAAATAAAAACATATATTTAATGACCTAAAGGGTTGTTTTTTCTGTATTATCATAAATTTGAAATAAATAATCAAATCACCTCAATTTAGTTTTTACAGTAATTATGAAAATACATTTGAAATCAAAAAATCCATTTGCATTTCAATTGTTTGGGAATTCCATACTGAACCACATCTCTTTTTATCGCATGATCCATAGATCAATTATAAGAAATGATATTTTCAATTCTAAATCGGGGTAATGGGTGATCAATGATAAATACATATAATCAAAATGCATAAAATCAATTCAAAAATAATTCAATAACATTAGGATTCCACAATATCAATGTAGAATATAATGGTTGAATGTGGCATTTCAAATCATGATGAAATCACTCACGAGAGATAGATAAACATTATCCAATGGTGCATATATTTGAGATGATGTATTTATGGATGATCCAAATGACATTATGGAATAATCCAAACATCAATAGATTTTATGAGGTTCAAATGGAAGTCATTATCTGTCAATAACGAGAGGATTTGTATTTTAATTATAATAAAAAGGTTGTTCAAAAAAATATCACATGGTTTGTTGGGTCAGTCCACACAGTTTTTACTCACCATTCTTCATATTTTTTTCCTTACTAGTATTTTTCAGATGGTTCATATTTTGGATACAATGTTAGTCAAGACAAGTTCCAACCATAATGTCCTCCAATTCACAAGGATGCATGTCATGGGGGGTGTCTAACCTCCTGGTATTGTCTAGTCATTAAAAAACATTGATACACCATACAAAATCGAAATCATGTAACATGTTTTAAGGTTATAAAATTTATAAATTTACCTAACCATTTTCCAAATATTAATAACACCATTATTTACAAAAAATAAAAATCATTCATGAATACAACCAATAAAAAATATAAAAAAAGGATGATCAAAACAAACATCATGATGTACTTGATTGGGGTTGTGGGGTGTTACATCCAAAAATTTATAAACACATTCTACCCCCAAAAAGATCTATCAATTGAACTCTATAATAATGTGATCAGGTGTGTACTCTTCAATTTGATCTTATCACTACCAAGAGAGGACTCCTTAAAATGTGATGAGGCATGTACCTCCCCACTAGTACGCATTTCAACAATGAATCATGATAATTAAAGACAACTTTCTAATGAACAATATGTATATCTATTTACATCACACAGAGATGATTCTTCATTGAATGAACTGGTCGAACTAGATAATTAGTCACAGTTTAATCATGTTCATTACAGATTTCTTCCAAGCTCAAAATAGAATATGTATCAAAGAGGTACATTATATGATGTGATACATAGAACACATTGTAAATTGACATCTGTTCACAAAGAAACATAAGATGATAAGACACCATACAGACATGTTCAATAACCTTATTGGTATCACATATCTTGGTATAGTAACTAATTATATTCCGAGGATTAAAATATCTTTTCATGGTGAAACTCTCAAAACTGCATGGTCACTCATTGAAAATTACAATAATTATTGATGAAGATCAATATATTTTTTATAATAGATTAGTGTACTTTTCATTCATTTATGAATTATGAATCCATTTGGATGACCTCTCATTGACCAAACTAGGCCCAACCAAATAATTCTCAAAAATATTAGAATAAGATAATGGGGACTAATAACGATTTTTATAATTCCTCAAAGAGTTCTCTATTTATGGATTAATGGTAAAATATATTATAGGAAAAATATCCCACTTCCACGTTCCAATTAAAATAACCACCAATATTGAGGACATTGAAAGGAATTTTTTCCACAAGAATCATCAAATCCCATTTTATATTTTCATCCATCAAAGGATGATATTCCATACTCAAAATCACATCATATTCAAGTACCTCATAGTGGCCTATTAAATAAAAAAATAAAATGGGGTACTATAATAGATACAACAACATATATAACTCTATGGAATCTATAAATCTCATAGATGCAGTGGATTTCCATATTAACAATTTTTTATTTATCTCAAATTGGAATGATGATAGCTTATTTGGTTGGTCGATCAATCAGTATCCATATCCAATTCAACCATCAAGGAGTACATGGAATATCAACCATGATATCCATTCAAATCTTATCACACATCTATGTCATGAATTCATGGTTTTGAAATAGACAATAATTTATCTACTGCTCATACTTCACATTCCAATAGGTAAAATAATGATAAAACAATATAAGCACTTTGTCATCCAATCACATTCCACAAGAATCCTTGATGAATTTTTGGGAATTTCAATAAAGTTATAGGGATAACATAACATTGGAAATTTTTAAAATCACTCATCACAGAAATTATGATAGGAAAAATTGTCATGTAGAAGATATAAAACCCCATGAAACCATTCTATGTGAAGAACCACGCAATAATGGTCTTCCCACAAAAAGGAGGGACCCTAATGAAGTTTAACTCTTCATCAAGGCGTTTTTTCTAAAGGTAATTCTTGAGAGTGTTGAATTAAAGAGAATTATTGTCAATTCAATATTTTTTTTTCTCCTCCCCAATTCTACAATCCTTTTAATATAAAGATCCATTAAATTTTAATATTTTACAAAACATTTTGGGCCAAGGTTTGAATTTTACCTCTCAATAAATCTATAATGAAATTTAATTTTATATGGTGTACAAATAAATAATATTAAATGATATCATGTAATCCACCCACAAACAATATTAAATATACATATAATTTTGTGAGAACATATAATTCCTAATTTTTCTTATTGAACAAATAGATAACCATTATATAAAAATTCAATGCAACCAAAACTTTTGATCATTAATCATAGCTATGATTTCATGATCATTTGATGGATAGTTATTCATGTTTTTATAGACATGGTTGGAACCATAGGCCCCCACATAGTCATCATGATTGTGAATTCATAACAGACATCAAACATTATACATCACAAAAGACCACATTTCCCAACCCAACCTCATGGAGAGTCTACATTGTCCTAGATGTAAAATTATGCTTCTACCCACTGAATAATTTCTATTATTTAATGTCCTATTATAACATCAATTTTTATGAATGATAGACTTCATTGATGTGAGAATAGATGTGAAAATTTTTATTAACCTTCAGTAATACCCCCTTTAGGATTTTGACGATCTAGATCTCAAAAATATTATGTAGTTTTTATCATGTAATAAATTCTTTCACCATCCAAATATTTAATTGAAAACCTTGTTCTAAGAATATTATTCCGTTTTCCATTACCAATGTTTATTTAGGAATATATTCATTATTAAATGAGACACATTCATTTATAGGGTTCATTTTTTGTTCAAAAGTAACATATGTTCTATGTGACATACATGATAATGTAAATATTTTTATGTGATTGGGGTGGGAAGAATTATATTGCACAATATAAATTATATGATATGACAGGAGAGACCAGAATTATAAATAACCCCAATGAAATGGGTATTGTGATGTATCTCATTATAATGTTAATTAATCATGAACACGATGCTATATTGGATAACAAATATGTTCGGTAGTTGACTAAAACGACTTGATGTTTCATTTTTATGAATTTACTCATTCCATACCATTATCCAATGTTTCCTCGATTGAATTTGACTATTCTTCTTGATTATGTTATAATGATTATTATAATATCTACACATGTTTAATGTCCCTTATTCGTTCCCTAACTATGATTTTACCTCACCAATTATCTTTATGTTTATCCTAGGTGATTATATGTACTAAGGGGAATTTAGGGGATAATAAAAAGATATAGAATTTAGAATCAAATAAATCTTCGTGTTTTATTTTAAAATTAATATGTATGGTCCTCATATTGCCAATACCCAAATCCTTATGGTCATGGTTGTGTAATTCATGAATGTTGTCTGTCACTAAAATGACATAACGTGATATGTAGTTAAATTTAGTGTGGATATTGTTGGTATCAATGGTTGATTTATTTATATTAGAAATATCTTTGCATGGGACTATGCAGTACTAATCACCCTTGAATAATTTATTTAGTAAATTATAAAAAATGGGATCCCAAAAGATATTATGTTAGACTATATTTAATAATGTACTAAATTAGTTATTCATGAATTATTGACATATGTTTTTCTAACCTTTTAAAATTTTTAATATGGTTGGAATAATGGGAACCCATACCAACAGCCTGTATGAGGGACAACACAGTGATTGCATGATTAAAATCTCTAATGCCTTATGAAGTAGACATCAAAATTTCCTAATGAATAATTCTTGATTGTCTTAGTTTATGAAAAATAACTTCAATAATTTGGGATGAACGCAATCACCGAAGAGGTAGAAACTGTAAAATGTGTCCTTTATGCAGTAGAATCCACCAACATTTAACAGATCTTCTAATCCAGTAGCCAAGGAACAGTGGGTAAACTCAATGAAGAAGATATTTTGTGAGCATCATTGTTATTATATAGAGAAGGTGACTTTTTCTGATTAATTTTTATATATAGAGTCCTAATGTTTTTTGTATTTGATAAATATCACCAAGAAGAAGGATGAAATTTAAGAGATGGAGTGGGAAGGGTTTAAGATAAATATTCATAACAAGTATTTCACTCAAACATATCATAGAAATATAGAGAGTGAATTCATAGAGTTGAATGAAAATGAAGGTGAATTTTTCACATCCTATAATGAAAATTTCATAAGGGCTTAAAGGTGATCATCAGGTTTTGTTATCAATAATTATAGAATAATTTATAGATTATATTATGTTTCAAAAGCACACCTTCAAAAGGATATAGAAATTACAGAGTTAGTGAGTTATGATGCAGTTTTTTGATGTGATCTCAAAGTGGATTTGGAGTGTAGATAATGTTCTCATAACAATAGAGATAATAAATTAATGATTGAGTTTCAAGTCACACTATCTAATGAGAAAGAAGAAAAGAAAACTCACCAACACACAGGTCAAAAATTTGTGAAGAAGCATCATGGGAATATCCTCAAGAGGATAGGGAAATGATCCATGTGTTGGAGAGAAGGCCACCATGCTCATAAATTTCTAAAATCCGGAGGAAGCAGGACAATGTGGTGGAGGAAAAGAGGGGACCACCAATGGTAAATTGCTCAAACCTTTTGGATAAAGGGCATTATACAAGTTGGATAACTGAAACACAATTTTTCAAGGGTAATCAACATCAGCCGCCTCCAAATCCAATGGAGAATGGCATGGAATATTCCATCACTACAACTTCAGTGGATCCATAAAATGCTATTGTATAAGGTACACATCCAATTCATACAAAATATGGGAAAATTAAAATTTGATTCTGGTTCTACAAATTCCATTATATCATGAATGTTTTCTATAACTATTTAATAGAAGCCTAAAAACCTAATAGTATGTATATCTATAAAAACACCATGTGGGGAAATCATTCTATCCCATGTGTTGAACTATTATCTTATTGGAATACGTATGTAGATTCTTTAAATGAATCTCATGACAATTCCCTTGATGGAATTTTAATTTATAATGGGAATGGATTGGATCACATTTTTAGGAGCACATATAAACAATATGAAAAATGATTTATCTTTTCATTTTTCTATATTTCCCATGATCCTCTAAAAATACAGGATGATAATGAATTAGCATTGGAAGATCCATTTATTTTGATGGTGTTGATTATATTTGAATAATAATACCTCACTAAAATTGGTGAGTCAAAGGAAGGTATCGACCATGATGAAATATATATTATGAGGGAATTAATTGAGGTATTTATTGATGAGTTACCCATACTGTCCCTGGGTCATAGGGTAGAATTCTATATAGAACACATAACAAGAGAAAATCCAATCTTAATGTTTCCCACGTGTATGACTCTTATTGAACAAGTGGAGTTTTATAACCAACTGCAAGAGAATTTGGATAAAGTGTTCATATGAAATAGTACATCACATTGGGGTTCTCTAGTGATTTTTTTATCAAAATGACTCATAAATGAGATAGTGTATTGATTATCGAGAACTCAACAAGATCAAAAAAAAGAACAAGTATCATTTTACAAGGATTGATGATTTGTTCAGTCAGCTATATGGTGATCAGTTATTCTCAAAGGGGGGTCTATGTACTTAATTTCATCAGTTAATGGTTAAGAAGGTATATATTATGAAGAAAATAATCCATAAATGGTACGAGGACTATGATTTTCTAGTGATTCATTTCAAACTTCTTAATTTCCCTAAAATAATTAGGTATATAATGTATAAAATCATTATAAATCATCTAAAAAAATTTGGTAGTGTTTATCAATGATATTCTCATATACTCTAATAGAGTGGAGTAACATTAAATATATAAAAGGATTGTTTTAATGATACTAATGAAGGATAATATGTACACCATGTTTAGAAAGTGTTACTTTTTTTTCTTCCTGCCTCATTATCTGGACATGTGATCAAATCTGAGGTAATTTATGTTGACCCTTTAAAAAAGGTAATTGAGGAATGACCCAAGACATAGAGTGTCATAGAAAACCATATTTTTCATGGATTATCTGGGTACTACCGGTGTCTTGTGTGGAAATTCTCATGATTTTGAATCTCAATCAATATGTATACAAGGAAAGGGGTAATTTATGTCTACATCAATGTATGAGTGAAATAATTCATGGATATAAATAATAGGTTTTTGACGGTACCTGTATTCACATTACCAAATTGTGGAGATTTTCTTTGATATAAATTCACTATTAAATGAATTTTTTTAGTTTTTTGTTCATGAAAAATTATAAAGTGTTATCCTAAATATCATTATAATTAATGATCCATGAGAATAATTAGCTGAAGCATGATTTGGAGGTAGCAGCTGTGATTTTTTCTGTGACAATTTGGGGGCACTACCTCTATAGTGAGATGTGTGATATATATAATTATAAAAAGATATTATCTTATATATTCATATAAAATGATCTAAATATATGATAATGGAGATGGTGAACCCAAATCATGGACTATAATTTCTCTATACAGTGTTATCTGGAAAAAGAAAACAAGATAACGTGTTCTCTTAGCATAAAATAACCACATACTCTATCTGTTTTTGAAATTGAGAAGGACCATATCTTCAAGGATACGAAAAGTATGGATTTTGAAATCATAATAGAAATAAATACACCCTCCCTTTTCAAAATTATTACACAACCATATATTTAAGAGATGATTAGGGTGTCACAAAAGGATGATTAGTAGTTACAAAAGATGGTGAATCCATTAAATTATTGAATGATGAAAGATATCCATATCAAATATTATGGTGTGATTCAATTTGTAATGAGGCTATTTGCTCCTTCATAACCTGGGATCAAGAAGGATCTATTTGATAACTCACATATGCCAACATTCTGTATCCATCCTGTGAGTTCCAATATGTTCCATGATCTTTGATAACACTTCTAGTGAGATAACAAGATGAAGGTTATTGTGGTGTATATATCAAGGTTCCTGGTATGTTATCATGGTAATGAAGAGTGTACTATTTCCAATGGATGATGTGACCATTGTTTATAATGATGTGGTGATGGGAGAATGACAATATGGACTTTGTCAAGGGCCTTCTGAAGACATTTAATGTAAATAATGTGATATTGGTATTTTTTAATGACTCACAAAGACTTACCAAATTTCACCTATTTTAGAATATATTCTTGTTGAAAAACATGCAACAATATATGTGAAATAATTGGTGATACTAAATGGGATTCCACTCTCAATTGTCCCTAATCATGTTCAAAGATTCACAAATAAATTATGGAGGAGTCTTCGATATACATTGAATACTGAATTAAATTTAATTAGAAGCTATCACCAAAAAATAATGGCCATTTTGAAATGGAAATTTAGATGATTTATAATATTATAATATCATCCTCTAAAGAATTAAATGTGGAGGGGATTAGTACACTGATTTTTTGAGATCTCATACATTAGTAACTTCTAATCGAGTATTTAGGATTCTCCTTATGAATCTCTTAATGGGTTAAAATGTAGAACTCCCACCTATTTGGATGGTATTGGAGAAATAAATTTCATGTAACCATGTCTTATGAATGAAATGATAGAAAATTTTCAGTCCATCCATCAATATATCAAAGCTACACAGATTTGGAAAAAGGGTAATGTTGGCAACTGTCAAAGGGACATGGAGTTCAACAACGAGATAAAGACTTCCTTTTAATATAACCATGGCTGAGAGTTGTGCAGTTTGGAAATAAATGGAAGATATGACAAATGTACATTATCCCCTTTGATATCCATGATCAGATAGGATCCCTGGCATATCCTCTTTCACTTACACTAAAATTGGCTCTATTATATGATGTGTTCCATGTATCACTCTTACAAAATTATATAACAAATCAATCACATGTAATGAACTCATAGGTGGTACAACTGGAACATGATCTCTCTTATGATGATAATCTAGTAATGATTATATACCAGAGATATTAGGTTCTACACAACAAGAAAACCCACCATGTTAATGAGTTGCAGAGGAACCCTAGGTATGAGGAGAAACATTAGAACTAGAGTTGGCGATGAATGAGAATTACCCTCACCTATTAATTTAATACAAAATTACAAAAAAAATCATATAGGGGGAAAATGTAATGACCCAAATAGTTATCAATTGAATTTATCTATTCTTATAGTAAATTCCTATAATATAAATCTCATAAAATCACTTATAAGTCATGATAAATAGGTTATAAATGTTGAATTAATGAAATAAGAACAATTTATAGAATTTAAGGAACCAATACCGATTAAAGCTTATCTCACCAATGGAATAGTAATATGAATTTATGAATAATAATTATCTAAAATGAATTGTAACCACAACCATTAAAATATCAATAAAATTTAGTAATCATGTATATGAATGTATGGCATAATTATAACATAGTGTAGGTAATGAAATGTTTTAAAAAAAATTGTGTAACAGTTGGATTTTTTCTAAATAATAAATATTTAATTACAATATTATGATTAATTTAATATATTAATAGAAAATATATTAATTAAATTTATTCATAATTTACTATTTTTATTTCTTCTGATTTTAATATTATTTTGGTAAACCTTAAGTAATTTTTCAATGGGATATTAAATCAGTGACAATTTCAAAATCGTTATTTTCCATGTAAAATGATAATTTCAATTAAAAATTAGAATACTAATATTTGGGTATATATTTTCATAAAATGATGTTCAATTTATAATTCAAAATTTTGAATATTTTTATGGGAGGTAATTTTCATGAATACAATAATTTTTTGAATAATAAAATATTATACTTTATGATAAAATCTAAATAAATGAATTATTGAGTAACATATAAGGTATGGATGATTTAATTGCAAAACAATTTATTCAGCTAAAATATTTTAATAAATTTATTGATAATTATAAAACTATTCATAATCTGGAGACAAATAACAATCTAATTAACATAATAATGATGAATCGTCCATCTCCTCCACTATAAATACCACCCTTCAAAACATCTTTTCATCACACCTTCCGTAATTTGTGCCTTTTCCAAATTCATCTCAATTATCTTTCATATATAATAACCCATGTCTAATTGATATTAGTTTCATAAAATGATCAAAACCTTTTCCCATTAGAGTTTCTCAAAAAAAGATATCAAAGAAGTATTTTCCTCTTTCATTTCATTTAATTTCATTTCATGTACATTTATTTTATTATTCTCTAGTCACAACAAAACATAATATTTAATGATAACTCAAGTTCCATACATATAATAAAAATATTTTTTTTAAGGAAGGATTTATCATTCTAATCCACCACTCCAACTTTTTTTCTAGAAAAATAAATCATTTCTTGTGATCTGTCAATTAACTGACATCGTGGTAGATGAACATTAATTTTTTCCATTAACTCCTTATAAGATGTTAATAAAACCATTATAATGGTTGTAAAATATTTAAAATTTATGTTACAAATATCCCTATGTTATGTAACTAACAAATATAAAAAATTCAAAATGATAAAAAATGAGTTCGTTGTGATTGAAATATCACCTAAAATAATTTATAAGAACCATCATTAACTTCTATATAATGATTCATTCCCATAAAATTTAAAAAATTTATTTATAAGATAAGTTAAAATTATGTAATCTCATTAATAAAATATAAGAACCATTCTATATATTTATACGACTTTTACACGATCATTCATTCATGTATACATGTGAACCGATCATAAAAATCAAGAAAATGAACTCTCCCGAATGATGAAATTAAATAGTATAACCCATAAAAAATCCAATAAATAGACTTAATAAAACCATAAGAAGTAAAATTAATTTATAAAACGTTCTATATTTATCTTTTAATTAATCTACTATTCTTATACATGATATTAATGGGAAGAAATCAATCAGAAAATTGGTATAGGAAATTCTAAAACCCAACTCCCTTTCATTAGGTTTTCCCTCTTCACCCCATTTTCAGTATAGATATACCATTATTATTCCATAAATATAATTTATTCATCATTATGTTATATTTTTTTGAATATGAATATTTTATACATGATATAATTTAATACAATTTTTTTCCAAAAAAATATTCTTTAAAAAAATACACCTTTTACATATCTGGATTATTTCATAATCAGTCAGAATCGATGATTACTATTACAATAATATTATTCCCATTATCAATACCAAAGGATATTCATAAATTTATTCATTATTAAATGAAACCCATTCCATTTCTTGGGTTAATTTATGTTCAATATTGATATAGTATCTATGTGGCATGCATGATAATGTATGTGTTATGATGTGATTGGTCTGCCAAAAATTATATAGTGCAATGTAAATTTTTTAATGTGACCGGTGATCCAAGAATTATGAAGAACTCCAATTAATTTCTATATGTGATGTACCTAATGATAATGTAAATTATGGATGTGCATTATTCTATATTTATTCACAATAATGTCTGGGATCTTAGCACTAAGTCGGATTGTTTCATTTTTTGGATTTTTCATATTCCTTTACATTATCTAATGTTACCTCTATTGACAATGATGGCGATCCTTTCTTATGTAATGATGATTATTATTATTCATACCCATGTTTCATGTAAATAATCATCCACTTTTAGGGATTCTATCTAACCCGTTCTTTTGATGTATATCCTAATGAGACTACATATACTAAGTGAAATTTAAGGTCCAATAAGATTTTATAGAAGAAGTATTTAAATAAATTACAATGTTTTATTTTTTAAATATTATTTATCGCCCAAATTTTTAAAATACTATAATCACATTGATCATATTCATGTAATTATGTATTGACCACACCCTGGTTTACAAGAGTCAGTGCCTTAATTTATTACATTGGCACATAAACAAGGAATATACATCATAAAGGACTGAGTTGTTCTGTAGTTTTGGGAACAAGATCCATATATATATAAGTTCAAAATTACAACAATAAATATAGATACAACATATATGCATTATTTTGAACATCCATAAATATTATTATATCCAGGAATGAAATTCATTATAAACAACTTAGTTACATAAGAGGATAAAACATAAGAAAGGAGTGTGCTCAGATGCCCAGTAAGAGTAAGCCATAACGCTAAAGATAATATAAACATAAACATTAGGCATAGTGAATAAATGAAAACACATACATCTACAAATAATAAACATAAATAGATTATGGAAAGAATATGCGATGATTAAATAATTACATAATAAAACATAATCATGGGTATTATACAAGTTAAATGACCTCTTTAAATTTGATCTACTGGCATCATAATTACGGATGTGCATATGCTGGACATTTTGAATCATACCATCAAGGCCTCGACCAAGTTGTCTAAAAATTATTAAGGCCTTGGACACAACCAAATATCAAAATTGGCTAGGACTCATCCAAGTCCGTTACAATTTTACTCATGATACTAAACAATTCATCAAGAGGATATATAAGGCCCCACCCATCACAAAATACATCTAATTCATTCATAATATTAATGGTATGGACATAGTTAACATATAAATTAATTATGAAATGTAAATAAATTTTCCCAATCATTGAACATAAACACTAACCATTCAGAATAGTATGGTGAATTGTATCAAAATAGTACACCCATAGTCAAACTAATCTGAAACCATTAAAGAAAATATGGTATAAGATATCATTAATATTAATCCCAATAATACATAATTATCAATAAAATTGTTGAAACTTGTGAAGATACACTCCTGAAATCATCGAGTAATTCTCGAGATAAATAAATCTTTTCTTTGAAAATATAGTTCTTTTGGGAAAAAAATAATTTTATAAATCACTAATTTATGTTTGATTGTAGTTCCATAATTAAAGATTTAATTTTAGATATATATAAAGGTTTTTAAAACATATTATATAGATCCCTTGAAAATGGGAATGAGTTTGAGAATTTCCCTTGAAACAGGATTTTTTATTGGGAAATATTTTTGAAATATCCTTTTAAATCATGTAAATCCCCATAAATGAAGGAATGATTCTGGTTGGAAGAGATATATAGAAATATCACACATAAATTATTAGGATTAAATATTAATTAATAATAATTTAATTTGGTTAAGTATATAATAAAATTAACCTAAATGAAAATGGTTGTTGTGGAGGAAAACCCTTACCTTAAGTCTAAATGTTCTGCTCTTGACCTTATATTCTTATAAAATTAAATTAAACTAATTAGTAACTAAATTAAGAATATATTAGTCATGTATTTAATTTATTATAATATTTTATTTTATTTATGTTCATTTTGATAAGTTAAAATATAGAATTGTGTCGTTTCAGAGTGTTTATTTTCTTGATTTTGATAATCGGTTTACCTGTTTTTATGGAAAGGAGTTCATGTGGAATGGTAGTAAATCTCCAGAACTGAATTTAAATATTATTTTTTATCGTCAATAGATGAATATGTTCATTTATATCATTGGTTATGTGTCATGAGGATGAATCATAGATTAAATGTTAATGAAAATCACATGGATTATTTTAATCAGTATTTTGATTATTAGGAACTAGTTTGGTCATATGATTTAATATTGCATACATATACTAGTTATTGAATAGTAAATAGGTTATAATACATATATTATAACTTTCTTAAATAATAAAAATGTTTTAATGAAAAATATTTAAGGGGAAATTGAAGAATGATGCATCATCATCCATGAAGGATGTAAATTGGCCCCTCACGTACAATGATTTCATTTATAAAATGAAAGATATAGAGAGGTAGAGGGAGAGAGTAAGGATATTGATTATAGATAGTCAATTTATATGATTTATTTATATTATATAGATTATACTTGAGGTTTCATTGTCATTTGGACTAAGGAGGTTAGGAGATGATAACAATAGAAAGGAACGTGATATGAAATCAAAAGAATTAAAATGTGAATTTACCTCTTGAAATAACCTCCTTTAGAACCACCATAAGAGAAGTGTTTTTGGTCTTTGGTTATGACCAATATCTCATGAAAATTTGGAGTGAATACGTGAGGGAATTTGGGTAGATGAATGAGGAGCATCTAAGAATAGAGGAGTTATGTTAAGATAGAGTGATGGTGGATTTTTATAGTTGAGGAGGGGAGTAATTTTATAATATCATTATAATTATTTTATTAATTTCCATCAATACAACAAATATTCATGATTCTTATGGCCGATAATAGTAATAAGTTCATGTGAGTTTGAAATATGTTATCTAAATAAGACTTGATCCTAGAAATATTGAATTTACCTGATAATGTTTGTATATAGTGATTTACCATATTTTACTATTAATAAAAAATTCAAGTATTTTAGAAAAAAACCAAAACAAATCACCCTAAGAACTTTTTGATGTGTATAATTCAATAAAAAACCATTTTTTGAAAATAATTTTCTAAATATTATTAATTTAAATTCTAACTAAAATCATAATTTATAGGAAAAATAACAATTTTAAATTTATAGTTTCTTATATAACAAATTGAAAAATTAATCAAAATCCCAATATTTAATTACCTTAAGAAAATAAAATTATATAATTATTTACTATTAATTAAGTATATATAACTATTCATTTTTGTATGATGTTATTCACCAAAAATTATGTTTGCCTTATCAGACTGAAATTTTCTTACAGAACAGAAAAATGTATGTTGGTGTTTTTGAATTTAAAATTTCAGAGGTGGAAAATGGTGTTTTTTAATGAATCACTATTTCAGGAAATCTGTATTTATTTTAAAAACCATGAGGTGTTACATTCAGCCATCATTACAAAAATTTCAACTGTGAAATTCACATAATGGTACCTTCTAAAAATATTTGGGTAGGTCATCATCCTATGCTTGTTAGGCTCCAATGTTTCATCTTTGATTTTATGATTTTTCCAATGTGTCATTACATGTCGTTTCATATGATTCCTCAATAGTTTTTCTTTACTATCCATAATCTGGAGAGGCTCTCCATAATAATATATATTAGGTTCCGATTTTATATAATCTAAAGTGAGTACATTCGTTGTGTCTCGAATTTACAACCTCAGTTGTGATACACACAACAAATTGTGTACTTTGGATAGGCAAGCTGGAATAACCAAATGATATGACAAAAAACCAAATCTCTCCATAATTTCATATGTTTCAATGTAACTTGTGCCCAATTTCACATTCATCCCAAATTTTATAACACCTTCAATGGAGATAATTTTATAAAAACATGATCTCCTATTGGAAACTAAAAACCATCCTTCAATTATAATCATTTATTTTTTTTCTGCATCATGTTTCTTTAATATGGCCCAGAATAATCATTACCTATAATATTGTTTCCTAAAACACATGACTGATTGTCACCTATCGACCGATCAATGTTCTGAAGCTCTGCTAATGTGTATAGAAGCACTCGGTTCGAATCCTCGGTGATGATAAATTTTTATAGTCAGTTGTTTTTAGTTAATTGTATTCTGATTGGGTGCTTTGTTTGTAGAGCTTATGATGTAATTTATGGATGATTTTTGATTTGATAAATTGATAGAGATTGGGGTGAGATCATTTTTACAGATTTAAGCATGTGATATAATTGAGCTTTACTTTATATTGCATTTAATTTAACACCCACTTCGCAAGATATTGTTGATTGGAATTACTAAGTGTTTAGGCTTTAATCCAAGCCTATACTTTACATAGTGTTCTAATCACAATCTTAGATTATTGATGGTACTGTATTTATTATTCTAAGAATCCATGGAAACCACAAGTTAAACAATACAAGTAATTAATCAATGACATGTTAAGACTAACATACACAATGTTAAATTAATGAATATTCATCGAGAAAATACTCTCAATCACTTAACATCCGTAAATTTTGACTCACCCAAATAATAGATTTACTCAGCCATTGAAATTGATTAACAATATGGTTAAAATTATTATGATGATAAATTATAAATAAAACAAAAAAACAGGATAAGAAAAGAGTAGTGCGTCAAACACACACAATCGTTGAAGAGAGTTAAAAAACGACTTTTGATTGAATGAGGAAGCCAAAGAAGGGAAGGGGATTCAACAATATTTAAAATATTTTAATAACATTAATATGAAAATACATAATCTGTATGAGAATAAGAGATATTGAAGAAGTAACTTGCATTAAAACAGAATTACAAAGAAAGAGACTTACAAGATTACAAAAATGATGAATATGAAAGTAGTTGAAATAAAAGATAGGAAGAAAGGACTATGAAGTGAAAACATGAGTATAGAAGGTACTCCCAATCCATTGGAAAGGATTTGGTTGTTCCAATATGTTCTCCTATCTTCTGAAATTCCAAACCCTTGCATGGATAGGAGGGGATGTATTTATAGCCCAAGGAAGTGGATTGTTTGCATTACCAATATGTCCCTCCACTTGGCTCGACGATTTGGACATCTAGACAGCTGAATCTATAGATATCTCTTTATTGAAATTTGAAAATAATAATTTTATCCAACATATCCAAAACTTTGGAGTCATTTGGACTTAAGGATCCAATGTTAGGGCCGGTTGATTAAACAAATGTAAACTGTCCATTTCAATCCATGCTTTTTCGATGGCTGAAATGTGAATGGATTTTGGAATAGTAAGATGCCTTCAAATAGGAATTCTTTCTCCAAAAATGTTGGCCAACTATACCTCCTCATTCACACTGAAACATTTCAGAATGATTTCATGACTATATCACGAGATATGTCATTAATACTATTATGATTTTAATTCCATGCTAGAATGGTCGGCTGGATTTAACAACATTATTTGGGCCCTTTGTTCTTATAGTTGGGCCCTGAAATGTTTACCCCTGATTCATTTTTATAATAAAGAACGCATGGTTGAGTTTCACAAAATATGGTCTTCGGGAGTGAGACTAGTAACTCAATCATCAAGGCTGGTCCAGTTTCTTCACAAATTCTTTAGGTCATTTTCTGTGGTCCATATGGGCCTTCAAATGGCCGAATTGGCCCATGATTCCTTCTAATGATATGTGAGAAATTGAATAAGGAATCCTCAAAACAAGAACCACACTTTTTAAATCAGTAGTGTGATATTTATTAATAAAATAGTAATCTGACTCAATTTGACTACTTCTAAAAATGCTCAAAAATTATACCTATTATTAAAACATTAATATTTCACACATATTATGCACATTTCATTTAAAATCAGTAATGGGGGTATATAATAAGTCCTGAAAATATTAATAACATCAACTCCCCCACACTTAGTCTTGTAAATTTCCTCATGTGAAACAAACAAAAACATAGCAAAATTATTTTCAATCACAAACAGGTATTAAAATTTTGTTTTCTCCAATCAGGGGAGGTTTAGACTATTTCACTCATCCATTTTGAATTCCACCCCATGTTGTTATCGAAACAATGTATCAAAAATAATTCATTTTTTCATGCTCAAATTTAGATATGGAAAATGTGGAAACTCAAAACTCACACCTCTCAAGATGATAAAATTCATTTGTGGAGGTTCACTCTTTCACCAACCAAAAGTGAAAATCACAGAGTTTGAGAGATCTCACATCTTCCATTACATATATAAAGTGCACAAGAACCACGAGGTATTTTTAAGGTGCTTTTTTGTGGCTATGGGGTGGTTGGAATATAATGTCTACGATAGAGAAGAAGAGGGTTAAAACACCATCTTAGAAAATGTAATGGACATTTTTTTGAAATAAAACATAGAAGGAAATGAAAACACATATATTCCAGGGAATGATTGTGTGAAGAAAGACACAATAGAAGAAGAAAATATGAATTGAATGAGAATATGTAATATTTACAAAACACAAAACTTCTCTGTAAAGACCCGTAAAATTCAAGGGAATTTTTTCTCAATTTTCTTTTGAATTTTACAAGAGCGCGGTTTCTGACGGCACCTGATTCCGAGGCCTGGAGTGCCCAGAATCAATTTTTGAAGTTTGGCTCGGGTACTTTCAGTGAACGAACGAGCTGGAATTTCTAACATTTGATCCGGTGCTCGGAATTGAAATCCGAGGGCACCGATGAACTCGCAGCGCCGTTATTCGCTTAAGGGGACCTTTTATGAGGTTGCATTTTATGCGAGACGAAAGTTAGTTTTGGGAGAAATTATAAGAAGTTAAATAAAAAAAATTTGGAAACACTTTTTTTTTATTTTGTTGGTTAACTTCTCTCAAAGGAAGTTAGGGGTGGGACCCACACCCACATAACCTACCTTGAGAGGATTAAGTGTGGTGGGGCCCACACGAACCCTAACTTTTCATCTTCTCTCAAAACTCCCTTTAAACCCTCTTTAAATGACATGACAACTTGTTATTTATTTTGGAGTTATTTTATTTGAATTTCAAACCTTTGAAATTCAATTTGTTAAGTGTGTGAATAAAATAAGACTCTAACTTATTATATTTGGTTAGATTTCTCTAGCCTTCTTGAGAGGATTTTGGGTTCTCCTTCTTCTTCATCAACCTTGACGAAGAACGCGAAGAACCTTCAAACTCCGACGAAGAACGCCACTCCTCTCTTCTTCTTAGCCGGTTGTCTCCGAAGATCAACGACGTCTTCCGTGTCAACGAAAGGGAACGCCGCTTCCTCCTCGGACATCCTTCGTCGGCTTACGAAGATTCGCCAATGACGTACCTCTTCGAACGTACCTCTTTTTCAACGGATTTGACGAATGATTACCGCGACGCCCGACCTCCGCGACGCTGTCTTCCTCGGGTCGTTGACGAACATCGATCTTGAAACCAAGGTAGGGGTTGTTGTTGGTTATTTTCTTCCTCGTTCTTGGTTCTAAGCATGATAGTCTTGTGGATAATTATTTAAGAGTTATCATCTAACGAGAGGGGGGTCGGACCGCACAAACACGGCCGAATTCCCCCTCCTTTGTTCGTGATGATTATTATTTTCTTGTGGATGACGAGATGGCGTGGTGTCGTCGCACCACGCGGGATTTCGCACGGTTGTATTGTGCGGCGCCGTCGGACCGCTCCGTGTAAGGATCATCATGAACGCGACGCCGTCGCGCCGCGTCGAAGAAAACTGAAGGCGCCGCGGCTGGAGCGGGGTCGTGGCGGAGGGGTGCGGTGCCGTCGCACCGCGCAAGACGACGAACACCGCGGCCGGTTCCGGGCCGTGGTGGAACAAGAAGACCGGCGGCTCGCCGGGCCGCCGGTGTCGGAAGCCGGAAGGGACCGGCCTTGCCGGTCCCGTTGACGAAAAACCGGCCGGCCAGGTGGGCCGGCCGGAAGAGAGGTGCCAGGGGAATTAATTCCCCCGGTTGGCCACAAGAAGCCCCCCCCCCCCCCCCACGTGAGGGGGGGACCGGTTACACAAAGGGGGGGCAACGCCCCCCCCCCCCCCCCCCGTTTTCTCAAAAGCAGGCCCCCACATGGGGGCCGATTTCTTCAAAAGGCATGGCTTATGCCCCGCCACCAGCCAACAAAAGCGGGGGCCTTGCCCCCCGCGCGCTGCACCCGTGCGGCGCCAGGCCGCACCGCCGCCGGCCGGGCCGGGACGGCCCGGACCCGGACCCCCCGTTTTCGAGATGACTTCGGTCTTTTGGTCATAACTTGAGCCACGGACCTCCGATTGACGAACCATCAACGGAAATGTGATCCTTGGATCGCGACGGTCGATTCGGTATATCGCACTCACTGTTTCGGAATACTTTGAGTTTGGCTGGGTTGGTTCGTTCACGAAACCAACCGGGCCTTCGGAGCGGAAACACTCATATCATGAGCTACGGACATCCAATTGACATGCCGTCAGCTTTTTTGTGTTCCTCTTAGTGAGACGGTTCTTTTGGCATACTCCGCCCGAGGTTTGGATGCAGGTGGAGTATAGTCCCGTTGGTTTTGCCTTAAAAACCAACCGGGCCCCTAGGACGAAAAAGCCAATAACTCTCAGATCGGGCGTCTGATCGACGCGCCGTCTGTTGCGTTGAGTTCTTGTTGACGATACGGAACTTTTGGATACATCAACTCTGGACTTTGTGACAGTTGATGTATCATCCTCTCGGCTTGTGGAGCGGACCCTCCTGAACGAGCTTGCTGTGTGCGGGAACCCTAGTGTTGGCTGCGACTGCGATTGTTACTGTGACTACTACTGCTACTGCTACTGTGACTGCGACGACGACAGTACTGAGATCCTGTGTGGATTCGACGACGACAACAACACTCGGCGATCCTACGTGGATCAGTGCTAAAGGTCCTGTATGGGCCCGATCCTGTGTGGGTCTTTACGCTCAGCGGTCTTGTGTGAACCAGCGCCTACAGGTCCTGTGTGGGCCCGATCCTGTGTGGGTCTTTTGCGGGGATTAGATACCTATCGATCCTTCATGGGTCCGACGACTTAGATGGATCAGAGATCATCTTTACCGTCTTTCGAAGAAGTATACCTGTGTGTGCTGAATCCTGTTACTTTCCTGTGTGAATTTTGGTGTGCTATCCTGTGTGGAATACGTATACTTTCCTATGTGGACTGAGTTGTACTTGGGCTCGGAGGTTGGAGCGTATTGGAATTGATGCTTAGGTATATGTATGGGCATATACCTAAGCAGTGTCGGTTGTTACTTCGTGTTTGTATCTTCCTTTTTAGGTTTATCATATGTGGATTTTGGGAGACCTTCGGGGGTCTCGGGGTCCATACTGAGTAGCTTATACTCACCCCTGCATGGGCTATGCCGGCACTACGTTGTGTTGGTTGCAGACGACTGACATCATTGATTTTGGCTGAGGCTTGCAAAGCAGGACGATACCTGGAGGTGGACCATTGGTTGGGACGTACTCGGAGCAGACGGTGGGACCCATGGAGCAGTGGAGCTATCTGTATCCACCCTTCAGGGGGAATCTCTAGTGGACAGCTCGGTGTAGCGTATTTTACTTTCAGTTGCTGTTTTCCCCTTTCGAGTTGTACTTTACTTTCAGTTGGGTTTGTATACTGGCCCATTTACTTTTCCGCACTTTCAGTTGTACTCTGTTTTTACTTAGTGTTTACTTTCTGCTTTCTTACTCTGTGGTGTTTCTTTACTTTACAAAGGCAATGCCTTCCCTTTTTTCTGAGATTTACGCCTTGGTGCTAGTCGCCAGCCCCTGGCCTATGAAATGCGGGTTTGGGGTAGTCACGACACGGACCCCGAGGGCGGTTCGTGACAAATTGGTATCAGAGGAGTTCAGTTCTACCGCGAACTCTGATCTTTTCTATGTGAAGCAATAATGTTTAGCGTATTGAGTGTGGTTATCAGTACAGGGAGTCCAGTGTTGGTGCGGCGGCCGACGTATCCGTACACTAGGACCCTGACTTCTGATTTCCGACTTAATGCACGAAAACATTAATTGCGTGTGTGTTTCAATGTTTTCTTTGTGATTAATTTATATCAGCTCACCAGGTATACTGTTCTGACCGTGGCGCACCTGTTTCCTTCTCAGGATGGCCCCACGACGGCAGTCAGCTAGGGTTTCGAGAGTCGAGTGTGACGACAGCCCACCGAGCGACGCGGCCTCGGTGCAGGGCCCTTGGTCAGTAGTGGCACCGGCGGTAGCTCTACCCGTCGATCCACCGATACTTCCAGCACCAGCCGCTGACGATGCACGTCGCCTCAACGCACTGCATGAGTTTCAGCGCCAGCGACCACCCAGGTTTCGTGGGGAGACGGATCCCCAGGCAGCAGAGGACTGGCTGGAGGCAGTGGTGCGTGTGTTTAGGCTAGTGAGGACACTAGCAGACCTCATGGTGATCCTCGCTGCGAGCCTACTACACGCAGCAGTAGGACGATGGTGGAGCTTGATGCTCCAGGTGCACGATGAGACATCTCTACTTTGGACGGACTTTGAGAGCCTCTTCCGCTCGGAGTTCGTCCCAGCCACCCATCGTGCGGTGCGTATCCAGGAGCTTCTTCAGCTGCGGCAGGGCAGCATGACGGTCGCTCAGTACTCGGTGAGATTTACTGATCTCTCGCGCTACTCGACTGACATGGTACGGGAACCATTCTTCCGGGCCCGGACCATCGAGCAGGGTTTGAGACACGAGATCAGGTCATCGCTGATCTCCCTCAGCATACCAACTCAGACAGGAGTACTGGAGCAGGCCCTTTTGATCGAGAGCTTCCTTGGTGAGTCTACACCAGCACCGAGACCCACCGCAGGGCGGCACATGGCAGAGTCATCTGCAGCAGGCAGTCGATGGATGAATCAGGGGTTCAGGCAGACCAGACCTTCAGGCAGACGACCTCAGGACACTGGCTCAGCAGTGCGGGGCACACATCGAGGAGCCAGTCTTTCGAGAGGCAGGCAGTGCTACTCGTGCGGCGAGCATGGCCACAAGGCTCGTGACTGCCCGACACGTCGTGCCGAGGAGCAGCAGACAGTTGAGGGACCACCGAGGCAGAGGCAGAGGGTCGACCGTGGCGGTCCGCAGGGAGGAGGCGGACGAGGCAGAGGAGCTGGCCGAGCAGTAGGTGGTGGGCGACGCTTTGAGGCTCTGCCACCACCACCACCAGGAGGTCCACCCCGACCACAAGGAGCTGGTGGGCAGAGACAGGAACAGCTCCAGGCAGCAGAGGCCTACGACCACGGCGCACTCGAGATGATTCGAGGTACTCTATGTGTCTATTCCACCCTTGTTGCAGTTCTTATAGACACAGGAGCGAGTAACTCTTTCATAGCCACTGCCCTCATTCGGAGCTCAGAGATTCCGACAGAGTCGTTGGCTCGATCCTTACGGCTAGAGACTCCTACGGGAGAATACTCGACGATTACGCACTGGTGTCGTCAGTGCGAGCTTACTCTAGGAGGCGAGAGCTTTGGCTGGGATCTTCTTGTATCAACGTTGAGGCCTTACGACGTCATCTTAGGAATGGATTGGCTATCTATGGTCCATGCACATATTGACTGTTTTAGGCGCATGGTGCGATGTGTACGCACCGACGGGATCAGGTTCACCTTCACCGGTGATAAGGGAGCCTTTGTAGAACAGTATGGACTTCCACGGAGGAGAGGATATCCCATCACTTATCAGTTGGCTAGCCTATCCTTGGAGAATTTGACGTGCAGAGTCCTGGTTTTCCTGCAGTGGTGGATCAGTTTGCGGACGTTTTTCCCGATGACGTTCCAGGGCTACCTCCTCGCAGAGGGGTAGAATTTTATATTGACTTGTACACCGGGACAGCTCTGATATCCACTCCAGCATATCGGATGGCCCCCGCCGAGCTTCGAGAGCTACGGGTACAGTTAGAGGACTTGCAGGGCAAGGGGTTCATCCGACCCAGTGTTTCACCCTGGGATTCCTCGATATTTTTCTCCAAGAAGGCGGATGGGAGCTTGCGACTTTGTGTTGACTATCGTCGCCGGAACCAGGTAACAGTTTTGAACAAGTATCCGCAACCGAGGATTGATGACCTCTTTGATCAGCTCAAGGGAGCACGGTGGTTCTCGAAGATAGACCTCAGGTCATGCTATCATCATCTCAGATTCAGAGACGAGGACGTGCAGAAGACGGCCTTCAGATGTCGGTATGGCCATTATGTGTTCTTGGTTATGGCTTTCGGCATAACCAATGCTCCAGCAGTGTTCATGGCCCTCATGAACAGGATCTTTCAGCCATACCTCGATCGATTTGTCGTAGCCTTCATTGACGACATTCTGATTTACTCTTCGACTGAGGAGGAGCACGCATACCACTTGCGAGTTGTACTAGACACACTCCGAGAGCACCAGCTTTATGGTACGCTCTCGAAGTGCCAGTTCTGGATACGAGAGGTCCACTTCTTGGGACACGTTATCTCTGAGGCGGGATTTGCAGTGGATCCTGTGAAGATCGAGGTTGTGTTAGCATGGGAGCCACCCAGGAGCGTGACTGAGGTTCGGAGTTTCTTGGGACTAGTTGGATACTATCGGAGATTCGTGCCAGACTTCTCTAGAGTTGCGGCACCACTCACAGCTTGGACGAAGAAGGGGAAACCCTTCGTGTGGTCAGAAAAATGTCAGCAGAGCTTCCAGGGGCTGAGACAGAGATTGACCAGCGCACCTATCTTGAGGTTGCCTGAGGAGGGAGTAGGGTACGTAGTCTACTGCGATGCATCAGGGACCGGACTCGGATGAGTTCTGATGCATGAGCGGGCAGTGATCGCCTATGGATAACGTCAATTGAGGCCGCATGAGAAGAACTACGCTACCCATGACCTGGAGTTAGCAGCAGTGGTCTTCGCTCTGAAGACATGGCGACACTATCTGATGGGAGAGCGCTTTACAGTCTTCTTTGATCATCAGAGTCTCAGGTATATCTTCTAGCAGAAGGACCTGAACTTGAGACAGCGGCGATGGATCGAGTTCCTCCAGGACTATGACTTTGAGATAGTCTATACTCCTGGAAAGGGGAACGTGGTAGCCGATGCCCTCAGCAGGATGACGAGCATTCTGCTACTTGAGGAGGCAACAGAGCAGCTAGCCTCTTTACAGATATCCTTCGTGGATAGAGATGGAGCAGCCTTCCTTCAGTCTCTCACATTCACCACTCCACTACTACAGCGGGTCCGAGGGTCACAGCGTGAGGACGCTGACTGTGGGACATGGCGTACACAGATATCCTCGGGACAGGCACCTGATGGTTTCTCCCTTGAAGCAGAGCACACCATCCTTTTCATAGGACGTACCATGGTACCAGTTGCTTTGCAAGAGGAAGTGCTGAGAGAGTTTCACACTTCTCCTTTGGAGGTACATCCTGGAGTGGCGAAGATTTACCAGGACCTCAGACGACAGCACTGGTGACCGGGTATGAAGAAGGTTGTAGTATAGTTCGTTTCTCGATGCCTCACCGGCCAGCAGGTGAAGGCAGAGCATCAGGTACCAGCAGGCTTGGTACAACCCTTAGAGGTTCCAGAGTGGAAGGGGGACGGCATATCTATGGACTTCGTGACTGGACTTCCACGCACTTCCAGAGGTCACGACTCCATCTGGGTGATTTTTGACCGAATCACCAAGTCGGCACACATCTTACCCATCAGAGAGCAGGGCTCCGTGGAGATCATGAGACGTCTCTACGTTCAGGAGATTGTGCGACTCCACAATGTTCCATCATCTATCGTCTCCGATCGAGATGCTCGCTTTACTTCCGGGCTTTGGAAGGGGTTACAGGAGGCGTTCGGGACACAGCTACGTCTGAGCACAGCCTTTGTCCCTCAGATGGATGGTCAGACGGAGAGGACCATTCAGACTCTCGAGGACATGCTACACACATGTGTCCTCGACTTTGGTCATAGTTGGGAGGACCACCTACCCTTGGTGGAGTTTGCGTACAACAACAGCTACCACTCCACCATCGGGATGGCACCGTACGAGGCGTTGTACGGCCGACCTTGTAGATCTCCTTTGTCCTGGACAGACCCTGGGGAGTCAGCACTTGTGGGACCGGAGATGGTCCAGGCCACGAAAGAGAAGGTCCAGGTCATCCCGGAGCGGATGAGGACAGCTCAGAGCCGGCAAAAGTCATACGCTGACAGGAGGCGGAGGCCACTTGAGTTCGAGGATGGAGACCATGTGTTCTTGCGGGTCTCACCCTGACGTGGTATTCGGAGATTTGGCCGAGGTGGCAAGTTATCTCCGCGCTTCATCGGACCCTTCCAGATCCTCAGCAGGATTGGCGAGGTGGCTTATCGCTTGGATCTACCACCTCAGTTGCACCGGGTGCACGACGTCTTCCACGTATCTCAGCTGAGGAGGTACGTGCACGGCCCGACGCACATCATTGACCATGGGGAGCTTGACGTTGATGATGGGGCAAATTTTACGGAGGTCCCGGTGGAGATAGAGGATCGACAGGACAGGGTCCTACGTGGGCGATCGATTCCTCTTGTGCGCATTAGATGGCAGCACGGGAACCTCCAGGAGAGCACATGGGAGCGGGAGGCTCAGATTCGTGCACAGTACCCTCATTTGTTTCCCTAGTTTTTTATGTATCTTTACGGGGACGTAAAGCCCTGAGGTCGGAGTAATGTAAAGACCCGTAAAATTCAAGGGAAATTTTTTCTTAATTTTCTTTGGAATTTTACAAGAGCATGTTTTCTGACGGAACCTGATTCCGAGGCCCGGAGTGCCCGGAATCAATTTCCGAAGTTTGGCTCGGGTACGTTTAGTGAACGAACGAGCGAGAATTTCTGACTTTTGATCCGGTGCTCGGATTTGAAATCTGAGGGCACCGATGAAATCGCAGCGCCGTTATTCGCTTAAGGGGACCATTTCCGAGGTTGCGTTTTATGCGAGACGAATGTTATTTTTGGGAGAAATTATAAGAAGTTAAATAAAAAAAATGTGGAAACACTTTTTTTTATTTTGTTGGTTAACTTCTCTCAAAGGAAGTTAGGGGTGGGACCCACACGCACTTAACCTCCCTTGAGAGGATTAAGTGTGGTGGGGCCCACACGAACCCTAACTTTTCATCTTCTCTCAAAACTCCCTTTAACACCTCTTTAAATGACATGACAACTATTTATTTATTTTGGAGTTATTTTATTTGAATTTCAAACATTTGAAATTCAATTTGTTAAGTGTGTGAATAAAATAAGACACTAACTTATTTTATTTGGTTAGATTTCTCTTGCCTTCTTGAGAGGATTTTGGGTTCTCCTTCTTCTTCGTCAACCTTGACGAAGAACGCGAAGAACCTTCGAGTTCCGACGAAGAACGCCACTCCTCTCTTCTTCGTAGTCGGTTGTCTCTGAAGATCCACGACGTGTTCCATGTCAACGAAAGGGAACGCTGCTTCCTCCTCGGACTTCCTTCGTCGGCTTACGAATATTCGCCAACGACGTACCTCTTCGGATGTACCTCTTCGTCAATGGATTTGACGAACGATTACCGCGACGCCCGCCCTCCGTGACGTTGTCTTCCGCGGGTCGTTGACAAACATCGATCTTGAAACCATGGAAGGGGTTGTTGTTGGTTATTTTCTTCCTCGTTCTTGGTTCTAAGCATGATAGTCTTGTGGATAATTATTTAAGAGTTATCATCTAACGAGAGGGGGGTCGGACCGCACAAACACGGCCGAATTCCCCGTCCTGTGTTCGTGATGATTATTATTTTCTTGTGGATGACGAGATGGTGTGGTGCCGTCGCACCACGCTGGATTTCGCACGGCTGTATTGTGTGGCGCCGTCGGACCGCGCCGTGGAAGGATCATCATGAACGCGACGTCGTCGCACCGTGTCGAAGAAAACCGAAGGCGCCGCGGTGGAGGGGTGCGGTGCCGTCGCACCGCGCCGGACGACGAACACCGCGGCCGGTTCCGGGCCGCGGTGGAACGAGAAGACCGGCGGCTCGCCGGGCCGCCGGTGTCGGAAGCCGGAAGGGGACCGGTCTTGCCGGTCCCGTTGAATAAAAACCGGCCGGCCAGGTCGGCCGGCCTGAAGAGAGGTGCCGGGGGAATTAATTCCCCCGGCTGGCCACAAGAAGGCCCCCCCCCACGTGAGGGGGGGACCGGTTAAACAAAGGGGGGGAAGCGCCCCCCACCCCCGTTTTCTCAAAAGCAAGCCCCCACATGGGGGTCCGGTTTCTTCAAAAGGATCGGCTTAAGCCGCGCCGCCAGCCAACAAAAGCGGGGGCCTTGCCCCCCGCGTGCTGCAGCCGTGCGGCGCCAGGCCGCACCGCCGCCGGCCGGGCCGCGCCGCCACGCCGGGCCGCGCCGCTGCGCCGGACCACCGTCGGCCGGGCCGGGTCGGGTCGACCCGGTTCGGGCTGACCCAGGGGGGGTCGTGCCGGGTCGGCCCGGACCCGGTCCGCCCGTTTTCGAGACGACTTCGGTCTTTTGGCCATAACATGAGCCGCAGACCTCCGATTGACGAACCGTTAGCAGAAATGCGATCCTTGGATCGAGACGGTCGATTCGTTATATCGCACTCAAAGTTTCGGAATACTTTGAGTTCTGCTGGGTTTGTTCATTCACAAAACCAATCGGGCCTTCGGAGCGGAAATGCTCATATCTTGAGCTACGGACATCCGATTGACGTGCAGTCAGATTTGTTGTGTTCCTCTTAGTGAGACGGTTCTTTTGACATACTCCACCTGAGGTTTGGACGCAGGTGGAGTACGGTCGGGTTGGTTTTTCCTTAAAAACCAATCGGGCCCCTGGGACGAAAAGGCCAATAACTCTCAGATCGGGCGTCCAATCGACGCGTCGTCTGTTGCGTTGAGTTCCTGTTAACGATACGGATCTTTTGGATACATCAACTCTGGACTTTGTGACATTTGATGTATCAGCCTCTCGGCTCATGGAACGGACCCTCCTGAACGAGCTTGCTGTGTGCGGGAACCCTAGTGCTGGCTACGACTGCGACTGTTACTGTGACTACTACTGCTACTGCTACTGTGACTGCGACGACGACAGTACTGAGATCCTGTGTGGATTCGACGACGACAACAACACTCAGCGATCCTACGTGGATTAGTGCTACAGGTCATGTGTGGGCCTGATCCTGTGTGGGTCTTTGCGCTCAGCGGTCCTGTGTGAACCAGCGCCTACAGGTCCTGTGTGGGCCCTATGCTGTGTGGGTCTTTTGCGGTGGTTAGTTACTTATCGATCCCTCGTGGGTCCGACGACTTAGATGGAACAGAGATCATCTTTACCGTCTTTCGAAGAAGTATACCTATGTGAGCTGAATCCTGTTACATTCCTGTGTGGATTGTGTTGTGCTATCCTGTGTGGATTTCGTTTTGCTTTCCTATGTGGAATACATATACTTTCCTATGTGGACTGAATTGTACTTGGGCTCGGAGGTTGGAGCGTATTGGAATTGATGACTTAGGTATACGTATGGGCATATACCTAAGCAGTGTCGGTTGTTACTTCATGTTTGTATCTTCCTTTTCAGGTTTATCATTTGTGGATTTTGGGAGACCTTCGGGGGTCTCGGGGTCCCTACTGAGTAGCTTATACTCACCCCTACACGGGATATGCCCGCACTACGTTGTGTTGGTTGCAGATGACGGACATCGTTGATCTTGGATGAGGCTTGCAGAGTAGGACGGTACCTGGAGGTGGACCACTGGGTGGGACGTACTCGGACCGGACGGTGGGACTCGTGGAGCAGTGGAGCTATCCGTATCCACCCTTCAGGTGGAATCTCCAGTGGACAACTCGGTGTAGCGGCTTTTACTTTCAGTTGTTATTTTCCCCTTTCGAGTTGTACTTTACTTTCAGTTGGGTTTGTATACTGGCCCATTTACTTTTCCGCACTTTCAGTTGTACTCTGTTTTTACTTAGTGTTTACTTTCCGCTTGCTTACTCTGTGGTGTTTGTTTACTTTACAAAGGCAATGCCTTCCCTTTTACTGGGATTTACGCCTTGGTGCTAGTCGCCAGCCCCTGGCCTATGGAAGGCGGGCTTGGGGTAGTCACGGCATGGACCCCGAGGGCGGGTCGTGACATTCTCCCAATAATAATATAATGAAAGTGTTCTTTTTTATATTCCTTTTTTTCTTTATTTTCTCCAAAGATGGCCTTGAAACAAATATCACACTCATATCCCAACCCATGTTTTATCTCCTCACAACATTAATTGTAATAGTTAAAAAAATATCAATGGTTGAGGAAGAGTGATTTTTGACATACCCAAGACAGAACCCATTTTTTTTAATTTTTTTCATTTTTTTTTCATTTTTTATTTTTTTGAATATTTGTCAATAACATTTAAAAAATTACATAAATGGAAGTAAATTACATTCCCCAAAACACACTGAATGAAAACCCCTCACCCACACTAAAATGGATGTTTTCCCTCAAGTAGATTATAACCCGTTGAAAATCAATAATAGGGTCCCCAAAAAATGAAATCCATTCCCCCATACTTAAATTTCAAAAAATTGTGAAATGAAAATCAATTTTTATATTGGGTGAGAAAAGGTATCAGGCATGTAATGTGGCTATCAATGTAAAGGTTTTCATTGGCTCAAAGGGGATTTAAAAAGAAATATTAATGTAAGGTAAATGGGTGGATATTTGGCTATTGTGATTCTCATGTGGTTCAGAAAATACCTCTATCATATTAATTCACACTAAGTAGGAAATTCAGCTCGAAGGTCCACAAACTCAAGAATCACAAATGGGGGTGAAAACACACATTTTGGAAAGATGTCCATATGATTCCTTGGAATGAAAGAAAATGTTGTTCCTCACGGTTTGGGAAAATCATTATCCAAATAAAAAATTGTGCATTCAATTTTTTTTATTTTTCACCCAATATTATTTATCCAAAGGCACGATGGAAATAAAAAAATTGAGATGAAGAAATGTCTGATAACTCCCCAAAAATGGTTGGACAAAATTTCAACACTCGATAGTGAGGAAGCATTACTCTTGGTTTTTTTGTTTTTATTTTTGTTTTTTATATAGACACACCCACACAATGGAATTAGTGAAAAAGATTGTTTTTGAAAAATAAAGTGGTAAAAAATTAAAGATATAGGAAGAAGAAGAAAGAGTGATAGAGAGGAAGAGATAGAGAGTGTTAAAGGGAAATAGGTCCCCCAGGTTTGGATTTGGCAAGTCTCTATCTCCATCTAGTGGTATGACGAATGGAGAAGTTGGGGATTCAGTGGAAGTCGATGATGATCCAGGATTGTGCGTCCTCTCATGGCGATGCTTTAACTGATGTCCATTAAACGTGAATTTTCTTTCAGAAGAGGGGTCTTGGACATCCACTGCACCAAATGTGTAAACATTAGTAATAACAAAAGGACCTTCCCAACGAGAATTACGCTTTCCTGGGTGAATCCAAAATCGAAAATTGAAGAGAATTACCTTTTCACCTTCACGGAATACCTTTCTCAGGATTTGTTTATCATGGATTGCCTTGGATTTTTCATTGTAGAGATTAGAATTCTCAGAAAAATCAAGTCGAAGATCCTCCATTTCATCCCATTGCAACAATCTTTATTCACCAGATTTTTCAAGATCAAAATTACATGTTTTTACTACACAAAAAGTCTTATGTTGGATTTCAACTGGTAGGTGACATGCTTTACCAAAAACTAGCCGAAAAGGAGACATCCCAATGGGTGTTTTATAGGTAGTTCGATAATCCCAAATTGCTTCACCAAGTCATTCAGGCCATTCTTTTCTGGTGGGTTTTACAATTCTCACAAGATCTATTTTCACTTCTCTATTAGAATGTTCAGCCAGGCCATTTGTTTGAGGGTGATATGAATTTGATGTTTTATGTACAACCCCATTATTTTTCAAAAAATATTCCATTTTTCTATTACAAAAATGGGTTCCTAAGTCACTTACCAAGGCACGTGGTGTTCCAAATCGGTGGAAGATGTGTGTCTTTAGGAACTCACTAATAGAATGTGAATCATCCTTTCAAGTGGGTTTAGCATTGACACACTTAGAAACATAATCAACCACAAGAAGGATGTATGAGAATCCATTGGAATGGGGAAATGGTCCCATGAAATCTATACCCCAAACATCGAAGATATCATAGAAAATTAAAGGCTTTTGTGGAATTTTATTTCTCTTTGTAACTGTGCCAAGCTATTGGCATGTGGGACATGACTGACAGAACTCATCTGAGTACTTGAGGAGTGATGGCAAGAAGAATCCTAACTCTTGGACCATTCGGGAGGTCCTTTGTGGTCTAAAATGACCACCTCCGGGATGTGAGTTACAAAATTCAAATATAAAAGAATGTTTGTTTTCATCGACACATATCCTTATTACCATGTCAGCCCATGTTTTCAACGTTTATTTTCTTACCAAAAATATTATTTTGAATCACTTTTCAACTTTTTTTTTCTTTCGAAAAAGTTTCAGGAAAAACACCAGAAAAAAAATTAATTAACAACTGGGGCATACCATGGTAACTTTGGAGTGAGAAATTAAAGGTTCTCAATGAGGAATTCAGGATCAATGATTTTATAATAAGAATAATTAGAAATTCTACTCAAGTGATCAGCCACATGGTTTTCTTTTCCTAGTCTATCATTGATTTCAAGGTCAATCTCTTGGAGCAATAGGATCCATATTTTTAGCCTCAGTTTGGAATCACATTTCTTGATTAATAATTTTATAGTAGAGTGGTCTTTGAAAATGTTGATTTTGGCACCTAAGAGATAGGTCTGGCATTTATCTAAGGAAAAAACCACTGCTAAAAGTTCCTTTTCAATGGTAGTTTTGTGATATTTATTTTCAACCAATGTTTTTGAGGCATAATAGATGACATGATGAAGTTTTTCTCTTCTTTTCCAAGAACATCCCCAACAACTCTATCAGAATCACCACACATCTACTCAATGGGTAAGGAATAGTCTGGGGGTTGAATTAATGGGTGAGATGTTAGAGAAGTTTTGAGTTCAACAAAGGCTCTCTTGCAAACCTCATCGAAATGGAAAGAGACATCATTTTGGAGAAACCGAGTTTTTGGGAGGGAAATCCTAATGATGTTATGGAGGAATCTCCGATAGAAACCAAAATGACAGAGGAATGAATGAATTTCTCGAACAGAATTTGGTTAAATAAGTGATTGGATCACTTCAATTATGGCAGGATCAACTTCGATACCCACTTTTGAAACTATTTTCCCTAGAACAGGCCCATTTTCAACCATGAAGTGGCATTTTCCAAAATTTAACACAAGGTTACACTTGAAACACTTTTGGAGGAATAGAGAGAGTGAATTCAAAAAAGATTCAAATGACCCACTATAGATGGTGAATTCATCCATGAAGACTTATATATAGTGTTCAATGAATTCTCAAAATATACTCATCATACATCACTAGAATGTTTCAGGAGCATTTCAAAAGCCAAAAGGCATTATTCTATATGCATATGTTCCAAAGGTTCATGTGAAAAATATACTTTTCTTGGTCTTGATGTGCGATTGGGATTTGGAAGTAGCCGGTGTATCTATCATGAAATCAATAGTGTGACTTTCCGGCTAATCGTTCCAGAATTTGATCAAAGAATGGAAGAAGGTAGTGATCTTTTCTTGTTTCAATTTTCGATTTACTATAGTCGATGCACACATGCCATTTGTTCTTCCCTCGAGTTGATACTACATCTCAATGTTCATTTGTGACAATAGTTATCCCACCCTTTTTAGTTACAACTTGAATTGGACTAACCCGTTCACTATCAGATATTGGGTAGATAAAACCAGCTTGAAGAAATTGGTGATCTCTTCCCTAACCACCTCAAGTATGATTTGATTGATTCTTCTATGTGGTTGTCTAATTGATTTGGATGACTCCTCAAGATGGATGTGATTCATGAAAAGGGTAGGGTTGATTCCTCGTATGTAATCTAGGGTCCACCCTATGGCCTTTTTTTCCTCTAACACTTGAACAATTTTGGAATATTTAGTTTTGGTATGTGTAGAAGAGATAATGACAGGATAAGAGTGATCAGGGAAAAGGAATGCATATTCTAGGTGTTCAGGTAGAGGTTTCAGATTAGTCTCATCTTTTTTTGTGGGTTAGAAAACTTAGGAATAGAGGAAGGGACTTCAGTTTCAATAGATTCATTCTCCTTAATATTTTCCAAGGTGGAGCAGTATACATTAGCGTTGATGTGGGATTCAAGATAGTTTTCAAGTTCCTATAGATTTATGGAGTCTATGAATGAGAGGTCCACATCAACTTCACCATTTATGACTTGGTTAATCATGGTGAATATTTCAAAAGATCCTTCATCATTATAACATGATGAACATGGTGGATTTGGGTTCGATTGACTCATAGAAGTCTCCTCAGAAGAATGGATTGAGAATGCAGAGTGATCCTCATATGGGTATCACATGGCTTGGAAAATGTTGAACTTGACCAGTTGGTCACCGAATTCCATGGATAAGATGGTTGAATGGACATAAATCTTGGTTCTTGCACTCATGGGGAATGGTCTTCCTAGAATTAGTGGAAATCGAGAATATTTTGTCTCATCTTCCATGTAAAGGACATAGAAATCAGCAGGGAAGATAAGAACATTGACTCGGAGAAGGACATCCTCAATTATTCCCATCGGACCAGCAGTTCTTGGATTGGCAAATTGAATGAAAACACCTTTTGGAAGATAGGGACCTAAAACAAGTTTGGAGAATATGGATTTGGGCATAACATTAATTGTGGCTCCTAGTTCTATGAGTGCATCATCATAGTTGGAACATCCAATTTGGCATGGAACTGTAATGGTCCCTGGATATTTTCACATCATGGGTATGGACTCTTGGGTTGAAACATTTTAGAAGGTCCTAAGTTGACTCTTGTGGGTACAGAACTCCTAGAGAAACTTGGAATACTTAGGAATTTGTTTTATGGCATCTAAGAGGGGAATTTTGACTTCAACACGTCTAAACATGTTGTGCATTTCATGATCAAATTCAAATGTCTTCCTTGTTTTAGAAATAGCTCGAGGAAAAGGAATTGTATTCCTAGGTGGAATGGAAGGTGTTGAGGGAATGGATTCTGGTTCCTTTTCATGTTTCATTCTCCTTTCATTTTCTAGGTCAACATTTAAAATAGGTTTGGAGGACTTATCATGAGTTATAGACATTTTCTATCCTGATCTAAGTGAAATTTCACTTACATTACCCTTGGGGTTGGGTAATGGTTGAGATGGGAGTTCAGAATAATTGGATGGTTGATGCTGACTAAGGTGGGATGCAAGTAGACCAATTTGGGTTTCAATATACTTCAATATTTAACGGGTTAATGAGGAAATATCTTCCACATCACTTTCCCATGGTTTCTTGGAAGAAGAGACTTGTCCCAGATTGGGATTACCGAGATTTTGGTTCTTGGGAAATCGATCGTATTCATTTTGGAATTGGGAAGGCTCACTAGGATAATGGAATAAAATAGGAGGATTGTTCCTTTGAGTTTGAGGAATAAATGGATAAGGTTGTTGGAAGTTACCAACACCTTGGCCATATTGAAACTAGTTTTGGTTTTGATGAGGTAATTGAGGGGGATGAGATATGGGATTACCATACCTAAGGCCTTGGTTATAGGATGAAGAGAAGGGATCAGAGTGAGGTTAGTTGAAGTTTCTAACAAACTGACTTGATATTTAAGGGTTCGTGTTCCTTTGAGCATATGCTGCATTGAGCTCCATTGGTCTAGATGAATCAAATTGATCCTCTTTAAGTTGTGGACATGTGTCAGTTGGATGAGATGGAGAGTTATAGATTCCACAATTTTTGACAGGTCTAGGAAACATTGATTGTGGAGAATACAAGGTTGGGGATTTGGTAGCCCCAGCTAGTTGACGTTCAAGACCTGTAAGTTCACTCATCCACTGTGTCATCTTGTTCGTCTTAATTGATTGATTATCATGGGTTTGTATGACTTGATAATGTGCTCGAGTATGGAATTGTTGTGTGTTTGCAGCCATGTTACTTATGATATCTCTTGGAACTGCAGGATTTTTTGCAAATATCCCCTCATATAAGTATTTCATAATGAGTTGGTAAGGGATATGGTGGTGTGGGTAGGTTGCAACAAGCTTTTTTAACCTCTCCCAGCACTCATGGAGTGATTCATTTGGGAATTGACGAATACCACTTATTTCCATTCGGATAGAAGCAGTGCAAGAAGTAGCAAAGAATTTTTCTAAGAAAAGACGCATCATATCATTCCATGTGGATATGGAACCAGGAGGGAGGTAGTAAATCCATGACTTGGCAGAGTCATCTAGGTAGAAAGGGAATGCTCGGAGTTTTATTTGTTCCTCAGAAACCTCTTGAGGATTCATGGTATATCACACTACATGGAACTCTTAATGGTGGAGATGTGGATCCTCACCTTCTAAACCGTGGAAATGAGGGAGAAGATGAATAAAACTTGATTTGAGTTTAATTACAGCCTCTATGTTTGGATAATTAATACTAAGAGTTTGGTAATTCATATCAGGGGTAACGAGTTCTTTATGTGTTTGTTCCCTAGGATTGTCCATATCTAATTCAATTGGTTGGACAAGGGATGATTCTTGAATTATTTTATTATCATTTATATTCCTCCTATGTTGCCAATGTTTTCACTCAATTTATGTTGAAAACAAATCCGAGTGATTTTTTGGGAGGCTATGGGGAATTCAGAAAGATGTTGGAAGAAAGTGGAAGGCCTTTTTTTCTTTGTGTTATTTTTTCAATTTTTTTAAACATTGTTTTTTTTGGGTTTTTTTTAAAATAACCAGAATCTAATTACCAAATAAAGAACCATCCCCAACATTGAATCCATTTGAAACATATGTCCGATTTTTTGCTATTGACATGTCAGAGTTCCGATGCTCTGTTAATGTGTATTGCAGCACTCGTGTCTAATCCCCAGCGATGATACTTTTTTATAGTCGGTTGTTTTTAGATAATTGTATTCTGATTGGGGGGGTTTGTTTGCAGAGAATATGATATAATATAAGGATTATGTTTGATTTAATAAATTGATAAATATTGGGGTGAGTTCATTTTTAAGGATTTAATCTTGTGATGTCATTGAGCATTTCTTGATATTTCATTTAATTTAACAGCCACATCGCAAGATAATGTTGATTGGAATTACTAAGTGTTGAGGCTTTAATAAAATCCTTAACATAACATAGTGTTCTAATCTCAATCAAATCTTGTTTATGGTAGTGTATTTATGGTTCAAATATTCCATTGAACCCACACGTTATACAAAACAGTTCATTAAACTATGACATGTAAAGTCCAACGTAAACAATGTTAAATTAAAAAAATATTCATCGAGAAAATAATCTCAATCACTTAAAATCCCAAAATTTTGACTCACCCCAATAATATATTTACTCAACCATTTAAATGATTAATAATCTGGTTAAAATTATTATGATGATAAATTATAAATAAAACAAAAAGAATGGGATAAGAAAATAGTAGTGTGTCGAACACACACGATTGTTGAAGAGAGTTACAAAACTGACTTTCAATTGAATGAGGAAGCAAAAGAATGGAAGAGGATTCAAATGTATTTAATATTTTTTTTAAAAAATAATATTAAAATACAGAAGGTGTATGAGAATAAGAGATATTGAAGAAATAACATGAATTAAAACAGAATTACAAAAAAGAGACTTACAAGATTATAAAAATGAAGAATACGAATGTAAGTGAAAACATAGAGAGGAGAAAAGGTCTCTCAAGTGAAAACATGAGTATGGTAGGTCCTCCCAAGCCTTTGGAAAGCCTTTGGTCGTGCCAATACGTTCTCCTATCTTCTGAAATTCCAAACCCTTGCATGGAGAGGAGGGGGATGTATTTATAGCCCAAGTAAGTGGACTGTTTGCATTCCCAATCTGTCCCTCCAATTGTCTCGACGATTTGGACATCCAGACAGCCGAATATCGAGATATCTCGTTTCTCAAACCTGAATATAAACATGTTGGCCGACCTCTATCAATATTTAGAGTCATTTTGACTTAATGAGACAAAGTCATGTCTTGTTTATTAAAAAAATTTAAACTTTCCATTCAATCCTTTCTTTTTCGATGGCCAAAATGTGAATGGATTTTAAAATAGTAAGATGCCATAAAATCTGAATTTGTTCTGCCACAAAGTCAGACGTCTATATCTCCACTTTCACACTAAAACATTTCAGCATTATTTGATTACTAGATCAGGTGATATTTCATTAATACTATACTGATTTTAATTCCTGGCCAGAACGGTGGACTGGAATTCAAAGCTTCATTTGTGCCCCTTGTTCTTAGAGTTGGGACCTGAAATGTTTACCCACGATTCGTTGGGTTAATCTCAAACACAAGGTGGAGTTTCACAAAATATGGGCTTCGGGAGTGAGACCGGTGACTCAATCATCATGGCTGGTCCAGTTTCTTCACAAATTCTTTGTGTCATCTGGTGTGTTCCATATGAGCCTTCAAATGGACGAATTGGCCCATGATTCCTTCTAATGATATGTGAGAAATTAAATAATGAATCCTACAAAAAGGAAGCAAAAAATTTGAATATCTATGGTGAGAGTTATTAATAACATAGTAAACTGACTCATTTGGACTACTTCTAAAAATGCTCCAAAATTATACTTAGTATTTAAACATTAATATTTCACAGAAATTATGCACATTTCATATAAAATCAGTAAATGGGGTATATTATAAGTCATGAAAATATTAATAACATCATTTCCTCCACAAGATCAGATCTTACATGCTTATTTGCTCCAACATCATACCAACAAGTTGGTGTGCGACATCTCATTCCATACAATGCTTTATATGGTTCAATTTGAATACTTTAATGGGAACTATTAATGTAAGAAAACACAAATATATGTAAATATTGATCCAAAATACCATGAATGTCATGTGAACATGATCTCAACATGTCCTATAAGATTTCGATCGTCCTATATGATTGCCCATCAGTTTGAGGGTGATATCATGTACTCTAACGAAGATGAGTGTTTGAATAATTATGATCAATTTTCCATAATTCTGATGTGAATCATGGATCAATATCAAAAACCATTGATATGGGCTATCTATGAAGTTTGAAAACCTCATTTATATTTAGTCCTTATAGGAACTCTAGTGGGTCATCCTCCCTTATAGCGAGGAAACGTGCAGATTTTTTAAGTCAATCCACAATTACATATATTTCATCATTCATTCTTGGTTTTTTTGGTAATATAGTGACAACATCAATGGTTATGAAAACGAATTTCTATGTAGGAATAGGTATATGTTTCAGAAATCCTATGGGATGTTTTCATTAAACATTCATTTGTTGACATACTAAATATCTTGATACATAATCCACAATATCTCTCTTCATGTTTTCCCACATAAATGTTCATTAAAATGACAATGCATCTTAGTTCTACAAGGAAGTATGGAGAAATTCAATCAAAGGGAATCATCCCACAAATCCATATTTAGCATTTGTGTAGATGGGACAAAAATCCTCTTCTTAAATTTTAGAACACCATTTATACATACAAAGTCAACCATCATCCCATATTTCACATTACTATTTTTCATTTGAAGTTTATAATCATTATTTTGAGAGATTTAAATCTTTTATAATAAATATTGTTGGGAAAAAAAATTAAAAATTAGCTATGTTTCTCCTTCTATGATAATTCCCACATCAATCCAGACTACATACATGTACAAATGATCCTTGTCAATCGACATTTTGTTGATAACTCCATGATTGTTCCTAATCAAAAAAATTAATTACCCTATTTTTATTTATTGGGTGGTATTGTATAGTACAATTATAATCTATTTGACTCATGTTCAGTTATTTTTGTGAGAATATATATGTTAGACTCTAAAGATATGTACATATATCACATTTTCATCTATATAGATAATGTCACTATATCTTAAGAGAAATGATTAATACTACTAACACAATATCATTAGTAAGCCGATTATTTCCTGAATTCTTAACTACCTTGATTCATATGCAATAAATTCATTGTTTTTCGTAATAATGAAACCAAGAACATTATTTTTTGCATCACTATAGATCACAAGCACCTCATTACCCTATGGTAGAGTTAAGATTAGGTCATTCACTAATCTCATCTTTAATTCATTGAAACATTCCTCACATTCTTTTGTCCTGACAAACATAACCCATTTATGATTAAGCTTAGTCATTGGGTTTTCTAAATGGGAGATGTTCTGAATGAAACGTCGATAATAACCTGTTAAACCATTAAAACTATGTACATTAGCTATGTTTATTGGCATAGTCCATTCATGTATAGCATTTTTCTTCATAGGATCAAGAAAAATTCCATCCTTATAGATAATGTGTCCATGAAAGGAAGATGATTGATTCCAAAACTAATCCTAGATAATCTTACTATACAATTAATTACATCTAAAAATTGTCAGAATATTGCACATGTGATTTTCATGATCCTCGTAGATTTTGGATTATTCCAAGATATCCACACAAAAATACCACGAAAAAGTCATCATGATCTTCCATGAAAACTATATTCATTAGATCCATGAAAACAAATGGTGCATTAGTTTTTCCAAAAGGGATTATTGTATACATGTAATTCAAATACCTGGTTTAGAAATCATTTTTTTTGGAATTTATTCCTTCCATACAAGAAATTGATGATATCCATATTGAAGGTCAATCATCAAAAAATATTAAGCTCCATGAAGTTGTTCAAATAAATAATCAATGTGATGCAGGGTATTCATTTTCTTTATTGTTTTAACATTGATCTCCCTATAGTCAATGAAAAAAATCATAGATCCATCTTTCTTCTTAATGAAAGGAACATGGTCTCCCCAGGGAGAAACACTACGGTGAATAAATCATTTATCACTCAATCACAATAGATGTTTCATATGTTCCAATAAATCAACAGTTTCCATTATGTAATTGGTCTTTGATATGGGCCTTGATCAAGGAATTATGTCTATCGAAAATTCATTTTCCTGTACAAGATGATGTCATTGTAAATCTTATTGATAGAAATCATCATATTCTTTCACAATAGGTACATCCACTTTCTGAACATTTGTTTCCTCTCCAATAGTTTTTGGATTCAATTAAACCACATTAATTTAATTATGTTGAGCTAATGGGGGTGGATCTATATGATAATTTTAGGGCGATTTTTCTGCCCTAAATATATGGTATTCCACATCATCATCAAAAATTGCAACCTCCATCCTACCGAAATAAATCTTCACATTAGGGTTTGAAAGACAATGTATACCGAGTATTATATCAATGTCAATAATGGGTATGGAAATAAAATAACTAGATAAAGAAGATTCATATTCCATAATAGGGATTACCCGACACAACATTATTTCAATGATACCTCCCGTATGAGTATTGAGAGATAACTCCCTTATTAATTCGAATTGAAAATATTTAATTTTCTTGGAAAACAAGGAATTCATGAAAGTATATGATGATCAAGAATCATATAAATAATTGTCTATGTTTGAGGAAATGATTAAATAACATTCTAGTACATCATTAGGAAATTCAATATCAGCAGTTGCGATCACATAATCTTCTCCCTAATCCCTTGTCCTTTTCTATGGAATTTTTCCTTAACAATTTGAACAATCATTAGAACAATGTCCAATCTCCCAAAAATTATATCATTGATCAATAATAGCTTCTTTCTTCCCATGGAAATCACCAATAAGATGGCCTCTCTATCCACATTTTTAGAAAACTCAATTACCTTTTATGAAAACACCATGGTGTCTTCATCCACAATTATTATATGGTGGAAATTCAACACTTCCATTCTTCCCCATTTTCATATTTCCTTCTCTATAGTTTTAAGAAACACATCCCTTGTCATTATTTCAAATAATTTAATAAGACATAGTGAAGTCCTTTTTTTCTTCATATAATAGGAAACTATATCTTCATATGATGAGAAACATTGATAGACCAGTGCCCTTCATAGGAATGGCTTTAGGCCATCAATATATTGTTCATTATTTCTACTAGTATTTCGTATGTAGTACTCAACATGTCTTGTTATCCATGTGATGTTAGCTTCATACATTGAAAAATTTCATCTTTCTATTTCTATAAATTGAGAAACTTTTTCTCCATATCCGCTCACTGATCACGATTAATGTATTTCCCTAGAAATATTTCATTAAAGATCCTCCATTCAATCTCATCTATATCTTCCTCGTGCATTGTGCTTTGATCAATTACCACTACAGATTTTCATCTCTCGAAAGATGGTAAACTACCATGATGACCTTTACACTTTTGTTGTATCCCAACATTAGAAATATCATCCATAGGGAACTTATCCACTGCTCATCTACAAAGAGGATTCTAGTCCCATTGAATGATTGATTATGTTGTCCCATAAATAGATCTAACATTCAATTCCACATGGTGTATTTGAATGCTCTATACGGGTATGTTTATTGTTAATAACCGGAGTCAGCTATCCCAGTATATTTATAAATTGTTCAGAACCTATCGCATCATGATATCCAACATCATTATCATGCATTGGGGGGATGTCCCTTCATGGGACAAATGCATTAATGTGATTTATATTCCTTCCACTATGAGACATTTTTATATAATGTCACACACTATATTATGTTAAAAATAATATTTTATAATATCAATATAGAAAAATTCATAGAATATCTAATCTCATAATCATATACCTGGTTTAATTGAGGAAAAATTTAATTTTAAATCCATCAAAATGACTTGTTAATAAAATGTGAGTCATCCTAAGAATATCCCCCATGAGGGTCAAACCTGGTGTGAAGTATGTCCCATTGTCATGTACAAGGATACCTCGAGTAATGACCGAATCACATTGAATGATTATTCATGCATAGGTACATATATTCTAGAACCACGTCTACTTGTAGAATCGATACATGGTTGTATTTTCTAGACTTATCCACATAATCTATTCCATAACAAATTACTAGGATATTATTGTATGTTTATCCTTAAAGAATACTTTAGGGTTTTGTTCCTTAATATATGTTTTCTAAATATTGTTTCATTGTTTTATACTATTCTTAATATTATACCAATTGTATGGACCCAACACCAATTTCCAGGAACTGGTGCTTTAATTTATTACATTGGCATTTTTACAATGAATTTTCATCTTGAAGGATAGAGTAGTTTACATGTATTTCCAACATGAAACATACATAATATCAACATTACAAATTGAAATCTAAATATATTATATATGTTTTGGGTAAACATCAACAACTATCAGTTTATCCCTACAGGTAATTCATAATAATCTTCTTCGGGCCCTAGAAAGATAAAACAAAAGAAAAGGGTGAGCTTAAATGCCTAGTAAGAGAATGAAATAGAGAGGAAGCTAACATAAACATTCTCATTATGCATGTTGAATAATTTAAGACACACAACTCTACAAATAATAAATTTGAACATATTATGGAAGGAATATGAGCTGAGTAAATAATGGCTTAATCAAACGTAATCATGGGTATTCTACTAGTTGAATAACCACCTGAACATTCAATTAGCAATTTTATAATGAGGTAAGGACATATAAAGGACATTTTTAAACATACAATCAATGCCTCTTCCATGACATCTAAACATTATTAATGCCCTGTCCAAAACCATATCCAAAAAATGGGCAAGGCCTCAGCCAAATCCACAACTGTTTCTCTTATGATACCTACTCATGTATTTTGGGGGAATAGAGGGCCCCACAAATCACATAATAGGTCCAATGAATTCCTCATATGAAATGGGTGTTCATAGTGAACATTTATGTTCATTATGAAACGTAAATTGCATTCCCCAATCATTGAACATAAACACCGACCATTCATAATAATATGGTGAATTGTATCAAAATCGCACATCCATTTTCAAATAAATCAAAAACCATTCGATAAAATATGGTAAATGATATCATAAATATTAATTACAATAATATATTATTATTCGAAGGAGTATTGAAACATATGAAGACACTCTTATGAAATCATAAAGTTATTGTTGAGATAAATTGTCTTTTTATTTAAAAAAAGAATTATTTTCAGAAAAAAAAATTATATAAAACCAGAAGTTAAGTAAGATGGTATTTTAATAATAAATTTAGTTATTATATATAGATAATTGTTTCTAAAAATATATTATATAGTTCCGTTGAATATTGGAATGGGTTTGAGAATTTCTCTTCAAACATGCTTGTTTATCAGGAACGATTTTCGAAAGATCATTTTAAAACATATAAATCCCCATAAATAAAGGTTTTATTGTAGTTGGGAAAAATATATAGAACATTGACATAGAAATTTTTATTATTTTATAGGAATTAATGATAATTTAATTTAGGCATGTAGATAATAAAATTTACACGAATGAAAATTGAGGATTGAGTGGAAAACCCTTACCTTAAGGATGGATGTCCCTCTCTTGGCCTTATGATCATGGAATATGAAATTAGACTCATTAATATTGTAATTCAAGACCTATTAGGAATTTATTCAGATTATAATATTTTTTGTTCATTTATTTCTTTATTGATATGTTACAATATTGAATTTTGTCGTTCTGGTTTGTTTGTTTTCATGATTTTCACAATGTAGTCATTTGTTTTTATGTAATGGAGTTCATGTGGATTGGATTTAATTATCCAAAATTTAATGTACATATATTTTTTAATATAAATAGTTGTTAATTTTCATTTATATCATTTGGTTACATGGAATGAGGATGAATCATTAGATGAAATATTAATGACATTTACTTAGATTATTTTTATCTGTATTTTGATTATTAGGAATTAGTTTGATCATATGATTTAATATTATTATATATACTGGATAAATAATATTAAATAGGTTATAATACATGTATTATAGCATTTTTCAACAATAAAAATGGTTTCATGACCTGTATGAAGGGGAAATTGAAGAATGAAACTTCATCGTCCACGAATATTGTAAATTTGCACCTCACAAATGATGATTTTTTTTTATAAAAAATGAGATAGAGAAATATTATTGATTACTATTCTTCCATTAACATGATATAATTCTATTATATATATGATATTATATATTTCATGGTCATTTTTACACCGGAGTTAAGGAGTTGATAATAATAGAAAGGAACATGAAAAGAAATTGAATGAAATAGATTGTGAATTTACCTCTTGAAATAACCTCCTAGAGAACATCCTTAAGAGAAGGGGTACTTGTATTTGAGAAAGACCAATAGCTCTTGGACGTGGGGAGTGACTAGGGAATGGAATTTTTGTATAAAATTGATTATCTTGAAGGGTTATGGGTGTGAAGAGTATAGGGAGTGATAATGATTTTTAAAGTGGAGGAGAGGAGTAATTTTAAAATATATTAGTCATTGTTTTATTATTTCTCTCAAGACAAAAAATATTATTGCTTATTATGACCAAGAATAGTAATAAGTGCCTATGAGTTCGATGTAAGTGTTCTTACAAAATCATGTATTCTATGAATAATAAATTTAACTGATAAGGTATATATATAGTAAATTACTGTATTTTACTATTCCTAAAAAATTTTGAGTATTTTTCAAAAATCCAACAAAAACTCACACTAACCATATTTCAATATTTATATTTAAAATATTCTCTCCATTTTTTTAAAATAATTTTTTAAATATTTTTAATTTAATGTTTAAATAATATCATAGATTATCTGAGAAATAAAAAATTTAAAATTTTAAATAGTTTTATATCATATTGAAAAATTAAACAAGATCTCATTATCTTATTACCATACAAAAATAAAATTTTACTATTATTTACTATTCATAAGGGTCATATTACTATTAATATTTATATTCATATAGTTATGTTAATATTAACCAAAATTATGTTTGTTTTATCAGACTCCATATATCTTAATGAATGCAATTTGTATGTCAGTTTTTTGAATTTCAAATATCAAAGGTGAACAAGTGGTGTTTTTTTAGAGAATTATTGTTTTAGGAATTAAATATTTCATTTCATAACATTTTTGTGTTTCAAATTATTTAATTTTTTTAAATTTTTTTTAATATGATATGTATGAAAATGCAGGGTCACTACTGATATGTTGTTTATCTAAATCAATGTCAGAAGAGAACCCAAAATACATTTACTATGGCATTAAAAAGATTTAAAATTTAATAACTTCTATCAAATGAATTAATATTTAATTAATATGTACAAAAAATATTCATTCTCTAAAAAAACCACAAAATTATTCATCCCACATCTGAATGAGGAGGACTATTTATACTCAATATTAGTTACTATTATCCATGTATGAAAATAGAAACCATATTAGGGGAAATAGAGGAGAAACGTTGATGTTAACATTAATTCTGGGATATATGAAAAAATATCCAATATATCATTACAATGAAATATAGAGGATTATTTTTAGTAAATAGAAAATATTAATTGAACCCAAGAACTGATAAATACAATACCTGAGAAGGTTATCAAAACAATACTCTCTCTTCATTCTTATGGATGTGGAAATATCCATCGCATAAGATCAAAACTCTAATAAGTAATCATAATTACACATTTTTTATTTTTATTAGTGAATGATATGTACTATAATAAAATATTATAGTCACTAATTATGATATTATAGTGATCATGCCTATTAGTGATATATTCCCCACATTAATTATTTTTGGAGAAACCTCCTTAATGTGAAGAACCTCCTTTTTATATTCATGTTTCATGAATACCGTAGTAGTTGACACAAATCATTTAAACACAATACCATTAGATAATAATGAGGTGGTTCAAATAATAATGTAGGAAAACTCATGATAGAACATCATTATGTGCCATGAATGACCACATTATCCCCATATATATGGTTCATCTATAAAAATATTCTTCAATTTCATGACCCTCTCATTGTGAAATAACGTAGAACGAACTATTTTGAAAAATTCATAAGGTATGCATGATTCCAATATTAGAAATCGACATTGATTGTAATCATTAAATCAATTTTCATTAATTGAACTAGCCTAAAAAATATTCTGCATATGTTGAAATCCAATAAGCAATAACTTACAAGACATGTCAATATGAGCCTTTAACACTCAGTCTAGTGTATTTAAATAAGATAATATTGATAAAATGAAATAAAATGATTGGATATCATATCAATGAGTCATATTGAATATTCATTCCATCAATTTCTCATTTTCCCCAGCCATAGGTGAATAATGAACATGTTATCCAAAATGATTTACATTCTCATTCACATCCACATCGAACTATTTATTCTTTGGGAAATCTATTGAAATTTATAATTCCATAATCTTAGGACTGTAATAATCAGCGCAAAGAGCTCTAATATTGTTCTACTACATCATTTCGTGTTTCTTCTCCATAACTACTAAACCCCACCAAATCTTTTTTATCCAATCATTATTAATAGTATTACATTTATCATTTATAGAATACGATTTTTCCTTGAATAAAAATATTCCAATAAAATACAACCAATCCTATTCATATTGAGTATCATATGAGTTTGGGATATTTTATGTTCTCTACAGTGATATTTTATATAATTATCCCATGATTTATCAAATAAAGGTTACAGTACCTGTGCCTAAATGGGAATGTGCGGAATTATAGAATATAGAGCATGGTCAATATCAACTATTATCTAAAATAAATTTGATCAAGGAGAGAGTTAACCTGTATTATTTTGTTGGTATGTACTACCAAAGGTTTGTTAAAAATATATATATGTGTCATGGTTATAGACAATATCAATATAGAAAAAAATATATCATGGAAACTCATATCATTGAATAACTTAAAAGATATAAGAATAACATTTCAATAAAAAAATTATAATATATAAGATGATTATATACTCTAATATAAACGATAAAAAATAATTGAATCAAATATTCTTACTCCTATAATACTTTTTTCCAAAATCACAGTTTTGACTAAATGATTTCGAAATGGGAGCTGACAATACACACACTCATAACTATACATTTAGTGCCACAAATTCTACAAGAAATATGCATGGAAATCAAATATACTATACCACCATCATGGAAAGATAATAAACCAATCATTCTCCAATATCATTTCTTCATGAACAAAAATTTAAATCCCAAAACACTAGTACACATTTTAGTGTTGACATGACCTAAAGGGTATTTGTGATCCCCATGGGATAGTAAATATCACCATAAATCATTCAATGTATGTGGGGAAATTGTATGAGCTGATCTAAACTGGGGATCAACCGAAAACTACCACACGACTACCATCATAAACATGAGGGGGTTGAAATCACTAAAAGAAAAAAAATCAAAAGGAAGTCCCTTTCCTATGTTATATGTATGCAAAAAACTGACCATCATGACACAAAATTGAAGATGAATAATAACTAAAAGATAAATAATATAGAAAGTAAACATAGCATGAAAAACCAATATAGTTTACATAAGTAAAAAATTGTAAAAATTAATGTAAATGGAAAATTATATGACAAACATGAAATGTTTCCCAGCCTGAATAAATATTGAAGGTAAATTTTTGATAGATCATAGATCCTGATAGCCAACAAAAGACCACTATAAGTGGTCCTATGAACCCAATATCCCTAATCACTGATACATTCAGCATTCAACATTTAGTCATCTACACAGAACACAACCCATGCATGAAAACCCTATGAACGTGTTAACATAAGAAATCCCCTTAGTACTCTAATAATGATAAAGCTTTAGCAATAAAAGATACAATAGAAATAGAAATATACGATATCGTAAATAGGATGAACCTAAAAGAAATGTATTTGATTGTGGAACCTTTTCTAATCCCACTAGGATCAACTTGTGTTTTGATTAACTACATGTCATGTCTTATCAACCCATAGAATATGAGAAAACTCTTCCACCCATTGGAAGATAATATTGAAATTTACAAGGCATCACCCATACTTCTTCACAACTTGTGGTAGAAGAGTAACCAAATCCAATGGTATTGATTCATATGTTTATATATAATCATTTTAAATTCATACAAAATAAGAGAGTTAGGGGATATATATATCATATATCATCCAAATAAAAGAGTCGCAAGATGGTTTAGAAGTCCAGAAACGATGCTCAACATCTTGAACATCAAACTTGAAGAAACTAACCATTTCAATCCAGGCCACATCACTATATCAAAAAATGTAGGGACTATGATAATTATTTAGGGGAACCATGCCATGGTACAAAAAAGGGTCTATCTCAATGGATAGTGAGATTTCTCATAACATGTTCTATTATTAGGGTTCTAATCTAGTAGTGGGTAGAGGACCCATTCAATAAAAAATGAGGGTTCCACTCTCTAAATGTTAAATGTGGACCCATGCCCTTGTATAACAGTACACTTACACTCTAAATATAGAGGACCCAGGAATATCCTAGATAATTGGTTCCACATTAGAGGTTTATAGAGGAATTATTACTACATTCAATTGTTGGTTTACATAGTGATGGAAGATCACCCATGCTTAGTGAGGTTGGATGGTTCCAATAGATAGGTTAACTGAAGACCCATGATATATTCCAACAAGAGTGTTCTTCTATAATCATTTATGGAGGACCAATTCCATACCTATAAGGAGGATTACACTTTTTTGGAAGGGAAATGACGCCTATAATAGAAGGAGGGATCCGATATATGTGTTTTTAGTGGACCAATACCCATCTTAGATTGACTGTTCCATATTATTCATTGAAGAACCATGAAAAAACTAGATTGATAGATGCACTCATAATCACTTTATTAATTCTTATTTACCTATTTCATCATCAAGGGATTCATAAACATGCATAATTCCCAAAACATCTCACCTCATCTCTGAGAAGCATAAAAAGGAATCCATTTCACACTAAATTTAAAAACACTAACAATTGGCTTCTTTTGGTCAAAATTTTTCTTATGGTCAAAATATTGATTAAAAATTATGGGTATATGATAGTTTAATGTTTCCTTCAATGGAAATTAGGGGTAAATGATATGTGAGGGGACTCACATGCAGTTTGGAACTACTCCTTCACCTAAAAATGTCCATATATTTACATGGATCGCCTAACATGTAGGTAAAAATGGAGTGTAGTGTATATAAATTTCATTCTAATGATAGTCGATGTCTCATTCATGTATTGGTTAGGATTGATTATCGACATCATGGTCGTGGAATTTTCCCTGTGTACATGTATAAAATACATTTACTTGTACTTCAGTACCCAATCGTGTTCTTGGTCATGTAGGATAACAAAGAGTATTTCCATGTTCCCACTACATAGCCCATCAACCCAAGGAAGTAGTACATGATTTTTAGGGAGTCTACATGGTGTTCCATGTTTATAAATACCCATAACTATTACCACCATAGCATAGGGGTTACTCATCGTGTGTTTATCATGGTACATAGTGTACAGTAGGAATATTTCTAGTAATCAAAATTTGTTCTTCATCCCACAAATCTAGCTGTTTATACCCATATATCACCAAAACACCATCCACAATAGTTTGTTCTAGTCTAGATTTATTTCCTCTGAACATATTTTGTCTGGAAATTGGTGTTCATTTATCGTCATCATATCATTAGATATAATGTAAAACTTTGATCATTATATCATTGAATGTTTGATATTGATTAATAAAAATAATTCAATCGCATACAAAATATAACATATATTTTTCTCTGATTCATTGATCTATCACTCAAAAGTGTTTTCACCATGAATGTGGGGTTTATATTAGTATTGGTACCACCTGATACCATCAAACTTGGACAACGGGTCCACCTAGTGATGGAAATGAAAAAATGAGGGAGTCTGTAATGTGAGAAAATATTTAAACATTGTTTCCAAGTTATCTTTTACAATGATCAATAATGGGGATACACTGAGTTAGATAACCAATTTATATTCAATTTAATCAGTAATGTGTTCTATGAAAAGTCCATAATGTTCATATATTAATGGATAGTATTGATATGCTTAATCGCATTTAAAAATAGTTGTAATCCACAAATTAAATAGTTATTCATATAGATTGGATTTCTCGTCAATGAAAAAACTCGCAGACCAATGATTGAAGGAATCCATTGAATTCACTACCTCCCAATTTACATTGATCTAGAGTTTCATCATCAATTGATGTGACTCACTATATAATGGATAGGAGGAATATGATATTAATGGTGACAAGGCTATGAGGATAACCCTGGATGATTTTACATAGTTATAGATTTAGAGGAAAATGTTTTGTTAAATGAAATAATTAAATAATATAAATTAATAATTAATCCACTAAATATACCAATAATAAAATACATACCTAAAAACCCATTTTGATTATATTTTTGGACCTGCCTAGTGCAAACAACACATTCTGGACTCAATCATGGTATCAATTATCATATACAATATTCTATTTCTGTGTCATCAAATATTTTTAGAATAGGCACATGAGTAATATAGAATATATTTAATAATTTTATAAAATAAATTTTTTGAAAACATGGTATTTGAATTCAACCCTACCATAGTAATTGAATATAGAATAATATGTTGAAATATTTAAATTTCTCAAAAGAAAGAATTTTGTCACTACTACATTCCCTCTATCAAATTTTTTATCTAAAATAACCAACAAAAAAATCAATATAACGATCCCACATTTGTCTCTCACACTCCCATGATCTCTTGTAAACGTTATTATGTTTCCACCACACAAAAACTGATGGGGTAGTCTCTCCAAACATGGTCCTCCCCTAATGATCTTCCATTTTTACCATATTCATTACAAAATCAGATTCAAATTTATTGTCAATCTCTCCCTAGTTGATGGTTTTAATGGTTTCATGCTCATATATCATCAATTGAAAAATTTGGAATACATTTGACACTAAAAACATCTTTGTGGTAGTGAAAGGATATTATAATGTCACCGACCCTATGCATGATCTTATACAGACCAATGAACCGCAGAGATAGCTTATATCCAGGACTGAAACACTGAAATCTTCATCCTAGGGAGACAGTTAAGAAAATATGGTCTCTGTTCCCAAACACCAAGTAGCCATGGAGAAAATCTCGCTTAGATATTTACCTACTATAGGTTATCCTTATCCAATCACGAAGGACATGGACCTTCTCTGTTATAACCTACACTATCTATTAGACCAGAATAGATGTTTCACTTCTCATTGTTAAGAAATGGTGTGACCTATAGGGTATCCTATAAAGGTCATAAAGATTTCCCATGGTAATGTTATAGTAGTATATCTAAATTTTTGAAAATTAAACTAATGGATATTATTGTCCCATCCTCAGTTGAAGTTTGGCATGAAATCCCCAGCATATCCTCCAACACCTGAGTAGTGTGCTTGATATGCCACTATGACATGGTGAATAGATGTACTCATGATAATATGAGACCCAAATTCCCATTAAATTCCTCTCCAAAATCATGGCGTAAGCGGAGTTTCCTGATCAATGAAAATTTTCTTGGGAACACGATGAAGGATATAATCTCTCATATGTATAAATCCCTAAACAGTCCATTGAAATCTTATCCACAAGTGTATTGAAGTGAGCCAACTATGTGAGACGGTCAAAAATATACTAGATGGAGTGTTTGTATCATCACTATCTATATATTCCATATCACCAAGTCCATCAATATATCATACCACTTCCACTATAGGGTCTCAATGGTTGTTACAGACAAGCTAGAACCTGGTTCTCATTCATCACCTTTTCCTAGCTGAGGCACAAAGAGATGTACATAACAAAAATCCATCTAATCTTGTACCTACAAAATAGCCAGTAACAGTATTGATGCATATTCCCAAAAAAAATTGTATAGACCCAGGTCATGTGTAAATCTATCACATCACCTCCTCCCACATCATGATTGCAAGGCACATATATCCTTTGGAAAAGGTTCCATGATTCCAATACTTATAATATTAATCTAGTGAATCATTTATTGATGTATATTTGCTACAGGCCTCACAGTTTATGTTTCCTAATAGGAACTATCTCACAATATTCAGCAGAAAAGAATTCAGCACCATTGATTGAACAAAAGTTTTACCCTCATTATCCACTTGGTTCAGCAGCAAGAAATCTAATTGATCATATTACTCCTCCACTAAGGGAGGTTGTGAATTTCTACTAAGGGAATTATATCTTTTTATTCCATTACTGATGAATAGATTATATCAAATTTATATAAATATAAGAACTCAAACTAGTGGTGCTTCATAAGGTTGAAGAATCTCTATCGGAATATGAACATAAAACTCTGACGGTCTTCTTAAACCACGAACTTCTCCCACAGATGCTAGTGTCTCCACATCGTCTGTGTGAAGACAATTACAGATAGTTATGTGCCATGATCTTTTTATATCAATTCATTGGGTATCAACTAACACAAACTATATTCAATAAATTGTTCCCCTATGTCAATATATAGTTGAACCAGATCTTGAGGCTTTACAACACACTATTAACTCCACACCCTCCTATACTATTCTTAACGTCTGACCACCCATCAGTATCACCCTCATCAACATAGAGTCCATTTGACACTCCCCAATACGTGTAAAAATGATTCCCATTACGAATCAGGGTGGTCAAAGGGGCTTCAATCCTAGTGAAGTATACTACAAAAATCAATTAGTTTCCCTTCATACCGAGCAATATCTACCCCTATGTAAATCTCTATTGTGGTTCCCAAGAAATTACTGAATCAATATTATATAGGTCCATGAAAAACCATCCACATAATTGACATTCCATATAAATTTATTTTCATGAATACATAACATGAACATTGATATATTACCATAAATCTGGTGCTCTCCAAGAAAATAGAGAAACATTATCGTTTTCATTTCTTACTCCTCATCTGATGTAGAGTATATGACTATACCATCAATGAAGATGACAAAAAACTGGTCCACATATAGTTGGAGGATTTTGTTCCTCAAATCCTTGAATACTATGGTGGAATTCATCACACAAAAAGGCATCACAAATAAATCATTGTTTCTATTATGATATTAGAATACTAGTGGTGAAATATATGCTCCATGATCCATCATCTAGTGGTATCTAGATCTATGATCAATCTTTGAGAGCTATATCATGCCCCACAACTGGATAAAGATGAAATAAATCATCAATAAGGGGTAATTTTTACATTACCATGGGGTTTTAGGAGACAATAATAGGTAAAAATACAAAAACATCCATTCTAGTTTTTCATTAACCACACATTGATTCCCGAGTGACCAAACTAGATATTATTAATCTGAAACTCTATTGATCCTCCAAAAGAACCACAATATCATAAATCCCCATGGGGTAATCTGATTTTCTAAGAAAAACATCATTCTATTCTTGGTGGATGCCCATCAAGAGGTCCAACCCATAGTCATGATGTAATCAGGATACGTCATGACACCCCACATTCGTTGGAGGGACCTAAGAGCTTGTAATTTCTATCATTCCAAGGGAAATACATGCCAAATAATAAATTTTTTTAATATAATTTGAACAATATCATCATTCTATGTCTAAGGAGCATGCCTCTTCAAGGAAGAAAAATCCATCCCATTACCCAGAAGAAAAATAACTCAATGTTTTCAATAATCTAACCATGAATGGTAAAATAATAACCCATACAGAAAAAGACAACCAACTATATCTGTACCTATACATAATGATTTGGTGTGAGATCAACTCATAGATATGAATATTTGACTACCAGTCATCTCTTTATAGCCTAAACCGTAAGGGTTGGGATAAAGTGAATCATTGGGTATCCATATGACTCAAACAATGGCAAAGAACAATGAAATGAGGCTTCCAACTCAATGATTACAATTCAAGATATTGAAATTGATATATTGGTTGTACATAAAACCATAATCAAGCCTCCAATACTATTTTATTGTGGTCAAGGAGCTTATACATCCCCTTTCTTACCCGATCTATGTAACTAGGTCCTCTTCTGAGAACCCATCACATCCCCATATTCTATGCATTCATTTCAAAGGAACTCATCTACCACACACTGATAAAATTTTATTTATGTGACACTAAATCACCCTCACGATTTTCGATAACATTAAACTAATGAATATAGTTAGGCAATGTTTCATCATCCATGAATATTAGGATCCATGATGAACATCTATATGTGTATGATACCTAGGAAACATTCTCGTCAAGGACCCACTATAGCCTCTACTGTAATAAGTCATATGGTTCCACAATACAATGAACATACCCAACCAACTATGATGGAACTAAATACTATATGAATAGTAGTAGTGCTTCTACTTTTCTACCTAGCGGATGAATGTCTCAAGACGTACCCTAAAATGATGCCTAATAACTCATTAGATCGACATCACAGTTTGAAATAAACATAATAGTTTGTTGTCATCATAGAGGAATATTTAATGTTATCAATACGTACCACAATAAAATGAGCATATATATATATATATATTTAAAATGGGGTTTTCACTAAATAATTACTTTCAGTTACTCAATTTTATATGATGCATGTACCATAGGTCTCCATTCCCAATGTATCGTTAGTCTATGATGATATGTGGGTAGTAATTGTCCTGGTGAATCTATACGGCATCTTCCTATACCATCACTGCATTCCCTATCTTTAAATCCACACATAAGAAAATTTCACATTGCTTCACTAATCTAGACCAAATCCCCATAAGGGGATTACCCCAAAATACATCCCAAGGACTATAATTATTTGATACCAATATCTCATGACCCGAACCTAACTGGGGCTCATGCAATAATTACTAGAAGCAAGTCTATGTTTTCCAGGGATGGAAAAAATTGGTTAAAGATATATTATAAATTTGAGTCATTTTTTAAATGAACAAGTTTGGACATACCAAACCATCATAGTGGAGATGTGCGGAAGAATAATAATAAAAATTTGTGACTGCTTGATATTAATCCTATTATGAATATCCTCTAGGGTGTAAAAGAGTATTTTATTATAAAATAAAATGTAAAGGGGAAAAATAAGTGCCCAGTAATAAATTTTTCCCAACATAAATGAAATTGAAGATAAATATCTTAGAGAGTCTAGCTCTAAACATCTAATCTACGACCACCATACATGGTCCTAAGAAACCCAAATCCCTATGTTTATTTGATGTTATACATTGGATACCTCTCATCTCCATATGACACAACAAGTTTTGGAAAATACCATATAGGGGAGAGTATATACATACCATATAAGATTCCTTATATGTTGAAGGTGGTGTAGTAAGAGATAAAACATGAATATAAATATAGAAGATTGTAAACATGATGTATCTCTGCTTAGTGTAAGAGAAAGAGTAACCTCATCCAAACACAAGTGGATCAACCAGGTGTGTAGTTGAATTACATATAAAGTCATTTCCTCCTCTAAAAGGAGAGTCAACTCCTCCAACCATGTTAATATGAAAACAAAAAGCACACGGAATACCCCGAGAATCTTCGTAAATCATTGTATTATTAAATAAAAATATAAAGGTGAGGATATATGTTAATATATATATATATATATATTTAGTAATGAAATCCCAAATGATAGTGTACGAGGATCTGCATATCAAATCTCAGTTGACAAAATGGGTCCCCAATACTTCCAAAAATCCAACATTGATGACCAGAAACTCATGTTTCTACCCACAAGAAACCATCCATGTTATGCCAAGCTTGTTCACTATACATCAAAGTTTATGGGAGTCAAATTATTAGTAGAGGACCAATTCCCATGTAAAATAGGCGTGTACCACTTAATGGATTGATAGTGGAACCAAACCCTTCTGTAAAAGGATGGTTTTACTGTAATTGTAGGTATATGAACCCATTACATATATATAAAGAGTGACCTATTCTCAAATAGTTGATAGAGGACCAATGGAAAGGTTTAATTAGAGGGTTGCACTCTATTGGTAGTGGTTCCATCCCATGTATGTTAGAGGGTTCTACTATATATGTCGATTGGTGACCCACACACTATGTCAGTAGGTGGGTTCAACTTTTATTGTAGATGAACCTTACCCATCCCAGGTAGAGGTTTCCAGTCAAGAGGTCAATAGGTAACCCATTCTATTTACCAACAAGAGGGTTCCACTATTGTAATCAATAGAGATCACATGCCCTACCATGTAGAAGGGTTCCACTATAATGGTATAGGACCCATGAAAATTCCACCTAGAGGGTTCCACTCTATGATTTTTTAGAGAAAAAACGCCCATCCTAGCTTTAGGTTTCCACTATAGTTACTACGAAACCATGACCAAACTAGCTGGAAGTTTCCAGTATGTATGTCTATGATTATCTTACATGATCACTACCATCATTAAGAATCGCATAAACTTGTTTCATGCTTATAACATCTCATATGATATTAAAAAATATACAATGGAGGCCACCATCACATTCTACAGGTATAAACACTTATTATTGTATATTTATGGGCCAAAATATATTAAAAATAAAAGGAGATGCAATACTTTCAAGCATCCTTAAAAGGAGAAAAGGGGTAAACAACATGTCAGGGTCCCAATAAAAATGTTTTCCCACTCCATCACCTAGGAAAATCCATTTAGGTAACAAACTATATTAAAATAAATATATATACACCATGTATGGGATATAAATTTTTTTTATCCCACTCGGGGACACTCATGTATCTATGGTCATATCCTTGTGTCAACCACATGTTTGTGTACATTACCCAGTGTCTATGTACACAATATGTGTCTGTGTACATGATTAAATGGTCATGTACACCCACATGGGGTCTTACCAGTCTACTCTATTAGATAGATCACTGAAATAGTGATGTACTACAAAACATATAGGTTATTTATATGACATTCCATTCTCAATAATTACCAAAACCCTACACAACACAACATAGTGGCGAGACACTCTATGTTCATCCTAATAGATGGTGTATGGTGTAGATTATTTCAGAAATCTTGATGTATTTTCCTTGCTATGAATCCATTTCATCTACAATATATCTCACATCCAAACTATTTGAAAATTGTGGATCTTTTCTGGATCTATTTTTTTGGCCATTCGGTGGCTAGACAGTCCGTTTCTATTATTCTTAATTGGATATTCACAAGTCTATCATTCCTTTAGTCAATTTTATATAATAGATATGATTTATGATCATGAAAAAAATCTATCACATCCCAAAAACATCACATTCTATCACCAATTTACTATGATATCAATTGTACATGTTTTCACCCGGATTTATAGGAACCAATCAATCACGGTACATATTAGAAAAGTCAAACTGCATCCATGAAATCCCATAAAATAATTATGAAAACAAATTAAGAGAGAAATGATAAACAAAAAATAATTTATATATCAATTCCATGATTTCATTCCTGATAACAGGACCAATGATACCTAGGGTTAGTAAACCAATGAATAATCAATTTAGTTGATACATCAGCGCATGATGAGGCCCCAATTGGTAAATATCAAATAGGGGATTGATAACATTAATCAATTTAATAAAAATGAAATTAAAATAGAAATTGTAGACTCTTAATTGGAGATTAGATAATTCATCATCGAATAAAACAATTTCTAATGACTGAATGAAAACTTTTTGGTGTCTGCAACCTAATCTGCTCTGATCTAGATTTTTTTGTCATCCATTGAAATTCCATTATGGAAAGTGAAGTCCAAGAAGGCCTCCATTACAATGGGTAATGAGGATAACCATAATAAATTTTCCATTGCGTTATATTTACAAAAACAGTGTCATTTTAAATTAAATAAATAAATAATTGATCAACTGAAATTTCCACTAATGGTTTCAATCAATGAACACCCCATGAAATACCATTTTTGGTTATACATATAATGAACTACACATTCCGAACACAACTGTGGTCTCAAATTTGTAGTCTGGAATTATTTTTTATAGTATTCCAATTATCATAAGAAACTAATCATGTGTAGTATAATATAAATTAACTATTTTTATAAAATTAATTTAGGTCACACTTGCCCTTATAATTTTACTCTATCTCAGCACATTTCAATGGAAATATATGTCCATATATTTAAACGTATATCAAGGGAACAAACCATGTCTCAAAATTATTATTCATTCTGTGATAAATAATAAAATATATAGTATATTAACCTAAAATAATGAATAGAAATTATTACAAACACTCATCACGAATAACATAACCAATATTTGATAAAAACACAAATTTATAATCCATCCTATGAGAGACACTTTATTCACCACAATAGAAACTCATAATTTTCCTAAAATATTTTGAACATAAATCCACCAGTCAAAAGCTTCAATCATGGTCCAATGAATCCGACACACACATAACATCTATTTCGAGAATTCCCTTCAGCTTGATATGATATAATATAATATATAAACAGATGATGGTAAAATGTAGGAGTTTATAAAAAATATCCTAAAAGGATCTCATGAATTGTTAAACAATATATTTGTATTAAAATAAACCAATTATTATTTAATTTAAATAAACAAATTTCATGAAAAAAAATTAAAAAATATTATACCTAAATATGTCTTCAAATTAGGTTAATTATAGTAATATAATTTCTAGGTTTGAATAACAAAATTTCATAAAAACATAATATTCATTAAAAAATTTGTTTTATTGTTTTTAGAATTTTGAATTCATTTAAAAAAATTGATCATATTTTCATGCCGTCAAATAACTCTTTTTTCTATAATAGCCTCAAACTACTCTACCAATAATAACAAAAATATGCATGTTTACATGTCTGTAAGGCGCCATCCATTGAGATAATCTGTCAACTCCATGTCAGGGAATTATTAAAATATTTTGTTTTGGTACTCTTGTAATAAAAAATACATTTATATGTGAATTGGGTCCTATAAATGTATTCATAATAACCAATTAACAAATAATGATCACATATAATTTGATAAACAAATAAATAAAGGGATTTAATTCATTCATATCAATTCAATTCAACATTCATCATTTCAATGACAATTTTTATGTACAAAATTCCATATAAACATCAAATTAAAATAGAGTTATCCCTCTTCTTCAAGACTTAGAAATTATTCTATTTTTCAATTCTATATTTCACAATAAAGATACCAAAAATCATTTTAATAAATATCATAACAGATAAAGACATCTTTAGTGGCCTTGAAAATCTATTTTTTATATCAAATTACATTAAAATAAATCACCATAATTACTTTTTTTAAAACCAATTGAAGATAAAATTCAGCTTAATCATTAATTTTTTTTATTTATGGAGGAAATAATTATGGAACCACCAATTTTATTTTCAATTTTCATTATATCAATCACCCAAAATATTAATTGGAGATATAGAATAAATGATGATGGAGATAAAATGGGATAACAAAGAATTAAAATCAATCAAGGAAATTATAAATTTGATGAAAAACAAGTGTATTAATCACAAAAAAAGAGAGAAGAGTATAGTGGAATGCTGAATTCCAAATCTAGGAGAAATCAATCAACAAGGATATTTCAAATCAATCAACCAATGAATTGTTCATAGAAGAATGGATTTTGGAGGAGTAAACCCACATTTTGAGAGAATATTATATATAAATGAATCAATTGGGATTTAATGGTATGTGTTTTGGGATAATGAAGAGGCTTCTGTATTTTGTTTGTAATTATCATCAAAGTAAAATTTAATATACATTGTTTGTTGTGGAATGAATCATATTAATAATAATCATGAACTGAACCATGTTCCATCACCTGGATTCTAGAAATGCTTCCCAAATTGGATACATGGTTAGCCTAATAGTATATCAACAAAAAAACAATAATTTATTTGACTTCATTATTTGGTGGGGTACCTCCATTGTGTTGACTTATCATTCACCAAAGATGAACCCCCCTCAAAAAAATCAATAAGCATGCATAGATTTCATGGACATACTAAATATTTTTTCCAAACCATATTCTGAATATAAAGAACCCATAAACCATTATTTGTCTTATCATTACTAACAAAATTTAAAATACATGTTTCAATTAATGCATTATCAAAATGATGATAATTATGTAATGAAATGACATTATAATGTTGGTATATTAATATTCCCCCTTAATTTAGAGTCCATATGGCTCATGTTTACATCTATTTAAAGGATATTCAAATATATAATTGTAAGAACCCAGTTTTTTCTATGATAGACTTTGGAATATTATTGATGTTATTCCAGAACAGCGCCCTCAGACAGCGTGGAATTCCGAGCCCCGAAGTGTCTAGAATTAAATTTTCAGTGCGTTCACACTAGGCACGCCAAATAAATGAGATAACTGATTAACGGTGATCCGGATCAGAGATCTGAGGGTACAGATGGGTCTGGAATGAGGTTTTTACCCTAGGAACGACATAAAACTTGTTGGCACATGACGTTTGGACCCCTCTCCCACATTCGGAACGTTAGACGGATAATTAAATTAATTAATTAATTCCATTAAGGGTTAAAACTCGAGTATCTCTTAAATAGTGGCTGAGATTGGAAAACTGAGGGCATCGTTGTGTTCGGAACGTTCCTTTTACCCCAGGAGGGGTGAAAGTTCGCGGGTGCGGGCCGTTTGTGAAAAATGGCTCCCGGGGCGTTTTTGTAAGTTAGCGGCCTCGAGCACTAAGTATAATAACATTTGAACGGGGTCTCAGATTAAAATTTCGAGACCGTCGTTGTGCTTGGGAGGTGGTGTATACCCTAGGGGAGGCTTAACCTCGACCCTGCTGAGGGTTTGGGTACGGGGCCCACAGGCGGGAGTTTAAGTATTTTGTTTTTAAACACGTCTCCTCCCCCTCTAGGTGGTTTTCCCTAGCGCAAGAACCCCATCCTCCCTATTCCCTCTCCTCCTCTGGCAAGGAACCTCCTGCGAGACAGCTCCGGCGAGGCGCGGCTCCGACGGATCGCGGTGAAGCATCGGGCGAAGCCCATCGAGGTAGGGTTTGGTTGTGTTTTTATTTCCAGCACCAACATTGAGATCGTTTATATGCATCAATTCTCTATTTGATCCTCGATTGAATCCCATGATCATGTAGTATATTTTATGAGCATTACATTTCTCTTTTCGGTTTGTAAATCGGAGTTCAGAGGAGATTGCAAACATTCGCTGAAGTTTGCGGGAATTTTGGGAGTTTTGAGGGTGTTCCGGTGGTCCGGCGAGGCCCAGGAGGCGGCGTGCGGTGGTTCCAGGCGGCGGAAGGCTCCTCGGTAGGATGTAGGCACCTTGGCAGCGCGGCGGGCTCCTCGGCAGGCGGTAGGCTCCTCAGCAGTGTGGCGGCAGCGCTTCATGAGGCAGGCGGCGGACGCCCGCGACGCTCCGCGGTGGACCGGGGTCACGGCATGTGACCCCGCGCGGGGAACATGACCCGCGTCGCGCAGGTCATCGCGCGGTGACCGGCCTCAGTCATTCGCCCAAGCGGTGGACCTGGTCCACCGTCAGCTGGCCCAGGCCGGTCCAGCCCGAGGGGCTTTGCCCCTCAGGTTTCGGATGCCCGTATTTTCGCTACGGGCGTCCATTTTGCATGCCGTCAGCGGTAGCGCGGACCTAGCGTCGAGGGTAATGTTTTGAGATGGTTTTGGGGATATTTAATTCCTGAAATGAGGGGCCTCGGAGGGGCGACACGTCTTAATGTTAATTGATGTTTTTCCAAGGAGCCTGGTTTGGGATGGTGCGGACGCGTCTGACATCCGTTTTAAGCGCCGTCAGTGGTGTTGGGACCCTGGCACTGAGGTGGAGCCTTCCACTGTGGTTTCAGGCATTGAGGCCGATGTTGAAGCATGGGCCCCATGGCCCGTCTTTTGAGCTGCGTGCAACGTTTCATGACTTTTTCATCGGATGTCCATTCGGGGCGTGTGAGCAGTCATTTTTTGGATGTTTTTTCGAGGGGATTGCAATGGTGCAATCAGCCTTCTCTAATTCGGCATGATGGGGCAGGGCCCACAAGGGTCGTTTGGGCATCGGTGGTGATTTTCCATCTTTATCACTGGGTGACTATTTTGGACAAGTGAATATTCCATCTTCTGTACTTTTTCGAGAGGATCGCAACGGTGTGATCCATTCGTTGTGTTTCAGGACCGGGTTGCGGGTCCCATGAAGCACCACTCGTGTGCGGTGCGATGGAATGCACCTTTTTCTCCGTATATCTGTTGCACTCTTGTGATTAGTTCTTTTGAGATGTTTTCCTGAGGGGATCACATTGGTGCGATGCGTTAAACTGTTTTCAGGGCCGAGGCTCGGGATCACGGGACGCCGTTCGGGCGTGAGGTGGTGTTGGAAACTTTTTCAGCGAATATCCGTTTGTGGCGAGTAAGTAGTCTATTTCACATGTTTTTCCGCTAGGAATACAATGGTGTAATCTGTTCAGGTTAGCAGAGCCTCTTATGCGATCTTATTAAATGGGGAAATATGAAAGGTGCGCTGATGGCGGTCGTTCTACCGTGATTGTAGCGGACCCCTGGCATGTGGTCGCATGCACTCCCGTGCGGGTGATGTAAATTCTTGGAGAGATGTGGATGATTGTGCCTTAGCCGATGAGGTGGTAGGTTGGCAACGTTACTCTTACACCCTTCGCGTTGACGATGGGGTGTCGTGTGCACGATATCATTAGGGCTGGTGACGTGGTATACTCTGGGAGTATACGAGAGCGCTTGGAGGTACCTGTGGGTTGTACCTGAGAATGTTTGTGCGCTTGGTTGTGGTTGACGTGGGGCCACACGACGTGTGTGCCCCATGTGCATGTCATGTTCTGATTTTCTTACATTGACCTCTCGCGACGTAGAGGGTCCCTCAGTTCTTGTTTGTTGACCAATGGGGTTGAGTTTTCTACTGGATCTGTGCTCAATGGTTTAGATCATTAGGTTTGAGTGGTTCCCCTGGTCTTGATTTGGAGTCAGATGGTTCCGCGATACCCACTCCGTGTTCAGTTGGCTAGTGTTGTACCATTCAGTAGAGATGGCCAGAGTAGTTCTGGGATTACCCTCCAGCGGCGCTGGGCAGTGGGTTACTCATCGACTTCTCAGGTTTACCCTCTAGAAGAGACTAGGCAGTGGGTCACCTGACGACTCTTGAGGGTCTACCCTCCACCAGGGCTGGGCAGTGGGTCACCCACCATCTTGTTTCAGGTCTACCCTCTAGTAGGGCTACGCAGTGGGTCGCCTGTCGACTTGTTTAGGGTTTACCCTCTAGTAGAGACTAGGTAGCGGGTCACCCAACAACTCTTGAGGGTCTACCCTCCAGAAGGGCTGGGAAGTGGGTCTCCCGTCGACTTCTTCCAGGTCTACCATCTAGCAAGGCTGGGCTGTTGGTCTCCTGACGACTTATTCTAGGTTTAACATCCAGTAGGGCTGGGAAGTTGGTCACCAGACGATATATTAGGGTTTACCCTCTAGCAGGGCTGGGTAGTGGGTCACTCGATATCTTATTATGAATTACCCTCCGGTAGGGCTGGTCAGTGGGTCACTCGTTGACATTCCAGACTCAGTCCTTTATACTAGGCTAGTCTATGGCTTTGCTTCATGACTACCGGAGCGGGGCCCTTTTTTGTACGGGTCATTGTTGTGACGACATTGACTTTGAGAAGACATCTCGACTGTAGGGCAGTGAAGAGGTGTGGTTTGGATTTCCCTAGAACACTCAAGTATGAGGGGCACTTTCCCCACCGAGAGGAATTCTTGTGACACAATCTAAAACTTTGTGGGAGAGTTAGTGCCGCCCAAAGTGGATAGTGTCGAGGTGTGTTGATTGAGCCCCTTGGCTTGCGGTTCGAGGCAAACATGCGGGATGTTGGGAATCGATGGAGTTTACTTCTGGGACTGTTGGCTACTCGTTTTCTTGGGCTAAGCTACAGGACGAAGATCCCCTTACAACATTGTTCAGGCTTCATGCTGAGCATAAGGATATGTGTATACCTTGTTCCAGTACCCACTTCTTGGGGTTGGTTACTCTCCTTCCAGGAGAGACAAAGACGCGTAGGGTATGCCACATGCTTTATGTGTCTAGATTCTCGTGGTTGGACGAGTCTACTCTCCTGCAATAGGTAGCGAAGACTCGACGGGAAGTTAATCTTCTCACCATTTCCAGCTCCTTTTGTCTGGACGAGTCTACATTTTTTCCTCTTGTTGGGTTGATCTTGACTCTTCACTATTCTCATTAATGCACTTTCAGTTGTACTCCTCTACTATTCCCTGTTCGCTATACTGCTCACCCATTAGTACCTCCTTTCTTGCTCCCTCGAGCCTTCGGGGTATCCTACAGAGTATTTTTATACTCACCCATTCTTGGTCTTTACCCAAACACGGTGTGCCTTTGCAGATGACAAACATGTTGGTTGTGAAGTCAGAGGAGCTTAGGAGCTTGGGATCTTGGACCACGTGCGGTGGTCGGAGTCGGGTACCAGGCATGGAACCCTTATAGTTATTTACTTTTTTTCACCTATTACCGGGTTGTGGCATATTTTCTGGTTGGGCACGTGTTTTCCCCTTTTTCTTTTCAGTTTACTTTATGTACTTTCATTGTACTATTTAGAGGTCGATGCACTCTTGTGGTTATTTATAGAAGTTTCTATTTTATTTTCTTTTTACTCTATACTTTTTCATTGAGTGTGCTACAGGTGTCTGTACATGTACTTAGGCAAAGCACTCCTCGAGTTATTGTGCCTTCAGCGCTGGTCTCTAGCCCCTGGCCTATGGAGGCGGGCTTGGGGTAGTTGCGGCTCGAGCCCAGGTAGGGTCGGGTCATGAAAAAGTGGTATCAAAGGTGGTTTGTTCCTTGGGACGCTGTTCGGACGTCCAAAAAATAAGAGGAATAGGTTGGGATTTTGGGCAACAGTGTTAACAGGTATCGAGAACAGCTCTTAGGCCAGGGAGTCCAGTGATAGTGCGGTGACCGATGTATCCATTCACCTGGACCTGGATAACATGCATGTCGACTCGGTATGCTGAGACACTTGTTATAGGGAAAATTGATGTGTGCATCACATAGGATTGAGTCTTTGACTGTCCTTCTTGAGTCATATCCATATTGTTTTTATTAGTATATACATATATGCTCATCAGACCGCGGAACTCCTTGATAAAATTCAGGATGTTTCCGCGGAGACAGCCAGCCAAGATACTATCTTTGGTTCGTGATGAGGACCCTGTGAGATACGAGGCCTCAGTCTAGGACCCATCCTACGAGCCCCTTTCTACGGCTGGGCTAGTAGTAGCACCCCCACCTGTTGACCAGTAGATAAGGCTGTACTTGAGTGCCGGTTGAGCACACTCTGTGAGTTCCAGCAGCAGAGACCGCTGAGGTTCAGTGGTGATCCAGACCCTCAGTCAGGTGAGGTTTGGCTAGAGATAGCGGTTACCCTTTTCAGGCATGTGTAGACGCCGACAAATCAGAGAGTGACTTTGGCAGCCAGCCTTTTTCGTGGATCATCTTGGCGTTGGTGGAGTCTGGTGACTCAGTTTCTTGATGATTCGTCGCTTTCGTGGGGGAAATTTTAGTTGTTGATCCATGAGGAGTTTTTCCCCTCTTGCTTGCACCCCTTTCGGATTTAGGATCTCCTGCAGTTTCAGCAGGAAGGGATGATGGTGGCCGAGTACACGGCTAGTTTTGCAGACTGTGCATGCTTTTACCTGGACTTGGTCAACGATGATAACTTCCGAGCGTGGAAGTTTGAGCAGGGCCTCCGTAGAGAGATTAGTGTTTTCATAGTACCCTTGTGCATTCCCACATATGTCGGGGTGCTAGAGCATGCGCTGGAGATAGAGGGATTCCTGTCATGTTCTGGAGTTGGTGGTGGTAGCAGGCACGTCAGAGCCAAGACGTCTTCCGCAGCTAGCAAGCATTGGCAAGAAAAACCTAGACGCATGTGGCATTCTGAAAACCAGGCTCAGGGGCGTGGTCGTACACCACAGTGGCGCCGGAGGGAACCAGTGTATCCCAGAGAGATTAGGTGCTATGCTTGAGATGGGCGAGGTCACCCGGCACGGGACTACCTGACCAGGCATGCAGAGAGCTTCGGGCAGGCAGTAGGTGCACCACCATGATGGAGGCAACGTCGTGATCGGAGTAGTACCCAGAGAGGGGGTTCAAGTAGAGGAGCAGGAGAAAATGGTAATAGGTAATGACTTTATGAGGTCTTTCCATCACAACTTGGCGGTCCACGTCAGGCTCCAGGAGATGACAGTTTGGACCACGGAAACCACGAGCTTTGGATGTCTATGATCCTGCAGAGCATGAGTTGATAAGAGTTACACTCTACGGCTCTTCTACTTTTTGTAGTAGAATTGTTAGGCTCTGCCTGTGAAATTATTTCCTCCATGCTCCTTATTTGAGGCGTTACTAGGGTGACTTAGGGCATCAGGTGTAACCCAGTGTTGGTAAGGTAAAAGGCATGCGACCTTTTTCTCTAGCCAATGGTGTCGACTCCATCGCTTTCCGAGCATGAAAGAGAGTCTTGGTTGTGATACAAAGACTGTGAAATTTTGCGTGACCAGATATCCTTGGGTGTTTCACAATATGGATATTCTGAAGGAGAGAATCATCGGGCCTTGTTCCAGGTGCAGGCGGTGATTCTAGTCGCAGCGTGCGACGTAGAGGTTCGATCGGGGAGGTGAGATACTCCCGAGGGCCTTCGGGACGTTTGAGACGTGCGAAGGGATGGAGAGGTTCCCTACCGCCTTGCCCTAACCCCAAGGGCTGGTTTGAGTATATGAAATCTCCCACGAGACACACCCGAGAAGAGGTGTGCATGCTCCTATGAAAAACATCGGCGAGGGCAGTCCTCATGTGAACAGATCAAATCCTTTGGTCTGTGTTCGGTGGTGCAGAACCGTGCATGAGTTCTTCTAGGTACGGAAGAGCAAGGTGCGGGCTTAGTACCCTGAGTTGTTCCCTAGTTTTGCTTTTCGGGGAAGAAAATCTTGAATAAAGGAATGATTTAAGAACCTAGTTTTTGATGCTAAAGACTTTGGAATATTTTTTATGTTATTCCAGAGCAGCGCCTTTAGACAGCGTGGAATTCCGAGCCCCGGAGTGGCCGTAATTAAATTTTGAGTGCGTTCACACTGGGCACACCAAATAAATGTTATTACTCATGAACGGTGACCCGGATCAGAGATCCGAGTGTACGGATGGGTCCGGAATGGGGTGTTTACCCTAGGAACGACATAAAAATTGTTCGCACAGGACGTTTGGACCCCTCGCCCGCTTTCGGAACGTTAAACAGATAATTAAATTAATTAATTAATTAGTTTAATGGTTAATACTCTAGTATCTCTTAAAAGGTGGCTCGAATTGGAAAAATATGGGCACCGTTGAGTTCAGAACGTGATTTTTACAGTAGGAGGTGTGTATGTTTCGCGGGCACGGGCTGTTTGTTAAAAATGGCCCCCGGGGCGTTTTCGTAATTTGGCGGCCTCAGGCACTAAGTTTAAAAACTTTTGAACGGGATCTCAGATTAAAATTCTGAGACCACCGTTGTGATCGGGATGTGGTTTTTACCCTTGTGGAGGCTTAACCTCGACCATGCTGAGTGTTTGGGTACAGGGCCCAAGGGCGGGAGTTTAAGTGTTTTGTTTTTTAACACTTCTCCCCCCTCTATGTGGTTTTCCCTGGCGCATGCTCCCCCTCCTCCCTATTCCTTCTCCTCCTCTAGTGAGGCACCTCTGGAGAGACAGCTCCGGTGAGGCGCGGCTCCGACGGATCGCGGCGAATCTTCGGGCAAAGCCCATCGAGGTAGGGTTTTGTTGCGTTTTTCTTTCCCGCACTGACTTTGAGATCATTTATATGCATCAATTCGTGTTTTGATCCTCAAGAAAATCCCATGATCGTGTAGTACATTTAATGAGCTTTCCATCGCTATTTTCGGTTTTTTAAATCAGAGTTCGGAGGAGTTCGCAAACATTCGCCGATGTTTGAGGGAATTTCGGGAGTTTGGAGGGTTTTCCGGTGGTCCGGCGAGGCCCAGGCAGCGGCGTGCAGTCGCGGGCTCCTCAGTATGTGGCGAGTACCTCTGTAGGGCGTTGGGCTCCCCGGTAGGCGGTGGGATCCTCAGAAGCTCGACGACTGTGCTTTAGGAAGCAGGCGGCGGACACCCGCGACGCTCCGTGGTGGACTGGGGTCGCGGCGTGTGACCCCGCGTGGGGAGCACAACCCACATCATGTGGGTCATCACGCGGAGACCGGCCTCAGCTGGCCAGCCAAGCGGTGGAAAAGGTCCCCCAGTAGCCCGCATGGCCTAGCCGCGGGCCAGGCGTGGCGAGCTGGTCCGACCAGCGCGGGCCGGCCCAGACCGGGCGGACCGGTCGGCCCCGGCCGGTCCAGCCCAAGGGGCCTTGCCCATTAGGTTTCAGAAGCCCGTATTTTTCGCTAAAGGCGTCCGTTTTGCATACAAGAAGTGGAAGCGCAGACCAAGAGTCGAGGGGAATGTTTTGAGATGTTTTCAGGGATTTTTAATACCTGAAACGAGGGGCCTCGGAGGCGCGACACGTCTTAAAGTGAATTGACGTTTTTATTAGGAATCTTGTTTGGGACAGAACGGACGCTTCTAACATCCGTTTTAAGCGCCATTTGTGGAATTGGGACCATGGTACCGAGGCGGAGCATTCTAGGGTGGTTTTAGGCGTTGAGGCCGAAGTTGAGGTGCGGTCCCCATGTCCCATCTTTTGAGCTGCGTGCAGCGTTTAATGACTTTTTCATCGGACGCCCGTTCGGGGCGTGCGAGCAGTTATTTTTGGATGTTTTTCCGAGGGGATTGCAATGGTGAAATCAGCCCGCTTTAATTCGGAATGATGGTGTGGGGCCCAAGAGGGTCATTTCGGCATTGGCGGTGATTTTCCATCTTTATCATCGGGCGACCGTTTTGGACAAGTGAATATTCCATCTTGTGTGCTTTTTCGAGAGGATCGCAACGGTGTGATCCATTAATTGTGTTTCGGGGCCGGGTTGCGGGTCCCAGGAAGCACCGCTCGTGTGTGGTGTGCCGGAATGCACCTTTTCTCCGGATATCTGTTGCACTCAGTTGAGCAGTGATTTGATGTGTTTTCCAGATGGGATCGCATTGGTGCGATGCGCCCGACTGTTTTCGGGGAAGAGGCTTGGGATCACTGAACGTCGTTCGGGCGTGAGGTGGTGTTGGAAACTTTTCCGTCGGATATCTGTTTGAGGTGAGTAAGTAGTCGATTTCACATGTTTTTCTGCAAGGATTACAACGGTGTAATCTGTTCAGGTGACTGGAGCCTCTTACGTGGTCTTATTAAATGGGGAAATATGAAAGGTTCCCCAGTGGCGGTACTTCTATCGTGATTGTAGAAGACCCCTAGCATGTGGTGGCATGAACTCTCATGTAGGTTATTTAAATGCTTGGAGATATGTGGATGACTGTGCTTCAGCCGATGAGGTGGTAAGTTGGAAAAGTTACGCCTACACCCTTCGCGTTGACGATGGGGTGCCGTGTGCACGATAACCTTAGGGCTAGAGACATGGTATACTCTAGGAGTATACGAGAGCACTTGGAGGTACGTGTGGTTTGTAACTGAGAATGTTTGTGCACTTGGTTAGGGTTGACGTGGGGCCACACGTCGTGTGAGACCCATGTGCATGTCATGTTCTAATTTTCGTACTTTGACCTCTCATGACGTAGAGGGTCCCTCAGTTCTCATTTGTTGACTAGCGGGGTAGAGTTTTCCCCCAGAAATTGTGCTTGATGGTTTAGATCAGAAGGGTTGAGTGGTTCCCCTGGTCTTGTTCCGGAGTCAGATTGTTCCGCAATACCCACTCCGTGTTCGGTTGGCCTGTGTTGTACCATTCAGTAGAGATGGCCAGAGCAGTTCTAGGTTTACCCTCCAGCGGGGCTAGGCAGTGGGTTACTCATCAACTTCTTAGGGTTTACCCTCTAGCAGAGACTAGTCAGTGGGTCACCTGATGACTCTTGAGGGTCTACCCTCCAGCAGGGTCGGGCAGTTGGTCACCCGTTGTCTTGTTTCAGGTCTAACCTTCACCAGGGCAGGGCAGTGGGTCCCCTGTCAACATGTTCAGGGTTTACCCTCTAGTAGAGACTAGGCAGTGGGTCACCTGAAAACTCGTGGGGGTCTACCCTCCAGTAGGGCAGGGTAGTGGGTCGCCTAACGTCTTGTTCTTGGTCTACCCTCTAGTAGGGCTGGCCAGTAGGTCACCCGTCGACTTCTTCCTGGTCTACCCTCCAGCACGGCTGGGCAGTGGGTCCGCTGATGAATTATTCTAGGTTTACCCTCCAGCATGGATAGTCAGTAGGTCACCTGACGATTTATTAGGGTTTACCCTCCAACAGGGCTGGGTTGTGGGTCTCCCGATATCTTATTATGAATTACCCTCCAGCAGGGCTAGGTAGTGGGTCATCCGTTGACATTCCAGACTCAGTCCTTTATACTAGGCTAGTCTATGGCATTGCTCAGTGACTACCAGCACGGGACCCTTGTTTGTATGGGTCAGTGTTGTGACGGCTTTGACTTTGAGAAGACCTCTCGAATGCAGGGTAGTGACGAGGTGTGGATTGAATTTCCCTAGAACTCTCAAGTATGAGGGGCACATTCCCCACCGAGACATGTTCTTGTGACGCGATCTAAAACCATGTGGAAGAATCAATGACTCCCAAAGCGGATAGTGTCGAGGTGCGGTGATTGAGCCCCTTTGCTTGCGGTTTGGGGTAGACGTGCGGGATGCTGGGCATTGATGGAGTTTACTTCTGGGACTGTTGGCTACTCATTTTATTGGGATGAGCTACAGGATGGAGATCCCCTTACAACATTGTTCGGGCTTCTTGCTGAGCAAAAGGATATGTATATACCTTGTTCCAGTACCCACTTCATGGGTTTGGTTACACTCCTTTCAGGAGATTCGAAGACGCACGGGGTATGCCACATGCTTTCCGTGTCTAGATTCTCGTGGTTGGACGAGTCTACTCTCTTGCTATAGGTTGCGAAGACTCGACGAGAATTTCATCTTCTCACCGTTTCCAGCTCCTTGTGTCTGGACGAGTCTACCTTCTATCCTCTATTTGGGTTGAGCTGGACTCTTCACTGTTCTCTTTACTGCACTTTCAGTTGTACTCCTCTACTATTCCATGTTCGCTCTACTGCTCACCCATCGGTAACTCCTTTGTTTCTCCCTCGAGCCATCGGTGTATCCTACTACGAATTTTTATACTCACCCCTGCTTGGGATTTTCCCGCACATGGTGTGCCCTTTCAGACGACAAATAGGTTGGTTGTGACATAAGAGGAGCTTAGGAGCTTGGGAGCTTGGACCGCATGTGGTGGTCGGAGTCGGGTACCAGGTGGGGAACCCTTCCAGATGTTTACTTTTGTCCACCTGTTCCCGGGTTGTGGCACATTTTCTGGTTGGGAGCGTGTTTTCCCCTTTTTCTTTTCAGTTTAGTTTCTGTAATTGCTTTGTACTGTTTAGAGGTTGATGCACTCTTGTGGTTATTTAAAGCAGTTTCCCTATGATTTTTTACTCTGCACTTTTTCATTGAGTGTGTTGTGTGTGTGTGTACAAGTACTTAAGCAAAGGCCTCCCCGAGTTATTGTGCCTTCGGCGCTGGTCGCCAGCCTCTGGCCTATGGAGGCGGGCTTGGGGTAGTTGTGGCTCGAGCCTGGGTAGGGTCAGGTCGTGACAATAATGAGCATGGATGGTGTTTAGCTATTATTTTCATAACATGGTGGATGATTGTAGAGAACACTAATGTTACTATTCATTTAAGGATTCAATTCGGCATAGCTCTGCTTTTGAAATGGTTTTGATTTTACCATTACATCAAAATTTCTTGCACTTAATATTGACCATTACATTAATTGTTTTTTACTATTACATTATAATTATTTAATAATTTCCCCATGAATTTTAATCTTTATTGGGATTATAATTTTATTATTTATAAATATATTTATCATTCAGAGTAATATAGTTTTTATGTGATCATATTCTAAGGCCTACATTGTTGGGTTATTCTTCTATGAAATAATTCAACATAACCATGTTAAATAATGATGATCAAGTTGTTTCACAAATTCTATATTTTATTTTCTATTAATATTTTTAGTGGTATGATTCATGTAACTAATTTCGTATATTGGAATATATTAAATGCATATATTTTAGTGTGACTTTTTTGACGAGCATTGTTTTTATAAATTTTGGTAAATTGTTTTTATGTAATATGGACCTATAATTTAGTGGAATATATTTTGTGGGTTTTTAATATATTTATCATACAATAGAGTACATCTCTATGATTTGGTAGAAAACGATTTTCTAATAAATGATAGTGATAATATATCGATCAAAAATTATATTTAGATTATTTCTTAGAGTGTATGATTCAAATGGTTTAGAATTATACAATGGTTGGTGAATTCATGTAATTCCCCATCACCAATAACTTGGTCCATGTTTTATATCCATAAGACCTAGTGTGCTCCTCCCCATATGAATAAATCTATCAACATGTAATGATGGTATGATCATTGTCAGTGTTAAGAAACCACCATAATTATTATATCGATCACAAAAAATATAAAATATAAAATCTCTCATAGTAGAAAAGGAAATATATATGGAATAATAATTTAACCCCTCATTATATACATATCATTCTAATATATAATTATTCATAATTACAATCCATTCGTGGAACAAATAATATAGAAACATGAAAATAGTTAATTATATAAAACTTTTGATTCCTCTAGATAATATCATAATACCACTCCCAGCTACATGCTCCAGGGATCAACAATCTTCCAATTCCCCTTTACTTATCCTAGATCCCTACACATGATGTTTTCATACACATAAAAATTCACATTATAGGATTTTGTAAAACAAATCGAATATGAGGCCACTAATGTTTCTATAAAATATTTTCACATTTATAAAATTTATATTTCTTGATAATAATAAATTCATAAAAATTAAAAAAAAATTAATAATTTGAGAACCTATGTGATAAACAAGATACTATGAGCCTTATCCACAACTATATATAATACATTCTAGTATTATGATCAACTATGTTGGATGTGATGAATAAAAAGTCATAAGGCTTGTGTCATGAAACTCCACTACTTAGTGCCACTGAGAGAGCATGTTACTCTGTATACACATGGCATCAAGTCCCTTCATATTTCTCATTGTCCTTAATGAATCGATTATTGGAAAGGCCCTATTGATATCATTATTATACCTTGTGTATGGGAACACATTCCTAATAACTACATGTTATGTTATCTCCCCCAATAAGGGGAAATCATACATTAATTTTACACCAATTACAAAAAAATGAGAACTAAAATTCAATTTCCTAGTAACACATATTTCATGAAATTTTATAACATGTCATGAAGTGCATGTTATCATAAAAATATATTAATAAAATATCATAATATATGGTTAACATCACGAATTGTAACAATATACACTATAAATATTCATAGAATAAATGTTCATATATGGGTGTCTTATCCTACACAGAAAACCATAAGAAAAACACATCAATCTAGAAAAAAAATCCATGATACAACATTATTAATGAAGATAACATGGGAATAAAAGGGCCTTATAATTTACATAACATAATACATCAATGTTCTTGGGGAATAATCCAATTTTTTATCAAGGATAGAAGTTGAAAAATCTTTCACACTCAGAAATTAGTAGATCACACATCAATGATGCTTAACACTACTTGTTGATTATAAGAAATGATCATTAAGAATACGAAACTAGAATATTTGTTGTTATTATGTTCATAATATAATTTCATTCCTTACATATTCTGTCAATATGAATACTTCAATTATATTTTAATGAAAATATTTCAATAAAATGAGATCCAATATTGATTTAATAATTGATCGGGAAATCATCATTGAAATATTATTAGAACCTCATGTATATAAAATTAATAAAATAATATATCATATAACTATGCTTAAATTCATCCATATTCATATATGGATGAAACAACAAGTAACATATAGAAAAACATGATTACCAACAAAAACAATTAAATGAACTACTCATTCATTGGACATATGATTTTTTATTTCTCTGAGCTTTTATCAGCCACAATTTAATCAGTCTCACTCTCTCATAGGTATCATTTACTATAGTGGGCCACACCATTTATCCCACACTATCCACATTGTAAAAAAATCGATGAATGAAAAATCCTTCCACAATAATCCTCAAAGATTTAAATATAAATTTAATCTTGGTGAATATCATTGTTTAGTCTACCCGACCGGGGTTGGTTCACCTCACATCATAATAAATATTATAGGGTGTTTTTCGAAATAATATTTTTAAATATGTGAATCATCCACTATGAAATGTTTTCATTCTTTTGTAGGTATGATGTGCTCAATCTCCTCCAAGACTCTATGGCCTCATGCAAGACCTATAGAAACTATGAAATTACTATGTTATCACTTTTAGATAAGTTTATCATAGTAACATAGTGTAATTTTATTATATCATTGATAAATACATTTCATAAAAGTTTTTATGTTTTATCAATGTTTTATCAATGTTTTTAAATTCTTTCATTATAAATTATTCAATAATATTTTTAATTAAAAATATTTTCCAAAAGGTTTTATGTTTTACAAAGCATTTTTCAATGTGGAAAAAAAATTTCCCATGGTAAATGTATTAACTAGTTTTAAAATTATAATTTAATGTTATAAAATATTATTTATGATGAAAATGGGTTATTTAAAATATATAACATTTAAAAAAATTTGATTTTCTATGAATGGTTATTTCACTTATAAAATGGTCCAAGTGATATTTCAAATTAATTATATAACTAAAATATAATCCATTAACATTCAATAATCATTATTGAGGAAATTATACTAGATTATTGTTCATATTATTTATTTAATGGTTTACATTGTGATGGATTGATGTTCAAGACACCCATTTATCTTCCACTAGTTCTACCATGATAAAATTCTTTTGAATCTCACATATTTTTAGGGGTTACTATATAATTAAATTAATTTCAAACATGCCTCCTTTCTAGAAGTTATAATATGATATAATGTTTATAATAAATATTTCATTTCTTAGGTTTTGATATGATCTTTATGAAACCCGTAATTTTTTTCTGTGATGATATGAATAATTATTATTATCATTTAGAACATGTATGCCTGATTTAATTATGTGAAATTTGGGTCCTATATCTCCATCCAATGAAATGGGTATTGATTTATATATCTCATGAGATATACATGGTTAGAATGATGGGTAAAATCATCTCATTTCGATGGAGATGGAAGAATGAGTGAAACTAATTTATTATTTAGGGATAAAATGAGGAGTGAACTCGATTTAATATTACATGGAGGTAATGAGAGGTGAACATGGTTCAGTAATATAGAAATATAATAAAGAGTCTACTAAATTATCCAATACATGTATATAACAAAGAGTGATCTCGGTACTGTAATATCGGAATGTAATGGGGTGTGAAACTAATTTAGTAATGGACTTTGTCCCTTATGATAGTCATGGGAGTGAACATTGACTTCTTTGATTATTTCAGGAGTGAATCCATTAAACTAATACGACCTTTGTAATTAAATGATGACTATTGTGTAAATAGATTTATAGGTTTCTAAGTCTATTTCAACCACATGTTTTAAATTTATGTTATGATAACAAGGATTTTTCAATTGATTTCAATTGGATTCATGTCTTCTAAATTACCAATATTAATTCCATGAATCTATATTATGATCTTTGATATGCAGTGTATGATCTTATTAATGTAAAAATAATATTATCATAAACTTATTCCCAATTTATTATTAAATATAATTTGTGTTTACCTTTATTAAGAATCAATTCTCACTCAATTATTATGTATACATTCCATTGGTTATGAATAATGGTATTCAATAGAAGTACAAAAGGGTATGTGCATTAAGTGATGTTTATTTAGAATCTTCACCATGTTATATGATTATGTTTCCATCTCTCTAATGTAATAATACTATTACATTCATCATCCATGTATTTTGAAATGTGATGAATATTCATCTAAAATGATGTGATATCCATAAATTTTATTCCATGGTCACTATAAAAATTTCCATATTGTAGTAATATACAATTATAATATATCAACATTATTCAATATAGTATTATAATATAGTAGTAATAATGAAATTCTTGATCGTATATTAGAATCATTTTATACACACAGACACCCACAAATAAACACCATAAATCCTGAATAATATTTTCTTCCAAGAGATAATGAATCAAATAAACATCAGTATAAAAAGGAAATATAAAGTAAATAATGTTCTAGATCATGATTTTTTATAAATACCTCTATGTCTTTAAATGATTAAAACACAACATTCTATTCTGACCCATGGAGAACATGATCACAAATTAAGGATGCCTAAAATTGGTTGAATTTTATGAATAAAGAGGATTCGGGGGAGCACCCATGAATATTATGCATGGATAAGGTAGTTTGATACTTATGTACATTATATATTTCATAAAATGAACTAGATATTATATATCTCAAATTTGATATCATCAAGTAAATATTTCTATAATGGTTTTAATAATGTATTATGAATTACACATTGAATATTTAATAAATAATTTAGTATAGATAAGGAACATCAATCACTAACATTACATCATTGTAAAAATGATAAATTGTGAGATTATCAATTAATAGAGACTCGGTATTATTGACATATGGAAAGATACATGAAAACATCCATCATTCATTAGTAATTTACCACTAAAAAATGATGTAACCGACAAGTCTTATACAATATTTATCTGTGAATGAAGCAAGAATCATTACTTATTTTGATATATATCTCATAGATACGACATTGAAATTATATATCTATCAATAATCTGTGGATAAAATAATCAGATCAAGAAGAAAAAACAATAATTGAGGGTTTCACATTCCATACCTCAACTATGAGTCATTAACCCAAATTGATTTGTTGGAATAGTTCTTTGGAGAAAATGAAATATCGAACGAAGTCTAGTGGAGACATAAACATAATGATAAAATCATATAAAACCATTAAAATGACATAGTGGGAAACAATTAGGAATTATTGAGCAATTTGGACTATTGAATACATGCATTCTTTGTTTATCCATATGATTTGAAAAACCCTTTCCCACATGTTTGGTCTTTCTAGGCTTCTAGACATTCATTCTAGGTATTCCTTAGTATTTTTCAAACTATGATCATACAAAGATGATGGACACTCATTTTTCCACGAGAATTTCTATGTTTGGTAACATTTTTTTTAAACCATTTTTTTATTTTCTAACACATATTATGCCTATGCCAATATATTCATATCTTACATGAGAATCGACATGGTTTGGTAAAACTATTCATAAGTCGTGTGACCAATTATAGGATACAAAAATATTTAGTAACCATTATAAATACCATAATATATATCCAAAAGAATTCATAGGTCAAAAGAACGTGATTAAATGAATTTTTTTTCTCATATTACATCAAAAAATAGGAGGCCATTACAATTCACATAACATATATTATTGATTTCAGCATTCTAAAATTAGGTAACATTTCATATGGAAACCTATTTTCTGAATGTGTGGTATGAAACATCTATGTATAACATTAATGATAGAGTCCATATAGTACTATGGTTTTCTCATGTTATACATTACATTATATTTTACATGATGTATTCAAAGAGAATATTCATTACATTAACCAAGAATTGGGGTGTACTTTTTTTCTATAAGTGAAAGGTATAAGCATTTGTTTTGGAAATTTTTTTCAAACAGTAACTAATAAGGTTTTGGTAATAAATCTACTTGATTTGGTTAGGAACTAACTTATTTTTATAATTTAATTTTAAATTATATTGTGTATGATTGGTGGGGTCAAGTAACCCTATGATCAATAAGACAAGGGTCCTATTCTATTGGAATTTGTTCATATTTGGTCATCAATAAATGGTGTAAGTACTCCATTAATGTCTTTTTAATATATCTCACATCATTTATGTATGTCCTACCCTAACAAAAAGGTGGAGGTTCCACTATGTGTGTTCTATAGTACTCCCTTTAATCAGAACTACCTCTTATAGAGGCACATATTCTCTATCATATATTAGTGAATATTAAATTGTTATATAACACATGGAAATATTTTATCATTACCGATATTAGGGTATGATCCTTAGATTCCAACTTTTCATATTAGTGTTGTTATATGGATCATGATTTAAATAGTTAACTATTGAGGCAATATTGATTGGTGGCTAATTAACATTGGTAGAATAAGAATATGTATATGATTTAAAATATATATACCTAGAACATCTATTTGGTATATATGATTCCATACTGATTGGTATAAATCATGTACTAATATTTAATGGAATTCTCATATGGAGATCATGATTTATTATATTTCAATTCATCATATGTATATAATTAATATAATTATATGATTTTTTAGGGATTATTTTTATATGGTCGGGTGATCTATGATGATTACATATCCTCATGGAAGTTTATCAGAGGTTTTTAAGATAACCCTTCACTCATTTTTGTTGATGATCTTATCTAATATTGCACTACACTATTATTCCGTAAATTATTATTTAAATAACAACACCTATAGTTTAGAAATGGAATTTAATCCTGTTTTATTTAGTTTTTTTGATTTAATGTAGATTATTTGATTACATATTATATTAAAACATATGCGTATTTTTGTTTTCTAAAATGGTCACATAAATTGTTATTGGTACTTTTATGTGGTATAGATTGATAAATTCTAATCATATGAATTATAATCCACCTCCTATATAATATTATGGTTTGATAGATAATTAATTTTCTATGTTCAAGATCAATGCTCAGAAAATTTTTGGTGAAATAATAACATAGTATTTATGTGGGCTGATGTAGTAAAAAATTGAGATCATGATTATCATTTTCTATGGTTTGACATGACTAAAACAAGAGACATTGACTGATATTTTAAGAGTTCATAAGTTTCATGTGTGTTATTCTTCCCATGATTATGAAGATTTTTAAATGGGTGGTGTGTTTGGTTTCCACCATTTTTTTGTGTGTTTTTGGTTCACACACACACACACACATATATACATGAATGCTATGAATAGTGATGTACATGAAGAAACAGTCTCACTGAACATATATCCTTAAATTTATTTTTCATATGATGTATTGTAATCATTATTATATAAATTGATAAGGATTATATTGTTAAATTGAATATTCAAGGGGCAGTATCTCTATCTCTCAAAAATGGTCAGGAGAATAACAATATCACAAAATTATATTTGTTTATAAAATATTTAAAGGTTATTGTTTAGAATGATAAATTTAATTGGGAATCAATGTTTCTATATAAATTTCAATAAAAATAAACTAAAATTATTTAAAAATATTATTTTAAAAATAGAAATATGAATAACATAAAAGAAGTATACCTCAAAGTTCATGGCCATTATCTTCACCAGACGTGAGTTTGGTTGTGTTTCCTTATATAAAATTTAATGAGATCGTTCCTCCTACAGTATATATTATGAAAAAAATAACCAAACTTGAGAATAGGACTTAGATTATATAATAATATTTCTAAACCTCCTATTTAATATAAAATGGAAAGAAGATATTTAGAATGATTTTATTCAAATTAAATAATATTTTTTCCATTGAAGAAGGTTCAGGAATCACCATTACATTGGAATGTTTAATAAAAAATATGTTTGGATGAGTTAATACATTTATTAACTTGTGAAATAGAGAAACCATTTTTACTATACATCTTGGATTAATGTATTGAATAATAACATTAAAACATTATTAAAATTTCAATCAACAATCATTTAAGGTGTTGAAAAAAAAAATAATGATAGTAACATTAATAGAAAAAGAAAATTGATATGAAATATCATTCAAGACGTATAATATGATAGGGTATAAATAAAAGAATTTATACATATACCACAATATAGTGACTCTCACCACATCTTGGTTTGTTATTTCGTGAACTATATTCAATAATCTACCACTTTATCTAAATCCATATAAATATTATCGGAAAAAATAAGATTTTTGTATCAAACCAATCTTATAAGAGTTTAATTATCAAAATCTATTTAAAAATGTCAATATACACATTTTAAAAACATTAATCATGTTTCCCGAATTATTTATATACCATATTCATCCTTTTCATATTTAGGAATAATTATAATCTCCCTAATGAGTAATATTTTAAAATAAATTCCCCCTGAAAAAATATTATTTCAAATCAATAAAAAATGGATCTATTGTGATAAATTTCATACAAACATATGTTACTATATAGAAAAATATACCAAAATATGAATCTATATACATCTTTTATATTCTTATATCATTCATTTTCTTTAGAAAAGAATAAATTTATTGTCATAAAACAAGTAAATCCAAAATCGTTCATGTATTATGTTAATGGTTTTCTAAAATAAGCCTTAAAATTTAAAAGTATACATAAAATAAAACTATTATATTAAATATATCACACTGCATGTCACAAAACTAATAATTTACATGAATGTTCACAATCTAACTCAATAATAACACCAAACATCATACATATAAAATTTGTGGGAAATCCAAATATTTTAAATCTCAATTTGTGAAATGATTATCAATACAACCAACCCCATGAGTATCTCAACATCATGGTTGATGAAAATTTTATTTTAATATATGAAAGACTACACAACATATATCATTTCAATGTAATGTAACAATGATTTAATAATAAGAATATTTCAATATGTATATCCATTCCCAAATGATATTATATATTACATTATATAATAGACTATTCTAAATAATATTCCACAAATTATTATCAGATAAGTTAAATCTATATCATTTGTGTGAAATCTACTAATGTTAACATTAAATTATGATCACATCCCATTACATAAAATTGTGATGAAAAATTATTTATAACACAATGTCATATATTGAGTGGTTTTTAATTGACCATTTCCTATTTTTAATAATGATTCAAAATAAACGAATGAATGAATAAAGTCATATTTCAATAAAACCCTAATATAAATAATTAGAATTTTATTAAATATCGCATGTGTCTAATACCTATAGATGTATAAAAAAGATATTGTTTTTTCTATGTTAATAGCTTTTTCAATGGGTCTGCCCTATTGGACTCTATAGCTACCCAACATAACATTTCATCCAAAATCTCAATAATATTATGAATGAAATGGTATCTATGATGGATACATTTTATGAATTACTGATCTGTGGGATCTTTTTTGTGAGATAAAATTCAATTATTAAAATTGTAAACATTAAATGATCCATTGATTCAATAAACCATAATATGTTAAAAAAGTAACAACATTATCCATATAGTTTCATTCAAGAAATATGTTATAGTTTTATACTCTACCTATGTTATTAAGTCCCCCATATAGGTTTTCATAAACACTTCAAACTAGTAGACCTGCAATATTGAAAACATGAAAACATATTGTGATCCTATATCAATATTATTAATTTTCAAACAATAATCATTATAACCCTTTAGATTGAGATCATTCACACAACTAAATTCCAATAACATATCCTTTCATATACTCACGTATAGGGTATATTCATGACAGATTCCTTCTGACTCTAAAAGTTTTTGGAATTCAATATAATTGTTATTCTCATAGAATAAAAGACATTTGGTCGACTTCATAACAATGAATACATGATGGATCCTATTGGGAATGTATATATAAATTTATACAATATTTTTACCTGTTATGAGGAAATTGAATATATCTAAAACACATTCAATTAAACAAAAAAACTATAAAATATATCATACCTAATGTAGGTTTTTAGTGGTAGTTTGGAAAACAATTTACAATAAAATTGATACCTGTTTGTTGATTAATTTATATTACACTAGTTAATGATTTAAAAATTAAAAAATTACCTTTATACTCCCTTATAGAGGACCCCATTTCACTTGATCTACAATCATCTATAGAATATACAATTTTCCAATGAAAATTGATCCCTCCAGTGGGGTCTATGTGGTATAGTGATTTGAATTATCTATATTGATGTACAAAATTCCAAGAAATATAATATATTTTGATAGAACCAAATTCAATATATATATTATTAATATTATCCATTGCTATAAATTTATTCCTATAATGATTAATGAAATAAATAATTAGTTTATGTGGTTCATGTATTTTTTTCTATCTTTATTGAAATAACATTTAAACATAGTTCTATAAGGAGATTATCATATATCGAATTAATGTCAATATTTATTTCATCAAAATGTTTCTAGGAAATTGAAATAGTTTATAATATATTCTAGAGTGTTGAATATATTTAATTGTAAATAATTATAATAAAAAATATATATATAAAAAATCATATATTCATTCTATTTGGAAAAAAAATTCTTAAAAAAATTTAATATTATTTATTAGGATATATGTAATCAATGGTTCTATAATTATTTGATATTATTTATAAAAAAAATAATTTTTTGGATGTAGGATAAATGTTTACATCGTATCATGTCAATTAATTATATTCAAATCATAATATAGATAATAATATAAATTTTTGTAATATATATTTTAAAATTTTGAAAATATTCTGAGATAGATTTTTTTATTTTTAAATCACATGAATAATATTTAGGCATAAAATTTCATCAATGATTTTTATATTTAATGGTATACATCAATGTCGACCAAATATTATGTAAACATTTTATATGAATCATTAATGGATTTTATTTGAACATGTGTGTGATCAAAGCATTCAATGTTATTTTTTATCCATAAAAATCATAAATATCATCTAGTGAAAAATTGAAGACAATATATTTTTTAATGGCCCATTAAAAATATATTATTTAAGAAAATTTTAAATACTCAAAGGAATATTTTTTAAACATCCAAATATAAATTTGGAAAAAAATAATTTTTTCTATTAGTTTTATTAGATATAACTACGTTCATGAAAATAATGTATCTTATAGTTTATACGTTCTTACCATCTTCCAAACTAAACTAAAAAAAATGTTATAAGATATCCAAAATTGAGTTGATGTACCACCTAAATCCTGTATATGACCCTTTATTTATATATATTGACTATATATGGTGATCATTTTATGTTTTGGGAGGCTCTGAGGGGGTTTGGAATCCTTTTGAGGCTTTTATGGAGTTACAAAGCCTATGCAAGGTTAGTAGAAACCGTGCACAATATTCAAGATACTATTCATGGGAAAACAATGGAATCTAAGAAGGCGCATGGTTGGTTCATGATTTTAGAAAATCATGTGAGATCCCATTGGAATCTATGCAACTATAAAAAGAGGAAAACAAGTAGGTGTAGCATGGATTTACCAATATGTGAACCAGCAATCTCAGGTGAGGCCTTGATATAATAAAACCACGTGATTGTAACATGTTTTAAAAAACAATGTCGCATAAACATACACGGTTTTGTTTTCACCCCATAAAATGTGAATCTAATATTAAATAATCCCCCAATAGATATTTAATATTATAATCACAAAAAAACTCAAATTAGTTTCTCCCACCATGCTTAGGAGATGATCCCATTAAAATAAAAGTAATTCTTATGTGGATCAACGTTTAATTGATGTTATAAATCATTAGTAATTATAAATTACTCTTTTTTACATCTAGTAATTTTATTCCTATATGTTGATACATTCAGGTTCCATGACATGAATATTGGTGTTTTTTCATTGTATTGACTAATGGAATGATTCTCAGGGGTTGTGCTTAGGGTTTATTATGTCATTGTTCAATTTTTTCAACCATTGTGGGGTAGGTGGATTCTTTATTATCATCACATAAAATACTACATGAAGCATTATCTAATATTTAAGTATATAAACTATATTTTTTAAATCCTTTTTTTATTATTGAATGAGTCATTATGTTGTTATGGACTTGGAATTAGTAATAAATGGATGGATATCGTAAAAAACTCCCACTGTATATTATAATAAAATAATTATTTTCAATTTATGATATATTTTATATATATGTAATTTCATATCTGAGATTATTTTAAGAATCTTATAGTTTTGTATGGAATGTTTTTTCATGGGTGTTTAGCACACATAGTTTTCCAGAGCTCATATTCATTCATCATGACCCTTTTTAAGGAGTATATTCAATTCGGAAAAACTAGTATTTTTCACCATGTCATTAGTTGGATGATTAATGAGAGGCCACGCATGAGTATGGAACTATTACACAGGAAATCATGGTGTGATTTTGGATGAATGATTTTGGGGATGATATATATATATATTCTTAATTTTATTCGTTAATTATTTATTTTTAAAATTGTTTATTTCATTGATATAAAAAGTATATACTTCTTTAATTTTATTTATATAAAATTTTAATAACAATTTTTCTCCAATTAAAGTGATTTGGGATTCCATTGGGGAAATCCTACTAATTTTTGAATCAACCCTCATAGGTAATAACTGTACTTTTATAAATTTACCATATAAATACATAGTGAAAGGATAAGAATGAAAATTATTTAGTGATGATTATAAATATAAAGGGAAATTCATGTAACGGTAGAGCATCAAGTGGTATGGTTTTTACTTGATTACGTCAAATGGGAGTTTAAATTTTTGGGATTAGATTTTTATTTTTGTTTGTTTTTTTCTTCTTGAACAATGATATGTTTTATTAGCATTTTTATGATTTGATATGTAATTTTATCAATTGAAACACATATTGTTTTTATGGTTATTAATTATATAGTTTTAATAATTATCTTTCTGAGGGAAATAATCACCTAAATTAACTTATGGTATATTCAATTTATATACATTTTTTGTTGTCTTTATGATTTCTCATATGTCCTAGTATCACACCCATTACTTCTCATTGAAATGGGGAGGGTATGGATATTTCATATTGTATCAGACTTCATCAGAATAACATATTGAAATGGTATTATCTTCAGTCAATGAATCTATTTTTTATGAGGAATGTTGTTAGTTTAGTTTGGTCCAGAAGTTGGAAAAATTATTTTTATATCTATTAAAATTAAAGAAACGATATATGATTTTTGAAAATAGGGATATGAAGGGAAAATTTTAAGCTATACATTTTATACCATACAAAAAGATTCCATGGATGTTTCATAGATTCATATTTTTATAAACTTATATATTTTCTCACATATCATTATTGTGGGTTTAGGTTAGGTTAATTCCATGAAATTCGTTGACAATAAGAAAAAAAATTAATTTATCATTCCAGGTTTAATGTTTATTTAAATGTAAAAAAATACTGATGTTAGAAAATAGGGAAGGATGGTTTTGAAAGGAATGACTATAGTGTTATAAAAATAATTGAAATTATAATGATTATATTAATTATGGAAATATAATTTTTGATATGTTTTTATGTCATAAATTATAATTTATTGGCCTTCAATTTTTCACATGTGAGACTAAATAGTGTTTTTCCCTATTACATAGAACAGAACTTGGTAGATATTATAAAAATCAATCAATTGAATGTGATAAAAAATGTTCTTTCTCCTCATTCCATGGTGAAAAAATATATATATTCATTATACTATATTTTGATGCTGTGGATTGTTTTAAAAAGAATTATGACACATTGAAATTCAACTACTGGGCTGAGTGACAAAAGTGGAATCCACTGATTTTGCAGTGGTATTCTGAACTGGATAAAAGAGAAATATTGTTTAATTGGATGTATCAGATCATCAATTTTCATGATACACATTATGATCTTGTAGTATATTTGGATATCTACATTCTTAATAATTTTGTGATAAATGGTCTGAATTAGTATATAATATCATGTTGGATCAAGGAATCATGTGTGATGATTTCGAGTAATTTTATAAAAAAAAGTATATCCTCATTCCATTAGTATTTCCAGAATGATAGGCTTTATTTATTTGAAAAAATAGATTCAATTAGTGATAGAATATGTGGAAAAATTTGTGGATTTAGTCCATTTTCAATGAATTCAATATATGATAATCATTTAAGGCATATATATTTGAGTTATGATTATGAACGTATATTCCCTGAACAATTTCTATAATATGTATAAAATATTAAAATGAGATATTAAATATTGTTATAGTGGCCTTAAGGGATATCTCGTGAAATAAATTTGTCGGTAGAATGTTTATTCCTATAGGAATAGATGGGAACTATAATGCTCGGAATAATTGGAAGAATTAATCCTACTAAAAATGTGGTGGGACACCTCAAAATAATACTATAGGAACTATAAAATGTCTAATTCAACCAAAAATTAATTATTGATGCATTCAATGTGGTTCTTTTGACCATATTATGTGAGATTTTATAAAACCACCAAGATCATTTAGAATTTCATCCAACTGGGACACATTCAAAAAATAATTTTAGATTCCCAATGTTCGGGGTTTAAAGACACATCTCTTTCTAATAAATCAGTTTATTCTTCGACATGATAAGTAAATAATAATTCTTTTCATTATAATAGATCAATATGTGTTTATTCTAAGAACACAATGACTCCATAACTAGCAAAATCTCAACATGGTTACATATAGAATTGTTCATCGCGTAATTAGTTTTCCTGATAAGAGCTAGTAATTGTGGTGGCCAATCAAGTACTATGGTGGTTATAGGTATTATTCTTTTGAATTATAACATTTGGTATAATTTTTTTATATGGATGCATCCCACTCATTTATTTCATCTCATGTTGTTAATGATATGGGTTTTCATGCTGAGATAATACATTCATAGTTGAAATACAAAACTACTATGGGGAAAAGAGATGGTCAATAATTTTTGTGTATAATTTATTCTATAAAAACTTACGATTATTTGTTATTATAGTATTTATCTAATCATGATATGGATGTATATGATATTTTTTTGTGTACATATTTGTTGATATCCTTCATGTCCCACATCAAAAATTATGTCCAAAATGTTAGTTTCAAAAATATGGATGGAATCTATAATACATTTAGAGAATATTAAAATGTAAATTAATGTAGACTATGAATTTTGGGATTAGTGGTCAGAAGAATCTCTTATTTATTGGTATCACCTAAATATGAATATGTGGGAGAGATTGGGAGTATATATTTTCCAATAATTTTAGACTCATTTCATTTTTCCCATAATAGTTTCTCAAGTATTCCATCAAAAATATTATTATAGTTTTCTACTGAGATCATAAAATGTAGTAATCAAACAGAACTTCTATTTTATAGTATTCTTTAATTATAATTGAGGAATTTAATTTTGTATAGTATTTATTGGAATGAAATATGATCATTGGACTATACATGTCTCTATGGGAATAAAAGATTATTTTTGTGAAGAATGTGGATATAAATCTTAGAAAATGAAGGATTTTCATATTCTTAACCAATTTATGATAGTAAATATTTACCTACTACCATGTATAAATGGAATGAATGATCATCTATAGGGGGGAAATGGTTCTCTAAAATAAGAATATGTTATGGGTATCAACAATTTTATGTCCAAAATGGTGATATTTTCAAGATATAATTTAGAAGTAGATAGGGAAATTAAGATTATGTGACCATTCCTATTAAAATTATAAATAAACCAACTATAATTATAGAATTGATTGTTCATATATTTTAAAGGTATCTTGATTCCATTTTGGTGGTGTTTATTTATGATATATTTGTGTATTATAGGATAAAACAAGATAGAGAGAAACACATGGTAATAGTGTTGGGTATCATATGGAATAATTTTCTATTATAAATTATATCAATGTTTGTTTTTTGTTATATAAGGGGTTTGATTCATTGAAAATGTATGTTTTTTAAAATGAATTTTTATAGATCGTAAAAACATTTATTCGTTTATTTATTGCAATCCTTAAAATAATGAATTTGAGATACATAGTTTCCTTTCCCCAGTGGGATACTAAAAAAATATTTGTATGTGAGTATTCATATATAGAGACACGAATTACATCTTCTATAAGAAAACAAGTTCCTTTCAATTGGATGAATGGACTAAAGAAATTCATTCATGAATATATATTTATGCATACATTATCAAATGTCCTATCATTTTCATATTTTATTAATGGATATGTATTCCATTATGATGCATAGATATCTAATATTGGATATGTGCTCATGTAATGATATCATTATGTTACTTATGTTTTATGTAATTTATAGTTTCAAGGGAAAAACTCCCCCATAAAAAAATGTGGAATGGTATTTTCCAGTCCATGCTATGAAAAATTGGGGACAATATTTCCATATTTATAAATTCATAATGTCTATAAAACATGAGTGTTTGAAAAAACAAATAGACATAAATAAATTTGAATTTAAATATGTCCAGATTGATATAGTATCAAAAGATGTTTTAATTTGACTTAATATGTAAATTTAGTAATGGGATATATTGGTAGATGAATTGAGTGGAATGAAATATTAACATTAATTTAGGATATCTTTAGACTATTAGAAACTAATGATAGTTATTAGAGCTTATATTTTTTATATTTTATTTATTTTTACATAAAAGTTTTAAACCCTCAAAATTTAGAAAATTGTGCTAATTTTAAACAATTTTGTACTTATGTTGTGCTATGTGATAAAATGTGAAAATTAATTAATTATTTAATTTTAAGAGATTTTAATCATTTGGATAATTTTGGACAGAAAATTAAAAATATAACTTCAATTTGAGTGTTTCATTTTGGATTACATGATTTATGGGCTACAATATTTTATATTGGACCAATAGTTATTTCAAATATTGTGAGGATTGAAAATATAAATCAAGTTAAAAACCCTTTCATGTGGACAGAGTGGACCCCACCTCTATAAAAGAGATATGACACTGTCTACAAACATAAAATTAGGGTGATTCTCACTGTATATGGAATATGACCTGAATATTCATTTTATCAACAATAATATGGTGTAAATCCGTCTTTTAGGTGGAAATCAAACATTCAATATTGATGAAATATTTATGACTCATTTAGTAAAAATAAAATCTCCTCATAATTGGAATATAAAATCTTAACCACATAGAGTATAGAGATTGAATTTTGGGTTAAAATGAAAAACATAGTTTCGAACAACTTTATAGATGACTAAATTAACAAAATTGGTAATTAATGAAGTCTACCATGCACAATAATTTAAAGGAAAAATTATGGATCGAAAAATCATACCATTATTTCATTAAAAAAATGTATCCCCTATCCTTCAAAAAAAATTTAAACTTAATGTAAAATTTCCAATAGTTTATTATAATTTTAATGTAATTTTGATCCTAGTTATAACATGTTTTACTCTTCGGCTTCGTCTCATCCTCATATATTACGTATTTTTTAATTCCATCTTGTTCTTCTCCACTATGATCTATAAAAATCAAGTTATTGAACAACAAACTAGATCATGTTCTCAGGTGATCAATCTAGTTATTAACCAAATTAATTTCCCAATCATTTTTATTGATTATTTTTTCCATAGAGTTATGTTAATGGAGATTTTAGTGTCTAATTGGACATTCTGTCTCCACATCCCACTCTAGGGTTATCATTCTCTTATATATTATTTTCCCATGATCATGGAGGTGGACATGTGGCCTCTCAGTGATCCTTGAGTACACTATATTTTAACAAACATATGTACAAGAGGATATCTACGCATGTGATAGATCATGTCCATTAAATTATATTGGATATAATAAAGAGATGCTGAAGGATCACTGAAGTTGTTCTCCTAGGAGGATATCCTTTCAGTCATACATAATTTTGTCTGAATTCATTTTTTCAATAGCTAATTATATATATATATACCAATGTTTCATATATATATTTCCATCATATCACTTTATATTATTTAGTTTTATATTTATGATAACATAACTACTTGAAATATAAAATGAAATTTAGTGTGAACTTCCTCTTTGAGACCGACCATAGGTGTGCAGTTTATTTAATGCTTATGTAAATAAATTATTAACTAGGGATTCATGAAAATCATCAAAAATAAATATTCCTAGACGATATTAATTAATATGCCTCTGAAAATGAATTTTAAAATTTTATTTGTTATTTTTTGTTCATATATTTGGGGATCGTGATAACATTTTCCAGAAGTCTAACTCTGAATGTGAAATGATGGGTAAAAAACAAAATTGTGGGGTGATCATTTAGAGTAGGATGTTTTGTGTGCGTTTAATGGATCATATTAGAGATAATATGTCCATTAATTTGGTTTTCAGGAACATCTTAGCGAATACTGATATTCATGGGGGGTTCTTTTTAAATGAATTTAGATTAATTGTGGAGATTTGAAAGAAAATTATTGGTGGTTTGAAATGAAAAGAGATATAGAGGATTCCATATCAGGATAACTAACATTATAGTATGTGATGGAATATAATCAACGAACAACTATTATGTTTCATTTTTACAAATTCTCATGTGGAAATGAAAGTAGATAGCCATGGAATTTGAAACTGGTCAATGAATGATTAGTAGGAAACACAATTCCATGTGGGTGATAATGGATCAACTAACAAGGTTGAATCATTACATCACCATTTTTGATGTTAATACAGTGGAAGACGTGTCTAAATATTAATATCTAGAAATAGTAATGATTCAATTTATTCCAATATAAATTGTATCATACTGATACCATAGGTTTACATCTAATTTTATGAAATCCTTATAGAAAACAAGTGGGAAATAGTTTACTAGGAGTATGTATATTCATCCTAAAATGGATGGAAACTCTAAACTGAATATCCAAGAATTAAAGGATGTGAAGTGGGAATATCCACTATATATTAGTTTCTCATATGTTGATGATATTAAAATACTATATTACTCATAAAATATAATATATATTTTCGGGATATATATTGGTACATTTGTGGAATTTTATACGATTATTTGTATATCTCAAATATTTGGGAAGAAACAGATGATAATTATGTAACTTGAAAAATCAGTGTTCAATAGATATCCGAGAATATTTATTTTAGAATAATGAGTCTCAATATGATCATGGATTCTAGATATCATATAAATTTCAACATCGATGACTATTGTCATTTGATTTGAGTGACCATTTTTTAATGAAAATATCTCAAAAACCATGGGCATCATCATTTTTGTTTGAATGGAAAATTTATCCGTTTATATATATGACATTTTTAGAAACATTAAATAGATGGTGCAGTGGATTAGAATTTTTATTTCCTACAAATAATGAGTTCATTTAACACTGTGTTATATGTATATCAGCTTAAAAAATACCAACTTAACCCTAACCATGTGATATAATGGGATCAAATTGACCTATAACTAGATTCAATGATTATTAATATTATAATGTAGATTATGCACAGGTAATACATGATCATTCATGGTAAAAAAATTATTCATGTTTGGGTTTTATGAAAACATTGTCAGATTCAGGAAGAAACATGGGATCATGTGAAGAAAATGATTAAGTATTTCCTCAAATTTTTCCAAGGAAACAATGGTTTTCTACATTCTAAGGAAGTAAATGAAAATGATGGGGATATTTTATCACAATTGTTTTATGTAAATTTCTATTTATTCATTCATTGTGGTTATATATAATTATATGGTTTTGTTTTGTTATTTTTTGTGTGGTTTTGGAATGATTTGGATGATTCAATGGGGATCCATAGTGTATCAACATTTAGTCAAAATCATCGACCATCTCCAAGAAACTATACATGTGGAAAAAGTAAGAACTGGGAATCCACATGTATAGATCAGTGTTTAGCCATTCTAGTTGAGGTCCATAAGGATACCACAATACATGAATTAGAGGAAAAATAGGATTGAAACATATTTTCTATAACTATTCAAGCCAATAATGTGAGGTGTGTCCATGAGATAGTAACCCCACAGAGATGGAGAATTGTTTTCCCAACCAAAAAACCTATCCATGTGAATTACATATGAAAAAATTAATATATATATATATATATATCTAATGTCAATTATGACGCAAAATCCTCTATAAGCACTTAATCTTGAAATAACTCGAATTCACTTTTCTTTCTAGTCTTTAGAGATGATCATATTTGATCCATAAGTGTTTCATAAGTCAATCAATGTCAAATGGGGGTCTAAATCTATTAAAATGTCCTATTTATTCATCATTATTATTAGACATATCCTTCAAATCCCTTTTGGATTCATATATTTAATCTATGTTGATATATTCATGTATGTTGATGGAAATCATTAAGTTATCTCATTGGATCTATTGATATAATGTATATCAAATGATGAATATTTTTTTTATGTTTCTTGTTTATTTCTCAATTTTTATGATGTTAGTGGTTTCTACACAATCTAAACATAACATAAAACATGAATGATTATTTTTTTATAAAATTCTTTTTTGGATCTGATTTCGAAATCATTGTTTGATTGATGATAAGAAACCTATTGGCGTTATGCCATTGTTATTTAAAAATTGAATGTATTTCAGATGACATTTAATTGTTTATTATTTATATGATGATGATGTTAATTTTAGTATTTGGTTTTGATGCATGTAATGTGTAGTCAAAATGATTTCATTGATATAATGGTTTATGAGTAATACTATTGTCTTGAATATTTGGAATACATAATTTTATTGTTTTCATTTTGATTAGTTTTGACAATGTGGGGGAGATGTGTCCCACTGGAGAACTAGATGTTGGTCACTATAGGATGGATTAGTTGATCAGTGAGAAACCACTCAAGAGTATAATAAAATCAACTATCCATGAATGGTGTATGGGTGGATACTCAGTTAAGGGAATACAAAAAAACGAGAAATGGTTTGAAGGGAATATATTACTACATTCCATAGAATACGTTTTATGCCTTTTATATAAATAATTTTAATTACATAAAACTATTTTATATTATTTATTCAAATGTTTTTTATCCTAGTGGCATGATTTGGGAATTAATTGGTGAAATACCACTCTTTTTAGCCTCACCCCATTTTTAGGATTTTTTTTTCAATTTTCAATTTCATATATGAAGACATAGATAAAGGGAATGTACCTTTGTTGATTAGTGATGCTTATTTAAATCAATGTAATGGAATATGGAGTCAGTGATTAGGCATGTTGTCTGTTTTTTGCTGATATAACTTTGTAGTTTTTGTTTTTTGGTCTTTTGGTTCCATTCATGTGTATATTTTGGTTTCTTTTTGTCCTCTGATATAGTTTATTGATTTTTTTTTGTTTTGAGTTGTATTTTTCCCTCATATATAAACTAGATTTTTGGATCTTTTTTTATTTATTTTTAATATTTATCATTAAAATTTAAAATAATACACCAAATTTTCTTGTGGCCCTTGATATTTATTGTGCTGCATTAGTGCCTTGTGAATGTCATATATGGCCTTGTAGAACACCATTCACTTCTCAATCGATTGGGGGGAGGTAGGATGTTAAACTAGTTATTTAAATTATAGTAAATGTCATGTATTATCTAGTGTCTTATAAAGTCATTATAACATCCAATACAATACGTACATAGATATTTCCTCTATATTTGATGAATATTAATGAATAAACATAAAAATCCCATCCGAAGATGTTATAGGATTTGTGTCTTTAGAAACTGATAAACATAAAAAAATAATTCATAAGTCATCTACATTTTCTCCTACTTATTTCTTCAATACTACACCCCCTTTTTGAAATATCACCAACATAACCCTTCATCATGGCCATTGTAAAAGAAACATATGAATGGTTTATCATAGATTCTAAATAAGTGTATATAAGGAAAATAACAATCATTTAATAATCACAGTACATAAGATCATAACTACTGAATATTTTATCCTCCATATGAAAGATAACAATATCAGGATATGGTGAAACTCATACAAGATAAAACGAATCAATGAATGTAATCCCACAAGTGATAAAAAAGATATAAAATTTCATGGTAAATAGTTAATAATATAAAATAAATTAATATTAGTGAAGGCTCATTTCCAAGACAGTCATAGCATACAAAATTCCGTTACTAAATCTAGTTTACTCCTCTTTCCAACCCGATATTACTGAACCAATATCATTTCATGTTCCAGCTCTATCTATCTAATGGGATATAAAACATCATCCAAGGAATTATAAAGGTATATAGTTCTCACTAATTTCATAATGAAATAATTTTTTTTGTGCCATAGAAAAATAAATCATTCATAGTAGCATTACCTAAAGAATATAATTGGTTTCTAAAACATTGTTCCATTATAACATATTCCATGTAAAACAAATGGATTAAATAAATAACATTAGATAATATAAAAATTAAAATCACTTGATTAATATGTATAATATAGTTGAAACATGACCCTATTAAATAATTACATCATATATGGGAAATAATTTTTATAAACTACTTGATGTTATTTCTTGATGAAATATCATGTCTTCATCCATAGTAGTTTCTTTTCTCAACTTGTGATGCAATTTTAAAAAAATAGAAATTATTTTCAAATATAATTGAAATATTATTAAAGATTAATCAATGAAATATGTTTTTAGGAAAACATAAAACCCATTCATTTTATATAAGTTAAAGGAAAACATAATTCTCATACTTTTTTCAGAATGTCAAAAAAAAACATCATACCAAAAATGAAAAAATAATCCTTTCATAAAATTTAATGACGATTCTCCAATGGATAAATTTTATATTAAAAAATATTAGGATTCAAATTATATTTTGGAATTCCAATTTTGAATCATAGATAATGATAATAATATAACTCAGTATATACTTACATATAGACAACCACAAATAATAATGAGATTAAGAAATTGTCCCTTATTTCATGTTTGATATCCGTTGTAAATATCTGAACCTACTCTATAATGTTTTAAATATTTTCAATTACAAATTAAAAAATCATATTCATTTTTATTTTATAAAATATTATTGTATTATCATTTGTTTCTTAATAACATTACATTATAACTCTTTATCTAGGTATTCACGACATCGTTTTCATATACATGTTTTTTTGAATAAGTTCTAGTTCTCCTTTAAAGGTCACAGATAAATAATTTAAAAAATTTATTATCCTAATATATACCATATTGATTCATATTAACATTTATATAATCCTCCTTTAATGGATATCATGTAGAATCAATCACATCTCATTGTGGAGACAGTATGTCGAAAACATGCATGAGAGATGATATCATTTCCAAAATTGTGAAATGGTTTGGATGTGGATTGTATATATTTTATATGTTAATCCATATCATGTTATAATAATAAAATATATTAAATATTTCCATCAATATACCCATGGATGTATGGTGGTGCTAAAAAACATATTACACCAGGATATGGAAACAGTATGTTGTATGTACCTATACGTAATGATTTCATTAATAATAAGATGTATAGAATGTTCAATATGGTTATTCCATAAAAATAATAAATAAATATTTTATAATTTATTCACTATTTATTAGTTTACAATGTAAACAACTCATTAATAGGTAGTATAAAAATAATGAAGATTGAATGATTTTGTCGAGGAGATTACCTCTTCTTCAATGAGGTCCCTCTAAATCCCCTCTTAAAGTAATCATGTTTCTCTTTGGAGAAGAACAGAACCTATAGAATATGACTCAATTTGTTGACTAGTGAAATCGTCTGGGGTTCTATGACATGGAATATTAAATGAATTGTATAAGTGAGGGAATATTTTCCCTTTTATAATTGATGTGGGGAGAACTTATAGAATCTTCAAAAATATTAATTCAATAATATAATCGAACAACACATAAACGAATCTCCAAAATGTCCTAATTAAGAATATGATATGAGATTAGGATGTAACATCCTCAAAAAATAAATTTTAATCAGGTTATCCTATCAATTAAAACATTATTATTTAAATTTATGCTTTTGTTATTCTATTTAATTTCCATTTTTGGTAACAAAGAATTCAATATTAGAATGGTCAAATATTTATTTATTCGATGTAAACTAGACCATAAATAAATAATTTAGAACAATATATACCATATTATAGTTAATATATATATTAAAAAATATTTTATGATATTTGATTAAATTAATATAACATTATTTTGATAAACAGTCAATAATGTCAATATTTTCACTATTCATTTCAATTTTTATAATTTTATTATAACTAGTTAACATAGAACAAATTATTTTTATTACATTACATAGTGGTCAAGGACATAATTAAATTTAATTGGATATATTAATTATCTTAAAATATTTTTATTTTAATATTCATAAAACATTTTCTTATCTCTATAATTAAAATAATTACTATATCAGTATTATTTAATTATTTTAAATAATTTTTTTAGAAATAAAAATTCATAATAAAATTATAAATTAAATCTAAATACTCTATTTTTCATAAGATTATATTTAGAATAATATATATTCTAGAATATTCAACAATAAAAATGTTATATTTATTAAATCGTAAATGTTAAAACATTTACATAACATTAAATATAATATTATAAGTCTCACAATCAATTCAATAGGGATTGAAATGGCCAATAAATCGACCCTTGGATGATTATGGTTGTTATATAATCATCCAATATTATTTATTCTAGTTTTTTGTTATTTTAATTTTTCTTCTCATTTTAGCAAAAAAAATTATGATATTTCATCATTTAAAAAAATTTCAATCATCAATGTATTATCGTGTAAGGTAAATATTTATTTCATTAAAATTAAAAATAAAATTAAATGAGAATGAATAAAACTTTAGGATTCAAAATCATATTTATAAATTAATATTTATTTTTTACATCATTTTATTAAAAATTTAATACTTATTAAAATTCTAATAAGATATATTTAACATTTCATCAAATAAAATTCATTAATTGTCCTTATCTCTTCCATGTGGCATCCAAAGGATATGATTTCAACCCAAGGATGATTGTGGTTGAAAAAAATTCATCCAATGATATTAGGACAAGTGGTATTTAAAATCCATAATACTATTTTAAACCTTAATTTCATGATTTAACGTTTTATAATATTAATAAAAATTTACCATATTTACTATTCATATTGCCAAAAAATAAAATAATGCAATTTACATAATTTTTACCAACTAATTCCAAATATGGAATCCATTATACCAAAAAAAATTCCCATTATTTATTTTTAAATTAATCTCGATTTGAGAATAAAAAACGGGCTTAAAAAGTTAAACAAATTGCAAAATAATTGAAATGTTTTTATATTTAAATTCACAGTATAATTTATACAAATTACCTAGATTATATTGACTAATAATAATATAATATATATATATATATACATTAAAACCATTAAATAATATAATTATTCATATAAAATATTCCGATGAAGAAAATATGTTTACACTAAAAATTTATTATATTTTCAATTATCATTTGAACATTATATTTATCAAAATAAATTCAAAAATTCATCCAAATTATATTTTTATCTCACACATTAGAAGAAAATAATTATTTTCACATATACAAATTTTTAATGTGTCTAATTATAAATTTATAATGTGTTCACCATTAAATGGAGATTAATTACCCTTTAAAAAAAATTGTTTTTATAAATAAAATATGGTGTATTAATACACTATGACTAAAATAAATATTGGATGAATATCAATTTTTTTATAAAATATATAACATATATATATAATTTATTAAATTTACTAATTTTTATTTATATAACTAATTAATAAAAAATAAGAATATTTCCTTTATAAAAAAATAGTTGCCAAGGATTTCACTATAAATTTTTATATAATAGTTATATAAATTCCCAATAATTTAACGTCTTGTTTATAATGATTATTTTATACCAAGGGTATCTCGCATTTTTTATAAACTCATTATTTCATGATATATAATAAATTTATGAATTATAATTATTTAAAGAATGTATTTCATTATAACATATATGTGTTATATTATACCCCTGGTAAAATGAATATCACTATTGGAATTTGAAACTTGGATAGAAACAAATGATTATATTTCAACATCATCACATCCCCATGTTCATACATAGATTTCTAAAATTGGCAGTGCCTCCATAATACTATATCAAAGCGAGTGGTCTTGTTTCATAGAACCTTTTTACTATGATCTATAATATCTATCAATTGTTCTTAAAAATAATTATGTTGATCCAGTGCTATAGCTTATGAGTTTATTGAATGTGAAGTATTAGGTATGAACATTCTAAAGGTAGATGTATGGAACACATTATGTACATGAGACAGACTCTGTTGTAGTGCTAATCGATATTCTACCTTTCCAACATGATCCATAATTTCAAAAGGAATAATATACAAAGTGATCAGGTTTAACTTCCCTATAAATCTCATTTCTTTCTTCCTATGAGATATTTTTAGAAACCCCAATTCACCCACATAAAATTATAGGTCTTCTCATAACTTTCCAGCATATCATTTTTCTGACTCTGAGCAACACATCTGTATTGATAAATAGAAATTTTCTTTTCCATTTCATCAACCACATCTGGTCCAAAGAGATTTCATTCCCCAACATCTTCATAACATGTTAGAGTTATGGACTTCATTCCATAAAGGACTTCATATGGATCCATCATAATAGTGGAGTAAAAGTTATTGATGTAATAAAATACAAAAAAATTTAGTTTTTACTACCAAGCACCACTAAAATCAATATAGAAATATCCAAACATGACTTCTAGACTATAAAGTTTCCTCTCAGTCTAACCATATATCATAAGATGATAAATAGTGTTGAAACATAACATTATTTATAGATCCTGGTGAAGAATTATCTAGATCTCTGATGTAAACCTCTGATAATGATTACATATAATTTAAAGTGGTGATCCATTAAATCTAACCATATCCATTATATTTATCTTAACAAGAAGATCGAGAGGTAAATCTTCTCTAATAAATTTGAAGTGAGACAACAATATATGAAGATCAACTATAACCCATATAGCAGTAAGGAATTTATATGCTTTGGTATGTGTGATAATAAAGGACATAGTTATGTTTTTCTATTTCTACTCTATTATGGGTAACAGTGGTAACATCCCCTTTGACTTCTATCTTTTAGCCTTAAATTTATAACAAACCCAGCACCAACAGGCAAATTCAGAAATATCACTTTTAAGGATATCCCCTAGAAATAATATTTTATTTCTCAATATGTCATTGCAATTTTAGGATGAATAGAGAATGAGGAAATATGAGCATAAAAAAAGACCATTATTTAATTCTATTATGTGAAGAATACAAACCCAGACCTAGAATCTTATTATTCCATCATAATCAATGTGGAATTCAAGAACATTTTTCATATTCTTTTGTTTCTCCACATCTTTCTTATTGCCCTCTATAATTATCACTAATATATATGGTTGAACATTAATTTGAGAAAAATATGACTTCTCTAATTCCTATAAAATTTCAAGATACATCCTTTGAAAATCCATCAATATTTTATCTTTTCTGATCCTTACAATAGATAGGGTAACATTGTTTTTTCAACTCAGTGCACCTACCACCTTGAATTCATTCCTTGGGTTATAATGTACTTAGTAGTTGTATTATCTAATAAACTCCAAACATATACTTTGGTTAATATTCATAAAATTTTGGATGAAAATATACATTAATCATTTATGAGTAGTATAAATATCACACCTTTCTCCCAAAAGATAATTCCTTTAAATAATTAATGTAATGATTACAGTGGATAACTTGAAATCTTAAGATGGGAAATTATAATCTGGTATTTTCAACTATGTTGAGGCATATGATATCACCGTATGATTATTCTTGAGAACAAATCCCAAGTCATTCTTGGATGGATCACTGTATATGAAAAACCTTTCTCTTCTACAACAATGTTAGGGCATATTTTCAATGGCTAACCTACATTTCACCTCCTTGAAATTATATTCGCATTCCTCTATCCACATTAACATAACTCATTTTCATTCCATCATTGTGGGTGGATTCGATGGTCGTGTAAAATATTTCACAAAATGTCTATAATATCCATCCAAAAAACAGAAAACATCAATTCAAAGTTATTATTAAAGGTCATCACAATTTTTCAATAGCATCTGTTTTCCATGATCAATTTACATCCCATCTCTTAAGATTATGCGATGAAAAAATCCATCTAAATTCAAAATTCATAAATGATAAATTTTTCATAATGTTTTCCTTCAATAGATACTTCATTAAAATTCTCAATTAACCCTCATGGTCTTCCTTATTCTATGAATAAACTAGATTACCATCTAAAAGGACTACCACAAATTGATCAAGATAGTCTCTAAAGACATTATTCATTGGATCCATGAAGATATACTATGATTAGTAATAACAAAAGAAAAATAAATAAATTAATAGTGTATATACATTTTATAGAATTTCTTATTCGGTATATCATCCTTATTAAACCTCAATTAATGATATAATGAATGTGGACCAATCATAAATTACTATTAAGCTATAGATATTTGGTTGAATAAGTCATCAATGTGGAGAAGATGATATTTTTTCATGATAGTGAGATTTTTATATTCTCGACAATTAGTATAGTGTCTCATTGATCTATCTACCTTCTTAACAAATAGAAAACGTGCAACCCATGGTAAAACTCTAGTGAATATCAATCCTTTTTCATGATTCTCTTGGAGTTGATTCTTCATTTACTATAACTCAATTGGATATATCATATACGGTGTATTTCAAATAGGCAGATCACTTGATATGAGATCTATTGAAAAATCAAGGTCATCATTCAGTGGAAGACAATTCAATTGTTCTGTAATAATATCAAGAAACTATGAAACAATAGTTGTATTCTTAATGTTCTTTAACCATTTGAGATATATAACCTTCATTATTATGAATCAAGTCCCATAATATGGATGAAATTTCCATTGGAATGTCATATAAATCCTTGATTTAATAGATTATATTAGATTGATTAGGAATATAGAATATGTCTTCACTTCCATAGAAATTGATCTGACCTCTATATATATATTTTCAATCTATGCAAAATATCACATCAACTTACACTAAATAAAGGATCACGAGATTTACTTGATGCAATTTCCCACATAATTTGACTAGAAAAGAATTATAATCTTTTGATGGAACCATTGTGCCATTAATTGTTTTCAAATCTAGCTCAAAATCATATTATTGATGTAATATAGCGATTCCATTATAAATATTTTCTTATATTAATTAGTGGGTAGATATGAAATCTAATACAAATTTTTCTAATTTATAATGGATGATAACTATACATTTCACCACATAATTATTATAATCCACATAATATATAGTGAACGCTTGAAAATTTTCATTTTCATTTTCATAAGAGTTTACTGACATTGATAGTCATCAATAACCCAAGGATTAGGGAATTGGATGGTATAATTCCCCATTTCCTTGCACTTGTAGCATTGAAATTTTGAAGGGGGATATGGTGTTTCCTTTTCTCTAATCACATAATAATATATATTGTTCCCATCAAACAAATATTCAACTACCTAATGAACATATTTCCCACACATAAAACATTTGTTGTTAACTTTATGAAAATTTCCCCTATAATTCCTCTAACATATTTATCATAAGGGAATGAACATTTTATTTTTATTGTGGTCTTTATATTTTTCATAGAATTGGATTTTTCAATTCTAATAAAAGCCATAAGACTGATGGGTTACTCTAATAACTATCACCACCATAAAATAACATAAAATTATTTCCTCATAAAAATTTAAGTTCCTTTTGGAATTTACCTTTAGATACTTGGTTATTTGTGACTAAAGTATCAATAAATTTTACTCTCTGGTCGAAAAACAATTCTAGAAGCATATCGTTCAAGAATAGTAAAATTTCGATCATAGTTTCCAACAGATTCATCATTGTTTTTATTATGCTCAAGAAACTCCTTATCAATCATTATTAAAATAAAAATAGGAATTTACATATTGAAAATTACGTTTAGGAAATCATCTCATTCCTTGGATTAAATTTCACCTCTTTCCCTCATATTATTGATACAGTTCCACCATTGATCAGCTTCACCTTCCATTTGATAAACTAAAAAGATGAATTTATCTTGTTCTAAACATTAGATAATTGAAATCATCTTTTCATGGGTAATTATCCTTTTTTAAACCCCATGTGGATCGGAATACCTACTGAATGATAGTGATTGTTGACTCATAAAAGACTCATTAGACAATATTATGTTCCTCCTTTCCTCATTTGGAATTCTTATATGATTCATGGCTTTAGGAATTAATGTGACCATAGATAAATCATTTCAAATTCTAGCTCCCATAACAATTGGTTTCTCAGGAGGAAAATATGTACATTTCCCCTTTCATTCATCATTAATGGAATTCTTTCAGCTTCCATCCATTGACTAAAACGAATAAGCCTAGTATAAAGAACGATAATCACAATTGGGAAACCATATAATCTCGACTAAAATTTTATTTTAGGACACATTAGGTTTTATAATAGGTTAATCATTATTTTTTCTAAAATACTATTATTGTGACCAATAATATTACATATCCTTATGGTGTTTAGATAGTTTTTCTCATCACTATTTTCAAAGGATAATTATATCATGCCTTTGATACCAAAAATAACATTCCATTAAGTACATACATAGATATTACATCAAAATATGATTAATATACATTACAAAACATAACAAAAACATGTTAGGAACTTATAGGATTAGTTTCATTAGAAACTAAGAAGCAGAAATAACTTGTCCATAAGTTACTTACATTTTCTGCTTAAAATATCTTTATTACTAAAACCCCTTTTGAAATATCCTTTTTAATACTCTTATTCCGGAACATGTGAAAAGAAATATATAAAAGGGTGAGACTAGATTCCCAGAAAGGGTATGAATGGTAGGTATCAATCATATTATAATCATAAGACATAGGAACATAACCTTTGAAAAATAAATCCTTCATAAGAAATAAATTGATATCTGGACCTGGGAAAAATAATAATTTTTCATAAGAATCATCAAACATAACCCCAAAATTCATAACACATGACATAAAATATTATTTCATATACTTAAGCATCTAAAATCAATTCATTTTAGTCAATTCTTTTACGAGGACCATAATATTGGATAGAGTATATTACCGAACCGAGTTCACTCCTTGTTCTAGCACTATATTACTGGACCTAGATCGCCTCCTACTCCAAACCAGTCTATCATATGGATTTAAATATATAACCAATTAATTATAGTTATATATAGTTCTAACCTATATCATAATTAAATCATTCTTGTGTGTTCCATAAAAACATAAATTATTCATCATTGCATAGACCAAACAATACAATGGGTTTGTTAAACAACCTTCCATTATAACATAATCTATGTAAAACAAATTGATTTAATAAATATAATTACATCATATACATCATAAAATCATAGGGAATAATTTGGATAGTATACTTGAAATGTGTTCCTATTAAATAATTATATCTTAGATGGAATATGATATTGATAGAACACTTAAGATAAATTCTAGATGAAAATATCCTTTCTTCCTCAAAACCATTTTATTTTCTCAATATGTGAAAAAAATTTAAAATAAAATAAATTATTTGAAAATATAATTGAAATTTTGTAAAGTATACATCATGAAAATTACTTTTTATGAAAACGTTAAAATATTTTTAGCTTGTATAATTTAAAATAAAACATTCTTCTCATATGTTTTTTAGGAAGTCAAAAAGTACCTCGTATAAAAAAAATTCATTTCATGCCCTTTAACTAAAATTAGAAAATTTTTAAAATTGATTTTAATTTTTTTTTTGTAGGATATAATGAATATGTTGTAATATATATATTTGAAAAATTGGCATGGATGATATGTATACCCTAGTATATACTTAAATATAAATAATCTCAGATATTAATGAATTAGAAAATTTATCACTTACCTTTCGTATGATATCCATTGTATAAATATGTACCACCTATATAATTTTTAAAATATATTCATTGAATTATTCTAGAATCATTTCCACTTTTATGATATCATCTATGATTATATTTTCATCCAGTTGTTACTAATATTTCATTATTACACTTTATTTTGATATTATTGGCTTTATTTTATAATACATGTTTTGTCAAATAAGATCTTTTTTCCCTCCTTGATCATATTAATATCATTTCCAAAATGTAATATGAAAATATATACAAAATTTATTTATTATATACATTATTATAATAACTCTTTAATTGAAATCATGTAGAATGAATCACATAACATCATATAGACGACATGTTGTATGCATGCACGCTGGACTATATCATTACCATAATTGGGAAATTGTATGGATTTTTAGGATATATATTATTTTTTAGAATACATATTATTTTATAATAGTAAAATTAAGTTAAAATTTCCATCATTACACCCATCCAACTAAGGTGTCGGGGGTAAATGGATTGTGATATGGTGTGGAGACGGTAACTCTTACATACGCATGCGTGTAGATTTAAATTTCCACACTATTTATAGTAGGTGGAATGTGGCAGTTCCATAATCATAATACAATATTGTAATATATGTAATAATTTAATTATTACTTTACAATGTAAAAACTCATGAATATGAAGTATAATTACAAATTCATTTGTATGTTTTGGTATAAGATATTACCTCTTCTTGACTAAATCCCTTGGGATCACCACTTAAAGCACTAGAGTTGGTCTTTGGAGAAGTCCATATCCAATAAAATGCAAATCAAGAAGTTGATAAGGAAAATTATTAGGTTATGTATGATCATTAATGTTTAAAATTAAGTGTATAATCAAGTGAGGAGGTTCTATTTTTTCATGGATGTGGGGATAACTTATTAAATCTCCAAAAATATTAATTTAATAATAAAATCTAACCACATCCAACCCCCCTGAAAATGGAATAACATTGAAACTGAGATGAGATAAGGTTATAATGTCATCCAAAAAATATGTTTTAATAATGTTTTTATTTCAAATTATTTCTTATCATTTTAATTAACTCTTAGTTGTTCTATTTAATTTTATTGAAAATTTAAAATTATGTCAATATTAAAAGGGTGAAATATTTTCTAATTTGAGGTACATTAAAACATAAATAAATAATTATGAACAATTTAGACCATATCATAATTATTTTATACATTAAAAAATGATTTATGACTTTTAAATAATTTACTAGGATATTATTTGGATAAAAAATCAATAGTGACAATTTTTACACTATTCAATTCATTGATTTTTAAAAAATTTAAGATAACAAATTTACTTCGATCAAATTATTTTATTATAAAACAAAGATTCCATGTTAATAAAATAAATTAATTTGATATATTAATTATACCGGTTTATATTTATTTTTATATTCTTAAAAACATTTATTTTTTATCTCAATTAATAAAATAATTACTCCATCAATATAGAGTGATAATTTTGTATTTATTTTTTGAATAAAATTTTAAATAAAAAATTATAGGAATATAAATATTTTATATTTAATAATAGTACCTTAAGTAGATTATATATTAAAGATAATACATCATATAAAAATGATATATTTATTAAAAAATGAATGTGGGAATAACAACATAACCTTATTTAAATTAATACGAGTTTCAAAATCATTTACATATGGATCCTAATGGTCAATAAATCAACCCTTGGATAATTATTCTTGTCATATACTCAAAAAATAATATTGTTTCAAGTTTTAGGGTATTTCAATGGTTATAATATTTTTAATAAAAATTATTTATTGATTTCTCATCATTTAAATAATTCCAATTTCATTATTATATTATCATTTAAGGTAATTATTCATTTCATAAAAAATATTAATAAAATTACATGATAAGGGAAAACAATTTATCTTACTAATTAATATTTATGAATGAATTCAAATTTTTTATATATTTTTATTAAAATCAGTATATTTATTAAAATTTGAGTATGAAATATTTTATATTTCATTAAATAAAATTTATTAAATGTCTTAATCTCATCCATATTTCTTCCAATGGAAACCATTTCGACCCAACGATTATTTATGTATAAATACACTCACAAAATGATATTTTTAAAAGATTTAGAGTAAATTTATAATATTTTTTACCCATAATTCAATGAATTACACTTTTAACTTATTAATAAAAATTTATCAAAGCTACAACTCTTAGTGTTAGAAAATAAAATAGTGTAATTTATATAATTTGGACGAAAATATTCCAAATATTGAATCCATTTTCCCAAAGTGAAAATTATAAGTTCAAATAATTTATTTATAATTAATGTCATTGTCTGAATAAAAAAATTGGTTTTAAAAGATAAATCATTACAAAATATTGTGCTTTTTCATATCTAAATTCAAAGTAAAATTAATACCAATGACCGAAATTATATTAAATGTTATAAATTTATTATATTTATACATTAAAACAAATCAATAATATCAATTAAAAATATAAATTATTTCCATGAAAATAAATATTTTCACTTAAAAGTTAATATATTTTTACTATTTACCAAAACATGATTTTCCTTAGAAAAATAAAAAAAAATAATTCAATGTAAGTTATTAAATTCCACTTACATATAAGAGGATGATTTTTTCATCTAATAATAATTGTTCTGTAAAATGGTAATTTAAAAATTGTTCTACATTATAAGGAGGTAAAATTTCCCTCTAGAAAAATATAGGTTTTTATACATAAAATAGAGTTTAATAATACAATATGATTAAAATATCTATTGGATGAATATCAAAAAATATTTTATTATATAAATAAGATAAATATTTCATTAATAAAATTTACTAACTGTAATCAAATTAATTTGATAAAAAATTACAATTATATATTTTATAAATTATTTGTAGCCAAATAATTCACAAATAATTTTCATATCTTAGTTATATTTATTCTTGAAAACATAACAGGTATGTTAAAATGATCATTTTATACCAAGAGAATCTTTTTTTATACTCATGTTTTAATGAAATATAATCTATTAAAGAATGAAAATTATTTAAATAAAATATTTCATAATAAAATTTGTTTGTTACTTTATAACCCCTTAAAACTATTTCTCCATCCAAATATGTCACTTTGATATAAACACATGACAATACGTCTTCCTCATAATATCCTCTAGTTCCCACATAGCTTTCTCAAATTATTGATTCCTCAATAAAACATTAACCTATAGAGTTTTCTTGTTTCGCCGAACATTTTCGCTATGATCTATAATATTAATCTGTTTTTCGTCATAAGAAAGATCTTTCTCCAATGGTAAAAATTATGATTTTAGTATTTGTGAAAGATTATATATGTACATTATCATGAGAGATACAAAGAACATATCATGAACTTTAAATAGACTCGTTTGTAGCGTCAATCGATACGAAACCTTCCCAACACGATCCATTATTTCAAATGGACTGATATACCAAGAGCTCACAATTCCTTCTTTCCAAATATCATTAATCTCTTCCAGGGAGATATTCCTAGAAGCACCATTTCTATAACATTAAATTATATGTCTTTTCTTTCGATTTTATCATAAATTTTATGTTGACTCTAAAATACTCTTATGAGTTGTTGAATAGATATGGCCTTCTATTCCAATTCATCATCGACATCATGTTAAAATAGATATATTTACCCAACATCATCACAATAATAAAGAGTTATGCGCTTATATAAATAGTGGGATTCATAAGGGTCCAGCAGAATACTAGAGTAAAATATATTGTTGTAAGAAAATCCTACCAAAGGTAGGTGTTTATCCCAACCACCATTGATATCCAAAAATAAATCTCTCAAGATACCATTTAAACTTTTAATTTTCCTCTCCGACTAACTGTCCAGCTAAGCATGATATGCAGGGCTGAAATATAATTTTTTTATCCAGATCTTTATAATGATTTTTCAATAAATCAATGTAAACCCTAGACCCTGATTAGATAAAATGTAATGTGGTACACCATGAAATATTACCACTACCTTTATATATATATATTATAAATATTTTCAAAAGCAAATTCCTCCCTAATTGAAATAATGTTTTCTGGCTTTCTACAATAATCAATAATAACCCATATAGAATAATTTCCTTTAACTGTTTTTGTATTTATGGTATTAAACTCCGCAGGTATTTTATCCGATTTTCATTTTGGTATGGGTAATAGTTGTAACTTCTCCTTCGACTGATATCCTTTAGCATTGAGTTTATGAAAGAACGATCACTAAGAGACATATTCCTCAACATATCTTTTCATTCCATCCAACCAGAATTAATATTTATGTTCCAATACATCTTTATAATTCTACCATGAATAGATAATGAAGAACTATAAACCTCAACAAACAACTCCTTCTTTAATTCTTATGTGGGGGGAATAGAAATATGGTTCAAGAATCATATTTTTCCAACTTTGACATAGTTGAATTTAGGATCATTTCTCACCTTCTTTTATTTCTCTACATTTTCCTTTATGTGCCTCCTTAATTTTCACGTATATAAATTATTGATCATTAATTTTAAAAATGTAATTTTTCCCCCATTCCATTAAAATTGAAGGATGCATTTTTGTAAAATCTATTAATGTTGGATCTTTTTTTTATCTTTATCTTGGATATTCTATCATCATATTTTCAACTCAACGAATCATCCACTATGTTTTCATTCCCAGGGTGGTAATTTACTGAGTAGTTGTAATCATTAATAACCTTTACCCATCTTCTTCGGAACATATTCATTTCATTTTGTGTGACAATATACTTTCAACTTTTATGATCACTATAAACATCACACCTTTTAACAGAATGATAATACCTCCAAATAATTAATGAAATTATTTCCATGGATAACTCTGAATCATGAGTTGGGAAATTTTTCACAATGATTTTCTTTTTTCATGAGGCATAAGATATCATTATGTAATTTTTCAAGATAACACATCCCAACCCATTATTGGATGCCTCACTATATATCATAAACCATTCTCCACTATAAGGATGTGATAACATCGGTGAAATGGATAGCCTTATTTTTTATGTCATTGGAATTATATTCACATTCCTCTATCCAGATTAACATAACTCATGTCTAAGTCAACTTGGCGATTGGATTATATATTCATGAAAAATATTCCACAAATTGTCAATAATATCTACATGAACCAAGGAATATTTGGATCATAATTACAGTTTCTAATCTTAGATAACATTTAATAACATACATTTTTATTGGATACATAGATATCCCCTCTCTATATATAATGTTACCCAAAAATGGTTCCTTATAAATCCAAAAATTACACATTGTAAATTATTCATAAATAATATCCAAACTCATGGTCATCATTATAATTCTAATGTGTTATTTATAAACTTCCATGATCGTAGAATAAAGTATAATATCATCTATATATAATAACAGAAAAGATCAATATTGTATCTAAAGACTCTATTCATTCTATCATTGAAGATATCAGTTGCATTAGTATGAAAAAAAGACATAAATATAAATTAATAGTGTCTATAACTTGTATATATTGTCATATTTGGTATATCAACCTTCTTGAACATTAATTGATGATATAATGGATGAAGATAAATTTTGGAAAACATTTAATCTTTGTGTAGTTTGTTATATACATCATCAACATGAGGAAGAGGATACTAGTTCTTGATAGTGATCTTGTTACATTCTCAATAATCAATACAGAGTCTTATTGACGTATCAATCTTCATAAAAAATTGAACAGGTGCACCTCATTATGATTCATTTAGGAATAAAAATACTTTTTCAAGATTCTCTTTGAGTTTCTTCTTTAATTCTTGTATCTAAATTTGGGACATTCTATATATTGTCAGTAAAATTGGCATAGAACCTCATATAATTTCAATTGAAAAATCAACATCATGATACGTTGGAAGACCATAAAATTATTCCTAAAAAATATCAAAAAAACTCCCATATAACCTGTATATTTTTAATGATGGTTTTCTTCAAAATCCTTTGTGATATATTGCATTCATTTATAAGAATCAATGCCCATAAGATGGATGAAATTTTCACTAGATGGTCATTCTAATCCTTTCATCAATAAATGGTCATAGATTGATTTGGAATATGAAATGTGACATCCCATCCATGGAAAATGATATCATATATATGTAGGGAAATACAATCCATGCTAATAATAACATTAAATTCCACTAAATGAATGATCACAGGATTTACTAGAATAAATTTTCTAAAAAATTCACCGGTAAAAGAATTATAATTTTTTGATATTATCGTTGTTCCATTAAGAGTTGTCACATCTAGATCAAAATAAAATATTTGTGTTAATGTAGTGTTACTCCTATAAAATTATTTATAAATAAAATATTTCAAGGACATTGTATCAAATAAAACCATTTATACTTTATAGTTGATGGTAATTATACCTTTCACTAGTTCATTACCATATTCCACATCATCAGTACAAATCACATGTGACTTTTATTTTTATTTGTAAATAAGATTTTACTAATGCTGATAATCATTGATAATTATTTGATTATGGAATTTGTTGGTATACTGGACCATTTCCATGTAGTTGTAGCATTGAAGTGTTGAAGGGGAATTCTATGTAGCCTTTTCTATAATTGAATCATTAGACATATTTTTTCAATCACATCGGCAATCTACTACACAATGACCTTCTCTCCGAAAATAAAAATATATTTTATTCTTTTTAAGAAAATTTCATCCATTTTTCCTTATACACAATGAGAATAAAGAAAATATCATATTTTTATTAGTGTGGTCTTCATATTTTCCTTTAATTTCCATTTTCACTACTTTTAAACACACATTAATGATGGGTTACTCCAATTTCCATCTCAATCTGAAGAATCCATCAAATGATTTACTCATATCTATTGATGTCTCTTATGTATAATTACATTCAGAGATTTGTTTTAAGAAACAATAGAATCTACTAATTTTACACTTATGTGAGATAATAATTCCAGAATAATACCTTGAAGGACTATTAAAATTTACTTCATAGGTACCAATGGATTCATCATTATTTTTATTAAACACAAGGAAATCCTTCCCAATTTTTGATCAAAGAATATTAGGATTTTACTTATTATAAAATATGATATGGAATTCACCCCATTACATGGATTCTACTTCATCAATTTTCTTTTTATTATTGATAAGGTTCCACCATTGATTAGCTTCACATTCGAGATGATAGACTGATAAGATGAATTTATCATGTTCTAAACATTGGAGAACTACAAATATCTCAATAGTGGTAATGATCCAATTTTAAACCACTAGTGGATTAGACGACTTCCTGAAAGAAGGTGGACACTCCGTCATAAAAGAATAAATATAATTTTTTACATACATTTCTCATTTGGATGACCTACATAATTCATAGAATAATAATTTTGTATGAGAAAAGACACAATATTTTTAATTATATATCCCATAAAAATTTGTTTCTCATAAGGAAAATAATGCCATTTCTCCTTTCATTTAGCATTATTGTGGTTCCTATAGCTTCTAGTAATTAACTAAAACCATGAATCATATGACGAGAAACACTAATCATAATGGGAAAAACATATATTCAAGAATAAAATATTAGTTAAGGAAAATAAATGTTTTATCCCATTTTATTCATAATACTTTATAATTCACTTGTATTGTGACATATACTTCATCATATAATTTGGGTTTTATTATGGTTTTCTCATCCAACTTTCCAAAGGATATTTATATCTTGGCTATAATACCTACTATAATGGCCCATAATTAACATACATAGATATTAATTCAAAATTAAAATAATATTCATTACAAAAAATAAAAAAATAATTCTAAGACTATATAGGTTTAGTTTCATTAGAAACTGGGAAACATACAAAACTAGTTCTTAAGATGTAAAAATTCTCTACCACATGTTTCATCATAATTATATCCCTTTCTAAATATTTTACTTACAAACCTTCTTCATGACCTAGGGAAAAGAATCATATGATATGGTTAGATTATATTCTCAAAAGGGTAAAAATGGTAGATATCAATCATATCATAATCATCATACATAAGAATAGAAAATATGAAAATATTATCCCATATATGAAAGATCATTTTATCATTAAATGTGAAGAATCGTAGAATTTCTGAAGAATTAGTGAACATAATCTCAAAAGTTATAAGTGATACATAAATGTTTTTTAATTTAATTATGCCTATAAAATCATTTCATATTAGTTGTGGCTCATTACCAAGACCATCATTGAGAAAAATTGTTGTTGTTAAATCGAGTTCAATCCTCATTCATGAACATTGTTAGTGAACTTAGATCATTTCTAGTTCATGATTTTTCAATAGCATGAGATAACAATATTTAACCAGTACATTGGAGGGAGATATCCGTCCCACCCTTCTCATAAATGATTCATTATTATATGTTCTATAAAAATATAAATTATTCATCACAACATAACCCAATGTATATAATTGAATCCTTATACATCATTCCATCATAACATATTCCATGTATAAAATACATTTCATAAATAAATATCTATAATAATCAAAACAAAATATTTTGAATAATAGTGATGGTATACTGGAAACATGACCCTATTAAATAATTCCATATTATATGAAAAATAAATTTTCCTTAAAACATGAAATTATTTATTGAGTAAAGTATCCTTTATTCATAAAAAAATGTTTTCTTTTCTCAAAATGAAATGCAATTAAAAATTAATATAATTTATTTTAAAATATACATGAAATATTTCAATGAAAGAATCATTGAAATAATGATTTATTAAAATGTTAAATTTTTTACACGTCATATAAGTTAAAATAAAAAATTCTTCTCTTAATTTTGATGGAATGTCAAAAATTTACTCTTAATGAAAAGGAAAAAATATTCCACTCATACTATTTAATAATGATTCACCAATGGGTAAAATTAATGTTAAAAATTTTAATCTAAATAGAGAGAATTGTTTCTATGAAATTTGTTGGAAACATTTACATGGATGATAAATATACCCCATTTTATACATGCATATAAATAATATCATACAATAATGAAATAGAAAAATAATACCTTACTATAGATCTGATATCCCTTGTTTGTATCCAATCCACATGTGTAATGTTTCAAATAATTTCATTGACTTTTCCTGAATCATATTCATGTTTATGATAACATATATTATCACATTATCATCCATTTGTTAATAACATTTCATTATTACACATGATTCGGGTTTTAATGGGTTCGATTTCCTGTACATGTCTTCTTGAATAAGATTCAATTATCCTTCTTTGGTCATATTTATATCATTAAAAAATACTATTAACATAATATATACCATATTTCTTCAAAAAAAAATTTATATAGTCATTATTTAATGGATATCATGTATGGTGAATTGAATCACATTGTGGAGATGATAGTCTATACGTACACATGAGTGGTGATATAATTCCGAAAATTGGAAAATTGTATGGATGTGGATGGTATAATTTTTTCTAGAATCCATATAATTTAATTATAATGTAATATATTTTTTTACATCCGTCATTATACTCATCCATTTAATGTGGTGGTGAATTAAATATTACACCATATTGTTGAGAATGTATGTCATACATACCCAACCATGGTTATTTTAATTATCATAGGATGGATAAAAGGAGGAATATCATTTTTCCAAAATAATATTAACATATAAGTATATATTTGAATCTATATTTATTACATTATAATGAAATTTAATAGTAATGAAGAATTTGAATAATATAGCAGTTCTGAATTTTCAATTGAGTAGAGTACCTCTTCTTCGAAAAGCTCCATCTAGATCACCTATTAAAGCACTAGGGTGGGTATTTGGAGAAGAACAGAACCAATAAAATGAAATTATGGATGTTGATATGTGAAATGGGATGGGGATGGAAAAGTATGAAGGTTCAAAATTAAAAGAAGAAGTGAGGGAGGAGGTTTCTATTAATAATTTAAATGATGGGAACTTATGGAATTTCCAAAAATATTAATTTAATAATAAAATAAAACAACATCCAAAATCCTCACAAATTTCCTAATTTCCACGATGAAATGAGATAAGGTTATAATAACATGAAATAATAATATTTAAACATTTTATTCTATCAAATATAATCTTTTCATTTAAATTAACACTTAATTATTATATATAAATTTTAAATGATGTATCACATATTTCATTATTAATAGAGTGAAATATTAACTTATTTGATGTCCATTAGTTCATAAATAAAATCATTAGAACATTTTATACCATATATTAAATATTATTTTTATTAAAAACTATTTTATGTTTTCTATATAATTTAATGAATCATTATTTTGATTAACAATCAATAGTTTCAATATTTACACTACCCAATTCATTGATTTTTAAAACATTATGTTAAAAATATAACAAAGATCCAAATATTTGATTATATTTATATGTGTTTACGGTAATATTGAAAATTCATTGGATATATTTATAATCCCATATTATATTTATTAGTATATTTTTAATAAATTTATTAATTATCTCTATTACTTTATAATTACTTATTTTGTTTTGTGTAATTATTTTTTATATTTATATGTTGAATAAAAATTAAAAATAAAACAATAATATGAATATATATAGTCTATATTTTAAAAGAAATATTTTAGTTGAATATATATTTTGGAAAAATAATTTAAAATGTTTTATTTATTAAAACATGAATATGACAACATCAATTTCACATTAAATAAATCATTGTAAGTGTCATAATATTTTTCATTTGGATCCAAATAATCAATAACTATACATGTGGATAATATGGTTGAGGTATAATTGACTAATAAGATGTGGACATGTGTTTGGGTATTTTAATTGTTATTATAATTTTAATAATAATTTTTTTTATAAATTTTTAATTAATTAAATAATTTCTCCGTCATCAATGTATTAGACTATAAAGAAAAATATTTAACCTAAAAATTCAAAATTAAATTTAGTTAATAAGGAAAAAATCGTTTTAAAAGATTATTTATAATCATCTTCATTATATGTATAAAATTATATTAAACAGATATAGTTATTAAAATTTTCGGTAAGACTTTTTTTATATTTCATCAAATAAAATAAAATATATTTCCTAATAACAAAGAATTGGATTCAAAAGGATGCTATTTCGACCATAGGGTATTTGAGTTCCAAAAAAACTCATCTCGTGATATTGGGACAACTGTTAGGTTAAATTTAATATGTTATTTTTATTGTTAATAAAATGATTTACCCTTTTATGATATTAATAAGCTTTTAACAAATATACTGTTCATAATTTCTAAAAATAAAATAACGATATTTACACAACATGAAACTACTGAATGAAATATGGAATCAAAATTTATAAATTCAAAACACTGAGTTTTCAGTAATTAAGTTAAACTTAATCTCATTATCGGAATAGAAAAATGTAATTTAAATGTTAAAACACTATAAAAGATTCGAACATTTTTATATTTAATCATAATAAAAAATTAATACCAATAACCAAAATTATATTAACTGATAAAAAATTACTCTATTTATACATTCAAATGATTAAATAATATAATTTATCCTTTTTAATTATTTTTATGAAAACATTTTTTCATTAAAAATGTAATATACTTTTAGTATTAATCAAAACATAAATGTTATCTGAAAAAAAATAAAAAACACTTATGAAGTAATGTTTTATACCCCTCTTGAAAATAATAGTTTTATTTTGTATTGAAAAAATGAAAAATGTGATAAAATTTTAATTTAAAATGGATTTTCCATTTGAAAGAAGCAAAATCACCATTTAAAAAAAAAATAGTATTTTATCCATAAAATAGAGTTTATTCATATAATATGACTAAAATATATATTGGACGAATATTAAAAATATTTTATTAAATATATAAAATATATATTTCATTAATTTAATTTACTAATTTAAATTCATAAAATTTATTAATACAAATAATAAAAATATTTCCATAATAAATATTTTGTAACCAATGAATTCAATTTTATTTTTTTATTCTTTTTATATTTATTTTTGTTAACTTGGAGGCTTGAATATATTATTAATTTTATACCAAGGTTGTCTCATAGTTCATTAAAACTCATGATTGTGTGTAATATAAGCTATTGAATAAATAAAAATATTTAAATAAAATATTTCATAAAAAACATCAGGGTGTTATAGTCACTATAGTGATGAAGAGAACAACATACATAAAAATTCCATAAATTAATCACAATTTAAAATTTCTATAAACACACAGTTTCAAAATGATCAAAATTTTAATTATCATTATATAAATGTTTCATTGAATTGTTTTATTTCTGTTAATAAAAAATGTTTATTTAAAGACGTATAAATAATGAAAAAATTTATTGAATTATGTATGATTATATCTTTTTTGTTTATGAATAAAATGATTTTATTTTTCATATATACATACATAAATTGGCCCTTTCTGTTTTTAATAAATAAATCAAATATTGTGTAGTATAAATAATATAAAAAAATTATGATTATCATATTTTTTTATAAAATAAAATATATTATCATTATAGTAGAAAGAAATTGAGTAATGTCTTCTTATTATATTGATATTGTTTTAGAAACGATATCATATTGTTTCAATAATTTTTATAATAAAATAATTTAAAATAATAGTATTTCATATATCATTTAATATACCAATATGTTTAATAATATAAAAATAATGACATGAATATTGAATGAGAGAAATTTTTTTATATATCAATTCATTAACATATCAAAAAAAAGAAGAATTTTACTATTTAGGTTCATTTTTTCTATTTCTGTTAATATATAAATTTTATTCTTTATTTCTCATACTAAATCATTTATAATTTTAATATTTTTAATTATTTTTCTGATATGAATTGAAATGGAATTCAATTTATTTGGGAAGAATCAACCAATTTTTTATGGTCCTCCTCCTATAATGACACTGTATCAATTTTCCACGGATGAGTCACCATCTGATTTTATGATACAATCTATCTCCCAACTATCAACATCTAGAAATCTTGATATCTTCATCTTGACAACATTTCAAATATCCTACTAATCCTTCGGAAAAAAAACTACCAAACATCTAATAAATACATAGGCCCCATAATTTTATTGTGGAACGATAGGTTGTGTGAAAATTTGTTTTGTATCAAGGGTGAATGAAATATCTTGAGTTGTGTTATGATGATTTTAATGGATCATGGATAAACAAATGAATATAATTTTTGAAAAATAATCTTATATTTTTAAATAATAACATTATCATATTTTTCAAAATATATATATAGTAATTATATAGTGATGAAAATTTACAGATCAGATGAGTGTAATATAAATTTTATGATGATAATGGTATCACTTAATAGTTTGAGGACCATATAGATTGCGTTGGGGGAATATTTAGTTAAACCATAGGTTAGTTTTATTTTAAACTAGTGATGCATACCATTACTTATTATGAATGTAGACATATTTTTTATATTGGGTTTATTTTTTGATTCATATAAAAGTGATATTAGAATTCATTAATCATGGTTTATTATAGTGAAAATCTCTAATTAAATATGTTTTTTTTAATTTTAATATATTTTTTTAAAATAAAAATAAATTTGTTTTTAAATTTTTCATTATTTCATATGTCACTATTTTGGTTTAAAATTTATGTAATTTAAATGGATACTAAAAAATGGATTAAACACGTAATTCCCTAGTTTTAGGGTTGTGACATCATGTTACCTTCATCGAGTATATTTTCCACATTTTCGATGTCCCCTTTATGTTACAAATTATTAAATTTTGTTTTATGGTGTTTATTGTTCATTTTAGGATAGGTATATGCCATGTACCTAAAGTACACGCTATATACTTGGGAAAGAATCAATTCTTGAGGAGGGGGTCATTCCCTGAGCTGGTACCTACCGTGTAGTGGTTAAATGTTGTCTTTTTATCCCATGGTGATGGTTTTTTCAGAATACTTATCCATTATGGCCATCACATCATGACCAAGGGGTACACGTTGTGAGCCAGCCCACGCCCTTCTTAATGTCTTGTGTTTGGCAGTTCCGCAGGGTCTATTCTTTGTAAACTTCATTTCCCTCGACCCTAGTCTCTCCCTGGGTAATTTTTAGAGGCACTCCTTCTTCTGGATAAATTCGATCAGCTTTGGATCATCATTGCGTCAGTGGTACGTCTCTCTGAGTAAGTGTTCTATTAGATCAATGTGTATTATCCACTCTGTTCTATGATATATGTCTTTTATGGGTATATCATGGGTTTTATCAAAATAAGTTGACTATTGGATGTTTTATTGATAGGGTAAGAGATCTAAGGTCGTTTCATTGAAGAATCAACCCGGTTTTTGTGTGTTTTTTTCTTCCCTTTTTTGGTAATGTCAAAACCTTTGAGGTGAAAGGCTTCACTATTGATTAAAATTTGTATAAAAGATTCGCATGAATTCAAATTTAATGTATTTTTCATAATTAGTTGTGATATTGTTGCAGAACAATTGTTGGAAACATTCTTGAGTGACGGTTTATGGAAATCTGGAAAATTGTGGATTTTGAATGAGTGCTTTGGTTCTTGGTTTTATATTATGGATATTAAAAATGGGATTTTTCGGGAATGTGGGCACATGAATTGGATTACTTTTTTTCAAAAACGATAATGTTTTATATAAGTTAAATGGTTGCATTGAAATTTGTTTATTCTTTGGTTTTCAATAAAATATCAGTTTTTAAGGGGATTATTTTGGTAAAGGAGTTATTTTGAATACATAATGTTTATTTTGATTTCATGATTAATGGGACCTCGATATTGGATGAGTAACTTTTGGGTACAAGGTATGGTTCCCTGGATTTTGGAGGTTGTCACTGGGATACAGAATTATTAGGCAAGGGACCGATCATGGGTATGGAACAATCAAACCAATCATGCATGTATGGGTGTGTTGTGAACTATGGAATGGGTATTTTGAAATAATAATCATAATTTTTTATAAGCATTGATTAGTTATTTTCAGGACAATAATTTTCTTGAAACTAGTTTCATTTACATTGTTTTCACTTTTTCATAATTGGTTTTCTAAGTTGTTTATATTTGGTTATATCATAATTTGGTAAATCATTTTATATAATCTGTTTTATATAATTTTATTAACATTCAATCCTAGTGGTTTGGGTATGGAAGTTATTGGGAAAACGTACTATTTTTTATACTCACCCCTGATTTGGAACATTGGGTATTTTTCATATGTTATCTTCTAGGTTAGGGGAAAAGGTAACATTTCACTTGTTTTTAGAAGTGCTCGGTGATACTTGGGTTGTTCTGTGATTGTGGAGCTTTGAGATTGTGTAGCATGGATGCTTGTGGTCTCTTAAGAAAATATAGTTTTTCATATGTTGTTTATATTGATACATTTTGGTCTTCCACTAATGGACACAGTGATGTGGTTTTGAGATACATGAAGTTATAGAGTTTTCTTTATTTAATTCATGCATAATTTAGTGAATTGTACGGTTATTGTTTTTTGGTTTATCGGTTCATTTATTAAAGGGTAAATCATCCCCCACTGGTATTTGAAATAGCTCAGATTTTATTTCTAGCCTTTGGCACCTTTGGCACATCACTTAAGTCCCAGAAATGACTCTTTTAACTCTCAATCCAATGGGAGTTAGAGAGTCATTACAAATGGTATCAGCTTGTTTGGTCCTTTATTAACAAGTAGTCATCAATTTTCTTAGTCCTGGAGTTAGAATAATTTCTCTTCTATTCCTTGTGTTTGAATCATAGAATGTGGTAGTATTTTCAGAATCTAAAATTTATATAATAAAAATACATATGTAAACCTTTTATTCTGAACTTCACTTTACCAGGGTTTCGGTACATAAGTGTTCGGTTACACATTTAGGATTTTGAATCCTCATTTTCATGGTTTTAGCCAATGAGATGAGTGTGAAACGCATTATAGTGGAATTACATCCCAGTAGGAGTGCATACATCATTTCGTGTAATTATTCATGTTTTTGAAAAGTGTTGAATTATATAAATGTATGAAATTGTTTTTCAAATTAATGATTTCATAAAAAATTATTATGAAATTTTGAAAATGGAATAATTTAAAAAAATATGAAAGTTTCAAAAAAAAATTAACAGGGAAAAAAGTTGTTTTTAAAAAAAAAATATTTTCATATTTTATGTCAGATAATTTAAAATGCTGATCCATCAGTTTCTAGAGAGTGACATTGACAGAGTTTGTAGTTGGTTTATAAAATAGAACCTAGTACACGTCCTTGATACCAACCCGAAGAAGATGTAGAGAATGTTCTTGCAACTGAACCACGTGTGGACCAAGGGCTAGTTCAAGGAATTTTCTAGGATTTTTAAGGAGTGGATACATGGAACCGAAGGAATGATCCAAATAATGTAGATCATACCATCCAGTTCATCAACCAGAATTCACCAAACATCAGAGGTGATGTTGAGCCTAAAAAAGCATAGGTGTCACTGATTAGGATAAATCATATCTTCAATTTCATCGGCACACCATTGGAACTCTCAATGTCTTGCTAACAACTTATAAGCTCGAGGCTATTTCATGCCATTGGTGGGATTAAGCGGTGTAGTCTAAACATGATGAAGGACCTACATGGGGTGCTTATGAGGAGTTGTATAATAAACAATTATATCATCGTACATTTAATATCCCGAAAATGACGGACTTCATTATCCTAAAGAAGGATAATTTACCTATCATATAATACTTGGATATATTCATGAATTTAGTACACAATTCACTAAAAGTTGTGGAAAGTGTATCCTTGAAGGTACGTATCTTTTAATCAGGGCTAAGGTAGAAGATTTAATCAAAGATTGGAGTGCTCCATATTACTGATTATTCAATGATGGAGAACAGAGTTACTGTGGATAAATATGATATCATGGGATATTTGGGAGGTAGTATGATGATACCTACATGGAATGGTGTGAACTAAAATTTTGGGAGTATGAAAAAAATTGACACATATTCTCGAGGTGGAAGTTGAAATATGAATCATATGGATGGACTACTTAAGCCTCCTCCACAACCCATTTGAAAAGGATGTTGTTTTAATTGTCATTCACTTGACCAGATAATGATAGAGTGTATGGAACATCCTAGAGCATGTCATAAATGCAAAAGTGGTAAAGAGACATGGGGTACAAATTTAAATCTTGTCAGATAGAGATCCATGATTCATGATTTGGTAAAGAGGCATGGCGCACCAGTTTCAATCACTTCAGATAGAGATCCAATATTCACATATCATTTCAAGAAATCCTTAACTAAAACTCTTGGGTCTCAGTTGACTATGAGAATGGAATATGATCCTTAGAAATATGGTCAGTCTGAGAGGACGATTGAAACATTGGATAACATGTTGTGGATTTGTGTAATTGATTTTGGTTGCCCTGTTTCAGGAATTATATATGAGTCCATATCATTCTCCACTCTATTGGGTGGAAATGGGTGAGACTTCACCATTTGGGCCGAGCCTTTTCCATGAAACAATGAACAAAATCTTGTTAATGAGAAACAGGATGGAGACAGATCGTAATCATCAAAAGTCATATGCAGATCTTTGTCGAAGACCATATCCACTCGTTATGGGTGAACATGTGTTCTTGAGGAAAACTACATGGTTTGTACATTGTCATTTTGGGAAGTAGGGATGGTTATCTATTTAATACATAAGACCTTCTGAGATACTAGAATAGGACTTACAGGTGGAATATTTCCTAGAATTTCCACTATGGTTCTGTTTGGTGCAAAATGTGTTCCATGTATCCCAATTGAAAAAATATTAGCCGGATCCTGACCGTGTGATCAGATGGGATCATGTTGACCTAGAGATAGATTATTCATTGATACATATACCAATATGAATTGTGGATAGGCCCGAGAATGTACTTCATGAAAAAATCATCGGTCTAGTGATGGTTTTCTAGTAACAAGGTAAAATTCAAGAAGAGACTTGGAAATGTGGTATGGAAATTAAAGAGTAATGGATGAAACTCATTTAGTTTAGATTGGATTTTCTACTTTCTGTGAAGGGAAAGACCAATGGTGGGGAGAATATATTGCCCCCATATTTTGGGTTCTAACATCCTATTTACATGATCATATATATCTTCATCTTTTTCAATGTCCCAATTTAGTTAAAAATCCATAAAAATAGTTTCTAGGGGTTTACTATTGGTTTCATGATATGTACAAGTCAGGTATCTGAAGTTCATGTCGTGTACATAGGGAAAGATCCATGTCATAAATTCGGGGCATGCTGTTTGCTGGTACCTGTTTTTTACTAGAGGTATATGTCATAGTGTGTTTAAATATTGTTTTTTAAACCGAGGAAATTTATTTTTTTTCCTATATATCTAGCGTGACTTTCACATTCTGACAAGGAGGTACAGTCCATGACCTGGCCCGCACCCAACATAAAGTAATGTGTTTGGAAGTTACAATCTTTCAATTCATTCCAAACCTTATTTTCTCTAAACTATTCTTGTAAAACGTAGAAATTCCATTGAAATTTTTTTATTCAATTCATGGGAATTTTACGAGTCCTTAGTTTCTGACAGCGCGTGATTCCTAGGCTCGGAGTTCTCGGAATGATCCGTCAAGGTTTTGTTAAGATTAAATTATCGGGCATATGCAGCTTTCATGAAATGGTAAAATAACACTTAAACGGTTACACAAATCAGAAATTAGAGCTCACCGTTGTACTCAGTATGGTGGGTTTACCCTAGGCGTGACTTATGTTTAGTCGGCACGAGCCTCTTGAGAGAAAACCTGAAAATGGGATAACTGTAAATAAAATAATTAAATAAAGTTATTTGATATTTCAAATTATTATAACTCAAAAACGGTAACTTGGATTAAAAATCAGAGACCACCGCTAAACATGTGAGGGTAGTATTTCTTTAATCAGATACAAACATGGGTCGTTGAGGGACACCATAGAAAGTTAGTTTTTGGATGCACATAAAATAATTAAATGATGAGACTAGATCCTATCTGGGTTCGATAGTGATGAGCCAAGACCTGGATCCTCCGTTGGATTGACACTGACGATACTGGACCTGGATCCTCTGTGGGTTCGACAGTGATGAGACTGGACTTGGATCCTCAGTGTGTTCGACAGTTATGAGACTGGACCTGGATCCTCTATGGGTTCAATAGTGATGAGAATGGACCTCGATCCTCTTTGGGTTCGATAGTGAAGAGTCTGGACCTGGATCATCCATGGGTTCGATAGTGAAGACTTTTGTATCGAGATCCCACGTAGGATCGACAACTCCAACAGACTGCTATTTAATGCTTCAATGGATATATATCGTTCGACAGTGAAAGATGATTCAGTGGCTACAACTAATAATATTTTACTCTCTTTTAAGTCATGTATACCTGGTGTGAGCTGAGTCATTACCTTCATATTTACCTCATGTATGGGAGGTGTACTCTTGATAAGTTATTTATATGTTTGGGGATATACCTAAGTAAGGGTGGATGTTTCTTCATGGATGTATCTTCGTGGATGTGTTGTAGTGAATCCCACATGTATTTATTCTATGAGTTGTACCTATGGGATATAGCTTTTGTTGTACTATCATTTTGGAGTGTTTCTACACTTGTGGAATGAAATGTGGTTGGTCTCAAGAGTTGGAGCTGGTTTATGATTGGAAACTTAGGTATATGTATGGACATATAACTAAGTAGGGATGTTTGATACTTTTTGGTTGTATCTTACTAATGTGGTTTATCCATAGTGGATTCTAGGAGACCATCGGGGGTCTAGGGGTTCCCTACTGAGTATTGTTATACTCACACGTGCACGGGCTTCACCCATACATTGTTGTGTTCTGTGCAGATGACAGTGAGTAGTGATCGACGATGTGGGTAAATGAAGGGAGACTACTCGGAGCTGGACTAGACGGGACATACCTCAGGGACGAGTTGTTCGAGATTTTTACCTACCCTTGAGGTAGGATTCCCCGGTGGATTATCCAGGAGCTGTTTTCCTTTTTTACATTTACTTGTTCTTATTGTTTAGTTGGGTTTTTATATTGGCCTACATACTTTCAGCACTACCTTTGAATTCAGTTTTTCTTAGTGTTTTGCTTCCAGTTGTGTACTATGATTGAGTGTGACTACTTTTTATAAAGGAAATTCTTTCCCAGCTTAGGGATTTATTCCTTTGGTGCTAGTCTCCAGCCCTGGCCTATGAAAGGTGGGCTTGGGGTAGTCATAGCATGGGTCCAGAGGATGGGTCGTGACAAATTTGTATCAGAGGAGTCGATTTTGTAACGACCCGAAATTTTGAATAAATCATGTTTCCTAATTCTGGGTGTTATTTTATTTTTTTATACTCAACAAAACTGTATCATTTGATAACATGAGTATAATTAAAATGAGGCCATTTGGGTTTTGACAGTTATATGACCGTTGGTCAATATGACCACTGGAAACTAAATGTTTCAATTATTGTCTCAAAATACAAGTGATGTTGGTTAATTATTATAGAAATAAGATTTGATGGCCTCACCCAGTAGTCTTAGACCGATCAAAGCCCATCTAACAGAACTTGGGAAGGAGGTAGCACCGCGGGCTTTGATTTGGACCAATCCCAAGCAGAAATTTATCGTGTGAAGCTAGAACGGAATCGCCTTCCCGAGAAGTTCATACAGATAGAAATTACTACTCCTGCGATGTTGGCCGAGCCTCCCTCGGATTCTCTCACCTTAGCACACCTTATAATTAGGTCTTATGCTGGTGTGATAAGGGGATATGTAAGGAGACCATAAATGTCTTGTGTAATCCTTTGTTTTAAATAAAAATTTTGATTTCTTCTTATGATGATGATTATGAATATTCAAATGTCCTGATAAATATAATATGCATATTTTTGGTTAATTTTAGAGAAAGGATATTTGAAAAAATGTTTATGAAAACATTAAATTATTAAAAATGTGTAATGTTTTTCCAAAAATGGTCTTCTACAATTATGTTCAGTACGAATTTTAGAGTCTAATAAGATCAAAATAATTTTTGATGAATAGTAAATTATGAATAGTGATTTTATGCTTAGGATTAGTAATGTGACCAAATGGATTAGTAATCTCACTTAAAGAAAGTATTAATATAATATTTTCACCTTGATTAAGTAATTTGATTCAATAAAACGGTTAAATAATGGTTTCATAAATTATTAGTCAAGTATTAGTTTTTTGGGGTGAATAGTGTTTTTTAATTAAAAATTAAATAAAAAATATTTAGATAATTATTTTTATAAAATGGACTTCATTTTTGAACTCAGATCATCAATATTATGTTATGGTATTTGTTGGGGATTTTTCTGAAAAAATGAATTCTTGGTGAATGGAGATAAGTTTCGATCTAATGTACCTATAAATTTCGATGTCGTAAATGAGGAGAAGTTATACATTATCCAAGGAAATGATTTCTTGGAATGGATGAGAAGCATTATGAGCATAAAAAATCTTCGAGGACAAGGGAACAATGAATGTCCTATGCTGAGATGGATCATGATGACTGATGTACATGTAACTTCTTCGCAATAATTGTCTATGTCATGTTGTATTTTAGTTTGTGCTCTATGAGCATATATTTTATGTTTTCTAAGATCATTGATTCACTACCTAAGATGATTTTATATCCTTAAGGAAAAAATATATTGTTATGTATCACATTTTGATGTAGTGAAGCTATATCATCCTACCTTTTTATAACATAACTTTTCATTACAATTTACAAAACCGAGGTTCTTTAAGGTTTAGTGTCTTTGAAACCAGGAACTTAAAACATGAAAATATAAAACATTCTTCTTAAACACTTGAACGGATTCTCCTTATGTTCATCCTAGGTTTATTACTGCATCTCATAACCTGGGGACATACATCAAAAGAAAGGGTGAGAAGAAGGCCCCGTAAGGGAAACAAGGGGAAACATTTAACATGTGAACTTGAGATACATCAACAATGTCATGAAAAAGATCTTTAAGGCATGAAAAATAAATCATGAAGAATATCATAATAAAAATAATGTATTTAATAACTTGAGGATGTGGCTAGAACATTTCACATAGACAATCATTTCCGTTTCACCAAGGACCATCCCCAAGGTGTCATTAAAAATTACCAAGGTTATTCTCCAAGGTATCAGTCTAAATAGTCATCTCTAGAGATTAAGTCTTTACCCAATGAATTGGAGTGATATCATGATGCACCATTAAAGATTTCCTTATAATCATGTGATCCACATATATCATCATCAATCATTTTATAAACAACCCATATATCATAAAAGAAATGGGTTTCATTTCAAAATCATAACGTTTTAGAAACTGCTTTAAAGACATGACCTTTGTGTCACATTAAAACCAACAGAAAAGGAAAGTGGGTCTCATGTATGAAAATCCCATAATTTAAAATAGAAAAACATGGTATATATGTGAATACCCCTATAGAAGAGAGATCTTTGAGTATTCACTTAATAAAATAAAAGAACTTTAGAAAAAGAGAGATACATTTTGAGACGGAAATTCTGCAGCATAACGGGTATGTTAGGAGGTTTCATAAAACATTGAAAAGAGAGGGGACATGGGTTAACCACTCATAAATGATCCATAAAACAGTATGGGAACAGAATATAACGAATTTAAGAACATGGTAATAAATTTGAATGATATACCATATGAAACGAAGAATATGAAAGGAAGACCAAATAAATAATATTTCTCTTATGAGAATTCGACAGCCTAACGACGTAACATACAACTTCCAAAATTTGATTGACAAGATCAAATAGGGTCTCACATAATATGAACATAAATGATATGTATGATATATATAGAGATCATACCCCATCATAATAAAAAGTAACTTGAATGACATGACCAGAAATTAGATCTTGAAAACGAGAAGGGTGAAAGAATCGCTTAAAAATTCGGTAGCCTAACGGCGTCACTTAAACTTCAAAAAAATCAATTGAAGAGATCAAATAGGTTGTCTCATAATATGAACATAAAATATCTGTATGATAGATATAGAGATCATACCCCAACATAATAAAAAGGAACTTGAAATACTTGACATGAAAATAGAGCTTGAAAACTAGAAGGGTGAAAGAACCACTTAAAAATTCGGCAGCCTAACGATGTCACTTAAACTTCAAAAAAACTAAATTGAAGAGATAAAATAGGGTCTCTCATCATATAAACAAAAAATATCAGTATTATAGATATAGAGATCATAACCCAACATAAAAATGAACTTGAAAGAGTTGAGAAGAAAATAGAAATTGAAAATGCGAAGGGTGAAAGAATCCGTTACAAAAATTTCGACAGCCTAACTGTGCCACTTAACCATTCATAAAACGAAATGATGAGAGTAAGAGGGGATCTCTAGTCTTAATAACATTAAAAGGGAAGTATGAGGAATATAAAATAACATCCTCCAACATAATAACATGGATCATAAAGGAAATGACTTAAAAGATTGTATTTGAAAAGAAAGAGAGAGTTTGGATCCCTTACCTTAAAACGTATCTCTTAAAACACAATGGTTGGGACCTTGAGGGATTGGGGGAACATTGAGAAGACTCCTTGGAAGGTAATGAGTCCATAGATTAGTTGGGGGGGAGTTGGGAGGGAAAAAAAGGAATAAAGGGTGGGTATTTATAGGGAATGTGAGAGGACATGGCATCAATGGCCAAGGGACACCTCACAAGTGGTTTTCTCAAAACAATGGGCTCTCCCATGGTATTTCCCATTGAGTTAGGCCACATGAACCCCCCATACAATAATTCATCTCCATTGGTAGGCCAACCCTTAAAATATCTCATGACATCACCATGACACAGTTATGATGTCATTAAACATACCAATACCCTAAAACTGTATTTTTACTATTCATTGAAAATTCAACTTTATCAGAAAAATCCCAAAATGTCACCTTAACCAAATATCAGGGCTCTGATTTCAAAAAATGAACTCCATTTTATAAAAATAATTTTCTAAATATTTTTAATTTAATTTTTAAATAAATACACTAATCACCGAAAATTCATTTTTTTCAGAAAAATCTCCAAGAATTACCTTAACATAATATCGATGCTATGAGTTCAAAAATGAAATCCATTTTATAAAAAAAATCTAAATATTTTTAATTTAATTTTTAATTAAAAAAACACTATTCACTAGAAAAAACTAATACTTGACTATTAATTAATGAAACAGTTATTTACCTATTTTATTGAATCAAATTACTTAATCAAGGTGCCTATATTATATTAATAATTTCTTTAAGTGAGAATACTAATCCATTTGATCACATTACTAATCCTAACCATGAAATCACTATTCATAATTTACTATTCATAAAAAAATTATGTTGATCTTATTAGACTCTAAATTTCATACTGAACATAATTTTAGACGACCATTTTTTGAAAATCATTACAAATTTTTAATTATTTATGGTTTAAATAATCATTTTTAAAATATAATTTCTCTAAAATTCATAAAAAATATGCATACTATATTTATCCGGACATTTGAAAATTCATAAACCTCATCATAAGAAGAAATCAAAATTTTTATTTAAAACAAAGGATTATACAAGGTAGTTACGGTCTCCATACATAGCCCCTAATCACACCCGCATAGGACCTTAGTGTAAGGTGTGCTAAGGTTAGAGAATCCAAGGGAGGCTTGAACAACATCACACGAGTAGTAATTTCTATAAGTTTGATCTTTTCGCGAAGGCGATTCCGTTCTAGCTTCACACAATGATGGTCAGCTTGGGTTTGGTCCAGAGAAAATTTCAATGGCACTACCTCCTTCCCAAGTTCCATTAGATGGGCTTCGATTGGCCCGAGACTACTGGATGAGTCCATCAAATCTTCTTTCTATATTAATTAACCAAGATCACTTGTATTTAGAGACAATAATCGAAACGTTTAGTTTCCTGTGTTCATATTGACCAATGGTCATATAACAGTCAAAACCCAACAGTCTCATTTTAATTATACTCATGTTATCAAATGAAACAGTTTTGTTGAGTATAAAAATAAAATAACACACACAATTAGGAAACAAGATTTATTCAAAATTTCGGGTCGTCACAATATTCCCCCCTTATGAAATCGCGTCCTCGAAATTTTTTAAACTTGGGTTTTCATATTTAATTGAAAGTCTTACATCGGAAAAGGAGTTAGTAAAACAATTCCTTTTAAAGAAATAAAGGGAAGTACAAAGGTCACCCCAGTTAATCCATACTAGGATTCCATGTAGGAAAACATGGATATGGAAGAAAAAAAAGGCTCAAGTTCTGAGGGAGAGTGATACAGAACATGATTAGGAGAATGTTAAACATAATAAAATCACAAACTTATGATGCGTTTAAACGGTATTTGATTACCCAGTAAGAAACGTAAACCAACAATGTTTTTGTTTTATGTTCCATTTTATAATTTGGAGGAATTCATTTACTGCATAGAACAAAAACATAAGGAAATATATCTAGCTTTAAGTAGAGTTTCATCCTTTAATAAGTTTCTACCAAAACTAATCATTTCTCCAAATGATGGGCTTTCAAAACTACTTGGTCTCATCAAAGCACAAGAATCATCTTATAGAGAATCACATAATCCACCAAAGATTAATTATCTATTTTTATTATTATTAAACATTTTCCGAAAAACAGAAAGGATAAGATAAAACAACTCTTCCAAAAGATAGAACCCTGGAGGAAGGGAAACTACTTTAAAATCTTCAAAGTTCCACGGTACTATCCAGAGATCATCATAGACCATTCCATAAATAATTGTCCTTAAAATTCCTCAAAATAAATCAAACTAAGATTGAAACCCAAATAAAAGAAGGATTTGATAACATAGTCTTCCAAAATAAACATTATCGTTCATCTCCAACAACATCAACCACTCCTAAAATATTATAACCAAAGTAGCTAACCTAAACATATTTTACCCAAGATAGGTTAATCATTTCCATAATTAACCTAAATTACTATAAGTCCACCTTAAATTCATCAATTCTTAAAAATATAAGTCAAATTTTACTCCTCAAAGAAAATATCGTTGTAATCTATTTACCTCGATCAAATAGGGTTCCCAAAATAGTGAACGTATTCCAAAATAATAATCATATTTTAATCCCCTGATCATCCCTGTCATATTAATACGGAAATCGTCACATTTCCTATCACATTTTTTGTTGGGACATGTTCTTCCATTTCCCGCCATTAACTATGAAAAGAATGTACAATTAGGAGCTTAAATACTTAGCTAATTATCCTGAAATGGAACTTAGAGCATAGAAGGATAACATGTAGAAGAAATGTATATCCTAACTCGTGATCCCCTAGGTTCCAATCTAGGTTATCCATGATCATATATTCTTATGTGAATATTTATTTTATTTTATCTTTGTTCCTCTAATAATGGTTCATTCTAAGATTCTGAATTTACCAAAGCATATCTCTCGGGAATGTCGTAACCAGGATTACAACAAGGACCTTTGTCGTGTACTAGTTCCCGTTAAATTCTATCTCAAAGCGGTGTTTTCGGGTTTTACCCCTATGTACATCTGTGCCAGAGCCACCTCTACCTGCTCGTATCCAGACAGGGATGTATTTCGTTGGAAACCCCTTACTCAATACTCACTAAAATAGCAAGAATATTTCTTTTATTTAAACTTTTCTATAGGGTTATTCCTAAAGTTTTCATATCTTAATTTCCACAAATAACTAAACCGTCCTTTTATACCAACTATAGAATCCCGCCTTTTTATAAGATAACCTTTTATTACATTTTACAAAACCGAGAATCTTTAAGGTTTAGTATCTTGGAAGCCATGAACATAAAACATGAAAACCTAAAACATCATTCTTAAACACTTGAAAGGCTTATCCTTATGTTCATCCTAGGTTCATTACTGCATCGCATAACCTGGGGACATACATCAAAAGAAAGAGTGAGCAGAAGTCCCAGTAAAGGAAACAAGGGGAAACATTTAACATGTGAACTTGAGATACATCAAAAATGTCATGTAAAAGAACTTTAAAGCATAAGAAATAAATAATGAGGCATATCATAATAAAAATAACATATTTCTTAACATGAAGATGTGGCTACAACATTTAACATATAAAATCATTTCTGTTTCACCAAGGTGTCATTAAAAATTACCAAGGTTATTCACCATGGTATCAGTCTAAATGGTCATCCCTAGAGAATAAGTCTTTACACAATGCATTGGAGAGCTATCAGGGTGCACCCTTAAATTTGTATTTATCATAATGTGAGCCACATATATCATCATAAATAATTTCATAAACAACCCATATATCATAAATGAAATGGGTTTCATTTCATAATCATAACGTTTTAAAAACTGCTTTAAATACATGATCTTTGTGTCACTTTAAAACCCACAGAAAAGGAAGGTGGGTCTCATGTATATAAATCCCAGAATTTAGAATAGAAAAACATGGTATATATGTGAATAAACCTATATAAGAGATTTATTTGAGTATTCACTTAATAAAATAAAAAATCTTTATAAAAAGAGGGTGACATTTTGAGACGGAAATTCTGCAGCATAACAGCTATGTTACGAGGTTTCAGAAAATATTAAAAATAGAGGGGACATGGGTCACCCACTCATAAATGCTCCATAAAATAGTAGGGGAACATAATATAAAGGATTTATTAACATGGTAACGAAATTTTAATGATATACCATATGAAATGATGAACTTGAAAGCTAGACAAAAAAAATAAGATTTCTCTTATGAGAATTCGGCAGCCAAACGACGTCACTTAAAACTTCCAAAAATGGATTGACGAGATCAAATAGTGTCTTTTATCATATGAACATAAATGATAAGTATGATATATATTGAGATTATACCCCAACATAATAAAAAGGAACATGAAATACTTGACTAGAAAATAGATCTTGAAAACAAGAAGGGTGAAAGAACCACTTAAAAATTTGGCAGCCTAACGGCGTCACTTAAACTTCAAAAAAAATAAATTCAATAGATCAAATATGGTATATCATAATATTAACATAAAAGATCAGTATGATAGATATAGAGATCATACCCCAACATAATAAAAAGGAACTTGAAAGACTTGACATGAAAATAGATCTTGAAAACGAGAATGGTGAAAGAACCACTTTTATATTCGGCAGCCTAACGGCATCACTTAAACATCAAAAAAATCAATTGAAGAGATAAAATAGAGTATCTCATAAAATGAACATAAAAGATCAGTATGATAGATATACAGATAATTCCACAACATAAAAATGAACTTGAAAGAGTTGACATGAAAATATAACTTTAAAATGAGACGGGTGAAAGAATCCATTACAAAAATTTCGGCAGCCTAATGGCACCACTTAAACATTCATAAAACGAAATGATGAGAGTAAGAGGGGATCTATCATCATATGAACATTAAAAGAGAAGTAAGAGGAATATAAAAGAACATCCTCCAAAATATTAACACAGAGCATAAAGGAAATGACTTGAAATAGAGTATTTAAAAAGAAAGATAGAGTTTGGATCCCTTACCATAAAACATATATCTTAAAACTCAAAGGTTGGGACATTGACGGCTTGGGGGTACCTTAGAAGGACTCATTGGGAGGTAATAAGACCAGTACTTCGTTGGGGAGTGTTGGTACTGAAAACTAAAGAAGGAAAGGGTGGGTATTTATAGGGAATGTGAGGGGACGTGGCATTAATGGCCAAGGGACACCTCACAAGTGGATTTCTCAAAACCATGGGCTATCCCATGGTATTTCCAATGGAGTAGGCCACATGGGTCCCCCATAAAATAATTCATTACCTTTGGTCTTCCAACCATTAAAATATCTCAAGACATCATCATGGCACAGTTATGATGTCATTAAACATTCCGAAACCCAAAAACTGTATTTTTACTATTCACTGAAAATTCAACTTTCTCAGAAAAATCCCAAAATTTCACCTTAACCAAATATAAATTCTCTGATTTCAAAAATGAACTCCATTTTAGAAAAATAATTTTCAAAATATTTATAATTTAATTTTTAAATAAATACACTATTCATCGAAAATTCATTTTTTTCAGAAAAATCCCCAAGAATTACATTAACATAATAACGATGGTCTGAGTTCAAAAATGATATCCATTTTATAAAAATAATTTTCTAAATATTTTTAATGTAATTATTAATTAATAAACACTATTCACTCGAAAAAACTAATACTTGACTAATAATTTATGAAACCATTATTTAACCATTTTATTGATCACATTACTTAATCAAGGTGCCTAGATTATATTAATACTTTCTTTAAGTGAGATTACTAATCCATTTGGTCAAATTTCGAATCCTAAGAATAACATCACAATTCATAATTTACTATTCATCAAAAATTAGGTTCACCTTATTAGACTCTAAATTTTGTACTGAACAAAATTGTAGAAGAAACTTTTTTGAAAATCATTACAAATTTTTAATTATTTAAGGTTTACATAAACATATTTTAAAATATCCTTTCTCTAAAATTCACCAAAAATATGCATACTATATTTATTCGGACATTTGAAAATTCATGAACTTCATCATAAGAAGAAATAAATTTTTTTATTTAAAACAAAGGATTACACAAGGCAGTTACGGTCTCCTTACATAGCCCCTTATCACACCAGCATATGACCTAAGTGTAAGGTGTGCTAAGGTGAGAGAATTTGAGGGATGCTCGGCCAACATCGCATGAGTAGTAATTTCTATCAGTTTGAACATCTTGTGAAGGCGATTCCGTTCTAGCTTCACACGATGAAGTTTGGCTTGGGTTTGGTCCAGAAAAAATCCCAGTGGAACTACCTCCTTCCCATGTTCTGTTAGATGGGCTTTGATTGGCCTGAAACTGTTGGAAGAGGCCATCGAATCTTCTTTCTATATTAATTAACCAGGATCACTTGTATTTAGAGACAATAATTGAAACCTTTAGCTTCCAGCGGTCATATTGACCAATGGTCATATAACAGTCAAAACCCAACGGTATCATTTTAATTATACTGATGTTATCAAATGAGATAGTTTTGACAAAATTAGGAAACAATATTTATTCAAAATTTCAGGTCGTTACAGAATCTTTTCATAATAAAAATGGGTGGTTAGGGGATTAAAAGATAATTATTATTTTGGAAGACGATCACTATTTTGGGAACCCTATTTGATCTAGGTAAATAGATTACTATGGTATTTTCTTTGAGGGGCAATGGTTGACTTATATTTTGAAGAATCGATGAATTTAAGGTGGACTTATAGTAATTTAGGTTACATATGGGAATGATTAACCTATCTTGGGGAAAATTTGATTAGGTTAGTTACTTTTGTTATAAGATGATAAGAGTGATTGACATTGTTTGACGGTGAACGATAAAGTATATCTTGTTATACTATGTTATGAGATCATTCATATAATTGGGTTTCAATCTTATATTGGTTTATTTTGAGGAATTTTAAGGACAGTTATTTATGGAATGGTCTATGATGAACTTTAGGAAGTACCATGGAACTTTGATGATTTAAAAGTAGTTTCCCTTTGTATGGGATTCATTCTTTTTGAAGAGTTGTTTTATCTTACCCTTTCTATTTTTGGGATAATGTTTAAAGATAAAGAAATTGATAGTTAGTATTTTTTGTATTACCTGACTGTCAAGAAGATGATTCTTGTGTTTTGATGAGACCAAGTGTTTTTGAATGCTCATCATTTGGATAAAATATTAGTTTTGGTAGAAACTTATAAAAGGATGAAACTCTACTTGAAGGTAGGTATACTTCCTTATGTTTTTGTTCTATGTAGTAAATAAATTCCTCAAAATTATGAAAAGGAACATAAAACAAAAATGTTGTTGGTTTACGTTTCCTACTAGGTAATCTATGACCGTTTACACACATCATAAGTTTGTGATTTTCTTGTGGTGAACTTTCTCCTAATCATGTTTTCTATCACTCTCCATCAAAACTTGACCCTCTGTTTTCTCCTCCATGTCCATGTTTTCCTACATGGAATCCTATTGCGGGATAACTCAGGTGACCTTTTTTCATCCATTTATTTCATTTAAAGTAATAGTTTAACTGACTCTTTTTCTGATGTGGTACATTCAATGAAATTTCATGTCCCAATTTTTAAAAATTGCGAGGACGCAATTTCTTAATGGGGGAAGATTGTAACGACTCGAAATTTTGAATAAATCATGTATCATAATTTTATGTGTTATTTAATATTTTTATACTCAACAAAATTGTTTCATTTGATAACATGAGTATAATTAAAATGAGACCATTGGGTTATGACTGTGATATGACCATTGGTCAATATGATAGCTGGAGACTAAACGTTTCGATTATTGTCTCTAAATACGAGTGATCTTGGTTAATTATTATTGAAAGAAAATTAGATGGCCTCACCTAGTAGTCTTGGACCGAACGAAGCCCATCTAATAGAACATGGGAAGGAGGTAGCACCAATGGGATTTGCTCTAGAAAAAACCCAAGCTGAAATTCATTATGTCAAGCTAGAACGGAATCTCTTTCACAAAAAGTTCAAACTGATAAAAATTACTACTCATGCGACGTTGGCCGAGCCTCGTTCGAATTATCTCACCTTAGCACACCCTACACTTAGGTCCTATGCTGGTGTGATAAGGGGCTATGTAAGGAGACTGTAACTGCCTTGTGTAATTCATTGTTTTAAATAAAAAATTTCATTTCTTTTTATGATGATGTTTATGAATTTTAAAATGTCCGGATAAATATAGTATGCATATTTTTGGTGAATTTTAGAGAAAGGATATTTTAAAAAATGTTTATGTAAACCATAAATAATTAAAAATGTGTAATGATTTTCAAAAAATGGTCTTCTAAAATTATGTTTAATACGAAATTTAGAGTCTAATACAAACAACTTAATTTTTGATGAATAGTAAATTATGAATAGTGATTTTATTCTTAGGATTATTAATGTGACCAAATTGATTAGAAATCTCTTTTAAAGAAAGTATTAATATAATATTAGCACCTTGATTAAGTAATGTGATTCAATAAAATTTTTAAATAACGGTTTCATAAATTATTAGTCAAGTATTAGTTTTTTTAGGTGAATATTGTTTTTTAATTAAAAATTAAATTAAAAATATTTAGATTTTTTTTTTCTAAAATGGATTTCATTTTTGAACTCAGAGCATCGATATTATGTTACAGTAATTTTTGGTGTATTTTCTGAAAAAAATGAATTTTCAGTGAATAGTGTATTTATTTAAAAATAAAAATAATAATATATAGAAAATTATTTTTATAAAATGCAGTAAATTTTTGAAATCAGAGCATAAATATTTGGTTAAGGTGAAATTTTGGTATATTTCTGAGAAAGTTGAATTTTCGATGAATAGTGAAAATACAGTTTTTAAGTTACGGTTGTTTAATGACATCCTTAAATGATGCATTAAGTATGTAATCAATATGGTAGAATTATGAATAGAAAGATAAGGTATTAGTTGTCCCATGTGGCCGATACCATGGGAAAATACCATGGGCAAGCCCATGGTTTTTCCAAAACCACCAATGAGGTGTCCCTTAGCCATTAATGCCTTGTCCCATCACATTCCCTTTAAAAAGAAAGCCATTATCTCATCCATTAGACTCTCAACTATCCCCAAATGAATCTCAGGTCTCATTACCTCCCATGGAGTCCTACCATGGTGCCCCCAAGCCCTCAAGGTCCCATCCATTGAGTTTTAAGAGTTACGTTTTAAGGTAAGGGATGCAAACTCTCTCTTTCTTTTCAAATACTCTCTTTTAAGTCATTTATTTTAAACTCCATGTTCTTATGTTGGAGGATGTTTTTTTATATTACTCTTACTTACCTTTTAATTTAAATGTTATTATATATCCCCTCTTAATTTCATAATTTCATTTTATGAATGTTTAAGTGGCGTCGTTAGGCTGCCAAAAGTTTTGTAACAGATTCTTTCACCCTTCTCATTTTCAAGATCTATTTTCATGTCAAGTATTTCATGTTCCTTTTTATTGTGTTGGGGTAAGATATATATATCTATCATACTGATAATTTATTTTCATATGATGAGAGACCCTATTTTATCTCATCAATTCATTTTTTTGATGATTAAGTGACGCAATTAGGCTGCCGAATTTTAAAGGGATCCGTTCACCCTTCTCATTTTCAAGTTCTATTTTATGGTCAACTATTTCAAATTACTTTTTATTATTTTGGGGTATGATCTCTATATCTATCATAATGATCATTTATTTTCATGTGATGAGTGACCCCATTTTATATCGTCAATCCATTTTTTGGATGTTTTAAGTGACGCCGTTAAGCTGCCGAATTCTCATAAGAGAAATCTTATTTTTTTGTCTTCCTTTCATGTTCTTCGTTTCATATGGTATATCATTAAAATTTCATTATCATGTTCATAAAGACTTTATATTCTTTTCCCATACCGTTTTAAGTATCATTTATGATTGGGTGACCCATGTCCCCTCTCTTTTCAATGTTTTCTTAAACCATGTATCTTAGCCATTATGCTGCAGAATTTTCGTCTCAAAATGTCTTTATTTTTTTTCAAATTATTTTATTTTATGAAGTGAATACTCCAAGATAATTCTTCTAAAGGGGTATTCACATATATATCAAAATTTTATATTTTAATTCTGGGATCTACATACAAGAGACCCAGTTTCATTTGTCTGTGGGTTTAAAGTGACATAAAGATCACGTCTTTAAAGCAGTTTTTTTTAAATGTGATGACTATGAAATTAAACCCATTTATTTTATGCTATATGGGTTATTTATGAAATGTTTTATGATGACATATGTTGATCACATGATAATAACAAAAAATTTATGGGTGCGCCCTGATAGCGCTCCAATGCATTGTGTAAAGACTTAATCTCTAGAGATGGCCATTTTTTAATGACGCCTTGGTGAATAACCTTGGTAATTATTAATGAAACCTTGGAGATTGGCCTTGGTGAAACGGAAATGATTGTAAATATTAAATGTTTTAGCCACATCTTTATGTTATTAAATGAATTATTTGTATTATGATATGCCTCAGGATTTCTTTTTCATTCCTTAAAGTTCTTGTTCATGACAGTGTTGATGTATCTCAAGTTCACATGTTAAATGATTCCCCTTGTTTCCCTTACTGGGCCTTATTCTCACCCTTTATTTTGATTTATGTACCCAGGTTATGAGATTCAGTAATGAACCTGGGATGAACATAAGGATAATCCTTTCAAGTGTTTAAAAATAATTTTTTATGTTTTCATGTTTTAAGTTCCTGGTTTCCAAGACAATAAACCTTAAAGATCCTCGGTTTTGTAAAATGTAATAAAAATTTATTTTATAAAAAGGAGGGATGCCATAGTTGGTATCAAAGGATGGTTTAGTTATTTGTGGAAATTAGGATATGAAAACTCTAGGAAGAACCCTATAAAAAAATTTAAATATAGGAAATCTTCCTAGTATTTTGGTGAGTACTGAGTAAGGGATTGCCAAGAAAATACATCCCTGTCTGGATACGAGTAGGTAGAGGTGGCTCTGGCACATATGTACATATGGTTAAAGCCCAAAAACACCTCTTTGAGCGAGACTCAAATGAGAACTGGTACACGACAATGATCCTTTCTGCACTCTTGGTTACGACACTCCCGGGGGATATGATTTGGTAAATTCATTAGATTAGTATGAACCATTTTTAAGAGAACAAAGATAAAATAAAATAAAGATTCACATAAGAATATATGATCATGGATAACCTAGATTAGGACCTAGGGGATCACGGGTTAGGGTATAATTTTCTTTTACATGTTTATCCTTCTATGCTTTAAGTTTCCTTTTCCTGATTATTGGATAAGTATTTAAGCCCCCTAATTATACGTTCATTTCTTAGTTAACGGAGGGAAATGGAAGAGCATGTCCAAACAACCAATGTGATAGGAAATGTGATGATTACCCTATTAATGTGACAGAGATGACGAAATATCATGCTGAACATATTGGGATTATTCCAAACCATCTATCAATAATCACAATTAATAATTGGTACCTAGTTGAATGCCCAAATTCATCAAGGAAGAATAAGAAAATGTCTCAAGGATGTTCATTTGATAAAGTTGATAAGGGAAAGAAGACACAATATATTTTTTGAAAAAAGTGTGGGAAGAGGCACCAAGGAGAATTTCACAAAGGGACGGGGAGATGTTTTATGTGTGGGAAGATGGGGCATAAAGTATCCAATTGCTTTAAAAAAATGGATAATGTGATGAATGTAGATAAGGTTCGATCTAATGTACCTTATACATTTCTATGTCATAAATGTAGAGAAGTAATACAATATCCAAGGCAATGCTCTCTTGGAATGGATGAGAATCATGATAAGAATCAACAATCTTTGAGGACAAGGGTACAATGCAAGTTCTATGCTTAGATGGATCATGATGACTGATGTACATGTAATTTCGTCGCATTAATTATCTATGTCATGTTGTATTTTAGTTCGTTATCTATGTGCATATCTTTTATGTTTTCTAATATCATCGAGTCACTACATAAGATGATTTTATATCGTTAAGGAAAACATCTATTGTTATGTATCACATGTTGATGTAGTGAAGTCGTTCTTCTAAAAAAAATGGTGATTAGGGGATTAAAAGATGATTATTATTTTGGAATACGTTCACTATTTTGGGAACCCTATTTGATCGAGGTAATAGATTACAATGGTATTTTCTTTGAGGAGTAAATGTTGACTTATATTTTGAATAATAGATGAATTTAAGGTGGACTTATAGTAATTTAGGTTAAATATGGAAATGATTAACCTATCTTGAGGAAAATGTGATTAGGTTAGTTAATTTTGTTATAAGATGATTAGAGTGGTTGATGTTGTTTGAAGGTGAACGATAATGTCTATCATGGAAGACTATGTTATGAGATCGTTCTTATAATTGGGTATCAATCTTATTTTGGTTTATTTTGAGGAATTTTAAGGAATGTTATTTATGGAATGGTCTATGATGAACTTTGGGTAGTACCATGGAAATTTGAAGATTTAAAAGTAGTTTCCCTTCCTATTGGATTATTTCTTTTAAAGAGTTGTTTTATCTTACCCTTTCTGTTTTTGGGATAATGTTTAAAGATAGAAGAAATTGATATTCAATATTTTTTGCATTACATGACTCTCAAGAAGATGATTCTTGTGTTTTGATGAGACCAAGTGTTTTTGAATGCTCATCATTTCGATAAAAGATTAGTTTTGGTAGGAATGTATTAATGGATGAAACTCTACATGAAGGTAGGTATATTTCCTTATGTTTTTGTTCTATGTAGTAAATGAATTCCACAAAATTATGAAAAGGAACGTAAAAAAAATGTTGTTGGTTTATGTTTCCTACTAGGTAATCAACGACCATTTACACACATCATAAGTTTGTGACTTTCTTGTGGTTATCTTTCTCCTAATAATGTTTTCTATCACTCTCCCTGAGAACATAACCCTTTTTTTCTCCTCCATGTCCATGTTTTCCCACATGGAATCCTACTCTGGGTTAACTCATGTGACCTTTGTACTTACCTTTTGTTCTTTTAAAGTAATATTTTTACTCACTCCATTTCCAATGAGGGACATTCAATGAAATTTCAAAACCCAACTTTTAAAAATCGCGAGGACGCAATTTCTTAAGGGGGGAAGATTGTAGCAACATGAAATTTTGAATAAATCATGTCTCCTAATTTTGTGTGTTGTTTTATTTTTTTATACTCAGCAAAACTGTTTCATTTGATAACATGAGTATAATTAAAATGAGACTGTTGGGTTTTGACTGTTATATGACCATTGGTCAATATGACCACTGGAAATTAATGTATTGATTATTGTCTCTAAATACAAGTTATCTTGGTTAATTATTAGAGAAATAAGATTTGATGGCATCACCTAGTAGTCTTGGACCGATCGAAGCCCATATAACAGAACTTGGGAAGGAGGTAACACCACTGGGATTCACTCTGGACCAAACCCAAGTCTAACTTCATCGTGTGAAGCTAGAACGGAATTGTCTTTGCGAGAAGTTCAAACTGATAGAAATTACTACTCATGTGATGTTGTCCGAGCCTCCCTCAGATTCTCTCACATTAGAACACCTTACACATAGGTGCTATGATGATGTGATAATGGGCTATGTAAGGAGACCATAACTTCCTTGTGTAATCTTTTGTTTTAAATAAAAATTTTTATTTCTTCCTATGATGAAGTACATGAATTTTAAAATGTTTGGATAAATATAGTATGCATATTTTTGGTTAATTTTAGAGAAAGGATATTTTAAAAAAATTTCATGTAAACCTTAAATAATTAAAAATGTGTAATGATTTTCAAAGAATGGTCTTCTAAAATTATGTTCAGTACGAAATTTAGAGTCTAATTAGATCAACATAATTTTTTATGAATAATAAATTATGAATAGTGATTTTATGCATAGGATTAGAAATGTGACAAATGGATTAGTAATCTCACTTAAAGAATGTATTAATATAATCTATGCTCCTTGATTAAGTAATGTGATTCAATAAAATGGTTAAATAACGGTTTCATAAATTATTAGTCAACTATTAGTTTTTTCAGGTGAATAGTGTTCTTTAATTAAAAATTAAATTAAAAATATTTAATTTTTTTTTGTAAAATGGACTTCATTTTTGAACTCAGAGCATCAATATTATGTCAAGGTAATTGTTGGGGATTTTTCCGTAAAAAATGAATTTTTGGTGAATAATGTATTTATTTAAAATTTAAATTAAATATATCTAGAAAATTATTTTTAAAAAATAGATTTCATTTTTGAAATCAGAGCATCAATATTTGGTTAAGGTGAAATTTTGGGATTTTTCTGAGAAAGTTGAATTTTTGATGAGTAGTGAAAATACAGTTTTTAAGTTTCGGGTGTTTAATGACATCATTAAATGATATATTAAGTATGTAATCAATATTTTCGACTTATGAATAGTAGGATAAGGTATTAGGTGTCCCATGTGGCCAATACCATGGCCAAATACCATGGGAAAGCCTATGGTTTTTCCAAAACCACCAATGAGGTGTCCCTTGGCCATTAATGCATTGTCCCCTCACTTTCCCTATAAATACCAAGCCATCCTCTCATCCATTCGACTCCCAACTCTACCCTAAAGAATCTCTGGTCTCATTACCTCCCAAGCTCTCCCTAATCCCTCATGGTCCAAACCATTGAGTTTAAATAGTTATGTTTTAAGGTAAAGGATCCAAACTATCTCTTTCTTTTCAAATACTCGCTTTAAAGTCATTTCTTTTATGCTACATGTTATTATGTTGGAGGATGTTCTTTTATATTCCTCTTACTTCCCTTTCCATTTTCATGTGATGAATATCCCCTATTAATTTCATCATTTTGTTTTATGAATGTTTAAGTGGCACCGTTAGGCTGCCGAAATTTTTGTAACGGATTCTTTCACCCTTCTCGTTTTCAAGATCTATTTTAATGTCAAGTCCTTCATGTTCCTTTTTATTATGTTGGGATATTATATCTATATCTATCATACATATAATATATGTTCATATGATGAGAGACTCTATTTGATCTCATCAATTCATCTTTTTTGTAGTTTCAGTGACGCCGTTAGGCTGCAGAATTTTTAAGGGATTCGTTCACCCTTCACATTTTCGAGTTCTACTTTATGGTAAAGTCTTTCAAGTTCCATTTTTATTATTTTGGGGTATGATATCTATATCCATCATACTTATCATTTTGGTTTATATGATGAGATACCCTATTTGATCTCGTCAATCCATTTTTTGGAATTTTTACGTGATGTCGTTAGGCTGCCGAATTCTCATTAGAGAAATCTTATTTTTTTGTCATCCTTTCAAGTTCTTCGTTTCATATGGTATATCATTCAAATTTCATTAAACTATTATTAAATATATTATATTCAATTCCCCTACTGTTTTATGTATCATTTATGACTGGGTGACCCATGTCCCCTCTCATTTCAATGTTTCGTAATACCATGTATCGTAGTTGTCATGCTTCAGAATTTTCATCTCAAATATGCCTTTCTTTTTTTTCAAATAATTTTATTTTATTAAGTGAATACTCAAAGATATTTATTCTACATGGGTATAAAAATATATATCAAAATTTTATATTTTAATTCTGGGATCTATATACATGAGACCCACTTTCCTTTTTCCATGAGTTTAAAGTGACATAAGGATCACATCTTTAAAGATGTTTTTTTAAATGTGATGACTATGAAATGACACCCATTTCTTTTATGCTATATGGGTTGTTTATGAAATGTTTGATGATGATATATGTGGCTCACATTATAATAAATACAAATTTAAGGGGGCACCCTGATAGCGCTCCAATGCTTTGGGTAAGGGCTTAATCTCTAGAGAAGACAATTTTTTAACGACGCCTTGGTGAATAACCTTGGTAATTTTTAATGACACCATGGGGATGGACGTTGGTGAAACGGAAATGATTGTCAATATTAAAAATTGTAGCCACATTTTGATGTAATGAAATACGTTATTTTTATTATGATATGCCTCGTGATTTCTTTCTCAGGCCTTAAAGTTCTTATTAATGACATTGTTCATGTATCTCAAGTTCACATGTTAAATGTTTCCCCTTGCTTCCCTTACTGGGCCTTCTACTCACCCTTCTATTTGATGTACATCCTCAGGTTATGTGATGTAGTAATGAACCTAGTATGAACATAAGGAGGAGCCTTTCATGTTTTTATGATGAATGATTTATGTTTTCATGTTTTAAGTTCCTGGTTTCCAAGACACTAAACCTTAATGATCCTAGATTTTGTAAAATGTAATGAAAAAGATATGTTATAAAAAGGCGGGATGCCATAGATTCTACCATAGAATATGGAATCTGATTCATTTAATGGAAATAGTGTTATGTGTTTTCGGTGTGGTTATAAGTTTAGGGAAACCAATGTTGAGGTGGCTGCTGATGTATCCATACACTAGGACTCTGACTTCTGATTTTCAACTCAGTGCATGATAACATTGATTGCGTGTATGTTTCCTTTGAAAAGTTTTATATTCAATTACATTGATTCAGCTCAATAGGTATGCTTTTGATCATGGAACACCTATTTATTTTCAAGTTTTCTTCACATAGTCACTCAGCGTGGGTTCCGAGTAGAGAGCGCGATGGTATCCCACCTAGCGACGAGGCCTCGGTACAGGGCTCCATCACAACGAAGGCACTAACGGTACCACTAATTGGTGGGCTACCGTTGCCACAAGCCCCAGCACCATAGGTTGAGCACTGCTTGAGCGCGTTGCAAGGGTTCATATGATAGAGGCCCTTGAGGTTTCGAGGCGAGAAAGATTTTCATACGGCTGGGTACTGGATGGAGTTTGTTGCATGATTTTTACACACCATTGGGGCACCCGCTGACAAGATGGTGCACCTAGATGTTAGTTTCTTTTAGGTAACAATTGAGAGTTGGTGGAGTCTGATGCTTCAGTTTTAAGATGAGGCAGCGTAGTAGGTCCTTCAACGGATGGTGGTCAGATTCATCGAGCACTACTACCACCACTCCTAGACGATTCAGCTCAACATCCGGGAGAAGGTGGACATGAGAAGGACTAGCTCCAGGCATAGAGACCTTTTTCATGATTCTTCTAGCTTCGTTGATGTCATTGTTTGTGGTTTATTTGTATCATTGAACATTGAGATTCAATAATAAAATACACTTGTCTTTTTAAGGTTTTCGTTCATGCCTTTTTGAGAGGTTGATACTGAGAGGTTCCAGTTAAAACCACTGACTTGAACCTCACATTCTAGATTCCTACTTAAGTAGACCTAGTGACCACACACTGATGTAGATAGTGTGACTCAAACCATGGAGGTGAGTGTAATGGTTTGATCTCTTGGTAGTAGCGACAAGGACTTACGACATCATCCATGGAATGAATTAGAACCGTTCATGTCAAGATTGAATATATTTGGATATGGATGTGGTTCATCTAGGGGATGAGACCGGATTTCTATTTTGGAAAATGAGAAATCTAAGAAGCTCTTATAAGATGTAGGCGAAGAAGGGTGTACACGAGTTCGTTACAATTGGCTAGTCTCACCCCTTATATCATTGAGCAAACGGTTTATGCTATACTCAAATCTCAATAGTCTCAGGTGAGTCTTCTAGTAGAAGGAAATGAACCTGAGACAGTGGAGTTGGCTCAAGTTCCTCCAAGACTATGACATTAAGATAGTTTATACTCCTAGGAAGAGGAAAATTGTTGCAGATTCTCTCAGCAGGAGATCAGGTATACAACTGCTAGGAGAGGCGATAGTGCAGCGGATACCATGAAGATATCCATTGTGGATAGAGATTGAGAAACCTTTCTACAGTCACTTACAGTCACTCATCTACTTCTTCAGTGAGTTAGGGAGGAACAGCGTGGGGACATTGTCTATGAGACGTGACGTACTCAGTTATCCACAGGGAAGGCAACTGATGGATTTTCTAAAGGTGGGGAGCACATCATTCTCTTCAAAGGACATACCATGGTACCAGTTTCACTTCAGGAAGAAGTGTTTTGGGTGTTCCACACATTTCCTTTAGTGGTACATCTTGGACTGGAGAAGATGTATCATGACCTCCGACAATAGAACTAGTGGCCAAGTATGAAGAAGGAAGTAGTGGAGTTTGTCTCTCGAAGCCTCAATTGTCTGCAAGTGAAGGCAGAGCATCAGGTACCAGTAGGCCCGGTTCTTCCTTTAGAGGTCCCAAAGTGGAAGAGGGATGAGATATCCATGGACTTCATGATGGGTCTTCCACGTACGTCCTGGGGACATGACTCTATTTGGGCTAACGTTGACCAACTCACCAAGTCAGCAAACATCCTACTTACCAGAGATGGTACGAGCTACCATAGAGAAGGTGTATATCATCTAGGAGCGGCTGAAGAGTACACAAAGTAGACAGAAGTCCTGTGCTGATTTGAGATAGAGACCACTGGAGTTCGAGGATATTGACCACGTCTTTCTACGGGTCTCACCTCGACAAGGTCTACAAAGATTTGGCTGAGGCGGAAAGGTATCAATGCGATTAATCAGACCGTTTTAAGTCCTAGGTAGGGCAGATGAGTTGGCTTACTACCTATCTCTTCCACCTTAGGAGCATTGGGTGCACGACATCTTCCACGTATCTCAGCTGAGGATATATGTGCATGAAACTTCTCACATCATCACCCACGGGTAGAAGGACATTGATGACGAGATAAATTTTATGGAGCTTCCAGTGGAGATTGATGATCTACATGAGTGGGTCCTATGTGGATGGTTGATACCTCAGGTGCGCGTATGCTGGCAGCACGGGAACCTCCAGGAGAGCTCATGGGAGTGGGAGGCTTAGATGCATACTCAGTACCCCCATTTGTTCCCTTAGTGTGATTTGTGGCTTACGGGGACGTAAATCCCTGAGGCGAGGAGAGTGTAATGACCTGGAAATTCTATGAAATATTTTTTCTTAAATTCATGGGAATTTTACAAGTCCATGGTTTCTGATGGCACGCGATTCCAAGGTCCAGAGTGCCCGGAATGATCAGTCGAAGTTTTGTTAAGCATAAAATAACGCACCTATGTTGTTTTCCTAAAAAAATGAAATAAATCATAAATGATTACTCAGATCCAAAATCTGATCCCACTGTTGCGCTCAGGATGGTGAGTTTACCTTATGGATGACTTACGTTTAGTCGATGTGGGCCTCCTACGAGAAAACCTGAAAATGGAATAACCGTAAATAAAATAATTAAATAAAGTTATTTTATTTTTCAAATTCTTATAACTCACAAGAGGTAACATTGATTAAAAATCAGAAACAACCATTAAACTCATGAGGGTAGGATTTCATTATGAAGATAATAACTAGGTCGATGAGGGCCACTAGAAAAAAAGTTATTTTTTGCCAAAAATAAATGTATTAATTGACGAGACTAGATCCTCTGTGGGTTCGACAATGATGAGACTGGACCTGGATCCTCTGTGGGTTCCACAGTGATGAGACTAGATGTGGAACCTCTGTGGATTTGATAGTGATGAGACTTGACCTGGATCTTCAGTGCTTTCAACAGTGATGAGACTGGACCTGGATCCTCGGTGGGTTTGACAGTGATGAGACTGGACCTGGATCCACCGTGGGTACGGCAAATATGACTTTTGTACCGAGATCCCTTGTAGGATCAACAACTTTTACAGACTTGTTCTTTTAGGTTTCTACAGATATATGTACTTCAACAGTGAAAGATGATTCAGTGGATACAACTAATCATCTCTTACTCTCTTTTATGTTGTGTATACCTGGTGTGAGCTGAGTCATTACCTTCGTGTTTAACTAATGTATGAGATGTGTACTCTTGATGACTTAGTTATATGTTTTGGAATATACCTATGTAAGGGTGGATGTTTCTTTGTGGATGTTTCATCATGTATGTGTTGTGGTGAAGCCCACGTGGATTTATTCTATTAGATGTACCTATGGTATACACCTTTTGTTGTACTTTATTTATGGAGAGTTTCTACTCTTTTGGAATAGAATGTGGTCAGTCTCAATAGTTGGAGCTGGTTTTTTGATTGGAAACTAAGTTATATGTATGGTAATATACCTAAGTATGGATGGTTGATACTTCGTGATTGTATCTTACTACTGTAGTTTATCCTTAGGGGATTCTTGGAGACCTTCAGGGGTCTCGGGGTCCCTGAATGTGTATTTTTATACTCACCCTTGCACGGGCTTCTCCCTCACCATGTTGTGTTCTTTGTAGACGATGGTCAGTAGTGATCGATAGTAAGGGTGATGGACTGGAGGCTGCTCAGAGCTGGACTAGACGGGACGTACCTCAGGGATGGGTTGTTCGAGATATGTACCTACCCTTCAGGTAGGATTTACCAGTAGATGATCCAGGTGTTGTTTTCCATGTTTACTTTTACTTGTTCTGGTTGTTCAGTTGGGTTTGTATAATGGCCCCCTTACATTGAGCACTACCTTTGTATTCAGTTTTACTTAGTGTTTTTCTTCCAATTGTGTACTCTGATTGTGTGTGACTACTTTTTATAAACGAAATGCCTTCCCAGATTAGGGATTTATGCCATTGGTGCTAGTCGCCAGCCTCTGGCCTATGGAAGGTGGTCTTGGGGTAGTCATGACATAGGTCCTGTGGACGGGTCGTGAAAATACTCTCCCTATGATATTTTCAAAGTCACTCTTTCTTCCAAATCGATCTGAACAGCTTTGAACCTTTGTTGCATCTACTTTATGTTCCTCAGAGTAAGTGTTCTATTAAATCTACTTCCCCTATCGTCTTGGTTATATGAACTATTCCCATTATGTGTATATCTAGGTTTTTTTCAAAAGAATTTTAGAGTTTAATTTTCATTAATTGGAGGAGGGTCATAAGGCCATTTCATTGAGGAATCAACCTAGTTTTTGTGAGTGTTCTTCATCATTGTTTCGGTTTTGTCAAAGCCTTTTAGGTTGGAGGCTTCACTCTTGACTCCTCTTAGTATAAATGATTGTAATGATTTAAAAATTAAGGTACTATAATGAATTTATTATGATTTGGTTGTTAAAGACATGTTGGAAACATTCATGAGTGACAATTTGTGAAATCAAGATAATTGGTGGTTTCGAAGGAGTGCTTTGGTTCTTGGTTTTAAAATAAAAATTTTAATAAGGGGATTTTTTTGGAATTTTGGCATATAAATTGGAATATATGTTTTCAAAAAAGATTTTTTTTGAAATGACATGGATTATTTTTTATAAAAAATTATGCTTTAGTTTTCAATAAATGTTCGGTTTTATTGATCTGGTTTATTTTGGAAATGAAAATATTTTGCACATGTCACGTTGGTGTGAGTTCATGCTTAACATGACCTGAATAAGGAACGAGTGCCATATCAGTATAAGTAATGTGACCCTGGATCATGGGTGGGTGTCACTAGGACACAAAATTATTGTAGAAGAGACCACTCATCAGTATGGAACTATTGAACGAAGCATGCATGTGGGGGTGTATTGTGAACTATAGAAAGTGTATTCTAAAATAATAATCATAATCTATTTATAAGCTCAAATTATTTATTTTTCATAATATAAGTTTCTTAAAATTAGTTTCATTTACTTTGTTAGCAATTGGTTATAATTGGTTTTTAAACATGTTTATATTTGGTTATAAACTATTTTGGTAATTTGATAAATATATACTATTAGGAATAATGTGATAACGATTATATATTGTTGGTGTGCATAGAAAAGTCATTGAAAAAACCTACTATGATTTATACACACCTCTACATTGGCACTTTGGTGCTTTTATAAATGTTATCTTCTTGGATTGTGGAAAAGGGAACATTTCACAAATTTTTTCACTACCTCATGATACATGGTATTTCGGTGATTGTGGAGTTTGGAGAATGTGGAGTATGGAGTCTTGTAATCTCTTGAGATTCTGTAGTTGTTTATTTGTGGTTTACAATGATTCATGCTTGGTTTTCCGATGTCACACACATTGATGTGGTTTTGAGATACATGAAGTTGTTATGGTTCCATTATTTCATTCATGAATCATTTAGTGAATGATTTCTAAATGAAATTTTTGTTTATTGGTTTATTTCGTAATTATTAAATCATCCCTCACATGTATTTGAACCCCTTGGGCATTTATTTCTATCCATTGTTGCTTTGGGGATATCGCTTATGGCCTAGTAAGAACTTGTTGAACTCTCAATATAATAAGAATAAGAGGGTCATTACAAAACATATATTAGTGCCTGCCAAAAATAAATATTATTAACTATGTAAATGTGTACCAAACTATTATTTTAAGGTATTTATTGATGATAATAATTATGAGAAGCACATTGTATTGTACTTTTTTTATATTAGTATGATATTATAATTATGTATAGATATTTAAATAAGTTGTCTATTACTTATTTTTTGATGTGTCTATAATAAATGCATCGAGCATATAGAAATAGATCATCTTTCAAGAAAATCATGAAATGTATTTTTCATGATAAATTTCATCAATTTTTTAATATTGATTTATTATAATATTTATATATTAAATATTATATATTTCATGTATCCAAGTTTTTATTTATCATATTTTAAAAAAAATGTAGCTATAGTGGTTGTATTCCTTGTTGGATGATTGATTTAATGTTCATATAAAATATAAAGCTACCAAGGTGATAATTATTTCATAAATGTGTTGTAAAAAAGGTAAATTTTAGTTTATTTTTAAACTCTTATTTAACTTAAAATATATATGATTTTTCATTTTTATTAAATATGAATTGAATTATAAAATTTTTAACCCTAATGACTCATACTCTATTTCACGGGATTATCCTACTATCTAGGCCCTTGGGAAAAAACCTCCCCATTGTTTGTGTTATATGGGCCCTATATCACCCACTCTAAAGAATATAGTCTTAATCTAGGAAAACCATTTCATCTATAAAAATTCATGTTTTTATAACTCATCCCACTAATAAATCTGAATGGAAATTTATGATATTGAAAAAATCAATAAAGAGTATGATAGAAAAATACAGGAACATGGGATTCATATAAAATTGATGATTAAATTTTATTTCTCTATAAAATGAATATATTTCTTATATTAGACGATTGAGTGAAATTTCACTGATAATATTACATTGATTATTTTTCATTCCCAAATGGTAAATTACATAATAATTTATGATTATAATATTTTTTTTTGATAATATAATTATATATATCTGTGTAATAGTTTAATCATATAACCAACTATCATAATGATTTTGGAACAAATGAGTTGACATGGAGAGACTGACGGTGTCTCTTATTTATCTAGTCATGGTGATGAATTATTTCGAACATTATGTTGGAAATAGTTTAATATAATTATAATTTAATGACCAAAAACATTAAACATTGTTGGAATGAAGGGAAAAAACTAGTCTCTGAGTAAGGGATATTCTCCGAATTATTATTTTGATCCAAATTAATACAATAAGAACATATCAATGGGGTTTTTTGTGTATCTAAATTCAAAAAAAGAGTTGTGGGTGACCAATTTTTTGTTAGATTATTGATCGTGTTGTATTTAAATATTAACAAATTTTAATTTGGTTATATCATTAAATTATCATCAATTCTTATACCCCATCAAACTGTTGTGCGTATTAGTGAAATTTGATAAATGATTTGCGTGATTTCAACTCAGTTTTGGGTAAAAAAATTATATGATTTTGTGAATGATTATTGTTTTTGATAATTCATTTTAGGCAGATATGTGTTTTTTAATTTATAGTTTACTTTTTAAATAGGTTTAATGTTTTTATATATACCAATATATAAGTTTCCTCATTTAAATTGATTTACTCTTTTGGGCGGGTTTGATATTTCATAAGAGATACCATGAATAATTGATAACTCTTACATATGATTATCTTCATTTATAACGATCACCATTCATAAGGGTTGACTCCTACATGTGGTTATCTTCGTATATAAGTATTATTATGGGTAATAGTGTACTCTTAAATATGAGTTATCATATAAATAAATATCATCCAATTTGGTTGATGTTTTTCAAAATTTTCTATGGTATTCAATATTAGGAAATATCAGTATGGGGTAGGGGTTCATGTGTTTATGTGTTTCAAGGGGAAGTCATTCCATGAACCAAATATCTTGTTGTGATGTGATTATATGATTTTTGTACATATAATTGATTAAATATTTAAATTTAATTTAAATTGACTTTTTACATTTTTGAACATAATCACTATAAAAATATTTTAATCCTTACCTCTTTTGTTTTTCAACACTCTTGAGTGATCACTATTTATTTTCATATATTCATTATTTCTTTCGTATTGTGAGTATTAATGTGCAAGTATTTCAATTATTGAATTTTTATATATTGTATTCACTCCAAATATTATTGAATAATTTTAGATGAACACTAAATCAATTATTTTAATTGATTTTATTATTTCATATAATGAAATCTGTATTAACCCTAGTTTGTTGACCAATGGAGTCTAGTAATCATCAAATGAGGAATATTGGATTTTCATTATTATATAACAGTCACATTTAGGGATTTTCTGTTAATTTTATATCACATTAGTTTTTAATATTTTATTTAATTAATTTTATATATAAATAAAAAAATAGTGGGATTGGATGGTGATAGTCTATGAATCAAAATGGATTATAAAGATTGCTAAATGTATTTTGGGATATGCTGGGGGAAAACATGTTCTAGTTACTCTATAAATGAAATTTATAGTGTGTTGAGTTAGATGACCAATGAAATTTAGTTTTTCATTTTTATTTTGTTTTAATATGATGGGTTTTTATGGATATGGTAAAATAAAGTAAATGTTTTGAAATTGAGTGTCAAGGTAAATATATTTATTTTAGATAATATTTTTAAAACTAGCTTTCATAAAAAATTGCCTTGTAAAAATTTTCTTGAATATTCTGGAATAGGTATTAGTGTGCTAAAATATAGCACATAATAACTTGTCAAAGGGTTTTCTATTATATTTTATTTATGTTTCCTTACGAATCAATAAGATCTTGTTTTTGAGGTTTTGTTATGGACTTTTTGAAAATATTTGTGAAATTAATGGTTTTTAAAATAATTGTTTCTTCATTATTTGATTCCTAATAATGATTCAATTTAATATTTTACATGGATTTTTGGAATTTATTATTATATTTTAGATCGTTTCCATGTAATGTATGTTGAATGAAATGTCATTAATGTGGGTTTATGAGAAGTGCGGGTAGTTTATTTTCATTTGGTATCAATTTTTGAGTTCAAATAATATAATTAAATTTATAAATTAAATGATAGAGTTAAATAAATTTTATTGGGATTAATGTCACATTGATAGTTTATAAAAATATTATTCTGTAATCATTTGGATAAATTTTTCCTATATTGTGTTATTTTTTCTCAATTACGAATAACATGACCATGTGTGTTGGCATATAGTTTTATGTGAAGAATTATACATTTATAAAGGTTTCATTTTAATAACAATATCTGGTTAATGTTCCCCCTTATCTCAATTCTAGTATTAACCAATGGATATATTTTTTTTGTACATTAATTTTTATGATGTTTAGTTTGTCTACTGTTGGTTTTTCTGAAATTCCATACTAATTATAATTTGATAAAACTTTTTTATATAGTTATTTTTTTAACATAACTTGTGTGAATAGATATTGGGGTGTGATAGTGTTTAATTTCTTCAAAAAAATTAGTTCTAGTCATTTTCAGATGTAATAGATCTATAAAATTGTTGTGAGGCTGACATTAAGGGTGATGGTATAGTCGATATCCAAAGGTGGATGTAATGTGTATATAACCATGAGTGAGACTCTGTGGTTATAAAAAATATTTTTAACTGATTCATGAAACCAAATAAGATTTATAATCAATTGTTAGGGTCTTAAAAGAAATTTTATATAGTGGTCACCCATGACATAAAATGGGTGGTTTTTTATCAATGGTATTTATTGGACCAAAATAATGTCATATACATTCAGTGAAAATGTACCATTCATATTTGGGATGTTTTTATTTATTTAAGAGACTATTATATCATTTATATATATATAGTAGGAATGAAAATTTATTATAGTGGCTTTCCTGATTTAAGATGACCCAATTCTGTTCTGTTTAATTATATTTATTTATTTATATCAGGTGTCTCACTATAACATATGTATTGAAATAATTAGATAAATTGGGTCATTATATGTTGTTTGGTATCCACTTTAGAACATGATGACCAAATAAATTTTCATAAATTATAATTTTGAATTATGTTTTTAGGTTGTTGGGATTCATTAGCATGATTTGAACCTTTTATATGAATTTTATGACCATTAAATTAAATTTAATAATAATTAGTGAGTTGTGGTGGGTTGGAGAATATTTTTGTTTTACTGGAATAACCCCAAACATGTTTTTCGATATGATATTTGATTAATAAGGGTATAAATGTATGTTTACATTCCAATCTAGATATTGATATATAGTAAAAATATATATCTCGTTTATTAGGATAAGGATTTTTATGGGTAATTATTGGATTTTTATATAGTCATTTTTAATATAAATTGTAGTTATTGTTCTTCATATATATCACACACCATTTTATTTTTATATTTATAGTATGATGCATGAAATATTTTTTCCAACGCTATGTGTTATTTCTTTTTCTATATACACTATATAATAAATTTTAAAATGAATAAATATAGGGACCATGAATCCCTATTTATATCTATAGTTTTTTTGGATATATGTTATATGAATATTCCATGTATAATTTATGATAAACTATATCTTGAACCAATGAAATTGTGTTCCTATATCATAGATTCCTTATGTATGTTTATCCAATCACCGCATGTAATAAACATCTATAATATAAGGGAATTTTATTTAATGACCATATTAAAATCAATTATTTAAATCACAACACAACTAATATGGTGTTGAAATAATTTTAAGTGTTTTGTTTTAGTTTAGGATATGTAGATTTGATGTTTCAATTTTGAGAAACTATAAAATTTCATGAACTAAATATATTTCTATTACTAAATGATGAACTAATGTTCATTTAATATACATTAAAAAATGATATATAATTAAAAATATTTATTGAAAGAAGTATAGAAACATCCATACGACCATGGGGTAATAAATCTAATATTGCAGTAACTGAATTAGAAAAACTCAAAATTTGACCGTTGATTTTTATTATATAGACTATTGTAATTTTCCCTTGAGGATCCATGATACATAAGATATTAGAAAATGATAATTAAACTATAATGAGGACTACATTGAATAATCATATTTCCAATTTTTTTTCATTCAATTGTGGGGTTTCCAGTTTTTTATAGGAGCTATTTCATCATTGTTTTTTTATAAATCACTGAATTATTAGGTTTTAATTGTTATCTATCAAATCATTTATTAGAAATAAATTACTAAATCGAATACTTCATATAGGAACTGGATGAACATGTATTCTATATATAATAATTCAAATCCCATTCTACTATGTTACATTCAATAAATTCTCATATATAATATGGATACCTGATTCAAAAAATTTATTATCTTTGGATTTTGAGGAAAGGATGATAGAAACCATCTAATAACTGTGATTTATATCTCTTTTTTCCTCCTTGGCTCCACTCATGAATAATAATTATATTTTCAGGTTTTGGAATGATAATTTAATTTTTATGCCATGGTTGATGTTTTGATTATTTTTGTTGAATGGATGAATAAAATAGATATCGATCACTGAAATAAGAAAAAAAAATAAACTTAAAAATACATAAGATGATATAAAATAAAAAGAAAATAAATCTCCCAAGACTTACAATACATTAGAGATATTTATCGTGAGTCTATTTTATTCTAAACAATATCATTAGTATGGGTATCTTATTGTAGAATTGTAGGTAGTAAGATAATTATTCTATAGGGATGAATGTGAATAGGTCTTGTGTGATAGGAAATTATACCATGGTCTAAAAACTACTGGTTTTTCAAGAATATATTTAAAAAAAATTATGCAACCCCTACCTATTTGAATATGAGGCATTGATTCTGTGAGTGCTATGTTAAATAACCTATAATTCAAGAAATTTTGAAACATTAAAATACAAACATAAATGAAAAATATAACATATTATTGGGATTCATTTACTATGTCACTAAGGATAAAAGTTTATGTGATTTATACTTCTATTCAATGGATTATATCTCAATCAAAAAATTCCAATGGGAGTGATGAAAAAATATGTGAGATTGAAAATTACAAATGAAAGTATATTTTCCATCCACAAAATGATAAAAAAATAAATGAATATAGAATCCAAATCATGTAAGGTATAAATCTATCTCACCATTTTACAAGTTCTTAGAACTTGATAAACACACAAAATACAAAGTTCCTTGTTTTCTATTAAACACCATTCCTTCATTTATCATGGTAGAAAAAGGTTCACTATAGTTTTTTTAAATATAAATATATAAATTCATTGTAACTGAGAATTAGTGATGAAGTTCCAACTCAATCATGAGACGTGTCATTTCCATTGATGGTATCACAATACCATGTATCATTATAAAATGTCTGTGAGAATATTTCATTGATACTTAAGCCACTATTGTATGTTGATACAACCTGAATGATGGTTTTAAAGAATTTTTATTGAGTTATAGTGAATATATAATGTGTTACTTCAGCATGTTTGGATGTATATGTACATTCATGTTTATTATAAATGAATACAAATGGTTTTATAGAACATAATAATTTAGATATGATTTTTATGTGAAAAAATATGTATTGTTAATAAAATAGTTGTCAGTATAAAAAAATTAATAAAAACAATTATATAATATATATTGAATCATGTAAAATGGAGGAATATTTATTTAAAAGGAATGATTTGTTGATGAAAATATTACGGATTAGATATTTATAGATGGTTTTAATAATTGTTTAACTAGGATCATTTGACTTCTATTTTTCTTTGTGTCATACCCCTATAATGTGTATTGGTTATAAAGAAACCATAAGAAATAGGATTGTGTTGACATCTATATAATGTAGAGATACTACTTAGGTTGTAGAAATAAACTGGTCAACAATGAGTTAATAATTTCATTAGTGAGGGTGGAATTGTTTGATTTTGACATGTAATACATAGGACTTAAAGATCATTTTAAATTTTCATTATTTTATTATTTATCATTATATTTATATTAAATAATAATTTAATCCATCAAACTCATAGAGTGGGATGGTAATTATGGGTCGAAAATCAATCTATAAAAGGGGAGTGAGGTGGAATATTTGGCATAACTCCTTAAATATAATTATACATATAACCAAATTAGACATAGAATTTTATAATTACCTAACCAATGGGTTTTATTATATTATATATTTTTTCACAATGTTGAATTTTTTTCGTATAATGTGATACGACTACTAATCTCATTTATCTAATAATTATATTTCTGTTATATTAAAGAATGAAAAATATTAATGGAAACATATTCCCTATATTTATCCCATATAATAATTTATTACATTGTAACCCATTGAACAATATTATTTTTATTTATGGAACCTAAGATTATATTTATTCATGATTTAGTGAAAATATTTTTAGGACAAAAAAATTTAGGTAAAGATCATTTTTTTCTATTATCTATGTAGGATCATCCCCATCTATTAATTGTTCATTTATATTTCAGTTAATGTCAGTTAGGGGTGAACAATAAATTCTAATAATTGAATTACATGGGTAATTAATGATTCCATTATACAAAAAATGTGTTTCTTCCACTGGCATGGAATAGTAAAAATTAGTTATAATTGAGAAACTAGTTTCACAGTACAACCCATGTCATACCTTGTATTTTTTGGAAAAAATATTTTAGTGTTTAATTATTATTTTTTATCATTTTTATTTATATTTTATGCACTATGATATTTCATTATGTTGTTTTTAGACAGTTAAAAATTTGTAGTCATCTCACATGTCATCATCAGGGTAAACATACTTTCAAGTGGATCCAACATTATTGGCATCACATAATTCCGATTGGTGGTCCCACAAAAGTGTGAACAAAATACAAATACACTATTTTTAATATTACAAATTCCTAAATGATGAAAAGTGTCACAACTACCAATAACCTTTTTATGGGACTTCCACCTGTCATGACTACAATGGAACACCATGGGATTAGATTCATATCCTTGAAGTGAATTAATTTATGGAGCTTTAGTAAAAAAATCCATGAATTTATTACATGTTTCTACAAAAAATAATTGAAAATAATAATTCAATAATCTCTGAACATGCTCAAGGAAGATAATGTACAATTCAGGGGTCATAATGAAATGGATAACAAAATTCAGAAAATTGTTATTCATTTAGATGAATTTTAAATACATCGTGTTCTCTATAAAAATCCTCGAGTGTAATTAAATTTTGTGTATTTAATTTTAAATTGTTGGAGCTGAGTATAAATAAAATAAATTTAAAATAATAATTTTATGTGATAACATTATAGAAGAATAATAAGTAAAATTATTCCTTATTTGAGAAGAATATTATGATTAGTCCATATTCAACTTAATTTATTAAATGGTGAAGGATTAGAAAACAATTATAGTGCTAAAGGAAATTGCACATTTAATGATTTTTTACGATATGATGTGAAATATGTAAAGTAAATAATTGATCTCAATATTTTCTTTTTATGAATAGTATAATATAATAACTCAAATAAATAACACAATTATTAAAATATAATGAAACATTATAAAATTTAAAATTATAAAAGATAATATCACTCATGGATGAATAATTGATACACCCATGAATTTTTTAATTCTATTTTTCAAATAAATTTAATTTTTTAATAGAATTTTTTTCCTATAACAATGAGTTTAAACAAACATCAATATAATATTAATATTTTGTTATACAATATAATAGTTTTCTTTAATATTAGTGAATTGTGGGTATTAAGATGATTCACTAAATTATGAAAATTTGTTGTTAAAACATATTAGAAGTTATTTTTCTTATTATCCATTAACAATGAATGAAAGTAAAAAACCCATTGGATATAATTGATATTTTATTTTATATCTAATTTTCATTAACCTGAATGTCTTATATAATATTAACCTAAATATATAGATTTTCAGGATTTTTTAATGAAATTTATATATTATATAATAAATTTATTTTTTTTATCATCCATCAATTTTTTTTAGAAATTAAATATATATATATATATATATATATCCATTTTTATTGTTTTAAATTAAATTATTCTAAAAATTAAATTTTATCATATTGTGTAAACCATTATTAAATTAATAATTAATTCTAATATAAAATCTATTAAAAAAATTAAAATAATTTTTGGAATCATATCATCAATGTAATCATAGAATTAATGTTTGAGAGTTTCTAAAAATACATTAAGTCTTCAATAATTATTGAAAAATTCTGATCTTTCATTAGATGTGCTTTTCCATTTCTTCAACATAAAAAGATTAAATTTTGTTTTACATTCTTTAAAAATTAAAATGAGTAAAATTATTTTAATATTAATCCTATTTATGTTTTTTTAAGAAATTTTATATCAAATATTATATATAATCATTTCAAACATATGAATAATTCCTCTTTGGAAAATTTCTTTTTCATTGGGTCTACAAGTTTTATTTTATAATAAATTATTCCAATTAGATAATGTTATTTTTCTAAATAATTTTTTTTATTTTTGTTAGATATAATTACTGTTATATAATATGTCCAATTTGAAATTTTGACTATATCTATTAGTAAAATTAGTAAATATTTTTTCATACAATTAATTTCCAAATGGGTTTACCAAGAGCTAAACTAAACAAATGAAGTTTATAATTACCTAAATTATTTCCAAAACTTATTTTTGGGAAATATTTCGACCCTATCCCAAAAATGGTTCTATACTGGTTCATTATAGATGTAATGTCCCAGGCCCCTCTAGCCCATTCCATTGTCAAAAAGAATGTCAAGAAGTGTTCTGGAGGGTAAAATGAACTTTTCCCACGTTTTCCAGAATTTTGAAACTACACGCTGTGTCGTTTGAGTACATGTTGTATACCCCCTTGCCGGGTATGCCCCGTGTTGCAGGTCGTGTAGTTACCGTGTGAAATAAGTGGGTACACGCCGTGTGTGCATACTACATGCCGTGTACCACCTTTCTGGGTATACCCCATGTTGAGGGTCGTGTCCTTGCTGTGCAAAAATAATGGGTGCACACCGTGTGTCCAGTTCTACATGCCGTGTAGTCCTTCCCCATGTACGTGTTACCAGTCAATGGTCGTGTACCATGTTGGAGCCGTGTACTTGCTATGTGCAATAAATGGGTACACGCTGTGTGTCCAAACTACACGCCGTGTAGTCCCTCCCCACGTATGTGTTACCGTCAAACTGTGTGTTGACCAGTCAATAGTCGTGGAGCCGTGTTGGGAGCCGCGTGGAGACCGTGTGAAATAACTGAGTACAATCCATGTACCATAATGTACACACCATGAACTTTTTCTTTTCTCGCCTATAAAAGGAGGGGTCCCCTCCTCCTTTTCAACTCACTCCTCTCCTCCCCATTCCTATGAGCAGAGTTCTCCCAAGAGACTCGAAGGCTCTTTATTCCATAACATCTTCATTCGAGCTCCGATTTATGATCCTTCAGTGGCCACTAGATCGTAACGACGAGGAAGAACATCCAAGATTAGATCCTTGGTCTTTCCTTCGGCCTTTCCTTTCCGACTTCCACCCGAGGAGGTTTTTCTGGGACCCGAAAGAAGTGACGGACACCGACAGACGTCTTCTAATGTTGATCTGGGGGAGCGTTGCAATCGGAACCTATTGAGGTAGGGATCTTACCTTCGTCTCTCTAATTTGTGCATCATGAGGGGTGGGTATCCTCTTATTTTCGATGAGAAATGGTTGAACCAATAAATAAAGATAATAACTGGCTTATATAACGGGGTTGCGAAGTTGTGATTGTTGTTACTTTGTATCATGTGTTATTATGTTGTGAATTGAATAGGATTATGCCTACTGAAAATCATGGTCGTTGGGGGCCTTTTCATGCGCAATTAAATGATGCCCTGCCTTTCTGGACCGTTTTTGTGGATGGAAACATTGTTGAATGTTGAAATTGGTTAATCACGTAATGTTGGATATTAAAAATATGGAACCCTTGTGTGATCACCCAGGTTGAACATAATCGAATAATGAACAAGTGGGTATTGTCTTGGATATGTGGCATGCGATGGGAGTGTTTTTTGGGTTGTTGTGGAAAGGGTGAGCAGTGGGGTTGTAGTTGGCTTGGTGGTGGGTTGGTGAAATTTTATGTTGGTGACGAGTAGTGGGGCTGTGATTATTGGTATTAAAGGGATAATGTTGTACGGTGTAGTTGTGGTTATGGCAGTTGGCAGTGAGGCTGCAGGGATGAGTTGGAATATGAATGGACTATGGTTTGTGGATAATAAATAAAAAAGTGGAAGAGTTAATAAATGGTGGTTCATGTTAATGGAATGGATTTAATAATCAATGGGTTGGTTGGTTGATAATAAGGGACTTGGTTGTGTTGCTTGTGTTTTCGAAACATGATTTTTGGATTGTAGGGATATGTTTAACGAACGATCGGTGTGGTTGGTTGTGGATCGTTTCCCAGTAGTTAAGGAACTAAATAAATAATTCTGCTGAAACGTGAAAGCCTAAATGGGGTTGGGGTTGTTTTGTGTATGCATTCTTTGTAGTAGCAGTGCTGAGGTACGTGCTCAGTTTCTCTGTTTAGAAGCCATAGGTTGGGTTGTGTGTTTGGTATACATATATATATATATATATATATATATATCAATATCTTTTGTGTTTTGTTTCACCCCACCCATGTTGAGAACTTTGTGCCGAACACTCCCATTTCATGGGAGAGGGTGTTTTTCCCTTAGTTACTAGCTCCTTCATACTCCTTCTCCCCTAGGCTGTGATGGCTTGAGGTGACCTTACACCTAAGACTCTTCGGGTAGGTTTCGATTGAGGTGGTTTTAGCCCAAGACTCTTTGGGAATGTCCTAATTTTCCCCAAGAATCTTAGGGATGTGGCCCAGGAGTGTGCGGGCGGGATACGTTGTTGTGAGGCCCAGTTGTGTGCGGGCGGGATACGTGGTTGTGAGGCCCATGTGTGTGCGGGCGGGGAGAGTGTGGCAGCATCAGGACATTTACCGTTAGGAAGAGCAGCTAACTAATGGGAAATGGTGCGGGGTACCTAATACTCTTGTTCTCATGTACTACTACCTATTGTGATTGTGTTTTTGGTGAGTGTGGCTGGTGAGGTTGGGTGGATATAATTCCTTTCTAGGTTTCTTCTGTTGTTCTCATTTGACATTAGGATGTCTCCCCACTTGTGCACAAGATATTTAGGTTTCCCTAATGAGTATACTTTTATGATCACCCTACATTTACTTTCCGGTTTCTAGGAGGACTAACAGGGCTGTGCGGGACCCTACTAGTCGAAAAGTTGGAGTTGTTGTTGTTGCAGTACTTTTTTTTCTTTTGGTATTGTACTTTGGCCATTCTTGAACTTGTACCTTGTTATAAAATTTTTTAAACATGCTTGTGGGATTGGTTTGGGTTTATTTCTATACACTTGTTATTTTCCTTTTTGGTGGTTGACTTGTCATATTTCCCAATCCTAAATAAATAAAAAGGGTAATGCCTCCCATATTTGTGAAAACTCATACCCTTGGTGCTAGTCGCCACCCCAGGGCCTACTGGAGGCGGGACTAGGGGGTCATTATCTCCCTTTCACCATTTCCAGCTCCAGAGGTGCATCTTTGGTGGGAGGGGGTCATGACAAAATGGTATCAGAGCTTTATGGTTGAGAGATAGGATGGAGTCTGGAGGTAGGCAAAGTGAGGAATGCATGGGATGGTAGGGAAACAGTTTTAGTAAACCTTGGTGTGTGACATAGGCCAGGGAAGACCGACTAGGACACGGGATTTTAGGGCCCCCTGTGAGCCGATGTAAGGACTCTGAGCCTACCGAAGGACCAAGTTAGACTACATTGATTGCATGGTAGAGACCCTAGGGAAGTTTCAGGCATCATCATGATTGTGTTTTACTTGATTTGGGTGTTTAGGGAAAGAAATTGGAATAAAATGATAAAAATAAAACCTTGAGTATTACTTTCTACTTGGGCTTAGGTGATCCTTGTTTAGCGTAAAACTATGGAACCTAGACATCGTCCCCAGGTGGCTCAGACGGCCGAGGCCCAGTAGATTCAGGCGGTCGATCAGTTGAGGATTGACCGAGAGGAGGAAGATAGCCAGTGGAAGAAGACTCTCCATTCTTTCCAGCGGAAAACCCTCAAAAAGTACGAGGTTAGTACATCAGATACGAAGACAGAGGGATGGATTGAGGAGCTAGGGATCGCTTTTACCTTGATTCATGCTCTGAGGAAGTATTGGGTTCCCCTAGCAGTCAGTCAGTTGAGAGGTGCGGCGCGATAGTGGTGGACGCTCTACCTCGGAGATATGATAGAGGTAGAGGTTCCATGGGCTGACATTGAGAAGGAATTATGAGAGGAGTTCACTTCTTCCAAGATTAAGGCGAAGAAGCGGCAGGAGTTACTCTCCCTTCAGTAGGGGAGTATGTTAGTACAAAAGTTGGGGATCAAGTTCAAGGATCTTCTGATCTTTGCTCCGGATCTCTTTCCAGATGAGGAGTCTCGAGCGAGATGTTTGGAGGAGGCGCTTCGTCCATCGCTCCAATATGTTGTCACCCCCTTCACCCTTTTGATGTAATTGGCGGTACATAAGAAGTCATAGGTTGTAGAGAGGATGCAATCACTGGGAGGTGCACCCCGAGAGGGGATCCAACCGAGCTCGTCGAAGGGGAAGGCAATCAGCAGCAGGTCTCCTACAACAAGACCTTCCACGTTCAGACCAGGGGGGAGTAGGCCCCAGCAGTTCTTGTTCAGAACTTCGGGTCCTCGTTCCTTTTTCACGAGCCCAAGACCGATGTGTTTTTCTTGTGGAGGTTTTGGTCACGTTCAGAGTCGGTGCCCGACCCGAGCTCAGTACGGTGGAGGTGGGTAGGTTCAGCGCCCACCTCAGCAGCACCAGTTGCCAGTGAGGCCCTTCCAGTTGCAGTATGACCAGGCTCATCCGAGGGAAGACTTTGCGGGAGGAAGCCAACCACAGGGTTCTCCTCAGGGACCTCGACCATGGTGTGGTCGGGGAGGTGGACGACATCAGAGAGGCATAGGAGCTGGGCGTGGACAGTTGCACGTAGCAGAGTTGGCAGCTCCGGCAGGACCAGAGGTGGTGTGAGGTACGATTTGTTTGTTCATCACACTTGTTTCTGCTTTGTTCGATTCGGGAGATTCTCACTCCGTTGTTGCACCTGGTCTAGTCCATGCTTTGGTACTAGACATATAAAGACTTTCCATACCACTGGTTCTGAGTACAGTCGTTGGAGTCCAGACCAGCGTATCTTGTGTTTTTCGGGAATGTGGGCTGACGTTGGGACCACATCGATCTAGTGGGGACCTTCTTCTGTTATAGATGAATCCAATAGATGTCATCATAGGCAGCGACTGGTTATTTTTTGTTACTACCATTATCGAAAGCTTCCGGAGAAGAGTTGCGTTCTCCGACATGGATGGGCAGTGCGTATCATTTGTTGGCGAGAGGAGCTATCATGTATGAAGCCGGCGTGTGGATCCTCTCCTTTCCTTGTTAGAATGTTTATCAGTGGTTCCAGCTGATACAGTGATGATGGATGTCCCAGAGGTTGTTGGGGAGTTCCTCAATGTTTTTCTTGAGGGGGTTGTTACTCTACCCCCCCCCCCCCCCCCGTCGTGACGTTGAGTTCGGGACAGACTTACAGCCGGGTGCCCGTCCGATATCGATGGCCCCTTATCAGATGGAACCTTCGGAGTTGCGGGAGTTGTGGATTCAGATTGATGATCTGATGGAGAAGGGTTTTGTTCATCCCAGCGTATCGCCATGGGGTGCTCCAGTTTTGTCCGAGAAAAAGGCAAATGGTGGTCTCATGCTATGCATAGACTACCGAAGGTTGAACCAGGTAACAGTCAAGAAACTTTACCCACTTCCAAGTATAGATGATCTCTTCGACCAACTAAGGGGAGCAGGGTGGTTTTACAAGATTGATATACGATCTAGATATCATCAGTTGAGGTTAAAGGACAGTGACATCTCAAAGACGGATTTCAGGTGTAGGTATGGGAACTTCGAGTTTGTAGTGATGCCGTTTGGAGTTACGAATGAACCGACTGTGTTCATGGGACTTATGAACTCTGTCTTCCGAGAGTTTCTGGACCGGTTCATCATTGTGTTTATCGATGAAATCCTGATCTACTCAAGATCAAAGGAGGATCACGTTGAACATCTCAGGGATGTCTTGGAAGTCCTTCGACACGACCAGCTTTAAGGGAAATTGTCAAAGTGTAAGTTCTTGACACAAGAAGTAAACTTCCTTGGGAACGTAGTGTCTTGGCATGAAGTTTTAGTGGACCCATCGAAGGTGGAGGACGTTTCTTCATGGGTAACACCCAAGATAATGGCAGAAGTTCGTAGTTTCTTTTGGTTAGCAGGTTACTATCGGAGGTTTGTTTCAGACTTCTCTCGAGTCGCTGCTCCATTGAAAGCTTTGACGAGGAAGAACCAGGTCTTCCTATGGAGCGAGCAGTGCCAGAAAGCTTCTGACTACCTGAAGGAGAAGTTGGTCAGTGCTCCCGTACTCAGGTTGCTAGCGGAAGGGTTGTTGTATGAGGTGTTTTTTGATGAGTCTGGCCTTTGTCTGGGGTGCGTGCTGATGCAGAAGAAGGGAGTGATCTGTTATGGTTCTAGGAAGTTACACCCTCATGAGCGTAACTATGCCACCCATGACCTAGATCTTGCAATAGTAGTGTTCGTACTAGATTTTTGGAGACATTACCTCTTTGGGGAGTGCTTTGTGTTCTTCTCAGATCACAATAGCTTACGTTATATCATCTCCCAGTGTGACCTGAACTTACGGCAGCGGAGATGGGTCGAGTTTCTATAATACTATGACTTTGAGATCTCCTACACTAAAGGTAAGGGAAACGTTGTGGCTGATGCCCTGAGCAGGAAGTCGCATCAGGAAGGAGTTTTTGAATCCCCTGATGCATGGAAGGAGATGGGAGAGTTGGCTGCCGTGCACTTGGATGCCAGGGTAGAAGGTGTTAGAGGATGTTTGTTTCAGATGACGGTGCAGTCCTCCTTGTTGTAGCAGGTGGAAGAGTCTCAGTGGGGGGACTCCAAGTCGGAAGTGATTCGGGATTGTGTCGATCAGGGGAATGCTCCAGAAGGATGGTCAATGGATAGCCGACATCAAATTCTTTTCCATGGAAGGTTGTTTGTCCCATAGACAATGCATGAGGGAGTTCCTTGTGAGTTCCATAGATCATCCTTGGCAGTACATCCAGGAGTTTAAAAAATGTACTGAGGCCTGAGGGAATAGTTTTGGTGGCCCGGGGTGAAACGGGAAGTGGCGGAGTTTGTGGCTAAATTCCATGTGTGTCAGTAAGTGAAGGCTGAAAACCATGTTCACAGTGGTTTGTTGCATCCTTTAGATGTCCCCGAGTGGAAGTGGGAAAAAATCTCAATGGAATTCGTCACAAGACTACCCAGAGCTCAGGGTGATTATGATGCTATCTTAGTAGTAGTGGATCGACTAACTAAATCAGCTCAATTATTAGAAATTAAGGAGTCAGGCCCATTGAGTACCTTAGCACAGAGGTACATAGACGAGGTTGTGCAGTTTCATGGAGTCCCAAAGACTATCATCTTAGATCAGGATAATCGGTTTACCTCACGAGTCTAGAGGGGGTTACCGCATGATTTTGGCACCCAGCTACGCCTTATCACTACTTTCCACCCCCTGACTGATGGGCAGACGGAGCGGACTATCCAAACGTTGGAGGACATGCTGTAAGAAGGCGTTTTGGAGTTCAGGGGATCATTGGTACGACACTTTCCTTTAGTAGAGTTCGCCTACAACAACAGTTTATACTCTACTATTAGCATGGCACCATTTGAGGATTTGTATGGAAGGCCATGTCGTTCACCCATTTTCTGTGCAGAGGTTGGTGAGACAGGTGCTCTTGGGCCAGAGGTAGTGCAGATCACCATAGATAAATTCCATCTTGTACGTGAGAGGATAAAAGTGGCTCAGGACCGACATAAGTCTTATGCTGATCGTTGGAGAAGGACCTTGGATATTGAGGTGGGAGATAATGTGTTCTTCAAGGTTTCCCCTCGAAGGGGGTAGTGGAGGTTTGGGAAAGGGAGGAAGCTCTCACCTAGTTTCATCGGACCTTTTCAGGTGCAGATGCTAGTCGGTGAGGTGGAATATCAACTGGCCCTGCCACCTCAGTTGGGGAAGGTTCATGACGTCTTCCACATCTCCCAACATCGTCGGTACTTTCACGATGTCTCTCAAGTTATCAACTAGGGAGAGTTTGATATGGGAGACGACGCGACCTTCGAGGAACAACCAGTCCAAATCGAGGATCGTAATGAGAAGGTGCTCCGTGGATGAACCATTCCATTGGCTCATGTGTTGTGGAGGCATGGCGGCCTCGAGGAGAGCACTTGGGAGCGGGAGACCCAAATGCACGCTCAGTACCCAGAGTTGTTTTGACTTCTGTTTTCCCATGTCCTTCTGAGCATAGTGTTGATGTTGTACTCTTTACCCTTGATATATGGAATGCTTGGACTGTCAGTTGTGAGGCCTTTTGTTTCATTGTTCCCTAGTAATGTGTGACATGTCCGAATGTGTGGGGAAAGGGAAAAACCTGACCCTTAATCGAGATGCATTAATGCAGATGCGATTGAACCCGTGCGGGGGAGTCAGTGCCACCTAAAGAGAATAATATATCGACATAGGAGAATGAATTTTTCCCAAAACCACATGTTCGGGTAGTGTGTTGGTTGTGTGGGGTTGGGGGTAGTGCGAGTTGAATAAAAATCCTAATGTATAAAAGTGGGAAGACCCAATTCTTAATCAAGACGAATTAATGAGGATGCGATTAAACCCTTGCAGGAGAGTCAGTGCCGCATAAAGCGGATAATATATCCACATAAGAGAAGGAATTCCTAACACATATGATTAGGGTTGTTGGTTGGGTTCCTATTATAACGATAACCCTAAGAGGTATCTTATTGGGTTTCCTCTGGGTTGGTTTTGAATTTTTGGGGACAAGAATGTTTTAAGAGGTATATGATGTAATGGACCGGACCTCTCCGGCCCATTCATTTGTAAAAAAGAAAGTCAAGAAGTGTTCTGGAGGGTAAAATGGACTTTTCCCAAATTTTCAAGAATTTTGAAACTACACGCCGTGTAGTTTGAGTACACGTCATGTACCCCCTTGCCGGGTAGGCCCCGTGATGGGAGCCGCGTGGAGACCGTGTGAAATAACCGAGTACACTCTATGTACCATAAAGTACACGCCATGTACTTTTTCTCTTCTCGCCTTTAAAATGAGGGGTCCACTCCTCCTTTTCAACTCACTCCTCTCCTCCCAATTCCTCTGAGCAGAGTTCTCCCAAGAGACTCGAAGGCTCTTTCTTCCATAACTTCTTCGTCCAAGCTCTGATTTACGATCCGTTTGCGGCCACAGGATCGTAACGACGAGGAGGAACTTTCGAGCTTGGATCTGTTGTCTTTCGTTCGGCCTTTCCATTCCGACTTCCACCCGAGGAGGTTTTTCCGGGACCCGACAGAAGTGACGGACGCCGACAGACGTCTTCTAAAGTTAATCTGGGGGAGCATGCAATTAGAACCTGTTGAGGTAGGGATATTACCTTCGTCTCTCTAATTTGTGCATCATCCGGGGTGGGTATCCTCTTATTTTTCATGAGAAACAGTTGAACCAATAAATTAAGATAATAACTTGATTATATAACGAGGTTGGTATGTTGTGATTGTTGTTACATTGTATCCTGTGGTATTATGTTGTGAATTGAATAGGATTTTTTATACTGAAAATCACGATCTTTGGGGGCCATTTCTTTCACAATTAAATGTTGCACTATCTTTCTGGAATTTTTTTGTGGATGAAAACTTTGTGGAATGTGGAAATTGGTTATTCACATAAAGATGGCTATTAAAAATATGGAACCCTTGTGTGATCACCCCGGTTGAACAAAATGGAATAATGAACATGTGGGTGTTGGCTTGGATACGTGGCATGTGATGGGGGTGTTTTGTGGGTTTTTTTGGAAAGGGTAAGCAGCGGGCTGCGGTTGGCTTGGTTTTGGGTTGGTTTAATGTTATGATGGTGATGGGTAGTGGGGCTGTGATAAGTGGTATTAATGGGATAATGATTTATGGTGAGGTTGTGGTTATGGCGGTTGGCAGAGGGGCTGCAGGGATGAGTTGGAATATGAACGGACTATGGGTTTTGGATAATAAATAAAAAAGTGGAAGAGTTAATAAATGGTTGGTCATGGTAATGGAACGGGTTCAATAATCAATGGGTTGGTTGGTTGATAAGAAGGGACTTGGTTGTGTTTCTTGTGTTTTCCTAACTTGATTTGTGGATGGCAGAGATATGTTTTATGAATGATCGGTGTGGTTGGTTGTGGATAGTTTTCCAGTAGTTAAGGAACTAAATAACTATTTCTACTGAAACATGAAAAAATAAATGGGGTTGGGGTTGTTTGTTGTATGGATGCTTCGTAGTAGCAGTGTCAAGGAACGTGCTCAGTTTCTCTATTTAGACGCCATAGGTTGGGCTGTGTGTTTGGTATACATATATATATATCTGTATATTTTGTGTTTTATTGCACACCACCCATGTTGAAAACTTAGTGCCGAACACTCCAATTTCATGGGAGAGGATGTTTTTGCCTTAGTTACTAGATCTTTCCTTCTCCTTCTCCCCTAGGCTGTGATGGCTTGAGGCGACCTTACACCTAAGACTCTTCGAGTAGGTTTCGATTTGGGTTGTTTTAGCCCAAGACTCTTCGGTCATGTTCTACTTTTTCCCATGAATCTTCGGGATGAGGCCCAGGTGTGTGTGGGCGGGATACGTGGTTGTGAGGCTCAGGTGTGTGCGGGAGGGATATGTGGTTGTGAGGCCCAAGTGTGTGTGTGCGGGGAGAGTGTGTCAGTTTCAGGACGTTCGTCGTTAGGAAGAGCAGCTAACTAAAGGGAAATGGTGCGGGGTACCCAATACTCTTGTTATTATATACTACTACCTATTGTGATTGTGTTTTTGGTGAGTGTGGCTGGTGAGGTTGGGTGGATAGAATAACTTTCTAGGTTTCTTCTATTGTTCTCACGGTACATTAGGATGTCTCCCCACATGTGCACGAGAGCTTTAGGATTCCCCAGTGAGTATACTTATATTCTCACCCTACGTTTAGTTTAAGGATTCCAGGAGGACTACCAGGTCCGCGCGTGACCCTACTTGTCGGACAGTTGGAGTTGTTGATGTTGCTGTACTTTTGTTTTCTTTTGGTATTTTACATTGAGCTTTTTTGTACTTGTACCTTGTTATAAAATTGTTTAAACATGCATGTGGGATTGGTTTGGGTTTATTTCTATAGACATGTTCTTTTCCTTTTTGGTGGTTGAATTGTCCTATTTACCGATCCTAAATAAATAAAAAGGGTAATGCCTCCCATATTTGTGAAAACTCATACCCTTGGTGCTAATCGCCACCCCGGGGCCTACTGGAGGCGGGACTCGGGGGTAATTATCTCCCTTTCAACATTGACAGCTCAGGAGGGGCATCTTTGGTGGGAGGGGGTCGTGACAATAGATCCTACAAGTCTATGAAAATTTTTGGCTAGACTGATTCATTTTAAAAATTCATTTGTGTCATATCCGCCTAATTATAAAAGACTATTCACGACACACCCATCCACGCACATCCAAGTCATTGGGATCATCCAATACCTAAACAAATCCATTTTATTACATATGTAACTACATCCAAGAGTCTATGGTTCTATAAAAACACTATCCTATGATGGATTTTGGTGCATCCAAATAGAGTTAGTTCCAGAAAAATGTCACATTCATAACGAACATTTTAATGTAATTTAAATTCCCACCTCTATCAAATCAATTTAATGAATGAAGATATAAAGACATTTTTATATTCCATTTAACAAAATATTATAATTATATGGGATTTTATAGTGTAAATCTACTCCACCATCAAAATTGAAACAAAATTATTTATCTGGTGTTTGGTGAACATCCACCCTTGAAATATTATAGTTCATTCCCCATCACATAATATCACTTATAGATATAATGCTTAATTTATTTTTTATGTATTTTATTTAATATATTTCAAAAGTTATGTATATATATTATCATAATTCATTCTTAATTTCCATTCCTCCGTAAAATTGATAAATTTTATTGTGGGAATGAATGAATACTGCATTTTGAGGCGATGTTATTTATTTTCCACCAACTCTTTTCATAAAAGATTATGCAACAGAAATTTAATTAATATATGTGATAAATATGAAATTAATGTTATTATTGAAATTTAATATACAATCAATATCCATAACCTTTCACCTTTTATGAAAAGGATAATGATGCACATTTGTACAGAAGACATATTTTTTCATTAATCGATGTGAGTCTATATGAATGATAATAAATGAATAATTATTATAAAGAATTATATAATGAAAAAAATGATATTTATTAATTTAATTTAATTATAGATATTATGTAATTTTATACAATGTTTTATATGTGAAACTATCATGATTAAAATTTCATACGGATACATGGAAATTAACACAAGAAACAATATTTATAATGATATGTTGTTATCGAATGGGTGATGTGGTGTTTTAAATAGGATCATATATGACATTATAAATATGAATATGGATATTTTAAAGGTAAATAATATATGGCCCCAGCCTTAAACCTTACTTAATATTGAGTTATTACAAGATTACACATTGAGGATCTTTTCAGGTTTAGAGTTTTGGAGAATTAGACCATAAAACTTGCATTACATTCCGCATTTAAACAAAGTGGTTACATAAAATATAGTATTCATTTTCCCTTCAACGGAAAAATATTTCAAATAAAACCTAGATTCTTTCTTGACACTTACTTGACACTATCATCATATCATGTACCAATCCCTTGACCTGTGAAAACGTTTCAAAAACATGGGATGATCATAAAAAGCTCAGTACGGTTTATAAAAAGTATGGAAAGGAAACATTAGTACATATATACATAAGAATGAAATCATACTTTACCCATAAAGAATAAACAATTTAACATACCTCATAAAATCATGAATAAATCATAGAAATCATAATACATAAAGGTAACTTGAGGAATTAATAACATTCTTACATAGGGAGTAACCCTCTTTGTTATGTTTGTAATACCAATCACAGTATATTCCCTAAATCTCTTCAGAGAAACCTTAATGTTTAACCCCTTTGCATTACCCAATTCATTGGAGAGCTATATCGGGCTCACCCGCACTTAGTTTATCATAGAACCACCCGTCTTCATAAAAAATGCCCAGGAACCATAACATAATCATAGAACATAACTTAAGCATAAAGGAAATATAACATTCCAATATTGCAATGAGAATATAACATTTTCAGATATTGAAATAATAAATCCATTCTAAAAACCATTTTCGAAACCATTTAAAACATTTAATAAAGAGATCTTTGAATCAAAGTGTCCCATACCACTTTGAATGTTTTAACAATTTAATCCATTAATATCCATATAAATAAATCCTTAAAACCATTTTAAAAACATGGATATTAAGGAGAAATATTTATAAGTATAAATAATTAAAACATTTAAAACCATATTTTAGTTAAAGGGTTTTTAACAAAATGAGAGACAATTGAATAAAATAATTGAGGAATAACATTTAATCATAAAATTATAATATCATGAGAAAAAATGAATTCATGATATAATATTCCAAATGATATTATATACACCATATAAGAGTGAATTGGTGTATAGCAACAATGAAGTCTCAATAGAAATGTAAAATGAGATGAAATCCCCTGTAACGAAGGTATCCTTAAATTAAAGATAAATCAATCTCATAATTATGTGTGACAAATATAAATACACAAAATATAAACGGATATTAAGTGTAAAACAATCAATGGTCATTCACGCATATTCAAATGATGACATATTCAATAACTACATGTTGAACCCAAAGAAATCGAAATTGGGTTAAGAAGTTCCCTTGACAGCCTAATGGCGTCACATAAAATTTTAGAGAAAGAGTTGATGAGAGAGATAAAGGGTATCTCATCACTTGGACATAAAATTTACGGTAATAAGGATATATAATAACATATCCCCACATAATAAGATGTAAATTAAAAGACATAACAAAAGATTTCTTTTAAAAAGAGGAGGGTGAAAGGTTCCTTTACCGATTTGGGTAACATTCGAAACGTACACCCCATGAAAAAGGACTATACAACATTGATGTAAATACTCATAAATGAAAGTATGTTACAGAAAGAGTAGAATAATGGAGAGTACATACACCACTCAAAAGGAAATATTGGCAAATGTAGCATGAATCTCACAGGAATAAAAGTGAGATGAAAAATCCCTTACGAAAACTCAGCAACCTAACAACGCCACCTAAAACATCCAAAAATGGATTGATGAGATAAAATATTGTCTCTCACCATATTAACATAAAATTTACAGAAAGAGGAATATAAAATAACATCTCCCAACATAACAAAGAGGAGCTTAAAATAATTTACATAAAGGAGAGTACTTAAAAAGAAAGAGAGAGGTTGGATCTCTTACAAAAATTCGGCAGCCTAATGGCTCCAATCAAAACATCCAAATAATAATAAATATGATATTAAAAGGAATGACATAAAAGAGTGTACTTTAAAAGAAAGAGAGGGGTCGGATCCCTTACCTCTTGTCCGACATGACTCGATCGTTCTTTAATCTCTTGAAAAATAAAATTTGGTAAATTTATAATTTATTAAGAACCTCCTTTAAATAATATTATTCAGTTAATATCACATAATATAATTTTATAATAATTGGTTAATAATGTGATTTCGTATCAGACGTTTTTGTCGATGTTCAGTACATGAGTAAAAATTGAATTTGTTGGAAAAGAATTTTCCATGTAGTTATAGGTGAATCATCTACAGAATAGTAATTATGTTTTCAATATCATATATATCCAGTATTTATTCATTTTATTCTATTAATTAGCATTTTGAGATAAAAAATTAAAAGCACCGTTCATGGAGACGGTAGGCCGTACGTAAGCATGAACGCTACTTTCATTTGTTTGTCATATTAATGGAATTAAAACAAAATGAGGGATATATATATTATAATTAAAGAATGATATCCATAATTTAGATGTAATATATAACATATATATCCATTATATATATGTACTTATAATATTTCATAACATTTGGATATAATAAATGAAATGTACCGTTCATGGAGACGGTAAGACATACATACGCATGAACACTACTTTTATTTCTTTTTTTTTGTATTTAATGGAATGGAATAATAATGATATAAAGGTATATTATAATTCCAGTAGGATAAAATATATAATACCATTAATTCCATCCTTTATACATCCCACATATGGCATTAATGAATCAAATCAAATTGAGGGGGCGGTAGTCCGCACTTCCTAAAATGAAGATATCGCCTTTACCCATAATGGAAACCATAAAGGTATGACATAAATGAAAAATACAGAATCATAAGGAGAACATACACATATTATATATCATATATAAATATAGTGACATCTTAATGTCCACCATTGAAGGTGTTAAAAAAATATTGAACAATCATCGTTTCGTGAGGCAGTAATTCACCACCCACAGAAACAGTATGTTCTTTAACCATTAGAGGAAGGTGTTTGTAAGTGTAGCTCTAATAAATCACATAAAAACATCCTAGTATATTAAATATACTGTTATTGTTACAAAATAAAAGAAAACAAATAGTTTATGGGGTTGGAGAAGCAAAATAAAACAAAAGAACACAAGGGAAGACATTACCTTTAAATCGGGTAACTTCCTTTGATTTGAGCTCAAAGGCTTACATGGAAAGGATTATTCCCAATGTGAGGCTTAAATGATGAAGATATGGATGTGTAGAGATGAAATGGGCAGGGTTTGGCCGAGCCAAAGACTTGAGAGGTGTGTGTAAGGTGGTAGAGGTGGGGGCCATTTATAAGAGGAGAGGAGGGGCACTCTTGGAATGTGACAAAATGTTACTTTATTTTCAAATGAGTTTCTGATTTTAAAGGTCCCACATTGATGTATTTCGAGGATAAGGTGGTAAGGGTTCGAAATACACCCATACAATGTGTTTTTGACAAGTTTATGTTATAGTTTTAACATTATCATTTCATTTTACTGAAATGCCTTATTAATGAGGTAATTGTTGCATCATCATGATGTCATAAATAATTTAATTTATTTAATGTCTAAAAATTATAAAAAAACTATCATGATGTAGAAAATATTTTATCTTTAGAATGAATATTTATAGTCAAAAATATGACTTGTATAACCCCATTTAAAAATTGTTTTAGTAAAACATCTCATGTTTGTGTCATTTTAATTTTAACTTTAAATAAAAAGGTATTTATGTCATTTTCCAACCAAAGTGGCTCCATGGGGTCCCAAAGTTGACCCATGGATTTTCTTGGTCGTCCATGACACATAAAATGAGGGTAGGACATGTTTCATGATTATTTAATATTATTAAAACATTATTATTACCTTAAATTACATTAATTACCTCTAATCGCGATTAAAAACATAAAAGTTACTATTCACCAAAAAAATTATTTTATTCCCATTGAACCACATTGGACTTACTAATGACAACCATGTATGTCGGATTTTTGAAATTCAAAACACAGAAGTGGTAATGATTCATTAAAACAAAAAATCAGTTTTTTAAGTACCACTTAGTGGTTTCACTATTCATCAAAAATTGAAGTTTTTCAGAATAATACCAAAACTTCACCCTAAGCTATATTTGATATTCCGATTTAAAAAATGATTTCTATTTTACAAAATTCAAATCGTATATGTTACATTAATTAATTTAATAATTAATTCCCACCATCATGACAAATAGCGTGTTTTAATGAAATAATATATATCAAAAGATTGACACTAGTTTAAGTCCAATTTCAAAGTGAAATTAATTCCAACGACCACTATTGGATTTAATGGTAAAAATATATTCTAATTTAACTTTAAAAACAATTCAAAAGATAATCTAATCATATAAATAAATTAGATTAAAAAGTGGGTTTGAATTAAAATAAAGCATTTTCACTATTCATTAAAAAATGAACTTTATTGGAAAAATACCAAAAAATTTACACAAAGTTATTTTTGATGTTCCGATTCCAAAGAAGAATTTTATTTTGTCAAATATAATGCATAAAATTGTCAAAAAGTGGATTCAAAAGATGTTCGCCATAAAAAGGCGGTTAATCGACCTTTTAAAGAATATTAGAATGTTTACGCTTAAAATTGGATTCATTCTCATTTTTAATCCTATAACATATATTATAAAGATTAAAAATATTTTACAAACATATATTATAATTTTTTAGTTAGTTCTGTTCATTCCCGCCATTACAACGACTAGGCGTTAACTACCATTTAAAATAATATTATTTTATTATTAGAGTGCAACGTAAGATTCCCAAGAAACTGGTTGTTGCGTATTGGGTATGCCATCGCGCATAGCGTCCCCTTTAATGTAATATTAATTTTTTATTCAAAAATATGGATAAATGTGAAAATTTCATATTCGTTATTTACCTGGGGTGTTACATCCTTCCCCCCTTTTGGGAATTGCGTCCTCGCAATTTTAAAATTGGGCTTGGAAACTTCATTGAAAATCCCAAATCGGAACAATAGTCAGTAAAAAAATCACCTTAAAATAAAGAAAGAGAAGTACAATGGTCACCCCAGTTAACCCATACTAGGATCCCATGTATGAAAATATGGATTTGGAGGAGAAAACATAGGGCCATGTTCTGATGGAGAGTGATAGTAAACATGTCTAGGAGAATGTTAACTATAAGAAAATCACAAACTTGTGATGGGTTAAACGGTCTTCGATTCCCCAGTAGGAAAAGTTAACAGACAACATTTTTCTTTTAAGTTACTCTTCATTGAGGAATTTATTTTTGAGATTAACTAAATCATAATGAAACATACTTACTTGTCACGTAGACTTTCAACGTTTACTAGATTCCATAATCAAACTCATATTTTCTCCAAAAGATGAGTATTTAGGAAGACTTGTTCGCATTAAGAGTACTATAATATACTTCTTGAGAATCACCTATTCCACACAAGAGAACTATAAATTTCCCATGGCTTTAGACAAAATCCAAAACCAAAATTGTTAGTATGAGGTTATAGAATCCACAAAAGTATAATCCTTTATAAAAAGAAAATCTATTCTTAATCTCCAAAATTTTTCCAAAAAAACCAATGTTCAACGAAGACCATTCGATAAAAAATTGTCCATAAAATTCTTCAAGTTAAATCAAACTAATATTGAAACCCAAATATTTGAAGGATTTAATCACATAGTCTTCCAAGTTACAAATTAACTTTTATCTTCAAATAACATCAGTTGCCCTTAAATTCTCATATTGAAAAGTAATTAACCTAATCAAATATCCTCCATGATAGGTTAATCATTTCCATAGATAACCCAAAATAAATATACTATTGATTCCTAAAATCATCTATCTAAAAATAATTAGTCAATCTAACCAGGTACTTCATGTAGTCCAGTGGTAGGCGATAAATACAAGTCGCACTCTGGTTGTGAGTTCGATTCCCACAGCTTTGTCCGACGTGACGGGATGTCACACGGTCTGTGTGTTGTCCTTTTTCCAAAACTATATAATTCATAAAACATTCCCTAAAATGAGATAAAATCTTCAAAAATAATCATAACATATTTTAACCTCAGCTTTATCTCATGCCTTTAATTTTCCATCATAACATATAATAACCCATAATTACCTCAAAAGTAAGGATCATATAAACCCTAATGGTTACCTTTATAATTATTACCTAAACATCCACATCGATTGGTCATCTCGTACATGATGCATTACAGAACATACCAAGGTTCAAGTGGTTGATCATGACTCCTTGATAGTTGGTTTAGAACAACCACGAGTTTCCTTATTGAATCCCCCATTTCATCCAGTCTCTTAATCAGAGAACCACCACAGTTTCCTTCAAACCTATTGTCACTTTGGTCCCTGCTAGATCCATCCATTCACTAAAAACAGAAATGTCAGTGTGAGTATATCAACAAAACCATCATGTACAATTGAGAAAGATATACTTACTCATTCACATTATCTAAAAACTATGGCTCTTTCTGAAATCCTCACCATTATGTTAATGTCACATATGCTTAAAGAATACCCTAATCTCTAAAGTAATCTAAACCGACCTCTGATACCAACTATAAGGCCCCCAGTCTTAAACCTTACTTAATCTTAAGTTATTACAAGATTACACATTGAGGATCTTTTCAGGTTTAGAGTTTTAGAGAATTAGATCATAAAACTTGCATTACATTCTACATTTAAACAAAGTGGTTACATAAAAGATAGTATTCATTTTCCCATCAACGGAAACATATTTAAAATAAAACATGGATTCTTTCTTGACACTTCTTTGATAGTATCATCATATCATGTACCAATCCCTTGACCTGTGAAAACATTTCAAAAACAAGGGATGAGCATAAAAAAGCTCAGTAATGGTTATAAAAAGTATGGAAAGGAAACATGAGTACATATATACATAATAATTAAATCATACTTTACACATAATGCATAAGCACTTTAAGATACCTCATAAAATCATGAATAAATCATAGAAATCATAAGACATAAAGGTAAATTGAGGTATTCATAACATTGTTACATAGGGAGTAACCCTCTTGGTTATGTTTGGAATACCCTTCACAGTATATTACCTAAATCTCTTCGTAGAAACCTTAACGTTTAACCCCTTCACGTTACCCAATGCATTGGAGAGCTATATCGGGCGCACTCACCCTTAGTTTATCACGGAACCACCCGTCTTCATAAAAAATGACCAAGAATGTAACACCCCAAGATTTCATAGTGTGTTAGTTCTTCAAAATAATTCAATAACTTTCACTACATGCAACACCAAGTTCAAGAACACCATGACTTACCAAACAAGCCGTTCAAAAGAGGTTATGAATAGTATTAGATAAATTTTAATGTTTATATAATCCTTATAATTTTAGAATCCATATTATGAGTTTCTTAGATATAATGCAAGAACAAATTCATTTTCAGTATTATCAAATTTAATAGTGAACCCTTTTTAAATACAATATTTTAAACTTTTTGACTAAATGGGGACATCAAAAATTTAAAATGAAACATCCCAAGCTTCCACGGTACACTTTCTTTGAATAATACAGTAGCGTGTGTTGTACGCAACCTTGAGTTTTAACACACACCACAACCAATCAAACTAGCCGTTATGAATAGTAATACCTACTTTTTGAAATTATATATATTTTATATTTTAAAATGGACTTCATTTTTGGTTTCGGAATATTGAATTTAGCCTAAGGTGAAATTTTGGTACATTTCGGATAACTTTCATATTTTGATGAATAGTGAAAATTACTAAATTTTAATTAAAAACAACTTTTTTAATCAAAATAATTAATAGTGATAAATTATGAATTTGAGTGGTTTTAAAGTATATTTAGAATATATTTTTACAATTTAATATAATGTTGGTCATTAGACAAAATTTTACAATTAAACCGAACATAAACAAGTGTCAATCTTTTGATAGTTATTATCTCTTAAAAACACGCTTTTTGTTTTGACAGCGGTAATTAATTTTAAATTAATTTCTGCCACTTCTGTGTTTTGAATTTAGAAAAATGGATTCCATATTTGGAATCAGGATGTTCAAATTGTGTAAATAGGTAACTTTTATTTTTAGACATTTTGAATAATTACTGCGGTAAATATTTTATTTACCATGGTTAAAGGGTAAATCCGGTAAATAAGGGTTAAAAAATAATATTATAATAATACAAAATTACCCTAAAACGTGTCCTAACCTTATTGGTGGACACATACCCGACCTTGGGCATCCTTGGGTCAATTTGGGGACCCCTTGGAGCCACTTGTATGTGGTAGGGACACATTATATTAATAAAGTTAAAATAAAAATAAAAATGGCATAAGCTTACATATTTTATAAGAACAATTTTTACATAGGGTTATACATGTTGGATTTTCGATTATAAATATTCATTAGAAAGCTAAAAAGATTTCCTACATAATGATGTTTTATGTATAATTTTTAGACATTAAATAATTTATTTTATTTATGACACAATGATGATGCAGTAATTACTAAAATAGTAAAAAATTAACATAATTGATATTATAAATACCCAAATAAATATAATATGAAACTTTTAATGAATTAAACTAATTTTATAGGATAATATGATATATTAGAATTGATTTAATTGACTTTTTTCGAAGTAATCAATCTGTTATGAGTTTCACAAAAATCAACTATTGAATAGTGTCAAAATTGACATAAAAGAGTTCTTAAAACAAATATTATATTATTAATTGATATTAAATTCCTAAAAATCTAAGGTTCGGCCATGAGACTTATATTATGATAGGTTAATCATTAATGGACCACTTGGGGGTCGCTTGGATGTATATAGTAAGTTTATTAACCATATTATATAAAAATATAAAGAGACATTGTAAAAGTGAAACTAATTAACTTAGAGTTAATACTTAATGATAAGGTTAATATAAGTACCCAAACCTGTCTAAATTCTATTGGTTGAGTGGTTTCCGACCTATCCCCACCTTAACCTTTGAATAGTCAACTTTGGAGCCATTAGAAACCGAATATGAATTTATTATAAATTAATATTTCTAGCTTTTCCAAAGGTGCCCCTCACCCCTCTTATAAAAGGGCACTCCTCCTTCTCATTTCCTCACACCTCTCAAGCCACTTGGCTCGTCCAAACTCTGCCCAACTAAGCTCCCCACATCCCTCTCCTCCTCCTTGAAGCTTCCCCTTAGGCAGAAAGCATTTCAAGAAGTCCTTTGGTTCCAACCAAAGTGAGTTTCCTAAATTAAAGGTAACAATTTCTCTTAAAGTATTTTCATTTATTTTGCTTCTCCAACCCCCAAAATCTTTTTATTTCCTTTCTTTTGTAACAACACCAGTATCCTAAATATACTAGGATGTTGTTATAAGAAGTATTCAAACTACACATACACACAACTCCATCTAATGGATGATGAACATAATGTTTCTGTGGATGGCAAACTAACGCCTCGCGAAACGATGATTGTTCAAATACATCTTACCACCTCTCATGGTGGCCATTATGATGGCACTGTAATTAAATATGATATTAATGATATATATTTTATATATAAGCTTCTGTAATTCCATTTTATTTCATTCCATTATTCGTTTCATGTTGTATATACATACGATAATTTCATTTGAGGAAGTGCGGACTACCGCCCCCTTAAAATGATATGACTCGTTCATACCACACATGGAACGTATAAAGGATGGTGTTAATGAACATAATTAACATATATAAAATATTATATTATACTGGAATAGTAATATACCTATGTATCATTTGGATTTGATTCTTTTAAAATAAAAATTAAATGGAAGTAGCGTTCGTGCGTACGTACGGACTACCGTCTCCACGAACGCGATAAGATTCGTTCTCCATCATATCCATTCAAGTATTATTCTCATTTTAGGGTTAAAAATAATGTTAATATCATTCTGATTATGAATATGATATAATCTATCCATTACAAACATGTCTTACGTAACCAAACATTTAAGAAGAACGAATCGATTATCACCGAAACAACGATAATACTAAGATATTATTAATAAAGCAATGTTAAAAGATCATATATGATATCATATTAATGTATATGATTCTTGTACAATTTAATAACAATTATTTCACCATTATACAGGAGGTTAACCTACCCCAACCAAGAAAAAGTTCAAGGTAAGGGTTATTTCACAATCTCTTCATTATCCGAGGTTGTTTATACGTAATAATCTACTGGGATATCTTTATCATTCACATCCATGTTTCTTAAAAATGTATTTCAAAACATTTTTACTATTTACAAGAATATGGGTTAAAATCATTTATACCCTTGTTGACTTTTTATAAGAGGTTTATAAAGGAATCTTTCCGTCGTTTTCAAAACAAGGTCCTTTTTAACCTTTTCGACAAAATTGAGGTAAGAATGTTTTTTTTAACTTATACGGCGGGTTGCGGTTATTTTCCGCCGTTATAAAATCGTTGAATCTTTCCTTACAATATTATAAGAATATTTTCAAAGAAAATGTTTTATTTTATATGGATCTTAAATGATTTCAAAATAAAAGGAGATATTTCTCTAAAAAGTGTTTTGATTTCATCTATGTCAACATCCTTTTATGGATTTTAAGATTATTTGAAGTTGATTTATTATGATACAAAACTTCTATATTGTATTGAAGGTTTTGTGATATGTTTGACTGTGGATGTGCTATTTTTATACCATTCATAGTTTATGGTGAAAGTATTGACATTTCGTATGCTAGTTTTAATACGAATGTTTATGTTATGTTTAAACCTTTTCATATGGGAATGCATTGGACTTAATAAGTGACGGGTGGAGCCCGCTATAGCTCCTCGATGCATCGGTAGGTCTCATGAGACAAACTAGTGTCTTGGCACAAGGCCTTGACAAAATCTTATTTGTAGTCTTGGCACGAGGCCTTGGCTATGTGGTTATGATAGTCTGGCATTATGCATTCCAACATTATGAAAGTGGTTATTGATTTTTGCATGTGATTATTCATTTAGTAGAATATCCATGTGAATAAGTAAATGACATTATTTCATTTTATTTATGCCATACCATGTTGAATGTTCGTATTTAAAAGGCTTTTGTTTTAGTTATACATTGCCTTAAATGTTTATTCTTATTTATGAAAGTTTCCACTTTATTGTTATCCTTACTGGGCATTTGAGCTCACCCCTTTTTTTTATGTTTTATTTTTCCCAGGATGTGAAGAAGTAAGTTATGAATGTCCTGCAGGGATTTTATGAGGGGTTAATAATGTGGATTGTGGAAATATTATGTTGTTGTATTAGTTTTTCATTTTATGATGTAATGTAAAACTTATGAATATATCTAGTGTTTCCAAGGATACTAAACCAATCGGTCTTTCGAGATTTGATCTTTCTTGTGATCATGCCAATGTTACGAAGTAATGCACCGACTCTGGGTAGCTGGGGTCGGGGCATTACAGTTGGTATCAGAGGAAGTTTAGTACAAACCTTGGAAGCTAGATTTAGATAAACTCTGATTAGAGCACATATACCTAAGATGAACTTTGAGGATTAGTATAGAAGAACTTCCTAGAATTTTGGTATTGTAGAGACTTTGTGAGTTTTCCGAGCAATACATCCCTGTCTGGATACGAGCAGGTAGAGGCGGCTCTGGCACAGATGTACCTAGGGGTAAAACCCGAAAACACCGCTTTGAGCTAGACTCGAACGGGAACTGGTGCACGACAACGGGCCTTGCTGCACTCTTGGTTACGACACTCCCGGGGGATATGCTTAAGATAACTCTCATTTTCTTTACAAATCATTATGAAGGGTTTATGTGTATATACATCCTCAAAGGAGACATTCTTATGATTATGGATTATATCCATAAATAGTTCAATTTATGTTAAGTGTTTTATAAGTATGGGATTATGTATTTTGATTCATAAACTGATCTAGTTTATGCCATTGTTTAGAAATGGCGCCCAGTAGAAGGAATGAGAACTCCAGAAATGCACATGATACAAAGAGAAGGAAGGATCATATCTTTCATGGTATTAAGCTAGAATTTATAAGAGAAATAGTATCCCATGTATTATCATCATATGAAGAAATAATATCATGTATTGATAAGATAAGTAAAGAGATTACTAAGTCCTATGGCTTTGAAGGGAAGCAAGAGAAGAAAAGGATAGAAGAGAGAAAGATGGATAAAGGGAAGAGGGAAAAGAAGAATTTTCCCATATGTGGTAACTGTGGAAAGAAACACCCTGGAACTTGCCTGAAAGGAATGGGAGTTTGTTATAAGTGTGGAGAAAAAGGGCACAAAGTACATGACTGCAAGGGTAAGAAAATGGTTTCAAATGTACAATGCTTCATTTGCAAGGAGTTTGGACACTACGCGAACCTATGTCCCAGTCATCAGACTATGACGCAAATGATGCTATTGGATAATAATCAAGTTATGATACTACCACAGATGAAGAGGAATGATTAGAGTTCTTATGTTGATTATGTCAATTGAGTGTTGTATCAACAATGTACTTGTTATAATAATTATGGAGTATATAAGGATTGTACTGCAGTACTATTTCATTAAGGACTTGAGATTGTGTGGAACAAAGAAAAGTGACTCATTAGCAGGATAGATTTTTGGAAAATATATGGTTGAGAGAATGATAAACCATAATATAGTTCTGATACCGAGGTAGTGCTTTTCGAATAATACATGATTATTTTGGAAAAAAATATATTGGATATTCTTGACTACCTTGGAACTGATTAATGATTTGTATATTCCATCATTTTTGGGGTTTAAAACATTTTTGGATTGATGAAGTATATCCAGTATTCTATATGGAATAAGGGAGCATGAATGTAATCAATAAGGAATATGGTAATACATGATGAAGATATTCATATGCTATTACGGGGTAAAAAGGATCTATATTATGTTTACCTTCCTTATAAATGTTAGACTGTGAGTTTGGACAGAAGTATTTTGGATAGTTCTAGTTTGGATTATTTTGGATTGCCATAAAAGGACAACCCGGAGGTCGGGCGGCAACCCGTCGCGTCCGGCAAGGCTGCGAGACTTGAACCCGCAACCGAAGGGCGACAAGGGTGTATCACCTACCACTGGACCATGAGATGTCCTGGATTAAATAATGTAGTTTTTATTAAAAGATCATGTAGATGAATTATAAATTCGTTTATTTTGGAACCCTATACGAATAGTGTAAATAGAATTTTTTTACATTCTATTATCTTTTAGAGTGAAAGATGAGTTTGTGGTAGAAATTTATTAATGGATAAAACTCTAATTATAAAGTAAGTATATCTCCTTATGATCTTAGCCAATCTCATAAATAAATTCCTCAATATTAAGAAAAGCAACTTTGAACAAAAATGTTTTCCTAGATGGTACCTTAAATCATCACTAATTTATGGCTTTGGGATTGTTGGCCTTTTTATAGCCATGTTCTCTACCACTCTCCATCAGATAATTGATGGTTATATTTTTCTTCCATATCCATATTTTCCTACATGGAACCCTAGTATGTGTTATTTTCGGTAATCTTCATACTTTCGACTCTTTATTTTAAATAGAGGCCTCATTAATTCATTTTTCGATGTGGGATTTCAACTAGGATATTTTGAAACGTCAAAAATGTATTATCCTAATACCCTATGTTTTTTTGAACCGATGGTATTTCAATTCATCATAGATTGATGAATTTAAGGAACTCAATTTTATACTTGTTTGTGATTGATGACCTCAATCACTCCCTATAAATATTTACGTTTTTCCTCCAATTATATGTCTCAAATTGCCACCAATGTTCTCCTAATCGAGATCATAATTTGGTGGTGACACTTTCATTTCTCTTTTCCTCATATTAAGACTAAATTTTAGTAACCCAATTTCCGATGTGGGGTTTCCCACAAATATATTATCTATTTTCAACCTTTTATTTTCGAAGAATAATTTCAAATTGCGAGGACGCAATTTATTGAAGGAGGGGAGAATGTAACACCCCAAGATTTCATAGTGTGTTAGTTCTTCAAAATAATTCAATAACATTCACTACATGCAACACCAAGTTCAAGCACACCATGACTTACCAAACAAGCCGTTCAAAAGTGGTTATGAATAGTATTAGATAAATTTTAATGTTTATATAATCCTTATAATTTTAGAATCCATATTATGAGTTTCTTAGATATAATGCAAGAACAAATTCATTTTCAGTATTATCAAATTTAATAGTGAACCCTTTTTAAATACAATATTTTAAACTTTTTGACTAAATGGGGACATCAAAAATTTAAAATGAAACATCCCAAGCTTCCACGGTACACTTTCTTTGAATAATACAGTAGCGTGTGTTGTACGCAACCTTGAGTTTTAACACACACCACAACCAATCAAACTAGCCGTTATGAATAGTAATACCTACTTTTTGAAATTATATATATTTTATATTTTAAAATGGACTTCATTTTTGGTTTCGGAATATCGAATTTAGCCTAAGGTGAAATTTTGGTACATTTCGGATAACTTTCATATTTTGATGAATAGCGAAAATTACTAAATTTTAATTAAAAACAACTTTTTTAATCAAAATAATTAATAGTGATAAATTATGAATTTGAGTGGTTTTAAAGTATATTTAGAATATATTTTTACAATTTAATATAATGTTGGTCATTAGACAAAATTTTACAATTAAACCGAACATAAACAAGTGTCAATCTTTTGATAGTTATTATCTCTTAAAAACACGCTTTTTGTTTTGACAGCGGGAATTAATTTTAAATTAATTTCTGCCACTTCTATGTTTTGAATTTAGAAAAATGGATTCCATATTTGGAATCAGGATGTTCAAATTGTGTAAATAGGTAACTTTTATTTTTAGACATTTTGAATAATTACTGCGGTAAATATTTTATTTACCATGGTTAAAGGGTAAATCCGGTAAATAAGGGTTAAAAAATAATATTATAATAATACAAAATTACCCTAAAACGTGTCCTAACCTTATTGGTGGACACATACCCGACCATGGGCATCCTTGGGTCAATTTGGGGACCCCTTGGAGCCACTTGTATGTGGTAGGGACACATTATATTAATAAAGTTAAAATAAAAATAAAAATGGCATAAGCTTACATATTTTATAAGAACAATTTTTACATAGGGTTATACATGTTGGGATTTCGATTATAAATATTCATTAGAAAGATAAAAAGATTTCCTACATAATGATGTTTTATTTATAATTTTTAGACATTAAATAATGTATTTTATTTATGACACAATGATGATGCAGTAATTACTAAAATAGTAAAAAATTAACATAATTGATATTATAAATACCCAAATAAATATAATATGAAACTTTTAATGAATTAAACTAATTTTCTAGGATAATATGATATATTAGGATTGATTTAATTGACTTTGTTCGAAGTAATCAATCTGTTATGAGTTTCACAAAAATCAACTATTGAATAGTGTCAAAATTGACATAAAAGAGTTCTTAAAACAAATATTATATTATTAATTGATATTAAATTCCTAAAAATCTAAGGTTCGGCCAAGAGACTTATATTATGATAGGTTAATCATTAATGGACCACTTGGGGGTCGCTTGGATGTATATAGTAAGTTTATTAACCATATTATATAAAAATATAAAGAGACATTGTAAAAGTGAAACTAATTAACTTAGAGTTAATACTTAAAGATAAGGTTAATATAAGTACCCAAACCTGTCTAAATTCTATTGGTTGAGTGGTTTTCGACCTATCCCCACCTTAACCTTTGAATAGTCAACTTTGGAGCCATTAGAAACCGAATATGAATTTATTATAAATTAATATTTCTAGCTTTTCCAAAGGTTCCCCTCACCCCTCTTATAAAAGGGCACTCCTCCTTCTCATTTCCTCGCACCTCTCAAGCCACTTGGCTCGTCCAAACTCTGCCCAACTAAGCTCCCCACATCCCTCTCCTCCTCCTTGAAGCTTCCCCTTAGGCAGAAATCATTTCAAGAAGTCCTTTGGTTCCAACCAAAGTGAGTTACCTAAATTAAAGGTAACAATTTCTCTTAAAGTATTTTCATTTATTTTGCTTCTCCAACCCCCAAAATCTTTTTATTTCCTTTCTTTTGTAACAACACCAGTATCCTAAATATACTAGGATGTTTTTATAAGAAGGATTCAAACTACACATACACACAACTCCATCTAATGGATGATGAACATAATGTTTCTGTGGATGGAAAACTAACGCCTCGCGAAACGATGATTGTTCAAATACATCTTACCACCTCTCATGGTGGCCATTATGATGGCACTGTAATTAAATATGATATTAATGATATATATTTTATATATAAGCTTCTGTAATTCCATTTTATTTCATTCCATTATTCGTTTCATGTTGTATATACATACGATAATTTCATTTGAGGAAGTGCGGACTACCGCCCCCTTAAAATGATATGACTCGTTCATACCACACATGGAACGTATAAAGGATGGTGTTAATGAACTTAAGTAACATATATAAAATATTATATTATACTGGAATAGTAATATACCTATGTATCATTTGGATTTGATTCTTTTAAAATAAAAATTAAATGGAAGTAGCGTTCGTGCGTACGTACGGACTACCGTCTCCACGAACGCGATAAGATTCGTTCTCCATCATATCCATTCAAGTATTATTCTCATTTTAGGGTTAAAAATAATGTTAATATCATTCTGATTATGAATAAGATATAATCTATCCATTACAAACATGTCTTACGTAACCAAACATTTAAGAAGAACGAATCGATTATCACCGAAACAACGATAATACTAAGATATTATTAATAAAGCAATGTTAAAAGATCATATATGATATCATATTAATGTATATGATTCTTGTACAATTTAATAACAATTATTTCACCATTATACAGGAGGTTAACCTACCCCAACCAAGAAAAAGTTCAAGGTAAGGGTTATTTCACAATCTCTTCATTATCCGAGGTTGTTTATACGTAATAATCTACTGGGATATCTTTATCATTCACATCCATGTTTCTTAAAAATGTATTTCAAAACATTTTTACTATTTACAAGAATATGGGTTAAAATCATTTATACCCTTGTTGACTTTTTATAAGAGGTTTATAAAGGAATCTTTCCGTCGTTTTCAAAACAAGGTCCTTTTTAACCTTTTCGACAAAATTGAGGTAAGAATGTTTTTTTTAACTTATACGGCGGGTTGCGGTTATTTTCCGCCGTTATAAAATCGTTGAATCTTTCCTTACAAGATTATAAGAATATTTTCAAAGAAAATGTTTTATTTTATATGGATCTTAAATGATTTCAAAATAAAAGGAGATATTTCTCTAAAAAGTGTTTTGATTTCATCTATGTCAACATCCTTTGATGGATTTTAAGATTATTTGAAGTTGATTTATTATGATACAAAACTTCTATATTGTATTGAAGGTTTTGTGATATGTTTGACTGTGGATGTGCTATTTTTATACCATTCATAGTTTATGGTGAAAGTATTGACATTTCGTATGCTAGTTTTAATACGAATGTTTATGTTATGTTTAAACCTTTTCATATGGGAATGCATTGGACTTAATAAGTGACGGGTGGAGCCCGCTATAGCTCCTCGATGCATCGGTAGGTCTCATGAGACAAACTAGTGTCTTGGCACAAGGCCTTGACAAAATATTATTTGTAGTCTTGGCACGAGGCCTTGGCTATGTGGTTATGATAGTCTGGCATTATGCATTCCAACATTATGAAAGTGGTTATTGATTTTTGCATGTGATTATTCATTTAGTAGAATATCCATGTGAATAAGTAAATGGCATTATTTCATTTTATTTATGCCATACCATGTTGAAAGTTCGTATTTAAAAGGCTTTTGTTTTAGTTATACATTGCCTTAAATGTTTATTCTTATTTATGAAAGTTTCCACTTTATTGTTATCCTTACTGGGCATTTGAGCTCACCCCTTTTTTTTATGTTTTATTTTTCCCAGGATGTGAAGAAGTAAGTTATGAATGTCCTGTAGGGATTTTATGAGGGGTTAATAATGTGGATTGTGGAAATATTATGTTGTTGTATTAGTTTTTCATTTTATGATGTAATGTAAAACTTATGAATATATCTAGTGTTTCCAAGGATACTAAACCAATCGGTCTTTCGAGATTTGATCTTTCTTGTGATCATGCCAATGTTATGAAGTAATGCACCGACTCTGGGTAGCTGGGGTCGGGGCGTTACAAAGAACCATAACATAATCATAGGACATAACTTAAGTATAATGTAAATATAACATTCCCATATTGCAATGACAATATAACATTTTAAGATATTGAAATAATAAATCAATTCTAAAAACCATTTTCGAAACCATTTAAAACATTTAATAATGAGATCTTTGAATCAAAGTGTCCCATACCACTTTGAAGGTTTTAACATTTTAATCCATTAATATCCATATAAATAAATCCTTAAAACCATTTTGAAAACATGGATATTAACGATAAATATTTATAAGAATAAATCATTAAAACATTTTAAACCATATTTTAGTTAAAGGGTTTTTAACAAAATGAGAGACACTTGAATACAATAATTGTGGAATAACATTTAATCAGAACATTATAATATCATGAGAATAAATGAATTCATGATATAATATTCCAAATGATAGTATATACACCATATAAGAGTGAATTGGTGCATAACAACAATGAAGTCTCAATAGAAATGTAAAATGAGATGAAATCCCATGTAAAAATGGTATCCTTAAATTAAGGATATATCAATCTCATAATTATGTGTGAAAAATATATATACACCCAATATAATTGGATATTAAGTGTAAAAAATAAAAGGTAAATCACACATATTCAAATGAGGACATATTCAATAACTACATGTTGAACCCAAAGAAATCGAAATTGGGTTAAGAAGTTCCCTTAACAGCCTAACGGCATCACATCAAATTTTAGAAAAAGAGTTGATGAGAGAGATAAAGGGTATATCATCACTTGGACATAAAATTTATGGCAATAAGGATATATAATAACTTATAACCACATAATAATATGAAAATTAAAAGACATAAAAAAAATAAGTCTTTTAAAAAGAGGAAGGTGAAAGGTTCCCTTACCAATTAGGGTAACTTTCGAAACGTACACCCCATGAAAGAAGGACTATAAAACATTGATTTAAATACTCATAAAAGAAAGTATGTTACACAAAGAGTATAATAATGTAGAGTACATACACCACTCAAAAGTAAATATTGGAAAATGTAGCGTGAATCTCACGGGAATAAAAGTGAGATGAAAAATCCCTTACGAAAACTCGGCAGCCTAACGGCGCCACTTAAAACTTCCAAAAATGTATTGATGAGATCAAATAGGGTCTCTCACCATATTAACATAAAATTTACAGCAAGAGGAATATAAAATAACATCTCCCAACATAACAAAGAGGAGCTTAAAAGAAGTGAAATAAAGGATAGTACTTACAAAGAAAGAGAGAGGTTGGATCTCTTACGAAAATACGGCAGCCTAACGACGCCAATCAAAACATCCAAAATGGATTGATGAGAGAAAATAGGGTCTCAAATAATATTAACATAAAAATAACAGTAATATTAATATAAAATAACATCCCAATCTTAATAAATATGAGCTTAAATGAAATGACATAAAAGAGTGTACTTTAAAAGAAAGAGAGGGGTTGGATCCCTTATCTCGTGTCCGACATGAGTTGATCATTATTTAATCTACTGAATAATAAAATTTGGTCAATTTATAATTTCTTAAGCACGTTCTTTAAATATTATTATTCAGTTCATATCACATATTATAATTTTATAATAATTGGTTAATAAACTAAGTTCATATCAGACGTATTTGTCGATGTTCAGTACATGAGTAAAAATTGAACTTGTTGGAAAAGAATTTTCCATGTAGTTATAGGTTCATCATCTCCAGAATAGTATTTATGTTTTAAATATCATATATATCCAGTATTTATTCATTTTATACTATTCCGTAGCATTTGGAGATAAAAAATTAAAAGCACCGTTCATGGAGACGGCAGGCCGTACGTAAACATGAACTCTACTTTCATTTTTTTGTCATATTAATAGAATTAAAACAAAATGAGAGAGATATATATTATAATTAAATAATGATACCCATAATTTAGATGTAATATATTACATATATATCCATTATATATATTTACTTATAATAGTTCATATCATTTGGATATAAGACATGAAATGTACCGTTCATGGAGACGGTAAGCCATACGTATGCATGAACGCTACTTTCAATTTTTTTTATTTAATGGAATGAAATAATAATTATATAATGGTATATTATAATTTTAGTGGGATAACTTATGTAATACCATTAATTACATCCTTTATACGTCCCACATGTGGCATTAACGAATCAAATCACTTTGAGGGGGCGGTAGTCCGCACTTCCTAAAATGAAGATATCACGTTTACCCATATTGGAAACCATAAAGGTATGACATAAATTAAAAATATATAATATTATGGAAAACGTACACATATTATATATCATATATAAATATAGTGACATATTAATGGCCACATTTGAAGGTGTTAAAAGAATATTGAACAATCATCGTTTCGTGAGGGAGTAATTCTCCATCCACAGAAACAGTATGTTTTTTAACCATCAGACGAAGGTGTGTGTAATTTTAGCTCTAATACATCACATAAAAACATCCTAGTATATTAAACATATTGGTGTTGTTACAAATGAAAAGAATAAAACGAGTTTAGGGGGTTGGAGAAGAAAAATAAAACAAAAGAACACAAGGGAAGACATCACCTTTAAATCCGGTAACTTCCTCTGATTTGAGCTCAAAGGCTTCCTTGGAAAGGATTCTACCCAAAGTGAGGGTTCAATGATGAATATATGTATGTGGATAGATTAAATGGGAAGGGTTTGTCCAATCCAAAGGCTTGAGAGGTGTTTGTAAGGTGGTAGAGGTGGGGGCCTTTTATAAGAGGAGAGGAGGGTCACTTTTGGAATGTGACAAAATGTTACTTTATTATCAAATGAGTATCGGATTTTAAAGGTCCCACATTGATGTATTTCGATGATACGGTGGTAAGGGTCCGAAATAAACCCATCCAATAGGTTTGTGACAAGTGTATGTTATAGTTTTAACATTATCATTTCATTTTATTTAAATCCCTTATTAATGAGGTAATTGCTGCATCATCATGATGTCATAAATAATTTAATTTATTTAATGCCTAAAAATTATAAAAAAAAAATATCATGATGTAGGAAAGCTTTTTATCTTTCTAATTAATATTTATAGACAAAAATATGACTTTTATATCACCATTTATAAATTAGTTTCGTAAAACATCTCATGTTTGTGACATTTTAATTTTAACTTTAAATAAAAAGGTATTTATGTTATTTTCCAAACAATGTGGCTCCATGGGGTCCCCAAGTTGACCCATGGATTTTCTTGGTCAGAAATGACACATATAATGAGGTTAGGAAATTTTTCATTTTCATTCCATATTATTAAAACATTATTTTTACCTTAAATTACACTAATTACCTCTAATCGCGATTAAAAACATAAATGATACTATTCAGCAAAAAAAATATTTTAATCCCATTGAACCACATTGTACTCTATAATGAAAACCATGTATTTTGGATTTTTGAAATTTAAGCACAGAAGTGGTAATGTTTCATTTAAACAAAAAATCAGTTTTTTAAGTACCACTTAGTGATTTCACTATTCATCAACAATTAAAGTTTTTCAGAATAATACCAAAACGTCACCCTAAGCTATATTTGTTTTTACAAATTAAAAAATGATGTCTATTTTACAAAATTCAAATCTTATAAGTAACATTAATTAATTTAATAATTAATTCCCACTGTCATGACAAATAGCATGTTTTTATGAAACAATATATATCAAAAGATTGACACTAGTTTAAGTCCAATTTCAAAGTGAAATTAATTCCAACAACTACTATTGTATTAAATGGTTAAAATATATTCTAATTTCACTTTAAAACCAATTCAAAAGATAATATAATCATATAAATAATTTAGATTAAAAAGTGGTTTTGAATTTAAATACAGCATTTTTCATTATTCATTAAAAAATGAACTTTATCGGAAAAATACCAAAAATTTACACAAAGTAAAATTTGACGTCCCGATTCCAACGAAGAATTTTATTTTGTCAAATATAAAAAATAAAATTGTCAAAAATTGGATTTAAAAGAGGGTCTCCATAAAAGGCGGTTAATCGACCTTTTAAGGAATATTATAATGTTTACGCTTAAAATTGGATTCATTCGAATTTTTAATCCTCTAACATTTATTGTAAAGAGTAAAAATATTTGACAAACTTATATAATAATTTTGTTGTTAGTTCTCTTCATTCACGCCATTACAATGGCTAGGTGTTAACTACCATTTAAAATAATAGTATTTTGTTATTAGAGTGCAACGTATGATTCCCAAGAAACTCATTGTTGCGTATTGGGTACGCCATCGTGCATAGCGTCCCTTTTAAAGTAATATTAATATTTTATTCAAAAATATGGATAATTGGGAAAATGTAATATTCTTTATTTACCTAGGGTGTTACAAATAACTTGTTTAAATCCACTATAATTTCAGATAAATAAAACTCAACTAAAGGTAAGCGTGAGGTTTGGGGTTTATAATCTTAGTTTACATTCATTTGGTTAATATAACACATCACAGATAATATTATACTATGAAAATGTGTTTGGTGAAAATTTATTACATAAGGTTTTATTAATTTTTGTAATATGTATGATCAATTTATATAACTAATCAACTAATTAGTCTATCCCCACTTTGAAGATATAATATTTTTAATTGTTTTGTCTCTAAACATGTTTTCTTGAGACACATGTTATTTGGTTCACATAATTCAATTTATATAGACTATATAATTCAAAATTAAATATTATGTCATAAATAATTAATAATTCATTGTATTTCATGAATCTATAATTTATATTATTTATGGTGTTAATGATTAAATTGTTTTTATCAGAGCAAGAGATTATACATCAATTCCATTTTAAAATATTTTTGTTCAATATATATTATCCATTAAAGGATATTATTTTATCATTTTAAAATAACCTAATATATGTTTCATATATTTTTTTTATTTATGTCATTATCAATTAATATGATAACTTCCCTAAATATTTTATGTTATTAGCATGATAATATTATGTTAAGACAGTGAAACTATACTTCTCTTTTTGTACATAATACTATTCATTCTATATCCTTGTTATGTAAGAATGATTTAACACATGCTTTTATCCTAAACCAAATAATTTAGTAGTGATTTTTCATATGTTTATTAATTGTAAAATTTTCATTATGTTCTTAAAATGTAATGAATTTAAATTCAATAATGAAGACAAAAATAAGGTTTTATTTTAATATATATTTGTTATGAGGCTGCGCTACAAATGAATCCTTCGTTTGAAACATGGATTCATTTATAATCATAAATTATTAACTCGAATAAAAATTGTATATCTATTTCTATATTGATTTTGAATATGGATTTAAATTAAACTAGTATTTAATTTTTTCTAAATGTATTTATTATGGGTTCAAGTGATTTCCATAACACACTCCCTTCTACGGATTATAACCATTATCTTTCTAACTCAATTTATATATATCATTAATTATATGAAATATGTATAAAATAATTATATATGGATATTAAATATATAAATATGTGATTATTTCATCATTTGATACAGTAATACATGACTTAGGACCAATTTGTTAATACATTTTTATGAAATATACCTTGATTGTTTAAAAGGAATAGATTATAGAACCCATTATCTTTCATGGGAATGTGTTCTATTTTTGCCTTATAATTGATATCCTAATGTTTTATACATGTTCAGGTTTATGAAATTTATGTGATAGGAGGGACCAAAATTATATATCCATAAAAATAAAATTTTATTGTTTTTTTCTCATTGGATGACATGTATGGGATTTGGGATAGAACATTATCTCTTTCTCCACCATGTGATGTTGTCTTGGTAGTTATCCTTGACATTTGGTCATATAATGTTTTATATATTTTCAAATATCCTATGTTTCTATGTTATTATGAAACCAAACTATTTATGTTATGAATACATTTGATTTTTCTTGGTCTTTCTCTTTTATAATATCTTGTTATAACACTGAATCACATGTTATGTTTCTTTATTAGTTTATTAACATACAAGGATATTTTAACAAACCCCTTTCATTCATGGTTTACCCTTCTTTTAACATGTAGTATTATGAGATCTAACGGTTTAATAATAAATTTATATAGAATAAAACAATAATTAATTGTATTTTTTATTATGGTTTATTATTTACCCAGTCTTCAAAATAATTTATCAATAAATATCATTTCTTACTAATAAGTGATATTATTCTCAAAATTCATGTAATGTTATGTGTAAAAGTTTTAGGACATTATAGTCAGAATTAAAGGATTGGTTTATTTAACCTTATTAAATAGAATGAACATGATTTATTGATAAGCCTTTGGATATTACTAAGGACCAAACTGAATATATAAAAATATACTAGAATATAATTTTGTTAAAAATAGAATGTATTTTATGGCATTACATCCTTTTCTTGATAATACAATAGTGTGTGGTTCTGTCACAGATATACATAGGGGGAATTTAATCTAAAAATTTTCATTCATCCTTGATTTGAGCCTTACCTGGTACATGAAATTCGTCTTTAAAAAGAACATGGATTCACACACCTGCTAGATATGTTTTGGAAATTCAAAGACTATATGCAAACCATCATTATTGATTTTAATATTTGATAATAATGAATGAACTAGGTTAAAACAATAGTTTCATTTTTTATTATATAATTGATCATATATTTAGAGGAATAAATTTCACTTATTAGTTTTAATGTTATGAAAATATAATTTGATAAAGAGTATGTTAAAATACATTATTGTAATAAATCTCATTATTTTAGTATGTGTTTTAAAAAATGTTATTTGTTGAAAAATGATGTTATGTTTTTTGGAAATATGTTTAGTAGAATGGTCATCCCATAGGTTTTTTCTTATCATCAATGCTAATATAGTAATTGTAAATTAATTTTTCATATTTTATTGTAAAATATGTTTTTGGTGTGTTATTAGAAGTTAATAAATGATTTGATGATTCATGTTATTATTAGGGGGATAATAAAATATTTGGAATCTTATATTAATTATTTAAATTTAATTTTATAAGAGAGAACAATTTATGTTGGGTGTCATCACATCTCATCCAACTAGGTCAGGGGGCTTGGAACCACGAATGAAGGGAGATAAGGGTAAAACACCGACCATTGTCTTACTTGGTGTACATGTTAGTGTGATTTTATTTATAAAAAATGATTTTATGGATAACTATAATCTTTCATTATTGAAATAGATAATATTATAAAGTTTTTTATAATTTTTTAGAATTTTACCATGAAGTATATTATTTTGGGAAAAAAATTATTTTTTGATATATATATATATATATTACTATTAGGTTTAACCTAAATAATTATTTTTAATGAATGATTTTATAAATTTGGGGATATAACATGAAGGGTATGAGATGTACTATGAGGCTAAATCCATCATTCCTGTTGACGAAATAGGTGATATTTGGGTATTGGGTTACTTATTAATGTAATGATCTATGTTAAACCTTTAGTGTTATTATTGAATTTTATTGATTAATAAGTTCAGAATAATCTGGTGTATTATCTGACCATATTTAAATAGTTTGGTACTTATAATTATAAGAGTAATATATTTTTAATCTATTATGGATCTTATGATCTGTTAAATGTTAATTAAATACTAAATACATAAAAAATTCATAATATATATTTATTATGACGATTAACTAGAGAATTGGAAGGTGATCGTAGAAAAGAAAATGATTTAAATTTTTTTGAAATAAAAAGTGATCAATAATGTTTATTTTATGGTTTTCAATATCATAATTGTTAAAAAATCCCCTAAATATAGGAAAACATATCATTATAAATTTTCTTAATTCATTCTTATACGATGAATAAATGGTCAATAAATTCATCATATATTTTGGTTTTTGTGATTTTTGACATTGTCTTGATCAATAAATATATATTTATAAACAATATTTATGACACTCCATGATTTTTTTTCTTTTAGGTACTTATTATCACATGTGACAATTGATCATAAACATGTAACCCTATTTTTTACAAATTATAGATGACTTGGAATTTCATATTTCTATGTTTATGAGGATGTTTAGTTAACAATTTTTTAGATGTGTATTCCAAAAATAGAATTCTAAAATTTTAAACCACTTTTTGCAGATCACAATTACATATTGTGAGGAAAAAATTAATTTTTTAAGTTATAATGTAACAACCAAATATTTTATGAATTATACATTTAAATATTTTTTTGATTATTACATACGTTACAAGAAACATTGATTTTAAATGAATCATGATATGATATTAAAACATTTCTAATTAATGTAATAGTTTTTGTTAATGACATTGGAATGGATGGTATTAATATAATTAATAAATTTAAAAGAAATTATGATTTAAAATTAATTTAAATGAGTTAATTTGTTGTCAATTAATTAAAAATAAAAATAACAAACCATTTGACAATGTGGGAAATCATTTTCTAAAAAATAATAATTTGTCAACAAAACATATTTTATCATAATAAAAAAATTAATATCTCTCAATTATAATATTAAATATATATATATATATATATATATATTATATTCATTTTGATTTTTTACCAATAATATAATATTTTTATCTAGACATGATGTAATAATACATCCAATATTATGTTGTAAAGAATTTGTTTTTGAAAAATGATGTTTTTTTTATTTCTTACCTTTATTTTAGATTTAATTATATTCAAAATTTGAAAATTTATTTGATTAAATGAAAACTATTACTTAAATCATTTAGTTAATGTTATCTTAGAGTGGAACTGCTAGAATTTTTTTAATTGATAATATTATAATTGAATATTGAAAAATTTATGTTTTATAAGAATATATATTTCATTTAATGAATTTAATGGGATAAATCACTTTTAAATTTGATTTGAGTCGATAATTAATCTAATTATATTCTTAGTCACAAATATTTGAATCTAGAATTAATTGTATGTTCATTTTTTAAATAAAAACTTTCCATTCATAAAAAAACAATTTCTATCGAATGCCACATTTTTATCATGCCTTATTTTTTTACATAAAAAAATTATCTCAGTTAAATGTATTTAATTTAATTAAATTTATTTCATATTTAGATTCTTAGTATAAAATTTTATATAAAATTTTTAGATTCATAATTTCCCATAATTAATAGAATTAATTTATCAAATTGGTTTCCACAGTTAAAAAAATTAGTTTACTAGTGGATAAAATAAAAATATAAGGCTCAAATGTGACTTAAAAACGTCCATAACCTTTTGGAAGGACATATTTAGAATCTATGTCATTATTGGATCATCAATGTGCCATTTTTTGAATTTTTTTAATTTAAAATATTTTCATGTAATACATTATTTTCAAAATGTCCATGTATAACCCCTCCCCGACATATAAAAGGAACATCATATCTTATCTACTGTATGAATTGAAATCCCATTATGTCTACCAATGCCTACCAAAAACCATTAATTACTTATATTAAAAAATAATATTGTAATGACCAATGTATTTATAGAATAATACATTTTCAAATCAATTAATATTTACAAATATGATAATAATATTATGTTAAAAATTGCACTTTCTTCAATACCATACGCAACATGAATGAACGGGTTTCTTTGAAATGTTATGTTTCTCACAACATTGAGTTATACCAAAAAATTAATATAATATAATTATTATTTTATATGGTAGTTAACACATATCTGTTGTACTCCTTGGAATGAATATAACTAAAAATATTATGATTACAAAAATATGATAAATTTCTTTAAATTTATCCAATAAATTTTAGAGGCTTAATATAATAATGAATCTGATTTTAAGCATGAAATTATCCAATATTATTTAAAAGGTTGATTTACCACATTTTGATGGATAATACTTCTTAATTCTAGATTTTTTTCAATATTATATGTTTAATTTGACAAAATAAACTTCTTCTATAGAATCTTGGCATCAAAATTTATTTTGGGTTAATTTTTTGTATTTTTTTGATAAAGAACATTTTTAATGAATTTTAAAAAATACTACATTTTAAGTCAAAACTGTCTTTTCAGCATTATTTATATTGTTAGATTATTTTTTAATTGGTTTTTTACTGTAATTATATTATCATTTTACCATTTAATCCAATTATGGTCATTAGATGTAATTCCTCTTTCAAATTAGACATAAACACATGTCAATATTTTGATAATTATTATAACATAAAAACATGATTTTTCGTTTGGACAACAATAATTAATTTACAATTTATTTCTGCAACTTCTGTATTTTGAATTTGGAAAAATGAGTTCCATATTTGTAATAAGGAGGTATAAATTGTTTATATAGTTAACTTTTACATTTAGAAATTATGAATAGTATCTTCAATAAATATTTTATTTTCCATTGTTAAAGGATGAATCTAGTAAATAAGGGTATAAAATAATACTCTAATAATATGAAATTATCATAACACATGGCCTAACAGTATTGGAAGAAATATGTCTGACCATGTGAATCCTTGGGTATATTTTGGGACCCCATTGAGTAACTTGTTTGTGAAAATTACATTTTGTTAATTTTAATTTAACATTATGAAAAATATAACTTAAAATTTATCTTTTTGTAAATAAATTTGTATATATGATTATATAATTTCTCTATTAGAATATAAATTGTCATTATAAATCTAAAAAAATTTCTTACATTAGGGTATTTTATCTATAATTTTTACACATTAAATAAATAAATTTAATTATGACAAAATGGTGATGCACTGAGTACTTCATTAATTTAAGAATCAAATAATTGATATTAGAAATTTTAAGTAAAAGTTATTTTGTTATATTTATGTCATACACAAATTTTTTTGGATTATACTTACATGTTATATTTTAATTAATGATGTTTTTTCAAATCAACCAGTTTATATGGATTTTTAAAAATGACATGATATTAATAGTGTCAAAAATGAAATAATTAATATTTTAAAATATCAAATATTTTTATTAAATGTTATAAAATTCCAAAAAATATAATATTTTAAAAAATAGTTATCATAGGTCACAAATATTATTAATGTCTCTTTATTTGGGTATTTTTCAAGTTTTGGTAACTACTTTGATTATCAAAGTGTTCAATACTTGATAAAATGATGAAATTAAAAAAGGATAAATAAAAACTTTACGGATTGAAAAATACCGAAAACCATTCCAATTCTAATTTGATGACTCTATTTTGACTTATATTCACCTTATTTTTGAATTTAATTAGTTATGACCTTTAAAAATCAAAAATCATTTCATAATAAAATAATACATTCAATAATTCCTAAAGAGACTCACCTCCATCTTATAAAATGCAACCAACATCCCCCTATTCCACCTAGAAGCTTTACCCTATGAATAAGGCAATTCAAGAAATCCTTTTGACTCTAATCAAAGAGAGTTACATGTTTTAAAAAGTAGCAACTTCTCTAAAATTCCTCTCCATTATTCATCTTCTTCACTACCTATTCAATTCATTTTAGTTTATTTCATTTACACTCCATTATCATAAATATACTAGGTTTTTTTAGGACAGAGATTCAATATACACTTACACACACCTCCATCAAATGAATTTAGACCATAATATTTCTGTTGGCTGAGAACTACTACCTCATTAAACGATGATTGTTCGATTTTTTGGTACCACATCTCTAGGTGACATTATGATGTCACTATATTTATATGTGATATATATTATATTTATATTTTCTCATTTACTCTGTATTTTTCATTTATAAAATATCATTATGGTTTCAATAATTGGTAAAATACGATAATTTCATTTGTGGAAGTGTAGACTATCATCCCCTCAAAGTGATATGACCCGTTCATGACAGAAATGGAATGTATAAAGGATGTTATAAATTAACTTTTTTAATGTATATAAATATGATATTATATTGTACTTATAATATACATAGGTATCATTAAATTTCATTCCTTAAAACATGAAAACGAAATGAAAGTATTGTTCATGAGTATGTACGTCTTGTCGTCTCTATGAACGATGGTTTTCATTTCATAAACCAAATTTTATGGAATATGATAAAATACATATATACTGGAGATATATGATATTTAAATAATGAATACAATATTGGATATAATGTACTTTTCACCACATGGATAATTTTTAATTATAACAAGTTCATTATTGACTCAAGTACCAAATATCAACAAAAAGACTGAGATGAACAGGAATAATAATATGATTATCATATAAAAGTAATATGTTATATAGATGGAACAATAAACTTGAAAAAGGTTATGAATAAATTATAATTAACTTAATTTTATTATTCATGGAGCTAAAAACGAACAGGACAAGTCAGACCCAGGTTAAGTGAACTTCTTATCCAAATTTCTATTCATTGGGTTAAACTTCTACTTCATGATTATGTCAATATATGATTATGTTATAAATAATCCTTGATATCATTTATTTTATTTATACATTATTTATGTGTACTTATTTTGAATATACATAAGCTATCAATATCATTTAAATATGATATTTTTTAGGAAACCTTTCGTTCTCCTCTTCTAGTCAAAGACTTCTATTATGTTTTGTATTTTAATTTCAGTTTTATCATGTCGGTATATGTTCTTATATATACTTATTTCATTAAATTTTATTTAAAAGTAATTAGAGACCCTTTTCACTCCATCAAATCATTTTCTAAATTTTGATGTGACGTTGTTAGGTTGCTGAATTTTCGTTAGGGACTACGTCTCAATCTCATTTTAGTGAGGCATAGCTTGATATTGTGCACGTTTATTATACTCTAAGGTGTATATACAAACCTTTGGACATTTTATATCTTGAATTAATATATTCTCATTATATTTATAGTGTATTTTGATGTTATTCATTAATTATTTTTATTCAATAGATTCTCAAGTGGTAAATATTTATTTAACTAAAACATCATTTTAAATGTTTTAAATATTTAATCTTCTAAATCATTATCATTCATGTCCCTATTTTAGACAAGATTTTTATTACTTATTTAAATTTACATCTATGTTTTAATGTGTAAATTCCTTTAAAATGTTTCAATGTGGTCTGGGACACTTTGACTCAATACTCTCCTTTTTGAATGTTTTGTATGAATTGATTATCTCAATATCTTAAAAATATCTAGTGATTGCAATATGTTAATGTAATCTTTCAGTTATTATTTTTTTTATATGTTATGATTATTTTATGGTTCATGGGCATTGTATATGAATAAAGGTGGTTGTATGATAACCCTATGAAGGGTGTCCCTGAGATATCTCTCCAATGTAATAGGTAACGTGACAGAGGTAATTCTTAATGTTTCTCCTAAGATATTTTGGGAATATATTGTGATGTGTATTCCAACATAACAATCTATGGGGATATGCAATCTAAAATAAAATTATGTTATGGATGCCAAAGGATACCTATATTATTTATGATTTCTATGTGTTATTCATAAATATTTTGATTTCATGAGGTATGTTAAAGAGAATATGTTTTATGATTGAACAGTATGTTTTCATTGATTTGTATGTATTAATGGACTAATGTTTTCATTCTTTGGTTTATATCCCTCACCGAGATTTTTTTCTCATCCCATTATTTTAATATTTTTTTCATAGGACTGAAAGATAAATAGGGCTAGTGATGGGATAATGGAATAGTAATGTTTTCTAAAAATTGAACTAGGCATGTTTCTTTTTTAAGAGTTTTTGTTTTATGAAAAAAATGGGTAGTGAGTAAAAGTTTCTACTAGTAATATTCATGTTTTCAAGTATAATTTATTCCTAATTGTGTAAATATATATACCTGAAATTATCCTTAATGTGCACTATTAACATAATTCAAGATTATGTTATGTTTAAAGGTGGGGCCTTATAGTTGGTTTCAGAGGTCGGTTTATAAAACATTAGAGGATATGGTGTTATTTAAGCATAAGTTTCGTGACCATAATTCTTAGAATATTATAATATTCATAGTTATTTTAGATAAATTTATTGTGTTTAATATAACATGAATAATTATATATTAGTGTTTACCATCATGATAAGATAATATATGATTATTTTTCTAATATACTCACACTGAACATTATGGATTATTAAATGGATGGATCTAGCATGAACCTAAGTAACAATGGATCTGATGGAAAAATCAGTGGTTTTATGAATGAAAAACCAAATAAAACAGGATATGAAATGAGAAAACTTGTGGTTATTCTCAACCTAAAATCTAGATTCACGATTAACCACCGGAACCGTGGTGTTTTTTTATAAGGCACTATATATGTGATAAAAAACCCTATAGATGTTCAGGTAATATTCATAAAGGTATTTATTTTAAAAAACCTATTTGTCAAGGATGTGGAAGGAAACACGAAGGAAAATTCTAAAAATTGGCCAGAAAATGATATAGATGGGGCAATTAAGGACATAATGCAAGAACCTGCCATTGATAAAGGAATCATTTAGTTAACTCTAGGAAAGGGAAATAAGTTTTTTCTTAATGATCAATTGAATGGTATAAATGGAGTGTGAATGGTATTTATAAAAATAGATGTCCTACGAAGAAGGTTCAAGTATATGATTAGCATGACCATTCAAATATATTTTTACCAATTCCAAATTCTATTTTTATTGAAGATGAGGAAACTGAAAATGAACTATGATAGTTATGGATTATTTCGAGGAAAGTGTTTTGAAATTACTTGAATCATACGACATTATTCATGACATTGTTTTTTGGAAATAAGTATAAAATAATAATATTTAAAAACAAAGATAAATGATCAGGAGGAATTTTTGATGATTAAGATGTCTATATTTTCGGAATTGAAGAGTTCTGTTGGATCTAAGGACAATGATATGTTTAAATGTATTAATGATAATATTACTTTGGAAGACTTTTTCTAGTATGTATAAACCTGATGTTTTATTTTTGAAATTTTTTTTCATGGAATAATTAACTGTTATTTTGTGTATATAGTTATAAAGAACCATTTGGGTTTATATGAATCTTGAATTTGTGGAAATTATAGCTTCTTACTTTTTGGAATGAAAATTTGAGGAATGAGATAACAGTTGTGGTTAAAATATGTTATGGTTATTTTTTAGTAAATTATCTCATTTTTTAAATGTTTCAAAATTTTATAGTTTTTATAAATGGACAACACTCAAACCATTTGACAACCCAGCATTTAAGACAAAACTGTGTGAATCGAACCCACAACCAAATTGTGATTTGGATATATTACAACCCACTAGCCTATATGAGGTCCCTGGTTAGTATGAATTATTATTTTTTCTTAAATGATTTTATTGATCTAGAATTAGTTGATTTGGGATTTTATGATTTATTCAAATGGTTATCTTTAGTATAGGAAAATGATTCAGTGATTAAGTGATGAAGGTTATTTTGGAAAACATTCTCTCTTCTGAGAACACTATATCCTTAAAGAAAATAAATACTCTGGTATCTCATTTGACTAATAATGTTTGAAATTTTATTTTGGATGCTTCTATGTTTTTATTTTGGGCATATAGTGAGTATGTTTATTTATTCAAATGATTAACCTATCATAAAGAAAATTTTAATTGTTTAATTTCATTTTATAATGAGACTTTAATAGTAGTCGATGTTATTTGGTGATAAATGTTAATATTTTATATATAATAATATGTGATTGAATCCTTATGAGTTTTGGATTTCAATCTTAGATTAGATTATGTTGATGAATTTTTTGGAAATTTGTTTATCGAATGGTCTTTATTTAACTTTGGGTAATTTTTGTCGAATTTTGGACATTAAGAGTAATAATTTTTTATGATGTATTATCCTTTTGGGAGAATATCTTATCCCATACAAACCATTTTATATTCGGTTAATTTCTAAATATAGTGAAAATATATAGTTCATTTTTTTGGATTATGTGATTCTATTGAAGATGAATCTAGTGCTTCAGGTCCAGAAAAGTCTTCTTGAATACTCTTCATTTGATGAAAAGATGATTTTTTTGTATAAACCTATTAAAGTATGATACTCTACTTGAAAAGTATGTATATTTCCTAATGTTATTATTCAATCTAATTAATAAATTCAATAATATTATAAACGGGACTTTAAAACAAAAAATGTTTTCCACTTACGTTTCGTACTAGGGAATCAAAGTCCATTTAACTTATCAGAAGATTGTGGTTATCTGGTGGTTATCATTCTCTGGATCATGTTTTAAATCACTCTCCATAAGAACATGATGGTTGGTTTTATATTCCATATCAATTTTTTCGTTGAATACTAGTATGTGTTATCTTGGGAGACCATTTTACTTATCATTATTTACATTAAAATGATATTTTTATTGACACTTTTTCTGATTTAGGACTTTCAATGATGTTTCCAAGCCTTATTTTAAAATTGCAATGATGGAATTTCCAAAAGGGGGAAGGATGCAACGTCCATGGTATCTATAGAATAATAATTTTTCATATGTATTATTATTAATGAATAAGATATTAATTTTATGTTAAATAGGAATCATTTTTTATAACGTACTCAAGAACAAAGAAAAATTTTCATTGAAATATATTGTTGCACACAACTTTGAGGGGGATAAAAGTTGAAAACCCCTAGCTGGTCATGGATATGTGATGACAGATCATTCTCAGATGTGGTTGTAGGTCGACTACCTTGTATTGAATCGATTATTGAGGAGGCGATTTCTCTGTAAACATTCAAGAATCGAGGTCTTATTGCTATATATTTCACAAAATATAAGGTAAAATCTATTGCCTTAGATATTTATTTTGACCTTGTGGGAATGTTCTTTAAGCATCGTCCTTCACTAAAGATCCTCCAAAAGACCCTTGAAAATATTGGTTTTTCTGATTTTCAGATCGGTTTGTTAAATTCGTGGAATGTTCTATTACGATTCACCTCAGATTACAATTACTATCGTCATTGGATACATGGTTCATAGGCTCTTGGAAATTATAATATGAAGGTGTTTAAATGTTCTTTGGATTATTATACTAGTTTAGAACCCCTATTGTTCCAATTTGGATAGGATTCCAGGTTTACCGCATTATATTTTCAAAAGGAAGGCACTCTTTTCAATTGCTAGTCTCTTTGGAGACCCAATTAGATTAGACTTTGCTACATTGAACCTATCAAGAACCTCTGTTTCTAGGATCTGCACTGAAATTTATATCTCAAGGGATCATCCATCTAACTTTTTTATTCATAATGGGGATATAGTGTTTACATAGGATGTGGTCTTTGAAAATATTCTAAATTATAGTAATAAATGTTTCAAAGTTTTACATCTATTCAATGAATGTGAGAAGCAATGGAATCCTCCCCCATCTCAAGTTAAATATCTATGGGATAAAAAGGCACCTTCAAAATCAATTGTTAATGCTCATACAGTTCAATGACCTAAGGAAAAGGGAAAGCCTAACCAAGATGGGTTGGCTGGTCCTTCTAATGTCATCAATAGTCAAGAAAATCCTGAGGTCATAGATGAAACAAAAATTTAACAAGTAACAGAAAATAAAATTGATGACTATGTAAATTCTATCATGGATGTTATTGAGTACGAGTCTGCTTGATAAGGTGTAGCTTCCATTCAGGAGGAAGATCCTCATGTTGGTGTTTTTGAGAGTGAGGAGATTGTTGTCCCACCACCTACTGTAGAGGAACAAAATAAGTTGATACACTCTTTAGAAGACACAAACAAAGAGTATGACTTGGAATCCAGGGATTCCTCTCATGATGAGGCAGATCATCCTATACAGGTTTAAAAAACATACTTCAATTCAATGTCCTAAAAAGGTAAAAATCCTATGGTGGATCATGATGGTTTCATCACTCCAAATCCTAAAAATACCAGAAATTGCAGGGATTAATCTCAAATGAAAAGGACCATTGTCACACGTTATTTGGATGTGTCTAAAAAAGATTATTCATAGAATCCTCAAGAAATGAATACTATTGTTCAATCAAATGATGATTCTGTTCATCACTATACTGAGGAGGTGAAGAAATAAATCTCTTAAATGGAGGGACAAATGGATATTGATTTTCAAAAATTTCAACAGGGTGATATTTCAGCAGAGAGATATCTCAAGGTGAAGAGATATTATTTTAACCAGAAAATAAAGCTATCCATGAACTCCTCCTAAGGCTTTTGTCTTTTTTTCTCTGAATTCCGATTATGGTATTTACTTTAAGATTCTAGTTGGAGGGATTTCTGATTGATTTCTTTTCATCATGTTGTCACATACTGTTATTGATGTTGTTGTTTTCGTTTGGTGTTTTCACTGTAGTCTGCTTGATGCTTTCTCTTATGATGCTGTTGAAGTCTTTGACTGGATGACAGGAATTCCCCTGTACATGCCTAATGTCTCTGTTCCTTATGATTAAGGTTGAATGGTTGATGAGTGAGTTCCTTAAATTCTCTTCATATCATGTTGATAACATGCCATAATGTTTTGATTTTCAGGACCTACAACTTATTCTTACCTAGACTGTTGTTGAATATGATTATTTTTTCTTCCTGTTTAAAGTGTAGGATTTATGTATTCTGATTATTTGGTTTGATCAATACGTCTTTTGTCTATTCGATGGTTGTGGTAAGGAATCAATGGAAGCAAAATGGCATCATTCTATCTCTAATTTATATTTTTTTGATCTGGCCTAGACTTCATAGTGGAGGATCTGAGCTTTAGCTTTCTTTAATTTTTGTATTTACTGCGTTACTGTCTGGTTTGATGGCTTAGCAGGGGATGGTCTCTAGCAGTTCATACTGACCACAGGGGTGGAAGGCTCTCAATGTTCTAATTTTTCCAATAGGATAGCTTAATGAATTTTTTGGATGTATTGCATATTTGAAGATCCAGTATTGAATGAAACAATTGACTGGTGATTTTTCTGGGCTGTCTTCAAGAATAGGTTTATTTTGATTGTGTTTTTTTGTAACCCAAGTCCCTGTTGGAGTATGTTCTTTACACCTTGAGGTTGTTCTATACTTATTTTTTGACTTTAATAAATTCCATAGGTTACATGAATTGGGAATCCAATTCCAATTACCCATTTTCATAAAAAAACAACTTTGAGTTATACTGCAAAATAATAATATAATTATAATATTTTAAAAGGTACTTAATAAAATGTAATTGTATTGATGGGAATGAAAATTACCAACTAAATTATGAGTACACATATTTTTTATTTGTATTTAAAATTATCCTATAATTTTTAGAAGCATAAAATAAGAATGAATCTGATTTTATACATGAATTACTCAATTTTTCATTAAAAGGTCAATTTATCTCCATTTGATGGAGAACACTTTTAAAATATAGTTTTATTCAATATTATAAATTCCATTTTACAAGATAAACTTCCTTTTTATAATAATAAAATCCAAATTTACTTGGGGTTAATTTTTGGTATTTTTCTGATAGAGATAATGTTTTTATGAATAGTGAAAAATACTGCATTTTATGTTACAACTGTATTTTCATCTGATTTATTTATACGGATAGGCTACCTTTTTTCTTAGTTTTAAAGATTAATTATAATATATTTTTACCATTTAATCCAATTTTTGTCATTGTTTGTAATTTCTCTTTTTAATTATACATAAACTAATGTCAATATTTTGATAGTTCGTATTTATTAAAACCATGTTTTTTGGTTTTGAAAAAGAGAATTAATTATAAATTAATTATTGAATCAACCGTGTTTTGAATTTTGAAAAATGGATTCCAAATTTTGAATCTTGAGGTCCAAATGTTATAAATATGTAACATTTATTTTTAGACATTTTTAATAGTAACATTAGTAAATATTTTATTTACAATTGTTAAATGATAAATCTGGTAAATTGGGGTTCAAAATATTATATTAATATTACAAAAATATATTAAAACATTTCCTATCCCTATTAGAAGAAATATTTCTGACCACTGGAATCCTTGGGTCGATTTGGTGACCACATGGACCCACTTATCTATGGAAATAAAATTTAGTAGTTTTTAATTTAATGATAAGGAAAATATAACCTAAAGATCCATATTTTTGTAAATAAATTTTTTTATAGAGTAACATAATTTATATTTTAGACTATAAATAGTAATTATGAATATAAAAATATTTCTGATATACTTTTATTTTTATTATAATTTTTAGACATGAAATAAGTAAATTTAATTGTGACACAATGGTGATGTAGTGATTGCTTCATTAATAATAGATTAAAATACATGATATTAAAAATGATAAATTTAAATTATTTTCAATATTTTGATTTCATCCAAGAATTTATAGATGATATTTACTTTTTATATTTGTATTCATGATGTTTTTTTGAGTCAACCAGGTTTTCATGGGTTTTTAAAAAAGTCATGGTATGAATAGAGTCAAAATTGACATAATTCATATTTTAAAATATAAATTATTTTTTAAAATATTTTAAAATTTAAAAAAATGTAATACTCCAAATATATATCATAAGTCATAAATTTTATGAATGACTCTTTATTTGGATATTTTTCAAGTTTTGGTAAATATTTTGATTCTCAAGGTGTTCCATTTTGATAAAACAGCAAGAGTTAAAAAGGGTTAGATAAAAAATATTAGGATTAAAAAATATCCAAATCCTATCCAATTATTATTGGATGATTATATTTATATATATATTCATATTATTATAGAATGTAATTATTTATGGACCTTTTTTAACCAAAAATATTTTTTAATAAAATAATAGTTTTAAACATTCTTAATTACCCCCTCCCACCTATTATAAAAGGCCACCACCTCTAGCCCAATACAGACCCCACTCAAGACCCTTGGATCATCCACACCTTGTTCCAATTATCTCCAAAAATCCCCCTAATCCACCTAGAATCTTTATATTAGGCATAAGTCAATTGAAGAAAGCCTGCATTCTAAAATCAAATAGAGTAACACGTTTTAAGAGGTATGTCTTCTCTAAAATTTGATTCCATTATTATACATCTTCACTTCATATTCTATTAATTTTACATGATTAAATAAAAACAACAGTATCCAAAATGAAATATTCTTTTTTTATCAGACTTATTCAAAATACACTTTCACACAACTCAATCTAATTGATTTAGAATATACTGTTTATGTGGACAACGAACTACTGCCTCACGAAACGATGCTTGTTCGATTATTCCATACGGCCTCTCATAGTGTCCCTTATGATTGAAATGTATTTGTATGAAATATATATTATATTTATATTGTCTCTAGGAATTTTTATTTTATATATATTTAATTCCATTATGTTTTCCTTAATTGGAAAAATATGATAATTTCATTTGAGGAAGTGTAGACTACCACCCCCTCAAAGTAATATGACTCGTTAATTCCATACATGGAATGTTTAAAGGATGGTGTTAATGAAATTATGGAGTGTATATAAAATATGATAATATAATATTTTAATAATATACCTATGTATCATTTAGTTGTCATTCATGTAAATAAGAAATTAAATGAAAGTATCGTTCATGCGTATGTACGGCTTAACGTCTCCATAAGCGGTGATTTTCATTTCTTATATCCAAATGTTATGGACTGTTATAAAATTAATATGTACCTGATATATAAGATATTTAAATCATCAATACAATTCTGGAGATAATCGGATTTTGAACAGATGGAATATTTGAAAATATAACAAGTTCATTTCTGACTTAAGTACCGATCATTGACAAAAAACCGATATGAACACGAATAATTATATGACTTTTATAGACAGGTGATAAGTGATATAGAATGAATAATAAACATGAACAATGTTATTAATCAGGTGTAATTAAATTATTTTTTTATTCAAGGATATAAATAATGAACAAGACAAAATCCATATACGACATTCATATAGTGAATACAAAACATTGATATATTTTATTTTAAAAATGATCTTTGTAAAGGAAGCATTAATCATATAATTTTTTGTGAAATATTTCTGTTCCGTTATGTCTTTTAATATCAATTTTAATACATTGGGATATGTTATTATTTATACATATTTATTTACATTTTATTTCAAACTCATAAGTGACACTTTTTTCTCCCATCAACTTATTTGATTAATTTTAAAGTGGCATCGTTAGGCTTCTATTTTTTCACAAGTGACTAGGCCTAAATATCATTTAATAGAGGCATATCTTGATATTTTTCCACATTATTATAATATAATGTGTATATAAAACACTATTGAAATTTTATATCATGAATTTATATATTCTCATGATATTTATAGATTTATTTGATGTTATTCTTTAATGATTTTTATTCAAGAGTTTCTCAAGTTATAAAGGATTATCTAACTAAAACATCATTTTAAAGGTTTTGAAGATTTAAATTTCCAAATCCTTCTATTTGTTGTCCATGTTTTAGAAATGATTTTAAGTATTTATTAATATGGACATGAGTTTTTTAAAGTGTAAATTCATTTCAAATGTATCAAAGTGGAATGGGACACTATGATTCAAAAATATTATTTTCCAATGTTTTATAGGAATCTATTATATCACTATGTTGAATTATATCTTGTTATTACAATGTGGAAATTCTATCTTTCCATTATTTTGATTTTATGTGTTATGATTATTTTATGGTTCTTAGTCATTTTTTATGAATTTGATTTGTTCCATGATAAACCTAGGGTCAGTGAGCCCGAGATAACTCCATGATGCATTGGGTAATGTGATAGAGGTAAAACTTAATGTTTCTCCTATAATATTTAGTGAATATATTGTGATGGGTATTCCAAAGTAACTCCTTATAATACTTTGGTAGATACAATGTATGTATGTTATGTATTCCATAAGTTACCATTATAAATTACGATTTCAATTTTTTATTCCTAAATCTTATGACTTCATGAGGTAAGTTAAAGATAATATGTTTTATGATTGAAAATAATGGTTTAATTTATTATTTAGTATTGATGGACTAATTGTTTCATTCGTTATTTTATACCCCTTATTGAACTTTTTTCTCATCCCTATATTTTAAAATATTTTTCACATAACTTAAAGATGAATAGGTTCAATGATAGGATCATGGAAAACTAATGCTGTATAAAACATGGTGCTATAAATGTTACATTTTTTAAGAGTTTTAGTTTTATGAAAAAAGGGATAGTGAGTAGAGGTGTCTACTTGTAATATTAATGTTTTTATGTACATGTTATGACCTAATTCACAAAATCTCTAAACATGAAATGATCCTGAATATGAATTATTATCTTAATTAAATATTATGTAACTTTTATGGATGGGGACATACACATATAGTTTATTTTTTATCATAAATACATCTAAGGAATAATATTTCTAAGATACTAATGATATTTTCAAAAAAAAGAGAATTTATAAAACTAGTGTTTTTTGTTATTTCTCCGTACAACACTGTAAAATATTTAAATAAATGATATTATAATATAATTATATTTTATTTTTTTATAACTATTTATATGATATTAATTACATACATACATCTCCTCCTCCATCAAATGTGTAATGAAATTGTCGATTAGGTGTACGGAAAACTATAGCTTTCAGAATTGACGTAATTAATTTTCCTTCCAAGATTATCATAGATATATATAATGATGTATTATATGAATATATATGGTATTTTGTATATATTTATTCTTATATAATTATTATATCACATAAAACATCTTAAATTATATTCCTTTATCGTATTTTACTATTCATCCAAAATTCAAGAATTTCAGAAAAATCCCCCAAAATCACCCAACCCATTTTTCGACATGTATAATTCAATAATGATCTCCATTTTTTGAAAGTAATTTTTTAAATATTATAAATTTAATTTTTATGAAAAATCATAATATATTCAAAAATAAAAATTTTAAATCTATAACTAATTTTTAATACCTTGGAAAGTTAATCGACATCTCATTAACAAATAACCATAAGATTATAAAATAATAAAATGAATTTCTATTCATAAGGTTCATATTTATATTCATATTACTATTCACATTGTTATGTTACAGTTTACTAGAATCAATATGGTTTAATTAGACTCCCAAAAACATACTCATCAGAACTCCAGATGACCATTTTTATAAATTCAAAAAAAGGATGTGGAAAATTCAAGTTTAATGTCTACTTTATGAATTTATCCAATAAATTGCAATTTTGTGTTTTCCATAGACTCATTAATTCCTGAGATATAGTCTATCAAATTATATGAATTTATTTAAGAGAAACATACCATAAAATTTATGGGGTTTTATATTATTCCAACCTTTATAAATTTAGTCCTTAATATTTTTCATGTATAAATCCCTTAAAAATATGTGGGTGGTTCTTTGTTATTACATCCTCATATTTCCACATCGGTTCCTCAATTTTATGGTTTCCCTATAGAACCAATATTAGATCTGTTGTCTGATTTCTCAATACCTACTCCATTCTATCATGAATCTCAATATGATCTTCATAGAATGACGAATCAGGTTCCAGTTCTATTTCATCATAGGTGAGTATATGCCTTGGGTATGGAATTTATTTCATCAACAATGACATGTGGAACACATTGTAAATGTTTGAGGGACTTGGTGGCATTGCTAAATGGTAACTGAAAAATCCAAATCTTTCTAGAATTTAAAATGGTCTAATGTACCTAGGGATTAGTTTCCCTTTCTTACTGAAATTTAGTACACCCTTCCATGAGGATACTTTTAGAAAGACTTCATCTATTTCATTAAATTCCAAATCCATTATCCAGTTTTAATAATAATTTTAATTTATACTTTGGGATTATTTAATATGGTTCTGAATATTTATTACCTTTGTAGTTGTCTCCTCGATAATTTATGGGTATGTATGTTTCATTAATCTAACATTATCCAAACAATTACCCATATTGAATCATTCATTTTAGGTTTCCTCAGTATTACTAGGTCAAATTACAATATAATATCAACCCAATTCCATATTGAAATAGGTAATGGTTTCGCAACCCCTCTAGGATGTTGTCTCTCCCCCTTCACTTGTTGAAAAACTAAATACATTGAAACATTTTCATCAATTTCATTCTTCGTGTTATCCCACCAAAAATTTTCCATCATGTATCCATACATCCTAGGGCTACCAGGGTGTATAGAGAAATTTGAACTAAGATCATTCTCTAATAGTTCCATTTTTAGTAAAGGTAATGATGGACCACATAATCTCTTCCCAATTTTCCAAACTCCATCTACATTCACAAAGTCTCCCAATCATCCATGTTTAACATCTTTAATATTATTTTGTATATTGTCATCAATAGATTGAGATATTTTTATCTTCTTTATTAAATATAGATTAACAATAATTTGAAATAAGAAATTTGTTTCCCCTTCTATAAAAATTCCAATATTCATATTTAGTAGATCTATGAATTTGAGTTCTCTATCAATATTTATATGGGTCTGAAGTCCATGATCTTTCCTTCATAATACATATGTAACCATATTTTCCTTTCTTGGGTGGTATTTTTTTGAACCATCATTGTCTTTGAGTATCTCGTGCCATCTCCTTTTCCTCCTGTTGAGTATTTTTGTGTTAAAATGAATTTCAAACTCTTGTGATCTATATATATCCAACATCTTTCAACATAGAAATGATGTATCCATATTTTCAAAGCCAAGATTACAGCTACTAACTAAATATCCTAAGCAGTATAATTTTTCTCATAATTCATAAATTTATTTGATGCATAATACATAACTTTATCATTTTTTAAAAGGACACAACCTACTCTATTCGTTGTTGCATCACCATATATCAAAATTCCATCATTTATATATCGTAGATTCGAAATTGGAGCATTGAACAATCTTATTTTCAATTATTCAATGCAGTTTGTACATTTTTTCATCCATACAAACTTAACACATTTATGTGTGAGCTTGGTTATCGGCTTAACCAGTTGAGAAAAATTCCGATTGAAAGGCCGATTGAAACCAACTAAAACAATAAAACTAAATATCATAGTTATGTTCATTGGCATGGGCCATTCATGGAGTGACTTTTTCTTCACAAGATCAACTAAAATTCCATCCTTAGAGACAATATTATCAAGAAAGGATAAAAATTGAAGAAAAAACTTACCCTTTCTAAACACCCCATATAATTCATTTATCCTATGTCTTTATAGAATAATCTGCATGTGATTCTCATTTTCTTCATAGATTTTGGAGTATAACATGATATCATCGACAAATACCACAATAATGTCATCAAGATATTACAGAAACCCTACGTAATAGATCAATTAATATTGAGGGTGCATTGTTCAGTTCAAAAATAATTTTTGTAAAATCGTAATTCACATACATAGTTTGAAATGCTATCTATGGAATATATCCCTTCCTCACACACATATGATGATATCCAAGTCAATGGCATATCTTCGTAAAATATTGGACTCCATGATGTTAGTCAAAAAAATCATCAATTCATTGCATAAAATACTTCTTCATTATTTTAATATCAATTATTTCCCCGTAATCAATGAATAGCCTCATGGATCCATCATTCCTCTTGAAAATGAGGGAAGATGCTCCACATGGAGAAACACTAGGTCGAAAAAATCATTTTTCACTCAATTCCCCAAGTTGTTTCTTTAGATCCACTAGTTCTACAGTGGCCACTCTATATGGAGTCTATGATATAGGTATTGCACAATGAATGAAATCAATAGAGAACTCAACTTCCTCCTCTAGAATAGGTTCAAGTAAATCTTATGGAAATTCATAAATTTATTCATTCACAATAGGCACATCTTAAATTTGACAATATCTGTCCTCACTTGAATATATTGTGTTATCATCATCTCCACGAATTGCAATCAATAGAGCTACTAGTGGTGGATCTATAAAAGAGTCATATGGTGAGGATTATTCTCTAATGATAAGGGATTATACACCATTAACAAAAATTATAACTTCACTCTACTTGCATTAGATCATTGTGTCATAATTTGACAACCGATTCATATTGATAATTAAATCTAATTCAATCATTGGTATGATTTTTTGGTTATCAAATACTGCACGATTAAGTGTCATGAGGGGACAAATCGACACATTTTTTTTGCAATGATACATCCCCTAAGAGTTTTACTGAAAACATCATTATTAAATAAAATTGGAAATGTCCAATTTTCTTGGAAAATTAGGAACATATAAATGAATGTGATGATACATAATCAAATAATGCATTAGATATGTTTAAGGAAACAATTAAAGTTCCTACAACCACATTGTTTGGAACTTTAACCTATACGGTTTTAATCACATAAGCTTTACCTTTATCTCAAGTCCTTTTCAAAGGCATGTTTCATTGGAACATAGGACAACCATATGAATATTTCTTCATCTCTCTCAAATTGTAGAGTTGGACATAATTGAATTGTATCTTCCCCTTCCATTCACTAGATCGATGAACCTTTTCTACAAACTTATAGAAAACTCCCATTCATTTCAAACATTTCCCAAGATGATTCTTTCCATAGTTTTTACTTAATGGAAATTGTTTCATTCCTTTATTCTTCATTAGCACTTCATATTTTACATGGTAATTAAGATTCCTCCCCTTATCTTTATTTCCCTTGAACAAATATGATCTAGAAAATTCCTTATTAGTTTTGATGGAACATGATATAATTTTATCATACGATGAAAATATTTGAAAAGCTAGTCCCCTTCATCGACTTGGCTTAAGTCTTTCGAAGAAACAATAAATCTCATTATCTGAACCACATACATAATCTATAGCATACCTGGATAATCTTATGAAGGAAGGCTCATACTCCACAACACATTCTTCTTCACATTTCATTAGGCTATTGAATTTAATTTTCATTTCAGTTCAGTTTCCACGAGGGAAATATTTTCAAATAAGATCTCACATAATGATTTTGATTCCATATATTCTATTTATTCTTCCTCCGTGCTATTCTAGATCAAGGACCACCATTGATCACCATCAACCATGATGAAATATATTTATAGTACTATATTTTCATTTTCATTTCATATTAATTTTAGAAATATCATTTCATGGTACTTGATCCATAGCTAAACTAACACCAAATTTGTAGTCCCACTAAAAGAAGGGGGCTTCTCCCACATGAAATGATCCAATACAGGTATAACATTGTTATTTTTAGTATCCTGAGTATGTTATCCCAAAATATTCATGATCAAATCTACACCACCATTGAATCTGATGACTTTATTAGTGGGGAAATCCCTAGATTGTTCATCGGTATTGATTCCCCTTCTTACATTAGGTGCCATCACAAAACAATGGCATACTCTAATTTAGGTAATAGTTCATAATTTCTATCTAGAAAACACCAAAGATAATCTAAAAATTTATGCACAACTAATCTCATAATCATAACCATTAGTTATGTATACTTTTAAATCCATCACAATGGTTTATAAAGAAAATATGAATTATCGTAAGAATCTACCCTAGGAGTGTGAATCCAGGTGCCTAGTAAGGCCTATTTCCATAACTTGGATACCCAAGTTCTTGTTCAAAACACATTGTCTATGTTTTCACTCCTAGGATCATATCTTCCAGAACCACATCCTCCTGTAGTATCCATATAGGGATATATTTTATAGAAATATTTACATGATCTATTAGTTTCCAAAATACAAGGTTGTTCTTGTATGTTTATCCAGAAAGACTATCTTAGGGTTTTGTTCCGTGATCTCTATTTTCTAAATCTAGTATCCATGTTTTCTACGAAAAATCCATTGAAACCAACTATACCGCCCTTACCCTAGAAGCCCTTAGCTAGGGCATTACATTATTAAAATGGCACAATTACAGAGAATGATATCTGAAATGAATGATCATCTTAGTAGTCTTGAAGAAACTAGATACATACATGTAACTCATATAACATTGAAAAAGTTAACAAAATAAAATACATAACACAAACTAATAAACATCATCCATGAGAACTCAATAAATGGTCTCCTCCTCATAACTTGATAAAATTAAAAAATAAAAAGCAGTGATCTCAAATTCTAGGTAGGGGTTAATAATAGCGGAATCATGAATTAAAAATTACAAAATCATAAAAAAAATTACATAATCATTATTCCATGTTGTATAAATAAAAAACACGTTCCATTAAAAAACATAAAATGAAACTGCATCCAAATAATTTTTCATATTGAAATCCTCATGGATATTAATAAATAAATTTAATAAAGATATATTATTATTATATAGACATAATATATCAGGAATATGATACCACTATACCATTGAACAGGTTTAATCATGTGGGTAGAAATCTGACTATTTTTTGGAAACAACATCAAAGGGTTTGTGGCTAACGGATTAGTCTCAAGAGACATGTTGACGCATTGAGGGGATATAGAGGCACCTGAATATCAATTAATGTACAAATCATTCTATATACATTTATTAATTAAACTTAAAATATACCTTCTCAATATCTACATAGATAAGTGGATACATATTTAACAATTTTTCCGTAGTTAAAACAATAATCCAAATAAACACCAAATGTAAAAGTGTATACGACTTATGAAAATAATCATTATCCATGTAACCAAAATTTATATATATAATAAATTTAAAATTTAAATTTAATAATAAGATAAAATGGGTAGTAGGAACATCTTAAAATTAATATTAGGTGCACAATACAAGGTAAGTCTCAATGAAATAGAAATTGAGACAATGTCACGTACCACGATGTATTCTATCGATTCGTATGAATATATTTTAATAAATTTCCAATGAATAATATAATAACATTAATATGATGAAAATAATTATAATATATATCAAAATGAGGAAAAAAATTCAACTCATGTAAGAAATATGTGTTGAACAGTATAAATCTCACTGAATTAAAAGTGAAATGAGAAACCCCTTACATTATGCCCGAAGGTGTTATCGATTGACCTAATGACCTGAAAAATAAAATTTCACATCATAATTCCACAACCTCATATATATGTAATTTATTTATTATAAATATAATAGTATCATTAATCACCTTGAGGATGGGTTTATGAGTGTCAATTTTATTGTTTTGGAAGCATTTTATTCATGGTTTTCATGATCAGTTTTCTATTATTCAAAAACAGAAGTTCATTTGAAATGAGGATAAACATACAGAATTTTTAATATATATTATTATTGAAATTAATAATATTTAAATTAGCGTATAAGTATTTTTGGTTTATATACCTTGAGGATTACTCGTTTGTTAATCGTTAATTAAAAATTCTTGGATTAACAAAGAGGTTTTATGCATAATGAACTTGTTTAGAATTATTATTTTATATTTTGAGTGTATAAGGATTCCAGAACATTTCAGAAGTTAAAAAACATATATAATGATATGATTTACCCCTTGAATGGTCCCATGACCAGTCTTGAGGATATTAATAGAAATTGAAAACTCGCTGTCCTTGAATGTGATAAATTAACACATCTTAGAAAATATTTTCATATTTACTAAAAGTGGTGGGATAAAAGAGAGAACATTATGAAATATTCCATTTGAATAATAAAATTATATTCCATTTAATTTACTAGAAATATAGTATATTTTGGATTTGGGAAGGTGATGATAGGGAAACCAAATAATTGAACTTGTAAAATAATTTAAAAGAAAAAGGATGAGAGGTTCACCTCTTGAATACTCCTCCTTGAGAAACACTTTATGGCCTTTTTTCTAGACTTTTAGTAATACCAGAAGGTCTTGGACATGGTGTGATTTCTTTTAAAGGTTATTTGGAATAGATTAAAAAAGGATCAAATTTTGAGTGGTGTTGGAGGAATAGGGGTAAGGGTGGTCTATATAGTGGAGGGGAGGAGGGATTTTACATTACTTTAATCATTATTTAAATAAATTTTTTCAAGACTATAATTAGCCTTGATTCATGGGTCCCAAAATAGTATTAATTTAATTTGAGATTGATAAAATTTGGCTTACATCATCCCTTTATCACATATGATGTAGTAAAACAAGTATTTAGCATTTATCGAAATTTATTGAATTTTACTATTCATAAAAAATTCACGAATTGTTTAAAAATCCAAAAAAAATCCCCATTACTATTTTTCGACATGTAGAATTAAAAAATGAGTACCATTTTTGGAAAATCATTTATTATAAATATTTTTAGTTAAATTTATTAATAAAAACATAATATTTTTAAAAATGACAATTTTAAATCAATAACTCATTTTTTAACACCTTGAAAAATTAATCAACATATAATAAACATAAAACCATAAGAAAATTAAATATTAATATGAAATAAAATTTATAAGGATCATATTACTATTCATATTACTATTTATATGGGTTTGTTTCTATTCACTAAAAACATGTTGGTTCGATCAGACACTAATGCACTTATTGATAATAACTATAGACGACAATTTTATGAAATCAAAAACAACGAAGTGGAAAATTTATGTTCAATGGCTAGGTTAATACATTATCCTATAAATAAACAAGTGATGTTTCATAGGGACTCAGTGCTTCATTCAATATTGGTTATCTAATGAATTGAATGTATTTAAAAGATACTTACATTAAACTGTTTGGTGTGTTGTATTAAATGAAAATACTAAGAGAATGAATCATATTGTGTGATATAAATTAGAACCAATTTAAATGAGTTGCATAAATTGAATTAATGTGATTAGTAGTCCAATATATATAGGAATTGAAATATGGAAGTCACAAATATTGGAATTGGAAATATGGTAATTGGATATATGTTTTACCAATATTTATATACAAGATATATATTTTTAGTAACAACTTTAAATTATTGAAATTATATATAATGAAAAAATATGAAATTAACTTATTTTATAATAAAATTATTCTGGGTTTAAGAAATAATTATTTCCAAAGAAAAATATATTAAAATTTATATACATATTTTAATATTCATTTATCAAAAACATTTAATGAATAATATATAAAACGTCAATTTTAATTTTATTGGTGTTATTATAACATAATATAAAACGAATATTATTCAGATAAATATTTTTAATGTGATGAGTATTGTAGAATATAAATTAATTATAACACTTTTAAAATTAAATTTAATATGAATTAAGATTAAAAAATATATATTAGAATTCATTTAAGTTAAAAATTGAATGAAATATGAGAAAATTCATGTAGTGTTAGAATGAATAGTTTTATATAGAACTTTTTTCTCATTACACATTGAATTTCATTAAAAACATAAATTAATAAATTGTATAGTTTCAATTTTATAAAATTAAAACAATTTTTTAATTCATATTGTAATATTTCAATCATGTTATATTTTACAGCTTTTCAAAAATATTTATTTCTAGGTGAATAATGAGAAATAATGCATTTATTTAAAACATAGGACTTCTTAGTTTACATTTTGGAATGTTCACGATAAAAAATTATAAAACATTATTCATTGAAAAAATATTTAATATGTTAAATTATTCATTAAAAATATTCTCAATATTTAAAATTTGTGTTTTATATTTTTAATCTTATGAAATGTTTTTTAATTATAAATCCTTTCTTGTTTTCCCCATTTGGTAATATTTAATTATCATGAATCCCTCTATCCATAAATTCCACACATATCCAAGAATTGAATGAATAAATATATTTACCCCTGATTCCTACCTATAGTATGAACATGGGAGGCGACCATCACCAAGGGTATATAATTCTCAAAAAATGGGAGCCATTTTACTTTTTCAAGAAAAAACATCTAGATTTAAGAAGTGTCATCCCAAAATAAACTTCAAGATATATACATAAATATATATATATATATATATATATATATATATATAAGAAAAATTTATCCAACATGAATGTTTAAAATAGAACTGATGGAATAAAAATGTATTGAATATATGCAACAACGTATATCTACAGAGCGACACATAAACTATCAAGATCTGAGCCATTAATTTCTAGCATTGTCCAAAAAGTCCACCATGAAACCTGGAAATTGTTCTATATATGTAGGGTGAGAATATTGGTATGCTTAGTAGGAAACCCAATATCTCTCATGCACATGTGAATGAAGATTACTAATTCCCCTGTGAAAAAACTCCATAACCAAATGACACTTAAGCAGGTATACTAACCATCCATCCTCACCAAGGAATTCTCACCAAATAACTCATGTCAGGTAAAGTAATATTACCAACAATGATAATAGGGTACTATGCACCACTTTATCATTGATAATCTGCTCTCGTAGCTTAATATAAATCATCCTGCTGCACCCACCACTTCTGCAGACTCACCTCACAACCCGCACCCACACACATGTGACTCACAATCACATGTCACCCATAAAAACCTAGTTCACAAACCACATAAAATCCAACCAAAAAACTCCTAGTACACATACCACATCACATCCCACCCATAAAAACATATACATACACCACTCAACATCTTGAAGTCACCATGGAAAGAACAACATGTCTCATCCTGATGACACCTAGGAAAACACAAAACATCTCACCCAAAAGAAACATGGGAAAACTATAATGACCCACACGCACATGGACCACCGAAACAAGATCATGACTAATGACTCATGGGATACCACCTCTAGGAAAAAGGATTTTGTAAGAGTATGTGGAAATACATCCATCCTCCCACCAAGATTTTAGGGAAAGACACCCTCCCCAAGGACAATAGGGGTGTTCGGTATATAGTGCTCAACTTTGGTTTGTGAGTATATGAATCCCAAAGAGAATAAAATTACATACATATATAATAACAAACACTCAATCCCAACCATAAGTTTTACAAAAAAATAACCATCACATAACACTTCTAAATTTTCGACTAACTCTAAGTGTGAAACACCACACATCGAACCACAACACAAATGACACTTCCAACCAATTCAATCTAACCATTAGAGTTATTCATTAAAAATTAATTTATTCATTTTATTATGCAATCCAATAAAATAAAGTACCAAACATTATTTATCGATTATTTATTCATTTATTCCACTACTATCTGGGAAACTACCATGCACAAAACATAACAAAAAACCCAACGAGACATCACTGCACAAACTGACCACACCTTGTAATGACCCAAGATTTTATCAATAAACATTTTCTATTATTATTTTAGTATCATATAGTATAATCAGATAAAATTACATTAGGTGACCAAATTATAAAAAATTATTAAATGAAATACTAAATTCTATGGGGCCTTTAAAAATTATTTTTTCTCTTTAGTGATTTGAGTTTCAAAAATCGGATATACACGATTATGATTAGTAAGATGTTTTTAGTCAGATAGGGAAAAAATAATTTTTGGAAATGGTAACATAACCTTATGAACAGTGCTTTTACGCTTATTAATTGTAATATAACACTTATGAATACTAAATTTTCCATGTTAATATAAACCTTTCCACTGATAGAATAAATAAAATTTATCCATTCTATATGTGACAATATAATATAATGATTTTATAGTATTTTTATTTTTGTATGTCATGAATATTTAATGGTTAATTTAGTTGATTAATAGAAAATTTATTTTGATAAAATATATTCATAAAATATTTTTTATATATTATGATTATATGACAGTATTTTGAGGCCTTTATTAATTTTTCAACGTGTTAGAAAAGTTGTTTTAATTTAAAATATTTTATTTTTCAATTAAATTATTATTTTAAAGAAAAATTAAATTATTCATAATTATAAATATATTTTCCATAAAATGTGGATTATTTATGAATTTGACATATCAAAAATAGTTTAGAAGTTATTTTTGAGGATTTTATGAAATACATAAATTTTTTATGAATAGTGACATTCAGTAATATTCAAAATATGCTACATAAACGAATTTTTGCGTCATTAATGAGAATGGATAATGTAAATATCCATTTTTTAGAAATAAAATTTTCTAATTGTAATATTTTCTAATGTAATCATCACTGTATATTCTATTGGGGGAAATTAAAAAACTAATGAATAAAATATTGAAAACACTCTTTCCCTCCACTATAAATACCACCTCTCACAACACCATTTCCTCACAACTCTCATGCTTCAGGCCATGACCAAATTCATCCCAAAATGTATTCCATATCCCATAACACACATATAATATATCCTAGTCTCATCCAAAGTCCAATCATAGCTACCACGAGGAGGATCTAAGGATGACAATTCATAAGGTAATTTATCTCTCATTTTTTATTCAAATTCCTATCAAATTTTATTTCTTTTCTTCTCATACCCTAAAATTATCTTATCCAAATTTCAAGATTACTCCAGTATGATTAATATACTTGTGTTATATCATGTTAATCGAATATTATTCACCATACACCTCCCTCCCTCTCTCTCTCCTACTCTTTGTAAAAAAATTAAATTGTCGCCTATGATGTGTTAATTTACCTGCATCACGGGTGATGCAATACAATTCCCCTTCACCGCCATCAAGTATTTCAGTAAAACCATTAATTTTCTAAGAAAGTTATTTTAATATGTACTTTTAACAACTTTTCAATATTGTAAGGAACATTTATAATATATAATAAATAATAAAACAAAACATCATTGTTGTGATAAAAAAACAGTGCCAATTAACGAAAAATAGTCATCATTAAATTTTAACTAATGATCATGCTCATTTAAGAAGTCATTATATGAACATTTATACTCATGTAATATCATTTATAGAATGTAATAGAAATTATATATGTCTATTAATATTTTAAAAAACAACCATTCATGTGTACATGTGAATCGTTCATGAAAACTATGAGAAAAAAAATCTCAAAAAATGATTTTAAAATATATAAGTAAACCAAAGGACTATTAAATAACACAATAAAACAATAATGAATGATAATATTATATAAAAGGTTTTGGAGTTGTTAATTAATTATCCAATGTCATTATATAAGATATAAAAGTGAAGACTATTCTCAAATAGAAGGTTGTGGAATTCTTGAACCCAAATTTATTTCTTGAGGTTTTCCCACATTCACTACATTCCCATTATGTTTATTCTGAAAAATTATTTTACTCATCATTATCTTACCTATTTTAGTATATAAATTTTTATACTGATGTTTATGTCGGGAAAAAAAATTTCCAAAACAACATTTTATAAAAAAACATGCAGTTTACTTCTCAATCATTCTTGATGGTTCCTATATCACGTCTATTATTCATTCTCTCAATTGGGAACCCAATGTTTACAAATGTAAAAATTATCAAATGAAACCAAATAGTTTCCATGGTTTTTTATGTCCAAAATTGACATATGTTCCATGTGGCACACACCACAATGTTAACATTATTATGTGATCGGTGCACCTGAAATTATATAGTGAAATGTTTTTGTTATGATGTGACGGGTGCACCCAAAATTATATAGTGATCCAATGAATTCGGTAATTTGAATAACCAAATGAGTAAAGTGAAATATTCATGAATGTGATGTTGTATTTGTTCACAGATATTTATGGTATATTTCCACTAAGACATGAGGTTTCATTTTTTATGTATTTCCACAATCCTTACTATTATCTAACACTTTTTCTCAAGATTATGATATTGATGAGATGATTATAAGCACCCCATGTTATATTATTTAATATTATCATATATCATCTTACTTGGTTTTTAGATCACCCATTTTAAGGTATATTCTCATGTGACTACTTTTAATAATGATAAGTGAAGATAAAATAAGAATTTAGAGAAGAAGGAATTAAATAAAAGTTTTCTATTGAAAATGTTTTTTGTGGTCCTCGTTTTCCAAGACATTAATCCTTTGGATCCAAAATGTGTAATTTTATTAGTTTGTTTATAAATGAAATTCTTTATAAGTAATGTATGAAAATTATGGTCCCTATTGTTGTTATTAGAGGAATCGTTTCCTTATTTTGGTAATTAGGATTACAGAACCTTAGTGAAAACCCTAGTATGAGAGTAAGTACTTGTGAGGAGAGAAGAAATTTTTTTAATCATAAGGATCTAATAATATATTCTTTTATTGTTAATTTCACTTTGTAATAACTTATTTATTCATGATTTGACGAATTATGTTTTCTTATAACCTTGAATATTTTAGAAAGTGGTGGGAACCAGGTGAAACCAGGCCAAGAACCCATATGAGGGACATTACAAAGATTTCATGAATGATATCACCAATGCTTTAGGTGGTGTAGTTCAATAAATCATGGAGGTACTTACCCACTTAACTTATGTTATGAATAATTACCATAAAAATTTGGAACATCCTCCTTTAACTAAAAGGTACAAACTAGATGTTGGGTGTTTTATGTGGCAATGGACATTTCTGTTTTGTGGATCGTATGATCAAATAGTTGCAAAATAGTCAGTCATCTAGTTGGAGAGGATCATTTTTTTTCTTCACTATTATAAGATAGGGAAGGTGGTTCTATATATTTATCAGCTAGATGGAGAGTTCGACCAATGGTTTAAATTAATTAAGAATAAAAATATGAGGGAAAAAATATAAGTGAATGAGTGGTAAGACATTAAGATAATGATCCCTAACAAGTATTTCCCATGAATTCTAAATACAAAGATGGAGTGAGAATTCATTGAGAGGAATGAAAGGGAAGGAGAATATGTCATCACCTGGGATGAGAATTCCCCAATGGCTAAAAAGTATGATTCAGGATTTTTTATCATTATTTATAGCTAAATTGATATATTCTTTAATGGATTAAAACCACACCTTCTATAGATTCAAAATTCAAGAAATTTATGGTTATGTAGAATTTTTTTTGATGTTCTATCATGGAAGATATGGAGTTTGAATAATGGTCCCATGGTTATGGTGATAAGAAATGAAAAATTTATTTTCAAGCTAGAGGATCTAACAGGAAATGTGGAAACAAAACACAACGACCCACAAGTCAAAAATATTGGAAGAAACATCATGGGAATTTCCTAAAAAGGATGGGGAAATGCATCATGTGTGGTAGTGAAGGGACATAAACTCAAGAGTGTCAAGAATACATGACAAGGAAGGAGAATGTAGTAGAGAAAATGAGAGAACGACCAATTTCCCAATGATACAATTGTAGGGTGCAAGGGAACAATGAATTTTAGTGCACTAAACATCGACCCCTTGTGTGTAGTCAACGTCATCATCAACCAATGCCAATGGAGAGGCGAAAGTATTATTAAATCACAACTACATAAGTTGAGTAATAAAAACAAGTCATTCAAGGTACACTTTTATTTAACTCATGATTGTTAAAATCTTATTTGATTCTAGTTATATTCATTCATTTATATCATGAATGTTTTCTAGAATTATATAATAGAAGCCCCAAAATCTTGAAGAAGAGATATCTATAAAAACACAATGCGGTGAGATCATTTTAAACCACGTTTTGGATTCATCTCCTGTTTGCATATGTGGGAATATGCTTCTATAGAATCATAGGATACTTCCCTTAGGAGAATTAAATTCAAAAAATAGAATGGATTGGATCTTGATATATAGAGCATATATCAACCATCAGGAAAAGGAAAAATCTTTTCATATTCGAAATCATCCCATTCTCCTCTAAAATTTCAATGAAGATCATGAATCTCTTTTAGAAAGTCCTTCCATGTCACGACCCATCCTTGTGGCCCGTGTCGTGACTACCCCAAACCCGCCTTCCCTAGGCCAGGGGCTGGCGACTAGCACCAAGGCGTAATTCCCAGTAAAAAGGGAAGGCATTGCCTTTCTAAAGTTAACGAAAACCACAGACCAAGAAAGAAGTAGAAGTAAACACTATGTAAAAACTGGGTACAATAGTAAGTGCAGAAAAGTAAGTGGGCTAGAATACTAACCCAAACTGAAAGTAAAGTACAACTCGAAAGGGAAAACAACAACTGAAAGTAAATCCACAATGTCGAGCCGCCCACTGGAAGTCCCACCTGAAGGGTGAGTACATATAGCCTCCACAACTCCACGGGTCCAGCCGTCCTCTCTAAGTACATCTCGCCCAGTGGTCCACCTCTAGGTATCGTCCTGCTCCGCAAGCCTCAACCGCGATCAGCGCTGCCCGTCTTCTGCAATCAACACAACGAAATGCGGGCATAGCTCGTGTAGGGGTGAGTATAAGCTACTTAGTAGGGACCCTGAGAACCCTGAAGGTCTCCCAGAATCCACAAAGGATAATCCACAAAGGAATGATAAAATCACGAAGTAACATCTGAAACTGCTTAGTTATTTTCCCAAACATATACCTAAGTCACCAATTCCAGTCCACTCCAACCTCTGAGCCCAATTACAAACCTGTCCACACAGGAAATCACAACCCAGTTTGCACCGGAAAGCACAACACAATCCACAAAGGAAAACAAAACAGGATTCAGCTCACACAGGTATACTACTTCGTAAGACGATAGAGATGATCAGATGTAGCCACTAATTCATCTAAGCTGTCATACCCACAAAGGATCGGTAGGTACTAACCCCCGCAATGACCCACACAGGATCGATCATGACGTTGAAACCATAGCTATTGGGAATCTAATTCTCTATCAAGTACAGTGGGAATGCCGCTACAACCAAACACTTCCCTCTAACCTTGGACTGCTATAGTACTCCACCTATCGAGTACTGTGGGCCTGCTGCTAAAACCAAGCGCTTCCCACCCTGGGTCTGCCGCTACAACCAAGCACTCCTCTGCCGTGGGTCTGCTGCTACAACCATGCTGTCCCCCATGCTGCTACAACAAAGCGCTCCTCTGTCGTAGGTCTACCGCTACAACCAAGCGCTCCTCCATCGTGGGTCGGCCGCTATAATCAAGTGCTCCCCATCACAGCCTCTAGAGGTACTCCTTCTATTGAGTACTGTGGGTCTTCCACTACAACCAATTTCTTCTCCGTTGTGGGTCTGCTTCTATAACCAATCGCTTCCCACTAGGCTATCCGTAACACACAGAGTCGTTCAATCAGCAGTCGTCAAATCTCAACTGGCACTAGGGATTCTGCACACAGCATGCTCGTTCCGGGAGGGTCCACTCCATGAGAAAAGAGGTCGATGAATCAACTGAAATGTAGTCTGGAGTTGATGTATCCCAAAAAGTACCTATGTGGTCACTACCGAACCCACAAAGGATTCTCGTACTGTCTTCATTTTCGTCGTTGATGCAGCCAGCTCTAGGGTTTCCGCACACAACATGCTCGTTCGGGAGGGTCTGCTCCACGAGCCGAAAGGCTGATACATCAACTGACACATAGTCTAGATATGATTTATCCAAAAGTTCCGTATCATCAACTGGAACTCAATACCACAGACGGCGCCTGAAACAGATGCCCGGTCTGAGAGTTATTGGCTTTTTCGTCCCAGGGGCTATGTTGGTTTTTTTAAGTCAAAACCAATCTGACCGTACTACAACTGCGTCCAAAACTCGGTCAGAGTAAACCAAAAGATCCTTCTCTCTTAGAGGAATCCATCAAAGTCGACGACACATCAATCGGAAGACTGAAACTTAAGTTATGAGTGTTTCCGCTTTGAGGGGCCGGTTGGTTCCGTGTACGAACCAACCCCGCTGACCACAAAGCATTCCTAAAACTTGAGTGAGATATACTGAAACGACCGCCTCGATCCAAGGATCATATCGCCACTGAAGGTGCGTCGATTGAAGGTCAGTATCCCATGATATGGGAAAAATACCGAAAGAGATTCGAAAACGGGGGGTCTGGGCCTGGCCCGTCCCGGCCCAACCCCCCATGGGTCGGCCCGAACCCGGTCGACCCGAGCCTGGTCCGGGTCCGACCTGGCTGGGCGCAACCCGGCCCGGCCGGCGCGGTTCGGCCCAGCCCGGCCTGGGCGCGACCCTGCGGGCGCTGGCCGAGTGGCCAGCGTGTCGGCTCGGCCGTTACGGCCGAGTGAAGCGGGGGGGCACGCTGCCCCCGCATTAAGGAGCTGTGACCCCATGTGGGGCCGCCCATGCCAGCGGACGCGGCCGGCTTCTATGTCCCGTCCTCCTCCAGTCCCACAAGGTCGCGGGACGGCGCCCTACCACCAGGGCATCAGCCGCGGCGGCTCCTTCCGGCAACGCGCCGGCGGGCTGCTCCGCGAACCACCGGACGAGTTCCATTGGTCAGAAATATGTTCCTTCTTCGCTAATGACCCTCCCTGGGCCCTTCCTTCACTGCGAGGACCTCACATCACCCGTGCGGCCAGCATCATCATTGTCCGTCGTTCCACACACCAAGAACGAAAGGGCGGTGGGTTCAGACTTGTTCTTTGGTCCGCACCCACCGCGTTAGCGGTTTTAAAATTCTTCCAACAAGTATTTAATCATACGTCGTGTGTATAAATCACAAAGATTTAAATGAATCAAACCTTTACCTCAATGTTGTCGTCGAACGTAAGTTCGTCGCGAAATCAACCATCGCGGAAGAAGAGGATCGTCGCGACGCGGAAGGGGCATCCCTGTCGTTGCGGTAGACGACATTGCGTAGTCAAACTCTGAGGATTTAAAATCACACAGATTTAAGATGCACCAAAAGAATCCATGCCAAGGATATAATTCAAAAAGAATTAAAAGAACCACAAACCCCTACCTCAATCAGTTGTTGATCAAATATTGTCGTGGGGGAAAGAACATCGTGGAAGAAACATCACGGAAGAAGGATCGTCGGCGTCACGGTACACGGCGTCGCGTCGTCGATCTCCGAGGGTTTGGCATTCTTTGTTGCCCTTTTTCGGAGGTCGGAGTTCTTTGCGTTCATCGTGTTCTTCACGTTCTTTGCATTCTTCAGCGAAGGAGGATGAAGATCATCATGCTTTAGAATTTCTCCAAATCCTCTCAACACGAAACCCCTAAACAAACCTATTGTTGGTCTTATTTTATTCCCCATGCCAACAATTTGAAATTCAAAGATATGAAACGAAAAATTATTTCAAAGAATTAATTGCAACGAATTAACAGCCCAATTAAAGAGGCGTTTCTTAACCCAAATAAATGCACTGTTGACTTTAATTAAAAAGGGGGTGCTGGTGCGTTACTTAGTGGGAAAGAAACGGTGGGGCTCATGCGGGCCCCACCTCACAAATAACCTACCAATGGGTAGGATATTATGGGTTCCACCTTATCCGCTTAACCTAGCTTAAGTGTCTTTAAGTGAAATAAAATAATGTGTCGAACTACTTTTATTTTATTTCATAACATAACCCAAAAAATTAAAAACCACACCCGAGCAAACGCAACTCCGGAAAAGGAATTTTTAAGAAAATACCGGCGCTGAAATTCCATCGGTGCCTTTAGAATGTGATTCCGAGCACCAGTTGAAAAGTTAGAAAAGCATGTCCGTTCATTCACTGAATGTACCCGAGCCAAAATTCAGAAATATGATTCCGGGCACACCGGGCCTCGGAATCAAGTACCGTCATAAACTTCGTTCTTGTCAAATTCACCAGAAAATTAAGAAAAAAATTTCCTTGAATTTTACGGGTCTTTAAATCACTCCCACCTCAGGGCTTTACATCCCCATAAAGATACATAAAAAACTAGGGATTCAAATGTGGGTACAGAGCACACATCTGAGCCTCCCGCTTCCATGTGCTCTCCTGGAAGTTCTTGTTCTGTCATCTGATGCGCACTAGAGGAATCGGCCGTCCACGTAGGACCCGCTCCTGTCAAACCTCAATCTCCACCGGGACCTCTGCAAAAGTATCCCCATCATCAATTTCCAGCTCCCCATGGTCAACGATATGCATCGGGTCGAGCTTGTATCTCCCTAGTTGAGATACATGGATGTCATCGTGCACCTGGTGCAACTAAGGTGGGTGGGTCAAGCGGTAAACCACCCCACCTACCCTACCGAGGACCTCGAAAGGTCCTTTGAACCTTGGTGTTAACTTGTTGCCTCGGCCACATCCCCGTAACTCACGTCGAGGTGTGACCCGTAGGGAAATGTGGTCACCATCCTCATACTCTAGTGGTCTCCGCCTCTTGTCAGCACAAGACTTTTGCCGACTCTGAGCTGTCCTCTTCCGCTCTTGGATGACTTGGACCTTTCTGGTCCTACAAGAGCTGCTGAGATTTCTTCTTTTCTGACAAGAGAAATCCAGTCTCATCTCCTGGATAAACCACGTTCTTCGCCTAATAGAGTCAATCCCATCAAGGATGATACTAACCCATACCAAGGATGATGTCGTATGGCCTCGACGCTACTACCAATAGATCCAACCGTTACTCTCACCTCCATGGGTTGAGTCACACTGTCAGCATCAGTGTGTGGTCACTAGGTCTCCTCCAGTAGGTATCTCAAAGTGAGGGTCAAGTCAATGGTTTTTAAACCATAACCTCTTAGTAACAACATAAAGAGAGGACAGGAGGGTAAACTCCAAAAGAAAGGTGTCTTTTATTACTGCAGATCAAAGTACAAAGACAAAAATCATCTACAAACAAATATCAACAACGCTATAAGAAGCATCAACAAAAGTCTCCAGGACTGGAGCTAGTCCCTCTCATATCCATCTACTCCCAGAGCTCCATGATCGTAGGCCTCAGCTGCATGAAGCAGAGCTCTCCCATGTCCACCAGCTCCCTGTGGTCAGGGTGGACCTCCTGGTGGTGGTGGTTGCAAGTTGTCCACCTCCGGCTGCATAGCGAGCTCCCCTGCCACAGTCTCCTTATCCATGCGGTCTGCCTCGATCAAACCTATGCCTCTGCGTGGGAGGTCCTTCGTTCATCTTCTGGTCATCCGTATGGCGGGTCGGACAGTCACAAGCCATGTGACCAACCCCGCCACAAGAGTAACATTGTCCACTCATGGTAAGTTGTTGTCCACCCCGGGTGCCTCGCAAAAATGATCCTGTGTCACGTGGTCGACCACCTATCGGTCTAGTCTTCTTGGACCCCTACGTCATCTGTCTACTACCCACTGCAGAAGACTCTGCCGCATATCGGCTAGTGGTGGGTCCTGTTGCTGGAAACTACTCAGCAAGGAATCTCTCCAGTAATAGTGCTCACTCCAACACCCTGTCTGTGTCAGAATTCTATGAGAAACATCTTAACCCCTTATCTCTCACATGATCCCCTGCTCGAAGGTTCGGGCCCTGAAGAATGGGTCTCGTACCATGTGTGTGGAATAGCTCGAGAGATCGGTAAACCTCGTTGCGCACTAGGCTACTGTCATGCTGCCCTGCCGTAGCTGTAGAAGCTCCTAGATGTGCACCGCACGAAGGGTGGATGGGACGAATTCCGAGTGGAAGAGGCTCTCAAAAGTCCATCCAGAGAAGAGATGCCTCATTGTGCACTTGGAGCATCAAGCTCCACCATCTGCCTGCTGTCGCGTGCAGTAGGCTCGCTGTGAGGATCACCATGAGATCTGTTGGTGTCCTCACTAACCTAAAAACCCGTACAACTGCCTCCAGCCAGTCCTCGGATACTTGGGGGTCCGTCTCCCCGTGGAACCTCGGCGGTCGCTGGCGCTAAAACTCATGCAGTGCACTAAGGCGGCATGCATCGTCAACGTATGGGGCTGGTCGCAATGGTGGCTCGGCAGGTAGAGGTACTGCCGGTGCCTCTGCTGTCAAAGGGCCCTTTACCGAGGCCTCATCGCTCGACGGGCTGTCGTAACGTACAAATCTCGGAACCCTAGATGGCTACCGTCGTGGGGCCATCCTGAAATGAGACAGGTGCACCACGGTCAGAACAGTATACCTGGTGAGCTGACACAATGTAATCACAATGAAAACTTTAAACACACATGCAATCAATGTTTTCGTGTATTATGTCAGGAATCAGAAGTCAGGGTCTTGGTGTACGGATATGTCAGCCGCCGCACAAACACTGGACTCCCTGAAATGATAACCACACCCAATACGCTTAACACTATTTATTCACATAGAAAAAAGACCATAGTCCAAAGTTATGTGGTAGAACCGAACTCCTCTGATACCAATTTGTCATGAACCGTCCTCAGGGCACGTGCCGTGACTACCCCAAGACCGCCTTCCATAGGCTAGTGGCTGATGACTAGAACCAAGGCGTAATTCCTGGTAAAAAGGGTAGGAATTTCCTTTGTAAAGTAAACAAACACCACAGAGAAAGAAAGAAATAGAAGTAAACAGTAAGTAAAAACTCGGTACAATAGTAAGTGCAAAAAAGTAAGTGGGTCAGAATACAAACCCAAACTGAATGCAAAGTACAGCTCGAAAGGGAAAAAAACAACTGAAAGTAAAGCCACAACGTCGAGTCGTCGACTGGAATTCCCACCTGAAGGGTGAGTATAGATATCCTCCATAGCTCCTTGGGTCATGCCGTCCGCTCCGAGTATGTCTCGCCCAGTGGTCCACTTCTAGGTACTATCCTGCTCTGCAAGCCTCAACCACGATCAGCGTTGTCCGTCGTCTGCAACCAACAGAACGTAGTGCGGGCATAGCCCATGTAGGGGTGAGTATAAGCTACTCAGTAGGGTCCCTGAGGCCCCTGAAGGTCTCCCAGAATCCACAAAAGATAATCCACAAAGGAAAGATAAAATCATGAAGTAACATCCGACACTGCTTAGGTATATGCCCATACATATACCTAAGTCACAAATTCCAGTCCGCTCCAACCTCCGAGCCCAAGTACAACCCAGTCCACACAGGAAATAACAACCCAGTCCACACAGGAAAGCACAACACAATCCACAAAGGAAAACAAAACAGGATTCAGCTCACACAGGTATAATACTTCGTAAGACGATAGAGATGATTAGATGTAGCCACTGATTTATCTAAGCCGTCGGACCCACAATGGATTGGTAGGTACTAACACCCACAATGACCCACACAGGATCGATCATGAAGTTGAAATCATGGATATTGAGAATCTCCTTCTCTATCAAGTACATTGGGTATATCGCTACAACCAAGCGCTTCCCTCTAACCTTGGACTGCTGTAGTACTCCACCTATCGAGTACTGTGGGCCTGCTGCTACAACGAAGCACTTCCCACCATTGGTCTGCTGCTACAACCAAGCGCTCCCCCTCATAGCCTCTAGAGGTAGTCCTTCTGTTGAGTACCACGAGTCTGCCGCTACAACCAAGCGCTCCTCTTCCATGGGTCTGCTGCTACAACCAAGCGCTCTCCCATGCTACTATAACCAAGCGCTCCACTGTCGTAGGTCTGCCGCTACAACAAAGCGCTCATCCGTCGTGGGTCTACCGCTACAACCAAGTGATCCCCCTAATAGACTCCAAAGTTAATCCTTATGTTGAGTACCGTGGTTCTACCACTACAACCAAGCACTCCTCCGTCGTGGGTCTGCTGCTACAACCAAGCGTTTCCCACTGGGCTATCCATAACACACCGAGTCGTTCGATCAGCAGTCATCATGTCTCAACCGGCTCTAGGGTTTCTGTACACAGAATGCTCGTTATGGGAGGGTCCACTCCACGAGAAAAGAGGTCGATGCATCAACTGACATGTAGTCAGGAGTTGATGTATCCCAAAAAGTACCGTAGTGGTCACTACCGAACCCATGGAGGATTCTCGTACTGTCTTCATTGTAGTTTCCAACATAGCCAGCTCTAGGGTTTCCACACAAAGCATGCTCGTTCGGGAGGGTCTGCTCCACGAGCTGAGAGGATGATATATCAGCTAACACATAGTCCAGATTTGATGTATGCAAAAGTTCCGTATCATCAACAGGAACACAATGCCACAGACGGCGCGTCAAATAGACGCCCGGTCTGAGTGTTATTGGCGTTTTTGTTCTAGGGGCCCGGTTTGTTTTTTTATGTCAAAACCAACCTGACCGTACTCCACCTGCATCCAAACCTTGGGAGGATTTAGCCAAAAGATCCATCTCAATTAGAGGAATCCATCAATGTCGACGGCACGTCAATCGGATGTCCGAAGCTTATGTTATGAGAGTTTTCGCTCTGGGGGCCCCGTTGGTTTCGTGTACGAACCAACCCAGCCAAACCCAAAGCATTATGAAACCTTGAGTGCAATATTCCAAAACAATCTTCTTGATCCATGGATCACATCGCCGCGGACAGTGCACCGATCGTAGGTCCATAGCCCATGATATGAGAAAATGACCAAAAGAGGTCCGAAAATGGGGGGTCTGGGCCCGGACCGACCCGGCCCCACCCCCCCTGGGTCGGCCCAAACCGGGTCGACCGGAGCCGGGTCCGAGTCTGACCCGGCTGGGTACGACCCATCCCGGCCATCGCGGTCTGGCCCAACCCATCCTAGACGCGACACGGCTGGCGCTGGCTGGGTGGCCAGTGGGTCGGCTCGGCCGTTACGGCCGAGAGAAGTGGCGGGTGTGCTGCCCCCGCGTGAAAGAGCTGTGGCCCCGCGTGGGGCCGCCCTTGCCAGCGGACGTGGCCGGCTGCCGTGTCCCATCTTCCTCTGGTCCCGCGCGGTCATGGGATTGTGCCCTGCCGCCGTGGCTTGAGCCGCGGCGGCTCCTTTTGGTGGCGCGCTGGGCGACGCCGCCACTTACCGCCGGCGCCGCCATTCCGGCAAGGCGCGCCGGAGGGCTTCTCCGCGGACAACCGGATGCGTTCTGGTGGTCGGAATTGCGTGTCATCTTCGCCAATGGCCCTCCCGGGGCACGTCGTTCACTGCGAGGACCTCACATCACCCGTTCGGCCTGCTTAATCGTCGTCTATCGTTCCGCACACCAAGAACGAAAGGGTGGTGGTTCAGACTTTTTCGTTGGCCCGCACCCACCACGTTAGCGGTTTTAAAAGTCTTCCAACAAGTATTTAATCATACACCGCAGGTAAAATTACAAAGATTTAAATGAATCAAACCCCTACATCAACGTTGTCGTCAAACGTGAGTTCATCACGGAATCAACTGTCATGGAAGAAGGGGATCATCATGTCGCGGAAGGGGCGTCGCTGTTGTCGCGGTACACAACGTTACGTAGTCAAACTCTGAGGATTTAAAATCACACTGATTTAAGATACAGCAAAAGAATCCATGCCTAGGATATAATTCACAAAGAATTATAAGAACCGCAATCCCCTAACTCAATTGGTTGTTGATCAAAGATTGTCTCGAGGGAAAGAATTTCGCGGAAGAAGCGTCGTGAAAGAAGGATCGTTGGCGTCGCGGTACATGGCGTCGCGTCGTCGATCTCCGATGGTTCACCGTTCTTCGTCTCCCTTCGTCGGAGGTCGGAATTCTTCACGTTCTTCGTGTTCTTCGGCGAAGGAGGATGAAGATCTTCAAGATTTAGAGTTTCTCCAAATCCTCTCAACAAGCAACCCCTAAACAAACCTAGTGTTGGTCTTATTTTATTCCCCATGCCATCAATTTGAAATTCAAAGATAAGAAATGAAAAATTAATTCATAGAATTAATTGCAACGAATTAACCGCCCAATTAAAGAGGTGTTTCTTAACCCAAATAAGTGCACAGTTGACTTTAATTAAAAAGGGGGTGCAGGTGCGTTACTTAGAGGGAAAGAAATGGTGGGGCTCGTGCGGGCCCCACCTCACAAATATCCTACCAATGGGTAGGATATTATGGGTTCCACCTTGTCCGCTTAACCTAGCTTAAGTGGCATTATGTGATATAAAATAACCTCTCGCACCACTTTTATTTTATTTCTTAACATAACACCAAAAATTAAAAACCACACCCGAGCAAACGCAACTCCGGAAAAGGCGTTTCTATGAAAATATCGGTGTTGTGATTCCATCGGTGCCCTTGGAATTTGATTCCGAGCATCGGTTCAAATGTTAGAAAATCCCACTCGTTCGTTCATTAAACGTACCCGAGCCAAACTTCGGAAAAATGATTCCGGGCACATCGGGCCTCGGAATCAGGTGCCATCAGAAACTGCGTTATTTTAAAATTCACAAGATAATTAAGAAAAACATTTCCATGAATTTTAAGGGTCTTTTCCTTCCATGGCATGGGTGTTGGTTCCAGGTGAATAATAATACCTCTCTCAAATGGTTGAGTGAAATGAAAGTGTCAACCTAGTGTAAATTCCCATTTCAGGTGGAATACGGCGATGTATTTTCAAAAGACTAACTCGTACATACCCCAAAACATGAGGTAGAGTTGTCTATCGAACTCATACCGAGAGATACTCCTATCTAAATGTGCTGATATATGATGGATCCTATCTACCTAGAGGAGTTATAAAAGTATCTACAAGATTATTTGGAAAAATGGGTCATATGGCCTTGTATATCACCTTGGGTCGAACTAGTGCAATTTGTGAAGAAGATTGATTGTTCAATGTGGTTGTGTATTGATTATCTAGAAATCTACAAGATTTCAATAAAGAACATTTATCATATCCCATTAATTGGTGACTTGTTTGATCAGTTTCGAGGATATAAACACATCTTAATGGTGGATAGTCATTCTTAATATCATTATATAAAGGTGGTGAAAAGGATGATTTTCCTAAGTCTACATTTTGTACGAGGTATGGGCACTATTATTTTAATGTGATTCTCTTAAGCCTTACTAATTCCACAAAAATATTCCTAGATTTTACGAAGAGAGTCTTTAGACATTACCTCAACAAATTTTCAGTAGTTTTTTTTGAAAATATTCACATCTACTATTAGGGAAAGGTAGAACATGATGAACATATAAGGAATTTGTAGTGACATTGAGAAAGGATAATTTGTAAGCCGCGTTCAACCAGTGTGGAATTGGGATAATGAATGTTACATTCATGGGACATGTGATCACATGTGATAGATCATGTAACAGTCCACTATAATTAATCCTAATCATGACCCAAGGATAAGATATTAATTATGGAGGAGCCTCTAACATTCCTGGAGTATAGAATTTAATTTCATCATGCCCTATCACCCCCAATCTAATGGAAAATATGAAGGGAAAATTCAAATTATCAAAGATATGTGAAGACAATGATCTTTGGAATTCAAAGGCAGAAGGGATAAGAAACTCCGATTGGTTGTGTTATCAAATAAAAATATATTCCACTCGATTATTCAGATGGATTCATATGAAACTCTTTATGAAAAGTGATGTAGAACTACAACCTATTTGGATGAAGTTGGACAAGGAATGCAACATGGAACAAATCATATGAAAGAGAAGACATTAATAGTTCAACTCATCTAGAAACATATCAAATCTTCTCATTTGTTGGAAAAACTGCAATAATGAAACATATCAAAGGGATATGGATATCGATGTCGGAGATAAAGTATTCATTTGAATATCACCATAGAAGTGAATCAAGAAGTCTGGAATGAAAGGGTAGATAACCCCATGGTACATTAACCCATTTGAGATCCTTGACTGTATTAAATTTTGGGTCGATCAACATGCATTTCTACCAAATGTTTCCCATGTTCATTATGTGTGTTAGATATCAATCATGAGGATGTACATACCATATCCCTTACATTTAATAAACTCAGAAGATATATAGTTGGAAGATTATCTCTCTTATGAGAAGAAACCTGTAATGATTTGGTATCAGTGAGATAAGTTTCTACGCAACAGGATAACCCATCATGTCAATGTGTTGTAGAGGAACCATATATATGAAGAAGAATATTTGGAACTATAAAATGAAATGAAGGAAAAATATCATCACCAATTTATGTAAAACAAAATTTTGAGGGTGATATTTAAAAATGGGGGGAGAATGTAAATGACTGTAACTTTTGTCAATGTAATTTCTCACTTCTTATAATAATATCATATAATTTAATCACCTAAAAATACATTAGGATACACAATTCTAAATTATTTAATATGAACTACAAATTTTTATGTGACCACTAAACATCATTTTTCCACTTCATTGATTATAACTTTGAAAATCTGACAGACATTGTTATGATTACTAAGATGTTTGGAGTCTGATAGAACAATCTAACTTTCTGGGAAAATAGTATCATACCCTTATGAATAGTAATTTTACAATTATGAATAGTAATAAAACCCGAAAGAACAGTAAATTGACAATGAGAATTTGATACTTACCAATTATAGTATAAATAATTTTTTATGAATTATATAAGTGACAGTATGATATAATTATATTATAGTGTTGGTATTTTTGTAACTAATGAATATTTAAGGATTAAATTAATTAATAAAAATAATTTTATTTTCATAAAATTTATTCATAAACTTTTATTTTGGTGTATTATGATTATACTATAATTTGGTGAGGCGTTAATAAAATATTCAATTTTTTAGAAAAGAAATTTTATTTTTAATTTTTGTATTTTTCATGTAAATTATGATTTTAATTAAATATTTAATTATTAATATTCAGAAAATTATTCTCAATAATTGATATAATTTTTTTAAATTCTATTTGTTGAAAATCGTTATCGTGAAATTTTGAGATTTTTAAAAAATACATTAATGTTTATTGAACAGAAAAATTCTGTAATTTACAAAAAATGATAAATAAATGAATTTCTACATCATTATTGAGTCATGGATGGTGAAAATGTTCATTAGATTGAACTCACATGCCCAAATTACTATATTTATTCATGTAATAGTCATTTTTTCTATTAATTGTGTAAATTAATAAATTGATGATTTCAATATTGAGAAAACACCCATTCCCTCCACTATAAATACCACCCCTCACAACCTCATTTTCTCACACCTCTAAAGCTTCATGATGTGTCCAAATTCTGCCCAAAGCTCGTCCCGACACCCTTCCCCATTTCTATGATATCTTGGTCTCATCCAAAGGCATATCATTGATGGATTGAGAAGGATCTCAAGAGGATAAATCATGTGGTAATTTCTCTCTCTATTTTCATTCATATTCTTTTCAATTTCCAATTAATTTAATCTCTAACCCCAAAACTATCTTATCCAAAAGACAGGATAACTCTTTTATGATTGATATAATGATTTTACATCATGTTATTGGAATATTATTTATTATACTTCTCTCTCTCTATCATTATTTATTAAAAACAAATTGTTGCTCGTGATTTGTTAATTTACCTACATCGTAGGCGATGAACATCCATTTTCCATCAACGCATTCAAGGAATTCAATAATAATTTTAAATGTTTGACAATAAGATTTTAATATGTATGTTATATCCCATTTTATGTTATGGAAAAAACATTTTTACATAATATGAAATGATAAAACAAAACATTTCCAGTGTGACCTGAAAATCGCCCAAGTTAACCAAAAACAATCATCATTAAATATTAATCAATGATTCCTCCTCATAATAGAATTCATTAAAATATAATTTAGACTCTTGTTACATCATTAATATCATGTAATATTAATTCTGGATGTTTTCCAATCATCTACATGAACATTTATTCATGTGTACAATTGTATTGATTAGGAAAACTATGAAAAAAACACACCTCAACAATGAATTAAAACAATATAACTCATCCAAAGGCCTATAAAAGAATATAATTAAACCACAATAAATAAGTTTCATGTATATAATATTCTTGAGTATTTAATTAATGAAACTATTGTTTTATATATGACATTAATGGGAAGAATGTCTTCAGATACCAGCTAAGGGAATTCTCGAACACAACTTTTTTCATCAAGTTTTCCATCATTCACTCCATTTTATGTATGTTTATTCCAAAAAAATCATTGATTCTTCATTGAATTAATTCTTCTGGGATATAAATATTGGTCACTGGTGTTTATTTCATACACAATGTTTTCTAGTGGAACCCTTCTTTAGAAAACACACCATTTACATATCACTCAAGGATGACAGTTCTTATGTGATGTATATTATTACCTCTCTCATTTGGGAATCCAATGTTTATAAGTTTCTAATTTATGAAATAAATTTAATTCTTTTACATTGGTTATTTATGTCCAAGATTGATTTATTATCTAAATGTCATGAATTATTATTTTCACATTATGATGTGACAGGTCCTCTAAGAATTTTATAGCACAATGTTGATGTTATGATGTGATTAGTGTGTCGGAAATTATTCATCACAACAATACATTGGGTAAAGTGATGAACAACATGTTTTAAGTGAAGTATGAATGAATTTGATTCTATATTTGTTTAAAACTATGTGTGGTTGATGACCACTAAGATATGATGTTTCTTTTTTAGGAATTTTTAGATTCCATTATATTATCTAATTATTCTTCTCATGATTTCGATGACGATGTTATATTTATACTCACCCCTATAACATTGCTTAATGTTCTTATTTATCCTCTTACTAGGAATATTTCTCACCCATTATTATATATATCCTTAGGTGACTACATATAATAATTACAAGTCAATGGCCAATAATAATCTAGAGAGTAAATAATTAAATATATGTTTGTGTTATAAATGTTATATATGGTTCTAGTTTGACCAAGAAACTATACCTATGGATCCTTGATGTGTATTGTTTTTATGAAATTTATCATTTATATTAGGTAAAAGTAATTTAAGAAATATAGGGTCAATTTAAAACCCCGTTTCATGAAACTTCTCATCCATTTCACAATCAATTAATATCTTAAACAGAGATACCCCTACATGGTCAATTTGATTTATCATCTATATGCTCATCCACCACACCACCCAAAACAACCCACAACACACACCTATCCATCACCAATGGATAACATTAGAATCCAAAGTGTATCCACAAATCACAACATATAAACTTCCCATTCAATATATATAACATACACAACCACACCATCCTACACAACACATTTCCCCATATAGAAATTCATAACATAGATCCAGATATAAAGAAAATTCCTTTATTTAATTCCACATGTTAATTTAGAGGATTTAATATTAACTAAATCATCATATGGAATTATTTTATTACCAATGTGTACATGATTTACCTATTTCAACATATAGATGATAAACATGACCCGACCGTCATCCAACTAGTTTTTTTTTCACAAACATGGACAAAAAATATCCATGATTTTTAGTGGGGTGTTTTTCATGTTAAATTCAAAAAATCTCAATAATATAAAACATAGAAATACATGTGCATCGAATCACTCTACCCCTTTTAATTTATTTACCAAGTTCTTTTCATTGATTACATTGTTGAAAAAATTATCCATATAAAAACAAGAGTCAATCCCTCCAACATGATAAAAAATAAAATATAATTGAAGGAAAAACGCTACCTAGAATGTGTAAACATTCCTTTCATGTTAACAAATCATGTAACGAACTTCCTATTACCCATCCCACAAGACTTGCATCCACCCAAAGACGAAACATTAACACCACACTAACTAAAACCAAACAAGAATACATTATAAGTGAGAAAGAACATCCTCTATTATATGGAAATATGAATGTGAGGAAATGGGGGGTGAAACTAGTACAAATAGTAAGAACATACAAAGAACTCACTATATATTGATAAATGATCTCTATTGATCAAAGGAGAAAACATGGATTTAATTCTTGGTGATGGAACCTTTAATCAACTAAAGAGGGTTAATAGGTTCTCCTAGGGTAGAGAGTAAATTTTTGCAACTGTATGTTTTGATAAACCAAGTGGCTATAAAACAAATAAAATGTTACAAAATAACGGGATTACAAGACAAGTAATCCAATTTCGTGTAATGAAATCCTTCAGGCTCCAAACCCCACAAAAAACACATCACCTCTTTCTTTATTTTATTTTTCAAGCCTAACAATATCACATATCATGAATCCCCCTTTCCTATTGAGTAAAAGTCTACAATTTGTGATATATTCTAGGAAAAGATAAAAATCATATCCTCACACAGTGAATTCATGTTACACGATGCGTAACCTCCCTAATTCCTGATTTTAATAGCTCAAAATCTCCAAGCACCCTCCAAGCCTCCCCCAAGCACTTATAAGATGGAATCACACAATGTAATAGACTCAAAAGGCATAAATCATTCTATTAGATACCACTCAAATGATTCTTGTCCTCGTGAAACCAAAACCTACCCAGAAGAAAAGATATGAGTGGTCTGAAATACCACCTCTTGATATACCTCTCAAAACACACTTCTCTCCTCAAGAAATACAACTACATGAATAAGACAATAAAAATGAGAAAAATACACACCACAAAACAAAAACCACCATACCACCCTGAACATACAAATTAAGGAATTGTGTCCTCTAACCCAAGATACTATCTGCTCTGGGCATCACCGACTCACCCACATGGGTTAAATCACATAATAGTTAATGAGTATTTATTAATAATTAGCCAATGCCCTCTTCACATATCAATAAACGTTTATTAGTTGTACCACTCACATTTCAACCTTAGGAAAACATGTCCTTTCATAAAACATGGTTCAAACAATTCATCACAATGAAAAACAGAACATGGGAAAACTAAAAAAAACTCTTTCAACTGGGAACGTATCTACATTTTTCATTTCCCATGAACTCTCATTTCAGACAAAATTCATCCAAAACACATAATCAAATGGAATGGTCTATACATGTATCACGTTATCCTAATGATCTTAGATCCCCTATCGGCCATTCCACAAATGTCGCATCGTACTGGATATACAACTCTCCATAGTCATGTACAAGGGATTCATCATGAAGATAATAATTATGTTAAGGTAAATGGATGTCTTCATGGATCCTCCCCAAAAATATTTGAAATTCCATCTGGTATTCCACTCTTCTAACTTTCCCCAACACCTCGAATAGTCCAAAAAACATGGAAAAAACATTCTCCTACTGCCAAACCACTTCGTCCCACGTAGAGGGGAACCATTATAGAAAAAAATTTACTCAACCTCAAACTCTTATATAATCCAATAATTATCAAAATATGACTTATTTCAGTCCTTTAACACTTTCAGCCTCACACGAACAAGTTGAACCTTCACTGTTGTAATCTGTACCACCTCGGGGACGATAACAACTTTCTTCCCAAATGTTGTCCACCACAAAGGTGAACAACACAACCTTCCATAAAAATATTCAAATGGTTCCATTTTAATGGAATAATGATATATATTATTGTAACAAAACACTACCATGGTCATGTTTCGCACCAAAGATTCACAAAAGTCCATGATGAATTCATGCAAGTTACCCTCCAATATTTGGATTGATGGATTTGTCTGGCCATCTGTCTAAGGGGGGAAAGTAGTTCAAAGGTATAACTGGGAGAAAAAATCATATTATAATCCCCTCTATAATTTTGATTTAGACCACACATCCTAGTCTGCGAAAATTAATCTTTTAACCTCATGCAATAGTGTCACTTATTCCATATTCCTCTTGGTTAAGGCATTTACTGCACCTGACTACTTGCTCTCTTAGAAATGAGCTACTTACATCAAATGATCCACTAACACCTACATAGAATCATAGAAACCCAGAGGATTGGATAAAGAAATGACAAAATCCATTGATATGTTATTCCTCTTCCACTCAGGTACATTCACGGGCTTTAAAAAACCTATGGGAACACTTTGTCCAGCCTTTATATATTGGGAGACCAAGAATATTTCCACAAAATCCACTACTAGTCAATGCTTCCAGGTCCAAAAAAATATCATATTCACACCACTATAAATTTTATACATTTTTGGGAGTATAGCTAAATGTGTGTTATGAAACTCAAGAAGAAGCCACATATGCACTACAACCGAAACAGTCAACTTCCCACAGAACATCATTTGATTCTGACCATCCTTTGACCATCCCTCTGAAGCATTACCATGGATAATACGAATGTGTTAACACTTTACCTCCATGTCTCCCCACTGAGACTCATCCCCTACCTGCATCAGATAAGACTACACTTCCATCTGGAACAAAAAACCTCTAAAACCATGAATTCCTACGTATAACTGCAAAGCTACAAGCACCTCCATCGCTTTCCATTGATCTTCAAATTCTCAAATGACTGCATTCTATTACAATTATGTAAAATCATTGATAATGACATTACCCATTAGTGAGGTGTCTGAGATCTCAAAATCAATGTTCTAATACAACTCCCTCTACTTATGATACCATTTATTCCGTTTAAGATGAAAAATGATATACCTTAAACTCTTGTGTTCTATAAGAACACAATGTGCTCCCCAATGAGGAAATGCATCCACAATGTTAGTCCAAACACGAATTCTATGAAATCTAGGTCATCAGTGGAATAGTGATTAATGTTAGGGAGTAACTTAACAGAACTATAAGATAAACCTTCTTACAACTACACCAAGCCTCATTACACACCCATATGGGAAGCATCACAAAACACATTAAACATCACCCCATCCTCTTGAAATAGGACCACATGAGACCTAACCAACATCCCCTTCAGTTAAACAAATTATTCTTGTAACTAATCCCTCAACAGAAACGATTTTTCTTTATTAGTCATAGGTTTCAATGGAGATAAATCCCAAGGGAAATTGGGTACTAACATATGATATTATCTCATGAGACCAAGGAAACAGTGAACTTCTTTCACATTTTTGGGTCCTGCCCAAGAAACAACTACTTAAAACTGTTATGGGTCAACTATCACACCTAGTTGATAATCCACATGCCTAGGGAAATGAACCTATAATTTATAGGACATACACATAGACAACTTTCCATACATTTGGTGGCATTGTAGAACCTTAAAGATAGTTTTATGATGGTCGGAGTGTTCCTCCTATGACTTCAATTTGATCTAGATATCATCTATTAATACGATGACGAAATGGTCCATGAACATAAGAAATATAGATTTTATAAGCCCCATGAACAGAAGTGGTACATTTGTAACACTGAATGACATGACTACATACAAGAAGTCCCCATGCATGTATCTAAATGAATTATTCAGGATTTAAATGTCCTTCACTCTCAATTGGTGATAGATAGACCGAAGATCGATCATAGAAATCCTAGAGACCAATATTAGCTAGTTGGAAATATTTCCTATCCTTAGAAGAGGGTATCCCTTATTGGATGCCAACTAAAACAACATTCAGTATTCTATGCACAACCTTAGACTACCATCATCCTTATTTGTGAAAAACAATGGGGATCCCCACTGAGATACACTAGGTAAATAAATACAGTGTTCATGAGATCATCTATCTAAATCCTCAAATACTTCAACTTTTATGGTCTAATCCAATAAGGATCCATTGAAATCCGAGAAGTACCAATCTGAAATTAAATTCTGAACTCAACATGGAGTCAAGGTGGTAGTGTCACAACATCCTTGGGAAAAACAACCAAGATATCCCCAACAACAGTGAGAACCTCCACTATCCTAACATATTCCGATTCCACCTTATGATCAAAAAACAAGGAAAGAAGAGGCTCTATATGACGACTTCCCACTTGACACCTCTGCTCACCAATATGAACCACACGCTGACGATCCACATCTGAAAACATAACTCTTATCTTGATGATCATGATAATAGAATGAACAAAATTCAACTAGTTGATGAAGGGAAATAAATTGTATGGATTCATATGTAGCAGGAAAAGGTCCCCACATGACTGATGTGATCCCATCATCACTCTATATCAATATCACAAAACAAATAAGTTGGTCTAGTCTCTGGATAGCTTAATCAACACCATGGGAACATGAAGCCTCTGTACATCTAGTAAAATATAATGTTCTAGAATGGGTGAAACAAAGGTCTGTGAAGCTCCGGAATCATAAAATTAATAAGTAATGGTACTAAATATTCTAAATGTATCTCTAATGATCTTTTGTCCTACCAGAACTACAACCTCCGTAGTGTGAAACTGACCATGCCTAGATCCTCTACCACTCTACTGATGATCACTTTTACAGCCACCCATGTGTCAAGGGCCAGAAGAAACACCTTGAGGTTGGACTCCATGTGCATCTTCTCCCCTTTATGGTGAATCAGATTACTATCCCTACTATAGAAATGCAATAGCTTGATACTAATACTGAAGCATGAGTTGAACCTTTCAACCACAACCAGACTATTCTTCAATAGCCACTAGTAATTTATACTAAATATTGACACAAAACCCACTAATGAAACACCACAGTCCCAAATTCATAGTAATGTCATAGAAAATATTGGAACTCATAGTTTGGTAAGGAAAATCAACTCCTTGTGGGTCAAAACAATGAAGGTCAAGATGCCTGAGACCCACCCCCGATAATCCTTCCCCAATAAGAACTTGTTCAGCTCCCCTATCACTATTGACCTCCTAATAAGTGAATCCACTAAATAACCACCACCTTCTTATAGAAGTATGTCCATATATGATGGGAATTTCAAAGTAGGAAAAAAATACTTGTTGAAGTGTTTAGGGCCTCCCCAAGCTATCTCGCATGAAAATCATCATCTGAAAATATTTTCAGGATAAATAAAGGAGAACATTAAAAAATATCCCACGATATAATACCATCATAATAACCTATATAAGGGATAGTTTCTGCTGCCACTTATCACCCTTCATGATTGATGAAAGGAACACTTATGATAATTCATTCAAAATTTCAACCAAATCGCATGTCCCTCATTCCTCTACCCTAGTTAAATCATCGACAATGGGCATGCATCTCCCATCATCTGAATAACTTCTAAAGGAACACACTACACTATTGGAACATAGATCAAACTGAAGGTTATCTCAAGCTCCTCCGGATAGCTCTTTGTCTCAATGTCAAAAACAGCACCCTCTTACTCTTTGAAGGCCTTAAAAAAGAAATTTCCTAACATTCTCTTACACTTATAATTCTTCTACACTTGTTCATCCCTCCTTCGATCAACTAGATCATATAACTGAGCCTCAAATGCCCATGCCCCAAATAGACCATGACCATGTGCTATAGATAAAGGGTAATCAATGAATTCATATTCCAGAGTAGTATGGAAATTTATTTAATAATAATTTTAACTCTGTTAACTAATTTATTGATCAATTTTAATTTTCCCAAAACAACCAAATCAAACAAATCATAATTCATTATGATGAATGTACCATTACAGGGTATTAACCCTACAAATGGTGTAGCCTCACTTGGTCATTCGGTAGGATTAGATTCCATACATTGGATCATAGGGGGTAAAATAATATTTCTTAGATGATATTCCTTGTATTATGTTATACTACATGATAACTACCACCATTTCCCTACAATCCCATCCAATCAACATTATTCAAACACTAAACTCCATCCTAAATCTCAACCATCAACTCTAATAATATTCTGTCATGAATCCCTCCCTCTAAAAAAAACCCCCAAGGATGGTATTGAAAAAATGGAGATATTGACCCCTACATCCCCCCTCTAGTTGGCCTTGGGGTGGAGACCATCACCAAGGGTATACAAGTATCACAAAAATTGAGTAATTTCCCTTTTTGGAAGAAACCGGATTAGGAGACAAAAAGTTTCATCCCAAAAAATTGAGAAATATATATATATTGTAGGAAACTCCATACCACATGAAAATCAGAAATAGAACTAATAAAAATGTATCCATTATAAGTAAAAAATGTATATCATGGAAGAAACACAATAGATGTCATGATATGATCTAGTAAAATCCATCATGATCCATGATGTTCTCTAGGAAACCTAAATACATTTTAATATACAGAGGCTGATCGTGTAGGTATACAAAGTTAGATAACCAATTTCTATCACTCACATATGAATAAATCGTACTAATTCCCCTATGAGAAAAAAAGAAAAAATTATACCTAAGCTCATATAGAAACCACCCCAACCTCACCAAGGAATTATCATCAAATAAAAAATGTCATGTAATATAATATAATGAAAATCGATAATAGGGTACCGTGAACCACTTTCCCACTAATTTTCCACACTCACAACCAAACGGAAAACTCCATGCCACTCCAACCTCTTCCGAACAAATCACTTCAAATCTCGCCCACACACACATGGACCTCACAGTCACATCTCGCCTGTAGAAACATGGGTCACATTTCACATTACATAGCTCCTATTGAATCCTATGGCACATACCACATCACATCCTCTCCATAGACACATGGGTAACACACAAAGTCACTTCTAGAAAAAACCTAGGAAATCAAAATGAATCTCATACAGAAGGCACCTTGGAAAAACCGCAACTCTCATCCAAAAGACAATTTGTAAAACACAACTCCCCAGAAAACTTCTTTTCCCAACAAACCACAACCTTCCAAAAGAATATTTGGATACTACCTCTTGGAACTAGTAGTAGAAAACAGTAGGGGGACAACCATTATTCCTTTCAAAAGGATGTTTGGGAAAACATCTTTCCCCATTATTATGGTGGTGTTCATCATGTAGTGATCAACCGGGGTGGGTAACATCATGAAATCATAAGGAAAATACAAGGGTATATATATATGATATAAAACCTTCAAGCCCAACCTATGGGTTGTGTAACAAACAACCTATATACAACACAAAAAAATATTATGCATTCTCTAAATGCACTACAACACACATGAAAATACAAACCAAATCATTTTCCTAACCAATTTAATTTATCAATTACCATTATTTATAAACAATTAATTTAGTCATTCTATTAACCAAACCAACCCAAGAAAACCTAAGCATTATTAATCAGATATTTATTCATTTATTCCACTACTATTTGGGATACTACCAAGCACACCAGACAACCATAAACAAAACAACACATCGCCGCATAGACTGATCACAACCCTACTGCAAAACACATCTCATCCATTTCAATATGAATAAATCATTCATCTTGAGATTATATTAAATGGATATGATGATGTATTCTCTACATGTTCATCCACCACACTACCCAAGAAAACCCACAACACACGCTTGTGCATCATAAATATATCGCCACACAAACTAGAGTGTAAACACACATCACAATATAGAATCATCAAATTAAATATGTTCTGAAGTCATATCCTCACTATCTGATAGATAAAATCACCCGAAATACCAAAGCATAAAATAATTCCATAATTAACATGGCATTTCTTATTTAATTCCACAAGTTAATTTAGGGGTTTTTAGCGAAACTATGTAATATTGGGGAATCTGTTAAATATCCAAGTGTTTGTGATTTACCAATATCTATATATAAATATTCAATGGGATCCATCCGTCATGAAACACTTTTTTAGTAAATACCTGGATAGTCAATTACCATGATTTTTAGTAGGGAATGTAGATGATATAATTCACAATATAACTATATTATCAAATCCCAAGAAAATTCCACCTCAGATCCCTTTACCCCTTTTAATTCAATTTCCCGGTTCTTATCGTTTATTATTGTGGTGAGTGTATGATCTGTAGTAAAATATTATAAGATCCCTCCCACATGATATACAATCAAATAGAAATGAAGGACAATCCCTACCTTGAAGGTGTCAACGTTCTATGGATGAGATAGATCATGTAACCATCCTCTGATTACCCATCTTGCAAGATATACATCAACCTAAGGATGTTGCAGCAGCACCGCACTAAAGAAAATTGAATAAGAACTCTTTATAATCAAAGAAAAACATCCACCATTTCATGGAAAGATTAAAGGGAGGAAAAGAGAGTCCAAATCGGTAGGAACCACGAGACAGGAGGAATAACCTATATAACATTGATGTTGGGTCACTGAAGATCAAAAATGAAAATCTAATATTTAATACTTTGTGATAGAACCTTCAATATGATAGAGAGGGGATGCGAGTTCCCCTAGGTTCAAGAATAAATTTATAGAGTTGTAGGGTATTAAAAGCCATGAAGCTGGAAAACATTTTAAACATTACCGCGTTAGGGGTTTTCACCAAATGTAATCCCCTTTCACGATGTGAAATCCCTCAAGATCCACTTCCATCGAAAGACCCATCACTTATATGTTTATTTTATTTTTTTATTCCCTTAAATATTACTTGTCATGAATCCCTCTTTCACTAAATTTAATAATCTATTCATCATGAATCATTCCAAGAAAAGGTGTGAATCTAAACATCACACTATGAAATAATGTTACATGACATGTAACCTCTATGTTTCTTTATTTTAGCAACTACAAATCTCTGAACTCCATTTGAGCCACCTCCAAGAACTTCCAACAACTAAAATCACAATGAAACAACCTAGGTAGGAACATACCATTACTTTTCTTAGGGGGATTTCATATTTTGAAATGATTTTATAACCAATAAAAAATATTTTTTAGGTGTAGTCTTATTATTTCATGGAATTCAATAAAATTCATAAATTATCCAAAAACCTTATTTCTTTAAAATTTAGAATTTCTGAAAATATATAAATAAGATAATTTTCCATTATGATATTAAAATTTAATTTTACCCATATTAGAATTAACCAAATCTAAATGTTTTAATATATTTTAAATTATTATATCCATACTATATAATAAGTTCTATTGGTGATGACTAGTAGCACAATAGGATATAGTATGATAAATGTATTAAATAAAAGAATAAAACTAAAAAATAGATATAAAATCGGTTTGTATGAATTGTTTAGGGGTTAACATAAACACCACATCTACAACTATATTGTTTTCATCTTTTGATGTACATTCATTTTTATTCCTGTGATATAGTTTTACTGAAATGTTATAAGTAAAAAACTCATTCCCTTCAAAAATTAATGGACATCACCTATAACAAAGTTTTTCAAAAATATATACATACAAAAAATAAGTCATCATGTGTATTGGAAAACTACTACCTCAACTAATGATATGTATAAATATTTTTGTCGCTAAGGAAAAATGATAAGAAACTATTATTTAGTGTAAAAATTAAATTTTTATAGTAGTATATATATTCTAAAAAAATAATTAATTTATTTTTCAACCCTCGTCTATTCTATCAGAAAATGAATGTTTTCTTAATCTGTGCAAATAGACTGTCAACTCAAAATAAACAATAATTATGAAATAAATTACTACCATGCATGGACTTCATTAAAATGTTTTTATATGTAGTATTAAATTTTATGAAACTGATAATATTATATAAAGTTAGTATTTGACATTATAAAAGATATAGTTTAAAAAATTAATGTTGTATAACAAATTAACAAAAAAATAAACATATATGTAATGGATTATTAATTTAAATAAATTTTTCAAGATCATATAAAATAATATGAAATTAATTAAATTATTAATAAAATAAATATCTATATAATATTATTAATATTAAATTTCTATTTTATAAAACATTTTATAATGGTCAATAATGAAAATGAATTACAATAAAAATGATAAAAAAATATCAAATTATTGACCCAAGAAAATACATATTATGTAAAAAAGTAATATATAACAATATAATGAAGTTATCTAGTGAAATTTAGATTAACATTTTTCCCTTAAAATTATTTATTAAATTTCATTTTACTATGAAACAATTTAGTGGCATGTGAAAGTAGATCCAATACTTAAGGTAAGTGTTTCTTTATATAAATTTTACATCATATATATGTGATTTTCATCCAATTTGTGTTATATTAATAAAAACCAAATATTTCCATTATGTATATTTTTATCACAAATTTGTTGAAATATATGTTATTTAAAAATTAATCTCATAATCTATGTTATGTGTTTTTAGTTCAAAATATAACGTTATCATAATTTGTCTGTTAATTAAAATTTCATTCCATTTGTGACATAAAGTATCATTGTAGGATATTAATTAATAAGTTCCACTATTAATATATTTCTATATTATATATGTTAAATACATCATTTCATTGAAAACAATTGATATTTTATATAAAAAATTTGTTCATTAGATGATTTTATTGTAATAGTTACGACATTTATTTGGAAAAACACTCATCAATTAAAATGTAATTTTCTCTAAAATTTTAATATTTTTCCTCTTAGTGTACGTTTTCCTACCTTTATCGGATCCTATCTAAAATTTTTCCAACATAATCCTTTATTTATCAGATCCAATTTTTTTTAAAAAAAATCATATTATCAGTTATCGTAGTTTCAATTTTAAATTAATGTCTTTCAAAATATAAAAGGTGAATTTCATTTATGCCCATATTTTTCTATTAAACTCCCCATTTTTTTTGATTTATTATTTTATTATTTTTGAAATTCAATTACATTAATTTATTTTTATTTAATAATTATGAATTAAACTCTTCATCTTCTTATAAAATGATTCATTAATTTCAACACAAAAATACGGCCTATTGATAATGATTATTGGAAATTTATTATATGAAAACAATATTAATGAATTTACTTATATTTTTCTATCTCTAAAATAAAAAAATTCCATCACTCTTTAGTCCTAGGTAATTGTACACTTTTTAAACATTTATTTTTCATCCCATTCCATTCTAATTAAAAAGTGATAAGTTTTAATTAAATTATATAATTGTGTTCATCTTGATACCCATATATCGATTCATTTAAGATTATAATTGAATAAATCCTATTAAATTTTTCAATAATTTATAAAAACCAAATAAATAATTATGATAATTGAAGGTTATTTGTATAGAATTTCTTTTCATCTTTAAGTACACCTTCGATTTCTATATAAAATCATGCTCTGATTTAAATTGAATTTATAAATTATTCATTATGGAAAACAATATGAAATATATAAGAAACCCATTTGAAATTCCATTGGACTTCATTATATCATTTTTAAATAATATTAGATAGATTTATTATAATTATTTATGTTATATTTGTGATTGATAATTTATATCAACAGAAGAATTTAGTAATGTCTCCAACCACTAAAATACCAGGTTTTGTGTTGGGGAAGTAATCCTAGTACACTATTTTATGATTTCATTTTAATGATCCTTGAAAAATTAATATGATGTTGGTAATTATTTTATTTAAAGTCATTTATAATTACATAAACATATTTTATAATTCTATTATTTCGCATATCCATTCATATATCACACTAATTTTCCTTGGTATATGTTTTCTCAATTATGATTTAATGTTATTATATCATTACTAGAGTACAAAACATATTATTCCCTGATTTTGTAACATTATATTTCTCACATTCATATATTTTCTCATATTCTTCTAAAAAAACCATTGATTAATTTTTTATTACTATTTTACTTTAATAATCATTTGAGGCCCCCCATTTCATATATATCTTCTTATGTTATTAGGATGACTATAAAATAAGACGATTATAGTATGGAATATTTTTTGATAAATGTTAATAACTATTTTTAAAATGAACTTGTAATGAATATTGTTCTCAAATTCACTAAAAAACCCATTTATTGGATTCCCATAATGTTTTGAGATATAGTATTCCATTTATAAAAATTATATAATATATATATATTTTAATCATGGGTAATCATACTTTTAACCATATCATGTATTTACGATTTTTTTCTATAATCACTATTTAATTATAGGTCTATAGAAAATATCCTGATATCATTTTCTGGTTTAGTAATGTATTTGTATAAGTGAGGTTATTTTTCAATTTAAAATGTAAAAACATTAGATGGAACCTTATGGATGAGCATATATATATATTATAACATCATTAACATTTATTAATGTAGCTACTTTTTTGATTCCTGGTGATTAAATCCTAATATAGATACCATAATCATGAATATGGTGTCGAATATATACATTATATAAAATGTATTATTGAGCTTCTACTTGATCTTCACTTGGTACATGAAGAGTGTTCTTACAATCTCACACATGTATTTAATCTTATTAATTAAATTCTATAGTTAATTCGAATTCTCATAATTATACATTATGAGTGATTTAAATTAAATTGGTGTACGAAACATATAACAATATATCCTTGAAAACAAAATACGAAAATGAACATATAAAACACATGATAAACTGATGGAGTTATTGATTCAAGAAATTATATCATAGTTGAACCAAGAGTATCATAAATGGAAAGAAACATGTTAATTGAAAATATATATTAGTATTGAATTTTCAAATTCATATCGTCATTTTCTAAAATATTATTTTATAGTTTTAAAAAAATATTGGATTTATTATTTTCTGGAATGTGGTGATGAAAATGATGTTTTAAAAATAATTCCCAAAAAAACACATAAGGCATATCTATAGAGTAATATTTTTTTAAAAATGATTTAAAATCATAATGAAAATTTATTAATATTTAAATTATATGTTACAATGTCTTCGATATGATCAAATTCCTTCTATGTATTTAAGTGAAATGATTTTAGTAATGTTTAACACTTAAATAACCTTTATTATTTTTATTATTAAATTATAATTAATATTTATTGGAAAAATTTTATTTATGATCCGAATATGTAACACAAAATTCTTTTTATGAATTTTTTATATGAACAATAAATTGACAAGTATAAAATATTATTTTTGTTCATTAAATTTAATAAAAATATATAGGTAAACAATTAATTAATAATAATAGTTAAATTTAAAATACATTAATGATACATACTACAATAATACACAAAATAAAAAATAATGTTTTTATCATACTCCATCAAAAATTACTCGTCAACGAATTATTACTTACTTTAAAAGAGACAAATTGAAAAATGTATAATAAATAAAAAACCTCAACTGTATTTAATAATATGACATTATGTATATCATATTATCCATTGATGATCACCAACAGGTAATTAAACCTGTAGTGATGAATAATGACCTAATGAGATAATATATATTTTTAGATCTAAAATAGAAACTAAAAAAATGTGAATTGTTAATGTAATAAATGTGTTTAGAATGCCTTTATATATATTATTGAAATATGGTTGATATAAATAAGGATATAAAATATTTATTGAATGAATATATATTCGAATCAAACAATAATACAGAAGTAATTTTATTATTAAAACAATAACTTTAATTTTTTATAATGAAACAAATGTATAATTCAAATAACTTACTACAACATAGTACATAGGCGTTAAAATCATAACATTATCATGTAATGGAAGGAAAAAAGAAAAAAATATTATAATATCTATATATTGTTAAAAACAAATAATTAAACTATAAGGAATTAATTTAAATTTTATTTGTCTTAAAAATGATAATATAAATGGGATACTTTTCAAAGTGATAATTTTGAATGTGAAATTTATTTTACCAAGTAAATGGAAATGAATTGATGTAAAATATTTTTCTAAAAATAATTAATATTTATACCCCAAATAATAATAATATTAACTTGGAGTAGACATGTAATCAGATATAGATTTATATAATGTTAAATGATAATTTTTCTATAACAAATTCATTAAATGTTTTTTTTCAATTGAATAAATGTATACATTTTTCTTTCATATATTCTGAAAATGGGTTTAATTTATTAATTTATCATGTATTTATTTAAATTGGATAAAATTTTAGCATATTTCCAAAATAAAAATATTTTAATTTGAACTGTTATAAATACTAATTTTACAAATACCATAATGTTTATAAGTACATAATGTTGAAATTATATACTCAAAAAATATAGAACATTAATTAATTAAAAAAATAAATCATATAATAATTATTATAAAAAAAACACAGAATTTATAAAACACATTTTATAGCATGTATGTGTATAATTGTTCATAAGGGAATTATTATAAAATCAAAGTGTTGGAGATAATCATAAAATAACTCATACCCATCATTACCAGAACCATAAAATATGAAAACCTGGAAATGTTATGACTCATAAAAATCAATTGTCCTGATACACGTGATATCAATATCAATAATTAGAAACATTTTTAACAAATAGTGTCAATAAAAATATTCATCATGGAACATAATCTCATTAAACCCATACCGAACCCATATTAAACCATTAAAAATTACAATAACCATATTACCAACTTCCAATATGATTCTCTATAGAAAATAATAATTACCCAATGCATCAGAGTTCTATCTTGGTTCCCCAATCATATAAACTATAATGTCCCACCCTAAAATATCTAAGTGTTCCCTTAATATGTAATGTCATAGATCATAATACATAAAAAATTTGTCAAAAATAATTAAAAATCATAATTCATTCCAGAACATGATTAACCTATTAAATAGAAATTGGGTCCACTACATTCTCTTTCTATCATGGTTTACCCTAGCAAAAAAATGGTTTATAAAACAATCTCTATGAAACAAGAATGACCTAGGGAAATAAAAATGGGTTCCAAAAGAATCTCATTAAAAACCTGATTAACCCATGTGAAAAATGTGATCCAAAACATTCAATTTGAAACATTATTTTCCAATGGAAAATAAATGGGTTTCATAAAATATCATTAGATCATGATAACCCTATAGAAAATGAATAGGTTCAAAAAAATCTCATTAAGACATGATTAACAAGTGGAAAAGAATCGGATTGAATAAAAATCCATTTAGAACATGATTTATTCATGGATAGGAAATGGGTTATAAAACCACTTTGATATATGATCAACATGTGTTTAAGAAATAGGGGAAATATTAATCTCTCTAGAACATGGCTATCACATGGAAAAGAGATGGGTTAAAAATCTTATTTGAAACATAATTAACACATGGATAAGTAATGGGTTATATAAGAATCACTTTATAACATTATTAATCAATTGAAATGAAATGGGTTTAATGACTTCCTCTCTGAATCATTAGTTAAAAATTCAAATAAAATGGGTACAATAAAAATCCATGTAGAAAACGATTAGGTCATGGGAATGAAATGGGGTCAAAAACAACCTATTAGATTTATAAATAATTTCTCTAGATGAAGAGAGGTTAAGGATTCAATAAAAAGTATCCCTAGTGATGGAAAATTAACACAACTGTAGATTACATTTATAAATATAAATGAACTGAAAAATTCAAATCTTTCTTGAAAAATATAATATGTAAACACTGAAAAGTTTCCCATATAAATTAGTAAAATTTAAATCATTGAACACTTGAAATGAATAAAATTAAATGAAATTCATAATTTAAATAGTATAATTTGATTCATGATATAGCATCCCAAATTAGCATAATATTCACCTCATAAATAAAATAGGTCTATAATATAATAAATGTCTCAATGAATCCAAATTATGAAAGATAAATTACCACTAAGGTAATATTGAAACTATAATCCCCGCGATGGAATAATAATTAAATAAAATTTTAAAATTCCATGAAAATAAATTAATTCATGGTAGAATATTTCAAATAGGGAAGTATATAAATCACACAATAGAAGTAAGTGTTGAAAATGGTGTGTTCCCCAAGGGTGTAAAGGTTAGTCAATAATAACATAATTATAGGCTAACATTCATATCATTAAATAAGTTAAATAATAACAACAATTGAAAATATTAATTTCATGACTTAAATTAAACTCGTGATATGACAATAAATAGAGAATAATATACACAATATAACATTCTCTAGGTCTAGAATGACAATTAATTCTAAATAAAATGTAATTTGAGATGAAACACCTGACCTTGAGTACATTTTCACATACATTCCCTATATATTGATGAATAATAATCTTATGTCAAATATTTATATTTTTCAAATCAATTCTTTTTGTTTATTATTAGATTTATTTCACCTATATACATGTTTTATTATATTACATAATAAACAATATTTATGTCGATTTTTTTTCCATATTTGGATTCTATGTCAGAACTGATATTTCTTGGTACAATTTGGTCAATATGATCATTATATAAACATATACAAAATATTAACCATGAAATAATTTTCAAATTTATAAATAAATTATGTTTCTAAAAACAATCATGAATGATTGTTGGGGAAAATGAACCAACATTAAAATCATTAAGATGGTGGGTCATACGTACGCTTGATTAATGTTCTAATTTTTCATTTATCATTATGGGAAGCAGGTACGTAAAATTTATCATTAAATAATGATAATTATATAGTAAATAAAATTTTATTTTTTCTTATATGAATAAATATAATATTCCTATGATGTCAAAGTAATCACATTGCAACAAGTTTGCAGTTGTGACATCCCAGGTAAATAAAGAATAATATATTTTCATATTTATTAATATTTGTGAATTAAATATTAATTTTTCTTTAAAGGGGTTTCTACGTTCGATAGCGTGCCCAATACGCAAAAATCGGTTTTTTTTAAATCTTATGTTACACACTAATAATATAATATTATTATTTTAAATGGTTGTTAAATCTTATCCATTGTATTGGAAATAATGAAATAAATAACTATAATACGATTATACATGTTTTTTAAATGTATTTACATTTATCCAATAAAAATTAGAGGTTTAACATGTGAATGAATCTAATTTTAGGCATAATTCACAATAAAGGTCGATTTATCGCCTTTTAATGGAGAACCCTATTTTAAATATAGTTTTGGTCACATTAATACATTTTATATGACTAAATAAAATCCTTCTTTATAATGGGGATATCAAAATTTAATTTGGGTAATTTATTTGTATTTTTTTGATAAAGTTCATTTTTTAATGAATAGTGATAAATATTGTATTTTAATTCAAAAGTTCCTTTAAATATAATTTATTTATATGGTTAGATTATCTTTTTAGATGTTTTTAAAGTGAAATTAAAATATATTTTTACCATTTACTGTAATGTTTTTTGTTGGAATTAATCTCACTTTGAAATTATACATAAACAAGTATCAATCTTTTGATAGTTATTATTTTCTAAAAACACGCTATTTGTTTTAACAACGAGATTTAATTTTAAAATTAATTAATTCCACTTATTTGTTTTGAATTTGGAAAAATAGACATCAATTATGAATTTGGAATATCAAATATATCTTAGGATGTATTTTTGGTATTTGTCTGAAAAACATCAATTTTTGATGAATAGTGAAACCACTTAGTGGTAGTTAAAAAACTGACTTTTTCATTTAAATGAAATTTTACCACATCTATGAATTGAATTTTGAAAATCCAACTTACAGGGTTGTTATCAAGAAGTAAAATTTTGTTCATTAAGAATAAAATAATTTTTGGTGAATAGTAACTTTTGACGTTTATTTACCACGGTTAAAGATAAATAGGGTAATTCAAGGTTAAAAGAATAATATAATAATTTCTAATTACCATAACACTTGTCCTAACCTTTTTTTATGAGTCATGTCCGACCATGGGCATATTTCGGTCGATTTTGGGACCCCTTTGAGCCACTTGGGAGTGATAATGTCAATTTAGATTAATTAACTTAAAGTAAAGGCAAAAATGACAAAAGAAAATATCTTTTAGTAAATTAATTTTTATATGGGGTTATATAAATTATATTTTCGACTATAAATATTAATTGGAAATATAAAAATATTCCCTACATAATGTTATTTTTTTTTAATTTTTTAACATCATCTAAATTAAATTATATATGACACAATAATAATGTAGTATTTACCTCATTAATAAATGATTTAAATAAATAAGATTATAATGATTAAAATATTATTCAAAAAACCTATCCAATTCCAATTGTATGATTTTATTTCGAATATGAGTAATCTTATCTTCGACATTAATGTTTTTTGGACCTCTTGAAACCGAAGATAAGTTTATAATAAAATAATAGTTTTACACTTTCCTAAAGAGCCCCTCCTGTCCCTTACAAAAAGAGACCACTTATATGTAAATACTCACACCTATGAAGCCATTTGTCTCCTCCAAACTCTGCCCAATTAGGCACCCTACATCCCTATATTCGTCCTAAAATCCATACATTGGGCAGAAGGCACTTCAAGAAGTCCTTTGGTTTAAACCAAAGGGAGTTACCCAAATTAAAGGTAATAGTTTCTCTTAAATTGTTTTCTTTTATTTTACTTCTCTAACCACTAAAATATTTTTATTTCATTTATTTTGTAACAACAAAAATATCCTCAATATACTTGTATTTGTTATAAGAATTATTCGAACTACACTTACACACACATCCATATAATGGATAAAGAATATAATGTTTCCGTGGATGGAAAACTAACGCGTCACAAAACGATGATTGTTCAATTTCATCTTACCACCTCTCATGGTGTAAATTTTGATGGAACTGTATTATATATGATATATATTATTTTTATGATTTCATTATGCTTCTGTACTACCCAATTATATCATGCCTTTATTGTTTTCATAGTGGGTAAATACGATAATCTCATTTGAGGAAGTGCGGACTACCGCCCCCTTAAAGTGACGTGACTCGTTAATGCCTTATGTGGGATTTATAAAGGATAGAGATAATGATATTATATATGATATTATACTGGAATTATAATATAACTATGTATCATTATGTTTTATTTTCATTAAAATAATAAATAGAAATGAAAGTAGCATTCATGCGTACGTACGACTTACCGTCTCCATGAACGGAGCATTTCATTTCTTACATTCAAATGTTGTACTATTATAAATACATGTATATACTGAATATATATTATATATATGATATTTAAATCATGAATATCATTATGGATATAATGGACTATTGACCACATGGACTACATCTAAATATAAGGTGTTCATTTTTGACTCAAGTACCAAATATTGACAAAATGAATGTTATTAAATTAAATGATTAAATAATGTTTATAACATGGTAATAAGTTATAAAAAGAATAATAAACTTTAAAAAGGTTCTTCATCAAGTATAAATTAACTTTTGTTTATTATTCATGAGATTAAAGAACGATCGAGTCAAGTCGGACGCGAGGTAAGGGATCCTACCTCTCTCTTTCTTTTAAGTAATCTCTTTTATGTCAATTCTTTTAAGCACCTATTTCTTATGTTGGGGGATGTTATTTTATATTTCTATTACTGTAATTCTTATTTTCATATTAATAGAGACCCTATTTGATCTCATCAATCCATTTTTGGATGTTTTATGTGGCGTCGTTAGGCTGCTGAATTTTCGTAAGAGATTTTCTTATCTCACTTTTAATTCCGTGAGATTTTCATTGTTCGCCACTTATTTATTACATGTGTTGTAATGTTTACTAACATTTATATATAATATAATTATTATATTTATATTCATGGTATTATATGATTAATTTTATGGTTATTATTTTTTTGTGAAATGATTTAATTTGAATACAATGAAGTAAGGGTTTTTCATCTCTCTTTTTATTCCCGTGAGATTCATGATATATTGGCCACTATTTCCTTTCGTGTGGAATATGTACGGTCCATGATTGTACTATTTGTGTAATATAATTTCATTTATGATTATTTAAATCTTTATTTGTTGATTCTTCTTTCATGTGGCGTATGTTTTGTAAGTTACCAAATCGGTAAGGGAATCTTTCAACCTCCTCTCTTTTTTAAAAAATGACATCTTTTTGTTATGTATTTTAACATATATCTTATTATATTGGGATATGATATTTTATATCCGTATTGATTTAAACATTATGTATAAGTGATGGTATGACCTTTTTATCTCATCAACTCATTTTCTGAATTTTAATGAGATGTCGTTAGGCTGTCGGATTTTTACAAGGTAACTTCGTAACACAATTTCAATTCTATGGGTTAAACATGTACTTCTTGAGTATCTTCCAAAAAATATGTGTGAATGACCTAATATTTATTTGCATATAATATCCACTTATATTGGGTGTATTTATATTTTTCACACAAAATTATGTGATTGATTTATCCTTAATTTAAGGATACCATATTTATAAAGGATTTCATCTCAATTTATATTTCCATTGAGAATTCATTGTTGTTAGGAACCAATTCACTCTTATATAGTCTATATACTGTACTTTGACATATTATATCATGAATCCCTTTATTCTCAGGATTTTATAATGTTCTGATTAAATGTTATTCCATAATTATTTGTATTCAAGTGTCTCTCTTTTTTGTTAAAAAACTCTTTAACAAAAATATCATTTTAAATGTTTTAAAGATTTATTCTTCTAAATATTTCTCATTAATGTCCATGTTTTAAAAATGGGTTTCAGGATATATTTATATATACATTAATGTTTTCAAATGATAATTCATCTAAAAGAATCAATGTGGTATGGGACACTTTGATTCAAAAATCTCTTTTAATGGTTTTGAAAATTATTTGATAAAACATTGTTTTTTTAATTAACTTGATTTGATATATTGGAATAATGTGTTATGTGTTATGATTATTTCATGGTTATTGGGAATTTTTTATGTATATGGGTGGTTCCATGATAAACCTAGGGTGGGTGAGCCCGATATAGCTCTCCAATGCATTGGGTAACATGACAGAGGTAAACGTGATGTTTCTCCTAAGTGATTTAGGGAATATACTGTGATGGGTATTCCAAGTGTAACTACCTATGTAGCTGTGATAGCTACAATGTAAGTTTGATATGGATTCCATAAGTAACCTTTATGATGTATGATTTTTGTGTGTTATTCATAAATCTTATGATATCATAAGGTATGTAATGATTTGAAAATTATGGTTTCCTGGATTGTTTTCATTGTTGGGATAATGTTTTCCTTCCTTATTTTATATGCCTTACTGATCTTTTTATGCTCATTCCATGTTTTTGAAATGTTTTCCACCAGAATTAAAGATGAATAGGGTCAAGGATGGGATCAACGAAAAGTCATGTTCTCTAAAACATGGAACTATACATGTTTTTTTAAGAGTTTTTATTTTATAAAATAATGGATTTTGAGTAGTAGTGTCTACTTGTAATATTAAAGTTGTTATGTAATAGTTATGGCCAAATTTTCTAAAACTCTAAACCTGAAAAGATCCTCAATGTGAATTATTAATTTAATTCTAGATTATGTAATGTTTAATGTCGGGTCCTTGTAGTTGGTATCAGAGGTCGGTTATGATAACTTTAGATGTTAGGAAATTCTTTACACACAAGTGACATTACCATAATGGTTAAGATTTTAGAAAGAGTCATAATTTTTTTTGAAAAAGTGAATGAGATTAAGATAACATGAATAAGTATATCATAGTATTTACCCTCCTCATAAAATTTTACATGATGATTTTGATGATATACTCACACTGACATTTTTGGTTTTAGTAAATGGATGGATCTAGAAGGCACCAAAGTAACTGTGGATGTGAAGAAAAATGTGATGATTTTCTGGATGGGAAACTGAATGATTTGAGAGATGCAATGAGAACACTTTTGGTTTTTCTCAACCAACTATCTGGAGTCATGATTGACCTCCTCAACCTTAGTGATCTTTATAAGGCTTCGAATATGCAAGAAACAAATCCATACGGAATTTCAGGAAATAATAATAAAGTTATGTATGTTCAAAAACCTATGTGTCAAGGATGTGGAATGAAACAAATAGTAAAATGATTCATAGGGGAAGAAAGACTCTATAGATTTGGGAATGAAGGTCATAAGGCAAGAACCTTCCATGGAAAAAGGAAGCATCAAGTTGACTCTAGGAAAGGGAAATAAGTTCTTTATGAAAGATCAATTGAATGTTTTAAAAGTGGTGAACATGGTCATTATGCAAACACATGTCTTATAAATAATTTTCTGGAATAGAATCACCAGGATCATACAAATATTTGTTTACCAATACCGAATTCCATTTCGATTGTGGATGAAGAAACTAACAATGACCAATGAAAGGTATGGTTTATTTCTTAACATATGTTTTCATATTATTGAAATCATAGGATATGATTCATGATTTTGTTCGTAGGAAAGAAGTATTTCAGAATAAGTTGGAAAGGAATGGTTAATGGATCATGAATAATGTTGAATGAGTAAGAAGTCAATATATAATGTATTAAAGAGTTATGGTAGATTTTGGTATGGTGAAATTCTTAAAAGTATTAAGGCTCTTTTGATGATGGGAATTACATTAGAAGACTTTTTATAGTATGTGTAACCCTAAAGATTGATATATGGAAATTTTATTCAAGGAATAATTATCTTTTCTTTTCAGGATATAGTAATAAAGAACCATTTGGGATTATATGATCCTTGAATTTGAAGAAATTATAGGTTAATACATTTTTGGGATGCAAAATGAATCTTATTAGAAAACCATCGTGGTTAAAATATTATATGGTTATTTTTGATAAATTTATCTCTTTTTGGGAATGTTATAAAATTATATAGTATTTGAATAGGGACAACATGCAGACCGTGTGACAACCCGTCGCATCGGACGAAGCTACCGGAATCGAACCCACAACCAAAGTGTGACTTGTATTTATCACCTAACACTAGACTACATGATGACCCTGATTATTTTGACTAATTATTTTTAGTTATATGATTTTATGAATTAATAAAATTTGATCTTGGGTTATCTATGGAAATGATTTACCTATCAGGGAGGATATGTGATTAGGTTAATTAATTTTCAATATGAGACTTTAAGATTAACTGATGTTATTTGGAGATAAATGTTATTATTTATCATGGAAGACTATGTGATTAAATCCTTCATAGATTTATGTTTAAATCTTAGTTTAGATTCCTTTGATGAATTTTATGGATAACTGTTTATTGAATGGTCTTGGTTGATCTTTGGGTATTGTTTGACAAATCTTAGAGATTAAAAGTAGTACTTATTTATATAAGGGATCATCCTTTTAGGGATTATCTGATGACGTACTAACAAATTTTTGTTTTTCATAATGTATATTGATAGGGGAAATATATAGTTCATATTTTTTAGATCATGTTATTATCTAGAAGTTGATTATAGTTCTTTCATTGTGAACAATTCATCTTGAATACTTGCCGTTTTGAGAACAAATGAGTTTGTGTTAGAGTTTTATTAAAGGATGACACTCTAAATGATGGGTAAATATATTTCCACACGATATTAGTCTTGTTTTTAATAAAATTCTTCAACTATATTTAAATTATCTTGATGAAAAAAATGATATAACCCCTCTTTTATCATCAGACTTTTACCCAACCACAAATTTATGGTATTGTGGTGGTTAACATTCTGTGATCAAGTTCTCTATCACTCTCTATTAATCTATGAGAGTTAATTTCTCTTCCATATCCATGTTTTCTTGGAATCATAGTATCTTTTGTCTCATGTGACCTTGGTACTTCTCTTTCTTTCTTTTAAAGTGATATTATTGTTGACTCTTCTCTGATGTGGTACTTTTAATGAAGTTTCCAAGCCCAGTTTTAAATTTACGAGGATGCAATTCAAAAAAGGGGGGAAGGATGTAACATACCAAGTAAATAAAGAATAAAATATATTCATATTTATTAATATTTTTGAATTAAATTTAATTTTACTTTAAATGGTTTTCTATATTCAATAGTGTACCCAATACGCAACAACCGGTTTCCTTGAAATCTTAAGATGCACACTAATAATATAATATTGTTGTTTTAAATAGTTGTTAACTCCTAGACATTGTATTTTTAGGACTGAATAGAAATAACAATAATAATATTATACACGTTTGTTAAATGTACTTACATTTATCCAATAAAAGTTAGAGGCTTTAAATGTGAATGAATCTAATTTTAAGCATAATTTACATTAAAAGGTTCATTTACTGCCTTTTAATAGATAACCCTCTTTAAATAAAGTTTTTTTCACATTAATACATTCTATATGACTAAATAAAATCCTTCTTTAGAATGGCGATATCAAAATTTATTTTGGGTAATTTTTTGGTATTTTTCTGATAATGTTCATTTTTTAATGAATAGTGAAAATATTGTATTTTAATTCAATAGTGACTTTTAATATAATTTATTTATATGGTTAAATAATCTTTTTATTTGGTTCTAAAGTAAAATAAAAATATATTTTTAAAATTTAATATAATTTTTGTCATTGTAATTAATTTTACATTGAAATTGGACATACACAAGTATCTATCTTTTGATAGTTATTGTTTTTTAAAAACACACTATTTGTTTTAACAACGGGAATTAATTTTAAAATTAATTAATGTCACTTATATGTTTTGAATTTGGAAAAATAGAAATCAATTTTGAATTTATAATATCAAATATAGTTGAGGCAGAATTTTTTGTATTTTTCTGAAAAACATCAATTTTTGATGAATAGTGAAACCACTTAGTGGTAGTTTGGAAACTGAATTTATCATTTAAATGAAATTTTACTAGTTCTGTGAATTGAATTTCAAAAATACAACATACATGGTTGTTATCAAGAAGTAAAATTTGGTTCATTAAGATGAAAATAATTTTTTGTGAATAGTAACTTTTGACTTTTATTTACCGCGGTTAAAGGTCAATAGGGTAATTCAAGGTTAAAAGTATATTATAATAATTTCAAATTACATTAATACTTGTCCTAACTTTATTTAATGAGTAATGGGCGACCTTTGGAATCTTTGGGTCAACTTTGGGACCCCTTTGAGCCACTTGGGAGTGATAATGTCAATTTAGATTAATTAACTTAAAGTAAAGGAATAAATAAAAAAAGAAAATATCTTTTAGTAAATTAATTTTTATAAAGGGTTAGATAAATTATATTTTTGACTATAATTATTCATTGGAAAGATAAAAATATTTCCTACATCATGGTATTTTTTTTAATTTTTATACATTAACTAAATTAAATTATTTATGACACAATAATGATAGAGTATTTACCTCATTAGTAAATGATTTAAATAAATAAGATAATAATGATTGAAATATTATCCACAACCTGTTTAATTATTATTGGATGATTTTATTTCGAATATTTGTCATCTTATATTCTACATTAATGTGTTTTGGACCTCTTGAAACCAAAGATAAGTTTATAATAAAATAATAATTTCACACTTTCCTAAAGAGCCCCTCCTCTCCCTTATAAAGGGAGAACAATTCTATGAAATTCCTCACACCACTCAAGCCATTAGGCTCGGCCAAACTCTGCCAAATTAGGCTCACAAAATCCCTCTACTCTTCCTAAAATCCTTACCTTGGGTATAAGGCACTACAAAAAGTCCTTTGGTTCAAACCAAACAGAGTTACCCAAGGTAACAGTTTCTCTTAAATTGTTCTCGTTATTTTACCTCTCCAACACCTAAAATCTTTTTATATCTATTATTTTGTAACAACACCAGTATCGTAAATATACCAGGATTTTTTTTATAATTATTATTCTAACAAAACTTACAGACACCTCCATATTATAGATAAAGTAAATAATGTTTCCATGGATGGAAAACTAACACCTCACGAAATGATGATTGTTCAATTTCATCTTACTGCCTCTCATGGTGGACATTATGATGGAAATGTATTTATATATGATATATATTATTTTTATTATTTCCTTATGCTTCTATACTACCCAATTATATCAATCCATTATGGTTTCCATAGTGGGTAAATACGATAATCTCATTTGAGAATGTGTGGACTACCGCCCCCTTAAAGTGATGTGACTCGTTAATGCATTATGTGGGATGTATAAAGGATAGAGTTAATGGAATTATATATAATATTATACTGGAATTATAACTTAACTATGTATAATTATGTTTTATTTCAATTAAAATAAGAAATAGAAATGAAAGTAGCGTTCATGCGTACGTACGACTTACCGTCTCCATGAACAGTGCATTTCATTTCGTACCTTCAAATGTTGTACTATTGTAAATACATGTATATACTGAATATATTTGATATATATGATATATATGATATTTAAATCAGTAATATAATTATGGATATAATGGACTATGGACCACATTGACAACATCTAAATATAAGTTGTTCATTTTTTATTCAAGTACAAAAAATTGTCAAAATGAACGTTATTAACTTAAATGATAACATAATGTTTATAACATGGTAATAAGTTATATAAAAGGAATAATATTACTTAAAAAGGTTACTAATAAAGTAAAAAAATTAACTTTAGTTTATTATTCAGGAGATTGAAGAACGATCGAGTCATGTCGGACGCGAGGTAAAGGATCATACCTCTCTCTTTCTTTTATGTAATCTCTTTTATGTCACTTATTTTAAGCACCTATTTATTTTTTTGGGGGATATTATTTTATATTCATATTACTGTAATTTTTATGTTAATATTATTAGAGAACCTATTTGATCTCGTCAACATATTTTTGGACGTTTTAAGTGGCGCTGTTAGGCTGCCGAATTTTCCTAAGGGATTTTCTTATCTCTCTTTTAATTCCATGATATTTACATTGTTCACCACTTATTTATTACATGTGGTGTAATTTGTACTAACATTGATATATATTATCATTATTAGTTTTATATTCATGGTATTCTGTGATTCATTTTTTGGTTATTAACTTTTGGTCATACGATATAATTTGAATACAATGAAGTAAGGGTTTTTCATCTCACTTTTTTTCCCGTGAGATTCATGCTATATTGGCCATTATTTCCTTTTGTGTGGATTAAGTACTATCCATGATTGTACTCTTTGTGTAATATAATTTAATTTATGAGTATTTACATATTCATTGAATGATTCTTCTTTCATGTGGCGTATGTTTAGTATGTTACCAAATCGATAAGGGAATGTTTAACCTTCCTCTCTTTTTTTAAAAAAGACTTATTTTTGTTATGTATTTTATCATATATCTTATTATATTGGGATAAGTTATTTTAAATCCTTGTTGATGTCAAATTTATTTTGAAGTGATAAAATTCTCTTTTTATCTCATCAACTCATTTTTTGAATTTTAATGAGACGTCGCTAGGCTGTTGGATTTTTACAAGGTAACGTCTTAACCCAATTTCAATTCTTTGGGTTAAACATGTACTACTTGAATATGTCATCTGAAAAATATGTGTGAATGACCTACGATTGTTTTAAATTTAATATCCACTTTTGTTGGGTGTATTTATATTTTTCACACATAATTATGTGATGGATTTATCCTTAATTTAATGATACCATCTTTATAAGGGATTTCATCTCAATTTACATTTCCATTGGGACTTCATTGTTGTTATGCACCAATTCACTCTTATATGGTGTATATACTGTACTTTGACATATAATATCATGAATACCTTTATTCTCATGATATTATAATGTTCTTATTAAATGTTATTCCACAATTATTTGTATTCAAGTGTCTCTCTTTTTGTTAAAAAATCGTTAACTAAAATATAATTTTAAATGTTTTAAATATTTATTCTTCTAAATATTTCTCATTTATTTCCATGTTTGCAAAATGGGTTTCAGGATTTATTTATAAGGATATTAATGTTTTGAAATGATAATTCATTTAAAATCTTCAAAGTGGATTGGGACACTTTGATTAAAAAATCTTTTTTAATGGTTTTAAAAATGGTTTGATAAAAATTTGTGTATTTCAATATCTTCATTTGATATATTGGAATGTGGAAATGTTATATTTCCTTTATAAATGTGTTATGTGTTATGAATATGTTCTGGTTATTGGTCATTTTTTATGTATATGGGTGGTTCCTTGATAAACCTAGGGAGGGTGAGCCCGAGATATCTCTCCAATGCATTGGGTAACGTGACAGAGGTAAACTTGTTGTTTCTCCTAAGATATTTAAGGAATATATTTTGATGGGTATTCCAAGTTTATATCCCTATATAGATGTGATATCTACAATTTATGTCTGATATAGATTCCATAAGTTACCATTATGATTTATTATTTTTGTGTGTTATTCATAAATCTTATGATTTCATAAGTTATGTCATGATTTGAAAAGTATGGTATCATGGATTTTATTCATTGTTGGGATAATGTTTTCTTTCCTTATTTTATAACCCATAATGAGATTTTTATTCTCATTCCATTTTTTTGAAATTTTTTCCACAAGACATAAAAATTAATAGGTTCAAGGATGGGATCAACAAAAAGTCATGCTATCAAATACATGGAACTAGACATGTTTCTTTTTAAGAGTTTTTATTTTATGAAAAAATGGATATTGAGTAGTAGTGTATACTTGTAATATTCAAGTTGTTATGTAATAGTTATAGCCTAATTCAATAAAACTCAAAACCTGGAAAGATCCTCAATGTGAATTATTAATTTAATTAAAGATTATTTAATGTTTCAGTGAGGGTCCTTTTAGCGGTAGTCCACATGTACACCAAATATGTTATAACATTTTTACCGTGTGAAATAGAAACCAATAAAATTAAATAATATATTTTAGGAAAGTTAATTATTTAATTAATATAATATATTTTTTTTATTAATTCAAATATTATTAGTTAAACACTTCTTACATACATTCCATGAAATGTGTGAATGAATCACATTACTTTGAGGAGGCGATTGTCCACACGTCCACAAACGATGTTATATTATTTAACCAAAATTGAAATAAATATGGTATGTGTTATATGAAAATTAATGATGTATAAATAAATCATCATAAAAATAAAGACCAAATAAAATATTTGCTTCCATCATAATTCCAATCATTTATTTGGGGTAAAAGAAAAATGAACAAAATCATCTCATTGCACAATAGTCTGCCAAAAATATGAAAGGTATGATAATTATATGTTTTATTGTCTTGGGTTTATGGGAAGTTATACCCCATAATCTAAAAACTTATTTTTATATTAAGTATACTAATTTTATTATATAATCATAGAATAGAAATAATTTAATTGGTGGAGAGAGAAATGAAACATAAATACATTTTAAAGAGTTGTACAACTTTATTAGGTAACTCTTTATAGTTTTCACTAAAGGAAAGTCTTTGATATAATTCTTCCCATTGTGGGGTGAATATGGTGAGGGGAGGTCTATTTGGATCATATTTGTTTAAGGTTTTTTGAGCCAAATGTCTTGATATGTGTGATGAAATGGGGGGGGGGGTGACTGCCTTTTGATTATAGAGGGGAGTGGCATTCTTGTAAATATAAAAATGTAAACGTTGTTGGGAGAACTACCTTACATCTTTTTCATCCAATAATGATAAAAATAAGATAAAATAGGTTATATGGTAAAATAACTCCCAGCTAATGGGGTTCTGAAATGTTTATAGGTAAATGTTTCTCTTAATATTAATGTTTTACCTCTAAGTAAACTATTTTTACCTTAATTTTTGTTATTAATTTTAAATACATTCAAAAATATTTTTGTTTAGAAACTAAGTTGCCATTATAAGAAATTTAAAATAATTATTTTTCTAAAAATGATAAATCTTTAATTCAAATAATATATGAGGAAAAAAATTATTTATAATTAAAACCACATAGGATATAAAAAACAATGATTTAAAAGTAAAAATGTTATATACATTGAAATGTTTTTCTGTATAAAATCAATTTGAAAATGATTGAAATTAATTAAATATTATTATATTATATAATATCGAAATAATTATACTTCTAATCCAATTAAAAATATATTTTGGAAATATTATCTATATAGATGAGAATGTCATTTTAAATAAAAATTTGGCATCGTTCACAATTCATCAAAATATAAAAAATCACAGAGGTAAAATCACCCAAATAAAGAATTTTGATTATATTTTAAAAAAAGAATTTTATTTTTTTGATATATATTATTAATGTGTAAAATATTTAAATTAAAATATATTCACCTTTAAAATGCCATAAAACTAGCATTAAAATATACACTACCATTTATGCTTAATTTTGGATTTATTTTTATCTTTGACCTATCAAAGAATTTGGATTAATTTCAAAAAACATATCATTAAATATATTTCTTATAAATTTAATTAATACTTATTAATAATTTTTATTAATTATATTTATTAATATTAAATACAATTCATGTTAGAAAAATAGTTTTGAACAAAACACATCTTTTATATTCAGTTGGACTTTATTTTTATTTTTATTTTTTGGTAGCCAATGAATTATATTTCTAAACATGTGTAAACTATGATTTCATCATCCAGTTAATCATATTCATTTCATATATTCAATTGGATAGGTGATAATTATCATGTTAAATAACTATTATTAGTAGTTTGTTGATGTATAATAAGTCATAGTCTTTTATATAACATAAGCCATAAAAGGGGCACAATGTTAAATTAACATAATATTAAAATTAGTGTTATGTGTGAGGAATCATAAAATATTTATTTCATGTAACATAATCCATTAATTAATTAAAATTTATTTCAATATATATGTTTCAAAAAAAATTGAATTTTATATCCATGCACCCTTGTAATGAATTTTCCCTTCATAATTATTCTTGGATGTCATTGGACTTACATTATAAGAATTACATTATTAAAATCCAAATTATCTATTGATTAAATAGAACATCATATTAAATAAGGGTATTGGAAGAAATAATTGTCAACATTAGTTATTCCTTATTAGGATTCCACCTAGAGAGAATATAGGTGAGAATAAAGGAAATGTTTAAATAATTATAAATACATATTGAAATTATTATTCGTAAAAAAAGATAAAGTTTTGTGGAATATTGAGGTAATAATAAACCTAAATATTTTATGGTTAAAAATACCATGTGTTGATTGAAATTTAATGTTCTATGAGAATAAATTTTCTTGATAACCTTTTCCAAGAGTTAAAAATTATCTTAACATATTGACAAAAAGAAAAATAGAAATATACATTGTCGATTAGTATAATTTAATTTATTAATCAATTTTCACAAAAATCTCATCATATTCACCAAAAAATTGAGTTCTAATGATAATTCATTAAATATTAAACCACTAAAATGTACTTTTATGGATCACATTACAAGAAGGGGGGAAATACAACCATTCTACAAGTCTTAATACAATTAACAAAACCAAAATTATTAGAACAGAATGATATAATTCCCAACATGATTAAACCAACATATGATTCATTAATCATCAAAATTAAATGGTAATATACATAGTTTAAGTTTAATTGTTTCATAAATAACAATCCTTTAAATTCCCTAAATGTTTTTTCACTCTGTTTGAAACCCAAAGACTATAAGGATTTGATCACATATTTTTTAATTATAAATCAACAATTGTTCCCAAAATAATACACCATATGTTTTCGAAATAAATTTATTCTTCACCTTTAGAATTTTTCAAATATTCATGGACATCATATTAGAAATTAGAAGAAACAGCACCATTTTTATCCTTCAGTTGTTGGTTCAAACCTGCATTAGTTCCAAATGCGATAGGTTTTCACCCAATATTCATGCTTTCCATTTTTATTTAATCATGAAAAATTAATCCCCAATAGAAACATTTAATGTTGATACAAATATCTGGAGTAAATATTTTTTCTAAAAACATCCTTGATAATATAAATAATTTTTCTTTATTAAAAAATTCATGTCCTATAAAGGTATCTAAAATACTTATGATAAATTTATATAAAAATATAATATTCTATAATATTATATATTTCAGTATTTGATACTAAAAATAACATCATATGACCCAAAATCCTCAATCCATTGATGATATCCAAAAATATTACCTTTCTACTTATGATGTCGACAATTATAACACAATTATTTGATTAAAACCTCCCAAAAATAAAAGGGATGACAATTCCACACACATTATGGAGAACTTTTAGGTTTATATTTTTAAATAATTATGAAAAAGACCAAGAAAATTAATTAATATCAACATGGAATAAAAAACTAGTTCATATTATTCGATGTCATATCTTTTTATACCGATATTTTCATATTTCACATTAATTAATCAACACCATACTTTTGAAACACATTAGTGAGAAAAATAATTCAACATCATTATTTAAAAAAGTTAAAAGGGAATATATGAAGGGTGTGATCAAAAAATATATAAGGTTATGAATAAGATTGAACAATTAAATTTCATCAATTATAATAGTAGTTCATAAGGGAATGATGAATTAGTTAATATTCATGAGATAATCATAATATAACACATATATATCAATGAATGGACCATAAAATATGATAACATTGGAATATGAAGCATCATCAGAATCATTAAAATTGACCCATGTGATATCAATCACGGTGATTAGAAAAATAGAAACCCATAAAAATCATAAGGAAAACAAATTTTATTATGAAACATCATTCCATATATCCTTTACATAACCCTTATAAATTGGAAAAACCTTACAAGAAACATCCAATATATTTATCCCGAGGAAATAATCATTACCCAATTCATTATAGTGTTTTCTGGGTTCACTCATCATATTATATATAACGGGATCACACGACACGATCTGGGGAACCCATCATTTATAACATTCAATTACCAAATATATATAGTATTTTTAAAATCTCATTAATATAACTTTTATTCATTCTAGATATTTATTCACACAAGAAAAGGAAATGTGTTCCTCTATAGTCACATTGTAACAAAATTAACCTAAGGAATAGAAATGGGTTCTAAATCATTTTCTTTGAAACAAATTTAATCCATTGATATGAAATGGGTTCTAAAAAAATATCATTTAAAACATGATTAACCCATTGAAATAAAATGGGTTCTAAATAATTATCTATGAAAAATTATTAAACAATGGATTGTAAATGTGTTTAAAACAATCTTTTTAGAATATGTTTTTTCTATGGAATATAAATTGGTTCAACAACAACATATTTGAAACATTATTAACTAATATAAAAGTAATAGGTTCCAAAATATTTTTATTATATGAGATTAACAATTGATATATGAATGTGTTAAATAACCACCTCTTCTAAACACGATGAACTGATCAAAAACAAACAACTTCCATAGAAATATTATTGTAAAAAGATAGACCCATTGAAAAGAAACTTTAAAAAAAAGAATATTTTGAACGTGATTGACCAATGGATGTAAATGGTTTGAATAAAAAACACATTAAAACATTAATAAATAGTGGAAATGAAATGTATTCTATACAAATGTATATAGAAAAATTTTAACACATTGAAAATAAATGGATTAAATGACCACCTCTATAAAATAATATAAATCCATCTAGATAATGATAGAGGATGATAACAATATAAAATATACCAAGTAGAGGATAAGTAGTGACATTGTTAATTAACATTAATGAATGTAAATTACCTTCAATTTTCATTAAAACAATATTTAAAAAATCATTTAAAAACATTCCAATGAGTCCCAGACAAAATTGTGGCATTTGAAGAATTTTCCCCAAAAATGGAATAGCATAAAATGAATCATATAATATCCATAGATGAAGGATATTATTCATATATCTTGGTAAAGGAGAAATATATACTCCTTATAAAATAACACAATATTATAACATAATAAATATCACATATAAGGAATTTGTTTACAAAATTTCATTACTGCATTAGTAACATTAAAATCATAACCCCCATAAAAAATAATTATACAACTAAACTTATAAATACCATGATGATAAAATAATAAATTATTTAATATATCAAAATGGGTAGTAGATACACCACACAAAATATATATGTGGTGAGAACTGAGTATGCCTCATATTGTTAAAAGTGAGTCAGGAATCCTTAACTACATGAGTAACTATTGAATAAGAAGATATATGAAAAATCACATCATTTATAAAATATGATATCATGAAATCAATTAAAATTATTATATAAAAATAATGGATCATTAGGTATGCCATATTGATGTTACTCAATGTATAATGACAAGTTATTCCCAACGGAATGTATATTGAGATGAAACCCCATACATTGAGTCTAATTAGTCATACCTATACTCTATCTTCCTAAATTATAAAAATATTTTAATTGTTTATTTGATATATATCATTTTACTATTTATTATTAATTTTAGTACTTTTTTAATAATTTTATATAAAATAAAATTTAACAATGTATATGTTTGATGAATTTATTATATTCTTCTTATGTGTGAAAACAAACAATGATAGGTTAAATATCTTCAATAAGGTAAATTTTTAATGATATAAATAATAATAAATATGAAATAATCATAATATTTATATAAAAATTTTACATTTAAAACAAATATTGACTGATTATTATAAAAAATTAAACAATGTTACAATCATGGTGATTGTAGGTCATACATACGCCTTAGTAACATTATAATTTTTCATTAATAATTATTCACCAATGTTAACTATAATTTTTCATTAAAATATAATAATTACATGTTTTCTAAAATATTATTTATTTATATATAATTATATATAATATTTTTGTTAAGTAAAATGAATTTGATTCCGTCGAGGAGGTGGTAGTCCACACATTCATGAACGAAGTTTTCGGACTTTTAATGTGTGAAAATATAATAATGATATGATATATTATATTTGAAGAATGTCAATTATGACATTAATATAATATATATTATATTTATTTTAAATAATTTTAATTAACACAATACATAAATTATTCCTAGTAATTTTTTTAAATTTGCATCACTTTGAGGAGGTGGTAGTCCACACATCCACCAATAATGTAATCATATTTACGAAAAAATATAAATCCTAATGTGCAGAGTTATATAAAAATAAAATAAATATTATGTCAACATAATTAACATATATATCATAGGAAAAAAATATTTCCAAAAAAATACAAATCATGAGAGTTGGTAATGGAAAAACAAACGACATCATTTCGTGAGGTTGTACTCTGTCATACACATGAACCTTATGTTTGTTACCAATTTCATCAATGTGTGTGTAGGTGAAGGTAGAAAACATAACATAATAACCTAAATATATATATATATATATATGGGAATTATTTTACTATATAATTTTTGAATAAGATGAATTTAATGGGTGGATAATGAAATAAAACATAAATACATGTTGAAGAATCGTGCCTCCTTTCTAGAAATAAATTTTGGTTTGTACGAATGAGATTATTTGGTTGGATTTCTTACCAAGGTGTGGAGGCATGTTTTAGTGGAGTAATCTTTGGACTACATTTGGACAAGGTTTTTATGACCGAAAAAACATGAGATATGAGATGTAATGGGGTAATGTGAGTGCCTTTTTATAATTCTCGAACGAACCTCCGGTAGTATCAATCCAATGAAGACATCCCTCCCCCTTTGGTGGGTAATCCTAGAAAAATATTTTTGAAAATATGTCCCTATGTTATGTCAGTCCTGTTTGGAACTCAAAACCCAAAACTCCTGCTACCGTGAGGGTAACATTGGTCGACTCAATAGTGATTTGTTTCTCCCTCCTATGAATGAGTCTAACCTATGCTGTCTGGGATTCCTTTTCACTAACCAAGGAAAACCCCTACCAAACGTTGTAGATAAACCAAAACCTCTTTGCCTAATACAGTCAATATGAGTGTGAACTGTGGATGTCAAGTCCAAAACCAAACTAATGTCCTAAGGCATTGACACTGCCACCAAGAGGTTCTAACTGAAACTCTCAGCTCAATGGTAAGATAACATTTTTGGCATAAGTGTGATTATAGAGTCTCCACCCAATGGTATCTCCAGACATGAGTTTCAAGTCAACAGTTTAACTGGAAACTCTTGGTCTTGGACAAGATTCCTGGAAGGAAGGAATGATTGGTACCTATGTCTATTGTTACGGAAGCTAGTAGTAGACACAGAACATACCTCGAATCATTCCTAGAGCATTTGGGTCACACTCCGTGACCGCATGCAGCTACACTCTTCCTCTGTCTTCATGCTCCCTGAGCCTGGTGGGTTCCACATAATGGGGTGGTTGTAACATGTTGAAATGTACATCACTTCATGCTTCTCTCCTAGCTCACCTTCTACGTCTGCTACCCTGCAGATTCATTTGTCCTTAAAACATCCTCTTCCCGAAACATTTTTAGATGCTCAAGTCTCTAAGACTAGCACCAGTTTCCTGCTTTCCCACTACTAACATTCACTGGCTGTATCCACTCATCCAAAGAACATTGAAACAAAAAGTCTTTGTAAATCATTATAACATAAGTAGGAATGTGTATAAGAATTTTCCGGGCTCATATGTCCTTTAATAACACCTTGATCGGATGTTTGGTTCCTGAACCACTGATCGTACAGTATTCAACGAGTACTAGGAAAGATCGGTATGCCTTGATGAATAGTCATATTCTGACACATCGTTCTGCCGAAGCTGTAGAAGTTCTAGGGAACTCTCACCCACCTCCTCAAGCGAGTCCTCAGCCGCCTATGAGTCATGCTCGCCTCGAAACCTGAGGGGTATCTGATGATGAAACACATATATGGAACTAAGCGAATAAGTTTCCTCTACGAGTACCCCCAGTTGCAACTGCTGACCAACAAGCAGTCATATAGCTGACACACTACTCGGAGGTACTATCTCGGGTAATGGTCCACGTACCAAGGCCTCATCACTAATAAGACCATCCTCATGGTCACTCATTGGAAAACACCAGTTTCTAAGATCACCATCTACTCTACTGGTGTCTCAACGAGGTGGAAAACTCTAGCAATTGCCTCCAGCCAGTCCTCTATGACCTAGGAATCTATCTCAAATCATAACCTCGGAGGCCTATACCGTTGGAACATGTGCAACACACTTAGTTGGTGTGAACCATCCGCTAGTGCGGCTAGTGGCATGTTCTTCTAAATGAGTGGTGGTGTTGCTGGTAGACCACCCGAAGGTTCCATCATAGCATGATGGCCTTGCACCGGAGCCTCGTCTCTCGGTGGCCATCATTGTGTACTCTCTCGGAACTCTAAATGGTTGTCTACATAGAAGAATCCTGAACAGATGTGACATGGTCAAAAGATATACCTAGAGATCTGACCCGGTTGAGCTGACTTAAAGAAAACATAAGAAAACACACACATAATCAGTTCCTTCGTGCACTGAGTCGCTGATCAATAGTCAGGGTCCTAGTGTATGGATACGTCGGCCGCTGCACCAACACTGGACTCCCTGAACTGAGAACCACACTCAATACCCTTACACTATTGCTTCACAGAAAAGAAAGATCAGATCCCTATGTTCTGCAGTAGAACTGTCTCCTATGATACCAATTTGTCACGAACCGTCCCCCGGGGCCCATATCATGACTACCCCAAGCCCACCATCAATAGGATAGTGGCTAGAAACTATTACCAAATGCGTAAAACACTACACTGGGATGCAATTTCCATTATTATCTAATCACACACAACAAATTACGCAATAGAATGTAAAACACCATGTAATAACTATATACAAAAGAGTGTGTTGGAATGTAAAAAGGGGCAGGAAATACAACACCAACTGTAAAGTACAAGTACAATTGAAGAAGGGACAAATAACTGAAAGGTAAAGGGTAGCTCCTGGATTTTCCTCCAGGGTTCCTACCTAAAGGGTAGGTACAAATATCCACCTTAGCAATAGTTGTCTGTTAGACTCCTCTATGTACCGACTGGTCATAAGGTGTACCTCTGGGTACCCTCCAGTCCTGGCACTCCCAGCCTCTGTTAGCACTATCCTTCGTCTGCATCCAACACAACAAGGTGCAGGAATAGTCCATTCAGGGGTGACTATAATGATACATAGTAGGGACCCTGAGACCCTCAAGGTCTCAAAAAATCCAACAAGGATAAACCACAATGTATGAAATAATCATATGACCATCACATATGTATATGCCCATACATATACCATAGTTATCTAGAAAACCATCTCAATCATGAGTAAAACACAATATTCATTTACAAAACTCAACTAGGGTTTTTTATACATGATGTCGAAACCACAACTGCTGGAGAACTCCTCCTCTATCGAGTACAATAGGCCTACCGCTACAACAAAGAGCTTCCAACTAACCTTGGACTGCTGAGGTGCTCCACCTGTCGTGTACTGTGGGTCTACTGCACTCACAGAGGGGCTCTCCCCACCATGGGTCTACCACTACAACCAATCACTCCCATAAGTAAACCACTACTTTTGATTCACTGATCTTTGATCGACGTTTGTTGACGGAGTCGAGAATGGATGATGGATGAGAGCCTCAGTCGTCGTGTTCGCTGCACGTCCTCAATTCCAAGATGGATCGGTTCATTGAGGACATTGCGGAGGGTTGATCAGTAGGTGGCTAGGGAAGAAGACTGAGGAGGAGGTGTCCTAGGCATTCTTCGCATTCTTCGCGTTCTTCGTTGGGAGAATGGTTCTCCCTAGCTCTACTCTTCCTCTCTTCCACTAAAATAGAATGACAACAAAATAATAATAATAGGTTTCCTATTATATTATTATTGGCACACAGTTCAAATGGAAAAAGAAACTCCCCTTATTAAATTTACACGCGTTGGAATAGTTAATTGACAAGTGTGTTGGAAAAACTAAATGGCACGTGTGTTGGCACAATTAATTGGCATGTGCGTTAGAAAAATTAATTGGAACTTGTGTTGGCACAACTAATTTCACAGAGAAGGTCAAGAAGTCCTCCCTCATTAATGAGGGGGAGTTGAGAGGTTTCATCCTCCATCATCAATAGGGGTCGGGTAGTCCCCACCCCTATTATTAATAGGGAGGTTATGATCGATTGGGCCCCACCACCATAACCTCTCATGGGAGGTTGAGGTGTGGCAGTCCCACCATCAACTCCCAAGTGGATGTTCTAACTACCCGTACTCACAAGGAAGCTTAAAATAAATAAATTGTTTTACACTTTATTTTATTATTATTTTTATAAAAATCCAAAAACTAAATTTTATTCTCGACCAACTGTTGATGAGGAGAAAGTCTTTATAAGAAAAAACTAGTGCTGGGAGTTCAATGGTGTCCTCTGATTTCAATTCCTAGCACCGCTTTAAAAGTTGCAAAATTCCGCTCGCGCATTTACTGAACGTACCAGAAAAAAAGTTCTGAAAATTATTATCAGTCACCCTCGACTCATGCTGTTGGAGGTTTGGCTCTTCCTAGTTGAAAAACTCCCCATTGAACCCGACGATACTCTCATATTTCCATTCTGAGATACCGTTTAGAAGTTATGATATTTCCAATAAAATAATTTTCACTTAATTATTTCATTTCCGGCCAAAAACATACTTTTTTGGTGGACCTTGCTGGCCAAAGTTAGTATCTTCTTAATGAAATCATACACTCACAAGTTCAGCAGTGGTATCAGATTTTTAATCTGCGTTACCATTTGTGAGTAATAAGAATTTGAAAAATAAAATAATTTATTTAATTATTTTATTTACAATTATTCCATTTTTGGGTTTCCTCAAAGGAGGCATGCGCCAACTAATCTTATTTCATGCCAAGGCTAAACCCATTATCCTCAGCACAACGGTTCCCTCAGATTTCTATTCTGAGTTACCGTTTAAGCGATAGTCCAATTTTTCAGGGAAACTGTTTATGCGCATTAACATAAGCTTACGAAAAAATTCGACGGATCATTATGGGCACTCTAGGCCTTAGAATGGGACACCGTCAGATTTCACGGACAAGTAAAATTCCCATTTAATTAAAAAAAATTCTAGGATATTATGGGTCATTACATTCCCCAATATACCCAAACATAGAGTACCTGGGAAATTTTTTTATCCATAATATTTATCCATTATCAATATATTGTTTATATCATATAATTAATAATATTTATTTTAGTGTATTTTCATGGTATTATAATGAATTTAATTGGATATGCATTCAATTTACATGGGTTATAAAAAAATTATTTTCATTAAATATATGGTAGATTCATTCTGAGAAACCATTTGAAAAGGAAGAAAAATCCTTTTTTATTTCCAAATGGGTTTTATATAATTATTACTGAAATACTGTAGAATAAAAATGTTTTATTTTCGTTATGTTAAAGGTGTTCAAAAGATCATTTTTCTCTCATATGAATTGGTAAGTGTTTTGATCTAATGATATACTATATATTGTAAATAGATTGTCAATATTGATCTGTATGTAATATTGTTAATCATGTGAACCACAAATTTTATTAGTTATGTCATTATTTATTTTTTACATCATATTTATAATTTAATTATTATAATATATCATTCCCATTTTCAATATTTTTATTTTTATATCACACTCTTACCATATTTAAGATAATTTTTCATTTTATTTTTAGTGTTCTAAAATCATGACTTATGCTAAAATAATTTTAATCTACTTTCCTTTTTATATGATATTTGTTCCCAACTCCTTTTTTGTCATATTATTTTGATCTAACAATTGATGTCGTGTTGATGACTTTTATCCAATAGTGAAAATTTGAGTGATTCATTTTATTATATTTCCATTACCTTTACAATGAAAATGTGTGTGTCATATGATCTATCTATAAGGGTCTCTTGTGTATCTCAATTATGGGGATATGATAAAAGGTATTAAAAAATGACTAAAATATATGGTTATTTCTTATAGACACTAGACCAATGTTTCTTTTGATCGTGATATTATTTTCAAATTAAATTTTTTTGATATAGAAATGATGTGATGTATATATATATATATTATTATATTTCATTTAATGAAATAAGGGATATAAAAAATTGTTTTTTGTATTGGACTAGGAAGAATTACACTAGGGAAGCACATTTCATATCTCACTGCAAATAGAGAAAATAAATATTTTTTATTTTATTTTTTAGTGGATTCTTGAGTTTATTTAGTTTCATGTCCCACTTTACTCTATACTAATAATTTCAATTGCAGTTAAATAAACTGTGTTGATCAGTTTAACCGATTTCATTACTATTAGGTTATTATTAATTTATATATTTTTTAAATTAATTTAATATTTATGCATTATCATTGGTGTATTTTATAATTGAGTGTTTTGGTTGGAATAAAAATATCATAATAGGATTTGTCGATACAATTTATTTCCATAAAATTATCATTGATGGTAATAATTATAATTATATAGATGTAGTGTTTAGTTATACTTCATCATCTAATCATGGAAATAAATATAGATATTTTGTTAATGAAAATTGATTTCTTCACATTAAAATACCTATGATAGAAAGCATTTTTCACTAAAGTCACTATGTTAAATTTTAAATATATTTTATTCATTATTACAAAAAAATATTAATATAATTCATTTCATAACACAACCATTTTGTTAGTTTATACTTCATTTTAATATTTAAAAAAATTAATATTATCAATAATATGTTACGTGTGCGTTTGTATCCTACTCAAGAGATCTTCCCTATGACATGATCTATATTTAATGATAGTAAATATCAATTTTAATGAACCTTAAATGAAAAATACCCCTTAAATAAAATTGTTAAATGTTGGTGGGTATATGAAAAACTCAAACACTTAGTTTTTCATAGTAAAAGAAATTAAATTTTAGAATTTCAAAATACTGAAAATGAATAATGTCCTTTCATGTATTTAATTTTATAGAATCAATATATTCATATATTTTATATTTTATATGCCTATAATGTTAAATTTTTAATGAATCTACAATGAAATATTCCATAATGATTCATTTAAAAATGATATAGAAATTCATAGAGAATCTATATGATAAGTAATAAAACATGTCACTAGAGTTATGAAATGAGAATCCATGTAAATTTAATATATTCAAATTCATTCTATGTATTAGGTGAATCTTTCTACATAAAAATTAAATGTTGATGTTCTGGAAGAGGCCATGGGGTATTAACGGAAGGTCAGTTTGCTAATTATATCCATGAAGATGTTGTGTCAGCTGATATACAAGTTATAAATCTATATGGTTTGTATATAATATTTTAGGAATTTATAGATGCTAAAAAAATATGTGATTATTACATTTATTTACATTTTAATACAGTTTCCTCTCAAACTCTCATTTTCATTAGAACATGAAAAAATAGTATTCATTGAATTTGAAGAGATAATGGAGAAATTTGGATACCAACTTACTTCTTGAAAACCCCAACTCAAGGATGCACAAGGTAAATATGTCTATTTTAATGTAATTCAATGTCAAAGATATTATATTTTAATAAAACAAACTCATTATGATTTTATTAATGATGAATTTTTTATAACGTCCAACATGTTTACATTTTTAGATTGACATAAGATATGGACTTACATCGATGAAGAAAAAGAAGAAGAAGAAGTTGAATATCTTAAGGATATAGTAGAGGGTCTAGTAGAATTTTTCCATCCTGCATCCATGTATGAATAAAGATAACTAGGACTCATTGAAAAATAATTATTTTCTTATTATGTAGGAAAAAATCATTATACTATACAAATATCTACCACCCAAATAAACCCTAATATTTGATATGAATAAAATAGGGAGAACCATTTCATACAATAACCACTGCAATTTAATATATTTTCTCAATTCATTATAGATGATCACATGTATATCCTTTCATTTCGGTGACTTCATCTCACTATTTACTCATGTGTAATGGGAAATGTAAATAGTGGTGGTTCATCTCAAAAATACCCATCCCACCAACATATTATCTGTAAGAATAATATAGTTATAGGGTAGGGGAATAAAATTTTTTCCACTATATTGTGTTGTTTCGCTCATGATCATTAATTTTTTTAAATTCCAATTACATATTCATTAATTTCATTTAAAAAATTTCTATTTAATTTAATTTATTTCTTGTATGGTTTAACGATTATGTACCAATAGATTTACCTCAAGGATGTCATTAAAAAATATTCTATTTCTATATACATCCTTTTATTTTTATCATTATACCCATATCCTTCTATTTTTTATTGATATTAACTCGTGACTTTTTAAAAATATGTTTTGGTGGATTTTAACCATTTTTTAAAACAAAGTTTTCACTTTTTCATTCTGTGTGTAGAATTGAACATGTTTTTCTATAATATATATTTTTAATTTCTTTAGTAATAATGATCTAAATATATAATTTTGAAAATTCATGAAAAAATAATCTATTAACTTTATTAATTTTATTTTATAAATATTTAAATGCATATGTAATAGATTTAAACCAAATTTCCAATCATTTAAATTATATATATTTGATTGATTGTGTTACATGGTTTCATATGTAGTTTCAAAAATAAATATCATTATAACTCTAATAGGTTTTACATCCCTTTTAACTCAATTCTTATGTTTCCCTATTCTTGTGATTAATTGAGAAATTAGTGGTGGCTCCGTTTTCTCCCCACGGTCTCTATCGAGGGTTCCCATCCCCCTCCAAGGTTTTCCCAATGGTGATGGAGCGACCTTTCATCTCGCTTCCCAGTATCGTGATTTTCTCCTTCTCGCTTCCGGTTCCAATTCTTCCCTTCTCGATTTGATCACTCTCCTTCAGTTGACTTTGGTTTCCTCCTATTCCACTCATTCTTCCTCTCCTTCCGTGATGTTTATTTTCCTCCTCTTTGTTGCCGGATCATTAAAAGAACTCGGTTTTATTCTTTTCTCCTCCTCCATCGCAATTTCCATTACTCCTATTCTATTTCTTCTTTTGACTGTCTGATTCAAGTGGTTCCATTTCAAGGGATGTTTGATGTTCAAGATGATGTCTGCTATGGTCATTTGGTGGATTTTCGATGGATTTTTGTTCTATTTTGGTGGTGAAGGTTTGACGAAGAGTGTTTTCTGAGGTTTTTTCAGTACTGGATTCATTGTGGATCACTATGGAGGACCTTTCCACCCATACTCTACTCTAGATTCCAGGTCCATTTCTCCTTCCCATGTTGGTTGGGTGATATGGTTTCTACTGAGGTTTTGGGATGTGTTTGTGGGGTGGAATGGTGTTCCAGGAGGCACAACTTAGAGTGTCTTTCACCCTTTTGATGGCTATTCATTTTTGCTGATTTCGATGTTTGATGACGACAGTGGTGTGACTTGTATTTCATGGTTTGTGGGTTATTATTTTGATGATTTTCCGAGTTTTCTATCGGTATAATGATGATTTCGTTCTAGATGAGCCGATGTCGGCCGGTGTTCCTGATGGTCACAATGTTCCGGTGGGATGCGAGGGACGATATATTTGGCTTGGGGATCGCGGCTCCTAATTCACATGGGGATCGAGATATTTAGTGGACCGAGGTGGAAATCAGTTTGATGTGGTGACGTGCTATTGTAGGGTCAGTGTGATGGGCTTGAGGGTCAATCAATGCATGTCATGGTCATTCTATTTATAATTTTATAATTTGAAACATGAATTCTCTCTTTTGAAATTTGAATTCTTCTTTTCCAATTTGGGTGTTGGTTGTAATGGTATGGTTCCCAATTTGGGTGTTGGTTTTTAATGGTATGGTTTGGTTGTGTGGATTTCCAGTTACCTTTTAAATGTGGTTTGAGTATAACAAAAAAATCATTTTGGAGGAATTGAGCAAATAGTGTGATCAAAAAATGATTATTTTTCCATTTATATATATATCAAACATCATGATTATTTTATAAATTATTTTCAGTGTTTTTTCTCTAAAAAATTATAAATTTAGATATACCCTTATATATATCCTTATTATCCCATATAAGCCCTATAAATTTATATATATTTATTATAAATTATAGTTCAATTTTTTGTTACCAACATTTACTCATAATAATTATTCCACACTATTTCATGTGTGTGAGGAATTATTGTCATGTCCTATGTGTTACATGGAATTAATTCGTTTTCATTTTTATGTGCTTTTTTAGACATATTTTAAATGATAGACATGATAGTTGTTCAATATTTATTATATAATATATATATCATACGTTTCATTATATAAAAAAAATAAATGCAAAGAATATTGAATTATAAATTATTATTTGATTCATGAAATATAATTCATCCATTTTATTCTATTTTCATTTCCACATTAGAAAACAAATATGTAAAAATGAAGGGAAATAAAATAAATTTTTTATTATTGAAAAATAAAACTATTAAAATGGAGAGTTTTGATTGAATTATTCAATTTTTTAATTTTTTAGCTTCACATACCATTCTATTCCAAAATGGAGAGTGGTGTATCACATTTATTATGGTAATTAGGTGAGGTATATCTACTAATTTGTATTTTTAATATTTATGACAATGTGGTCTGAAATATAAACACAAATTTTCATTTTGATGTTTTAAATACATTACCCATCAACCCTAATACACTAAAATCACATTTATAATTAATGGTTATTTAAACTATCATTTTTTCCCACACTCTAGGTATATGAGAAAATTAAAAATACCACGAAGACGAGACATGTTCTTGATAATGGGAAATGACCCAAGTAAATACCATGAATGTGGGAGAAATACATTTCAATGGACATGGGTGTGACATTCACATGGGAATTTACATGTGATTGAATGTAATTATTTAATTGATAGGGTTTTATATTTTTTTTATGCATATAGGAGTCAAGATATATTATTTCATTTTGTCAACATATAGTTGATTCCATCTTTACATTGGGATGTTTGTTCTAAAATTTGATTTTATATTTTTAAAAGAATATAATGTTTATTTGCGGTGACTTATGAATCTCATATTTTAATAAATTTTTTGGTATATGTTGTAGAGACCCAAAGATTGAAGTACATGGAAATTACATTACTTTTACGGAATTCTTAATACATAACAAAAACAGACACACAAGGATCATAATAGTTTAGTGTCTTTGGAAACTTGGTATATAAACATCTAATCCAGATGAAAGATCTTCAACAACTCCCATAACGATCTTCCCCTTTTTGTTCCCTTACCTAAAACCATTCTTTATTTCCTGGGGAAAATAAAATATAAACAGGGTGAGCTCAAATTCTCATTAAGGCAAACATAGAGAACATAAAACAATCCATAAACATTTGAAAGCAAAAACACGAACATGAAATTTTAACATCAAAATCTTGAGCAAAGACATAAATAGTGGAAGTACGTAAGGAAAATATCATAATGGAACATCAATCACAATAAAATAGAATGGGAATATTACATGTAATTGTGGAAACCATTCAGCACTTGTTATGATTTCCATAGTAGCCAAGGCATTTCTACCAAAACCATCATAATGGACAACATCCCTTTCTGAATCGAGTTCATTCCTCGTTTCAGTCCTGTATCACTGAACCAGTTTTACTTGTCATTCAAGCCATGTCTATCTCATGAGATATAAATCTTTACCCAATGTATTGTAGGGAGATATAGGTCCCACCCATCTCTTAATGAAATCATTCTTACGTGTGCCACAAAATAAACATACATCATTCATAATAACCCAACAAATGAAATGGGTTTCAAAAACATCATCCCATCATCACATAATCCATATAAAATAAATGGATATCATTTCATAATAATAAAAGTGAATCCATGTAAATAATAGGGACATTATACTTGAAACATACACATATAGATTAATGTCATCTTAGATGGAAAAATGGTTTTGATAAAACACTTGAAATGAATACTTGAGGAAACTATCATTTCTTCATCAAAATCAATTTATTTTCACAAAACATCATGCATTTTGAAAAGAAAGATATTTTTTTGAAAATAGTCATGAAATATTTTGGATGAAGATTCATGAAAATAAGGCTTTATAAAACCGTAAAAATCCTTTCATGTCGTATAAGTTAAAAAACATTCTTCTCGTACTGTTGTTGGAAAAGTCAAAAAAGTACCTCGTAAAATAATGATTCCTTCCATAAGATGTGGTAAAAGTATAAAAGGGTGAAAATGACATTAAACATAAATTGAAGAAAGGTTAAAAAATTATGAAAACATTTTGAGAACATATGGACATGTATAATAATCATAACCCCGGTAAATACTTATGAATAAACATTCTCGGATAAGAATGAGATTGGAATATTATCCCTTACCATATGTCTGATATGCTTCGTATGTATCCAAACCTTGTATATATTGATTTAAATAATGTCACTGACTTATTAAAGAATCATATTCATTGTTATGAAATCATATATTGTTCACCTATGACTTTATATTACCCGTCCTTTTGTATATTCCATGTTAAAGAGTGTTTTAGGTAAAATCATTTCATATGTCGTCCGTGTTTTGACTTGTAATTATTCATATGATTACATAGATCTTGATTACATAATTCCAGAACATAAAACTTGATTTATATATAATATATATTCAAAATATAAATATATATAATTGATCTATAAATGGAAAGAAATACACCGTTCATGGAGACGGTAGGTCGTACGTACGCATGAACGATGTTTTCGTTTCCATGTTGAATTGAATGGAATTAAGTATTTGACATACATATATATATATATATAAATAAATCCAGTAGAATTATTATTTCATATATTTCATGATTATTTATTATATATAGTTTATAATCATTCTTCAATTCTTAACAAGGAAAATGAATCTTATCGCATCGTGGAGACGGTAATCCGTACGTACGCATGAGCGATGATATCATTACCATATTTATTGAATCGAATTAGAGTGACTGATATAATATCTTATAATCAGTATGATGTTATAATAATCATATTTATTTATTCATGACACCATTATACCCATCTATGTAAGGTGGTGGTAGAAAAACAGATTACACCACGGTGTGGAGACGGTATTCCATACGTACGCATGCGCGGTGATTTCATTTTCTTTATGATGGATAGAAGGTGAAATAGGGTTGTTCCATATTTAAAATGACATATAAGTATATGAGGGATACTTATGTTATTACTTAATAATTAAAAAACTAAATAAGAGGGAGTAGAAGAAGAATTGAACTTGAAGAAAATGGTAGAAGGTATTACCTATTTCTCAAAGTGCCTCCTTTAAACTTTCTCTTAGGGCACTAAAATGGGTCTTTGAAAAAGACCCGGACCTCTAGGATGTTTCTAGGGAAGTGGAGAAGATAATTTGGCAGGGGCTGGACGATCTTGAAGGCTCAATGTGGAGTGAGTAAGAGAGGGATGAGGTACCCTTTTATAAGGGATGAGAGGGGCACCTTTGGAAATATAAAAAATATTAGTTTATATTAAATCCCAACCCCACATAAAAACTTCCAAAATGACTAATATCAAAATCTTAGATGATATAGTGTTGTAATATCATCAACCAATATAATTTATACATGTTAGAAATTTATTTTAAACATTATCAACTTGATTTATCCTTATTTATCAATTTAATTTTATTTGTGGTAATAATATTCTAAATTTTAAATTATTATACATAATTACATATGTGTTGTGAATATTCCATAATTTGACACTTTATGACATTTTAGACGTTATAAAATTTAATTTATAATTTTTAAATATTTTTGTGATTTTTAAATAATTTTATAGTATGTTATTTTTATAAAATAACAATAGTGTCAATTTTGACATTATTAATTTATTTGAATTTAAATAAACAATATACAGATAATATGTTCTAAATAAAAGATTTAACAGATTAATAACATGGCATATCTATCTAGAAAATTAGTGTATCACATTAAATAGTTCATATAATATTTATTTTAATATTTTTAAACCAATTTATTTGATATTTTTCTTAATAAAATAATTTCAACATCACTATTATGTCACCTTTAATGATAATTATTTAATCCCTAAAAATTATAAATAAATTCATATGATGTATATACTTTTATTATCTTTCTGGAGACTATTTATATCCGAATTTTCATTATGTTTATCACTAAATTTAAATTATTATACTTATAAGATTTAAGAAAGTGACATGTTGTCACTTTCTTTGGTTTTAATAATAATTTTATTATTTTCATAGAAAAAAGTCCATTAAATGAATCTAATCCGACCCATAGGTGATATGGGTTGACTTTTATTAATCCCATATGATTTTTGCAGGTGTTAGGGTAATTTTGTAATATTTTATTTACCCTTAATTTTGCACATTTACATTTAAATATGGTAAATAAAATTTAATGTAGTTACTATTCATAATGCCAAAAAATTAAAAGTAGCCTATTAAATTATAATTTGGACCCACTGATTCCAAATATGGAATCAATTTTTCAAAATTCAAAACACATAAGTTGCAGTAATTAATTTAAAATTAATCTTGTTGTTAAGAAAACGTGTTTTAGAAGATAAAACATTGCCAAAGATTGAAATGTTTTTACCTATGAATTCAATTTGAAATTAATGCTATTGACATATATTATATTTAATGGTAAAAATATATTCTATTTATACTTTAAAACCATTCAATATTATAATTTAACCATATAAATTATCTCAATGAAAAAAATATTTTTTATTTAAAAATTAGCGTATTTTTACTATTTATCAAAATATCAAAGTTATCAGAAAAATATCAAAAATTTATCCAAAGTAAATTTTAATATCCTGATTCCAAAGGAGAGTTTTATTTTCTCAAATTGAACTTATAAATGTGTCAAAAAATATATTTAATGTCGGTGCGCCATCAAAAGGTGGCAAAACTGCATTTTTTTAAAAATACTTATTTTACCTGAAAATTTTATTTTGTTCTCTTACCATGTTATAGAAAATTTGTTAGATGAATAATAATGTTATAAAACTCAAAGTATAGTTAATAATATTCATAACGGCTAGTTCGTGATAATATTATAACCATGTATCGTTGTTTAGTGAAACTCGGTATTGCGTATAACACACGCTATCGAGGATAGTCACAATTGCGTGTAATGCAAGCCAAGTCAGGGTTGCGTGTTGTGAAAGAATACATAATTTTTTCTTATAAAATAATCCTTCCATATTTCATTTATACATTGAATATATATATATACACTCAATTTCTCCTAGAATGACTATTATAAAACGAACTGGAAATTGTGTGTAACACAATCTAAGAATAGTGTTGCGTATACTTAAAGCTAATACATTGTGGCATATAGCACAATATAATCATTTTTTAGAATAAAACACATGACATAAAATAAATTAAAAAGAATACTTATCATAAAATATCAGGTTGTTACATAAGTAAATTATTATACCTTGATAATTATTATTATAACTCTAATTTTCACTAATTTATGTTCTTATGATAATTTTGAACCTCTAAATAAATGGGTTAATTATTTAATTTTTTTATTTGTACATTTTGATGTAACAATTTGTAAAATGATTCAAATTATGATATTAATATTTCATATTATTCAATTTTTTTGGGATTTATTTAATTAACTATCACTAAATAATAGATACATAACAATGATACTAAAATGAAGCTCCTAACTAGATCCTTAATGTTTCTACACATATTGGATGAAATTAAATATGCACCCTTTTCACATAATGTGTCACACTAAATTTACTAAAATTTTATGTTAATGTAAATAAGAGGGGGATGAAATTTTTTTAACTATGGAATTATCTAATTTTGTTTGAATTAAGGATATTAATTCCTGGGAATTCAAGTAATTAATATTTAAAAGGATTAGTTGGACGTTAATATTTTCAAAATTATCCTTATCATAAAATAAGTTATAGGTGTATAATGGAACTCTGATATTTTGAGTCCTAAAAAATGAAATATTCTTGAAAATCATTATAATAACTAATTCAGTGATTATCTAATTTTCTCTATAGACATTCATTTTTTAAAGAGGGTATATTTATAGAACAATGAGCCACCCCAAAACCAATAAATTAGTACATACACTATCATATCAAAATGGTACAAATTTACATTATCAAATTATGGGTTTTCAAATATTATAATAATTTAATTTTAAAATATATTATATTTATTCTTGTCTCATTACATCATTTCACTTATATTTTAACATGATGTTAATTATTATCTCAATGAAATTTTCTGTCTAACTTGGATGATTTATCAAAGGGTGGTTGTTTTGAATGATATATATATATGTATGTTTAATTTGTTTCACTGATTAATTATTACAATTTAAATTGGAGTCAGATCAATTATATTGTTTGATTGTCTAATTTTTTATAATATTTGTTTCATGATTTTATATCTGTAATTTCAATCCTTATTTATTTCTTTTAGAGGGTGGAGTCTTGATTAAAATAATCTATCAGTGAAGAGGAATCGTAGCCATGTTTTAAAAGGCTATTTCCACTTAATTCATCAAATAAATGTGGTCTAATAAAAACTAAAACAAGGGGTGTTGATTTATTTTTTTCTTATCAATATTGAGCGGAATATTATTATTTATTTATAAAAAATTATATCATTATTGTGATCACCCTAGGGAAGTATCCATTTCTCTGAGAAATCATCATGTTTGGTTTTTTTTCTTTTTTCAGTTCATGAATTAACATTCACACACCCACACACATCATGAATTTAATACCAATCATATTAAATTAGTAAAAATTTATTAGTATATTAATTATATAATTCATAGAAACATTAGAAATATAGTATAGGTGAGTGGTCTGCCCTAGATATCGACCCATGTTCATGAAATATATTTCTTTCTTAGGTAAAAAGAAATATATTAATCGATTATTCGAAATAAAACCTAAAATATTAGTAGAATTTTAATGATAAGAGATTATATGTAGGATGTGGTAACTTTTTAGTGAAATAATGGTCACTCTAGATGTTGAATTATAAATGAAATAATATAATGAAATCATAAGGGAAAATGTTATAGTGATGAATTTGTAATGACATGAATAATTTAATGTCCGTGAAATCATGGTATATATTATCATTTCCACCCCAACATGGAGATGTTATTAGAATTTGGTTATTGATAAAAATTATCAGACATCAAAAATTATCTTTTAATGATCTTGGTATTTTTGTAGTAAAATTAGATGTCATAGATACTATAGAGAGTGTTTGAGCTCGATACGTACAATGTTAAATTATTATAAATGTTTAAAATGAACTGACCACTAATAAAAAATCATTGGACTTGATTAGGTTTTAGGGGTATTGTTTTAGTCTAATAATTGAGTGTTCGAAATTTCACGATTCGTGATATTGGAATTTTAAATACGAATACATTGAAAGATATTTTTTTCATTAGTTTTTCTAATTGGATCTCTAGAGTTTTAGGATACGTTTTAGATGAATTTTAGGAACTGTTGGTACAATATAATATTATGAAATAAATTATTCAAGGACTCAATCTATAAGGATCCTCATACAAATGGATTGACTCATAAATATGGGTGTTATCATACATATGGGTTAACATGAAAATTGTATGACATTATAATGTGAGTGTATTCATATGATACCATTAACACGCATAACGGTGGATCTTATATAACATAATATTCATATAAATGTATTAAAATTTGTATGTTTGGTATATTTATGTATGTAGATCCTAATAAATGAGGGTTATACTGATATCTGAATGTTTTATTTTTTTAACAGTCATCAGATGATACATATGGATAACTTTTATTATTTGTAAATGTCACAATAATATATATGTATTTGAAAATGATAAGGTCATAAAAATTAATAATAAACATGCTCATATATAAGAGAATATTTAATGATTTTTAAGGGTCATCCCAAATTTATGACATCATATGTAAGTTTTTATTCATGGTTTATGTATATTCTTTCTTAAAAAATAGATTAATTTTAATTCCATGAAATATTATAAATGAAATTTCCCCTTTAAAAAAACCTTCTCTATTATGAAATTATTTTATATAAAACAAATGTACTAATTTGGTTATTTTGGATCATTAAATGGTGTTTTAAATATAGAAGAATATTATGAATCATAGTCGTGGAAAATATACTCAGAGTATAGAGACCGTTAATATTAGTATATTATGAGCTATGGTAATGTCTATTATACATAGATAGAATAAGCAACGTCCTAGACTAGTATTATAATACCCCGTGAAGCATGTCAATCAAATATTCAAAGATAGATTGTATAATTGTGTCTTCCCTTGACTATTCCCAATATGAATACTCTATAATAAAACCATGAATGAAAAAATATACATGAGAATTTTAATCCCATCAAGATCCAGACCCAAACCATGCTCCTTGAACCTTCCCATAAATATATATTCATCACACACCATACCCTACTATCGTTCATTGATTTAATAGAGGGGTATGTATCCATACCATAACTGTATAATTTTTTATATTATATTTATAGTTAAAAAATAAATATCCATTTTTATTTAAATTTTTATATTATTAAATAAATAATTTTATAAAAATTATATTTTAATACAATGAAAATGATAAATTTTTTTTGGAAATATTTGGATTGAATAAAGAAACCCCTTTTAAGGAATGGATAAATATTTTAAATATATAATATTTTAATAAAATATTATTGTTTAATATTATTTATTATATATAATTGATAATAAAGTGTTACAAAATCAAATGTTATTTTTATGAACTTCAGCAAGTTGTTATTGTCAAAAAAAAAATTTCAATAAATTTTTTTTCGAAGTGAAAAATGTCGTATTTGCATAATCATATTTATAAAAAAATTAATTTTTTATATTATCTCATCAAAATTATCTATATTTATTTATTATAAATATTTTGAGATAATTTAGTTTTTATGGAAAAACAAAATATGATATTCATATTAGGTGTGTATAATACAAGATAAATACCCAAAATGTGATTTAATATACTCCATAAAGTATTTCTCTAACACAATATGTATTTCCCCTTAAAAAATTATTTTTAGTTATTTTTCTAAATAAATAAAGCGTTTATGAATCCCCACAATCCGATTTTATATTTTAAAGTTCACAAATAAATTATTTATAATCCTGATAAATGTTTACATTACCCTGGGAATTATATTAATGTGTTTCATTCATTTCCTTGTTAGTTAATGAATAAATCTCCACATTGGATAAAACCATTTTTTAGATTTTTGGCTTTATTAAAATTACATCTACATAGGAAAACATAATTTTTTAAATTATATAAAATAACTCTCAACTCATTCTATATATAAACACACCCAAAATATGATTCTTATTCACTCAAAACCATTATAACAAAAAATTACTCTGAATTAATAACTCTTGACCACTTCCAGCATTCCCCTATATTATTATATTCATCATCCTATGATTTTGGATGTGTTCTCTCTTGGTTTCTGATCCTCTTATTCAATTCTTTATACATTCACATTATGTATGTCATTCCTATATTTTTCAAATTTTTCAACTTGGGATATGTTTTTATATATACATTTTTTTATTTATTAGTCCCATGTTCTTATAGACCCCTTACACTCACATTAACCGCTTATATAATCCTTTATGTAAACCTATTTTAGTGATGAAATTATAATGTGATTTATCATCCCAACCATTTTTGTAGTGAATTCAAATATTATTTTTTCGCTAAAGTGTACTAACCTATGTATAACTATCATTCATTGATTTATTATTTTCATGTACATAACATGAACTAATTAATAATGTGGATATTATTTATTAATAACATAATTCTATTGTATGATATTTGTTTCATATTTTGCATGTACATGATATGAAAGTGACATGTGGGTTGTGAATTATAAATTCCTCATATGTATTGGGTTATGTTTTAATCACATCAAATATCATATATGTTGCATGAGTGGTTATCTTAATAACTCTATTTTTTTTCTTCGAACATATCCATGACTTATATTTATAATACCATAATTTATATTGGTTTTATATTCCCATGTTGACGTCATTACACTTGTTATATCATGCCTCATTATTCATTATTATTATTCTCAACACATTAATGTTAATTTATATGAATATTATATCACATGTAACACTCTAAATAATGATATGGGTTTTATTCCCTTACTAGTCTCTATAGATCATCAGTTTATGAAATAAATCCCTAAGTTTTGCAACACAGTTTTAGATGATCCATGGAAAATAAGGGAATGTTTTCAATGTTTAAATTAATGTGTTAAATTAAATTTTCTAAATGATATGTCATGTATCGAGTTTAACAAATATGTTATCCCTCTAGATCATTGGGAGTTTTATTGTCAGTATCATTATTAAATAAATACTGAATTAAGATGTAATAAAACATTGGTCGTAGAATTTGGTATCAGAATGAAATCTAGATATTTTACGGATTAAGAATAGAAAATACTAGAGAAATTCATAAGTATATCTGTACTCCTAGGAAATTATGCCTAAATTTATGAAAAATATAGATTATGTGGTTTCTAGGAAAATACTTCCAGGTATAGAAAAAAAATTTAATATGGCTCTGGATGATTCATACATAAGGATTATAACTTTTAAAATGGCTCATTGATATATACATGAATTTCAAATGGTGATAAAAAATTAGCCATAAAAGAAACATTATCATCCACGCCAATAGGTTATGATTTTCTATATTCACTTTATCATTATAAACCATTATTGAGGGAAAATATTTCCAATAAGATTTTATGTTATGTTATAGACAATGGATAAAATAAATTCAGACATATAAATTCCTAGATTTCATAATATATATAAATTAGGATTTTTCCATTGAATGATCATAGTTTTCCTTTTATGTGATTTAATTTTCAAAATAAATTCTAATTTTCAATTTATTTTTAGATAATGGATTTAAAATGGATAAAACATGAAAATAATCAATCTGAGGATATATGTGATAACTAGAAACCTCATATTCCCAATACTAATTTATATGGAATAAAATATTTTTTAATAGAAATTATATGTTAAATCATGTTTTGAAAAAAATCCTAATCTATTAGGAATGCCCAAATCACCATATGAAAGGGGATGTTAACATTTAATGTTTTATATTAAAATGACAACAATTATTCAATTTATATTATAACCACTTCATCAAAGTGAAATGGATCTATTCCATTTAAATTTTAGTTTATATCCTTAATTTCCCTTATAATGTGAATGCTATTCATTCACATTATCGTATTGACATTAAAGCTGATCAGTGGTAGAAATTGGTTAAAAAGTTAAGGAGGATATCAAACAAATGGAGTGCAAGTTATTCTACTAAAACTATTATGAATAATATTTTAATATAATTCTATATCGTAAAATAGAATGGGATATCACCAAAAATAAAAAAATGGATGATGAATCAATCAGGCCAGGCATGGAATACATCTCAATACATGCACAATTTTCTGAAGAACATTTTATTAAATCTAAAATTAATGTTAACCACATAATTGGTGGGATAAATGAAATTCAACTAAAGTGATTATCCATTAAATAAATTTATATATATGATGATTTTTCATATGCTTCAACTATAAGTAATAAGGATACTATCCAAAATGTTTCCCTAAGAAGATAGTTGTCAATGAAAAAAATGATAATAACCTCCACGACACAGTAAATAAGTAAACTATTATACCATCCAAAAAATTGAGGTATATATTGAAATATATATATGGTTACATGTATTCATGTTAATAATTCATTAATATAGAATATAATTTTTGATTTTGGTTCTACCAATTCTTTCAAATGATACATTCTTAGTGGAACTATTCCAAGACAACCTCAAAACCAAAATGTTGAGTTACCAATAATGATGGTGAATGGGATAATCATTTTATTTGGTGAATATAACAAATTTCATGTCCAATTTAGTGTATGAAATTCCAAAAAATCCATGATATAAGGTCAATTGTATAATTTTATTATGTATGGTCATGGATTGGGATTCCTTATATAGAGCCATCATATATTTGATGTGATATGTAAATCACCCACTAAATAGAAAATAAAAATCCAATTATATACATTTTATTAGAGAAATATGATTCATATTTTTGTTCCAACATCATAATAATGAATACAGTGGAATTAAAAAAAGATTATCTAGCTCATATTATTGAACCTAAAAAATAACATTGATAACATGAACATTTTTTTTTCTTACTAATTTGTTTCCTAGATAATTTTGTTGTCTTCATCCATGCATTGAGCTTTATTTCTCAATCTGATTCGTACCTAGAGAAATACCATTATTAGACACTTCATTTATAATGGTATCCATTGATCAGGATGAGATGAAGAAAAAATAATAGTTAAATCTAGAAAAAGGTTTTATAAACCCATTTAAATCACCATGAGGTGAACTAGTCCATTTTATAATAATAAGGATGTAAGATTTCACGTTTTTTATTGATTATCATGAAAACAAAAAGAACATGTTAATGAAACTTTATCCTCTTCTATAGATATATTACTTGTTATAGTATCTATGGGGAGTATAATACATTTCCATGGAAGATCATCAATCATTATATTATAACGTAAAGGTGAAGGATGAGGATATCAAAATTACATATTTTTGTAAATGGTACATTCACTAAGAGTACAATGTGATTCCATTTGGACTCTCTAATATTGTAGTAATCATCATGGACATGAGGACTCAAATTCTTATAGTTTACCTCAATAAATTTATTGTACCTTTATAGATGATATTATAATCTATGCCCAATTTATGGACGAACATTGGAGGATTTAAATAATTTAATTAAGACCATGAACAAGAAAAATTTATATGATAAATATAGTAAATGTGTGTGTGGTGTGGATAATATAACATTTTTAGGACTTGTTCTAATAAAAAATTGGATATCTATGGATCTTTTAAAAGTACAAATAATGAAATGATGTCCTAGAACAATATATGTGATAAAAATACATTGTTTTTATAGATCATATGGATACCTTTAATGATTTTTGAGAATATCATCATTATTTTCAATCCCACAAACCAATATTACTCAAAAGGGATACATGTTTGTCTGGAGTAAAAAATGCGAGGAAATAATTAAATAGTTTATTACAGGGCCGTTGATTACACTTTTTCTAACATTAACCACCGAGGGGGAACAATTTCTCTTCTGTTGTGGGTTATTTACTCATGAAAGAAGAAAAAGTGATAGACTATTCCACATTCCCATAAATAATTAATGATAAATTCTACACAACAAGTGATCTTTAATTGGATGCTATAATATTAAAATTTATCATTTGCTGAAATATTTTATACTGTGAAATGTTTTCTATTTAAAAAGATCATAAAAATATCATTTATTTGTTTACATAGAAAAATTTCAATGATCTCCAATGATTGTTGATATAGCTAATCAGGGATTATTATTTTTCAATCCATTAAAATCCTTTCAATGGAATCATTGGGGAGGATTCATTAAATAGAATGTAACTCGTATTATTATTATTGATGAAGATTAAAAGGGATAAAATATTATTTGACATCAAAAGGATGGATATGGAAACCATAAAATTATATTCATCTTACTATTCTCAAATAATACTTATCCATCAATTATTATGTGGATTAGTGAGGCCAAAAAATACGATGAGTTTATAAATAATTTGTTAATGAATATTCTATAGACCAACATTGAAAGATTTGGAGGAATATGTTTTTAATCTACGATATGAGTTCGATAAAAACTAAAACATAAGATGGATCATTTGGATGATTATAATAACTAATCATTGACTATTAATTTAAAAATATATATGATTTTTATATATTTTTTGTAAATTATATTGTGGAAAAATATGATGATGGATATTCATAATTTTGTAACATGGTGATTACTATGATATTATGTCATGGTGGAATGATAGAAGTCTATGGGTTGGATGAAACCATTTCCATACAGGTATGTAAATGGGAAAACATTTCCACGTATATTTTAGATTTCTACACTATAAAATTAATGTAAATAATTCCATCTATGTGCTAGTTCATTTTTATACAAAGTTAATTCATTTCATTAATATCGAGGATGATTTCACTCATTACCGTATCAAATGATATATGTAATGAATGTGATATTATTTCATGGAATTCCACTTAATATTTTATATATTCATTAACTTATTTTTATATAGGTGATCTAGAGAATCCATCAGTAAGAGTTTGATATGGAACATATCTTCAGTACATCTAATCACACTAAAACGGATGAACAGTCTGAAAGGAAAACTCAATCTGTAGTGGATATGTTGAAATATTTTTCAGTGGATTTTGTTGTATGTGGGTATTAACACCTAACACCAGTGCATTTCACATATAAAAATAGTTTTTATTTTCTATGTAAATTGTAAAATTATGAGGATCTTAGTGAAAAGTGGTGTAAGACTCCAACATAATGAGATGTGTTTACATAGAAGAATCCATTGTGGGGTGACCATATATAAGTGATGATAATGAAGTTCCAAACTGTTTTACATTATATGAAATCTGTAAATATAATTCATAAAATCTATGATGATAATTGTCAATGTATCCTTACTTTTTAGGTCATGGGTAATATATTTTTTTATATACAACCTTGGTAGATTATTAGGAGGTTTTCGAATAATTTTAATCCACGTCTGACATATATATACACTTTTTACATCCTTGATCATATCAGTGTTGAGTATTATTTGCTATAAATTTCCCATATTATATCTCACATAAATGATGTGTTATATGTATGAATCATTTGGTAGTACATATCATACTCCAAACATGTACTGAATAAAGAGGCGTTACAATTGGATAATGATTTTTCCTAAAAGGATAAGGAAATAAAGATCACAAATCATAGAGGTAATTTATTACTATACGAGACAAATCACCATGTCAATTTTTTTATGGTGAAGTCACATGTTCTGGGAACTTCTTGTAAAATATCATTACTATTTATTATTATAATAGGTGAAATTAAAATTTCAGTAGAGAAAATTCTATAGTAGGGAAGAATGTGACATCCCAAACTTTTACAAATGAATTTTCAATTTCCAAAATATTAAATTCCTTATTATTATATGAATTAATTTTAAACGCTTAGATTACATTAGATATTTTTGTTGGTTATATGGTGTTTTAAATTTAATTTACAATTAGGCATCATAATCATAGAAAATCTAGTTGTTGTACAATGACCATTATGAATTGTATGTTAACTGTTATGATAAATTATATTTAACACATATGAATGAATTAATGTCCATGATTTGAAGTATCATATCTTATGAATCCAATTATATATGATTCTATCATAGATATAATTATATATATTTTCACTTGAGGAACCCCAATCCGATATTATGGAATAAAACTGAATTAGACTAATTTAGATAAAAGTTCATTTTCATCGTGGCCATGTCACAAACCATGATCACTAAACCACACAAATGAAAATATAAAAATTAAAAAACAGTACCCTTTGAAAATTAAATATTTCAATAATGATTTGTGTTTGTAGACACTAATATTATAATTTTTTAAAAAAATTCAAAATAAATATTAATTTTTCCCATTTTAATATATTTTTTAATTTATTTAATATTGCTTTTGAAATTAAAAATTTTATTAAACTTATGAATGTAATGACCTGAATCCGGAGCCACTAAACGGGTGCCCCATACCCGGTTCTCCACATGACCTCAAGCGCATTTACCCAAACACTAGAGACTGTCGACTAGCAGCGAGGGCCTTGGTGAGTCATTGGGGGAAACTATGCCCTCATTTGGTAAGGTACACAAGGGAAAAGAATCAATGGTCAATAGTTGAACCACTAACAACATATAATAACAGAAACTAAATAGAGGAATCAATGGATATATATTAATGATGATAATGATGCAGTAGGTACAAGTATCAAAGGAAAGAAGAAAACACAACAATGTGCTAGAAATACAACTGATAAACAATGTATGAAAGGTAAATAGCAAAACCAGCAGCATCACAAGCCTAAGCTCGGTCCTATGCTCTCCAGCTCCAACCAACAATCATGTACCTGAAGTAGAAGGGCCTCAATACATATCCACACCTGAAACCATAAATCCTGTTTGGGCCGAAAAGCAGGACCCAAACATGGTGTGGGACTAATCTTAGTAGGCAACCACCACAAGATCTGTACCCTATAGTCAATGAGCAATATAGAAAAAGTAATGGAAATAAATGCAGCAGAGAAACAGGATTACTAAAGTAAAAAATCATACAAATATCCATTCACATTTATTTATTAATTTAATTCAATCATTATGTTATCAAACAAGGAATCTAGAAAATAGCTCTATATTCCCATGGCATAGCAAGTAACACAACATGTTCCTCAGCAGACTACCTAAACAACAAGCAGTAAAAAACACAAGATTGTTCTTTGTCTTGGTGGACTTGGCAAAACCGACCGTACAATATTCACACTGACTCTCTAGGTTTCTCAATCTAGTATATCCCTATAGTCATGTAATCATACAAAGGTAGAGAAACTCTAGGAAGCACTCACCGTCAATTACCCTATGGTCCTGCAACAATAGTTATAGACACTCTGAGGAAGATCTTACATCTAAGTCCATATGTGGTCTCAATACGTACGTAAAATAAGGACACTATGAGGAAGCACAAATTCCAATTCTCGTAGGTCCTGAAAATGATACAAATTTTTAACAGACAATCTAGGGAAGCCCTTAATCGCCAATTCCCTCTTTAGTCAACCACACCTGGTTCACACAGCCCTAAGCAGTCTAGTCGTGCGTAATCGACTATCAGCAGCCCTAAGTAAGTTCAAAAACTACTTGGATAATAGCTATAATTCATCAAAATCATATAAAAAGTAGGAAATACATTAAATCAATTATATCAAGGAAGGCAATCAATGCAACAAGGTCTTCCTCACATCCAACCTAATCCAAACTGTGATAAACAGCCAAAACAAGGGAAAACACCCATGGGGTGATCCTGAAACATGCTAGAAAGAAATAATTATTCATCTAATAGCCTGAAGAACACATTAAATCTAAGGCAGATAATAATACATGATCAAAACCCTATCCCGAGATACTCGAAACATGGTAATCCGACACATTTTTCACAAAAACTCAAATACATTCAATGTAATGCAACAAACCACCTACCTCAATCATAGGAGATCAATATACTTGAACCTCGGCACGTGAATCTTCCTAGAACGGAGTATATATGAAAAAATGTCTAAAACGTTCAACATCATATAACTCACATGAGATAATTAATTAGGAAACATGGCCATAGAAGAACCAAGAACTCACCACCGCGATTCTACTACAACAGATGGTGTTTAATTCCGATAATCGGTGATGGATCAGCGGCTCAGTGAATATTCACAGTCGTACCCTCGCTCTCAGTTGAAGAAGATGGAGAAGAAGACTTATTGGGGTTAAGATGCGACCCTTATCCTTTTAACGAAAAAAAAGTACACGACATGTACTTTTGGAGTACATATCATATACTACACATTCCCGTACTCCGCGTAATGCGGCCTCCATGTCACCCCTACATGGTCATGTCTGCGGCCATGACACAACCAACACACAGCCTCGAGCGGCATCAAAGTACAAGGAATGTACCTATAAAGTACATGGCCATATTTTCCTCTTTTTCCCAGAAATGACCGGAAAAGGAAAAACAAACCTGAAAGAAGGTCTGGTTTCATAAAAACATCCCCCATTAATGAAATGTTTCCCCGAATTTCCCTAGTGCAGTGTATAAAATGAAACCCCAAACAACTCTGGCTACTGTGATCACATATCAGCCTCCCTCTCTCATGTCTCGTCCTGTACACGGTCGTGCTTCCATAGCACCCGTACCAGAGAAATAGACCAACCATTGTGTACCTTTGTACTACGATCAAAAATCTTGAAAGGACGCTCCTCGAATGATGCATCCCGCTCTAGATCAACCTCCTCTGGTTGAAAAAAATGAGATGGGTCTGAAAATTAGTTTCGTAGCTGAGAAACCTGGAAGACGTCGCGCAAAGCCTGGTACCTCTAAGGAAACTGCAACCTATAAAAAACTAGCCCGACACTCTCTAGAACCTCAAACGGCCCAACATATCTCAGTGAAAGCATGCCCCATCTCCATCTCCTCTTGTGTCCCAACCTCTGGGTAACACATAGGAAAACCTGATCTCTAACCTTGAACTCTAAAGGTCATCTCCGCTAATCAGCATAAAATTTCTACTAAGACTGTGCAGTAGCCATCCTTTTCCAAATCAACTCCACTTGTTTTGTGGTCTCCTGAACCAGACTAGGTCCCAGCATAACTGCCTCTCCTGCCTCCATCCAACACAAGGATGTTCAGCACGACATACCGTACAAAGCCTCGTATGGTGCCATCTGAATAGTTTCCTGAAAACAATTATTGTAAGCAAACTCCACTAGAGGTATATGTCTCTCCCAAGAACCTCCAAAATCAATGACACATGCGCATAGCATGTCCTCTAGCACATGAATCGTGCTCTCTGACTGGACATCTGTCTAGGGATGGTATGTTTTACTCAGAAGTACCTGTGTACCGAAAGCTCTCTATAACCTTTTCCAGAAATGCGATGCAAAGTGGGCATTCATATATGAAATTATAGTACATAGAACCCCATGAAAATGTACAATCTCAAAGATGTACAACCATCCAAGATCATCATCACCAAAGGTCTCCTTAATCGGAAAAAATTGAGTAACTTTCATGATCAAATCAATGAAAAAACATACCGCGATATTCCCTCAAGGTGATCTCAGTAAACCTATCATGAATTCCATCGTGACATCATTTCACTTCCAATCAGGAATGGGTAGCTACTGTAAAAGCCTTGTTGGTGGCTAGTGTTCTTCCTTTAACTACTGACAGGTGGAACATCTCATGACAAAACCAGCAACATCTCCCTTCATACCTAGCCACCAATAATGGCAGTGTAGATCACGATGCATCTTGGTGACGCTAGGATGAACTACCCAAAATTTGGAATAAAAGTCTCACATCATCTCCTCACGTATATCTGCTAGCACCCATACGCGTCCTAGGAAATGAAAGATCCCACCAAGCCTATGGTCCAACCGAGAAGAGGGTCCACTCCTGACACACTTTCCGATAGGACTAGGCCTTCAGAATCTGATAGTTGCCTCATTCGAACTCGTTCAAGAAGGTTAGAGGCGATAGCTACAGAAGAAAGAATGGTCTGACCCGGTCAATTATGCACCTCCAAATGCATTTTAGAGAACAGAGCCATAACCTGCCACTCGCTGATTGCCTCCTGAACTGCCTATATCTGTGTCCTCCTGGTTAGTGCATATGCCACAGTGTTTCCTTTCTGAGGCGTATAAGCAAGATCAAAATCAAATGACAGTAGGTAATCAACCCACCTCTGTTGTCTCATATTCAGGTCACGTTGCATGAAGATATACTTGATGATCTTTTGGTCAATATATACCACAAAATGCACTTCCAGATGATAATGTCTCCAACAATGCAAATCATGAACAACTACAGCCAACTCCAAGTCGTTCATAGGATAGTTCCTCACATGTAGCCTCAACTGCCGAGATCCACATGCAACAACACGATCCTACTACATATGCACTTCTCTAAGACATATTCCAAATGCATCATAGTAACCTGTATAAACTTTTTCCTAGCTTTAGAAAGACTACAATCGATGATGAAGTCAATCTCCCTTTCAGCTCCTAAATGGTTGAATCATAGTCTTCTAACTAAACATTCTTCAGCCACTTCTTAGTCAAGCCCTTCAACGGTGCTTCTAAGAGTGAGAAGTCCTATATAAACCGACAGTAGTAACAATCCATCCCTATGAAATGTTTTTCCTTGAAGACATTCCTTGGATACACCCAGGTGACTAGTGCTATTACCTTCTCTGGGTCTACTGATACTCCTGTCTCTAAGATGACCTGACCCAAAAAGGGAATCTCTCCCATCCAAAAGTCGCACTTTTGGAGCATAGAATATAGGTGATTCTCCGTTAGTGCACTCAAAATAATCTCAATATGGGTAACATGGTCATGTCGAGTGTGAGAGTACATCAAGAAATCATCCATGAAAACCACCACGAAATAATCCAAGTAAGGATGGAAAAATATTTTCATCAGTACCATGAAAACTGCTGGTGCATTCGTGAGAACGAACGGCATAACCAAATACTCATACATACCATAACTTCTTTGGAAGGATGTAAGAGGTATATCAGATGGTATAACACGCAACTGATGATATCTAAATCTCATGTCGATCTTTGAGAACACACTGGCTCCTTGAAGCTGATCAAAGAGATCATCTATCTGTGGCAATTGATATCAGTTCTTGACCATCAACTGGTTTAGCATCCGATAATCCACACAAACCCTAAGGGTGTCTTCTACCTTCTTCTCAAACAAGATAGGCGAACCCCAAGGAGAAGTAATGTGTCGGATAAACCCCTTTTCCTGCAGCTTCTCCAACTGCTTCTTGATATCTGGAAACTCAATGGTAGCCATCCTATAATGAGTAATGGACACCGGTGCCACCCCTGGAACAATCTCAATGGATAAGTCTATCTATATCTTCAGAGGAAAACCTGAATAGTATTCTGGAAAGACATCTGGAAATTGATCAACCACTAGAGGAAAATCTAACTATGAAATCCCCTGGTCATATAGAAATAAGTTAGAAATCTGGTCCATAACACATCCCAACCCATGATGCTCTGGTCCATCTCTCATTGCCGGGACATCCCATTCGCCCTTGTGAAGAAAATATCTTCCCTCTGGAGATGTGAAACTCACACTACGACGATATCAATCGACAATGTCCTAGACAGGAACTAACCAGTCCATCCCGATAATGACATCATAGCATGTCATCTCCAAAACATAGAGATTATGTGAAAAATTACACCCACCAACCTCAAGGGGGCAATCTAAGCACTGACACAGTCTAGCAGTTCTAATTCCGAAGGGAGTGTCTAGAGTCATCATATCCTTAGAAGTATAAACAGTAAGTCTAAGTCTTTCCACATTGTGAAAAGAAATAATGATATGAGTAGCTCCGGTATTGAAAAGTATGGAGGATAAAACTGAGGCTACTAAAATTGTACCACTAATTGTAGAAGGTCTAGGATCCTGTTCATGATGAATCTGTTGTACTGCCAAAGTCTGGCCTGCACCGCGGCCCTGTGTAGCAGCCTGAGATCCCTGAGCTGACCCTCCCTGAGCCTGACCACTACGTCCATTGCCTCTACCCTAGCCTGAATAACCTGAAGAACTCCAGCCCCCTATTTGCTGTGGAACTGGTAATCCATATCATGTACGAGGAGTCGAAACTGATCTTCTTTCACTATCCGCTGGATGGAGAACCTTGCAGAAACGCTGAAGATGACCCATCTATTCATAAGATCAGAACTCCATTGGGTCTCTAGAGAAATGATGATTCTTATGCCCATTTCTTACACACTAATAGAACACCACTTGGTTTCTATATGGAATATCACGTCTACCAGAAGGAATACATCGCTTCCTCTAGTCACCTATGTAGACTCTCGGTGGTGCTTCCTGCTATCTATCTAAAATGAATCAGCCCTGGATGTTGAACCACCCTGGATCACAACTCCAGTCTCCCTCATATTTATCTCCGTGATAAGCTCCTGGTTGAGTATCAGAGTAATAGAAGTCAACTGAAATATGTTCACCTGTGATCTGATGTATGGATTGAGGCCTTCCTCAAATTACCTCGCTAAAAATAGCTCGTCATTCCCCAGAATAAGAGTGAAACTACCTAACTCTGTGAAGCGAGAGGAATAATCCATAACTATTATAGTACCATGTTTCAGGATCATGAACTCCCTGGCTCTGTCATCCCTCAATGTCTTCGGGTAGAAGTAGTCGTAGAACTTATGCTGCAACTCGTCCCAAACCATAGCCTATTGGCACCCTGCCTACGAAACCACATCCCACCATATCTTGGTAGAATATCGCAACATATAAGTCGTGAGCTTCACTCTCCTATATGAGGGTGTCACCAGGTTCTCGAAGATGGATAGCATGGATTCTAGCCTTTACTCTGCAGCCTGTGGTCCTCCATCCCCAGTGAACGTGGGAGGATTCTGCTGTTGGAGAACCCGCGTCAGCTCTGCCATAGATGGGGAAAGATGTTGAGCTCCCTGGAAGGTCCACATGAATCTCATAAAACCCTTTCTGAAGTGAGCATCGGCACCAGCGGTTGTAATCACTGTAGGTTCCATGTCTGGAACAATATGTGGAACTACTGGTAGTCCCTACTTTGTCGTATTAGGTGTACGGTCACTTCCTGGTTCCTGACGTGCAATGGGAGGATGTCTTGGGGTCATAGCTCTGAAAGGTCAAAATTACACCTCAGATTCAGGATTAACAAGGAAATAAAAATTGAAGGCACAAGAAGGAACACAATTGAAACATAAGAGAGTAAAACATAACAGGAGAGAAAAAACTCTAAAATTTGAGGAAAACATGACTACATGGCGTGTAGTACCACTACACAGTGTGTTCCTAAAATTTTACACTTGGCATGTACCTTGGCCATACATGGAAGTGTAAACCACCCGACTACGCGGTGTGTTCTCAAACTACATGACATGAACTAACCCTTTTTCATCCTGCCCGGTTACTCCTACTTGGCTAGGAAAACAGACTGTACTAGTAGAAAACTACATGGCATGTTTTTCCACTATACGGTGTTTCCTTACGATTTTTCCAATGTATGTGTCATTAATCACACAGAATGGTACACGGACCACTACTAAACGGCGTGTCAACATGGTACATAGCGTGTTTCCCTACGGATTTCCCAACCCATGTATTCAGCTACATGGCTAGGTCACATGACTCCTCTAAGAAAAAACTACACAGCGTGTTAAAAGGAGACACTGTGTGTACTATACATTCCTTACCTGGAACGTGTTGTTAGCGACATGGCCTAACACATGGCTGACACTACACGGCGTGTTCCAGAGGGAGATAGCATGTACATGAAGGAAATCCCTGGCCCGGGTTGTTCGTGACACGTTCAGATACCCATTTCATACTACAAGGCATGTAAACTACTAAACAGTGTGTTCCTACAAGAACTATCACATGTCCATGTCCCTACCCACGCATTCAGGGACACGGCTAAAAACTACATGGCGTGTATGCATAATGTACACGCTGTGTATTCTGGTTTTTTCCGGATAGTAGCCTTAGAACTGCACCAGAGCCCAGATAACATAGAAAAAAAAGCATTAAGGTACCAAATTCCGATCTTTTGGGGCCCATACTCCTCGCGAATCAAAGCATTTCATCAAAACAATGCATATAACAAGTAAACAACATAACAAACTCATGATCCACCATATTCCGATCCTCGAGGGCCCATAACACCTCTAAGACCAAAGTTCCACATCCTTGATAATGAATCTCTAAAAAACGATACCCTATTAACATCACAGGTATTCTATCACAGCAGTTATCACAACAACATGCATAGTCTATCACAAATTCAATCACATCAGTATGAAATTTCCAATACAATCTACATTTCATGGAAAAATGCATTACATTTGATTTTCAAACAAGTGCCTATATGATGCATGAGATGGCATACCCTCATCTCATTGGGTTGCAACAAAATAAAACCACAATCATATAAACAGTAACTGCACAAAACCAGTACACCACCCAACGGTGAAATCATGTAAAATGTGAAATTTGAAAAACTCGAAAATTGAAATATTCGAGGTAACCTGGATTTTTCCCTGTACACAGGTTGTAGAGCTCCCAGTCATAGCTATTTACCATTTACCTATTCCTTCAAATCCCTGTTTAATGTCGCTAAACAGTAAGTCAATAGAAAAGAAGAGAACCTTCATCTAATACAACTTTGTAATGACCCGAATCAGGTGCCACTAAACTGGTACCCCGTACCCGGTTCACCACACGACCTCAAGTGCATTTCCCCAAATTCCAGAGGCTTCCGACTTTCAGTGAGGGACTTGATGATATATTGGGGAAACAATTACCTCATTTGGTAAGATTCGGAAGGGAAAATAAATAACGGTCAATAGTAGAAGCAGTAACATCATACAATAACTGACCCTAAACAGCGGAAGCAATGGATATATAAAAATGATTATAATGATACAGAAGGTAAAATTATTTAAGGAAAGCAGCTAACACAGCAACGTGGTGAATTAAAACTGAGAAAGAAAGTATGAAAGGTAAACAACAACTCCAGCAGCATCGCAAGCCAAACCTCAGTCATATGCTTTCCAGCTCCGACCAGGAATCATGTACCTAAAGTAGAAGGGCCACAATCCTTATCCACACCTGCAACCATATAACCTATTGGGGACAAAAATCAGGACCCAAACAGGGTGTGAGACTAATCCCAGTAGGCAACCACCACAAGATATGTTCCATATTATCAGTGAGAAATATAGAAAATGTAATGGATATAAATGCAGTAGAGAAACATGAGTACTAAAGTAAACAATCCTACAAATATACAATCACATTTATTTATTAATTTAATTCAATAATTAAGTTATCAACCAATGAATCTAGAAAAAATCTCTATATTCTCAAGTCATAGGAAGTAACACAACAGGTACCTCAGTAAACTACCTAAACAACAAGCTGTATAAAACCCAAGCTTGTTCTTTGTCTTGGTGGACTTGTCACAACCATCCAAAAAATATTCACACTGATTCTCTAGGTGGCTCAAACTAGAAGACCCCTATAGTGAAGTAATCATAAAAAGTCACAGACACTCTGGGAAACACTCACCGTCAATTCCCCTGAGGTCATGAAATGATAGTTATAGACACTCTAAGGAAGCTCTTACATCTAATTCCCCCTGTGTTCTCGATACGTACGTAAACTAAGGACACTCTGAGGAATCACAAAGTCCAATTCCTATAGTTTTGATGAAAGATACTAATTTATAACAGACACTCTAGGGAATCCCTTTATCATCAATTCCCTCTTTAGTCTACCGCAGCAGGTTCACACCGCCCTGAGCAGTCTAGTCATGCGCAATCGACTGTCAGCAGCCCTAAGTATGTTCAACAACTAGTTCTCTAATATATAAAATGCGTAAAAAGCATATAAATAGTAGGCAATACATTCAATCAATTATATCAAGGCAGTAAATAAATGCAACATGGTCTGCCTCACACGCAACGTAAGCCAAATGGTGATAAACAACCAAAACAAGGGAAAACAGCCATGGAGTGATCCTCAAACTAGCTAACAAGCAATAATTATTCATCTAATATTCCCAAGAACACAATAAGTCTAAGGAATATAATAATATAGTATCAAAAACCTTACCAGAGATACCTGAAACATGAGAATCTGTCACATTTTGTTCAAAAAATCAATGTTATTCAACGTAAGGAAAAAAAACCAACCTCGATCCTAAGAAATCGATATACTTGAACCTTGGACCATGAATTGTCATAGAACAGAGTAGATCTACAAAAAATTATAAAATGTTCAAACTCAAATAACTCAAACTAGAGAAGGAATCAGGAAACGTGGCCAATGAAGAACCAAGAACTCACCGATGTGATTCTATTATGACTCACAGTGTCTGATTTAGATAACCGGTGACAGATCGGTGGCACAGAGAATAATCACGGCCATACACTTTCTCTCAGTTGAATAATCTAGAGAATAAGAAGTTTTTTGGGGTTATGATGGGACCTCAGTCCGTTTAATGAAAAAAAGATGAATGTACATAGTGTGTACTTTTGGAGTACACAGCGTGTATTAATCTTTTCTGTACTCCGTTTAAGGCGGCCTCCATGTCACACCTATAAGGCTGTGTGTGTGGCCATGACACGGCCAACACATGGCCTCGAGTGGCATCAAAGTAAATGACATGTACTTATAAAGTACATGACCTGTACTTAGAAAATTTCCAGATTCTCCTCTTTTTCACAAAAACGACCAGAAAAGGAAAAACATACCTGAAAAATGGTCCAGGTTCTTACAATGAAACACAAATTGGATTTTTTTTGAAACATTTAGTTTCATTCAAGAAACACTACATAGATAATTTATTAATTTATATGATTAAAAAATGTCTTCATATTTTATTTTTTCATAAAATATTTACTTATTTTAAATGAAAATATAATTTCGTTATGCTGAATGTAATAATCAAATGACATAGAAAACATTTTTTTCCAAAATAATTGGAACATTTTCAAGAATATGTGATTTTTGATTTGAAATTATAAATTCATAAGTATATTGTTTTTTTAAAATAAATCTTGTTTATAAAAAATAATCATGTTGATATTATCCAATGGTAAATTTATTTAATTTTTCTATGATAATAAATTTTTTAGGTAAAAAATAAATACGTTTAAAATATAATGTGTGAATTATGATATCATTATGAACCAAATGTGATGCAGTACATGCCATAAAGTGTATCGTCAAAAAATATTCATCGATTAAAATAATTTTTTATGGTTTTTTCAATAATATTCTAAATCCATAATGAATCCTCCAAAAAATTTATAAGTTTTGTTTTAAAATCATTTCATTATAAACATGATTCAATTCCAAATAACCAATTGACTAATTTTAATGTTTTTAGTTCTTATCGATATAAAATAATTAAAAGCACGCCGATATGGTCGAATCTAGTAGCATCAACCATGGTCAAAAATGTGTTCATTACTAGTTTTTTATATAGATTTCATAACCTATGTTATGAAATTAAAAAATAATTATCTTCTCTTATTATATATAATCCAACTAATATGTTCACTAATCTTAAAATAATTTCCCATGTATCCTAATATTTCTCAAATGATATCTCTCTAGAGTATAAAAACGATACAAAACACTCTAAAGAAACTCCTCCCATTATTTTAGTAATGTAATTTTATACTTCAAAAGTACATTTTATTCAAATATGGTTTTCATTAATTCACATGATAGAATATTATTATTAATTTTATGATTTTTAATAAAATAAATTTGTTAAAATGATATCATTATTGATATCATCATGTAAAAATTATCTTTGAAGGAATTTTTTTATTTTATTGAATGTTTTATTTGTTAATCCATACTTATAAATAAATCAAATAATTCACAAAAACTATTATTTTTTTCCAAATTTAATATAAATTAATTTTATTTTAAAATTTATTAAATTTATCATTAGTTCATTTTCATTATGAATAATCATAATATGGTGATTATAATTAATTTCATTTTTTCTTTTTGTAACAAAACATTACACACTTAAGAATATAGTTTTTCTGTAAACACTTATATTCATCATGTTTTGAGAGTTTAATTTTAAATTAATTTTTTATCACATCTATGAATTGGATTTAATAAAATAGATTTATCATTTAAATTTTATAAAATTAATATTTTTTTAATATTGATAATTTTTTTTTCATTGTTAATATCAACTATAGAAAATATTCATCATCTCGTTGATGGTTAATCTAGTAAAACAATTTAAATACTATGGAAGAGTTCTTTAAATATCACTTACACTTAAATTAATCCCATAATATGATTTATATTTTAAAAAATATAATTAATGATTAAAATAATTTTTTTTATTATATTATATTTATTTCATCACTCGAGATTAATTTTTATTTATATAAGTTATATTTTATCAAAATATTAATGTATAGATGATTATTATAATTAAATGGAATGGTTAGAAGATTCAATTCAAATTCAAATTTCAAAAAAAATTATACAGAAAAATTATTGATTATTATTTATACGATAATTTTTTTAAATTTTTTACATTATCATAAGGCAATGAGGACTTACACATAAGCTGTGTATTATTCTAAAATCAGTTTTTAATTCATTGTTGTTATTATATAATAATTAATCCCATATAAATAAATAAAATATATATTAAAAATTGGATTAAATGTTTTCAATCATCGGGTAAATTTTTTTGATTCACCATTTATTTTTTTCAATTTAATTAGTATGTCTTGATAAAATGAAAAACTGTAATAGTTATAGTGAAAATGGGTATAAGGTGGCCTACGTAGAGGAAAATGCTTAAAATGATACCAATACTTGAAAAAATGTGATGGTTAGAGTGTTTTGTTTCATTATATCATGTTATATCTATTTTTCACCTTCCCTGATTCTAGAGATGTTGTAACTCCTTCTCAAGATCTATGAAATCAAGCGGCGAGCGAGCAACCTAAGGTGGTTTCCTTTCGCAATGTTCTCAATGGTCTAGAGCTATGTAGTATGAATTAGACGAAGCCTTCCCTCTGCAATAAGCATGATGATGGAAGCATTCTTGTTTAGGTTGATACAGAAGAACTTAGGCAGAGAGCGCAAATGGTTAAATCTTCCATCCTTGGCCGAGTTTCATACTACAAAGGTGATCGTCCATGATCATTACTTTATCTTAAAACTAGGATTTTTCATTGTTGGAGTCATTTTAATTGGAAATTACTTCCTGTTGGTAAAGGTTATTATCACATTGTTTTAAACTCATAAGATGATCTTAACCAGGTTTGGAAAACTGGAAACATTAACCTCATGTCTAGTTTACTTTGATTAAGTGAGTGGGATGACTCTTTTAATCCGAAAAAGCATAGGAGTTCAACTACTCAACATTGGATTAGGCTGCATGGAATTAATTGGTATTTCTGGCATCCCAAAATTCTCAATGACACAGTCTCTTGTATTGGTTTACCTATCATGATTGACCAATGGACTTTAAATGTTGAACTTATTCTATATGCAAGAGTCATGGTAGAGGTTAATCTTGACTCCAAACTTCCATACTTTTTTAATTTCCATGCTCAGGAATATAAAACTATAATTAAAGTGGAATATGAGAGATTATCCCCTTTTTGTGAGGTATGAAAAATTATTGGTCACAATATTTAAAACTGCCGAGTTGTGAGAAAACAGGTTGTTCCTATAATTGAAAATAACTGGAAAGAAGTATGATACTATAATAGAAACAAAAACCTAGTAACTGACATTCCTAAAACATATAAAAAGAAAAATGAAATCTGGGTAAAAAAAACCTAATGCTTTTCCCCCCCTGCAAGGTATATCCTGGGGTGAAATGGTTGATGAAGATGAATCACTCATTATTGAGCATAACATAGGCAAGGAAATTCAGGATATAGACTTTGTGAATCTATCTCGGTTTCAGATTCAAAAAAAGTTAATGAGCCTTTCAGGGACACTGCCACAGTCGTTCCAAATGTATGTGTTGGGGTAAAAGAGGAGATGTGTGTCTCAAAATCCCCTTCTGATGATCCAGATAATAATTGATTGAATTCCAATGGTAAGAAGAAGTCCCCTTCGGACATTCCACCTCAGGACAATAATGCTGCCTCATTTTCCTACTCTCAAACTTCTTCTGATTCAAATGATCTTCAAGGTACACACACAAAATTCCTGGTTCCAGGTAACTATTTTAACTCTAGTATTCCTGTTGGGGAGCTTTCTCTTATCCTTGATTAAAGATGCAATGTTTCTGATGCTGTTAATTTATTATTACCTGCTATAGTTGCAGATTGTGTCACCATAGAACACATAAAATATGATAAACCTACTATGGAAAAGTTTATATTATTGATATTGCACAATGCCATGCATATATTTTAGATTCAAAATGGCAGAATATTGATAGTTCTGTTTGCAAAGAAATTGAGGATATGGTCTTTGTGAACTCTTACTTGTTTTCAGATTCAAACAATGTTAATGTGCCTTGAAGGGACACTGCCACAGCTGGTTCTAATATATGCGTAGGGGAAAAAGAGGATATTTGTGTCTCAAAATCCCCTTTTGATGATCTGGAAAATGTTGGATTGTGTAAGAAGAAGTCCCTTTCGGACATTCCACCTCTGGCCACCAATGCTGCCTCACTTTCCTGCTCTCAAACTACTTCTAATCCAAAGGATCTTCAAGGTACATAGTCAAAATTCCTAGTTCCAGGTAACTGTTCTAACTCTAGAATTCCTGTTGGTGAACTTTCTCTTGTCCCTAATGAAAAATTCAATGATCCTGGTGCTGTTAATTTAGTATTACCTAATTTATATGCTGAATGTATCACCATAGAACAAATAAAATCTACTGACCCTGCTATGGAAAATAATTTTGTTATTGAAAGTGCCCAATGCCATGCATCTATTTTAGATTCAAAAGGGCAGAATATTGATAGTTCTGTTTGCGATAATTTTCCAACGTCACATACCAAATATTTTTCTCCAAAGAAGACTAAGACAACATCCCCATGTCCTGCTTCTAATTTGAAGGAATCTAAACTGAACTCCTCTCCAGTAATCAGAAGATCTGAGAGGCAAAAGGACATGGGTACAAAAAAATGGGGATCTAACCCCAAACATATTTCCAAATGAATCTTTTCTACTATAATTCTCACGGTATCTCAAACACTGACACTTTAATTGTTTTAAAGGAACTTTTTAATACTCATAAGACTTATTTATTTTTTTATAGCTGAACCTAAAATCAATTTTCCTCTATGTTTATGAACCTTTGCACCCGAAACTATAATTTTCTAGGTGCTTGTAAAGATGGATCCTTAACTGACTCTTTATTTATTTTTTTACCATTCAGCTCTTCAAATTGTCAACACTATCAAATCTTCAGAAAAAAATTCTTCGTTTGATTTTTTTCATGATGATAGTCATGCTTTTTTCACTATGATCTATGATAAGAATAGATATCAAGAGAGACGATCTCTTGGGAATGACCTTTTCATGTTGGCTCACACTATCTATTACCGTTGGATTGTTTTTTGGAGAATTTAATGCCATTCTTTCTCCTACTGAGAAGTTAGGACCTTCTCACCCTTCCATATCCTCACGTCTGCTATCGAGGACACCAACCTTGTTGACGTAAATCATATTGGTTCCAAATATACCTGGTATAAGAGACACTACAAAAAAGTAGTGGTGAGAAAACCTGATATAGTTTTTGTGAATTATTCTTCTCCTAAAAAATGGGATACTATTTCTCGCACTACTCTTCCTAGGAGAGATTAATATCATCATCCTATTATTGTTAATATGTTCAATAGGATTTTGAAACCCATCCTTATATTTAGGCTCAATACCGCATGGTCGGGCGATCCAGATTGCACTGCGTTTGTCAAATATTATTGGAAATCTATGAACCATCAACATGATGCTTTTGATTGTGTTATTAAACTCAGGCATCTGAAACATGCCCTTAAAGGCTGGTGTAGAACCAAAATTAAGAAAATTGACTTAGATATATCCTATATGGAAAATAAAGTTTCTAAAATTCAAATCAATAACACCACCTCAGAATTTTCATATGACCCTCAACCGGAAAATTGAAATTTCAATGAAACTACACTCTCTTCTCACCCTCAAAGAAAACATGCGCAAATAAATTTTTATAACAAAATGGTTATTTGATGGAGATAGAATCACAAAATTTTACAATGCTCATGAAAGGATAATTAAGGTTTGTTGACCTCTCACAACTCTTACATATAATGGAATTCTCATTGATTCAGAGGAGTCCCTTTCTGACCACGTGGTTTCCTATTTTTCACAACATCTTCAATGGTCCTGATATCAACATGGACATCAGGGATGATATTATCCCCTCCTTGATTGAAGAAAAGGACAATTATTATCATCTTAGAATCCCCCATGAGCATGAAATTAAATATATTACATTTAGTTTAAAGTTTGACAGTGCCCCAGGACCAGATGGGTTTAATAATGGCTTTTTTCAGAAATACTAGGACGTCATTCCCGTGGATGTTTGTAAGATTTTTAGATCCTTTTCTCTAATGTTTTTCTCCCCCATGGTCTTAATGATCAGTTCCTTCCTCTTATTCCTAAGGTCGATAATGCCTTAGAGATTCACCAATATCATCTTATTTCCCTCATTAACACTCTCTACAAGATAATTTCTAAAATTTTGCAAATAGGCTCACACCCACATGCAACAAAATTGTTTCATGGAATCAATTTGGCTTTATTAAAGGAAGGTCTATTCAATATTACCGTTGCCTTGCCTTAGAATTCATCAACATTAATAATAAAGTTACTAGAGGGGGTAATATTTCTATAAAGCTTGACATTAAAAAAGCATTCGACGCGATTGATTGGGGTTTTGTCTTCAAAGTTCTTCAAGGTTTTGGTTTTAATGATATATTATTAAAAATAATTAACACCTTATTTAAGTCAGCTTCCATCTCCATTCTGATCAATGGTTCTCCTAAAGGATATTTTAATTGCAACAAAGGTGTCATACATGGAGACCCCTTCTCGGCCATCCACTTTTTTATTGCTGAGGATTGCCTTAGTAGACTGCTCTCTCATCTGGTTAATCAGAACAATCTTAAGCCCATACAGGCCACCAGGAATCTAAATGTCCCCACTCACCTTATGTTTTCTAATGATATTATTTTATTCCGTCATGGAGGTAGTAAGAATCCTCAGGTTTGTTAATATGATTTGTCCCATTATGAAGATATATCAGTTCAATCCAAATATTGGAACAAATCTTCGATTTTCATTGGAATTTTTTTTACTGCAAATAGAAAAATCCATGTCATCAACAATTTTTGAATTAATTTAGGATTTATCCCCTTCACTTATCTTGGAGATCCTATCTTTTGGGGAAGACACAAATCAATCTTCTTTAATAGCAGTGTGGATAAAATGAAAAATCAACTCTCTTCCTGGAAGGGTAAATCCCTCTCCATGGCAGGAAGAATCTATATGGTTAAATCAAATATTGTCTCTAAAATGGTTTACACTTTGATTATTTGTAAATGGATGGCTAGAGTCATAAAAAGGGTGAACACTTACATAAAAAAATTTGTTTAGACTAGAAGTATTCATGAATGAAAAATTTTCACCATCCATTGGTCCACCTGTTGTAAGCCTATTGATAAGGGCGGTATTGGAATAAAAAATCTCAAATTTTTTAATGAAGCACTCCATTCCAAGCTCTCCTAGACGAGAATCAATAGCGACTTGGGTACAACTGATTTTTTGAAACAATAATTTCATAATAATCTAAAAAAAGAAATTTTAATCCTATTTCCTCCTCAATTTGTCCATCCATTAGACAAACCAACAACAACATCATGGATAACTCTAGATGTATAGTTGATTCGAATTATATTATAGTCTTCTGGATGGATAATTGGACTGGTGCTCCTATCCTCTCTTGGGTATCTTCTAACTCCCCTCATGAGAATATCAACTCCGTTATAGGGGAATTTCTCCAATCCCACAGATATGATCTCCCTGAAAAAATTTCTCAAATTATTAAAAAGTATCCCTTTTCTATTGTTGAGGATTTCCTCATTTGCGAGCCAGCTCATAATGGCATTCTTGACTCAATAAATTTCTATAGACATAATTTTTCAAGACTAGAATCACACATTGACTTGTTGATTTACTTTTAACAACCATGGATTATACCAACATGACTCACTCTTATTTGGCGTATTTCTCATAACAGAATTCCCACTAAGGTCTGTCTTCAATATTTTTCTTTTCAACTATGCTCCAAATGTAATTTATACAATCAACATAGGGAAGATTTTGATCATCTTTTTCTATCATGTGCGACTTCATCTGCTTTGTGGAACTACATTTTTGATATTTTTAATTGCAGATGGATGATTCTTGATACTATTTACTTACATCTAAAGAGATGTGTTGAACATGATGCCTCGCTGCAAATTAAAAATTTTTCATGCTGCTGTTGCAGAACTTCTTCATGTCATATGGTATGATATAAATAATATCATTTTTAATATGGTCTCATTAAACATAAATAAAGTTAAATCTCGAATTCTCATTTTTATTTAAGAAGCGGCCTTAATTCAAAAAGCTCCTTGTAACAACGTGGTTGGAGACTTTGATTTGTTCACAAACTTTGGATTGATGGAATTTACAGTCCTCCTAAGGTCACTCTTGAAGTATTCTGGCAAACCCCGATGCCAGGATGGATTAAAGTTAATGTTGATGGTGCCTCAAAGGGAAATCCTAGTCCAGAAAGTTGTGGTGATATTTTTAGAGATTTTCATGGGCAGTGTCATTGTTTCTTTTTTAGTGGTTGTGGAACTGCTTCATCGCTTGAAGCGGAGATGATGGGTGTCATCAATGCTGTCACATTTTCCCTTCAAAAATATTGGACAAACATCTGGTTAAAAAGTGACTCAACCACCATTGTTCAAGCATTATGGAATGGAGTGACTCATCTTTCCTGGACACTCACCACTCTATGGATGAAATGTCTGGATTCGCTCATGGGGATCAAGTTTATTGCTACACATGTTTTCCTTGAAGCCGATGTGGTTGTAGATGCTCTGGATAAAAAAAGTGTCAATGAAGCTCTGATGTGGTTGGATTCCTTTCCTCCAGATCTGCTTCATTTTAATCAAAAAGATTATAAAAAACTCCCAACTTTTCGTCTCTTGTAACCACCATTTTATATACGAAATAATTGGTGCCTTGGTCGTTTGACCAAGGCATGAACTTCTTTAAAAAATGTATTTAAGTATTAAAGAGTAACATTAATGAGGAATCTCAATGAAGAGGTAAAACTATTTACTAGGAGTTCTAAATTCTATTTATTCATGTATATAATATAAATAATTTTTATAAATTATAAAATAATACATTAAATGTCTTCAATTTTATGATTTTTTATTATGATTATGGGACATCAAAGTGAAATAATCACCCATGCATATATATGATAGTCCATCTCCGCATAGCTTTGAAATTTATTTTTCATCACCATATTACATATATGGTTGCAAATATATACCTATGGAATATACTTGATATTTAAGTTACATTTTTTACTTATATAATGCTAGTATTATATATTCATTCATACAATCCAATATTTTGGAACTTGATAACATTTCCTAAGCATAAATCTACATTACCTTTCGTTTTAAATTACCTTACATTCATTTCATCCATCAAATGGTTAGAAAAGTGTTCATCCATATGCATGACCTACTATATCCCTGAATAAAATTACTCATATATATATATATCATTAATAGATGAATATATATATAAATAAAATTTATATATATATTCTATATATTTATATCATTATTAAAATTTTGGGGTGATGGAAATAAATTCATTTACAACGACCAAATCTTTCTTACTAATATTCTCATGAAATGTAAAGATGCTAGCAACCTAAACAATAATAATGTAAAAATAGTGTAAAAAATGGGTAATAATTTTTTTAAATGGATCATTTATGATTTTATTGAAAAAACTATTATTATTCTATCAGATTCTAATAAATCTAATTTTATTATAAATTATGTTAAAAGATTTTTATAGTATATAATGATTGTGGTAAGTGGTTTCTTATCTCAATAAAAATTAATGTTTTTATTATTATAATTCATTTACAATATTTTTACATGATTATGTTTGAAATGAACATTAATTTATTTATGTTTTATTTCAACTTGATTTTTAATTAATATTATTATATATAATAAAATCATTGCTTAATTCTTACTTCAGTTAAATGATCTTTATTATGGGTTCCTCACTACATTTAAAATCATTTGGAAATACTTTTTTTTTCATTGACTATGTTATTCTAGGATTATGTGTGAAATTATATTGATTATATCATGATTCATTTCCAATTAATTTTTTGGATTCACATTTGTTGCAAATAATTATTTATTAAAATAATTATCATTCAAATGAAACTTTTTATTTATGTATTTCATCAACATTCCAACTACAATGATAAATATGTTGAATTAAGAACCTTTTTATTTTTATTCCAATTATATACTTCCCATTAATGAGCATAACATGGAAAATATATTTATTCATACTGACTAAAATTTTAATTCAACATTAATCTGTTGATGTTATATAAAATGAATGTTAAAAAGAGGTATTAATTAACTCTATCATCACCTTATGATTTGGGATTATCCTTATTTTTAAATATCAAAACATATATAAAATAATTTAAAAATACTAATATTTTGTTCTGTAATTAATATTTAAGAAGACTCCAAAAATTTAAAAATATTTTACTCAATTTATAATATAATTAATAAAATGTAATATTTTAGAGAAAATCTAATCATATTTCCCTCTTAGATCAAATATATGTTTCATCCATGTCCCTATTTTTTAAAACATTATCCAGAAATATATTTTATTTACTAATGTGATATATTAGGTATTATTTATATTATATTTGACATATTAAAGAGTTGGAAAGGAAAATTTCAATTTTTTGGGTTAGGTCTTAATTAAATTTCATTATAAAAATTAAAAATTAATGTTTTAAATGTATATATAATTAATATAATTTCTCAAAAGATGACAATGATTATGAATATAACACAATTTAATAAGTAATTATTTTAATGTTATGCATCCATTTTCCAAAAGTTATTATTTTGCTATATAATTCATATTTTTTATGTATTTAATGTCATGTTTTAAATCAAATTATTTTTTTAGTACATATCATTCTCTTGAAACATTAAATTTAATATTATAATTAATCAATTAAAATTTAATTTATATTAAATATCCATATTTTTTGTATCATAGAGATTATTATTTCCTAAAATGTATGCATATTCAATATATAGTGTTTTATTATGAAGTTTATTTTACTAATTTTATAAATCATGAGATTAAATATAATTTACTAACTATAAATAATTATTAATGGGAATTAAATTAATTAATTAAATTTAATGTTCAATATATGATAAATGCATTAGAAATAATGGGTTTGGTGGGGCATTGAATTATATATCCCAACGATTCATTTGTAAGTCTCATGTGAAACAACATTTTTTGATCCTATAAAAATTAGTCTTTGGTGTATACCAACTGACTGAAAAACTTTTACAATAATAATACCTTGATGATAATGATAATGTGAATTTTGAAATCACGATTCACATTATTAAACATTTAATTCCGTGAGAATTCATATAGTATTATCTATTATATTATTATATTTAATTTATAAATGGAATCATTTACATACCAATGTTATTTTATAAATTAGAATATTTTTTCAATCCTTTTCTTTGTAATAATGGATATTACTTTTCTATTTAGTATATATTCCAATATATGTAACCATTATATAGCGTAAATGCCCACCCATTATTTTTTATAACCCTATTATATAAAAAGATATATTAATAATTATATCAAGGATTCTATTATTATAATATATTTTTTCCAACACCCCCAGATCTGGTTTAGAAATCATAAACAATAATTTCATCTTAGATGATCAAAATTGTGAACCAATTTTTTCCATCAATTATATTGTACATAAAAATGTATTAGAAAATCAACTAACATATTTTGGAAGATTTTTGTCAATAGATTTATATAATTTTGTAAAAATACTACAAAAATAATACATATGATGTTAAACTAGAATTTCTCCAACAAAAATCATCATTTCAATTTTCACATAATTTTATATTCATAGTTTATATAAAATCACATATAGAAAAATTTAATTCAACCACATTAATAATATCATGTGGGAAAAGGATGCAAAATAATAACGATATCAAATGATCAGTAAGATAAAATGTATGTTTTAATAAATGAATTTCACTATTGATCATAATGATATAATAATGGTATAATGATGCAATAAAAGTGAAAGAGTATATCATAATAATATTCATATCAATGAATAAATGGATCATTAAACATGAAAATTTACCTTTGGATTTAACAGGGAATGATTCATAAGAATAAATAATCCAGACCCATGTGATATCAATCATTATTAGATGAAACCTAATAAACTAGAAGAAATAATATAAAAAGGGTTTTGGTATCATTGTAAATAATCATAATAGAAAAATTATAGAACCATAATATAACCTTCAATAATGGGATAATTATATTGATAAAATCCCATATAATTCTCTATAAAACATAATAATTACCCAATTCCTTATATAACTATTTTTTCATACCCCTCATAAAAGCTATAACGAGCTCAAATTTGGAAATCTAGGTGTACAAATAATATATTATATCCAATAACAACAAGATGAATAAGGTAAATATAGATTTCACTACATCATAAAACACATTAAAATGGTCTTTATTATTTCATAAACTCATTAAATGATGGATATGAAATGGGTTTCATGTTAATCCAATTGAATTATGATTGTCCCATGGAATATAAATGGACTCTAAAACAATCATTTTGAAATAATAATATTTCATCCAATGAATGAATGAGGATGTTATGATTAAAAAATATCCTCATATTAGAATTATTAACACAATTTTTTTCTTATTGAATAATGTAAATTCCATTAAAATATCATTATATACATGTTTATGAGTGTATTAGTTTTATTTTCTAATTAACATTTTATGGATTAATAAATAAAAAACTATTTAAAAAATAATTTTAATTGATATATAATATTAAGAAGTAAGTAGAACTTTTAGGAAAATCATTTGTAACATATCCTCAAGAAAATAACCTTTACATCTTGAAAACTAATTTTTAAAAACATAAAAGATTATGAAATTCATTTTAATTAAAAAAAATATTTAACAACTGAGATTTTATAAATAACTAGTGAAAATTATTTAAATATATACATAAAAAATATCAAAATAAGAAATATCACTCATGATTGAGGGTAATTATTTATTTGTTGAATAACTCAAAAATAATGTTTCTATTATAATATAAATACTCTAGATAGGTTCCTTCGTTAGAGAATGATGAGAAGATTCATTTCCTATTTTCATTAAATGCCAAATATGAATTTTTTAGAAGATGAGATGAATAGTGCATTTTAATTTTTTAAAAATATCCATCATGTATAAAAAATTATTTTATATTAAAAAAATTAAGGGAAATATTTTTTGGAATATTAAATTACTAAATAAAATATAGTTTGTAAAAAATATAGTTATAATGTTGTATTTCAATAAAAACATTTAACATATTTTTTTATATACCAAATAATTGATAAAAAGGTAAACTTACTTGTAAATATCTTGTATAACCCTATGATAAAAAAATTCACATCTTTATTGTGTGATTTAACATAATATGTCTTCATAGATATAATAATCATAACCAATCTCAAGAAACAATGATATTGAATCATTACACATTTACCACATTTGTAATATTGAATCTTAATCACCATGAAAGAATATCAATATATTAATAAATGAATATGATGAAATTAAATATATTATTGATACAAATTATAAATTTTTTAGAATATATACTTCATAGAATAAGAGAGGTGTATAAGATAACAGACATTATATAGATTGAATATTGACACAAAAATCCCTTACCACATTTGGAAAATATAAACTGTAAAAACCACAAAAGATTGTTCCATAAATTAATATTGAAATAACCATTAATATAAGATTTATAATCATGAAATAAATTCATGGTATTTAAATAAATCATATAATTAAAATAGTTTTTGAATATGAAACACATCTCCAAATAATAATAGTGAGATAAGAAAACAAAGCCTCGCACATCCTTTTGGATGATCATGATTTGATATCCTGTATAATGAATTTAAATTTATTATTAACATATTAAAAAAATAAGATTTATAATGTGATATTGATCCTTACATAAAATCAGATCACTCATTTGTTAATAACATTTCATTATTTTTTGCGTCATAATTTTCTTTTTTTCATTTCTTTTAGGCATTGTTTTGAAAGATACAATTCTTTTGAATATTATATAGTCAGATAATATTAATAATAATAATCATGAAATTAGATTAATATTTATTCATAAATTATTATTTTATAAAAAATAATTAAACTAGTTTCTGAACAATGAATTACATTATGATAAAGGAGATGGTATCTCATACATACTAAAGAAAAACATTTCAAAATTTCATTAATCAATATATAAAGAACTTATGTAAAAATCTATATTTACCAAATGATAATAATATCCTAAATAAAATAAAATACTGTTATATAATCTTATACATATCATTATTTTGATACAGTTCTGATAAAAGGAATCATATCACCATAATTAGGCAATATCACACACGTTCTCGAATGACGTGAACATTTTTTAGATGGTAAAATTTTATTAAATAAAATTATATATTTTATTTACCAATTAAAAAATATATAATGAATTTACAAATTATTTCATTGTTTCCACATATGTTGATAAATATTACCCTTATTCCTATCCAAGTAAATTGTTAGGTAAAAAAGAATCATATCACTTTGTGAGGTGATTGTTCAACCTGAAGATAAGTTATTTTATTGTATCCCCTAGAAAATTAAATTTATATACATATATATAGATATATACATGATTTAATAATTATTGAGATATAGTTATGTAAAAAATATAATATATAATATTTATATCAATCAGCATAGCCACCCCTGAGAGGTGGTAATAGAAAAATGAATGAAATTAGCCCGTATGGTGTCAAGCTTCTATACATAGGAATGGTGATTCATTATTCATATAATAGATGGGAAAAAATATTTAATTTTTTAAATTAATATATTAAAATATAATTTTATTTAATATACTATGGTTATTCTATAATTATGTTTTAATAATTTTTTTATTATGTGGAGTGAAAAATCAAATAACAAAGCTCATTGAAGAATGCTACCTCTTGATTAGGTATCCTTTTTATGTATCCTCTAATAGATTTCAATGGATGGATTTCTACCGAAACATAGGATTAATGGATTAGGGGATGGATTGTGATAAGTAATTTTTTTGTATTGTCCAATCACTTATTGTATGATGTTTTTAAGAATAGAGGCGATGGTTGGTCTTCATAAGTGATGGAGAGGAAATGCAAAAATTTTTTGAAATTAATTGAGTATTGGAATGTTTTTCGAAGGAAAAAAGGTTTATAATAAAATATTATTTAACCATAGAGTTTTAGCGGTAGAATTAATTCCTTAAAATAGTTTCTAGACATGTGTATAGGTCAATTTTAACCTGATCTATCACGAACCAAATCTGGTCACCACTGAAATAGGTTCCAAAATTAGCCAGTGAAAAGGCTCGAAGGGCGTTCCCGATCCCCACGGGCTGGAAAAAGTGCCCATGAATCATTAACTAAAAATATTAAATTATTTACCTGTGTTTACAATCATAAGAAACAATTTAATCCAATAAAACGAATCTAGATTTTTCAAACCGAAAAATCGTTTACATAAATTTAGAATGGAATTACATAGTTTTAAACAACTCACTAAGAATATAACAATGGGGAAAAAAATAGCCCAATAAACCTCATGGAAGGGGGCACCGCCCTAAGGCCATCTCTACACGACATCACCACCAAGGACCAGCTAGAAACCCAAACAACATGCACTAAAAACTGTACACAATCATTGACCACAAATATAACCAATTCTATTTACGCGGGTGTCAGTAGGGTGTGAGATAATTCCATGTAGGATACAACCAGTAAGAGATCCATGTGAAAAAAATCAAATATGAAATGATTTCATGTTTTCATAAACTAGAAATTATTTTTATAATTTCTAGAAAATAAAACTTAAAAATTAAAATAGTTTTCAAGTGGGCTATCATTAAGAATCAACAATTTTACAAAATTTAAACTATTCTGAATTTTTCAGCTAAGAATACCATATGCCGATATTAACCACAATTTAACTAACGAGCACAAGAAATAGGAAATAACCCCAAGGCCATGGCTCGTTGTGGGTTCCAAGTACCTCGTATCTCGGTGAGAGTAACAATCACAGTATTTTTTCTCGTGCATGATCCACTAATAGAGAACATACCCATAACATAGTGGTCCTTAATCATCATCATTATAGTTTATTTAGTGTTGAAAGTATCCATCTGGATATGTGAAACTCAGACCAAACACAATGGATTCACTGGAATACTAGAACACATCCACCGACCTAGATACTCAGGTTTCCCTCTTATGCTCAAACAAGTTCAACCAGCCAAAAAATATGATTTTCACATGAAAATATCATTTACACATTACATGTTCACCAAACAGCCCACATGTATTCCACACAAGTCATAAAAATATACTTTTATTTAAATTGACTTTGACATCCAAGTCACACCATAATATCCCACAACACATTCCACATTTCTTTAACACTTCCACAAATCCATTAAAAAATTTATAAAACCATTCCAAAATATTCTAACCTATATAACATCCCACTCACATGTTACATAATACCCTTTTCATAACCAATGTCCATTTTTCACTTCACACTCATAAAAAACACCCCACATCACTTTAATATCTCTTATACACTTTAGTCAATCCTTCAAAAAAATTTATAAAAAATTTCCACGATAGAACACATCAAAAGACTACCCCATTCACATTTAAAATGCACCATTGAAATATATACACATACTAAAATAGTTTTCGAATTTGGTTTCACCTCTTACATAAATCATTGAAGCATTCACATCATTCATTAAATAGTTCTAAAGAGTATATCCAAACTTTTCTCATCAAACCTATTTCAAAACCATATTTCCGAGACAAAACCACAACGAAAACATACCAAAGCAGAATTTTCATCCATAGGGACATTTATAAAACCACATTCAAGTGTTATATATTCACTTTTAATAATACCATGAAAGAAACAAATGAAAACCCACATTTTCCAAAAATACTCTCAATAAGTATAACAAAGCTTTACACGCCAATCATATTCCTAAAAAACCCCTTCCAAGGACCACATGACACAAAGCAATTAACAAAACAGAATTTTTTGCCCGTTTCAAAAAATAATAAATCAATTCCATATTTTATAAAACTACCACAGAATATATCACATGTGTTACATTTGTAATGTTCACAACATCAACAAGAATGAAATTAAAAAACTAAATGATTAACCACATCCATCAAAAAATGGTTTTGACACCGCACACATGATATGAGGAACATGAAAAACTAGTAAATCCAGAAAAATGACTCATCAATAACTGAATATACATGGAATCGCCTACCTTTTCTATAGAAACCCTCAAAGCATGTTGTGAAACCTCAATTGCACCTCCACTACACCACACGGAAGATAAAAGAAAAAAACCACAGGATTTCACCAAAAAGACATGATGTTAAACCCTAGTTATGATCTGTTGTTGCTGGAAAATTTATAACTCAAGAAAGAGTGGAAGAAAACCTAAAGAATGGGAATAAATCAAAGGGATAATGCATTACATGCATGATTTTGATGTTTCCCCCATCAAATCTCCCTTCAAAAAATGAGTTCCGGTGGAGGGGGGTAACATAGGAGGCAAGACGAGGAGGTTGGGAGTGAAATGGGGAATAATGGAGTGGATTTGAATTATTTCTAGGAAGGAAAAAAGGAAAATTCCCAAAGGTTATTAATGTCCTAGGCATACCTGCATGGTTTTCCTCCACGGTTTAGAAACGTGCATCGAAAACCTATAGCCTATCCTGGCCACCCAAAAACCATGTATTATCCTCCCAATTTAAGGGGAGTCTAAGGGGAGAACCATTGGTAAAAAGTTTTCCATGAAGAGGGGAAATAATTCAAAAAAACAACGTATTCACCCAAGACTCATCCAACACATAGGTTCAAACCACCTCAACAACATACCCCACAAGTGGAGCCACTAAGAGTGTCACAAAACCTACTCCAAATCATCATAACCATACACCATACCTTTCAAAAAATGGGAGGACAATTACCATACAACCCCCCCCCCCTATACCATGGTCATAGATCAGTTGCACAATAGACACTAAAATATCACACCCAGAAACCCAGACAAAGAAATCAACTAAAAGAGGATTTGAATGAAAAATTTCATTAATAATATGGGTGTGAAAATTCTCTCCACCATAAAAAATCCTACCCTCAGATATCCATAGTAAGGCCAAAGAAAAAAAACCGACCCAACTAATAAGCCCAGATGCACCCCGTTGCAATGTCCCCCCCCAATGCCAAAACACCTCTAATGATCAATTAAAGAAGGAATACTCTGACAATCCAAGACATAAATCATGTTATTTAAACAATCAAGCACATTCAGAATTTATCACAAATGAATTATCCTCATACACTTCCCGAACAAGATTCCAGCAATTTACCCTAACTAACAACAACTGAAAAAAAAAAGGTTACAGTTGCCTTGGTTTAAACAGCTTGTTGGGCATTCTCCAATCCCACTGTTTACCCCAAAGAAGATATAGGTAGTTAGATAGCTCTGAACAAGACAACCTACTGCCAAGACCAGACCAGGGAGAAATCAAAGTTACTATTTTTGGGAGACAACAATGGGCTCCCCACCATGAGAGACAACTTAATTTTCCCTTAGATAAGATTGGAACAGTAATAGTGGGAGGCCCGAACAGAATCCCCATTACAAGGTGTATACTTTTATTAGAAATTTCTGAATGATCATACATGATAATCAATGTGGGTCTCCCCACCATAGGAAACAAAATCTAAACCAACCAACATGGGTCAGAATATGAAGAACCCAAATTTTAAAAAGTTTGGGCGGCCACACAGTTAATAGAAAAGGTCTAAGAAACCATTCACTAATAGTGTAGATCATTATTTCCAAATGGATTCCTAGTACACGGTCACTACCAATCGTGAAAAAATTGTGTTCTCAAACCTGATGACATCGATGTTTTAAAATAATCCCATCATTCATATAGATGATATAAATTTGTACAAGGTTTTAAATGACCTTGTGCTTTCACCTGACTACACACCTTCTTCACTTCGGAACCTACGGCTGGAGCTCAAATGATTGAAGCAGCTTCAGCCTCATAAGTGGGAATTGGAAACCCCCTAAACGGAACATCTCCATCCAGTGCTAAAAACAGCTACACCTCAAACTCCATATGGGTGTACCATGACATAACATCTTCCAAAAATCACTTTATCCTAACCCAAAATTTCATTGAAACTAGGGTTTAGAAGATGCACACACATCACACCATGATTCTTCGAGTGAGAAACAACAGATTGAAAGGAATCATATAAACACCTTCTCATGAAAAAGAGTATTTGGATGTTTTTACAAATGGGACATACTCCCAACATAACAAAGAACCTTAGAGGATTTCACGACCATCATATTTATCATCAAAATGGGACATTACATCACAAGAATTCACTGAGCATGACCATTATCGATGATGGAAACATTACCTGGAATGGGACCTTATGCCAGGACCCTAAACAACACAAAATTAAAGAAAGTGTCCAAAATATCCTATCATGACCAGATTCCCCACATTGGTGATTTAACATGAACTTCTGCTTCAAAGAATCTATACAGGACCCATAGTCCCTCCTACACCCCATCTAGACAATCATCCCTTCTAACAACCCCATACCACATCCACCTTCGACAAATCAGGGAACTTAAAACACTATAGTGCATTTCAAAATTCCATGGGCAATATACCACTACAATAGGATTCAGAAAACCAGAAATTAATGGGGTTATACTAATTCTACAAATCTCAAAAAATGATTCCTTATATTGGTCAACTGGAGGACTTTCCAATGAAAAAACAATCCGGGTTGCACTTCAGTAGTGCACTAATGCTTAATGGGGAATACATTATACAACGAGAGAACCCAATGACCCAAACATGATGGTCTGTTAGTCAAACATGCCACATGTAACGTCCTAGTTCAAGAAGTCGCCCAAATGCTCCCCGTACCTGGTTGGTCACATGACATCAAGCACGTTTCCCCAAATTCCAGAGGCTGCTGACTAGTAGCGAGGTCCTTGGGTGTGATAGTGGGGAAACTATGCCCTCATTGGTAGAGTACACAGTAGATGTAAAAAAAATATGTACAACATTGGAAACTGTAATAATATCATACAACGATAAATAGTGGAAAACTGATAGAATAAACTGGAGCACATACATAATGTGATACATGATACATATATCTAGGAAAGTAGCGAAACAAAGCGCAATACTAAAATACAGTACTAATCCAAGTACAAAAGAAAAAAAAATAATCAACTCTATAGCATCGCAAGCCTAAGCTTGGTCTCGTGCTCCCCAGCTCTATATCTTGTCATGTTCTTGAAGAAGAAGGGATCATTCCCTTGTCTATACCTGCAATAATATAATCTGTTTGGGCCTAAAAGAATGACCCAAACATGGTGTGAGACTAAATCCTAGTAGGAAACCACCACGAGATCTGTGCCAAACATTCAATGAGTATATGGAAGGTAAAAGTATTGAAAATAGAAAACAGGAAAGTACTCAACATTAAACAATACATAGATTCAATATCAAGCAACAACTTACCAAGTAGATAAACACAACAGGTAACCCTCTAGGAAGTAAGCACAACCTATCCCCTTTGGTCCTAACTAGCATTGCAAAAAAGTATCTAATACAAAGGTATCCCTTTTATAATGTACCCACAGCCTATCCCCTTTGGTCCTACATAACAAGTACAAGTAACCCTATGGGTAGTACGTTCAGTCTAACCCCTCTCGTTCAGCTTAAGCATAGACTCTTTGAGGAAGCACTCACTAATAATTCCCCATATAGTCTCATATCGTTACTAAAGGTGCTCTAGGGAAGAACATACGTCACATTCCCTCTATGGACCGCGTCGAGGATCTATAGACTCTCTGAGGAAGCATTCAACGTCAATTCCCCATGTGGTATCACATCATAACTAAGAAAGACACTCTAGAGAATCCCTTACATCCATTCTCCTTATGGTCTATACATCGGGTTCACACAACCCTATGTAAGTCAAGGAAGTGTCGCAGCGCATATCGGAGAAGGTAACCCTCATGAACTACTTTTCTAGAATTATATAGCATAAAAGCATAACAACACAATAGTCACACCATCTTACAGTACTAGGCATGAGAAAGTAAATAGAAGCCTAGTAGGAAAAGTAGAGCCAAAGGTCAAAAGGGGAAAACATGCATGGGAAACACATCCAAAGCATAGAAATTCACCCTATTCACAATCAAATATCTTCTAATAAAGAATGAAATCATAGCAGTCCAACGATATGGCTAAAATAGTAAACGTGCAATACCTCATTAATGGGTATTGGGAACATTTGCACATAAACCTCAAGGGCTTTCAAAAGAATATCACAAAACACCTACCTTGACGTTATGAGATCGCTAGATGTGAACCTCTAGGGTTGAATCAACTCAGAATTCCAAAGATCTATAAAAATGTATAAAACATTCAGTAGAGGGTAACATGATAAAGAAGAGGAATCAAGAAATGATTCTCAAGAAGAAGAGAGAGCTTACAAAGGTGATCCCAACACAATCGACAGAGGTTGAATTAGAGATAGAACAGGGGCTTGGGACTTGGATGTGGATAACAACCATACGAGTTCTCTTGGACAAATGAGACCTAGAAGAAGGGCGTTATTTTTGTCAGACGGGACACCAATGCATTTAATAAGAAAATTACAGGGTGTGTTCTATTGAAGTACATGGCATGTACTTTCCATTTCTGTACACCAAATTAGGCAGCCCCCAGGTCACCCCCATAGGGCGGTGTGCATGGCTGTTACACAGCGAGCACACAGCTACCTGTGGTAACTGAGTACACAGCGTGTACTTAGAAAGTACATGGCATGTACTTCGAAAATTTCAAGAAAGACATCGTTTCCTCTAAAACAACCAGAAAAGGAAAACATACCTGAAAAGAAGATCCAAGTTCTTACAAACTTCCCTTCTTAATGAAATTCACCCCCAAATTTCTCGAGGAAGGTGGCGTAGAAGAATAAACCCCAAACAACTCTAGCCACTACCCTCATACAGTAACCTCCCTCTCCCGTGTCTCGTCCTCTACTCGCCTGTGCTTCCATAACACTCATTCCAGAGGAATAGACTGGCCACATAGAACCTTTGTAGTATGATCGAAAATCCGGATAGGATATTCTTCCAATGAGACTTCCACTTCCAACTGAAGCTCCTCGGGTGAAAGGACATGAGACGGGTCTCAGAAGTAATGTCGATGCTAAGAAATGTGGAAGATGTCGTGCATAGCTTAGTACAATTGAGGTAACTTCAACTGATAGGCAACTAGACCAATTCTCTCCAACACCGCAAACAACCTGATGTAACATGGACAAAGCATACCCTATCACCTAATCCTCTTGTGACCCAACCACGGTGTGACACGTAGGAAAACCAGATTCCTGACCATGAACTCTAGAGGTCATCTCTGCTAATCATCATAAGACATCTGTCGAGAATGCACATTAGCCATCCTCTTTCGAATAAACTCTATCATCTCTGCAGTCTCTTACACAAGACGAGGTCCCAGCATAGCTGCCTCTCCATCCTCCAGCCAACATAAGGGTGATCGGCATGGCCTACCGTTCAAAGCCTCATAAGGTTCCATCTGAATAGTTTCTTGAATACTATTGTTGTAGGAACACTCCATAAGAGGTATATACTTCTCCCAAGATCCTCCAAAATCCATTATGAATTCTCATATCATATCCTCAAGCACTTGAATTGTACACTCTGGATGGCCATCAGTCTGGGGGTGGTTAGTTGTACTCAAAAGCACCTTTGTACCCAAAGCTTTCTGTAGCCCCTACCAGACCCATGAAGTAAAATGTACATCCTTATCTCAAATGATGGAGTTTGGAACTGCATGTTGATGTACAATCTCCCAAAAGTACAACTGCCACATCTCATCAACATTGAAGGTCTCCTTGATCATCATGTGGTGAGCGACCTTCGTAAGTCAGTCAATTGAAACCCATATTGCATCATTCCCTCGAGGAGACCTCAGCAACCCTATTACCAAATCCATCGCGACATCATTCCACTTCCACTCGGGAATTGCTAACTACTGTAAAATCCATGTTGGTCACCGATGCTCCGCCTTCACCTACGGATAGAGTGGAAAACCTCATGAAAAAACCTACAATTTATCTCTTCATACCTAGACACCAATAGTGAAAAGTAGATCACGATACATCTTTGTGACACCAGGATGAACTGCCCAAACTGAGGAATGAGAGTCTCACACCATCTTCTCATATATGTATGTTGGCACCCATAGGATCTCCTAGAAATGAATGATCTCATCCTTGCCTATGATCCATCCAAGAATAGGGTCCTCTCCTAACACACTATCCCACAGGACTAGGCCTTCAGAATATGATAACTCCCTCAATCTTACTCGATTACGAAGGTTAAAGGTAACCAAAATAGAAGAAAGTAATAACTTCCCCTATCTTTCATGAACCTCCAAATTCATCTTAGAGAATTGATCCATAAGCTGCCACTCACTACTGGCCTCCTGAACTGCTTGTATCTGAGTCCTCCTACTCAATGCATCAGCTTCTATTTTTCCTTTCCCAGGCGTGTAGGCAATCTCAATGTCAAAATACTGAAGGTACTCAACCCACCTCCATTGTATCAAATTCAGATCATGCTGAGTGAAGATGTACTTGAGATTTTTTTGGTCGGTGATAACAACAAATTTCTCTCCCGGAAGATAATGTCTCCAACAGCATAAGGCATGAACAACTGAAGCCAACTAGACATCGTGCATCGAGTAGTTTCTCTAATGCGGTATCAACTATCGAGACTCGTACACAATGACTCCTTCTCCCTTCATAGGCACATCTCCTTTCCTGATACATGATGCATCATAATAAATGGTATAGATCTTGGCTATATTTGGAAAAACTAGTTTCGGTGCTGAAGACAGTCTCTGTTTCAGCTCCTGAAAGGCTGACTCACAAGAATCTGATACTAATAACTTTCCAACTTTCTTAATCAGACACGTTATTGGTTCTTATAAACTTGAAAAGTACTGAATGAAATGTTTGTAGTATCTAGCGAGGCCTAAAAACATAATACCTTAAAGACGTTCATTGCCTTCTCCCAAGAAACTACTGCTCTATCTTTATATGGGTCTACTGATACGCTTGCCTTGGAGAAAACAAGACCCATGAAGTGAATTTGATCCATCCAAAACTGGAATTTTAAGAGCTTAGCATGTAACTGATGCTCTCTCAGTTCACACAGAACGATCTCAAGATGTGTGCCATGGTCGTGTCGAGTGTGAGAGTACACAAAGATATCATCCAGGATGTCTACCACAAATGAATCCACGTATGTATGGAACACTCGGTTCATCAGTTCCATGAATGATGTAGGAGTGGATGTGAGACCTAACGGCATAGCCATATAATCGTAGAGACCATACCAACTTCAGAAGGCTGTATAATGTATATCATATGGTCTAACACACAAATGATAATAACCGGACCACAAGTCAATCATTGAGGACACCTGGGATACTCAAAGTTTATCAAAGATATCATAAATCCTTGGTAAAGGATATCAGTTCTTGACCATCTATTGGTTCAACTTCAGACAATCCACATAAATTCTTAGGGTACCATCTCTTTTCTTCACAAACAGGTCTGGTGAACACTAAGGAGATGTACTAGGTCGAATGAAACCCTTTTCCTGCAAATATTTCAACTACTTCTATAGCTCCAAAAACTCTAGTTTAGCCATCCTATTAGGAGGATTGTACACTGGTTCCGATCCTAGAACCAGCTTAGTCAAAAAGTCTACCTCATGCTCTGGAGGCAAACCTGAAAATTACTCTAGGAATACATCCCTGAAACGATCCACCACTAGTGGAATGTCTAACTATGAAGTCCCCATATCATATAGATATAGACTATAAATCTAGGTTGTAAATCATCCCAACCCATGATGCTCGGGTCATGCTCGGCTCGTGTGGACATCCAAATCGCCCTTATGAAAAAAAAATATCTACCCTCTGTTGATGTGAAACTCACCCTACGGTGGTAACAATCGATGACTGCCTGGAAGGGAACTAGACAGTCCATTCTGAGAATTAAATCATAGCTTGTCATCTCTAGGACATATAGATCCCATATGAAGTGACACCCACCAACCTATAGAGGGCACTCCTTGCACTGACTTACAACTGCCGTTCTAGTTCCCAATGGAGTGTCTAGTGTCAAAATATTGGCAGAAGAAAAGATGCAGAGCCCAAGGATCTCCACAACAGGAACTGATATAAAGCTATGACAAGCCCCTGTATAAAAAATCTATGACGATAAAAATGAGTAAACTAGGATTGTACATCGAACTATATAAATTTAGATATCCTTATCTTGTTAGGTATGTTCCGCTGCAAAGGTATGGCCTTCTCCACAACCCTATGACCCTACCTAACCATTCTGAAATGATCCACTCTGATGCTGCTGAAAGACCGGCAACTGACCACCATGGCCACGTCCTCCACCTCGGCCTGAACTGTTAGAAGAACTCCAGTTCCTAGACTGGTGACAAAATGGTGGTGCTGCTCCGGAATGCAGAGTCATTGAAGAACCCATGTCTCCAGTTGATGGTGAGAAGATCTGACAGAAGCGCTGATGGTGACCCATCTTGTCGCATGATTGGAACTCCAATTGGTCTTTCAGGTAATTTTCCCTCATATGACCAAATTACCACACTGGTAGCACATCACCTGGATATCAGAAGATCTGTCTCGCCTCCTTGGATCACTACGTGAAGACTCCCTACTATGCTTCCCACTGTCAGAAGGAGGGATTCTAACTCCAGAGGTTGAGTCTCCCTAGATCACAACTCCAGAATACCCCCGATTGCGCTCTATGATCAGTTCCTAGTTGATGATAAGAGTGATGGAATTCAACCTAAAAATGTTCACCTATGAATGAATTTCGTGTCACAGACCATCCTTTACCTTCATTTCCAATAATAACTGATCACCTAAAGGAATAGGCATGAAGTGTTGCAACTCGGTAAAGCAAGAGGAATACTCCATATCAGAAAGAGTACCATGCTCCAGACTCGTAAACTTCTGGGCTCGATTGGCCCTCAGGGTCTCCGGATAGAAGTAATCGAAGAAGATGCACTAAAAGATATCCCACGACATTACCTGATATCATCCCGCATGTGAGATCACATCCCACCACCTCTAGGTGGAGTCCCGAAGCATATAGGTAGCAAGAATGACCCTCCCATATAGAGGCATCTCTAGGTTCTCAATGATCGTCAGCATGTCTTCTATCCATGACTCTGCAGCCTGAGGTCATCCTTCCCCTAAAAAAGTTGGAGGATGCTGATGCTAGAAAACCTGTGTCAAATCATCCATCGATGGGGTAGGAGGGGGTGCTCCCTAAAAATTCTGCATCATCATCATGAATCCATCCCTAAACTATGCATCAACACCATTATTAGGTATAACTACTGGTACCCAGACTGTCACAATAGGAGGATCTGCGAGAAGTCCCTGATCAGCCGTATCCGGCGTCTGATCACTGCCGTATAATTGGAAGACAACTGGGGGACGTCTCAGTGGCATGAATCTACAAGGTCAAAGAAACATCTTAGATATAGATTAATTGGGACTGAAACATAAAATATTAATAAGGGTCCTAGAGGATGAAAACATTCAATTTTTATAAAACATTACTACAGGGCGTGTATAAACCCTACACGAAGTGTTCCCTTATGTCATTCATATTGGTGTGTGCTTCTACCAAAACTGGTTGTGTAACACCCAAACCACACAGCATGTTGTGGTAACACACAGTGTGTACTTGAATCCTCTTTCCATGCCCGAGTCCTTCTACACGGATAATCCACACAACTCTCCTAAGACAAGACTACACGACAAGTCCAAAATAGACACAACTTGTACTAGACAAGATGCATCTAGCCCATGTTTCCAGTTACATGGTCAAACACATAGCACACACTACACAGCATGTACCAGATGGACACGGCGTGTATAAGGATGGATAACACTGACCCACGTTGTTATTGACATGGCTGGGTACCTTGGTTAGACTGCATGGCATGTTAAAGGCTGACATGGCGTGTATAGCTTAAGGTTTATCTATCTGTGTTTTTAGTCACATCGGTGGACATAGGGTCAACACTACATGGCGTGCACAAGTGGTATACAACGTGTTCCCAGTAGAATTTCCCTATCCTATGTCATTTCTCACATGACCTATGACACTGTTAGAGACTATACAACGTATACTTAAGAAAAACAGTTTTTTCCCAAACAGGAGAACACATGGCGTGTACTTAATATTACATGCCGTGTATTCTAGGTTTTTCCAGACAGTAAGCCTAAGAAACTTCTCTAGAACCCAGAAAAAAACTGAAACAAATATTGAATGTGCCAAATTACGATCTATGAGGGCCCATACTCCCCGTGAATCAATTTTTGGCATCTTATACATGTTATAACAAGGTAAACAAGTCAATGATCCACCATGTTACGGTCCACGAGGGCCCATAACACATCATGAACAAAAGTTTGGAGTTCATTCAGAAAAAACCATACCCAAACAATACCCGATCAAACAACTTGTATTCTATCATGGAAACTATCACAATATCAAGAATATTTTACAAAATATCTATCACATCAACATTCAACTGCTAATGCACCCTAAATGGAATGGCCAGAATGCATGAAATGTGATTTCTAGAAAGTTCCTATATGATGCATGAGATTTCATACCCTCATATCATCGAGGTGAGATAGAAATAGAACCTCAATAATATAAATAATAACCATCACAAAACATGTGAGTCATATAACGGTAAAAATCAAGGCAACTATAAACGTGAAAAACCAAAAAAATTTGCATCGACAGGGTAGATGGGCTTTTCCCTGTACATGGGTTAGCTACTCCCGGGCACAACTTATTAACAAGTACCTATTTCGTCCTATTCCTTACTACAGGCTCCAAAACGTAACTCAAGAGAAATAAATCCCACTGATAACACTTTTTAATGTCCTGGTTCTAGAAGCCACCCAAAGAAGCCCCGTACCCAGTTAGTCACATGGCCGTAAGTGCATTTCCTCAAATTTCAGAGGCTGCTGACTAGCTGCGATGGCCTTGGGTGTGATAGTTGGGAAACTATAACCTCATTGTCAGACTACACTGTGGAAGTAATCATATACAAACCAGAGAATAGAAGTAATAATATCACATAAAAATGAATAGCAGAATACTGATAGAATAAACTGGAGCAATGTATAAAGTGATACATGATACATATGTCTAGGAATGAAGAGAAACAAATCACAATGCTGAAATACAAAACTAAACCAAGTAAAAAATAAAAATATTAATCAATTAAAAAACATCACAAGCATATGCTTGGTCCTGTGCTCTCCAGCTCCATAGCATGTCAAGTACTTGAAGTAGAAGGATGCTTTCCATTTTTTATACCTGCAACAGTATAACCTGTTTGGACCCAAAAGCATGGCCCAAACAGGGTGTGTGACTAAATCCCAGTAGGCAACCACCATGAGATCTGTGTCAAGCAGTCAATGAGTACATGGAAGTAAATGTAATAGAAATAGTAAATAGGAAAGTAGTCAATAGTAAACAATCCATTTTTTCAATATCAAGCAACAACCAATCAAGCAGAGAAACACAACAGGTAACACTCTTGGGAGTACCCTCACCCTATCCCCTCTAGTACTACCTAGAATCCCATGAAAGCAGTTAACACAAAGGTAACCCTATGGGAAGTACCCTCATCCTATTCCCTATGGTCCTACCTAACAAGTACAAGTAACCATTTGGGTAGTACACTCAGTCTAACCCCTCTGGTTCAGCTTAAACCTATACTCTCTAAGGAAGCACTTGCCATCAATTCCCCCTATAGTCTCGTATCATAACTAAAAGAAATCTAGGGAAGCACTTACATCACATTCCCTCTATGGACCATGTCGAGGAACTACATTCTCTCTAAGGAAGAACTCAATGTCAATTCCCCATGTGGCCTCTCATTGTAACTATGAAAGACACTCTGAAGATTCCCTTACGTCGATTATCCCTATGGTCTGTACATCATGTTCACACAGCCCTATGTAAGTTAAGAAAGTGTCGCAGTGCATATCAGCCAAAAAAACCATCAAGAACTACTTGGATAACATTCTACAGCATAACATCACTACAGTCACACCATCCTACAATACTAGGAATGTGAATTTAAACAGCATGCTAACAGGAATATTAGACGCAAATGTCAAAATAGGAAAAACATGCAAGGGAAACGCATAAAAATCACACCAATTCACCCTATTCAGTATAAAATATCATCTAATCAATCAAGAAGGCATAACATACAAAAAATAGGGCTGAAATATTAAAAGTTTGATACCCCATTCATGGGTATTTGGAAAATTTTCACATAAAACTCAAGGACATTCAACAGAAATGCACAAACCACCTACCTCGATGTTAGGAGATATCTATATGTGATCCTTAAGGCTTGAATAACCTTATAATTCCAAATATCTAAAAAAACATCTAAAAAGTTCAACATAAGAAAACTTGAGAAAATGTGGAATTGTGAAACTAGGCTCAAGAAGAAGAGGTAGCTTATCGGGGCGATCCCAACGCAGTCGACGGTGGTCGAATTGGAGTTTGAATGGAGGCTTAGTGATCAGACAAGGATCGTGGACATACGGGTTCTCTTGGATGATTGAGACCTAGAAGAAGGGTGTTCAATCTGTCAGTTTCTACCCTGGTGTGTTTAATGGAAAAAAGAAAGTACAAAGAGTGTACATTTGATGTACATGGAGTGTAATTTCCGTGTTTGTACCACTCATTAGGTGGCCTCTAGGTCACTCCCACATGTCCATGTCCATGGCAGCTACAAGGCTAGCACACAGCTACATGTTGTATCTATGTACACGGCTTGTACTTAGAAAATTTCCATAAAACCCTCTTTTCTTAAAAAATGACCAGAAAAGGAAAACAAATCGGAAAAGAAGATCTAGGTTCATACACGACAAAACAGAACTGAACATGTGGGGGGAACCACTGTAAAGGTTACATAATATTTTCTCAATAGAAACCACTGACCAGCCCATCGACCCAACTTACTGACCAAACAAAAACTTGAAACATGGTATAAACAGGAGGGTTTCTTGGACTCATAATATAACACATATCAATATTTTCAAAAAAATAATACACACCATCCCACAAAATTCACCTAGACATCATATTTTCCTTTAAAAACCATTTCCTCGAAAACAAATGGTTCAGCAGTTAGAATATCCACCAGTGGTACCCCAGGAGCCTCACACTTGCATGTTTTTCATGCCCCACATAGCACCCACCGCATATCCATACTACCACTCAACCATCCATTCCATCAACTCTCTATCTCCTAGATAACTGCATGCATGTGTTCGATCATATAAATAACAATGGATAAAACTATAATTCATTTCTCTTTTCAAAACCAAAACAATCAACAAATGCACAATTTTTCTCAAAATAGCTAACCACAAAATATACCCCAAATTACAGCATACCAAAATTTGTAGAAATGAACTATCATTTAGATAATAATTCAATTTCATGTTATTCACATCAATTTCAAAACATATATTACCATTAAAACACCATTCACTTGTTTATAAAACACTATTGGGAAAACTTTTTCAAAACTAACTCTAATATAGTTACAAAATTCAAAATATGGGTAAACACACAATGTTCCCTTTCGAAAAAATACTAATATTTCATTTCCAAAATATAAAAAATCATCCCTTACCATTTCATTAGAAAATCATTTCACCAAAACATTACGGTCATTTAAACCATGACTTTTTGTTTTAAAACCAAGCTTCCCATATTTCAAAACTAAAGGGAACAAGATAGTGTAAGGGGAAACTAGATTTAGTTAGTGATTGGTACATATTGTTGGATTCCATTCTCCAATCAATTCATCATCATGAAGAGTGTTCTAGGGAATATCCCCGAAACCACATGGCCTTCCCGGACCTGCAAGCTCACTGAGACCATTACCCCAACTCTATTTTCTTTTCAATTAATCATCACAAATCCATGAAAACCAATATAATTAGATAATTCCCAACAACCCCTGGTGACATAAATCATTTCATGGGTTGTGCTAATCAGGCACACTACCCATAACCTAAATACCATGTCCCAACAATCGTAACTCCAGACTATACCGACTATTTCCCAAATAACGTGACCCAAATATTTAACCTAAACCCCTTTTGATACCCTTTTTTCACAAGCCAAATATGGTCACAACCAAAAATTCTACCAAAAATAACCTGTGACAAGGCCCAAAGGTAATTATAAATCCCCATGGGCTGGAGGAAGTTCCCGAGTATCATAAACATAAAATTGGTATTGAACTATATGAGTTTATAAACATAAAACAACAATTGAATCCAATAAAAAGAATCTGGATTTTTCAAACGAAACAATATTTTAAAAAAATTAAGAACAAAATTACATAGTTTAAAACAACTCACCAAGACAATAACAGAGGTACAAACCCAAAAAACAGCCCATGAATCCCCATGGCTTGTGGAACCACCCTCAATCCATCTCGTCATGACAACGCCACCATGGACCTGCTAGAAACTCAAACCACTGGCACTAACAAATATACCCAAACAGCGACAGAAAAAATAAACAAGTACACTTACACCCAAGGGTGTAATTAGGGTGTGATCCAATTCCGATTAGGATTCCACCAATAATATATTCCATGTGATAAACATTCAAAGGTTAAAATTTTTAATGTTTTCATAAAAAGAAAATGCTAGTGACAATTTCTAAAATATGCAAAATAAAAATTAAAACAATATTCCAGTGTATTATCTTTAAGAATAAAAAATTTTATAAAAAATCAACACTAATTAATTTCCATCCAACCATAATGTATGATGATGGAAAGTAGAATTTAACTAAGGAGCACAAGCAATATGAAATATCCCCTAAGAAGTAGATCGTTGTGAGTCTCAAGTACCTCGTATTCCGATGAGAGTAATCGTCACAATATCTACTCTCATGCACAAGCCACTAGTAGTTAACATACCCATATCGTAGTGGTCCTTAATCATCATCAAAATAGTTTGGTCAGTGTTTTATGTGTCCATCTTTCTATGTGAAATTGTGGCTAAACCCCACGGATTCACTAGCATACTAGTACATGTACACCCACCTAGATACCTGAGTTTCCCTCTTGTGCTCAAACAAGTTCAACAAGCCAAGAAATACGATTTTCACATTCAAATATCATTTCCAAAACATAATTTCAAAAAAAAAATACTACATGTTAGCCAGACAAGTCACAAAAATCCACTTTTTATTCAAGTTGATTTTGAAATCCAACTCACAGCAAAATTTCCCAAAACACATTTCACATTTCATTATCAATTCCACAAATCCAATAAACAATTTCATAAAACCATTCCAGGATATTCAAACTCAAATAAAAGCTCACTGACATATTACCTAATATCCTTTTCATTTCACAAATCAATATTTCACATCACACTCACATAAAATAACCCACATCACTGTGAAATCTATGACACACATTGTTAAATCCTTCAAGAATTTTTATAAAACATTTCAAAGATGTAACACATCACAAGAAATCACCTTTCACATTTAAAATGTACCATTTCAAAATATACATACGACCAAACACTTTTTCAATATGGTTTATCCTCTTACATAAATTGTTAAACCATTCAAATCATTCATAATATAATTCTAAAAAGTATACCCAAACATTTCCCAAAAAACTAATTTCAAAACAAAATTTCAAGGACCAAAGCACACCAAAACCCTACCAATGTAGAATTGGAAGCCCTAGAGTCATTTATAAATCCACTTTCAAGTGTTATAAAATTAACATGAAAAATACCACGAAATATACAAATGAAAACACACATTTTACTAAAATTCTCTCAAGAAGAATAACAATGTTTTACACATAAAACCTATTAAAAAACCCCTAAAAGGACGTCATTACAATAAGGCATTAAAAAAATGTCTTTTAATCACCTTTAAACAACTAATAAATATATTTCATGTTTTATAAAACTACCAATAAAGATACCCAATGTGTTACATTTGAAAAGTTCAAAATTTCAACAAAATGAAATTATAAAATTAAATTCTTACCACATCCCTCATAAACGGGTTTCACACGACCTGAAACATATAAGGAACACAAAAAACCAGTAAAACATGCAAACTAACTCATAAATAAATGGTTACATATAGAATCACATACCTTTTATGTTGAAACCCTCAAATCATGGTCTGAAACCTCAACGACGCCTCTACCACACCACAAGGGAAATAAAAGAAACCTAAAACCACAATATTTCACCCAATAGTCAAGATGTTAAACCATATGTGTGAATCATAGTTTCGGGAAATTTTAGAACTCAAGAATGAGTGGATAAAAACCAAAAGAAATGGATGAAATGAAAGAGATAAAGGATTACATACATGATTTTGAAGTTTTCCCCCATCAAATCTCCCTTCAAAAATGAGATCCAAGACAGAGGACCGACCATGGATTCTGGAAATGGAGGTAGGGCATGAAATGGGGAACAATAGAGTGTATTAGACTTATTTAAGGGAGGGAAAATGGTAAATTCCAATGTGTTTTTAATGAATTGGTCATATTTACACGGTTGGTCTGTATAGTTTGGAACCGTGAGGCTGAACCATCTGGCATGTCTTATCCCCCAAAAAACAATGCATTCTCTTCCAATTTAAGGGGGTCCCAGGTGAAATCCAAGGGGGAAAGGAAGGCCAAGATGATGGGAAATAATACCAAAAATAAAACCACAATTTCACCTTACGACTCGTCTGACTCATGGGTACAACCCACCTCTATAGCTTACCCCACAAGTGGTTCCACTAGGAGTGTCCTAAAACCAACACCAAATCACCCCAACCTAACACCATCACTCAGAAAATATTTGATGCCAATTACCATTCAAAACCCCCAATACCAAGGTTATATATCAGTAGCATAATAGACACCAAAATCATAAACACGAAACACCCAGAAACCAAAAGAAATCTAAGAACCGAAAGTGGATTTGAAAAAAACATGGAATTGAAAATCTGGGAGTAAAATTATCTTTTTTAACACGCTAGTAAATTCAATTTAACCATATCTGCAATAATTAATTTTTAATACTTTAACTATTCATTCTGCTCAAAAAATACGTTGACCTTTTAGATAATAATAATTATTTGGATTTGAAATAACTATATACATTTTAATAACTTACAATTAGGGAAGTTTAAATATTATATTTAAAATAAATCATGTATACATGATGACAATGAGGGGGTTTGTAGTGAAAATATGATAATGATAGAAGGTTTTTAAATTTTAGATTGATATTAAAATGATTAAAATGACTTAAATTGTATTAATGGATACATAATTGATGTAATTATAAATTATGAACAATTTTAAATATAATTTTAATTTATAAATTTATTAAATGAAATGGTTGATTTTAATTAAAAATCATTATATTTCACTATTCATAAAAAGATAATATATTATTAATGTTATAAAAAATTCACCCTAATATCAATGTGACTTGATGATTTCAAAAATAATATTTTTTAAAATAATTACTCGAAAATTTGATATAATATAATACAATACTGGTAGTTGAGACAAAAAAGAATTTTTCTGATATATGTATTTATTTCAAGCATAAGATGATTTTATGTTGACAATATTTATAATAATAATGATTGTTTGATTATATATTAAAATTTATGTAAATATAATCTGTAAATTTCATAGAAATCATTCTTCATTAGGGTTTATTTTAAATAATTTAAAAGGATAAAACATTTCATTTTAAATTAGATTTTAGAAAAGAATTGTTTTTATTAGATTCAAAATATAATAAAGAACAATATAATTTTGATTGAAACGTAATTATTTATATTAAATATACTTTAACAATACATATTTTACATGTAACCATATTAAAAACATATTTTAAATTTATATTTATTAAAAAAATTAATCAAATTAAAATTTTACAAAAATATGTATTTTATATATTCAATAAAATAGAAATATTATATAAAAACAATTAAAATATCACCAACTATGAATTTGTATATTCATATTTAATTAAATTATGTTCATATTATAATATTTATTACTATTAGTTTAAAATTATAATTTTAATATTGACTTCTCAAAATGTAAGAAAAATTCATTTATGAGGAATCCAATTTTTGAAGAATGAAATCACATTACTAAACAATGAGTGATTTTTATTAATAATTCTTAAATAACATATAATGACATTGTAATTTATATATATATGTCTGGGTGTTAAACCATTTATTATTATCCACACTCACAAATTTAACGTCAATGTTGTAAATGTTATATAAAAGATGGGTCCTTTTAGATTATTGTTTCATGTTGAATATTCTATCAAAAATAAAAAATAGGGGTTCTGTGAATCGCATGGAATTGAATATATTAAATTTATTTAAAAAATATATATATTATAATGTCTCATTATGTTACATTCTCATTTATTCTTGATGTTTCATTTTCAATATGATATTAAATATCAATTTCATCTTTTAAAATATATAAGTGTCACATCCTCCACCATTAATATAATGTTTTCTTATTGTGTAAACATTAACTATTAAACACAACGTTAAAAATATTAAATTACTTATTTCTAAAACTACATCATAAAAATATTTAAAAATATATCCTCCGAATAAGAGGTAAAATAGAATTTCAATTGTCATATATAATAAGATAACTAGGTTTCAGAATTGAAGAACATTGTATGGAATGGAAGAAAACATAAATTATTATAGATATTTATCGAGGACACTGACAACAATAAAGAAAATTTTAAATGTAATTTTACGGTACTCAGATTTATAAATATGTAATGATTAAAAAGACCTTTGTTTCATCAGATATTTATATTCAAGGATAAAATTTGTGATTCATGATTATTTTTCTACACCATAGTAATTATCATACCAAATAGACTATGGGAATATTTTAATAAACAAACATTATGAGTATGATACAATCCACTATTCCATAAACCCAATAATATAATGTATTTAACTGAACAACTTGAATTTATAATGATTTTTTAATTCATGAACAACTAATAGAAGCATTTGATGGACCACATATTCCCCAAAAGAATTAAAAGATATTCCTTTGGACATCAGAAAATATCTACACCAAAAATGGTTGGAATATTAAAAGATAAAAAAATAAAACATAATATTCTAATCTCAAAATATAAATACTATTTAGCAATGTTCATAACAAATATATCCATAAATAATTTTCCTTACAATTAAAAATGATCACGAAGAAAGTTGAAAACAAAATATTAGAAATATTTGATCATATATCCATCCAAAATTAGTTGACCAATATTCGTCAAATAAAATACCATATATTTTGGAAATGTAATAATTATTTACCTATAAAAATTTTATACTAACCACGAAATCATATATGATAGTTGTATGATCTATACCCTTATATACCTTTAGTTTTGGTTTTAGTCCATGCGACCTTTCCATATGTGACCAATTTCCTCAAAACCATTGGGTTATCCTTTATTACTAAACATGAAACAAGTCATCAATAAAAAAATCATTTTGATCCTAGGGGAAAAAAATAACCCAACCCAATAAAACATATCAAATAATTTCATTTATATGCTCAATAAATTTTCAACTTAAAACCCTAAAAATAGGAGCCTAAGACATTGAACATATGAACAACCTTAATCAAAAACAAAAATAATGGAATATATAACTCTTATGAAAACCTCTTTAAAAAGTCATAATCTCTAAACTAATCAAAACACGTTATTTGATACCATCTATAATAGCCCAGAACCCACACTCCTAGATCCAGTCATGAAATCATAAAATTAATATTTTTATCTTCCATGTCAATAATTGTGGCCCAATTTATTCCATCGAAAACATAATATATAATATTTAAAAATTGGACAATATGTATTCTCAAGAAACTTTTATGTTTATATTATATGATAATTTGGAAGAACCCCATAATAAACAATACACATATCATTATATGAGCATACCTCACAGTTATCCTAGTACTTCTTATTTAACATTGAGTCATCATCATTATACATATGAAATCATTTCTAGTAATAATTTTTCAATAATCATTTTCTAGTATTTAGTGGAAAATAACAGATATTAAGGGTGATCTCAAATACTAATTAAGGGAAAACAAAATAATTAACAAATGAATTTAATCATTGATTTTATGAAGATCATAATTCTATAATGAAAAAAAAAATTAAATGAGTAAAACGTAGGCATATTCATACACATAAATAATTGTATCACAAAGAAAATTAAAAAAATGGAATATGTTTTTAATAATGTAAAGTTTACTAAGAAAAATTTATCAATAGTAATTTCATATAAATCTTGATAAAATAAAACATTATAAACCCATTAAAATCATATAATAGTTTGGGTGAATCATGGTTCATCATCTTTATTGAAAATAATAAAACCCTTATAGGGCCCTTAAAATTATAGTTATAATATTTATGAAATCTAATATAAATATTTGGAAAACATAATTATTACCCAAATCATTTGAGTGATATCTAGGTGCTCACATCATATAAGAAATAACATGTGCACTATGTGATATGTTGGTTCACCCATCATGTATAATGGCCAAGAAGCACAAAACGAATAACGTAAAAAGAGTTTCATCATTATCATAAACCACACATAAAAAAATAATTAATAATTCATAACCTGGTTAAACTTTTGAAAAGAAAAGGATTTCAGTTCAATCTATTTCTAAAAAAATGAACTTGTGGGAAAGAAGAGAGTTCTATAAAAATCTACATTAAAGAATATTAATCCATCTATAGAATGAATAAGTATGATATAATTAAAAATTATCCATAATAGAGCATAATTAAAAAACATGGGTAGATGATTTTGATGAATGAAATAACCATTAAAATATCATTAAATTAATTTTGAGAAAAAAAATATTTTCATTAAGAAAATAACGTTTTTGAAAAATTAAATACATAAAATATGCTGAAAATCCATTATTACATAAACATTGGAAACATTTAATAAAACATATTAAAATATAATTTCATAAATTTCTTGAGGAAAATAACCTTTCTATATTGAAACAATATTTTTAAAACATAAATCATTTTGAATCTCTTTTCCTATTAATTGTTTTTCATAAATTAAAAATTTCAACAAAAATATGAAAACCTAGATTAGAATATCCTTGCAAACATGAAAAAGAAGATTCATAGAAATGTATTTCATGACGGTGATCAATTTTGTACATTACATACTTGACAAAATTAGCATTACCTTTTAATTGAAATATTTTAGTGTGGTTTGTTAATAAAAAATTCTCATAATGATTTCTTCAAAATTTTCATTAAAATCAAAACCATCATTTCATTAAAATAAATAAATTATGATTCAATATAAAACATTAATTTAATTGATAAAACATGATTAAAAATTTCTTCCATAGTAATAAAATCTTTTTGAAACATTTATAGAAAACATTATTTCAAACTTAAACCAATTTCTTACTAAATAATGATATAATGATGGAATTACTTAAAAACACATTCTCAATTATTTTAAGTATCAATCACTCTATATAATGTTTATATTAATTTAATATAACATTTATAACCTACAGAGAATATATTCAATGAGTATAATGAGAGATGTCTATAATATACCATCATATAGGAATCAAGGGTTTTATTTTCATGAAATAGAGTATAGATTATGTTTTTTGTAAATCCCGACATAGAAGATTTGGGATTTTTCAATGATATAGATCTTACAGTTCATGTTGAACTCACCTGTTTTGGTAATCTCAATTATGTTTTAATATGTTCTGATAATTATATCTATATTTTATATTATGTTGACAAAAATATCAAAATAATCATTGGAATATGTTAGTCAATTTTTATCTATGTTTATAAATGTTTTGAAATAATACATACTAAATATGGATATCATTTGCATAGAACAGTTAAGTATTATGTTTTTGAGTCACTGATACAGACCTACCGATATAGTAACTCTACCAGTTTTCACATAGTAAATGATACAGACATATTCTACCGATAAGCAAAGATCACTGATAGACAGAGCTACCGATATTAAGTCTACCGATACAGACAGACAGACCTACAGATATGAAGTCTACCGATACAAACAGACAGCTACTGATATGAAGTCTACCGATACAGATAGAGCCACTGATATATAGAGAGAGCCACCTATTTAAGAATCTACCAATATAGGTGAGTTACCAATGGAGAGAGGGACTAATACAAATGTGCTACTTATACAGATGAGTTTCTGATAAGAAGAGGTACCGATAATAGGAGCTACCGATATAGAGTCACTGTCACTACTACATAGTCTAGCATTACAATGAATAACAGCTACCGATACAGACCTACTGACTCAATTCCACTGATACAAGCTCACTGATAGAAACCAGTCACTATTTATCAAAACCCTAGTTCTATAGTCTATTTAGAAAATGTCATATTTGCTGTTTTTAATGCATATGCTATTAATTAATAATAGTTGTTGGCATGTCAGGAACTATACCTCGTACCTGTAAAAAGGAAATCATTTCAATTGCCAAAGCTGAAGGTATATAAGGAATCATTGAACAACTAAAGACAGGTCAGTCATTCCTTCCATGCATATACGAGACAATCTTCTAAAGATACACAAGGACTTACATTTATAAAAGAAGAAGAAGGAAAATACCCAATGAATCTGTAGAACCTGAACATTCAAGTAGAAAAGAGCTTCAATGATTTCACCTACACTCAAGCTGATTAGGCTGATCAACTTGGACCTGGATGTCAAATACAAAGACGAGACCCTTTTTTTCTTGACTAAAACCATAGAGGGACTCAATGATTCATTTTCATCAATCCACGAAGTCCAAAGCTTCACTCAAAACAAATAGAGCATTATAAAATAATCTCTATTTGTTTATCTCTATTGTGTTTCATTCATTTACATTTTGAGCAGTGTGTGTACTATGTATTTTTAGACACACACCATCTCATGTGCTGAACTGGAGGATTTCTAAATCCTCGCTTAATCTTCTCCTTACAATCTTGTATCCCACTATGGATGGCAGAGGTCTGAGGAACTGGATATCATGAGAGCTATTGTTAGTGTTACTCTCCCACATATAACAGTGGTAGAGTTCTGAGGACCTGGAAAATCTGAGTACTATTGTAAATCCCAATCCAGGGTGTGGATCATAGTTTATATAAAACTATGTGAGAGGACTAAGTCTCATCTTGATACTGAACCTCTTGGTTAAACTGTTGTGCTTGTTTATTTTGGTTAAAACTATATTGAATATTGTGCTTTTATGTACATTAAATACAAATATATTTTATGGTTAATCTGATAGTTAAACTGGAATGTGTTTTTATTTATTGTAACCCAGTAGGTTATTTTCAAAAGCTAGTCTAATCTTCATATTAGATTAACTAAGAACGAATGAATCTCTTGGGAACCTAACTGAACCTTTACTGTATTACAAATTCACTACAGTTTAGCTTGTTATTTAATTTGGGGGATTTTTAATATAAATCTTTAAATAGAAATTTTTAATTGGAACTCAATCCACCCCCTCTTGAGTATCCACTATGACCAACATTTGGTATCAGAGGATTGTTATTGATAAAGGATTTCCAAAGAATCTGTTTTCCAACTGTGATTTTAGTTGTATCTTAAAGATCTTAAATTTATGTTAGTTCTAAATTTTATCTCATTTAATATATTTTCTAAAATATAATAATGAATAATAGATTATAAGGTGCTGCTACGAACATTCCACCTTTTGTTAATGGTGTTAATTATGCCCAATGGAAAATCCAAATGAAAATTCATTTAGAAATTATAGGATATTATATTTAGAGTGCTATAAAATCTGAGTATGAGATTCCAAAGACTGCTAGGGCTACTTGGGATGATGCTACAAAATCTGATTAGAATAATAATTGTAAATCTATGAATTCCATGTACTCCTCTCTAGGAGATGAAGAGTTTAACAAAATTTCTTCTTGTAAAACAGCACATGAAATCATGGATACTTTGGATTTTTCTCATGAAGGAACAACCAATGTGAATGAAATGAGATTAAACCCTTACTCTATTAATAATGACAATATTAAAATGAGGCCTGATGAACCTATTTATGACATGTATCTCAGGTTCAATGAGATTGTTAATATTGTGAGCTCACTAGGAAAAGTTATTCCAGAAAAGGAGAAAATCATGAGAATACTCAGATGTCTACTAGAAAGATTGAGGGCCACATCAGTTTCAATAAGAGAGTCATGTGATATAAGTTTACTACCTGTTAAGGAGTTAATTTTTATGTTAATGATGTATTAATAAGAACTAAAGGTAAACAAAGAAGGAGATGATTAACCTAAGAAGATATTTGTGGTATTTATGTCTACTACCTCAAAGTGCAAGGACAAGGAGGAAGTTCACATACCCACTTAAATCTCAAAACATGGAGGTTCATATTCAGATATTGATGAAGGGATGGCTCAAATAGCCAAGAGATTCAAGAAATTCTATATGAAGAATAAATTTTTCATAAAGCCAAACTATAAGGGTATGTATGACCAAAGTGGGGATTGGAAGAAAGATTGGATGGAAGATGATAAAGATGATGAGATGGCCTGTTATGAATTTAAAAGTAAAGGACATATAAAGGCTGAATATCCAAAATTTCAGTACAATAAGAAATACGACTATAAGGACAGAAATATAAGAAAGCTATAAAGTCAAAATGGAGTGCATCAGAAGATAGTACAAGTGAGTTTGAGGCTTCTGATTCTTAAAATAATCATGCCAACATGTGTTTTATGACTAAAACATATGAGGTACATGTCTCCCCTATGATGAATGATTATTATTCTGTAAATGAAAGTGATTCATATAGTGATAACAATATGTCTAAATCTGAATTAATTGAATACTTTAATATGTTAGAAACTACTTGTAATGAGATGCAAGATAAGTACAAGTTATCAATGAAACAGTATGCTTTGACTAGTACTATTAAATTTGATCTTATTATAAAACATGAAAAGAATGCTCAAATATTAAAATAAAATAATCAAATTAAATCGTCCAATGATCTACATAGAATAGACTTAGAGAAGATCAAAAATAGAACAGTTACTCTAACTCATATTCTTGGAAAACAAGTTTCACCAAAATACACTACTTGTTTAGGATACCAACCCGGACAGAGACCGCTTGTTAATAATAAATATATTAAAAAACTAGATAGTTTCTTGCTAGTTCCAATTTTTGGAAATTCTATTGCTTTATCTAGATTTTCATATTCTAATAGACCAAACCAAATACATTATTCAAAATTTTTTGAATCTGATAGTTATGGGAAATATATTACACCAATATTGATTCCTAAGGTTTTTCTTGCCAACTCGTCTGGACCCAAGAAAATATTTGTACCTAAATAATTTTCTGTTTAAATTTATATTGTAGGAGACTTGATTGAAGAGTTCCAATATGTAGATATGGTACTTGGATAGTGGATTTTCAAGTAATATGACTTGAGATTACTCATGTTTCAAATGTTTAATCAAAAGTGATGGAGTTAATTTCACCTTTGGTGATAATCCAAAAGGAAAAATCATCGGCCTTTTCCAAATTGGTAACACTGATTCATTTTTAATTTCTAAAGTTTTCTTTTTTGATGGATTAAAACATGACCTGTTAAGCATTTCTCAGTTGTGTGATGATGGTTTCAATGTTAAATTTTAAAATGATGCTTGCAATGTATTTGATTCTAAAAATTCTTTTGTATTTAATTCCTTGAGAAATGTAAATGTATATGCTGTAGATTTAACTTCTTTATCCAAACAAAAGGTTACATGTTTAAATTTTTTTCCTAAAGATTCTTGGCTATGGCATAGAAGATTAGGACACTGCAATGTTCATTCACTTATGAAACTGACTAAGAAAAATTTAGTTAGAGACCTACCTCAACTAAAATTCCCATCAGAAAACGTTTCTAATCCCTGTCAAAAGGGAATGAAACATAAAGATTAATTCAAATTAAAGAAATAAGTTTCAAATTATCAACCTATCAAGTTGGTTCAAATGGATTTGTTTGGAACTTCTATAATTTCTAGTTTGAATGGGATGCACTATGTTTATGTCATAGTAGATGAATTTTCTAGATATACAGGGGTATAGTTTCTTGCTCACAAAAGTGAATCTTGCTCTTATTTTATTTAATACTCCAAGTATGTAAAGAACCTTAGTGGACTTATGATTAAGACCCTAAGAAATGATCATGGTCGTGAGTTTGAAAATTATGATTTTGAAAGCTATTGTTGACATAATGGATACAATAATAATTTCACTGCCCCTAGGACACCTCAACATAATAGTGTAGTTGTAAGAAGGAATAGAACCCATAAATAAATTTAGAAAACTATGATTAATGAGTATGACCTACCTATTTACTTTTGGGAAGATGATGAAAATACATCTTGTGATATTATAAATAGAGTCTTGATTTGACCTATTCTTAAATATACCCCTTATGAACTGTGGAATAATAGGAAGCCTAAAGTTAGTTACATCAGATTTTTTGTTTGTAAGGTCTTTATTCTCAATACTAAGGATAATATTGACATGTTTTCATCTAAAATTGATGAAGGAATCTTTCTAGGTTACTCTATAACTAGTAAATATTATAGAGTCTTTTTCAAAAAAACCAAATGTGTGGAAGAATCCGTACAAATAAAATTTAACAAAACTGATCTGCATGAATCTAAGCCCTCTCTTAAAAATCTTGATGAAGATTTGTCTATTCTGGACCTTAATGATAAAATCAGTGAACCTGATGTAACTACAAGTAATTCAGGAAATTTTCCAGAACCTGATTCTGTTGGAACCAAACCTATAGAAGAACTTGAATTCTCGAGTCCCACCTTGACCAACCAACTGGGATTCTATGCTATTATTGGATATTTAGATAAAGGAACCCAAACTAGAGCTTCTATAAGAAATAAGGTTGAACATCAAGAATTTATTTCAGAGTTAGAACCTAAAAATATCAAGGATGCAATCAATGATGAATTTTGGACAATATCTATGTATGAAGAATTAAATCAATTTGAAAGAAACAAAGTCTGGAAATTAGTTGACAGACATAAGGACACTTTGACCATAGGTACTAAATGGTTTTTGAAAAATAATATTTATGAATCAGGAAATATCATTAGAAACAAGGAAATACTATTTCACAAGGATATATTCAAGAGGATGAAATAGGCTATGAAGAAACCTTTGCACCTATAGCTAGATTAGAAGATATTAGGATTATACTTTCCTATGCTGGTCATCTAAATTTCATGTTATATCAAATTGATGTTAAAAGTGTTTTTCTAAATGGTTTTATAATTGAAGATTTTTTTGTTGATCAACCACCTGAATTTACTAATCCTCATTTTCCAAATTGAGTTTTTAAGCTTTCTAAAGCACTATATGGTTTAAAACAAGGCCTGCGAGGTTGGAATGATAGACTCAGTAGTTTTCGTATTTCAAAATGTTTTTCTAAAGGTATTTCTTATCCAACGCTCTTTATTAAATAAATTTCCATAGATGTTTTGATAGTAAAAATCTATGTTGATGATATTATTTTTGGATCTTCCAAAAATTATTTGTGTATTGATTTTTGAAAGTGTATGAAAAATGAATTTGAAATGAGTTTAATGAGAGAACTCATATATTTTCTTGGATTTCAAGTTTTTAAAAATGAAGATGGTATTATTTAAATCAAAATAAATATACAAATGATCTTTATAAATTTTTTATTTTGGATAGTATTAAAGAAATTGATACACCTATGAGTACTATTTGTAAAATGGATGCAGATAAAATGGGGAAACCAGTATATCAAACCAACTACAGAGGTATGATAGGGAGTCAGCGCTATCATACTAATAGTTAACCAGATATTATGTTTAGTGTGTGTATGTGTGCAATGGTTCAAGCTAATCCAAACTATTCACACTTGCTTACAGTTAAAAGAATTTTCAAATATTATAAAGATACTACTAACTTAGGATTATTTTATCCAAAAGGAAAATCATTTTATTTAATAAGTTATTCAGATGCTGACTTTGCTGGTTGCAAGTTAGATAGAAAGGGCACTTCTAGAACATGCCATATTCTAGGTAAGTCACTAATATCTTGGTGTAGTAAAAAGCAGAACTCTGTTGCAGTGTCTACTACTGAAGTAGAATATATTCCTACTGGTAGTTGTTGTGAAAATATTTGGTGGATGAAACATACATTAATGGACAATAGATATTAGTTTAGACATGAATCTATATACTGTGATTACACTAGTGTGATCAGTATCTCTAAGAACTTAATATCTCACTCTAGGACCAAACACATTGATTTAAGGCACCAATTTTTGAGAGATCACTACCAAAAGGGTCATATTAATTTTGAATTTATAGGTTCTGAACATCAATTAGCTGACATATTCACCAATCCTTTATGTTTATATTTGTTAAGATACAATAGACATGAGTTAGGAATGATAGAATTTGTAGAAGAAAATCCTCACCATTATCCAAATTCTCACCACTAGCCAAATCCTCACAGTTAGTCAAATCCTCACTGTTAGAAAAATACTCGTCATTAGCCAAATCCTCACCATTTGTCAAATCATATCTGTTAGCCAAATACTCACCATTAGCCAAATCCTCACTGTTATCCAAATCCTCACCGTTAACCAAATCCTCACTGATAGAATACCTCACTGCTAGAAATCATCACCGTTAGAGACCTCACCGATAGATAAACCTCATTGTCAAGGTTCTCACAGGAAATTGTCACTGATATGTCATGTGTTGTCTGATTTTCATGTTCTTTAGCTGAAACTCTTAATTTTTTAGTATAATTATTTTTATTACATTTCAATTCCTAAATGATAAAAACTAAGTCTTAGTCACATTTCAATACACTACAAGATACCCTCTCTTAATTCATCACTTCTCGAACCCCCGTATTACACATAACCCTGAGTTATTCGATTGGAGATGGACAAAACAAAACTCCCGATAGTCAGGGATGATAATGATGTTCCAAGTGAAATGAATCAATGAACATGACCTGAAGATAGTGGCAGTGAATGTAGAACAAGTTAGGGGTAGCATGGAGTGAAATCGCATTTGAAGAATAGAGAAATAGTAATCGAAAAGGAACTCAGTGAGGAATGGATCTTTCCTAGAAAGTCTTTGGTTCTAAGAGTATTGTAAGAACAATGATGGCTCAACTATTTTGAAAACAACAATGGGCCGCATTATCCGATGTTCGTTAAAGAGTTTTATTCTTTTGTTTGAGAAATCTGAAGTAGAAAATCGAATGGTTTCATTAGATAATGGAAAAGAAATTTTTTTCCTTCTATTAGATGGGATGAATGTATGAAAGTCTTGCATGAGGGTGTATTTTGATATACCTCAAAGACAATACCTCCTACTAGTGACATTTTTTACTATGATGTTGCTTTGGAAGAGCTCACTGGTAGTGGAAGACTAAGAAAGGTAGTGGGCACTGAGATGGATGGAGAAAACTGGTTGTTATTCAAATTCATTAAACATGTGCTAAGTCCAAGATGAGGGGACTTTGCAAATTTGAGATACCAAGATATTTATTTTTTCATCTACTAAGTTATGGTGTCAAGGTAAATATGTGTAGGCTATTGATGATCCAAATTGAAGATATGACCCGTCCTAAGTTAAAATCCAATTATTTATTCTTTGAGAAGTTGATTTCTGTAATCATCATTGTGAAAGGAGTATCAGAGACTCAGGATGAGACAGTAGTTGTAAGGAATTTTTTTTTCATCAAAAGAACAATATGTAAGTATATTTAATTTGGATGGAACCCCTGGAGAAGACAATGTATTATTGATTTTGAGAGGGTTTATGATAAGTTCAACCCTATTAACCATCCCAATAGGCCAAGAGAAAAAATAGGTCCAGGTCTAGGACCTGATGAAGAGGAACCGTAGTATAGTGATGATACTAATGAGGAAGATACCTCTGTAGATGATGGAAGGGATCCAGACATGCCTCCAAGTCCAGTTGCTGAGGTTTTATCATGTGGAAAGGAAACTATGTTGGGAGTAAGCAATTAAAAAACCCCTACTTCTGAGGAAGACATTCCTGCTGAAGCTGTTGTTGATATACATGTTCAGGTGAATTCACAGATTGAGGGGGAGCTTCCCATCTGATATGGTACTATTTCAGTAGCTTATGAGATTGAATACAGAGTCAAAGACCTTGGGATTGTAGTTTTTGGGTTGGACTATCCTGATTCAAAAGATGAGACACCCATCAGTAGACCTCCTGTCATATATAATATCCTTTCTAAAACATTACCTTAGGACATAGTAAGGAAGTGTTATTTAAACTAGTTGATGTCTAATCTCAAGACCTATTTTATGGAAGATTTGAGAATAATGGAAACTTCCTTAATATCATCTATTCGATCTATGATGACTGAATCAATATCTGGTGTTTTGGATGAAGTCAAGGTTAGTCAGAATAAAGTTTCAAGCTTGGCAGAGGATGTTTAATCTCTAAAGAAATTAGTTGCCCTTATAGTGTCTTATATGAGCTCTAAATCTCAAGCAGACAAGGATTTGGCATTTTTAAAAAGCGTAGTTAGCCAGATTGTATCAGTTTTTGAGGAATTCAAGAATTACATGGAGTAGCATATCAGCATCAAGGACTCTGTTGTAAAAAAATATCCTAAGTGGTTTGACTAAATTTTTTAAAGAAACAATAGACATTATTGTTGCACCTATGATTACTACTAGGCCTTCTTTGAATATTTACTATATTCAAGATGTGATGAGATAAGAGATTGGAAAATCTTCCAGCAGTGGCTCTATAGACTCTGCTTCCTTAAACCAAGTGGTGACAACCACTACGGATGTAGGGAAAATTGTTCAGAATTTTAGGAGAGATGAAATTTATTCTCATAAATAAGTAAAGGAAAAAGTGGATTACTATTTCCAAAGGGTCTAAAAAAACATCTGTTGAACAATCGCTTCGTTCTTTTGTTAGAAAATTTGAAGTTACCTCCTGTGAATCAAGCTTTCAGATAACAAGTAGGCATGGTTAGGGAGTTGACTCCTGCACTAGACATGTTCATTGAGAACAAGGATGAATTTATTTCTGCTATGGAAAGAGGAGGAGGAATCATTATGGACTTTATGAATCTATTGCTGCCATATTCGCATGTAGACAGTACCCCTATCATTGTTCCTCCAGCACTGCCTACCTCTACTCAGTTTGCCTCCACTACTCATATAACACCAGCTCATGCAATCAGAAGTCGCTCTCCTATGATCACCCATCAAGCTCCACATTATAGGCCCGACACTATATCAGTAGCTCATCCTCCTATTATTATCACTGGTGTTCCCAAGCCTCCACCCGCATCTACTCAGCCAGAATCCAGTTCTGATTCCAATGGAAAATCCAAATCACATGCTGAAGAGGTGGATTGAATAGTGTCTAGGAAATTTTATAGAAAGAACTTGTAATATTTTAGCCTCAATTTTTTATTTCTATGTATTTTATTGTCCAAGGAAATGTATATGATCTTATTCTCTTTTACCTTCTGTTACGTTTCTCATCCATTTTTTACTAATTTTTTCTAATCACAAAGGGGGAGAAATATGAGCATGCTATATTAAATATGAGAAGAACATATTCTACCTCTGATACGGTTGTTTCATACCTCTGATACATTTTCATATTATCTAATACATTTGATAATGTCATTACTCACACTAAGAATTGAGACCCAATGTATTTTTTACCTTTATATTAATGATTATTTTGGACTCTAATACCCTAATTTGTGATTATCAAAAAGGGGGATATTATTGACCTCACCAGTATTTATAATCTCAATTATTTTTTAATATGTTTTTATAATACTATCTATATGTTAAATTATGTTGACAAAAATATCAAAATAATTATTGGAATATGTTAGTAAATGTTTATCTATATTTGTACATGTTTTTAAATAATACTAAATCAATCTGGATATGATTTTCATAGAATAGTTATGTATTATGTTTTTGAGTCACTGATACAGACCTAATGATAGAGTAAGTATACCGGTATGCACATAGTCATCGATATAGACATAGTCTACCGATATGGAAAAGACAACCGATAGACAGAGCTTCCGATATGAAGTCTATCGATACAGACAGATAGACATACTAATATGAAGTCTATCGATACAAAAAGACAGCTACTGATATGAAGTCTACCGATACAAATAGATCCACGGATATATAGAGAGAGCCATCAATACAAGAAGTTACCAATATAGGAGAGTTACCAATGGAGAGAGACACCGGTACAATAATGCTACATATACAGAAGATCTACTGATAATAAGATCTACTAATAAGTTGAGCTACCGATAAAGAGTCACTGTCACTGCTATATAGTCTACTGTTACAAAGAGTAACAACTACCGATATAGACCTACTAACTCAAGTCCACCGATACAAGCTCACTAATACAAAGTGTTACTGATGGAAACCAGTCGTTGTTTCTATAAACTCTAGTTCAATTGTCTATTTAGAAACAGTCATATTTTTTGTTTTTAATGCATCTACAATTAATTAATAATAGTTATTGGCATGCCAGGAATGGTACCTCATACCTGTAAAAGGTAATCATTCCAATTACTGGAGATGAAGGTATATAAGGAAACCTCGAACTACTAAAGACAGGTTGGTCAGTCTTTCCATGCATATACGATACAATCTTCTGGACATATACAAGGAATTACATGCATAAAAGAAGAAGAAGGAAGAATACATACTGAATTTGTAGAAACTGAACATTCAATGAGAAAAGAGCTTCAACTATTTCACCTACACTATATTTGATTAGGATGATCGACATGGACCTGGAAGTCAAATACAAAAACGAAACCTGATTTTTCTTGACTAAAACTAGAGAGGGACTCAAAGCTTCATCTGAATCATTACAAGGAGCCCAGAGATTCACTCAAAACACATAGAGCATTCTTAACTCATCTCTATTTCTTTAGCTCTATTTTGTTTCATTTATTTACATATTATGAAGTGTGGGTACTGTGTAGTTTTAGGCACACACTGTCACTTGTGCGGAACGGGAAGATTTCTAAATCCTCACTCAATATTTCCCTTACACTCTTATATCCCACTGTGGATAGTGGTTGAGCTCTGAGGACCTGGATTGCTTGTGAGATGTTGTTATTATTTCTTTCCCACGTAGAAATGTGGTAGAGGTCTGAGGACCTAGACAATCTCAGTACTATTGTAAACCACGATCTAGTGTGTGGATCATAGTTTATATAAAACCGTTTTGGAGGACTAAGTCTCAGCTTGATACTGAACCTCTTGGTTAAAACTGTTGTCCTTGTTTATTTTGGTTAAAACTATCTTGAATATTCCACTGCAAAGTACATTAAATAAAAATCTATTTTAAAGTTACTATAATAGTTAAAATTGCATGTTTGTGTATTTATTATAACCTAGTAGATTAGTTTTAGAAGCTAATCTGATCTTCATATTAGATTAACTGGGAACAAATCAATCTCTTGATAACCTAACTAATCCTTTATTGTATTACAAATTCACTACAGTTTAGCTTGTTGTTTAATTTGGGGGATTTTTAATATAAATCTTTTAAACAAAAATGTATAATTGGAACTCAATTCACCCCCTCTTAAGTATCCACTCTGACCAACAGTTCAAGATGAAAAAATTATAGAATTTGGCATCCATTCCCAATGTTTCCCAAACTTTTGGGTCAAAAATTTGTATGTTAGCTAGCATCTTGAAAGTGTATTTCCATGAAGGCATTAGGAAAATACTTCAAATGAATGAGTTTCATGATGAAATTATTTGGAAATGGTTTTTCATGAAGAATCAAATAATGTTGATGTTTATATGTGCAATATCGATGAGGATCACAGACAATTAATAATTAGGTCATGAAAAACGGTGATGGTGATCTCTATGATTATGCTATTTAGGGAATTGTTGCACCCAATGGTTTGATGGAAATCATTGTGACAACATCATATCATAATAAAACATTTCAATTGAAGGAGTTCCACTAATGTGTTTTTATATATTCTAAAAACCCACGAAGATACCGTTGAGCATCACGAATGTATGAACCTATAAATATGAGGATACCCCTCTAATAATCATAAGATTTTTTCCAGGAAAATCTAGAATCGATCTGATTTTGCAACACCATGGGAGCTTCTCAAAAATGACATTTTATTATATCTTTAGCATCAAGAAAATAGTTTTTTAGTATTGACCGACACAAATTCTTTTGATTAATGTGTGACTATAATGATGGATTATTCTATGTTTAAGTAGTGAGCTTCATCAAGATTGTTTGTTCCAAGAAGGTATGATGCATTGCCAATGGAGTGATCATCATGAAGGAGCTACGTGAAATACGATTTTGAATATTCTTTTTTTAGCAAATATTGATTTTAAATTTCACCAACTCAGGTATATGGTGAAAGAAGAGTATCATTGTAGAAAGAGAAAAATAATTTAATTCCAGTCCATTGAATCAACCTTCTAGTTGATAAACTGAGTTAGACTTTTCTCAAAGGAGTTATATAGTTGGAGTCGATGAAAGTGTTCCAATGGATGTAGTGTGTTATCCCTCAAATCATGACAAGGATGTTTTCCAAACATAGAGTGACTATGTATTAAATCTTGTATTCATCAACTAATGATGATTAGTAAATTTAGGAATGACGGAATCACTGTTAGTATATGCTCTTTGGACTATCCCTTATTGGTGAACCATATAAAATTGATGTGTGATTTCATAGAATATTTTTTTTCTACACATTCCCTTATGAAATATTTAATTTGTTACTATAAATTCTAGAACAATTTACATCACTTTTGAAGAAAAATTTTACACCCTAATCCACCCCTCCTCTCTGATCATTTTCCAGGGTCCCTCACTTTATTAGAATAATTTTAATAAAATACCATTAAATGGTGAGACTGTTAAATAAAACTCTTACTACTTTGGTTATATTGAAAAAAAATCCCCATGAAATAATATAATTAAATAAAAAATAAAATTTCAATTATATTACGATTTTTCATGACAATAAATTTCATTTGGCCATTATATACACCTCAAAAAATAAAATATTTGTATAAAAAATATACATCTCAAAAAAAAAAAAAAAATTGAGGTAAAAATATCGTACCACTTTGGTAACATTGAAACCATAAACCTGATGAGAGAGATATCATAAAATGTATATGTTAATAAATATAAATTTAGTTATAATAATCATAAAATAATTTCCTAGAAATAGTATAATCGACACAATAAACATAATTTTTGAATACATCATATGACTCTTAGAAATATAAGCGAGTTTATGGAACTATTACCTACTACTTCCTTTTGGTTGATCATGATATATTCTCAACTATATTGTTTTTAAAATATTAATTAATTCACTAAAGAACTATATTAATATTTACAATATCAAATATAATCCATTTATAGAAACCTATCTCCCATTTTTTGTAATCTATAATTATATTCATTATTTCGGGTGTTAATTTCATGTTTTCTCTTTCATGAACAATTCTGAATTTTACAGTAATTTTGAATTTGATATCATTGATTCATAAAAATAATATAAATCATGAAATAATGATATTAATTATAAATCAATTATACTTTTATTACCAATCATGGGATTTACGCTTTAAGAAATTATTTGTGTTTCCATTGTAGATATGGTAGGGAGTACATACGCATGAGTAACATTCCAAAATCCCACTGACCATTATGGAAAGAAGGAGAGTAGAATTTTTCATAAATAATAATAAATGTTTCATAAATACCAAGTTATTTAGTTATATATACTTATATATATCATTCTATATCATTGGTGATGAAAAAAGGAATCCCATCACTTTGGTGAAGAGGTACTCCATGTATCTACCAACCACGTAATCATTTTATTTATCGAGTGAAATGATAAAAACTAAAATTATATATTAAACATATATAATCATAAATATTTCACGAATCTAAAAATATTTTCAAATAATCACATATTAAATCATTTTTTATGGTTTTACCTTCCATATATTGCATTTCTATGTAACAAACCACTTCGCTTTGTGAGGCGCTAGTTCACCAAAAACACAAGTGATGTAATCATATCGCTAGTGGTATGGTATGAAGAATGTTTTATATGAAATAATGAATAAATTGGTGAAATTATGATATATATCATATATAAAAATTATTTCCCACATCATACCCAACTGTGAGATGTGGTAATGGAAAAAATAATGGCATCAGTTTGTGAGGTGGTAGTCCACCACACACACGAATGATGATTTGGTTACCAATTTGATTGTAGAAGGAAAATATTCATGTCATTACATTATAATAATTAAATATTATAATATTTAATACGTTAAGGTTATTATATAATAATTTTTATAGATATTTTAACGAGGGGAAAAATTGAATAAAATAATAACAAATGTTGAAATATGATGCCTCTTGTTCGAGTATCCAACTAAGGATTCCACCAAAGGCCATCATAGGTCCCCTATGAAAATATTAATTCTTCTGTGATAATATAATAATAAATTTTAAGAAATTTGGGTTGGTCTTGGCTAAAGACACGGTATTTAGAGGTGTGAAGAAGATAGTAGATAGGCATCCCTTTTTAAGGGGGAGAGGATTCAGATTGTATTTTTTTAAATAAGTTGGTGCTGTCATATTTTTCATTTGTCTCAAGGGTAGAAAATTGGTCCTTTCTAAAACCATAGAGGATTAATATTTGAAATATGCAATGAAAACATTTCTCATATATGTATATGTCATTTTTGATATTTTTCTTTAACCACCAAGTAAATCAATATTTTACATTAACAGTGAAATATAATTTACTATATTCACTATTAATTTTGGTAATAAATCATTGTTCCCATATTAAGTAATATAAATTTTTATGATTCCAAATATTGGATTAGATACCATAAATTAAATTAAAATAATTGTACAAATTTATTTATAAATTAATCCCTCCAACACAATGAGAAAAAAGTTGTTTCAAAAAAAATATTAAATAAAATTACAACATTTTTTATTCAGGATGATTATTAAATTTATTCAATTAGCCTAAAAAATTTAATGGTCATATGAATTATCTAATTATATATTAATACTGATATTAATTTAATTGAAATTTATAAATAAAATAATAGAAATGGCTGGTTTAAATAAAATTATTATATTCTCACTATTCGTCAAATAGTTAAACAATTCATAAAATTCTAAATAAAATTGTTGAATATAATTTTGAAATATCAATTTGGAAAATTAAATTTTATTAAATATATTTTATATTAGTTTAAAAATTAAATATAAAATTAAAAAATGATTTAACTATAAATAACTGGTCTTTGTGAATTATATTCTTTTAAATCTCAAGATGATTTTTAATTCACTCAGTTTATAATAGTAATAATGTTATGAATATAAAATAAAATTTATTGACTTATAGTATTTCCTTTTCACTTACAAAATTACTAATTAGGGATTATTATAACTAATTTATATGGATAAATATTTTTCTTTTTCAAAAATATTTCGAAGCCCCTATTTATAAACCCCAAATGAATCTTCTACTAAAAAATAGAATGTTTATAAAACTTTAATTAAGAATAAATAATATAACTAAATAATTATTATTTTATATGAAAACATATTCAAATTATATTTTGACTTTTTAAATAAATAATTTATTTAATCTAAATGATAATTATACAAAAATTGGTATTTTCATTATTCATTGAAAAATCAATATTTTTCAAAAAATTAGAAAAAAACACACCCAATGTGTATGTTGATATTTTTAATCTATTAATGATTTTAATAATATATAATTTTTAAATTAAAAATTAAAAATATATAAGTTTATTTTCTTGAAATAAATAAAACAACATTTATTAAGAAACGATATTATTGTTGAATGAAACAAAAATTAAAAGAAATTCATTCATTATTAAAAAAAAATTATGAAAAATTTATATTTTTTATGAAATATAAATATATAAATGTATATATATTCTGTAAAGTAGATCTCATAATTCATACTTTAAAATTTGTCAAATTTTTTGTTCATTTGGATATATTTTAACGGTCATTAATGTCATTATTGAGTGTTGAATGTGATATCTAACATAAAAATAACTTGTTTTTGTTTACCAAAAATTACATAAGATATTAAATTAATTTAAAAATTATTATATCAAAATTCCTCATGATGTGACATTTTTATCTATGCTCATAATTTTATATTTGTTATGTTGTTGGATATAATTTTAATCATTTAAAATAACAAGTTGTTAGAAGAATGTTTCCTTCAATATATTTCTTTATATTTCCAATGTAATTTGGTAATCCATTTTGAATCTAGTTGTTCATAACTACTAAACATATTGATCATTGGTGATGTGATTCAAATTATCTTATTGAATTTTAATAAATTTATAATGGTCTATAGTTTATACAGTTAGAGTTTTAGAGTATGTATTAGATCAATTTTCATCAAATCCAGGAGAAATAGATTTAATCTAACATAGATTAGGATACATAATCCAGTGACTGACTTTCAGGAAAAATCATATTGTTGGATAAAGTATAAAAAATTATGTAGTGTAGATTATGTGGTTTCCAAAAATATTCATCTCTAAATTGATTCTAAAAGTTGATGTGGTGTTCGAATAGACTCAAATATCGGTAATAATCCCAATAACAGTTTCTTGACTCTATCTGAGTTATCTTTCTAGTGCATTATGAATGTTCCATTACATTTTACCTTGTTTGAATAACATATGGGTATTATTTTAAAGACTCAAAATTTCCATGGAAATTTTTTTCGTAAATACATGGGAATTTTACAAGTCCGCCGTTTCTGATGGGGCCTGATTCAGAGGCCCGGTGTGCCTGGAATCAATTTATGATGTTTTTTTCGGGTATGTTATGTAACAATATGAGAAATATTTTATATCTTTTGAACCGGTGCTCGAAATTGATATCTGAGGGCACCGTTGAACTCGCGGTGCCGGTATTCGCTTAAAGAGACCTTCAGCGCTATTGGGATCTTACAAGATAGGGAGTTAATTTTGGGGGTTTCTATATAAATTAAATAAATATATGTGTAACATATATTTATTTGATCAGTGGTTCAAACCACCAAGTGGTGGTTAGAGGTGGGGCCCACCACACCCTAACCTCCCTTTGGAGGATATAAGTATTGTGGGGCCCACACGAGCATCAAATCCCCTTAACACCCCTTTAACCCTTATAAATCCCAATTAATTGCAGAGCCTTTCCATGTTCCCCTCATTAAAGTTCTAATTCACTTAATGAGTTATTTTAATTCTTCACCTTCCATCCCCAAATTAATTAAGACAACTTCAACCATTAATTAAGTGAAGTAACTTAATTTAATTTGAATCTTTTAAAATTCTTTCCAACAATAATATAATAGAGAAGCCTATTATTTTATTTTGGGTTGATTGGAAAATTCTACATGGGGTGGTACTTTGAGAGAGGACTTGGGAGATTTTGGAGAAAACTCATCATATCGACGAAGAACGCTCCTCATCTCCGAAGAACGACGAAAATCATCCTCGATCTTTGACCATGCTAAAAGAGAAGTAGCCGCCTGCGAAGAATACTGACAACTCTTCTTCCTCAGACGCTCCCCTACATCAACAGAATGATGCCGTCGTCAACGAACAATCGTCAAATCAAGGTATGGGTTTGATGTGATTAAATTAAATCCTTAGTCCACGTCGTTTATTATTGTTCAACATTGGCCAATTGTTATCACCTAATGCGGAGGGCATGGGCCGAACAAACACGGCCCGATGACCCTATGTTGGTTCTTGTTTGGTTGACATCAGAGGCAGAGCCAGAAGGGCGTGGAGGCATCGCAACACACCGGAGACGAACCGCGGCCAGGAGGGTCACGAAAGAAGAAAGAGATGAAGCATCCTAGCACCGCGCTGCACCGAGAGTGCGGAACCCCTTCTAGGGTGGGCCGCGGAAAAGGGTTGTGGTGCCGCCACGCCGCACTGGAGAGGAACCACGACAGGGAGGGCCGTGGCAGATGAAGAAGCATGGGGCCGTCGCGCTGCGCGGTGGAGCCGAAGGCCGTGGCAAGGTCGGGTCGTGGCGGTGGTGGTGATGCATTGTTGCATCGTGCGGAGAGCAAGATGACCGTTGTGCCGTCGCGCTACGGCGGCGGCCGGCTGGGCAGGCCACGATGGATCCAATCAAGCCGAACAACCCAGGGCCCACGGCTCCTGAACCGACGCAATGCGCCAGTATCGTTTGACAAACCGAGAGGGCCACACCCTCCCATGCGTGGCCGGTCGAGCCGCCACGGTCAGTCCGCCCTTCGGTCGGGCTGCCACGACCTGAGCCTCCACGACCGGGCTGCCCTACAGCGAGGCCACTACAGGCCGAGCCTCCATGGCTGGGACACCCTTTGTTCGGGCCGGGTCGCCAAGGACGGGCCGCCCTTCGACCGCACTGCCACGGGTTGGACCGTCCTCATGTCGGACCGCTCCTTCGAGATGGGAAAACCCTTGGGCCTGGCCGCTTCCTCGGATCAATCCACCCACTCGGGCTTGCCTAAAAACATCGGTCAGGCCGCACCCGCGGACCGGGTCGGGCTAGGTCGGTCCGACTGGGTCGGGCCGCACCGGGTCCATTTACACCTAAAGAGCGCATCATGGGATACTGGTGTCCGATCGATGAACCTTCTGTGGTGATGGAAGGATTAGAGTTGGAAGATTATTTTAGCATACTTAAAATGACATTCAGACGCTGTTGCGGTACAGTCGGGTTGGTTTGATCCTAAAAATCATTTTGGGCCCTGGAACAGAAATGAATATAACTAACAGACCAAGCGTCTGATTGACGCGTAGTCTGTCACATTGGGTTCCTTATGATGAGAGGGAAGAATGGGATACATAAACACAAGACTTAATGGTATTTTATGTATCTAAACTTGGCTCGAGGAGAAGACCCTCCTGGAATCAAGTGTGTTGCATGTGGAAACCCTATGGCTGGCTATGACTGAGATGACAGGATCCTCCGTGGGTTCCAAAGTGATGATACTGAACCAAGATCCTATGTGGGTTTGAAAGAGATGAATTTTGTACTGGGATCCTCCTTGGGTTTGACAACGATGATATCTATACCAGGATCTTCTGTGGGATCGACAGTGATGACTTCTGTATCATGATCCTTCGTGGGTTCGACAGCGCTGATATTGTTTCAGGATCCTACGTGGGTTCGACAGAGGAGATGATTTAGAGGAACCATCTAATAATATATTACCCTATTCATGTGTTTTATACCTATGTGATATGAGTCTTTACTTTCAATAATTATCATTGAGGTGATTAACTTTACTTCCTTTGTTGACTGGGTTGTTCTTGGGCTCAAGAGTTGGAGCCGGACTATGACTGGTAACTCAGGTATATGTATGGTCATATAACTAAGTAAGGATGGTTGATACTTTGTGATTTTATCTTTCCTAATTGGTTTATCCATAGTGGATTCTGGGATACCTTCAGGGTCTCGGGGTCCCCTACGGATTATTGTAATAATCACCCTTGCACGGGCTTGACCCACACCTTGTTGTATTCTATGCAGAAGATGGTCAGTAGTGATCGATGCTGAGGGTGACAGACAGGAGGCTGCTCGGAGCTGCATTAGATGAGACGTACCTCAAGGATGAGTTGTTCGAGATTTGTACTTACCCTTCAGGTAGGATTCCCCAATGGATGATCCAAGAGATATTTTCCATTTTTACTTGTACTTATACTTGTTTGTTCAGTTGGGTTTTTATACTTGCCCATTTACTTTCAGCACTCTTTCTATACCAGTGTTTTTTTACTACTGCTTGAGTTTTAGACTGTGTCTGTTACAGGTGTTAAGTCAATCCCTTCCCATTATCGGGGATTCGCCTTCGGTGCTAGTCGCCAGCCCCTGGCCTATAGAAGATGGGATTGGGGTAGTCACAGCACAGGTCATGAGGACGTGTTGTGACAAATTGGTATCAGAGGATTCGGTTCTATCGCAGAACTTGGACTCTGATTCTTTTAATGGTAATAGTGTTAGGTGTTTTGGGTGTGGTAATCATTTTAGGGAAACCAATGTTGGTGCGGTGACCAACATATCCATACACTAGGACACTGACATCTGATTTCTGACTCAGTGCACGAAAACAATAATTGCATGTGTGTTTCCACTGAAAATGTTTCTACGTGATTACATTTTGTCAGCTCATCGGGTATATTGTTTTGACCATGGAACTCCCGTTTCTTTTCAGGATGGACCTACAAAGGCATCCAGCAAGGGTTCTGAGTTTTTTATGAGATGGAACCCCACAGAGTGATGAGGCCTCGGTGCAGGGCCCCATCACAGCAGACATACTAGCGGTACCACTACACATTGGCCCATCGATACCACTAGCTCCAGCAATAGAGAGTGCACGCAGTCTAAGTGTGTTTCACGAGTTCTAGTGCTAGAGTCTGCCTAGGTTCCAGGGAGATATGGGCCCCCATCCAGTAGAGGATTGGATAGAGGTTTCCGTGAGAGTTTTCAGATTGGTAGGGACACCAGCCAACCTCATGGTGATCCTTGTCGCGTGTCTCCTATATGAAGCAGCAGGAAGATGGTCGATCCCGATGCTCCAGGTGCATGATGATGCCTCATTACTCTGGGTAGACTTCGAGAGTCTCTACCTATCTGAGTTTGTTATAGCCACCCTACATGCGGTGTGGGTTCAAGAGTTACTTCATCTACAGTAGGGCAGCATGACAGTAGCTTAGTACTCAGCGAGGTTCACTGAACTCTCACGCTTCTCCATGGATATGGTGCGGGACCCATCCTTCAGGGCCCGGACCATTGAGAAGGGACTCAGGCATGAGATTAGGGATTCGATGATCTCCCTTAACATCTTGATGCAGGCGGGGGTTTCTGAGTGAGCCCTTCAATTGGAGATTTTTCTCGCTAAGCAATCACCAACAGCGAGACACACCATAGGGTAACACGTAGCAGAGTCTTATACACAAGGCATTAGACAGATGACGTAAAGGTCCAAGAGGACCAGGCTATCAGGTGGGAGACCCTAGGATACAGGTTCATTTGTGTGGGGCACATGAGATAGAGCTGGCCATACGAGGAGCAGGCAGTGTTTTGCATGCGGCGGGCAGGGTCACATGTCTCTTGACTGCCTGACCCGCCATGCATATGAATAGCAGAAAGTAGAGGGACCTCCCAGGAAGAGGCAAAGGATTGACCGTGGTGGTCTTCTAGGAGTAGGCAGGCGTAGCCGAGGAGCTAGTCGAGCAGCAAGTGGTGGACGATGTTTCGAGGCCCTACCACCACCATCACCAGGAGGACCACCCCGACCACAGGGAGTAGGCGGACAGAGGTGGGGTCAGCTCCAGGAAATCAAGGCCTACGACCACAACGCACCTGATATGATTCAAGGTACAATATGTGTCTACTCCACCCTTGATGCGGTACTTATAGACACAGGTGTGAGTCATTATTTTATATTTGTTGCCCTTGTTCAGAGCTCAGAGATTTCGATGGTGCTGTTGGATTGATCCTTATGACTAGAGACTCCGAAGGGAGTAGAATCGATGATTAGGAACTGGTTCTAGTAGTGGGAGATTCGTCTATGAGGCGAGAGCTTCATCTGGTATCTCCTCGTAGTGGCGTCGAGGCCTTACAATGCCATCTTGGGTATGGACTGGTTATCCACAGTTCATGCTCAGATTGACTGTGTTATGCGGAAAGTGTGGTGTGTCCATGAGGATGGGATGTGGTTTTCCTTCACCAGTGACAAGGGAGCCTTTGTAGTGCCGGATGGACTTTCCCAGAGGAGGGGGCAGCCGATCATACATCAGTTGGCCAGTCTTATCCTCTGAGCAGTTGATGTTCGGAGTTCACATTTTCCTATTATGGTGGATAAGTATGCAGATGTTTTCCCTGACGATGATCTAGGACTACCTCATCACAGAGAGGTGGTCTTATACATTGACCTATACCCCGAGATGACACTGATATCTACTCCATCATATAGGATGGCTCCCGCTGAGCTTTGTGAGCAACAGGTACAATTGGTGGACTTGGAGGGGAAGGGATTTATCTGACCCAGTGTTTCACCCTATGCATCTCAGATTTTTTTCTCCAATAAGGCAGAAAGGAGCTTGTGTCTGTGTGTTGATTATCGGTGCCTAAACTAGGGGACCTTGAAGAAAAAGTTCCCACTCTCGAGGATTTATGACCTCGTTGATTATCTCAAGGGAGCAAGATGGTTCTCGAAGATAGACCTTAGGTTAGGGTTTCACCAACTCTGATTTCGAGACGAGGATGTGCATAAGACAACCTTCAAGTGTCAGTATAGCCACTATGAGTTCTTGGTTATACCCTTCGCCATAAGAAACGCTCCAGCAGTGTTCATGAGTCTCATGAATAGGATCTTCCATCCTTACCTCGATCTCTTTGTTGTAGTCTTCATTAACGACATATTGATCTACTCAACTACTGAGGAGACGCATGTCTACCATTTGCAGGTAGTACTGGACAGCCTCCAAGAGCACCAACTTTAGGGTAAGAACTCAAAGTGCCAATTTCTGATTCTAGAGGTTCACTTCATAAGACACTTCATCGGGGAGGATGGTTTTGCAGTGGTTCCAGCGAAGATCGAGGCAGTACATTCTAGGGATCCACCTAGGAGTGTGATGGAGGTCCAGAGTTTTCTTGGACTGGCTGGGTACTATCGGATATTTTTTCTAGCCTTCTCCAGAGTTGCAACACCATTTTCAGCATTGAAAAAGAAGGGTCAACACTTCGTGTGGTCAGAGAGATTCCTATAGAGCTTTCATGATATGAGGCAGAGGTTTACTAGTACACCCATCTTGATTCTAACAGAGGAGGGCGTTGGGTACGTAGTTTACTGTGCCACATCAGGGACATGACATGGGTGTGTCCTGATGCAGGATAGAGTAGTGATCGCTTATGGATCTTGGTAGTTGACACAGCATAAGCAAAAATATGCTACCCATGATCTGGAGTTAGCAGTAGTGGACTTCGCCTTGAAGATGTGGCGGCACTATCTTATGGGCGATCATTTTGCAGTCTACTTTGACCACCTGAGTCTTAGGTACATCTTCTCACAGAAGGACCTGAACCAGAGATAGTTATGATGGCTTAAGTTCCTCTAGGACTATGACTTTGAGGTAGTCTATACTCCTGGGAAGGGGAACGTTGTAGCAGATGCTCTCAGAGATCAGACATTCAGCTGCTCGGGGAGATGATGGAGCAGCTAGTCACATTGAAGATATACTTTGTGGATATACATGGATCAGACTTTTTTTATTCTCCCATAGTCACTCATCCACATCTTATGCGATTTAGGGAGGCACAGCGTGGGGACATTGACTGTGAGATTCGACATGCTCAAATATCCACATGGCAGGCACCTGATGGATTTTCTGAAGGTGGGGAGCTCGTCATTCTCCTCAGAGGACGTACGATGTTTCTAGTTTCATTTTAAAAGGAATTGTTGAGGGATTTCAACACATCTCCTTTAGATATACATCCAGGAGTGGAAAAGATGTTTCAGGACCTCCGAAGAGAGCATTGGTGGCCAGGTATGAAGAATGTAGTAGTAGAGTTTGTATCACATTGCCTCACTTGTCAGCAAGTGAAGGTAGAGCACCAGGTTCCAGTAGTATTAGTTCATCCCTTAGAGGACCCTGAGTGGAAGTGGGATGGGATATCCATGGATTTCTGGACAGGACATCAATTTACATCCAGAGGACATGACCCAATATGGGTCATCGTAGACCGACTCAGCATGTCAGCCCACTTCCTACGGATCAGAGAGCATGGTTCAGTAGAGATCCTGGGACGCCTTTACATATGGGAGAATTTATGGCTTCAGGGTGTGCCATCGACCATTATATCCAATAGAGATTCTTGTTTCACTTCCCAGCTATAGAAGGGGTTACAGGAGGCTTTAGGGATGCAGCTTCTCTTGAGCACCGCCTTCCATCCTCAGACAGATTGTCAGACGTGAAGGATCATTTACACTCGCTAGGAAACTCTATATGCATGCTTTCTTGACTTTGGTCACAGATGGGAGGATCACATACCCTTGGTAGAGTTTCCGTATAATAATAACTACCACTCCATCATCGGGATGGAACCATACAAGGCATTGTACGACTGACCTTGCAGATTTCCTTTATGCTAGACTGACCCAGGGGAGTCAGCACTTATGGGACCGAATATGGTGCAGGCCACGATAGGGAAGGTTCAAATCATCCCGGAGTAGATGAAGAAAGCACAGAGTAGGGATATTCCCTATCTTGATAGGAGATAGAGACCAATGGAGTTTGTGGATGGAGACCACGTCCTTTTATGGGTCTCACATCGACGAGTTTGGCGGAGATTTCGCCGAGGTGGAAATTTATCTCTACGATTAATTGGACCTTTTTAGGTCCTCAGCAGAGTTGGAGTGGTGTCTTACCACTTGTCTTTTCAACCTCAATTGCACCGGGTGCACGACGTCTTACACGTGTCTCATACGATAAGATACCTGCATCACCTGTCTCACATCATAGACCATTGGGAGCTGAACATCGATGACGAGATGAATTTCATGGAGGTTCCAGTGGAGATTGAGGATCAACAGTAGAGGTTCCTATTTGGACGGTTGATTCCTATTTTAGTGTTCGATGGCAGCATGGGAACCTCTAGGAGAGCACATTGGAGCGAGAGGCTCAGTTGCGTGCTCAGTACCCTCAATTTTTTCCTTAGGGTGAGATGTAGTTTACGGGGACGTAATGCCATGAGGTGGGGGTAATTTAATGACTCGTAAATTCAATGGAATTTTTTTTCTTAAATACATTGGAATTTTATGAGTCCTCAGTTTCTGACGACACCTGATTCTGAGTCCCGATATGCCCAGAATCAATTTCTAATGTTTTGTTCAGGTACGTTTAGTAAACGTACGAACGAGATTTTATATCTTTTGAACTAATGCTTGGAATTGAAATCTGAGGGCACCGTTGAACTCCCAGTGTCGGTATTCTCTTAAGGAGACCTTCACCGTAGTTTATTTCTAACAAGAGTAGGAGTTAATTTTTGGGGTTTCTAAATAACTCAAATAAAAATATGTGTACCATGTTTTTAATTGATCGGTGGTTAAAACCAATGATTGGAGGTTAGTGGTGGGGCCAACCACACCCTAAATCCCTTGGGAGGATATAAGTAATATTGGGCCCAAAGATCATCAAATCCCCTTAACCCCCCATTAACCCTTAGAACTCCCAATTTATTGTGGAGCCTCTCCACCTTCCCCTCATTATTGTGCCAATTCATTTAATGAGTAATTTTAATTATTCACCTTCCATCCCCAAAATAATTATGATAAATTCACCCATTAATTAAGTAAATATACATAATTTAATTTAAATCATTTCAAAGTCTTTCCAACAAAAAAATAATAGACAATCCTATTATTTTGTTTTGGGATGGTTGTAAAATTCAACAAGGGGTGGGACTTTGAGAGAGGACTTGGGAGATTTTGGAGAAAACTCATCCTCTCAATGTAGAATTCTCCTCATCTCTGAAGAACGACAAACATTGTCCTAGATTCTTGACCAAACTAAAAGGGAAGGATCTTCCCATGAAGAACTCCAATGTTGATTTTTCCTCAGACACTCTCTGACGACAACGAAACGACGCTGTCATCAACGAACAATCATCAAATCAATGTAGGGGTTTGATTTGATTATATTAAATCCTTGTTCCTAGTTGTTTATTATTGTTAGACGTTGGACAATTTTTAAAACCTATTGAGGAGGGTGTGTGCCAAATAAACATGGCCCAACATCCCTTTGTTGGTTCTTGTTTGGTTGACGTTGGAGGCGGAGCCGGAAGGGCATGGTGTCGCAGCGCTTCAGAGAAGAATCACAGCCAGGAGGGCTGCGACAGACGAAAGAGGTGCGGCTCCATCGTGCCGCGCCACACCGAGAGTGCAGAACCGTTTCCAGGGTAGGCCGAGACAAAGTGGTGGGGTGCCTTTGCACCGCACCATAGTGGAACCGCGGCCGGGAGGGCCACGACGGATGAAGAAGCGCAATGTCGTCGCACCGTGCGGTGGAGCCGAAGGCTGCGGCCAGGTTAGCCCTGGCGGTGGAGGAGGGGCGTCGTCGTGCCACGCGTAGAGTAGGAGGACCGTGGATCCGTCGTGCCAGGGTGGTGGAGCTGTGGCGACCTGCCGGGTCGGCCGCCGTGGAGCCGGTCAAGCGGGACCACCCGGGTCCTACGGTTGCTGAACCGGCACAATGTGCCGGATCTGTTCGGCAAACAAGGGGCAACCCCTCCAATTCATGGTGGGTTGGGCCCCCATGGGTTGGGCCACCACGGTCGGGCTTCCACAGGTCGAGCTACCCCGACCGGGCCACGACGAGTTAGTCCTCCACGGTCGGGCCGCCCGTCGGTCGGGCCACCACGGGCCGGGCCACCACGGCCAGGCCGCCCTTCGGCCGGGCCACCACGGGCCGGGCTGCCCTCAGGCCGAGCTGAGCCTTCGGGCCAGGCTGCCCCTTTGAGATGGGCCGCTTTCTCAATTTTGACCGCCTACTTGGGCCGGGCCTGCCACATGGGTTGGGCCGGGTCGGTCCGACTGGTTGGACCAGACCCATACCCGCTATGGCCATTTACACCTTTTAGCACGCATCTTGGAATACATGTGTCTGATCGATGAACCGTCTGCAGAAATGGAAGGGTTAGATTAGGAATATTCTTTTGGAATACTCCACTTGAGGTTCAGACATAGTTGGGGTACAATCAGGTGGGTTTGAGCCTAAAAACCAATCGGCATCCTAGAACGGAAATGCCAATAACTCATAGACTGGACACCTGATTGACTCGATGTCCATCGCGTTGAGTTCCTTATGATGAGACAGAACTATTAGATACATCAACTCAAGACTTCGTGGTAGTTTATGTATTGAAACTTTCCTCGAAGAGCAGACCCTCCCATAATTGAGTTTGTTGTGTGCGGAAACCCTACGTCTGGCTGTGACTGAGATGAGAGGATCCTCCATGAGTTCGACAACGATGATACTGTACCCGGATCCTCCATAGATTCGACAATGATGACTTATCTACTAGGATCCTCCGTGGGTTCGACAACGTTGACATCCGTATTGGGATCCTCTGTGGGTTCGACAGTGATTACCTATGTACCGAGATCCTCCATGGGTTCGACAGCGCTGGTATTGTTCTAGGATCCTACGTGGGTTTGACAGAAGAGATGATTCAAAGGCTACATCTAATCATCTCTACCCCACTTCATGTGATGTATACCTATGTGATCTGAGTCTATATTTTCAATCATTATCATCGAGGTGATTGACTATACTTCCTTTGTGGACTGGGTTGTGCTTGGTCTCGAGAGTTAGAGACAGACTATGACTGGTAACTTAGGTATATGTATGGGAATATACCTATGTAGGGTTGGTTGATAGTTCGTGATTGTATCATTCTTCTTTTTATTATCCTTAGTGTATTCTGGGAGTCCTTCGGGGTCTCGTGGTCCCATACTGAGTATTGTTATACTCACCCCTACATGGGCTTTGCTCGCACCTGGTTGTGTTCTCTGTAGACGACGATCATTAGTGATCGAGGATGAGGGTGATGGACGGGAGGCTTCTCGGAGCTGGACTATATGGGACGTACCTCTAGGATGAGTTGATCGAGATCTGTACTTACCCATCAGGTTGGATTCTCTAGTGGACGATCCAGGAGCTGTTTTGCCTTTCTAAATGTAATTGTACTTGTTGTTCAGTTGGGTTTGTATACTGGCCCATTTACATTCATCACTTTTTCTATACCAGTATTTGTTTACTGCTACTTCAGTTTCAGACTGTGTGTGTTACAGGTTTTAAGGAAATTCCTTCCCTTTATTGGGGATTCACCTTCGGTGCTAGTCACCAGCCACTGGCCTATGAAAGGTGGGCTTGGGGTAGTCAAGACACGAGCCCTGAGGACAGGTCGTGACAATTCTTGGGAAAATACACATTTTCATTATGACTCATCGTGATGATTTAGAGAATAGAATCAATGGAAACATATGATATGACAATGATAAGGGATAAACCTAATGTTTTAATTGTTGATATGTTTTTGGTTTATCATATTATTAAATGAATAAATATATGTTTCAAAGATCAAATTGATTGTTTTGTAACTTTACTAATGATAAATATGTAATTTATTTTTTAGGTTAAGGTATATATAAGCATTGGGTTTTTCTTGAAGGATTAATTAGGATGAATGTTATTAAATTTTGTGAGATATAATATAAAGGATATAATATATCCACATAGGTTATTTCATTCATTATCATTGAGGGAATTGATGATATTTTGGGTATTGGGTTGTTTATTTATGTAATTTTCTATGTTAAATTTTTGGATTTATTATATACTTTTAATGATTAAATTATGATTTATTAATGTGATTTTATTATATTATAAAAAAATGTTCTAATTGTTTGGATTTTAGTAAATACCATAGGATTAGTTCATTTTGATTTTGAGGATTATGTGATCCATTAAATGTTTCTTTTAACACTCATTGAATGAAATATATGGAATCGTACATTTTAATTACACAAACTTTTTATTAATATGTATAAAACTGAGGATATTATAAATTATAGTTTTTTTAAAATAATTTTCATAATACACGAAAACATAAACCATTCATGTAATTAAATTTAATTTTTTTATCATTAGTTCATCATGTATACATTTATTGGATCTTGTCACATGGGGGCATATATTTGAGGAAAGGGTGAGGATAAGGCCCAATAATTGAAATCAAGAGAAAAAGTTTATAGGTGGTCTTGAGATAATATGAATAAGAACATGAGGAATATAATGATAAAATGAAAAATAGAACATGATAAATATAATAAATAAGAGATCAGTAATCATTCCATTTAAATTTAGATAAAATATTTATAACCGACAGACATAAACAAATCCCAAATGTTTTTCTTGGAGAAGTCCAAAAATATACCAAAGTTCTTCACCAATGTTTCTTTAAACATGTCATCTCTAGAAATTAAATTTACTATCCAATTAATTGGATAACTATCCATGTGTAGCCTCCAAATGTATTAATTAATTTTATCCATGTGAATCATTATAAAAAAATTCATAAAGAACCCATGGATAATAATAGAAATGAGGTTCATATGAAAATCATTGCTTTTAAGAAAAATTGTTAAACACAATATCTTTTTGTAATTATTAAAAATTAAAATGGAATGTAGTTTTCATGTATTCTAATGAAAAATTAAAATATATTAATTTTAAATCTATTTAAATACCCCCGTAAAATAATGTTTTCCGTGTATTAAAATTTAAAATAATATAATTTCTTGATAGAATGAGAGGAGTATTGTGAAGAAACTCAATAGCATATTGATTATGAAACATGATTTTAAAACTTTTTATAACGATATGGGACAAGGATATCCCATTAACAAAATAATTTTAATACATTAAATGAATATAATAAATTATATAGAAGAACATAATTTGTAAATATGAACGGCGTGCCACATTAAAAAGGTAACATAAAAGGAAATTAGATGTTGAGAATTCCCTAACATTGAGAGTAACTCATAAAACATGAGGATTGGGACCATGGCGGATTAAATATAGATTTTGAGGAATCCATGGGAAGAAAAAATATCATATATTCCTATAGGATGTTGTTGGAGATAAATGTAATGGATAAGTAGTTGGGTATTGGTAGAAAAATATGATGATTTATTTACTAATTTCTTTAGACACCATGGTAGTGGTGAATGAAAATTCATGGGCTTTCCCATGCAATTTTCCTATGGTATTGGAAAATTGGTTCACCAGTTATGATATTTCAATCCAAAAGATTCAACCAAAATTTTAAATTATTTATAACAACAATGTGATGTAATTAAACATACAGATAACTCAAAACGATATTTTTAATATTTTTGGAAAAATAATGTTGTAGAAAAATAATTTAAATTCACCCCAACATAATTTAAAAGTGATGATTTACTAAATTATTTTTATTTTATCATCAAAATTCACAATGTATGATAAATTTATCTTATAAATATATAAATACTTATTAATTAGAAAAATGTTAGATAAAAAATGAATAGTAATATGAATAGTAAAATTTCTGACATTTGACGAAAATGAAATTATTTTATCATATAAACATCAGTAAGTGTTTTATAATCATTACAATTAATTAAAATAAAAATTATTCATAATAATTTAGTTTATAATAAAAATTATTTCTCTTCCAGAATGTACAATTTGTGATTGAAGAATATATTTATCAAATTCCATATCAATTTTATTATGAAAAATAATTAACAAAAAAATTAATTGAACAGAAATATTATTTATAATAAATAATTACACACTAATGTTGGAAAACCAACCTTTTATTACACCCATGAAAACCCTCAGAGTAGGTCTTGTGATGGTGGATCATTAATGGGGTACCACGGCTAATTGAGACGTAGTGGTAATCTCCACTAAATTAAACTTCTCCCAAAGGATATTTTCATCATGATCCACTTTTCAAAGCTCACCGTGGACTTGGTCATTGGAATACCCCACTAATGATACCTCCCACATGCTCTGATGGATTGGAATCATTTAATATGACTTTAATCATTGAGGCTATCAACTCTTCCTTTGGTTTCAATTTTCCTTTCTCAAAATACTACATATAAACAAAAATGAGATAGTTAAAATTATTATAAATAATGTTGTTTCCAAATTTCATATTTACTTACAGTCATATTGAAAAATATTAATATAATGGTTGAAACTACATGGTAAAATTTACATTTATATTCACTTCATTATGAAAGTCAATTTTTTGTGAACAACATAATATAACACACATTTTTTGGAAAAATTATCAGTAATAATTTTCAAGTTGTTAAATTCAACCCCATAAGAACAATCATCACTTAAATTTCCACTTTTTTATTTCAAAATAAATGTGGGTAATTCTGACTCTTTTAATCCTCTTGTACCCTCATCACATATTTATATTTTTGGTTCCTCCACAGCACATTGATGAGGTGGATATTCTAGGTGCGTACAAAATTTTATCTACATTCTATTATCATTTCCGAATTCTCCTTATATGATTGGTCGGGTTCTAGTTGTACCACCTTAGGATTCAATATATGTGAAGATTCGGGCATGGACTTCCTCAACCGAGATATATAGAATACATCATGAACATGAGCTTGATTTTGAGGATGTGCAGGATGATAACCCACTACTACTTTGCGTTCAAGTATATCATAGGGTCCAATGTATATAGGGATAAAATTACCCTTATTAAAAAAATCATGAATCTATTACATGGTGATATTCTAAGTAACACTTTATCAACATCATCAAATTCCATGTCCCACTAACTGTAGTCATCACATCTCTTAAAATAAATCTGAGTAGCTTTAATGTGTTGTTGGATCTAATTAAACTTCTCTATCATCTCTTTTATGGGTTAAGGCTGAAGAATCTATGTCTCACCATCTTCAAACAAAAATATAGTATTTTGACATCGTATCCCATATAGAGCTTCTTACGGTTCCAATTGAATAATTGAATGGATGTTGTTATTGTATAAGAACTCAAAAAATGTCATACATTTATCTCATCCGCATTTAAATTCCATTGACCATGTACACTATATGTCCTCAAGTGTTTGAATAGTCCTTTCAAATATACCATTTGTTTGGGGGTGATAAGCCATAGTAAAATTCAATTATACACAGAGATCATGTGGATTAATTGTCAAAAAATTGATGTCAACCTTGGAACAAAATCAGATATTATAAAAACTGGTACCCCATGTATCCTTACAGTTTCCATAATGTTTATATTTCCATGTTGGTTAATAAGGAAATAATCCCAAATCGAGATAAAATTGGAATTCCGGGATCCACTATAATTGATATCACGTTGTATCCATTGGATGTTCTTGGGAGGCCAGTGATAACATCCATAGCCACATTGTCCCGCCCTATGATTTTATGGGTAGTTTTTGAAATAAAAATTTATGAATTTTAATTTTTTTTTACTTTTTGTCACACCAGGCACCGTATAATGAAATCATCACCCTTTTTTTTTCATGTTATAGCACCAATAATAGACATGAAGGTCCCCATACATTTCAGAGCTTCCAGGATAAATAGATAATTTATATATGAGGTTCATCCATTAGTTCATTTTTTTCATAATAGATGGAACACATAGTGTTGTTGGAAATTTCATTACACAGTCTTGATCACTATTGAACTCATGAAACACAAAACCCATCATCGTCTTTAACTACTATTCTAAAAAAGGATCATCTAATTTATATTTCTTGATCATACCTATTAATTATGGTTGAAAATTTAGTTGTGATAGGGATGATAATTTCTCATCCCATATAATACCCATGACAAATTTTACCAGTTTTTTTAATAAAAGGATCCCACTAATTTTCCATTATTTGCAGTACAACATGGTCTTTCCTAATTAATACATCATCAAATTCATTTTCTCTTCTGGGATAATAATTTATTGAACATTAATAGTCACTAATATGTTTCAACCATATCCTCTATCTCATGTTCAATTCATTTATCATGAAAATATACTTCAAATTGGGTGGTCTATGTATATATACCACTTTACCCCAAAAATATAGTGTCTCCTGATCTTTAGAGGAAAAAATAGCTTCATTCTCTAGGTCATGTGTAGGAAAATTATGCAAGTTACAATTCAACTATCAAGATGCATAATCAATCCCATTTTAATTTTTCATGATAAAATACCCAATCCCATTCAAATATGAATAGCTAAAGATAATGAATAATTAAATTCTTGATGGTTTAGTTTTAATTTTTTTAGTATCCAATCTCCTCTTCAACTCATGGAATCGTTCTTCACAATACATTATACATATATAATTTTCACCTTTTCGTGTTAACAAGGATATTTGACTAGAATTTCACATATTTTTTGCACAAACCATCTATAATATCAAACCAAACTCCACATAATATGAATCTTAGTTACTATTTTCGGATGAGTCGACTCATCCGTGACAATTGAATTCGAAGGGTAAATGGAGATTCCAATATTTCTTAGAATGTTCACTAAAAATTCAATTTATGGTAACCAAAATTTACATTTTCTAAACATTACAAATAAATAATTCTTCCTTGGTGTTTGTAGTATAATCCTTAGATGATTCTAATACTTCATATAAAATTTAGAATATTTTAGAATATAATCAATAAAAAATACCTCAATTTTATCAAGGTAGTCATTATAGACTATATTAATCAAATCCAACAATATAGAAGGAGAATTAATCATGACTAAAGGAATTAGAATAGACTTATAATGCCAATATCTAGATAGGACTGTAGTATTTTAAATACAATCTTTCTTTACCCTCCATTTATAATAAAAATATCGAAGAACAATATTTCAGAACAATTTGGCACTACTATGATGGTTAAATAAATAATCAATACTTGTAAGAGGGTACATTTTATTCAATGTAATCCTATTAATTTCTATATATTCAATTCATAACTGCATTGGTCAATCCCTTTTCTTCAAAAATAGAACATGTTATCCCTAAAGAGACTCACATGAATGGATAATCCACTTATCCAATGTATCTTGATGTTTTTTCATTAAATCCTACAGCTCCTCATTTTCTATCCTATATGGGGTCAATCATATCAGCATAGATTTAGGAAAGAGTGCATTGGGTAACTATACCATTATTTCTAGGGGAGGCCCAGGTAACTCCTTAGGAAATACATAAATGTATTCATCAATGATGGGGAAACATTATATTCATATACTTTCATTTCCATCTTCAATATCACCAATCATATCCATAAATGAGGGCTACGAGATGTGTTTCTAGACAATGATCTGACTGTAATATCCCTCATTTGCAAACAACATTTGGTTGACCATTCAGGACATTAAGACATCCTTCCTTATATAATTATTTGTAGCATTATAATTTGAGACCTAATCTAACCCTAATATAATGTCTAATTCTATAATGGGAAGGACTACTATATTTTTTATTTGATTATTCTCTCCAACGAGAATATTAGACTTTATATATACAGCTTATTCATAGATAATTACACTAGTAGTCTAGACATATAACACTACTCCCAGTAATTTTAGGATTTTTTATATATTCATTGAAAATAGAGTGGAAATAATAGAATTTGTAAAACTAAAATAAAAAAATTAACCTAATAGATTTGAAAGATCTGTAAGATTACCTTCTACCACATCATTTGGAGAAAAAAATTAGTTGTCATGATACAAAGTAATGACGTTTCTCCATTTTCCTATGATGATGTTGATGGAGATTCCCCTCTATTAACATAATATTTTTATAGTGATTTGATATTTTCCGATGATGTTTACAAATGAAGCGTTGAACATCATGTGCGACCTCCACCATCATCCCATTGTTAATATTTTTGAGATTTTGTGTCTTCACCTCAATATAAATGTTCTGAGAAATATGTCTATCTCTTTTACACTCGAAATATTTGACACTTTTGAGGATGTAGCTCTTGTACTTATTCATCCCATATTTTTTTAATGTGGAAGTTTTACATACTTTACTCCTCTTTCATGATCAAAGACTGTCTCTAAGATTCGATACATTGATATATTTTTTTCATTTTCTCTATGGGACCATTTCATCTCTATTAATAGCAGCGCAAACTTCATCACACTCCACAATATCTCCTCACCGTTGTCATAGTATCGATTGGCATGATTCTTTTGTATACATGGTCTTACAACACCGAAGAATCTATCAACCATTAAAATATGGACTAGGGAAAAAATAGATTTGTAGTATGATATTTTTATAATTTTTATATATGGGTTTCCAATATATTCCATTTCCTTTTACATTATCTCAATAATTTCCATCTCTTGTTTGGTTCTCACTGAATAGAGGAAACATGTTTTGAAAATGTTTCCCCAAAAATCTTACCATTTTATTTTAAATATAACATAATAGAAACATGTATTTAACAAGTATCAACTATAGATCAACTTCTCACTCTATGAGGTACACATCATTGGTGACTTTATCTTGTTCCAAACTATGGATTATAGAAAACATCTCTTTTATTGAGCTTATCCACTCTACAATAATGAATGGGTATGTAAATACACTAATAGAATGTGGTCATTGAATCATAAAGGAATAAATGAAAACAAATTCTTTTTGAGGAAAATATTCATGATCATATTGTTTCATTTTATCAATCAAATCTTGAGACTATTGACTGACCATTATCATGATATTTTCTCTTTCATCATTCTTCAGAAGGTTGTTAGCACCTAGTCCGTTAAACTAAGAATTTAATTATTTTATCCTATATACCATCATTTTTAAAATAATAAATAATAATTGTGGAGTATTTTTTATTTTGTAATACCATAATTCTAATGTAATATGATTTCTCAAAACATCATGCATAAATTTTTTATTCTTTTATAATAATTTAATTTTTTTCTAAATCATTCTTAATGATTCATAAAAAGCATGTGTTTATGAAAATATATCTCCCATGAGTGTCAAACCAGGTGCACATTAAGGCATTTTATAATGTACTAGGTTATTCTAATTCATTCTTAACACCCCTTGTTATTGTCTTGACCCATAGGAGCATCTTTTCTAGAACCACCACGAAATTTCATTTCCAAACATAGATTTCATTTCTTGGATTCCACTTACTTAGTACCTCACCGAAATACTATAATGTTTTCATATATTTTGACATGTTCATATTGTTATTTATGTGATTTTAATATCCTAATTTCCCAAAATAACAAAACTATCCTTTGATACCATATATGTAATCCTAACGTTTAATTACATAATTGTTTCATTATAGTGTACAACATAGATGATCGTTTAAAGTATAGTTTCCTATAAAAAATTACATAGCACATGAAAACATAAAATAAAATTGCAATACACATTAAATTCATCATAATATGTTCATGCTACATAGAATTATGGAATCTCATAACCTAGGGAAAAAATTAAAGGATAGGTTGGGCATAATGTCTTATAAGGGAAAACATAAGAAACACTTTACATGTGATCTTGAGGAAAATATCAATAAGAACGTGAATAATATCATTATGGAATTGAAAAGATAACATGAGTCTTATAATAAACAAAATTAAATGAATAATGACATAGAAATGTTTCTCAATCATTAATTTTATACATTCATAATCATATCATCAAGAATTTCCATAGAGTTTTAATAAAAATTAACAAGGTAATTCACCAAGATATCACCAAACATGTCATTTATAGAGATTAAATTATTTACCCAATGGATTAAAACGATAGCAAGGTGAACCATTACACTGTCTAAAAATATTTGACCCACATATATCATAATAAAAAATTTCATAAATAACTCATAGAGAATAAAAGAGATGATTTTCATAAAAAAATTGCTTTTATTGAAAAGACGTAAATACATGATATTTATGTCATTATTTACTAATGAAAAAATAATGAAAGTTTGATGTATATCAATCCTATAATAAATTATATCATATTGATATATATGTGAATATTCCTAGAAAATAAATAGTTTTGGTTATTCAGAGATTAAAATAAGATGTTTTCATGAAAAAAATAGTGAAATTTTGCGAATAAAATTCGATAACATAATGGGTATGATACATGGATTTCGAAAATGATAAAAAAGGACAGGCCAAGTGTATCCCATTCATAAAATAATATTAATATTGTGAATTTAATGAATAAATTAAAAATAAAAACATAGTATGTAAATTTGAAATACACACCACATAAAAAGGGAACAATAATGAAATGAGAAGTTTACACTTCCTTTACCATGATCTGTTACTCCTAAAACATGAGGATATGGACATTTGGGATTTTGGAAAATATGGATGAAATTTGTGGGAGGTAAATATATTATATATTCTTAGAGGATAAAATTTGATTGGATACCGATGGAGAAACTGATGGGTATTTATTGTAAAAGAGGAGGATTTTTTATTAATTTCCTTGGACAGCCAAGTAGTTGTAAATGAAAACCCATGGGATTTCCCATTGTATTTTACCATGGTATTGGAAACTTTTGTCACCTGATATGATATTTTAATCACCTAGAGTCAACTAGGATTTTATATTAATTATTTCATAATTATGATGTCATTAGACATAATAAAAGCTCTAAATTATAGGTCTATTATTCACCCAAAAACCAAATACATTATAAAATTGCCATAAATGCACCATAACTGAATTTAGATACTTTAATTTAAAAAATGATGATTATTTTATCATAATGAATCTTTAAGAATGAAAAAATTGACAAATAATTATAAATTTTCTTATCTATTAAAATTTATAGCGGATAAAAAAAGAAAAGTAAAATTTCTAATAGTTGATAATAATAAAATTATTTTATTTTTCAAATTTATCTAATAATGTTTTAATCATACTATTTAATTATAAGAAAAATATTCATAATATATTATTTTACTATAATAATTATTTCTTTTCTATAATGTACAATTTCTGCGTGAAGATATCATTTTATTAAATTCCAACACAATTTTATTAAGCAATGTTATTCCTATAAAAAAATCTACGGAATAAGGAATTTATTTATGAAAATTAATTAAAATCTTTGGTCAAGGTGAAGAACCCCATATTATACTAATTTACTCCATATGATCAAGTTTTGTGATGGTGGTGCTTTCATGGCCTCGGCTAACATTGAGCGAGTGGTAATATCCACTAAAATGAACCTCTCCTTATTGCAATTTCGTTCAAGATTTAAATGTTGAAGCTCAGCTTGGAAACAGTCAATGGAGAAACCTCGGGATGATACCTCCCTCCTATGCTCTGATGTATGGGCTAAAAAAGGATCAAATGAATTGGTTTAGGCTATTGACTCATCTTTAGGTATCAATTTTCTTTTGTCAAAATATTACTTATAAACTCCATTGATAACATTAAAATTATTATCAATTGTATAGATCTCAGTGGTTATATTTACTAATGGTCATATTGACCAATGGTCATATAACAGTTTAAAAGATATCTTAAAATTTCAAATTATATTCAATTCATTAAATAAGTCAATATTTATTGGAAGAATATAATATAACATACAATTTCATGAAATAATTATTATTCAAAAAGTTTCAATCGTTAAAAACATTATTCTACAATACTCACCATACAAGATAAAAAATGTGATGGATTTGTTTCCTATTATACTTCTCCCTCATGCGCACTTATCCTCCATATATGATTCTTCCCAAATGAAATAGAGTGACTGATAGTTTATCTCCCTTATTTAATTTCTAACTTACTAAATCCTACATACTGTTCTCAATTAATCCTTAATTATTGTATACCTATATATCATCTTCCTAGGTTTTCATATTCTTCTTTATAATTTTCATCTCCATCCATGACTCTTGTGATCATCCTCAGGGATGTTGGATCTTGCAATGATATAAGGTATTCTTCTTTTCACATCCTTCTTCATCATTTTCCTTCATCGTTTTTGATTATTTATTTGGATTTCTAGTTCATCAACATCCATTTGAGTGGAATATTTGATTCATATACATGGTTATCATATTATACCACCTCTTATCATGTTTCCTAAATATCAAGGCTAAATCCTATGTTGATTCCTCATGAAGACTACTTATTTACAATTATTTTAATGGAGATTCTAAATGGGGTTATTCTCCATTTTTTCCTATTCATGTTCGATGATGATATGAAATGTGGGGTTAAGGGTCCATGCTCCATCATATACTATTGTGGAGATCACATTATCTCTTACAATGCTCGAACATCCATGGCCATTTATCCTTCAATGTTTTTTGGGTGAAATGGTTTCTGATGGGGTTTTGGGTTTTTTTAACATTTATAGTAGTGTTTTCCATGAGTCATGACTTGTGGAGTATTTCTTTACATTTCTCCATGTTCTCCCAATAATTGTATTCGATTATTGTTTCACTTGATGCAAGGTGTTTGTTGTTTTTAGTTTTCTCATTTTGAGGTTGGATGTGCTAGATATAATTTTAGGGATAGTGGATATAAGGCCCCGGCCTTAAACATTACTTAATATTCAATTAAATGAATTATTCACATAGAGGATCTTTTCAGGTTTATAGTTTTAGAGAATTAGAACATAACTATTACATCTCAAAATATTACAAAGTATACAATTATACTAAGTTTCCATAAAATAAAAACTCTTATAAAAAAACATGCCATGTTCCATGTTTTAGATAGCATGTCTATCTTTGATCCCATCCTTTACCGTATTCAACTTTAAGTCATGTGGACAACATTTCAAAAACATGGGATGAGCATAAAAATCCCAGTAAAGGATACAAAATGAAGTAAAAACTTTTAGATTTTCAAAATAACAAGTAAACCAAGATTACTCTTTCAAAATAATACTTTTCACATTTATGAAGTAGTAAAAAACTCTTCACTGAATAAAAGATCATTACATACCCTTATGTAACCAAAATATTACCATAAAACCCATATAAAGAACACATAACATATGACGGTAATTTGGGACATAAACATACTTAACTGGAATAACCATACGGTCGACATCCACACATATCACTTAATGGAATAGCCATACGGCTAACTTCCGTACCCAATGCATTGGAGGTTATAACATAACAACCCGTCCTGGTATTCACGACACCACCCTTCATATGGTTTATCATTTAACCACCCATCAAATGTCCATGTACCACTATAAAATCATAACACATAAAACAACTATAATGGAAAGAAAAAATTTCCACATTTCAAGCACAATATATCACTTAAATATATTGAAATAACAAATCCATTATCAAAACCATTTTTAATACCAAAACTCATAAAAGAGTATATGGTATTTATTTACTTTTAAAAATATAACGGCTTGTTGAGGAAGACAAAGATCAAATAATACTCGCGGTGGCGGAATGGCCATTGTCACCGCGTACGTTAAAAAGAAACATACTTTTTGTCATTTAGTAAAACGCATCGCATAGAAAATATTCCTTTCGAATAAAAGTAGAAGTCAAAGGGGATTATGCTCCATATAAAATAAGTTTGTGTATAAAACAAAATATGCCTCAATAAATGGAGATTGAGATGAAGTCACTTAAAAAGTCGGTATCCTTAGATTAAGGATAAATCAATAACATGATTATGTGTGACAAATATGAGCACACAAAATATAAGTGGATATTAAGTGTAAAACAATCAGAGGTCATTCACACATAATCTTGGAAAAACAAAACCAATGTCATAGATATTTAACTCAATGAAATGAGATTGAGTTATTGTTTCCCATACAAGCTCGTAAGAATTTATCAATGAGATGATTATGTGTAGAAATAGTATATCCACACAAAGGTTTGTAGAAATTACAACATATATATTCCACAAATAATCTTGGAATAATAGAATCAAGAAGTATAGTTTTAACCCAAATAATTGAAAGTGGGTTAAGAAGTTCCCTTACAGAAATCTGACAGCCTAATGGTGTCACTTTAAAATTCAGAAAATGAGTTGATGAGAGAGAAAATGGTATCTCATCATATGGAAAAAAAATTTACATCAACAATTATATAGAAGAAAATATCCCAACATAATAGTATGTGAATTAAAATACATAACAAAATGAGTCTTTTAAAAAGTGGAGGGTGAAAGGTTCCCTTACCGACTTGGGTAACTTTCAAATCGTACACCCCTGGAAGAAGGGTCATACAATGAAGATGTAAATACCCATAATTGAAATTATACTACACAAAGTGTATAATAATGGGCATTACATACACCACTCAAAGGAAATGGTGGAAAATGTATCATAAATGTCACGAGAATAAAAGTGAGATGAAAATTCCCTTACGAAAAATCGGCAGCATAACAACATCACTTAAAAATTCCAAAAATGGTTTGATGAGATAAAATAGGGTCTCTCATAATATTAACATAAAAATAATAGTAAGAGGAATATAAAAGAACATCCCCAAACATAATAAATATGAGCTTAATATAAATGACATAAAAGAGAGTGCTTAAAAAGAAAGAGAGAGGTAGGATCCCTTACCTTAAGTCCGACTTTCCTTGTTTGTTTCTTTATATTAATGAATAATAAACTTTGGTCAATTTATAATTTCATAAGGACCACTTTTAAAGATTATTATTCAGTTAATATCTCATATTATAGTGTTATAATAATTGGTTAATAATGTGATTTCATATCAAACGTTTTTGTTGATGTTCGGTACATGAGTAAAAATTGAACTTATTGGAAAAGAATTTTCCATGTAGTTATAAGTACATCATAGCCAGAATATTATTAATTATTTAAATAACATATATATCCAGTATATATTCATTTTATACTATTACGAAACTTTTGGAGATAATAAAAATGAAATGCACTGTTCATGGAGACGGTAGGCCGTACGTACGCATGAACGCTACTTTCATTTTTTTGTCATATTAATGGAATTAAAACTAAATGAGATATATATATAATATAATTCGAAAATTATATCCATAATTTATATGTAATAAATTAAATATATATCCATTATATATATATACTTATAATATTAAATAACATTTGGAGATCAGAAATGAAATGTACCGTTCATGGAGACGGTAGGCCGTACGTACGCATGAATGCTACTTTCATTTCTTTGGCACATTAATAGAATTAAAAATAGATGAGAGAGATATATATATATATATATTATAATTAAATTATAATATATATGTTATTTAGATAACATAAGGTCATCAATTTCATTCTTTATACATTCCATGTATTGCATGAACGAGTCACATCACTTGAGGGGGACGGTAGTCCACACTTCCTCAAATGAAATTATCGCATTTGCACAACATGAAAAGCATAAAGATATGTATTAAATATAAAATACATAAGAATATAGGGGAAATAGATATAATAAATATCCTAAATAAATATAGTTCCATCACAATTTCCACCATGAGAGGTGGTATGAGAAGACAGAACAATCATCGTTTCGTGAGGCAGTAATTACCCATCCACGGAAACAATATGTTCTTTAACCATTAGACGGAGGTGTGTGTTATTGTAGCTCGAATACTACTCATAAAAACATACTATTATATTTAAGATACTTTTTTTGTTACAAAATAAATAAATAAAAATAGTTTAGGGGGTTGGAGAAGCAAAATAAAACAAAAGAACACTAGGGAAGACATTACCTTTAAATCAGGTAACTCTTTTTGATTTGAGCTCAAAGAATTTCTTGGAAATTAATTTTCCCAAAGTGAGACTTCTAGGAGTAAAAGAGGGATGTTTAGAGACAAAATTATTATAGGTTGGATGAGCCAATGGCTTGAGAGGTGTGGGTATGGAGGTAGAGGTGGGGGCCTTTTATAAGAGAAGAGGAGGGGCATTCTTGGAATGTTATAAAATATTAATTTATTATAAAATTATTTTAGGATTTTAAAGGTCCCAAAAGGATATATATAGTGGATAAGGTTATAGGAGTTATAAATACAAAAATAAAATAGGTTTTTGACAAGTGTAGGTATTAGATTTTACATTATCTTTTCATTTTATTTAAATCGTTAAATAATGAGGTAATCGCTGCATCATCATAGTGTCATAAATAATTTAATTTATCTAGAGACTAAAAGTTATAAAAAAATATCATGATTTAGGAAATATTTTTATCTTTCTAATGATTATTTATAGAAAATAATATGGCTTTTATAACCCCATTTAAAAATTGTTTTAGCAAAACAATACATGTTCGTGACATTTTTATTTTAACTTTAAATAAAACGTTATTAATGTCTTTTTCCTACCAAAGTGGCTCCATGGGGTCCCCAAGTTGACCCATGGATTGTATTGGTCGTCCATTACACATCCAATAAAGGTATGACATGTGTCTAGGTAATTTCATATTATTGAAACATTATTTTTACCTTAAATTACACTAATTAACTCTAATCGCGATTAATAAAACTTAAAAGTTACTATTCACCAAAAAAATTATTTTAATCTCATTGTACCACATTTTAATTCCTAATGAAAACCATGCATGTCGTATTTTTGAAAATCAAATCATAGAAGTGGTAATGTTTCATTTAAATGAAATATCAGTTTCTTTAACTACAACTTAGTGGTTTTACTATTCATCAAAAATTTAAGTTTTTCAGAAAAATACCAAAAATTCACCCTAAGCTATTTTTGATATTTTCAATTCAAATATGATGTATATTTTACAAAATTCAAAACATATAAGTTTCATTAATAAATTTAATATTTAATTCCCGCTGTCAAAACAAATAGCGTGTTTTTAAAAAACAATATCTAAAAAAGCATTGACACTAGTTTAAGTCCAATTTCAACGTAAAATTAATTCCAATTACAACCATTGGATTAAATGGTAAAAATATAATCTAATTTCACATTAAAACAAATTCAACAGATAATCTAATCATATAAAGAAATTAGATTAAAAGTAGTTTTTGAATTAAAATACATCATTTTACACAATTCATTAAATAATGAACCTTATCAGAAAAATATCAAAAATTTATACAAAGTAAATTCTGATGTCCCGATTCTAAAAAGAATTAAATTTTTTCAAATATAACATATAAAATTGTCAAAAAATGGATTTTAAATGGGTTCGAAATCAAAAGGCAGTTCATCGACTTTTTAAAGAATAATAGAATATTTACGCATAAAATTGGATTCATTCACATTTTAACATTTCTTTTAAAAAGTAAAAATATTTGACCAACATATAAAATAATTTTGTAGTTAGTTCTGTTCATTCCTACCATTACAACAGCTAGGCGTTAACTACCATTTAAAATAATATTATTTTATTATTAGAGTGCAACTTAAGGTTCCCAAGAAACTCATTGTTGCGTATTGGGTACGCCATCGAGCATAGCGTCCCTTTTAAAGTAATATTAATATTTTATCCACAAATATGGATAAATGTGAAAATGTATTATTCTTTATTTACCTGGGGTGTTACATCCTTCCCCCCTTTTGGGAATTGCGTCCTCGTAATTTTAAAATTGGGCTTGAAAACTTCATTGAAAATCCAACATCGGAACAAGAGTCAGTAAAACTATCACTTTAAAATAAAGAAAGAGAAGTAAAAAGGTCACCCGAGTTAAACCATACTAGGATTCAATGAAGGAAAGCATTGATATGGAGGAAACTAACAAAGGGTCATGTTCTGATGGAGAGTGATAGAAAACATGTTTAATATAAAGTTAACCACCAAAAAAGCACAAACTGGTGATGGGTTAAATGGTATTTGATTCCCCAGTATTAAAAGCTAACAGAAAACATTTTTGATTTTAAGTTACTTTTCGTTGAGGAATTTATTTATGAGCGTAACTAAAACATAATGAAACATACTTACTTGTAATGTTGTCTTTCAACATTTACTATATTTCATTCACAAAATAATATTTCCCCAAAAAACAATCATTTAGGATGACATGTTCACATTAAGAGCGCTATAATCAACTTCTAGAGAATCACCTAATCCAAAAAAGAGAACTATATATTTCCCAAGTCTTTAGACAAAAACCAAAACCAAATTTTTTTGTATGAGATCAGATAATCCACAATAGAATAATCCCTTATAAAAAGAAAATCTATTCTTCATCTCCAAAATTTGTCCAACAAAACCCAAAGTTCAACGAAGACCATTTGATAAACAATTGTCCATAAAATTCTTAAATGTAAACCAAGCTAAGATTAAAACCCAAATATTTTAAGGATTTAATCACATAGTCTTCCAAGGTACAAATTAAGATTTATCTCCAAATAACATTAGTTTCTCTTAAAGTCTCATATTGAATAGAAATTAACCTAATCACATATCCTCCATGATAGGTTAATAATTTCCATAGATAACACAAAATAAACTTACTCTTGATTCCTAAAATCATCTAACTAAAAAGAATTATTCAAACTAACCAGGGACTTCACGTAGTCTAGTGGTAGGTGATAAATACCAGTAGCACTTTGGTTGTGGGTTCGATTCTCACAGCTTTGTCCGATGTGACGTGTTGTCACACGGTCTACATTTTTTCCTTTTTCCAAAACTATATAATTCATAAAAAATTCCCAAAAATGAGATAAAATCGTCAAAAATAATCATAACATATTTTAACCTCAAGTTTAGCTCATGCCTTTAATTTTCCTTCATAACATATAGTAACCCAAAATTACCTCAAAAGTAAGGATCATATAAACCCTAATGGTTACCTTTATAATTATTACCTGAACATCCACATCGATTGGTAATCTCGTACACGATGCATTAAATAACATACCAAGGTTCAAGTGGATGATCATGACTCCTTGATAGTTGGTTTAGAACAACCACAAGTTTCCCCCATTGAATCCCCTATTTCATCCGGTCTCTTAATCAGAGAACCACCACAGTTTCCTTCAAACCCATTGCCACTTTGGTGCCTACTAGATCCATCCACTTACTAAAACCAGAAATGTCAGTGTGAGTATATCAACAAAATTATCATGTATTAATGAGGAAGATAAACACTAAGATATACTTACCCATACACTTTATCTAAAAACTATGACTCTTTCTGAAATCCTAGCCATTATGGTAATGTCACGTATTCTTATAGAATACCCTAACCTCTAAAGTTCTCTAAATAGACCTCTGATATCGACGATAAGGCCCTGACCTTAAACAGTACTTAATATTGAATTAAATAAATAATTCACATAGAGTATTTTTTCAGGTTCAGAGTTTTAGAGAATTAGCACATAACTATTACATCTCAAAGATTAAAAACTATGGACTTCTACTAAGTTTCCATAAAATAAAAACTCTTAGAAAAAAACATATATAGTTCCATGTTTTAGATATCATGTCTTTCCTTGATCCCATCCTTGAACCTATTCAACTTTAAGTCCTGTGGACAGCATTTCAAAAACATGGGATGGGCATAAAAAGCCCAGTAATGGATACACAAAGAAGGAAAACTGTTAGTTTTTCAAAACAATAAGTTAACCAAGATACTTTATCAAAGTAATACTTTTCACCTTTATGAAGTAGTAAAAAACTCTTCACTGAATAAAAGATCATTACTTACCCTTATGTAACCAAAATATTACCATAAAACCCATATAAAGAACACATAACATATAAAGGTAACATGGGACATAAACAAACTTAAATGGAATAACCATACGGTCGACTTCCACACATATTACTTAATGAAATAGCCATATGGCTGACTTCCATACCCAAGGCATTGGAGGTTATAACGTAACCACTCGTTCTGGTATTCACGGCACCACCCGTCATATGGTTTATCACATAACCACCCGTCAAATGTCCAAGTACCATTATAAAATCATAACACATAAAACAACAACAAAGGAAAGTAAACATTTCCACATTTCAAGAAAAATATATCACTTAAATATATTGACATAAAAAATCCATTATCAAAACCATTTTCAATACCAAAATACATTAAAGAGTATATCGTATTTATTTACTTTTAAAAAAATAAAGGCTTGTTGAGGAAGCAAAAGATCAAATGATTCTCGCGGTGGCAGAAAGGTCATTGTCACCGCGTACGTTAAAAAGAAACATACATTTTTTCATTTAGTAAAACGCTTTGTATAGAAAATATTTCATTCGAATAAAAGTAGATGTCAAAGGGGTTTATACACCTTATAAAAGAATGTTGTGTATAAAACAAAATATTCCTCAATGAATGGAGATTGAGACGAAGACACTTCAAAAGTCTGAATCCTTAGATTAATGATAAATTAATTACATGATTATGTGTGACAAATATGAATACACCAAATATAAGTGTATATTAATTGTAAAACAATCAGCGGTCATTCACACATAATCATGGAAAAACAAAACTAATGACATAGATATTTAACTCAATGAAATGAGATTGAGTTATGATTTCCCATACATGTTCGTAAGAATTTATCAATGAGATGATTATGTGTAGAAATAGTATATCCACAAAAAGGTTTGTGTAAATTACAACATAGATATTCCACACATAATAATGGAATTCTAAATCAATAATAAGAGGTTTGACCCAAAGAATTGAATGTGGTTTAAGAAGTTCCCTAACAGAAATCCGACAGCCTAACGGCATCACTTTAAAATTCAGAAAATGAGTTGATGAGAGAGAAAATGGTATCTCATCACATGGAAATAAAATTTAAGTCAATAAGGATATAGAAGAAAATATCCCAACATAATAGTATGTGAATTAAAATACATAACAAAAGAAGTCTTTTAAAGGAGGAGTGTGAAAGGTTCCCTTACCGACTTGGGTAACTTTCGAAATGTACACCGCATGGAAGAAGGTTAATACAATGAAAATGTAACTACCCATATTTGAAATTATACTAAAAAAAGTGTATAATAATGGGAATTACATACACCACTCAAATGAAATGGTGGAAAACATAGCATAAATGTCACCGGAATAAAAGTGAGATGAAAACTCCCTTACAAAAAATCGGCAGCCTAACGGCGCCACTTAAAACATCCAAAAATGGTTTGATGAGATAAAATAGGGTCTATCATAATATTAACATAAAAAGTACAGTAAGAAGAATATAAAATAACATCCCCAAACATAATACAGATGATATTAAATGAAATGACATAAAAGAGAGTGCTTAAAAGGAAAGAGAGAGGTTGGATCCCTTACCTTAAGTCTTACTTGCCTTGTTTGTTTCTTTATATTCATGAATAATAAACATTGGAAAATTTATAATTTCTTAAGGAACTCTTTTAAAGATGATTATTCAGTTAATATCACATATTATAGTGTTATAATAATTGGTTAATAATGTGAGTTCATATCAAATGTTTTTGTTAATGTTTGGTATATGAGTAAAAATTGAACTTGCTGGAAAAAGAATTTTCCATGTAGTTATAAGAACATCATCTCCAGAATATTATTAATGATTTAAATATAATATATATCCAGTATATATTTATTTTATACTGTTACAGATATTTTGGATATAATAAAAATGAACTGCACTGTTCATGGAGACGGTAGGCCGTACGTACACATGAACGCTACTTTCATTTTTTTGTCATATTAATGGAATTAAAACTAAATGAGAGATATATATACTATAATTACAGAATTATTTCCATCATTTAGATGTAATACACGACATATATATCCATTATATATATGTACTGATAATATAACATAACATTTGGAGATATGAAATGAAATGTATCGTTCATGGAGACGGTAAGTCGTACGTATGCATGAACACTACTTTCATTTCTTTGGTACATTAATGGAATTAAAACTAGATGAGAAATATATATATATATTAAAATTCCAGTATAATATATATGTTATATATATCACATAATTTCATCAATTTCATTCTTTATACAATCCATGTATTGCATGAATGAGTCGCATCACTTGAGGGGGCGGTAGTCCACACTTCCTCAAATGAAATTATCGCATTTTCACAACATGAAAAGCATAATGGTATGTATTAAATATAAAATGAAGAAGCATATAGAGGAAATAAATATAATATATATGATAAATAAATATAGTACCATCATATTGTAAACCATGAGAGGTGGTATGAGAAGATACAACAATCATCGTTTCGTGAGGCAGTAATTCGCCATCCACAGAAATAGTATGTTCTTTAACCATTAGATGGAGGTGTGTGTTATTGTAGCTTGAATCCTCCTCATAACAAAATCCTATTATATTTACGATATTGTTTTTGTTACAATATAAATAAATAAAAATAGTTTATGGGGTTGGAGAAGCAAAATAAAACAAATGAACACTAGGGAAGACATTACCTTTAAATCGAGTAACTCTTTTTGATTTGAGCTCAATGGCTTTCTTGGAAAGGATTTTTTAAAAAGTGAGTCTTCTAGGAGTAAGAGATGGATGTGGAGAGACAGAATGATCAAAGGTTGGCTGAGCCAAAGGCTTGAGCGGTGTGGGTAAGGAGGTAAATGTGGGGGCCTTTTATAAGAGAAGAGGAGGGGCACTCTTGGAAAGTTATAAAATATTACTTTATTATAAAATTATTTTCGTATTTTAAAGGTCCCAAAAGGATATATTTTGAGGATATGGTTATAGGAATTCTAAATCCACCAATCCAATAGGTTTCGGACATGTTTAGGTCGTAGATTTTACATTATCTTTTCATTTTATTTAAATTGTTAAATAATGAGGTAATCACTACATCATCATAGTGTCATAAATAATTTAATTTATTTAGTGTCTAAAAGTTATAAATAATATCATGATGTAGGAAATAGTTTTATATTTCTAATGAATATTTATAGTAAAAAATATGACTTGTATAACCCCATGTAAAAATTGTTTTAGCAAAACAATACATGTTTGTGACATTTTTATTTTAACTTTAAAGAAAAAGTTATTAATGTCATTTTCCTTCCAAAGTGGCTCCATGGGGTCCCCAAGTTTACCCATGGATTGTCTTGGTCGGCCATGACACATCCAATAAGGGTAGTACATGTTTCTAGGTCATTTCATATTATTAAAATATTATTTTTACCTTAAATTACACTAATTACCTCTAATCGCGATTAATAAAACATAACAGTTACTATTCACCAAAAACTTATTTTAATCACATTGAACAACATTTTACTTACTAATGAAAACCATGCATGTCAGATTTTTGAAAATAAAATCACATAAGTGGTAAATTTTATCTTAAACGAAAAATCGGTTTCTTTAACTACCACTTAGTGGTTTCACTATTCATCAAAAATTGATGTTTTTCTGAAAAATACCAAAAATTCACCCTAAGATATTTTTAATATTCAAAAATAAAAAATCATGTCTATTTTAAAAAATTCAAAACATATATGTTGCATTAATTAATTTAATTTTTAATTCCCACTGTCAAAACAAATAGCGTGTTTTTAAGAAACAATATCTATTAAAAGATTGACACTAGTTTAAGTCCAATTTCAAAGTAAAATTAATTCCAATGACCATCATTGGACTAAATGGTAAAAATAATATCTAATTTCACATTAAAAAAAATTCAATAGATAATCTAATCATATAAATAAATTAGATTAAAAGGAGGTTTTGAATTAAAATACATCATTTTAAGCAATTCATTTGAAAATTAACTTTATTAGAAAAATACCAAAAATTTATACAAAGTAAATTTTGATGTCCTGATTATAAAAAGAATTTTATTTAGTCAAATATTACATATAAAATTGTCAAAAAATGGATTTTAAAGTGGTTCTCCATCAAATGGCGGTAAATCGACCTTTTAAAGAATATTAGAATATTTATGCTTAAAATTGGATTCATTCACATTTTAACATTTATTTTAAAAAGTAAAAATATTTGACAAACATATAAAACTAGTTTGTAGTTAGTTATATTCATTCCTGCCATTACAATGGCTAGGCGTTAACTACCATTTAAAATAATATTATTTTATTATTAGAGTGCAACGTAAGATTCCCAAGAAACTCGTTGTTGCGTATTGGGTACGCCATCAAGCGTAGCGTCCCCTTTAAAGTAATATTAATATTTTATTCACAAATATGGATAAATGTGAAAATGTATTATTCATTATTTACCTGGGGTGTTACAGTGGATATTTTTTTATTGGGTTTTATGGAGAGGATGACTATTGGACAAGAAGTATCAGTATTTCTAGGATCCTCTTCTAACATAAATTCCATTAATCAGTAAACATGTCATTCTATTCTGGAGGCACCGATGTCGGTAGAAATTCATTCCTATAGATGTTTGATGATGGTGATTTGAGGTATGATATTTTTAGACCATGTCACAAGATTAAAACTCCACATGAAGTTTGTGATTCATTGTGGACTGAGGATTTTTGACTATTGTCTATTCAAACTTTTCAAAATGAAATTTAAATTTTAATGCATGGTATGTGGTACAAATTGGTGATGATGGTTTCAGTTTGAAATTTTAAATTATAAAATTTATTTTTTGGAGGGAAGAAGATATATTTTGGGTATAATTTATTAATTTATAAAATTATTCTTTTCATGTATGAAAATTTCTCTATTAAATTAGACTTTGTGGTAATGTAATTCCATCCATCTAGGAAGATTATCTTGAAATAAAAATGTTTTCCAATTAAATTAATTTCAGAAAAATTAATCGATATTTACAACCCATATATATTTATGTAATTTAAGAAAATAAATTTATCTTGACCATGTTATATATTATTCCTTAAAGTTTTTTATTCTCATCTATTTCTATATTCTAATATTTCATAAATTCTTTCCTATTCAAGACCCCTAAAATATATGATATTTTATTTAACCATTATGTACCCAGAAATCTAGTTGATGTAGAAGATTTATAATATACATCTATATTTTGGGTTATTAAAAAAATTGAAAATTTAATGAAGGACAAAAAATTTAGAGGGGTTAATTTATTTATTCATGTATAATTTAATTTATGGATATTTTGAAATTTGATAACATTTTATAGAGTATGTGATATGTAAAACCAAATATTAACCAACCCTGAAATATTATTAATAAAATATGATCATTTCAATATTACTATTTATGTTTCAAATTTGAATTGGATTTCCCACATTATAAAATATATATATATATTTCCTAGAAAATAATAATGGATTTATTAATACATTGGAAACAAAAATTCAACTTTTTGTACAGTCATTTATAATACAATAATAATGTTTTTTCAGAAAATTATATTTTTATTTAAATAGGATAATATTATAATTATTTAGTTCATCGTATGTATATTATAGTTAATAATTATGATAAAATTTTCTAAAATAAAAATTTTATATTTATCATAATTTTAGTTTTCTATTTTTTAAGAAAAGATTTTATTTTCTAAAAAAATTATTTAATTTTATCTTTTCTCCAATTTTCAAAGATAATATTTATCTGAAATGGATTAAATTTTAAATTAGTATATTTATAATATGAATAATTCTATTAATATCATTGGAATAAATTTCATACATTCATTTGGTATTAAAAAATTTACACATCAGATGACATTTTTTTCAAGATAACAGACTTTCATTTCATTTTTTGGGGTTAATTATAAATTATATTATTAAAATTTTTTGAATTTATTTTAATAAAATAATCTATGTGATTATAATGAAATAATTAATATTTTTTAATAATTAATATTTAATTTATCTGTAATATACATAGAAACTATTGAAAAAAATTTCAACAACTATAATATTATATCGAGTACAGATATGTTGAAATTTTAGGTTAAAGAATTAAAATATCTCTAATTTATGATATTATACTACTATATGATAGGATTTAATATGAATATATATTATAGGATATTATTTAATCATTACAATTAAATATATTTCCAACTATAGACTATTGATAAATGTAGCTTTATTTTATTGAAATTAAATACAATTGATGTATCTTCACATTTAATCGCTTGGTTGGAAGATTAAACTAAATATTTTATTTCTATAAATATATATGAACCTTGATATGTTTTTTATTTAACAAACATAATTCATGTACTAAATTTTTTACATTATTTAAAAATTATCTTAAATCATTTATTTTCCTACAAATGGGATTTCAAGTGTTTTTTATTCTTATATTGAACGTAATTTACACCACCATTGGAAATTAAATATAACAAAAATTGGGAAAAATTTATATTTTACATTTCATAAACAATTTTTTCCCCATTTATTTTTTTGTAATATAAATATATTATCATGATTAAAATTAATATTAAAATAGTGATATTTAAAAAAATTTAATGTGATTTTTCTAGATGAAACGGCCTCAAATGTTTTCAACACATAATAAAAAGAGATTTTATTAGTATATTTAGTCTGTATCACATATTATATATGAATTTTTGGTTTATTTTGAAAATTGAAATGATTATGATATATATTATTAAATTCATTATGTAATTCCATGTGCATCCTTTCTATCGACAATAAATCAACAACCCTTCTCCTCTCTTCCATAATAGTTTTGAACATTATATAATTTCCTATATCTATCATAATACCAATATCTCTTCATTCACCACATCCTAGATATTCTTTCCTTTCCAAACATCGACCCATTATGGATTAAAAGTGTATTCCAAATGTGGATCCTTAATGATGTCATATAACTATTAACTAAGTTTTTTCTGTTTTATTTCTTCTTAATATTCCTCTATATCTATGGAAGAAATTATAATATAATTAAATTACTGTATTTATTATAATTATTTGAGGTAATTATTATTGAATAATAAATTTCCCTCCAGTTTTCATCCTGTGGAAAGTGAAAACATCTCTCATGTGTATGAATACCTCACCTCATTACATAGTAGTGTAATTCATTTTACATCACAACATTACATAAATGGGTAAAAATATGGAACTAATGAATATATATAATATTTTTTAAAAAATTATTCTTTTAATATTTTAATATTAAATCTACCTTTTTAAATTCAAAAACATTGGAATATAATAATATCAACCAATCCTACAATTGTTCTGTGACCTCTATAATGATAAGGGAGTTTATTTTCATTTACATTTTACATGTATAATAATAATGATATATTTGATATATGATTGATTTTAAATTTATATTTCAATTGTTAATTATTATTTATCATTCATTTTATCCGTCATTTGAAAAGGCAAAATAGTGTTCATGAATAGGTACATATTACAATCTAAATGTATATTTTATTTTATATATAAATATCTATATATTAGTTATGGAATAAATTATATCTATACATAGATTAATTTAATATGATATTTTTATCTTGATTTAAAATATGAATATAGTTGTTACATCATCATAGTACAAGAACTAAACTTCCGAAAAAATTATCTTTAAATTTTTTTTACCACCTATAACAATGATAATAAGAATTTTTTCACACATGGGTAATAAGATTATATAAATTGATAATATAAGATATTATTAATAATTATATGATTCTTGATTATAATTATAGTTAAAATAAATTTATAAAAATGGAGGGTAAAATCATGTACGTGGATAGTCAACCAAGAGTGATGGTGTTTTGTATTATAATTTATATTTATTAGGTTGTACTTATAAATCATTTTCATTGTTATTCCCTAATTATGTAAGAAATTAAAAAAATATTATATATTATTTTAATATATTTTTTATGTATTATTATTTATTACACAAAATATCATCATTTATTAATAATCACATATTTGATATAATATTTTAAAGCGTTTATTTAGTCAATGTCCATTCATTTGATTATAATTTTACGTTATTGACAATGATAACATACTATTCTGAATAAATTAACCTATAATTTTATTATTTCCTATTTACCCTTGTTTTTATTTTATTTATTTTCGGTTCACATAATGACATAATTCTTGAATTATCCATTAAATTATACAATATTTTTCAGAAATTTTGTATCAATTTCAATTCTAATGAGACATATTTGTTATTAAAAAACTATATATTTAACTATGGTATATATATGTACACATTAAATTATTTAACATAAATATATATATATATATATTAATAATGATAAATGACTCGTGTTATGTTTACTTTTTTAAGGGTAATAATTTGATTTTTTTCAATGAGGTAGGAATTAACATTATAATCACATTTTTTGGGATTCTAATTGAATTCATTAAATGATTTTTATAGTGGATCATTTAGAATCTCCATATATATATTTTTTATTTTTTAAATGGGTTTCCTATATTTAAATAATCCTCTCATTAAAACCTGAATAATGAAATGTAAAATGTAAAAGAACAGATGATCTTATTTCTCTTTTTTGTTCTAGTAGTCTTTTCTTCAATGACAACATTCATAACATGTGTTATACATGTAGTTTTTTATTTTCAAAAGTTATTTATAAAGTAAATTTTATGTTATCATTGAATTTTTAAATGTTTTTAAATCATTACTGTAAATGTATTTTTTAAAGGATAATTTTCAAAAAATGAAAAAAAGTCAAAAATAAATTATTCTATTTAATTTATACAGCATTAACAAATGTTCACTATTTCATCACTATATTAATATATACAACGTAATCTATATGTGTTAAATGGAATTATAATTAAAACTCACTAATAAACAAATATTTTAATAATATTCAACATTTTTTATAAATAATTGATTTTAGAAATAAAAATATTTTTAGTAAATTTAATGTCTAAATTTGTTACTTATAAAAATTTGGGAATTTATATTTTAATGATTCCATTTATTTTGTTATTTTTTCAATGAAAATCACATTAATCTTCAATATTTATATTCTATATATCATGGATATAATTATTTCCTGATCCTTATAAAAATTTTATATTTGATGTTTTAGTTTTAATGTTTTTTGATTCATATAGAATATCTTAATATTCATAATCCATTACTCAATATAGTTATTAAATGTTAAGGAATAAACATTTATAATTAAATGTAACATTCAATATTAGTGGAATTCAATATACATGAATTGATGTGTGGAGACCAGAATTATATATCTCAACTATGAATCATTAGGTCAAATGAGAAAAATTAGTTATCAATCCCATTTAATGGGGTTTTCTTTGTGTACATACTGATTTATTGTACTATATTTAAATAAGGCATTAATGGTAAATATATCATGATCTTATAGATAATGTTATATAAAATTTAGCATTTCTTTCATTGAGGAATTATTTATTATTATCTTTGAGATTAAATTATTTATAACATCCAATAGTTCAATTTATTACTCATGAAATTTATTAATTAATATGTATTTTGAGTTATTTACGATTCCATTTTGACTATTATTTATATACTCATGATAGATTCACACGTATGCAGTGCTTACTAATCATTTGATCACACACATATGTTTTTTATCATTTCTGCTCGAAATAAATGTGCATATTAAAAATAATATCAATAATTTGAGAATGTTTATTATATTATGTTTGATTATATTTAACATGAGATATATTAATCATGTATGTTTCTTGTTCTTAAAAATTAAAAAACTAATCGATCGTTGATCATGTGATTACTTGTATTATAAGAAAATGTTATAAATTGAAATGTAGTAATCTGGACTTATCATAATGAATAATAAATTATATTAGATGAATATTCATTACATTACATAACTATCCATTCTTGAATAATATATTTCTCATAACCTTGGAGTCATGGAAATATATGAGTCTAGTCAATAAGATATCTACCTTATTTATATAATTTGTCATCACAATAATCTCCCTTCTTTGATAGATCATCATGTAATTAATTATTCATAACCTTTGGAAGGGAAACATATTAATGGGTTGGGATAGATGATTAGTAATGGTATCTGTGGAAGATAAAAATGATCATTTAGACCTAATATGTGCATATGAGTATGGGATCATGAGCATTACATTGTAAAATATATCCATGTATATCATAGAAAATAATATTATGTGAGGAAAAACTTATGGAAATTAACAAGACAAAACAATTAAGGAATCTAATAAAATTATTAATGAAATAATAACATTATCATAGGATCCATTTTTGGAGTACACATAATAATAAAATTCCATTTACATAGTAATGTAAAAATGACATGAATATTATAGTCTATTGAGTCATCTCCACATTAGATCATTGTATTCAAGGATCACTCCTAATAATATCATAATGGATAGAGTAACTTATTTAACTTAGTTAAAAACCCATTAAATTTCATTTTAACTCATCAGATATCCTTCTTTTTCCAATTAATTATAGGGATATATAATTCATTCCCCAGATGTCACATAATAGAAATCCAGAATTTTTTAGGCCACAAGAATAATAGAAATTGAGCACACCATATCATTTGAAAAGAAAACTAGTTTGACAGAGATTTCAACATAGAACAACATATGTAAAATGATTGATTTCCAGAAAATTATAATAATAATAATAATAATAATAATAATAATAAATTGATATAATTAATAAGGATGGTATAATTAGACCATAACCATAGTATTAATTTAATTAACATTAATAGATTTCAACATAGATAAAAATTTCCATTAAGAAAGTACAAAAATCATGTTCTAGGGGAAACTCCCTTTTAGTTTGATATAACATATTTTAAATCATAAAATATCCATTATATTCAAGAAACTATATTCATTGAAAATATCCTCATAATTTTATAAATAAATCATAAACTCCTTAAGTGTTGATTATGGGGATATTCGAGTCATGTCTTCAAATATTAAACTAAATAACATTTTAAAACATTTAATAAATTGGAAAATGAAATGAAGATTCATTTATAAACCATTTTTTAAAAATTCCTTAATTCATAAATGTTTATATAAATATTCATATGTTAATAGTTAAAAAATACTCAGAATAAGTTTTAAAAAAATTATATTTTGAATAAAATTGGATTTCAGTGGAAGAGAGAAATAATATCAGTTTTCAATAAATATCATTATTTTGATATCCTAAACTCATAATGAGGGGGGAAATAATATAAAAAATTTAATATATAACGACTAAAATTTGAGAATAAAAATCGTGTCTTCTTTGTGAGGTTTATAATGAAATTTAATTACTAGAAACATAATCATAAATATTAACAATAAAAGATTTGTTTGTAACATAAAACTCTAACTTATTTGGTATATAATAAAACATAATCCACGTGAAATAAGTAAAAGTATTTGACTGTGTATATCTCATTAGATAGATTTTAAGATTCATAAAAATATATTCCACATAAGTATACAAATCAAAAAATGATACAAGTAGTGAATATGATATCTATATTACAGAAATAATAGCTATATAAAAAACCATACCTCAACTTCCACTTACCCTACATGATCTCTATCATAATATATAGTAAAATATTTATTATAATTATTTATAGGAAAAATTTTCATACTTATAATATAATATGTGAACCCATTTTATGTTTTTGACACCCATTTAACAATAATCAATTTATTAAATAATCATTTCCTAGTGTTAACTTTTTCATTTTTTTCATATGATTTTCATATCATTATGTCCAATACGTATACAGTAATTATTGGTAATTCATATTAAACAATTAAATTATTATATAAATATTATTTATAATTATTAAGCAATTATATTTTGATGGATCAAAAAATATTAGATAGGGACAATTAAATTACACCATTCATGGAGATGGTAGAATGATCAGATGCACGAATAATGTAATTACATTTCAATGGATGGAACAAAATAAATGGTAAATTATAATTATCATTAAAATTAAAATGATTTTATCATATAAATCATATATATTAACTAAATTATTATATATTATCTTCCATGTAAAATGGAAATGAAAAACTAAATACACCACTTCATGGATGAGGTAGTTCACAAATACAGATAAGAAAGGTTATCATTATCCAGTAGATTTTATGTTAAGAAGATATATTAGATATTATAATTGTAGAAAAATAATAACAATACAAATATAATATATAAAATTTAATCATACCCTAATAACACTCAATTAATGAATGTGATGGAAAAAAATCACTCTTATATAGAGACGGTAATCTATATGTACTGATTAGGAATGAATTAATTTTTTATATTATGATAATACTATATGAGTTATTATAAAATTATTATAAAAAATATATTTATATATATTATAATAGATTACATTTTTTAGTATGTATACATTATATTTAGGTGCAGTACTAGTAAAACGAAATTTAAATGATATTGTAAAGATGATTATCTCTTCTTTCATATAATACCTCTAAATACCCTCTTGGTGGGCCCATGCATTAACATTTATGATGAACAAAACATATTAAACATGGAAAAATATTTCTTGAATATAAATGGTTATGTTTTTGTTTTTATATGTTCATTATAGTTGTGTAATGAAGATAATGGCCATTTAATTTATAATTTTTTTGAGGGTAACTCACCAAATATCATGAATGATTGAAATCGAATTGATATATTCTAAAAATGTTATTCCAAATGGGAATATATTTGAATATATGGTAATATATTCATAAAGTATTATTAATAATAATTTTTAGACATGATTATGTTTCATTTTAAACATTTCATTTTGGATTTACCTGTTAAATACCATATTTTAACCTAAATATATGGAATATATTTTTCACACATTAACAGTTATTATTTTATATATAAGACATAAATCTGTTTATAAATGATTGTGATATGTTATTTTCAATAATATATTATCCAACATATCCAATTTTATGATTATTATAATATTTAAATAATTTAATAAATTATTGTTTTCATGAAATTTAATTAATTTAGTTTTTGATAGAGTTAATATCCATTGACACTAAGTAGACTATTAATAGTTTTTAATTATAATATAAACCTTTAAAAAATATCTAATATATTATATTAATCCAAAAAATTAATGGAACACTACAAATCGATCAGTATACATAAATTTTAAAAAAATAATAATAATTATATTCCACTATTAATTCATCAAATAATATGTTGACATTGCATAGACATTTAAGATGATAATTTAATTAATTAAAATTCGATATAAATTACCATCATTAAATAATTTCATTATTCTATAAATAATAATTAATATGTATTCAAAAATTTCTTCTTTCACTATGTGAACTTATATGATATATTTAAAATTATTAGAGTGAAATTTTGAATTTTAATTTCAATATAATATTATAAAAGACATTTTCATATAAAATATTCAGATGAATAATTAAATTTATAAAATAAAGTGATAATGGAATATTTACATTCATACAAAGAGATTTTAGATGAATAATAGTGAGCTAAATACTTAATCTAAACATAGGTAAACCTAGTTTCCCATTATATAGGTGATAAATTATAAAAAGTTAAAACTCAAAATCACAAAAAATAAAATGTTCTTATATTCTGAATTCCAACATCTAGATTAAAAATATGAAAACCAATTTAAAAAATTAAATCCATATGAAAGGATGAAAAATTTTCTTTTACATACAAATATTGAAATGAATCTTAATTCTTTAAAAAAAATATTAAATTAAATATAAAAACATTTTATAGAAAATAATTCAATAAAATTGATTAAAATAAATATAATTGTACTAATAGTAACATTATAGAACTAGTTTCACCATGAAAATATTTTAAAATAAAATGAAACTTTTTAAACTCATGAGACTTAAATATAAATTCCCATGACAAATATTTTTTTTACTATTCAGTGAAAAATTAATATTTTATGAAAATCAATAAAATAACCCTATGATACATTATAATTTACAATTTGAAAAATTTTCATATTTTCCTAAATAAAAAAATAAATTTTTTAAAAAATAAATAAATTTATCTCTTAGAAATAAAAAATTGATGGAATTTTTTTTGAAATATAATATGTCTTAACAATAAATTGAATACATAATTGCTATGAATTAATCCATATTATAGTTTTCATTGGTAAAATCATATATATATATATATATATTAATTTTTAATTTCATATTCAAATCCTGTAAATTAATTCTCGGGTTTTCATTTTCATAGTTAAATAAAAATATTTTATGGTTTATTAATGTTAGTGTATATTGTCATATAATTTATCTCACATAAAATTATTGATTTGAAATATAATGATGTCTCATTAACTATCCTCCATTAATATGTTCCACCATAAAAAAATTATTTTGTTCTCAGTAATCAATAGTTTGAAATTTAGAAATTCACCTTTTGAAAACCAACATCTTTAAAAGAATTGATTAAAACTACTGTAGAATAATATTAAAATGAAAAAATATGTCCATTTAGAATGTCAAATAACATTAATTCCTAATGGTTTACCTTTAGCTAGAAATTAAAATATAAACCTGGTGCAGATAACTAATTCCAAAAGGATAATATATGTTGATGAAGAAGATGGTAAATTTAATATGATAGGTCACAAAACCAAATATCCAAGATATTTGAAAAGAACATCGATATATGTAAAATGATCATAAGAGGGTGAATTTTATGAAAATAATATTCATAGTTTTAAAGAATTATTTTACACTCTTGAATATGAAAATAACGAAACTTACTTACAAGAATTGTATAATTATATCCCTTAATTTATTTCCACTATATTATTTTATTTTCTCCAAAATAGAGAGTATATAAGATGGAATTTTTTATGCCTGATTAACTAATATAAACACAAAACAAATAAAATTATCCAAAAAAGTACCAATCAGTTATATTAGACTTAATATATTAATAATAAACAAAATGGATATAATATAGTAAAATAATATACCAATTGTAAGACCATCATGTTAAGAAAATACATGTGTCAAAAAAACTAAACAAAAGGTTCAAATTTGATCAAACCGATAAGAAATAACTATATATATAAAAAAACATCAATAACCATAATATTTATTAATTTTTTAACCTCAAATGTGATCCCAAGACATAATTCAAAACTCCCATAAATTTTTATTTCATTTATCCTAGATAGACATTAATTTTAAAACAATCATTGAAAATAATTTAAAATTATACATAAATACAAAATATAATTACGAAAAATATCATTAATTACCAGGATAAATCATTATATAGTCCTATAATGTATTTAAAATTAAAAAAATATCATGACTACATTTTAAATACAAATAGGAATGGTATTCCTTATCATGAAAAAAATTATATCATAAAATATTGCTTATAGATGAATCACTTTTAAACAATCACGATTATTTATATCCCACTATCCAATATACAAAAATTTATATAACCTAATGTCAAATATTAACCAAATGTTTCATTTGAACCAAGATATATTATTCTTCATAAATCCATTTAAAATATAAGAATAAAATAAAAATCAAAAATCGCAATACCAAAAAGGGGGTATTTATATCTTTTTATATAAAATCATCCTTAAGCTTATATACCCATGTTGATATCCATAACACATAATTTAACCTCACATGAAGACAAAAATTCTTAAAAAAGTATGTCCATCCTTATTCATCAAATAAAATCATTGTCTATTAAATAAATACAACAAACATCATCATATATGACATAATGGACTTTTTTCTCAAATCATTATCCCATTATAGGGTCACAAATACAATGCAATTTATATAATCAATTTTATAAATTATTAATTAACCACTAAATCTCATTTCATAGTTATTATAACCATTCATTGGATGCTTAATATTTCATAATGAAAAATGAGTACAGAAAAATCCATAGTTGTTTCATGATATATACCAAAAGAATATATTTTGTATAATATAAATTAAAAATCCATGTATATAGATACATCAATCATTTTACTTCAATTATCAGCATAATAAGGGACATACCATTTTCGATTATTTATAAAATGTTTTCGGGAATTTCCATGGATAATTCACTTGTACGCCCAGGAATAATAAATTTAATTCATGGTTAATTTTTTGATCTATTAACATCACATTCAAAAAAATAAATCATTCCATTCCATTTAGACAATATTATAGGTGACTCTTACTATATTAATGACATTTCATTAACTTATTATTCATTTTTTATGTTCATTACTTCATTATCATTCATTAAATTTTTATTCCTTTAATTTTCCGTGTTAGAAAACTCATTGATGCTTTTGTTTTTATTAATATATCATGAAAGATGGTTAGGGATAACCACAAGGATTCAAATTTAACTTCATCTTCCATGTATTTTCTCATGGGAAAATTTGTGAAAATTTTCTTCAAAATTAACAATTAATATAAACCCACCTAGTTCCATACATTGTTTGATACCCAAAACCAAAGTGTGAGAAACAATAATCATATTGTCTTATCTTGAAAACCCATTTACATTAATTATAAATCATTAAACAATCATTCTAATATATTATTCCTTAGGTTTTACCATGGTAATCTTTAGTTTTTAACAATTATAAATCATCATGATGGTCTATATTGAAAATGAATGTTTAACTAAGTAAATCCCAACGAGTGTGAAACCTGGTGTGCAGTAAGGGAACAATCACCTTGGACAAAAAAACTACCAATATTTTATCGACCAAATCATTTCGGATTTATTACAACTATATGAATCTATCCAAAGACTACATAAATCTATAGTATCTCGAGAGGCATTTTTTCACCTAAAACCATTGACTTATTTATCTCATAGCATTAGACGTTATCCTATATATAGGATTGTGACATTGTGTATCCCTAATATTCCCTCATATAGGTTTTCAAATATAACTAATCCTTAATATCATACAATGAATAACTATATAGACTTATAATTCATGGATATTATTTTAATATGACTAAATAACATATTAATCTATTTTATAATCATACATGTCTTGTAAAACTGAAATCATGGATACATAACAAAATATTTTCATAATATATTTTCTTCATATCCAACATATTTCATCATAAATATGAGTCTTCTTATACATATAATACATGAAATCATTCATCATAAACTATGATTGGGAAGCATATAAACTGGTCATATCAAAAACCTAATTATTATAAAAAAGGCATATATAAAATATGTAATAACATAACATTTGAATAATAATATTATTACTTGATCATATTAGTTGAAAATCATTCTTATAATATCATATATTATAATATCGAATCATGGAATTTAATAATCTATGAATCACAGAAGAATGAAAGAACATGATCCATGAAAAAATGAAATAATAATAAGAAATATATTTATAGTAGACACAAAATCATATAAATTCATTTGTATTGTAGTCGTGCCACACTATCAAGACTATTATAGAGCATTGTTTCCACTCCTAATTCAATTATAGTAGCGAAGGTCAACACTAAATACATTTGTAGTTGACAATGTTCATTTTTAAACTGGGATCATTTTCCATTATTTTTCATATTGTCTCATGGGATATTGAGTTTTACCCCATTCATTAGAGCAATATATAATTATAAAAATTTTGATCACATAATGAAAATATTACATATTGACACCAAATGTTCATAAATAATACATTATATCATAAACCATGAAATTTAAAATTTTTCATAATCATTTCATAATAGAACAAACCATTTAAAGGAAATACGTGTCATAAATATTTCATCATTTATTCAATTTATAACTAGTTTAAATGAAATGATTTTCATAAAAATTTCGTCATCTTAATCATCAACCACATAGAGATATAATTAGGGTGGTATCATTGACCATATTTCTAGTATAAGATTATATAAAATAAGTGGAATGCATCATAATTAAAAATGAATTTAAAAATTCATATAATTCATGTATTGAGGGAAATACTATTATCACCATGAAAAAAAATTAAAATAAAAAAATTCACAAAAATCATAAATAATTTTCATTTAAAAAATTAATTCAATGATTTGGTGGAATCTGGAAATATATTGATTGGTCAAGATGATCTGAAATTGCGTTTATGAAATATATTATACAATAAAAAATATCACTCTCATTTTTTAAAAATAGTAAAAAATTACTTTGTTTGGATAATGAAATGAAGATTTATATTCAGTATATTTAAAGAAAATTAATTGGTAAATATAATATTAATAAATCATATTATAACTTTAAAATTATTATGTTAAACATTTATATAAATAATAGACACCAAGAGAAATTTCTTCGACCAAATAAATAATGATATTCAATTTTCATAAAATATATTTTTTCGTATATAGAGTTCATAAATAAAATAAATTAATGGATAAAATTCCTATAGGTGAATAAATGCAATCAATTTCATGCGAGTCATATCATGAAATCTCCTCATTAGAAACAAATTCATATATAATGAGGATCAATAATGAAATTACAACATTATATATTTACAATATCACCGCCATGTTTTTTAGTTTTTTTTGTTTTGAATAAATTATATTTTTATGATATCATGCAATACATGAGACTCCAATTTAATATTACATACAACACCACAAAAATTAAATATTTAACTACACGCAACAGTGATGTAGCTTATGATAAATGAGACACAGAGTTTCAATATATCTCTAATATAAAATTTGGATTATTATTCATATAAGATAGTTATAACCTATCAATTAATGTTGGTTTGATGAATATTAATAATTAATTTATAAATATTATTTATAAAGGTTTTATTATAATAAATCCAATAGACAAAAAAGTACATTATTTTGATTAAAATCATTAAATATTTCAAAAACAATTTTCTCAAATAAAGTTTTCTATTCGTTTTTTATACAGTTAAAATTTATAAAATTAAATTTTGAAATTTGAATAAATTTTTTTATAATGAAATTAATTATTATAATTATCATTTAGAAATTATCTTACTATCAATTTTGAGGGGTTTTAAACATTTTTACTTTATGAATAAAAATGATTCATAATTAAAAACATCCTCAGTATTTAATTTATTTATATTATTAAATTATATATTAATTATTTTTTAATGTTAGATTATTTAAATTAGAAATAAATTAATAAAATTTATGTCACATGAATCGATTTAATATATTTTTTCTATTCAATTTTTTTAAATCATTTAACATTTTCTCTTTAAAACCCATCTATATCATCCTGTCTATGAGATTAATTTTAAATTTATTTACTCACTTTTTATCATGGAATTCGGAAAATTATATTAAATATTTTGGATAATAATAATGCATATCATTTAATAATTTCAACATAATATTTTTGAAAAATTAATATTAAAAATAGTAAAAAAATATATAATGTGGTTAATCTAAAATGGTTTAAAATGGGTTAAACTAATTATATAAGGGTTAAAAATTAATTGAAACATGATAAAACCCATTTAATGTCCATCTATTGACCTTATATATTATAAGATAGAAAACAATTAATTATTGCATCCTCATGACCTGAAAATATAAGTGTGTAATTCTTCTTATCCAAATGATATAAGCGTTCCACAATCCAATGCCATTCATTCTTCCATTATCCTTTATTTTGGATTGATTTATTGATGAATTAATTACTAATATATGATATATATTATATTATAATATTTTTATCATATTTATTTTACACATAACTTAACTCTGTCCACTTTTCTGGAATATGAAAATGTCTCTTGTGTTTACAGCGGACTACCACATCACAAAGTGATGTGATTCATTCATGCATTACATGGAATGTAATATTGATTGGTTTTTTTAATAATATGACATATATATAACATATAATTTTTTTGTTTTGGTAATATATCATTTATCATTATTTATTTTAGTCATCAATGAAAATGGAAACAACTTTAATGCTTATATACGACAGACAATCTCTATTAACAATGTATTTCATTTTAAATCCCTAGATTATATTAATTATTATAAATACATATACCCAAAATTTTTAATATATTTATATTAGGTTGATAACTCTAGATATAGTGAAATAAATAAATTATTAGTGTACCTAAAATACTAATTATAGAGAAATATAAAAAACCAAGGGGTTATTACTCGAAATATAACATTAAAATGTAATTATTAAAAAATAAGAAACAAAAGGTCATATGAAAATTATATATGGTGTGATGTGTATAAATTTTATTCATTAATATATTTATATTAATATTATATATATTGTGGGGTGTTCTTGTATGTGCACAATAGATATCGATACTTTAGGTAAAGGGTTTTGGTCTCCATTTTTTATCTTTGAAAAGTACATTATGTTGTGGACCTCAAATTTATCAGATAGTGTATATACAAACCATTTAATAGGAATTATAACTAATTTATTTATTCTAGTGATATTCTATGTTCAATTTTAAGTTATTAATTCATGGGGATTATAATTCAATGTTACCAATGTGGTACGTTTTTATAATATAATTACATCAATTTTTATGATTGGTAATGATCTTGTTTCTGATGATAAAAACATATTATCCATCTCAAAATAAACTAATTATTTTTATTCTAAGATATTTATTAAAGATATTCTATAATAATAATACCATTTTCCAATCATCGGGACCTAATATAATTGTGAAAATAATATTTGTAAAATTTTAATAATTATTCACTTTGGTCAGAAATCAATTTCTGTCAGAAACCATGTTTTCTATATATTATTTTAAAAAAAAAATTTCTTTTTACTTTTTTTTATGAGAAATTAGTATTGATGTTTTAATTTCATTAAAAAAAATTCAATGGAATCATCATGTAGTTTTCCAAATAATACTTTTTTTCCTTTTATAGGAAATGTGAATGGAATAATATTTTAATATTTAGTACATGATTTAAAGATATTTTCATCATGACTATTTTTAATTAATTATTACTATATAATTTCTCAATTTCTGTATAAAATATGGTATTCAAAATTATTTATGTTTTAAAATATTATTTTCTAAGAAGAAAATATATTATCCTATCGAAATATTTTAAATAATTCATGAAAATAATTCCTGATATATGATGACATATGTATATGTAACCAGTAAAATTATGCATATATGATCCCTAAATAACATTCTTATTTTTCACTGATTGGATTGTATTAATAATGGAAATATTTTTATGAAACCCTTTTCTCTTTAATGAATTATTCCAAGAAAACATCAAATAAAACACACTTTTTTTCTCTAGTTATGAAATGATGAAATAAAAAAATGATTTTGAAACCTTTAGATTTTATACAGGTAATGATATGATGAAATTATAATGAAAACCAGTTAACTCATTTGTTAATATATGATAAATATTATATGATCTGATATAATATATTTATATTTTTTCATTAATAGACATGGAGGACCTATATTTACATATTCAAAATAAGTTAAACATTTATGATTTATGAGATATATTGTACTAAAACTAAGAGTGAACCTAGTTCATTAAAGGTTATTGTTTATTATGATGTTATTTCCATTGATACTTGACTTCAATGATAGTTTTATGTGTAAACCCATTCCTCTATGATATCCTTGTAGATGAACCTTGAGTAATTTGTGAATGAATTTCTGGGCATTTGTGTATTCCACAAATATATGCCTTTTGGAAATATAATGCTATCATAAATCATGGTATTTTATTATCATATTATCAATTTTTTGACCGTCTATTATTTAATTAATGACATGAGATTATTATCTTTGATATGTAGGGTATGGTTTTAAAATGGTTATTCCAAGTTATTATACTCTTATGTTCATGTTATGATTATGTATCCCACTTATTTTCACTCAATGAACATATAAGATCACCTTTTTTATGTTTCCATTTCTTAGGTTATGATTAAATTTAGTATGCTTCATATATCTCTGATGGTTTTTGTAATGTCTCGGATTTTCAATGTATTAATTTTGAATATTATATAGAATTATTTCAAGACTAGAACATTTGATGATGTGTGATTCTGAGGCCCATAATGCCTGAAATCAATGGTTGAAATTACTTATTATTTAAACAATGTGCTTGAGAAATTTTACTGAAAAAACGGAATAAAATTTTATTGGGTGCCCGTACTAGAAATCTGAGGGCACCGTTGCATTCCGAGCAGCGACATTGCCTTAAGTGGGGATTAACATAGATCGGCGTGGGTTAGCTATAAGAGTTAGTTTTTTTGGACGTTTTAATGGAAACAAAATAAATTAAAAATTTATATTATTTTTAAATTTTTATTCTTTGCACAACATCCTAATCCTCCAAAATAATTACATGAATTTGGAAACATATTAGTGTTAGCAACATAACCCTGTGAATTGAGGTTTTTCTTTGGGCCCTTGGAGGAGAAACTGTTGATGGACGACGATGATGCAATCAATCGACACATCTCTGATTCGACAAACCTTGCCAACGAACACAACGTGACAATAATTCTTCAATCATATCAAGGTAGGGGTTTTTATTTTGATTTTTCTCTTCCCCATTCATTGATAAAACGACCAACGCATATCAACCCACAAACATGGTGATCTGTGGATCAGGCATTTTTGCAGGAGGGTGTCAATTTTCATTTCCATTGGGGTTTTGATTCAGGAATTGATTGTATGATAATATTTTTCTGTCATTTTTATTCTACAATTAAACCTATTAATTTGAGTGGATCAACGTTGTGATGAATGATGACCGAGTTGTGTTTCTCCTTTGTTTATTTTTGTTCTTCCTCCCCTTCAACCCCGTGTTCTTCGCGTTCTTCAAGGGGTTATGAACAACGGATCATTGTGCATCCATTTTCAACGTAATGATCCCAAAATGGAGATCTTACATCATGATTACCCAACAGAGGTGTGATGATGATAGAGGTGGATGAATCGACATTGTTCGGGATTTCTCGTTCTTCGAGCGTTCTTCATGCGGGTGAATCAGAATAAGTTTTCAAGGTCGAACGGGGGCCCAAAACTGATGGAATAATCTTCGTGATGATTGTGAGACAAAAACCCTTGATTTTCATGGTGATCAGACGACCAAATCAAAGATCGGAGCATCACCAGAGGAGCGCCCATGAAGAACATCATTTCGGGAATTTTTCGAAGAACATGGCGTGTATCCCAAAGAACATGCCATGTGGAATCAACGGCTAGGGTTCTGCGATGCACGAAGCGATGACATGGTGTGTTCTCCAAAGAACACAACGTATAGAACCTATGTGGCATGGTAGAGGCTTCTACATGGGACTCGGCATGTATCTAGGGGATACACGGACCGGGGTGGAGTACATAGTTGTGTACTCCACCACACGGCCAGACAAGGCCGGTTAGGCATGTTACATCATGTATAAAATACACAGGATAGAAAACATAGGTTGAAACCATGTACGGGAACATGGCCGTGTACACAAACAGAACCCTGATTACTCAGACACGGCATGTGGTACATCCTACACACCGGGTATGTACCTTTTTACACGACAAGCCTTACGATGCAGGCTGATGTACACGGGAATTACCCAGGGTCAGAAGATAGGATGTGTGACGATCCTACACATCATGTACATATCAGTACATTCCTTGACCTTCTTTTTCACCATAACTTGGACATGTTTTGTTACGGTTTTTCCCCTTCTACTCATTTCTCTAAAGTTCAGGTTTTGTTACCATTTACATGAGTATGATCCGTTCAGCTGAACTTTCCAAGATAGAGTAAGTTATCCCTTGGAGATGCCCAGAGTGAGATACTCTATCCATTTTTGTCCCCAGGTAGAGTTTTTTATTGATGTGACTACTCTTACAGGATTCCCATACTCCACATGGAAGGTGTATCCGGATGAGTTTCTGTATCCACCAAGCCCCTGGTAGTGATCCCCATCTGTTTATCATGATAATTCCCCACTCAGGAGTGTGTTCTCCCAGAATAACTGTATCTATCTTTCCTGGCTTTTTCTGATGAATACTACTTCTTGGAAGAACAACATCAGAGATATCAGACTCATTAAGTTAGTTCTCTCAGACGAGTGCTTCATAGAACCTTCAAACTGAATCCTTAATGGCGGTATGGGGTGGTGTGACTAGCCTCTAGACTACTGGTCTGGGTTTCTAGTATATCTGGATTATGTTATCCTATTATAGATTTAGTAGAAATAAAATTTTTATAGCTAAATATACCTTTCAATTGTGTATTTATTTGTGGTTTTGGGGTCGTCTACTTAGTATTGTTATACTCACATTGATGTGGGATTTTCCCACACGTGTCGTGTATTGGGAAGATGAGCTGCCTTTGGATGGAGTCCAAGGCGGACAAGGGTAGGACAAGGCTTTCTAACTTCCCTAAATTCCGAGGTGTTCCTATTGATATGACCAGTAGTACCAGTTCCTTTTTGTGCTTATGGTTTGGTCTTTGTATTTTGTTGTCCCATGTTTTTTGGGGGCTTGTATTCTGGCCCATGTTACATTCAATACATTACCTTTCGTCATACTCTATTAGGTTGGGTTTAGTTGTATTCAGGAATTTTATTCCATAGTGGTTTTTAAATTTCATCATTAGTGGGATTGGAGATGTGTGCATGTGTATTGGTACTTGGTAAATTCCACCCATGCATGTAATATGCCCACTCGATACTAGTCCCTAGCCCCTTTCCTATTAGAGGTGAGCTTGGTGATTCACAGTGCGGGCCCCATTGAGATGGATTGTGATAGAGTGGAATCAGAGGTGGTCGGTTCTACATTAGGACCAAGAGTCTTTGAGATTGATTTGTTGCAATAATGTTAAATGTTTCGAGCTCATCATTCAGGCTAGAGACTCTAGTATTGGTGCGAGCGGTCGACATTTCCATACACCAGGACTCTTATAACATTATTTTCGACCCTGTACATGAAAACACCTATTTTGGGGAAGTAAAATAATGGAACATGCATCATATAGGATTGGGTGTTGTTTTCCTTGTCCTTTGTGTCAGCTATCCGGATCTACTAATTGATCAAGGTACATCTTGTTTCTTGGTAGGATGCCTCTGAAATGAATAACTTCTAGGATTTAGTAGTGTGATAATGAGGATGACCCCCTCGGTGAAGAGTCTTCAATATAGGGCCCAGTTTCCAAGGTGTTACCGCTAGGTGGTGCACCCACTATACCACCACTAGTGGAGATGCCTGTGGTACATGCAGTATCAACTGACAAAGAGCACAAGATAAGTACGCTCAATGAGTTCAAGAGATAAAGACCCCTTAGGTTTCGATATGATCCATAACCTATGGCGGATGAGGACAGGATTGAGGAGGTGCCCAGAGTTTTCATTCTCATGGGGACATCGGAAGACCCAATGGTGATCCTAAGAGCGAGCTTTCTTCAGTTTTTGGCGGGATGATGGTGGAGTCTGAAAACACAGACTCACGAAGAGGAAATTCTTTTGAAAAATGAGTTTTAAATACTCTTTGGGGAAGAGTTTTCACCAGTTACATTGAGATCAGTGTGTATCTAGGAGTATCTTCATCTCCAGAAGGGAAGTTTGATGATAGCCGACTATTCAACTATGTTCACCAACCTTACAATATAATCGATGGATAGGGTTAGTGATTAGTACATTAGAGATCAGACCATCGAGTGATGTCTATGAAGTGACATCTGAGCTAGTGTCATGCCTCTATTAATTTTGACTTATGCTGGAGTGCACGAGTGGGAGATGGTGAATGAGAGCTACTTGGGGGAGCATAGACAGCTGACGACAGTCATCAGCTGGTAGACAAGTGAGAATTCCTTGTTAGTAGGGATACGACATCAGGCACATGTATCATGATGTGGGAGACTTCATGTAAGGACCCATGATAGTGGATCGACAGTCCAGGGATCTCAGGATGGTTCCAGTTAGCCTAGGGAGATGTGGTGATACTTGTGCGACAGTAGGGGACATTTATTGGGGATTATCTGAATCATCAAGTTGTTATCATGGAAGAATTGGATAGACCACTGAGGCAGAGGAAAAGAGTGGAGAATACTATCCTGCTTGCCGATGGACGTTGCAGAGGAGCAGGGAGAGCTACAATTGGTGGCATACCCTTCGATTTACTTCCACGACCACCACCTGGAGGTCTGCACCAGGATCAGGGAGCTAGGGGACAGGGGTGAGGATAGCTACGTCAAGTTGAGGCGTATATCCCAGGGACTCTAGAAATGATCCGAGGTACGATATGTGTCATTTCTACCTTATATTCTATACTTATAGACATAGTTTCAAGTCATTCATTCCTCGACACATGTCCTGTGCGATACCTTGAGATTCATGTATAGTCATTGACACGACCCATGCACATGGATAAACCTACAGGAGGAGAATCGATGATCAAACACCTTGTAAAATAGTGTGATCCTACCCTTTTAGGTGAGTGTTTTGGTTGGAAACTCGTGGTCGCAGCGTCGAGGCCTTACGACTTCATTCTCGGAATGGATTGGTTATCTTCAGTCCATGCCCGGATTTACTGCTTGAGAAAAAGAGTGGGGTGTGTCCGTAGGGATGGGATGACTTTTTCCTTTGATAGTGAAATGGTGAACCAAACAACATAGAATGGGCTCACACATGGGAGGGTGCATATGATAAATCATGAGTTGTAAATACTTACCCTCGGAGTAGTATATGTTGTGAGCTTCCAGTTTCCAGTTGTAGTGGCAGAGTATGAGGATGTCTTTCCTAAAGATGTTCTAAAACAACCTCCCCACCTGAATATTAACTTATTCATTTACTTACACCCTGGTATGTCACCGCTATCCTCACCAGCATATAATATGGCTCCCATAGAGCATTACAAGATGAGGGTGAAGTTGGAGGACTTGCAGAGAAATTGTTTTGTAAGACCTACTGTTTCACCCTGGGTGGCCCCATTTTTGTATTTGAAGAAGGGAAATGGGAGTTTGAGGTTGTGTGTGGATTACTGGCACTGGTACCAAGTGATGGTGAAGATCAATTATCCACTATCAAGGATTAAATAGCTCTTTGATTAAATTATTGGGGAACTATTGTTCTCAATGGATGAACTTTGGTCAGTTTACCTCCAATTATGAGTATGGCGTGAGGATAAACTAAATATGGCTTTTAGATGCTTCTACGATCACAATGAGTACATGGTCATTCTTTTATGCATGAATAACACCCCTACAGTGTTCATGGGACTTATGAACTGGATCTTCTAGCCATATTTAGACCGGTTCGTACTGGTATTCATCGATGAAATCCTTTTGTACTCGGCATCATAGAAGGAGCACACGATACACCTATGAACGGTTATAGACATACTCTGAGAGAACTTTCTTTATTGGAAGCTCTCGATGTTCCAGTTATATATTCATGAGGTCCACATTTTGGGACATGTCATCTCAGTAGATGGTGTAGCTATGGACCCATCATCAATGGAGGAAGTGTTAGCACGGGAGGCACCTTGGACTTGATGGATGTGCAGAGCTTCCATGGGATGGTAGGATATTACCAAATATTCATTTTTTATTTCTCCCAAATATCAGTACTGATGATATCATTGACAAAGAAGGGGAAACCATTCATGTGGATGGAGAAGTGCCTGTATGATTTTGAGTAGTTGATAGATGTTTGACAAGAACCCCAATTTTGAGATTGTTGGAGGAGGGTGTCGAGTACATAATTACTTGTGATGCATCAGAGACTAGTCTTGTCTATGATTTGATGCAGAGATATGCAATGATTTCTTAAGGATTGCTCCATCTTAGTCCACATTTTCATAAAGATGCGACCGATAATCTTGAGTTGGTAGCGGTAGTCTTCGCGTTGAAGCTATGGTGACACTACCTTATAGGCAAGAATTTAATCTTCTAATCTGACTAGAAAAACATCATGTACATCTTCTCATATAAGGATCTAAATCTATGGTAGAGGTGTTTTCTAGAGTTCCTCTAGGACTTCGATTTTGTGATCATCTATACTTATGGTAAGGGGAAGAAGGTGGCAGATTCTATTACTAGGAGATCGAGCTTGTAGTTGTTGAGTGAGGTGACAGAACAGTTGGCCTCGTTATAGTTATCCATCATGGAAATAGAGGATGCATATTACCTTCAGTTTATGGTTATCACCCCTCCAATCTTATAGTGAGTTAGGGATTCATAGCATGGGGATGTCGACTGTGAGGATTTACATGCTCTGTTATCCTCATTGAATGACCATGATGGATATTCGCAAGGGTGGAGCATGTAGTTCTTTCCAGAGGACGTAATATTGTACCATTGGAAATGAGAGAGGTGGTCCGGAGGGAGTTTCATACATCCCCTTTTTTGGTATATTCTGGAGTGTTCAAGATGTACCAGGATCTTTGATGACAGTTCTGGTTGTCTGGATTTAAGAAGGTATAAGGAAAGTTCATTTCTTGATGCCTTACATGCCAGTAGGTGAAGGCTGAGAACTAGGTTTTAGCGGGATTAGCTCAACCCTGGATGTTCCAGAGTGGAAGTGGGATGTAATATTTATGGACATCATGATGGGCTTACCACAAACGTACAAGGGTCATGATTCTATCTGAGTGATCATTCACTGACTAACCAGGTCATCCCACTTCCTAGCTATTAGGTAGTAGAGTTCCGTGGTGAGATTAGGACGCATCTACATGTAGGAGATAGTTTTGATTCATGGAGTCCCTTCGACAATATTCTCGGATCCAGTCTCTAGCTTCACATCTCGGTAGTTGAAGGTATTTTAAGAGGATTTCAGGACTTATCTACGCTTGAGCACAATATTCCATCCCCATACAGATTTCCAGAAGTAGGGGACAATTCCAGTTCTAGATGATATGTTGTGGGCCTGTATCATGGACTTGGTAGTAGTTTGGAGGATCACTTACCACTGAAGGAGTTTGCGTACAATAATATCTACCACCACACAATTGGAATGGAACCGTTCAAGGCATTATATGGGAGACCCTTCTGGTAACCTCTTTGCTGGACCGACCCTTAGAGTTATCACTCATGGGTCTAGAGTTGGAGTGATCTTCCACCGAGAAGTTGCAGATCTTCCAAGAGTATATGAAAATTGCACAATTCCGACATAAGTCTTATTTTGACAGATGACAGAGTCATCTAGAGTTTGAGGAGAGAGACCATGTCTTCCTTTGGGTCTCACCTCGATGATGGTTACAAAGATTTATCCCAGGTGTAAAGCTATCTCTAAGGATCATTGGACCTTTTTAGATACAGTGAAATGTTAGCTTGGTGGCTTACTACCTAGCACTACCACCATTGTTGCACCAGGTACATGACCTCTTCCATATGTCGCAGCTGAGGAGGTACGTGGATGACCCATCGCATGCCATCGAATGGGGAGTGCTGGACAACGAGGATGGAGAAAACTTTGTTGAGTACCCAGTGGAGATTGAGGATTGACAGGAGATGATCCTTCATGGGAGATTGATTCCCTTGGTGCACATTCAGTGGAAACACTGGAATCTTCAGGAGAGCAAGTGGGAGAGGGAGACACCTTTTTGTGCCCAGTACCCACATATTTTTGTGATGCCCTTGTTTTGACATTTACGGGATGGAAATCCACATGGTTGGAAGAATTTAATGTCTTGGATTATTTGTGTATTATTTTTAAATATTATATGGATTTATTTTGAGACTATGCCCTTCTACGGTGTGCGATTCTGAGTCTGAGAGTGCCCAGAATCAATGGATGGAATTAATTAATCATTAAAATGCGTGTGTGAGCATTTTTCATGAAAAAGTGAAATAAATTTTAAATGGTTTCCCAGATAAGAAATCTGAGGGCGCCACTACATTCAGAGTTGCGAATTAACCTTAGGTGGGGCCTAACATCAACCAGCACGGGATAGCTGTAATAGTTAGTTTTTCTGACTTTTTAATGGAATCAAAATAAGTTAAAAATTTATATTATTTTAAATTTTTTCCTTTTTTGTGAAGTGACCTAATCCTCCCCTATAAGTACATTATTATGGAAATTTCATAGATTTATCCACATACAACTTTGAATTGAGGTTTTCCTTTGGATCCTCGGAGGAGAAACCATTTGTGTACAACGATAACTCAATCGATCGACGCATCTCATATTCGACGAACCTCACCAACATACAAGACGCGGAGCTCCTTCCTCTACTGGATCATGGAAGGGGTTTTTAGTTATATTCTTCTCTTCCACGTTATTTGATTAAAAAATGAACATGGATCTACCCACCAGCAGGGTGATCCGAGGATTGGCCGTTCTTGATGAAGGGCTTCAACATCATTTTCTTTTGGGGTTTTGATTCAAGAATAGATTTTATGATAACCATGGTTTGTCATTTTTATTCGCATTTTAATCCTATTAACGAGTCTTTATTGATGACATGATGAACAATGGTGGATTTGTGTTTCACCTTTGTTTATTTTTTTCCATCCCCCCATTCAACCACGTGTTCTTCACGTTCTTCGTGGGGTTATGAAAAATGGATCATTGTGCATCCATTCTGAAACACAGTGATTTCAAAATGGATATCAGATATCGTAATGACCCAATGAAGGTGTGACAATGATAGCTTCCAATGAATCAACACAATTCAGGATTTATCTTTCTTCAAGTTTTCTTCATGCTGGTGAATCAGAACGTGTTTTCAAGGCTGATCAGAGGCCTGAAACCAACGGAATTAGCTTTTTGATCTCGGGTAGACCTAAACCCTTCAGTTTCATGGTGATCAGATGGCCGGATCGAAGAGAAGACCATCACGGGAGGTGTGGCAGTGAGGAACATCTTTTTTGGAAATTTTTTAAACCCATTTCTTCTATCCTGAAAAACACGTTGTTTTGGACAGGCTCAGCGGCGGCTAGGGTTCCGCGTTGCACAAAGCGATGACACAATGTGTTCTATAAAGAACATGGCATGTAGAAACTACACGGTATGAAAGAGGCCTCTACGTGGGAATCACTGTGAATATAGGGGATACACGTACATAGGGTCGAGTACATGGATGTGTACTCCACCACACAGACAGACCAGGCCTGTTATGTGGGTTACCCCATGTATCGGTTACATGGGGTGGACCACACTGGTTGAAGATGTGTATGGGAACATGACCACGTACATGGAGAGAATCATGGTTACTCGGACCCAGCATGTGGTCCATCCTACACATCATGTACATACCTTTCCACACAACAAGCCTTACGATACAGACCATTGTACATGGTGAGTACCCGGGGTCAGAATACATAGTGTGTGACAATCCTACATGGAATGTATGTTTCAGTACATGGCTTGATCCTTTGGTCCACTATATCGTTGACATGTTTCATTTGGGTTTGTTCCCTTTCTAATCATTTCCCTGAACGTTCATGTATTGTTTCCATTTATAGGAGTATGACCCCTTCAGAAGAACATTCCAAGATAGAGTCAGGTATCCCTCCAAGATGGCCACAATGAGAACATCAATCCATTATTGACCCTATTTATATTCAGGTATCAACGTGACTATAGTTAAAGGACTCTGATACTCAACTTATCAGATGATTCTGGATACATTGTAGTATCCAACAATGCCTTGAAAGTTATCATCATCTATGTATCATGGTCATTCCCCACTAAGGAGTGTGTTCTCCGAGAATGGTTGTATATAGCTCTCACTAATTTTTCCAAAAACAGTACATCTTGAATGAATGGAATCAGAGCTATCAGACTCATGGAGTGAGTTCTCCTAGACGAGTGCTTCATGGAACCATATAATTGAATTCCTAGTAGCGGTATGGGGTTGTGTGACTTATATCTGGACTGTGGGTCTAGGTTTTGAGTATATATCGATTATGATCTCCTATTATATGTTCAGTAGACAAATACTGTGTATAACTAACTGTACATTTCCTTTGGGTATTGATTTTTTTTTCAGGTTCCTCTATTGATTATTTTTATACTCACCACTACATGGGTTTTACCTGCACATGTCATGTCTTTTGCAGAAGAGCGACCTTTTGATGGAGTCCATGGTGGACCAATGCAGGGCCAACCTTTTTGAGATCCCTATAGGATGGGTTGTTCCTACAACTATGAGTAGAAGACTTAACACCTCTTTGTGCTTATAGGTAGGACTTTGTAGTTTGTGGTCTCTTGTTTTTGGTTGGCTTGTATTCTGGCCTAGGTTACATACAGTACATTACCTATCATCGTACTCTGTTTGGTTGGGTTTATTTGTATGGATGAATCTTGTTCATAAGTGGTTTTTTTTCATTTTAGTGTCGGTGGTCTTAGAGATGTGTGTTTGTGCACATATGTAAATAGGCAATGTTTCCCATGTTAGTTATATGCATACTCGGTGCAAGTCACTAGCCCCTGGATTATTGGAGGTGGGCTTGGGGAGTCACGGAATGGGCCCCACTAGCACGAGAAATGGCAGTTTTAATTATTTAGATCATAGGGGGAGATGAATAGGTTTACATATGGTCCAGTTGTTTGTGATTCCATGTTTTAAAATAAATTAAATTATTACATTCCTCAGTCATGTGGTATTCAAAAACAATGAATATTCATAAATAATGATGTAATAACAATGTCTGTTATATTTGAGTAAATAAAGATGGTATAATGGGATAGGATTTGTTATCCATTTGAATCTTGGATGACAAAACCTTAGTGTGATCCCTAATGAATTTTCTAAGGATAAGTCTAAGGATTATTCAAATTATAGGAAAATGTAAATGAATTTTGTTAAACTATTGACTATGTTGTTTTCAATTAATTGCATCCCTATCTTGATACTAATGGAGAATAAGGCCATGACATTGATCTAACTATGGGTAATAATTCTAAAATTGTTGAATTTAGCTAGACTCTATCATGACTAGGTGTGTGATAGTGGGGCTTGATTCACACTAGTTTTGACACTATCAGTGGATACGGTTCAGAACATCAAAAATGATTTATAAACATCAAAAATATATTTAATTAAATGTTGACCATGAATGGAAATGTATAAACCTATGGTTTCATTAATTAAATACATTTTCATTATATAAAAATCCTATAAGGGATATTTCAGTATTATATAGTTCTCCATCATGTTTATTGTTGTCACCCGCTGACTGTTGGTTTTAGTAAATTGATTGTACCCAAATGATTAATGTTAATGGGATGTATGATGGACAATAAAATAATTGTACATATAATAATAAAAATTTTATGGGATATTAAATTCCAAATATCATTCCTATAGACATACAATTCATTTATTATATGAATCACTTTAGACATCTAAATGAATAATGGAGAGAAGAAAATATTATTATGTCCTCCATGGGAAATATCAACCCTTTTCAATGGGACTTTTGATCCACTAGTCGCTGGAAAATAGCTCAACATCACTAAAAATATATTTTTTGTTCCCTTTTATTTAGAACATGAAATTTTCATTTTCATTTTATTCCATATGGATGATGAATATGATCATGGGTGGGATAATATAAGTAATATAAGGTAATATGACTATATTAACACAACAATATGTAAAGTGCATCAATTATTCAATGGCTTAACACCAACTCTTTGAAGTTAATTGTGCATAACAGACATTTGTATAAATGAATAGATTTTATGATGTTATGAAAATGATTAAATAGATTATAGAGTTACATATCAATCATGAGGTTTAGATGAAAAGATAATTTCTAAATAAAAAGTAAAACCAATGATCTATTAAGAGATGAAGATAAAATTTCATTTATGATTAATGTGAGGAAGATTCATGGAGGAAAATTTCTTAATGGGACTAAAAAATGTTTTTGGATTGAAATGGTAGTTCAGTAGTGAATTTATTACCAATGTTATGGGAATAAGTAAGATAATAACATAAATAGAGGGAAATATGCAATGAATAGGAAACCCACACTATAGTGTTTCAAATGATAAGGGTACTTACATTATGAAAATCAATTCCAAAATCCAAATGTTAATGATGTTAACCAATGTTAGCAACCACTGAAGATAATAGATAAATTGTAATCACTTTTGAATACATTTTTTGATGAGTTGTGTGATAATTATTTGGTCAACGATAAACTACCATCCACTCTAGATCATCTAATTCATTATTTTACTATAGATATACCCATATATTGACATAAATGAATTTAAAAGTCTGTGATTATTATACCCAAATGATTTGATAAAGAATTAGTTATGAAATCCTTTAATTGTATAATTATATCCTCCTAACTCCACGATTCATCTCTGGTTAACATTGGCATAAATGTGATTCCTAAAAATCATTTTATTCTTCCGCTAGTCAAGTTTGATATTATAATTGGAATGGAATTGCATTATCTATATAAATACCAAATTAATTATTGAGAAACAAAGTCATGTTTGATATCGTAAAGAATTATATGATCATCAATCATTGGGACAAAAATTATGACCATATTTTCTGATCACATCCATTGTATGGATCTTAATTCCCAATATAATGTTGTTTTTATCTAATAAGTTTAGGGGGAAACTTAATATTGATTATATTCCCATTTTGTTGTAATTTCATGATGAAATTCAAAATGAGTTTCATATCATTCCACAACGTGTTAAGTTGGGTTCTCAGTAAAACTCATACATTGTTCCACACATATATTAAATACTGCCAAAAGTATTTCATGAATTTTTTTTTATTAATTGAAGATGAAAATCTATTAAAAAATTAGAGATATTTAATTTTCCAAATGTATTAGCATGGGGTGAAAATATTTTTTTAAGTCTAATAGATCAATGTTATTATTTATTGATGTTGGACTCACATGTGTTGATAATCTCAAATATTATTAGATATGTTTTGATAGTCCCAAATCATGATTATCTATGTAATAATTATGTTTCATAATTATGACTTCATGTTCTAGAGTTATTATGGATGTCAAAATAATCATATAATATCAGGGAATATATTAATAAATGTTTATTTATGTTTAACAATGATGAAGTATGATACTAATTCAATCCAGAACTAATATACATAGAACAGTTACTTTGTAAACATTTAAGTTCTTAAGTCACTGATAGTTATAATTCTGACTGATACAGACTAGCTCACTGATACAAGTTCTCTATTAGACAAGTCCACACATAGACTAAGTCTACTAATAGAGACGGTCACTAATATACAAGTTCACCGATACAAGTCCACAGATACAAGATACCGATAAAATGGAGCTACCGATAGAGGAATCTACTTATAGAGAGAGCTACCACTACTGATGATAACGGAAACTGATGTCGAGGAAGAGCTACTGACAGAAGTTCTCCATTACAAAGAGCTACCGAAAGATGGAGCTACCTATACAAGGAGCTACCACTACACACAGAGCTACTGATACATGAGCTACAGGTACAAGAGCTATCGTTATCGGTCTATCGACGGAGAGCTACTGATGGATGAATACGGTTAACTAGTCACTGTTACTCAAAATCTATAATTTTTCAATATTATTAATATAATGCTAACGGTCGTATTTTCTTAATTCAATGCAATTGCTATTAATTAATGTGAGTTTTTGGCATCTCAGGGAATCGTACCTTGTACTTGTAATAAGGTAATCATTCCCATTGTCGGAGCTCATGGAATAAATGGAATATTGAGATACTGGAGAAGAGATATATATGTGAGGAAGAATATAAGATACATACGAGACATATACAAGACGATACACATGTATATTCATAGAAGTACACTAGAAGAACTCGGAGAGCACTCATACACATCAAGAATAGATGTTAAAATAGGAGGTTCATGTGCCATAAGGAATACTCTTACATTCAAGATGAACAACTATACTAGAAGTGAACGATTAGAACTGTGACACTCTGTTTTCCAGAAAACTTCCAAACAAGGAATCAAAGCTTCATCTACTTCAATCCAAAGGAGTCAAGAGCTCCATTGACATCACACAATAGGATTCTAAACTCAACTATATATTATTTCTCTACTGGGATAATTTTTTCTATTACATTTACGAGCAGTGTGTTCTTTTGTCTGTTTGGATAATCACTAACTCCTATGCTAAATAGAAGGATAATTAAATCCTCACACCAAACTTTTTATACCTTTAGGTATCCCACGTAGAACCGTGGTATAGGTCTGAGGACCTAGACAGCCTGTGTGCTATTATTGTTGCATTCCAACATAGAACTGTGGTTGAGGTCTGAGGACCTTGACAGCCTAAGAACTGTTGTAAATGCAGATCTAGGGTGTGGATCAAAGTTATATATAAAATATTTGAGAAGACTAGGTCTCATGTTGAGATAGAAAATCTTGGTTAAAACTGTTGTGCATCTCATTTTAGTTTAAACTATTTTCAATATCCCGTTCCTAATTACTTGGAAATTCTAATCTATTTTAAAGTAACTCTAATAGATGAACTAGTAAGATTTTGTAATTATGGCTAGCCAATAATTTAGTTTCAAAAGCTAACTTAATCTTCAGATTAAGATAACTGAGAAATAATTAATCATTGAGAAACTAATTGAACACTTACAATCATTATAAATTCACTACATATTATGATGTTTGTGAAATTGGGGTTTTTTAATAGATATCTTTTAATCTAGAATTTATAATTGGAAATCAACACCCCCCCTCTTGAGTATCCTCTGGGAAAACAATTGATTATCAAGAGATGAATAGAATCATGATAATGAATAAGTATACTTATCCCAAAAATAATGACATGTTCGACTAACTACATAGAGATAAATACATTTATAAGATTGACCTTCTTTCCTGAAATCGTCAAATAATTGCAATGAAGGAGGATATACCCACAAATAATTATAAAAGTTATATAGAATATTATTATATAGTTATTAAATTTAATCTTACTAATTTCACATGTATATTCACTTGTTTTCTAAATATTTTCCTTGTATATTAACTTGATTAGTATCTATAATTGTTTATACATGATACTTTTATCTACACAATGATAATGGAAGAGAATGAAAATCACATGGGAATTGTTCTATATAACATATTGAAGGATAGATTATTTTAAAAACATAGAAGCATTATTTTTTTTGTGAAAAGATTTCATTTTTTATCATATTCCCTAAAGATATGTAATATTTATAAATGCTCTTGCATATTGGCCTAAACTAACATAAATGGCTGAGATCTATATTTTTCTTGGATTAGAAAGATATTATCGACGTTTTATGGATAATCTAACACTACTATATAATCCATCAACCTTGATAACATGGTAGGTAGCCATGTTTCTCTAGATAGATGAATGTGATGAAAAGGATTCAGAACAATATTGATTATTATTCATTACACAATTGTTTACATTACCCTATTTTAGAGAAAGGTTATTTAACCTATTGATTAATCCATGAATGGATTGTAATATGTTATAATATGGAATGATATTATTACATATTATGCCTCCTAAAAATTGATGATTGATGAGAAAATGTACTGAAAACATTATTTGGAGTTACCCATGGTCATTCCTTCATTAATGATATGGATAAATTATATATATGTTTAAAAGTGTGATATATATAATGATAATTAGATTTTATATAATATATTGAAATAAAAGGAGTTTAATATGATCCAAATAATATAGTTTTTGGTGATTAATGCCTGTGAGTGATCATTACATTACCACCCATGGAATGTAATCATAGTGTTCAACACTTTGATTGTAAATAATAATTATATATTATACATGATAAGGATTAAACATATATCAAATATTAGGTATTTTCATGTAATCAATTTTGAAATAGTATGTGATGGATAAAAATAATATCTTTCACAATTGAGTATTAAACCATCAATCCATGTTATTATTAATTAATAAAACAATGTTGTAGATAATAATTCATTGTGTGTATTAATGATCAAATAATTAAGTTAACGATCAAATAAATAATTAGATGGAGATGTTACATCTATTTTCCTTACAAGAATGTAAATGAAAAATAAATATTAATTTATATTTCCATTAGACTCCCCAAAATGTGAAAAGGGAATAATTTATTGTGGGTGTAGTCAATAACTTTAATAATTCATCAAAAATTATCATTCTGTTATAAGAAATATCTCCAGATCAGTTTTTTGGATATACATTTTTTATGTGGTATGGTAGAATACAGTACCAAATTCCATTATCTATGATCAAGATCCATGTTTTATATTAATGTTCTAGAGATTTTTTGAGAAATATATGGATATGATGATCTATTTTGGCTCTGCACTCATCATCCAAAAGATTTTTATCATGATAAAAAATTTCAAAACCAAGAGGATGTGTGGGGATACTATTTATTGAATTTTTAATGGTTGTTGAGAAAACACATTCCTATTATTATGTTTTCTATAAATAGTAGATTTCATCCAAGGACATATATAGCTACTTATAAATCCCTATTTTGGATGAAATGTAGAGCTCCGACAAGATGGAATAAATATGGAGAAATATTTATATAGGGGATTTTGATAGATAAAGAAAATATAGTGAATGTGACATCGTTTCAGAAACACATCAAGGTAGATGACATTATGTTGAAGAGCTAATTTGATAATCATCAACATGATCTAAAATTTTATGTTGGATACATGGTTTTTCAAAAAATTATCATTGGAATAATGCTGTGAGATTTGGGTATATAGGGTTCTAAAACCTATGTATACTCGTCACATAGAAATTTTTTATCATATCTAGACAGTAGATTATTATTTTGTGATTCCACCCAAACCATCTCAAGTCCATCATGTGTTCGATTTATTTATGAATAAAAATTACATAACTATAAATTCACATATACAAAAAATATAAGTCATACCACTAGATCAATATTAATCATAGAATGAATAAATAGTATAAATTATAAATCATATTGTAATATCATTTTTTACAATGATGATTGGAACTATTGTATTAAATTAATAATATTGTAAGTGGAGAAAAATGATTTATCCAGAAAATATTTATAAATGCTTTATGGGTCGTAAATTCTAGTTAACATCTTGTAATATGAAATTGATTATTCTTATAGTTTGACGTTGATTTAGTGTGATATTCTGAGGCCTGAAAATAATTTTTGAATATTAAATAAATGTTTAAATAATATTATATTGTGTTTTTAATATGTATTCAAAATAATTGAATAACACCAAATGGTGTGTTTTATGAGAAATTTAAGATCACAGTTATGTTTAAAACATGATTTTTTCCCCTCGTAGGGGTATAACATTCAAAGGAATTGTACATTTTGGATTTCTCACTCATAAGATAATGTTATTAAATAATATTTAATTTTATATATTATTAAATAAAAATTAAATATCTCCCAAATGGTGTGTCTTGTAAAAAATCTGAGACCACAAATAACACCAGGATGTTTTTTTATCCTATAAGGGGAATAAAAATTGTAACTATCAAACATTTGGATATCTCGTTTGTGATGAAAACCTATTTATTTTAAATTATTTATTGATTCTAATTAATATATAACAATTCATTAATATCTTTGAAATCGTTCTTCTTTTATGATATATGAGACCACCATTGGGTCTAGAATGAAGGGTTTATCCTAGGTGGGACATGACATTCATGTACAACGAGAGTTAGATATATTTAAATTTTTATGCGAAATTATATGTTTTAATTAATAAAAAAACGGTTTTCTATTTGGTTTTAAATATTCTTCCCCAGCACACAAAAACACCATTTTTGACTAATGGATTGATTCACAACCTTCGTATTTCACCTGTTTTGATCTATTTAAATATGTAACATAATAATGAAGAATAATTAATCACTATATCATACAATAATTTGGATATATAGTGATCTAAATGGATTTATTAAAATTTGTTTAGGTGTGAATCATGTATTGGGATCATAATCCTTCTAAATACCTTGATCTATGGTGTTGGCCTATTCAAATGAGTCTGGATGATCCCAAAACCCTTATAAATTCATTTAATGTAACTACATCGATCAAATCTGAATATCTTAGCTAGATCAAGGCAGAACGGTGACATCTTCTTTTTCCGATGTATTTAAAACTACCCATGTTACAATTTCACTTATTTATTTTTTTATTTATTTTCATTTATTATTCTACTATTATGAAACTAATATAAGTCAATTATAATGGATAATTAATAAAACCTCAAAATTCTCAAAGTTTCATTCTATTAATAATATTTATTTATTTTTGTAAAGGTAAATTCGGCCAAAAATTATTATTTGATAATTGTGATCAATTTTCAATGATAATATCAAAATAGTAGAATTATAAATAAAAGTGTTTATCAACTAATAATATTAAAAAATAATGGAATGATGATTGCATTATCAAAGTATAGTTTCTGAATCATAAATGGATAATTTGTGATAGATTATCATATATGGATAATTTTGGAAAGAAATTATTATATAATAATTAAATAATTATGAAGGTATAATTATAAAAGAACTGTCTTATGATAATTGTAATCAAAATTTTCAAAATTTAACAATGTGTATTATCCGAGATGGTTTTTTAGATTTATTAAATTATAATTTTACTGAATTATCAAAGGATATTTATGGAAACCAGTTATAAATAGATAATTGAAAAATGATAATTTCTAAATGAATAGTTATTGTAATATAATTATAAAAATTAATAATGTATAGTTATTATGTAATTATCACATGATGTAGATTTTCAGAATTATTTTGGGATAATTCTATGTTTATCAAAGGATAATTTTCCTAATTTTCAAATGATAATATCATAGAATTATTAATGATGATCCCACCAGATTATCGAATGAAATTTTTTCAAAAACACAACCAATATTATTTATCATATTATCGTATATAACATTTTAATCAATATTTTGAAATTATCCATGAAGGAAAAAATATTTTCACATATAATAATTTAATCGGTAATTTTGGAATTGTCAAGGAGAAATAATGTATCACCACTTGTGATATTTTATTTCTATTTGGAATAAAATCACTAGTATTGGTGTCAGGAACCATAGACGAATGTCGACCAGTGGTGTATTGATTCTTATAATAATAATTCCCTAAGGGGGAGTATTGATCCACACAATGTGTTTTATCTTTGTATCAAGCATCAATGAGCTTGAGTTAACAGATTCCATCCCTATTAACCAAATTTATTAACCGTGTATTTCCAGATATATTTTAATTCATTAAATATGGTTTCATTCAATTCGATAAAACCCAAATACAGTGAATTATAAGATTTTGAAATGTTTTTTTTGTGAAAAATGGGAATCCCCCAATTACATTGAATTGTGGTGGGCTTTTGGAAGTTGATTAATTTAAATTGTTAAATTTTAATAATGGATTTAATGGAATTGAATTCAATTAAAATTTTGAATTTAATTATGGTAATGAATTGGTGAATAAGGCAATTGGTTTTGAGTGTATTTAAAACTTCTAAAATGTCATAAAATGTTTTGATATAACCCTAGTGTTTTTAACCTTCAAAGATGCATTTTGTAGATTAAAACCAATTTTGGTCTAAAATGGAAAATTTTCATTCAAATAGAAGAATTTGATTAATTGTATAATAAGTAGTCATAGAAAATTTTTCCATAATTGATTGTGTAATATCACATGAAATACATAGGTAGCTGGTGTGTTATTTTGACACACTCTACATTATTAAAATGTTCTAAAACATTCATGTAAGAGGTCACGTCCCATTAAAGATGGCTAGGTGTCCTCTCTGACCAGTTTCTAGAGGATGTATATGTACTCATATATTTGTGATCAATTATAGAGTGTGGAGTCTTGTATCTGGAAATACTATCATACGTATGTGGCATATGGCTATGTTCCTCACATGTTTATTTCTTCATGAGTTATAAATGGATTCCAATTTTGAAAAAAACTATTTAACAATACACTTCTAAATTTATATAAAATGTTTTGTTGAGGAATTTTTTTGATACATATCCTAATATTGTAATGAAAATGATGTGACTTTAAGTTATTTTCCACAATTTTAATTATATTGCATTATTTGATAAATAATTCATTTAAATGCCAAATATGTTTATCCTTAAAATTGAAAGGACATATTTTTTAATCTTTTATTGGAATCTGTAATAGAAATTGTGGTGAGACCCTACTTGGATTTTTACCACACACACTACTTGTGCCTTCGGGTGCCTATAGATATTCCCCTTCCATGTTTGAGAAAAGGTAAAGGATCTATTAGAGGTGGATATGGCTACTGAACTTTTTCGTGGGGAGTTGATTCCTTTGGGAGATTGGTGGTAGTAATTTGGTCTTGTTTGTGCCTTGTTTTATTTTGATAAATTACTCCCCGTGGAGTTTCTTTTGTTATTCATTCTATTTTCTTCTAGTATTTTGGTATTGTTAGTGAAAAATCATTTCTAATATGGATTTTTATAGAGAATGGTTCTAGTTACTGACCTATGCAGATCAGGAACACCCATAGGGATATATCATGGACGGCTCGGTTATCGGGTAACCAGGGTAACAAGGCTAGTTTTCGAAAAAGATGAATAATAGGAGGTTGATATTTTTTCATGATGTCAATATGCATTGTGAAATCATGTCGAGTCTTAGGAGGTATTTTTTATTCATTTCCGAGAGAGATGTCATAATAATAAACCTTATGTTTCCATGGAAGTTAGGGGAATGTAATCTTGTGGGTTAGTTCTATAAATGTCCCAATATTGATTTCGATAGAGTCAAATCCAAATCATATCTTTTCTACCAATCGGTATTATGTTTCCCATGTTTCTCTATACAAGAATTATTTAAATTATTTATTGTTTTCTAATGATGTTTTTAGAATCATGACTTAGAGATGACGTGTGAATCGATATAGGAAGAGACTATTTCCAAACCTCAATGAGAAAATCCACCATTGGACTATAGTTTGGATGAGTTGATTTAGTGCACTATCTAAGAACTGGAACATGCAGCACTTCTAGTCCCCATTTAGCCTCCAGTTGTGGAAGCATAGGGGGATGCTCTTATAAATCATTCTCAATTCTTCCCTCACTATAATAAAAAAGTTTTCAATGGCTCCACTGATCATCAACATGATGTGGAATGGTTTGGTATGATATGATATCTATTTGAGTTCTTGGATACACCTGGAAAGATCAAAGTGAAGTGAACCACCATAATGTTGGAGGGACCAAGTAGAATATGGTGGGAAAAGTTGATGATTAATAGGAAACATGAAGAAATATAGTAGAAGGACATTAAGGATCTTTTAATTGACCAGGTCTATACAGATTCAATAGTGATGTCAAAGGTTGTTGATTTTTATATCATGAGCATGATGAAAAAAATTGACTTAGTATTCAAATTTTTTGTTGAGCCTATGATATTTTCACCCGATATGGTATCGAATGTGATCACAAATGCTATGTGGTTATATTTTTTACTTTGATCAAATATATATTCTCAGGATTTATTACTAATGCTTCACACTTATACAAATGTGTTGTATAAGGAGATGATGGATCATAGAGACCGATCTCGAATAACAATGATTATGAGAGTTCCTTTTTCTCCTGCTAGAAACAAGATTTATTTTATCGGAAAATGAAGCATGAGGAATCATGTTGTAGTTATCAGAAAAAAGGACATTATTGACCTCCTAGGGTACCTCGAAGTGGTCCATTGGAATGCCACCAATGTGATCATCCTGGGAATTATTAGTGGGTATTCACTAAGGAACCCAAGAACTATGGATCCTGTGGATGTTTAGGGGAAATTCATAAGTTATTCAATAACATTTAAACACTATGTCATTTTATATTATCATCAAATCCCCAAAAAACAATAGGGAAACCAAATACTTCATGTTCAAAAGGGTTCTGGCCACATACTTCTAAAACGAAGCATCATCACACGGTGGAAGAGTCTCTTGAGGAAGCTGATGTGATTCCAGTGACCGTGAGAGGCTCCATTACTATAGCATCATATTTTGTGGATTCTCTATTTAATACTGGTGCATATCACTCATTTATTTCAACTCGTATCATTAATATTCTTAATCTTCATATGAATATTTTATCATGTGAAATTGATATTACTGCACCCCATAATATGAGGAGAGAGAATGTTCTCCCTAGTCCCAGTTGTGTCTTATCTTTATATGATATCAAGTGGCTTGTTGAATTATAGTTCTCTAAATGAAACCTCTTAACATGATAATTTTAATGGATTGGTTTACTAATAATAAATCATAGATTAATTTTTATCTTCGACAGATATACCTTACAACACCAAGTGGTGTGTCTCTTATCTTTCCTAGAGAATGTAACCCAAGTTTAAGAAGTGATGGACCTTCCTATCCATAGTTGTCGATAGTGATATCCGGGTTTATTTTGATCTAGAACAATATTCAATGGGGGCGATCTGCCTCCAGTTATCTTTTATTTTCTTTTCATGTTTCCTTATGAATTTTGTGGTTTACCATTAGAAAGAAAGGTTTTTTTCCATTGAATTGATGCCCCATACAAAACTAGTTTCAATTATCTATTACCATAAGGAACTAGCTAAATAGAAAGAGTAAAAGTCCCAGTTTGAATATATTCTTGAGAATATGTTATTCTCTTGTGTTCTCAACATTGGTGGGACTTGGAATGATCATTTTGTGGCTGGATGAGTTTTCTTATAACAATAGTTAACCATCTATGGTCCAAATGGATCCTTTCGGAGAATTTTGTAGTTTTCCATGTAAATATATGTTATTTATCAGATATTTCAAAATTTTCTTTGGTTGGTCTGAGTTTGGTCCATGATATGACAATTATGATTCAGTTTATTCATCAGATAATGTTGACAACACATATCTGGTATAAGTCTTTTGTTGATTATTTACATAGTATTTCGTATTTTTCACTTTTTGACTAGGTATTCCTGAAGGGTTCACCCCAATTGGGTCATTGATGGATTGGGAACCAAGGGAAGCATTCTTGTCATTCTATTGGTCCTTTTGAGGTTGTCGAAAAAGAGGGAAATGTTACATATCGTTTGACACTACCACCACAGCTAGAATCAATATATAACATGTTTCATGTATCATATCTTTGATTTTATCTCTCTCATACATCATGTATTTTGAGTTTGAGTGATTTTGAGATTGAACCAGATTTATTCATGATAGAGCGGTCATTCGGGATAGATGATTCTATGACCACGATACAACGCGGGAAGACAATTCCATTGGTATGTGTGTTATGGAAGAAAAGTCCTAAAAATCAAGAGATGTGGGAGAATGAGTCTATTGTTCAAGATCAGTGAAATAATTTGTTTTTGGAAAACTACTATAGATACTTTTTTATGATGACATTTTGTTAGAGGGGGAGATTTTATTATCTATTTTTATAATTATAATAATCCCCCTTTTCTTAAATTAATAACATCATAACATAGAAAAAATTATTTATCTATATAATTTTGATAAATGTGATAAGGGCATAAAATTGTAGTTAAAATCATGGAATATTAAATCGAATATTTTTGGAGTTTGATACTGAGTTTGTGTAAAATTCTGAGGCCCATATAGACCTAGTAAATGTTGACAATATATATTAATTATATTAGATTAATCATGTGAAATTTATTCAAAATAATGGAATAAATACAATATGGTTCATCGAATGAGAAATCTGATACCACCATTATGTCTGAAATGTGGTTTTACACTTGGAGGTGTATATCAATTGATGGTTCGTGAATTTTTAATTCCTCTCTCATGAGATGAAATTATTAAATTACATTTAATATATTATTTTATTAAATAAAATAATATTTACACCAAACGGTGCATTGTATGGGAAATATGAGATAATGGTTAGGTCCGGAATGTGGGTTTTACACTAGAAAGGGTGTAACAATTATATCTGTTAGACATTTGAATGGCTCATTTGGGATAAACTCCATTTTATTTTATATACATATTTTTTCCAATTATTAAATAATAATTCAATAATATCTCTCAAATTGTTCATTGTTTGAGAAGTTTGAGACTAGAGTTGTGTATCGATTGGGGGATGGTTACCCTATCAGGGTCATATTATTCATGTTCATCATGCATTTGGTATTTTCTATTTTTATGAAATATAACTAATTTTAATTAAAAAAAATCCTTTATTTATATGGATTTAACGCTTCTTCTGTAGCATGTGAAAACTCTATTATTGACTAATGGATTGATCCAAAACCATCATATTTCAATGCTTTTGATCTGTTCAAGTTAATATTGCATTAATGTGTAAAAACTAAAATCTTCGTCATCAATTATCTAGTGATATAGTGACAAAAATGGGCATTTTAAAATAGGTTTATTTTGCATCATTTTTAGGGGTCTTAAATTTTCGGAATGCCTTGATCCTTAATGGTGCTCAATTCATATGATCCTGGATGATCTTGAAACCCAATGACATTCATTTAATAGAACTAGATCCATCCAATCTGGGATTCATACCTAGTTCAAGGGGAGACTATGAAATCTCCTTTTTCCTCTATGTTGCGCACTTCCTACGATAAAATATGGCCTATTTTTTTATTTACTTCTTTTTATTTATTGTTCAAAAATATTGAAAATAATGGAAAAATTTTTAATTGAATATTAATAGAAACATTAATTTATCAAAGGATAATTATATTTATATAAATGTTTTTAACAAGGAAAATTCTACCAAAATCATCTTTTGAGGATTGTGCTCAATTATCAACGATAATTTTAGAATTTTAGAATTATAATTGGAAAAGACTATCAAAATATATTTTTAAAATTATATTAAATGATGATTTCATTTACAAAGGATAATGTCTTAATAATATATTGATAATTTGTGAAGTACTTTCATAGATTAATAATTCATAAAAAATTACTAGATAATAATTATAAATTGTTAAGGGCTAATTATAATATAATTGTCTTGTGAAAAAAATTACCAACATATCAAAAATATTATTAATGTATTATCAAAAACAGATGATTTGAATTATTAAAGAATAATTTCCCTAAAATATCATATTATAATTGTGGAAACCAATTATCATAAGTTAATTTAAAAATGATAATTTTTAAATGAATAATTATTGGAATATAATTATACTAATTATTAATGGACAATTATAAGGTAATTATGACATGATATAGATTATTGAAATTATCATGCTATAATTATGTGTTTTATCAAATGAAATATCATAATTTTCAAATTCTATTATCCAAGAATTATTGATGATGATCCCAAAATATTAAAAAATAAACTTTATAGATAAAATTATATTTTTTTATCATATTATCAAATGTAATATTTTAATTGAAAATTTTAATTTATCCATGGGAAATAAAAAAATTATTAGTTGTGATATTTTAATTAGTAATGTTGGATATTATCCATGAGAGGAATATATCATCACATGTGTTATTATATTTAATTTATAAATAAATTAATCGGTATCAGTTCTATGAATCCATGATGAACTTCAATAATTTTTTTATTGAGGCTTCTGATAATAAATCCATGATGAGGTGCATTAAACCACACATGGTGGTTTATCATTGATGCTAGCATTGATGACCTTTTGGATGGTGGTTTCATCCCAATTTACCAAAATGATTGACCATGTATTCCTCGATTTATTTAAATTTCTAAATAATTATTTCAATCAATTTGATAAACCCTTTTTTTTGTATAATGATATCCTGAATTGGTTTTTGGAGTAAAAATTAGGAAATTCCTAAATTACTCTTATTTTGGGGCCTGCTTGTTCAAATTAGTTTATTTATTATTATGAATATAAATTATGGTATTGATGGAATTGATTTTAATTAAATTGTTGATTTAAATTGTGGAAATTTATTATGGAATAAGGAATTGGTTTTGAATTTATTTCAAACATGTGAGATAGGTATAATTTTTTTTGATATAATCCTGATAGATTTAACTTAGAAAAAAGTATGTTACAAATTAAAACGAATTTTGATTATACATGGAAAATTGGAATTGAAATGGAAGGATAAGATTTAATTTATTTTATTTCGTCTTAAAATAACTTTCACCTCATTGATTATGTTAAAGAACATGCATGACATATATAGTTATAGAGTTATTTAGGAACACCCTATGCTATTTTGATGTTTTAAATCACACATGCAGTAGGTCACATCCCTTATGTGATTGTGATGAGTCATCTTTAACCAGTGTCCAAAGGAAGTTGTTGTACACATATTTCCATGGTCAATTAGAGAGTGTGGAGTCATGTTGCTAGAAATATTTTTGTACCTATTGGGATGGTGATCGTGTTTCTCTATTGTTTTTTTATATATGAGATATAAAATTATTCTATTTTTTATAAAACTATTTCAAATTTCTTTTAGAATTTATATAAACTATTTTATTTAATCAATTTCATTAAGAAATATTCTAATATTTTAATGTAGAGAATTTTGTTTTAAATATTTTCCCATCATTTGAATTTGATATCATTGTTTGTTTAAATATGATTTTAATTTCTAGACATGTTTATCATTAAAATTTAAAGCAATCCATTGGTTAATCTTTCAATGAAATCTATTATGGAATCTATGCAGAGAACCAACTGGGTTTTTTGGATCACACACTAAATGTGGCTTCAGGTGTTTGTAGATTTTATCCTTTTATAATTCATAAAATGGAATGTATATCTAGTTTTTAATCAATCAGTTGAACCTTCACATTGTGATTTTCATACATGGGGTTGTGGGTTGTAGTAATTTGGGCTTATTTTTTCCTTTTTGGTTTCTATTACAATACATCGAGTGACGATTAATTTTATTTGAATACTAATTTCATCATATAATTTTGCATTGTTAGCTGAAAAATCATTCCCACTCTTAGTTTGTATGGTCTCAGGTGCAAGTTGTTGACCTTTGGGGATAAGGAAGGCCATTTGAGCTATGTCAAGGCTGACTCAGTTATCATTTTACCAGGGTAACCGATCATGCTTGTTACATATATAGAGAATATTATAAAAAACACCACTCAAATAGATCATTTTATATAGAGAACCAACCAAATTTAAGATTATATATTGGGACTTATGGATATAATGAGGCCGAAGTGTCATCAAATTTTTGTATCAATTGAATTTATTTCATTGTTGATGTACATTTTAAGGGGATATAATGTAACACTATGATTTTAGAGAAATTATTTATTGAATATATTACAAATAAATTATATCTTCTATTACACATAACACTATGTTAATCATTCTTTACACAAAACACCATGTAATGATTTCAATACACATATCACTTGGCTTGACTGTGTCAAACACAACACTGAGTTTTAACAAAATGATGAAATAAATTAAATAATATTATTCCAAAACAACCATTATAGCCTTTTAAGATTAGAATAATTTAATGTAATAAACAATTTGTAAATAATTTTTACAATTTTTTTGGATAATTAAATCATATTTATAAAAAATTACTTAATTTTCATAAAATTAATTTTCTCAAAATATTTGAAAAAAATTATTAATTTTTTTTATCTATAATAAATGTAATTTTTTACAATGTTATAAAATTAATTTTATATAACAACCATTATTTTTCATATAAAATTGTTAAAATTATTTTATGATGTATTTGGTAATTTTTTTAAATAATTTCATTTTTGATGAACATAGAAAAACGTTGAATTTTTATATAAAAATTTCCTTTTTGGTTTATTTAATTGATAATTAGTTTTGATTTAATTTTTATTTAATGAAAATATATTTCAATGAAAAATATATTAAAAAATCATTTCTATAATATTAATTTTAAATTTTGATATAAACACCTTATTTGTTTTTGAACCTTTTGTCTTTAAAACCCCAGTTTCTCATGGTATCTAAGAGAAGTGTATTAAATAAAAAATTTCCAAATACATTTATAGAACTTTGAAAAAAGAATTCTCTATTTTTAATAAATTTAATTTATATTTTTTAATATGGTTTAATTAACTTTTTGACCAAATTGAATTGTAAAAAAATTATAAAATATTTACCACTGTTATGGTAAAAAGCTTTTTACCTGGGGTTATACTAAAATGATAAAGGTTTAATATAGAAGAACCAAAATAAAACACTATTTCTTGGTCATATATCAACATTATGACTTCTAGGTTTGAAAATAAACCAATCTTTGAGCCTTGTGACATAAACAATGTGACTATAATTATTTTTTGGAAAATTTAACATGTGTTCCAATCAAATCACATATAAATTTATAACACATATCCTCACAAAATATAACCATTAAATCATTTTTATCAGCCAATCTCATCCCAATCCACTTCCCCAAATATATCTTATAATCCTATAAACAATGGATTGGACAAAAATCCTTCCATTGGAGGATTTTTCGAAAATCGAAAGGAATATACTTGAAGAATATGTAACATTCATCAACTAGAGTTTTTGATTTATTTATTATTATACTTCCTCAAATTATTTTTATAAAATGATTCTATAAAAACCAATGGATATTCAATATACTAATATTTTATAATGTTATGATAATTATCTTCAACCATGTAATGACCCCAACTAGAGTATCCCTAAGTCGGCGCCTTAATGTATTACATCTCCATAAGATACAAGTAATCACATCTCAAGTAATTAATAGTTTATTAAGTATTGTAAACAACCTGCATACATGAAACCCATTTTGCATTTCAAACATAAAAAAAATATTTTCTATGATAACACCAGTGTCACCCATAGTATAACATTTCATAAAATCATAATAAGCATCATGGAATCCTATGGAAGAATAAAACATATGAAATGGGTTATATCAAAATTTCTAGTAAGGGTACAATACATTGGATTATTTCATGAATCAATAATAATAAACAATGTGGAATCGTAAATAATTGAATATACAATAAATGTAATCAATACTCTAAAAAGGATATGAATCCACTAATTTTTTCCTAGTTAATATTTCATGGATAATAATAACAGAATGATGAATGAAATAAATAATAAATTATTGGACATCACGTATCAGGAACATGAAACAATATATCATCATGGACATTCTAATGGGATATTTTGTATATGTGTAGAAACCCATCTTATTATTTCTGTATGTAAATACGATGTCATTTTCACCATCTGATTTGTCTCATGAGACCGATCAATTCATCGAGGGACTATAATATAATGGAACCACAATTTCTACCTGTCTAATGCATTCCACATATATCAAATGTTTGATTTAAAAAGATATGTTTTTAAATAAATGTCTCTCATAGCCCTTTTATACCTATGAATTATATTATCGACGAAGGAATAACATTTAATAAAATATAAAATACCAAGAAGATTGAAAAAATCATGACATTACACTTCAAAGGGATAGTATAAACATCATATATAAGTAATTTGGTGCAAAAACATTAAATAAGTATCAATGTAATTTATTATTGAATCCCTTAACAATTTTTAATAATTATAATAGAATACCCCTGAATGAATAACATTTAACGAAATGTTAAATACGATATAATAATGATATTTATTATAACATATATCACATGGGTGTATATATATACCAGACATGATAAATATGTGGTAAATAAGGAATACATATCATATATGTAAATGAGAGATGCATAATCCCTTAGATATGAATTCCCATTAATGCTTCATACATTATGATTAAGATCCCGAGTTTTTCTTAAAGTACATATCCTTTTTTGGGATAAACTAATCATTATTTTTCATACACCCTAGTACAGGATGTTGTCCGGTTTAGTTGTTATTGGAAATCAAGATAATAGGGGTCTTTATTTTGGTTTCAAGCCAATTACACAACATGTAATTGGAATATACAACATGTATATCAATTACATGACATATAATGGTTGAGACAGGACCTTTCACCTCGTGTTAGGGGATTTTCGGATCACAAAACCCATGATTTATATGACGAGTAAGGAATTTACCAATCAATTAAATAACAAAGTCTAGTTGTTAAAAATATATTTAGGGGCTTAAATTTTTTTCATAACCCTCACCTCTCCCCTCTCTCATGCACAGAGCACCCCAAAGGATGCTAAGGTATGGTTTTATACTTGTTAATTATCCAGAAATTATTTATATCTTTGTTGGCCTCATTAAAACCATGTTGTTAATATCGTGTTTCCTTTTTAGTTGTTTGATATTATTTTATATGTTAGATGCACTATTTTAATGTAGGCCCATATTCCCTTCCTTCCTGTTCTTCATCAATTATACATATTTCTCCCAAACTGTGTCGAATAAGGGCTTGATACTTAATGAACACTCGAATATTGAGATAAATTATGTGGTTTATTATTTTATTTTGTATTATGGTTCTTTATGTAGCTATAAAACCATATATGGTCTATAATAATTTCTATTGTGACCCCAAAATTGAATAGATCAATTGAAATAGATTAAACTTCTCTTATTAGGGATGCATATGGGTTCCCTAAAAAGAGTTGGATGTTTTTTCCTGAAACCATAAACACCCATGTGGTGTTCCATGCCTTTTATTTGGTTTTTCACTTTGGTGAACTACCCAAGAGGTGTATTCTGGGGTTTTACATGTTTATGGAAGCTCAATTATAAAATATTGGGATTTAATTACATGCATAAGTGATTTTTGGCATCCTTTAAATTTGTTATAATAATATGTTATCCCTAACATGATAAAATTGATTAAACAGAATTGGTTAAATGAGTGGGTATACTCAATTGGTTGTCTTTAAATTGTATAAATGTATTTGTTATCAATTTTGTTAAAATTGGTAGGTATACCAATGTGGAATGATTATTATTGAATTAAGGTTAACGGTTCGGTATACCCATGCAATGTATTTAGTGGAAAACTCTAATAAATGTGTGGGTATTACCTTATGAATTGATTAAAAGGGAATGGGGTACACGAAGTAGTATAATCATGAGATGTGATAGATTATATGATTTTGAAGACTTATATAGTATTTAATTGCCAAATTTTATAAAAGGGGTGGTCTTTCTATAGATGCCATGGATGGATCTGCATGGATCTAGATTGTGTTAGTGGATTCCTTGAGTAGTAATGCTTCTTGGGTGTTGATTATATGGGATTCCATGGGCCTCTCTTCCCCTTGGATCTATCTTTCATGGAATTGTGTTGGACATGTTGGTATGCATTCTCATTGGACTCCAACAAGTTCCAAATACACGTTTACATCGATATTCTAACGGGACTCGATGAGGATGCATTGGTATTATACAACTTATATATTGACTGTCGTGGTCTAGCAATCATTATGTGGAATGGATATGGGATTAATAAAACATTGGTTTTTACAATGTCGACATGGATACATGATAAACATCATTGTACGAGAAAGGCTATGGGATTTTCCAATGGATTCATTATATAACAAGTATATGTGGAGAGGATATAGATTGATGATTGAAGAGGTTGTGGTGCTTTTTTTATTTTTTGTAGCTTTCTTATTAGGAGATGGTACTTGTTATAGGGATCATTGAGATCCTATTTGGCACTACTTATTTGCAGTGGTTGTATTCCTTGGGAAATCACACTTACCATACTTATTACTTACAGATTTTAACCAAATTACATTGTGATTATTATAAATTTATAGGTATATGGGTGGTTTTATATAGGGATGTTTATATAACACCATTTTTTGGAAACCATAGGGACCCAAACAGATTATATGGTTGTATCTATTGTTAAGGTAAAACACCCTAACCTAGGTTGTTGATTTGTTTCTTGGTAGAATTGATGCAAAGGACCATGTTGAGACATGTGGTACAACTAGGATATCCTTTTTGAATTTTAGCCTTTTTCAGACATGAATTATATTTTATTTCCATTTAACTGTTTCAGATTCTTTATAGATACTTGTATCATCCTCGTTATTTTATATGTGCCACTTTTTGATTTGTAATATATTCCACTCCTTCCTATCATGAAAATTGATTATTTATCACTTCCTATATTTTTTATATTAATATTATGATGTGTATGAGATAGTGATTGGGAAATAATATCTCCATTAAAAAAATAAGTTCTCACATGTAGTCAGTAGCCTCGAGAGTTTTGGGAGATGCTCAGGGGGCTATGTTACCAACTAGGCACAGGGCAATGTTGAGTGGCATTTTAGTCTGGGATGTTATAAAGATGTATTTTTGGATTTCCTTTTAGTTTTTACAGACTTTTTTGAGAATGTTGATAAGGAAATGATGGAAATTGAGAATGGTAAAAATGTGTGCTTCGGTGTGTCAAACCCATGTTCATGAAAATGCCAAATGGCCTCGAATAGATAGATTATTTTCTATATTTGGATAATTCTCATTGATTTGATTACACCATAGGGTGATTCACTTGTGTTGTGTGATTACCATTGATATGAATGTGGTTCTAACTTGGTTTTAACCTACTGTGATGAAGGTATTCCATCTCATGCATCATATATGAACCTTTATATAAATCACATTCCATGGATTATACCATAAAATTTATGATGTGTTACTTAATGAATGTAGTTGTGATATGTGATTTGAAAATTGTTTCTTTTATTATGACAGAATTTTTCTAGTGGATAGAAAAGTGAGATCATATTTCAATTCATAAGGTGCATGGGATCATATGGCCTGGAAAATGATGCACCATTTGACACTTTTTTAAGAGTGATCTTAATTAGATTTATCCTAATTTTTCTGGGAATCACATTTTTGTTCATGAGGTTTCACGGTCTCTAATGTATTGAAACGTGATGAACCATCATTTAAATCATTATAATAACTGAATGTTAAATGAAAATTAAATTTAATGGAAAAATTAGACATGACCTAGACCTAAGTATTGAGTGGGAAACATTAAGTGTTTCAAGTGCTATTTGGTGATTATTCATTATTAAATCATCATTTTAAGAGAAGGCTTTGTGTTATGACTTGGTTTGATGATATTTTGGACCAATACTACTATTCAAATATACGATATTGATATCATTATTTTATGAGGAATTTTTCTATAATTGTAGAGACATGGCCCCACGGTGACCATCAGTTGTGCACAATAAGGGTGGAAATAACCACACTCTAGAGGTACTGGGCCATTGGAAACTGGTAGTTCCTCTTTTATGGACACCAAAAGAACAAGTTTTTAATCCCAAAATAGGTATTGAGGCAATGTTCCATGTTGATTTATATAGAATTAGAGATATTTATCATAGATCACTGTAGTGTTCATTGTTTATGAATATGTTGATGCATGTGTTCCACTAGAAGCATCTTCCCGTGTTTTCAGGGGAAAGAGGTCCACAGTTTATAAAACTATGGCTATGAACGAAATTTTCTATATTAGTGCAACTGGAAATTTCTCCTATGATGAGGGTATATATAATTCCCCATCCTTAAACATTACATAATCTAATGTTAAGTCAATAAATCACATTGAGGATCTTTTCTGGTTTAGTCTTTTATAGAATTATGCCATAACTATTATATTAAATCTGAAATATTATTAAGTGTGATATTATAATCTATCCATTTTTTTCACAATAATAAAACTCCTTAAATAAAATAAGTCTTATTTTCTTGATAAAAATTTTCCTGAGTTCTTCATTTCTCTAAGACATCCTTATACCCTTTGAAAAACATTTCAAAAACATCTGATGATCAAAACATGCTCAGTAAGGGATATAAAATAATGAATGAAAACATTAGTCCATGAATACATACAATTCAATGAAATAATACTATTTAATCATAAAACATAAGGTATTTACATACCTCATAAAATCATAAAAATTAGGAATAACTCATAGAAATAATAAATCATAATGGTGACTTATATTTTCCATAACATACATACGTAGTAGCATCCATAGCCACATAGGGAGTAACCTTTATGGTAATGATTGGTATACCGATCACATTATATTCCGTAATTCTCATAGGAGAAACATTATGGTTTTCCATTGTTATGTTACACAATACATTGGAGAACTATAATGGGCTCAACAGCCCTAGTTTTATCATGGAACCACCCGTCTATAGTTTATCACATAACTACCTGTCAAATTTCAAAGTCCCATTACATAATAATAACACAAAAAATATTGATATTATCTGAATTTCACTCGTCAATCATTATAAATCAATTGAATATTCAATACTTTTCCAAAACAATTTAAAACATTTAATAACACACTTTTTGAATAAAAGAGTCCCATACAACATTAAAACATTAAAATGAATTTAACATTTTATAACATTAATGTCTTTACAAATAAATATTTGAACCCATTTTGGAAACATTGAAATTAATGAGAAATATTTATAATAATATATCTTTAAAAAAATTGAAACGATGTTATAGTTAAAAAGTTCCTTACCAATTGAGATTTAATTGAATAAAAATAATTAAAGAATGTCATTAAACAGAACATATAATATCATGAGAATAAGGAGATTCATGATAAAATATATCAAGGGTAGTATATACACCATATAAAAGTGAATTGGTGCATAAAAACAAATATGTCTCCATGGAATGTACCTTGAGATAAAATAAATTACAAATTTAATATCCTTATATTAATGATAAATCAATGTCAAAATTATGTGTGAAATATATAAATACACCCATCATAAGTGGATATTCAATGTTAAACAATCATAGTATATTTTTGGAAAAACAAAACCATTGACATGGATATTTAACTCAATGAATGGATATTGAGTAATGATATCTCTTACAATGTTTGTATAAATAATGTAATAATTTATCAATTGGGTGATTATGTGTAGAAAAAGTATTACCAAACAAAGGGATGTTGTAATTACAACATAAAAAAATAAAGAGTGATTCCAAATATAATCTTGGCATAATATAATCAACGATGTATGTGTGAAACCCATTGAGTGGAAATTGTGTTTAGAAATTCACTTACAAAGATCATTTTGTTAATAAAATAGATTAATTATGTCTATTCACTATAAATGCACATAAATCAAGTATTAATAATAGTTAAGATATCAAAATTAATTTCTCACATAATCAGAGAATGAGATAATGAAGTGGTATAAGATCAACTCAATGAATGTAAATAATGTTAAGAAGTTCCCTTACCTTGAGTATGACTTGTATTGTTCATTATTTATCTCCAAGAATAATAAATTTAAGTTAATTTATACATAATTTAGAAAATATTTCTTGTATATAATTCCTTTTATATAACTTACCTACTTTTTATAACAATCATATAATTATTCATGTTTATAACAGTCGTCTTGTTGATATTCGGTACATGAGTCGAAAATAAACTTGTTATAATTAAAAATTGTCCATGTGGCCAAAAGTAAAATATCTTTTTAATAGTATTCATGATTTGAATAAAATATATATCTAATATATATATGTATTTATAATATTACATTACATTTTAGACAAGAAATTAAATGCACCGTTTATGGAGACGGTAGGCTTCACATATCCATGAATGCTACTATCATTTATTTTTCGTATTAAAATAATGAATAATAAATTATACATAGGTTTATCATAATTCAAGTATAATATTTTTTTCATTTATTTTACATAATTTCATTAATTAAATTCTGTATACATTCCATGTATGGAAGGAATGAGTCAAATCTCTTTGAGGGGGCGGTAGTCCGCACTACCTCAAATTAAATTATCATATTTAAAAATTAAGGAAAGAATAAAGGTATGTTGTAACTATAAAATAAAAAAGCATAGTGAAAATATAAAGTTATTATATATCATATATAAATAAATTTCTATCATAATTTCCACCATGAAAGGTGGTAGAAGTAAATTTAATAATCATTTTTTTTTGTTGCAGTAGTCCGCCTTACATAGAAACAGTATGTTCGTAACCGTTAGATGGAGGTGTGTGTTTTTGTAGTTTAAATAATTTACATAAAACATCCTAGATTATTGACTATACTAGAGTTTTTATGTAATAAAATAATAATAAGCACATAGGTAGTGATGAAAAAGAATAAAGGAAAGGAACTTGAGAGAATCCGTTACCTAGAATCGGGAAACTTCTTTTAATTTGAGCTAAAAAGCTTTCATGAATTTCCTTATGCGAAAGATAAGGCCTATAAATGGAATGAAAGGATGTTTTGATCTTATCTGGGAAGAATTATGAAAATCCAAGTGGTATGAGAGTGATGAGTTATGTGGGTAGATGTGGTGGCCTTTTATAAGAGGGATTAGGGGAACTTTAGAAAAGTCTAGAAATATTATTTTATTAAAAAAAATTATTTTAAAAATATTCCAAAACCCATTTAATTAAAATATAAGTCAATTTTGGTTTTAATATAAATAATATAATAATATTTAGATAAGTTTTGAATATTAATTTGTCATTATATTTTTGGATTAACACTTTTTTACCCTTTTTAATCTTATATTGATATCATGTTATTTACACATTGTGGGTTATGGTAATTAAAATATCATGTAATGTGACCCAAAAAATGTCATTTCTATCATATTTTTACTTTTCTTAACAATTTAGTCGAATCATAGATTTTTATTAATATAATATCAACTAATAAACTATTTTTTTAAGATATGAATTCTATAAATTTTGGATACTATTCATTCATGAATTTTTTAAAAATTTAGAACAAATTGATTCCTTCGAAAAAATACATTAACTCAAATATAATATGTCAATATCATCCATAAAACTCATGGATGGATTAAATATAATAAAATAATATTTATTTTAATTTTTAAAATAAAATTTATTTTAATTTTTAAAATATCATTTATTTGAATCCACTATTAATGAATCAATCCATGCAGCATCATTGTGTCATAATTAAATATATTTATTTAAAGTCTAAAAATTATAAATAAAAAATAATGATATAGAAATTATTTTTATATTTGTAATTAATATTTATATTTTAATATATCACTTATATAACCCCATATAATTATTTCATCAGTAAGAAGATACATGTTTATGGAATATTCCACTTTTAAAATAATTCTTATAAAATGTCATTTTCACATCAAATCGAATCCTTGGGGTCTACAAATCGACCCATGTAGGACCATGGTGGGACATATAACATGAAATAGGACTAAGACATGTCTTAGGGAATTTTAATATTATAATAATATTTTTTATCCCTGCTTATTAGATTTACCCTTTAACCATGGTAAATAATTAATGAAATTAGTATTTATAATGTCCAAAAATGAAATTTACCAATTCAAACAATTAAGACCTTCTAATTCCAAATATAAAATCCATTTTTACAAATTAAAAACACAAAATTTTCTGTAATTAGAATAAAATTAATTCCCATTTTGAAAAATAAAAAGTTAATTTTTCAGAACTAATAACTATCAAAAGATTGACATGTGTTTATGTCCATTTTCAATGGTAAATTACATCCAATGACCAATAATGGATTACATGATAAAAAATATCCCAATAAAACTTTATTTCCAATTAAAATTACAATATAACTATATAAATATATTTAATGAAAAGATATTTGTTAATTTAAATGCATTATTTTTCACTATTCATTAAAAAATGAACTTTATCAGAAAATTACCAAATATTTAACCAAAGAAACATTTGGTGTCCTACATCTATAGAAGAAGTTTATTTTTTAAAATATAACATATAGGAGATACAAAAACTAAATTAAAAAAGGGTTCTCCATCAAAAGGTGGTAAAACGTCATTTTTAGATAAATATTTCTTTTATATGAAAAACTGAATATGTTATATATCATATCTATAAACCATATTAGAAGAATTTAAAACATTTCATTGAATATATAATAAATATTTTTCATTAAATAATAATTCATAAAGAGTGATACGATTTTATAAACACAATTATTCTCTTTTTATAACGGTTTTCAAAAAAACTCATCTTTTATATTCAATTGGTTTTTATTTCTATTTATAAAAAAAGTTAACCGATGAATCATTATTTAAACATGTGTAAACCATATTTTCAAAATTATGTTGATACTATTCATTCCCACCATCCCAATGGATAGGCATTAACAAATATTTAAAATAATAATATTATTACTGTAATATTTTTTGGTATAACATAATGTTGTGTACAACATAATATTTAGGAAAACCTGTTGTTGTGTGTTGATTATGATATTAGACAAAGAATCTCCATTAATGTAAAAGTAATATCTTATTTTTAAATATTATTTAAATTAAAAAGTATTATTCTATAAATACATTTTTAATTACCCCATCCCCACTTTTGGAAATTACGTCCTTGAAATTTTAAAATTGGGTTTGGAAACGTCATTGAAAATCCCACATCACTATAAAGAGACAATAAAACTATCACTTTATTATAAAGAAACAGAAGTAAAAAATTTCACCTGAGAAAACACATACTATGATTCCTTGTTGGGAAACATGGATATGGAAGTAAAATTAACCATAATTTTCAGATGGAGAGTGGAAGAAAACATGATCTGGAGAAAGTTAACTACTAAAAACCATAAACTTGTGTTGGGTTAAACGGTCTTTGATTACCCAATAGGAAAAATGAATAGAAAACATTCTTGTTTTATGTTCCTTTTCATAAATTTGAGAAATTAATTTATGAGATTTACTAAGACCATAAGGAAATATATTTACTTTTCAAGTAGAGTTTCATACTTTAATAAATTTCTACAACAAACTCATATTTTCTACAAACAATGAGTATTCACAATTCCATGTCACACCTAAAGAACTATAATTAACTTCAATAGAATCACATAATCCAAAAAATATAAACTATATATTTTCCATATCTTTAAAAATCAACCAAAACAAAAATGGTTAGTAAAAGATTAGATAATTCCCAAAAAGTATAATCTTCTATAAAATTAAACAATACTCTTATTCATTGAAATTCATCAAACAATTACCATGGTACAAGAAAATACAATTTAATACACAATTTTCATAAAATTTATTCAAAAAAACTAAACTAACATTGAAAAACAAAATTTAGGAGGATTTGATCACATAGTCTTCCGTGATAAATCATAACATTTATCTCTAAATAACGTCGTCTACTCTTAAAGTCTAATAATTAAAATTAAATAAAATATTAACATGTTATCCCTGATAGGTAATTCATTTCCACAAATAACTCAAATCATCATATGTCCATATTAAAAACATAGATACATCCCAAATAATATTTCATCCATTACTGCAAAAATGAAATCTCATAGTATTCTATTTTCCTTAGGGATATAGTGTTCCCAATAGAGAGAACATCATCCAAAATAACATTTATCATTTAATCACCAAATTGTTTTTTATACTATGTATATCCATATGATAAAACGTAAGTTACAAAAATCTTCTTATTCTTGATCCATTAAATAATTTAACTAAAATTAATGATTCATACTAACCAATTATATCATGTAGGAAAGTGGTAGGTGATGAGCCATTTTCATTGTTTGGTTGTGGGTTCGATTCCCATGGCCTTGTTCGATGTGACGGGTTGTCACCCATCGTGCTGGTTTGGATTTTTATGAAACCATATAATTCTTATAAAATTATCAGAAATAAGATAATTTCCACTAAAATAATAATATCCTACTTTATCCTCAAAGGTTATGAAATACATTTAATTTTTCTTCCCAATAATGTAATAACCATTAATCACCTCAAAAACAAAATATCGTATGAACCGCTAAGGTTATCCTTTATGTCCACACAAGAATATATAATTATTCATTGATTAAAATTTTCACATATCAAACATTAGGGTTACATATACTAGAAAATTTATTTGAATAAAATCCCATAATAAAAATATCTTTAATTCATTTAAGCATTTCATCATCCTAGAATCTACGATAAATCTTGAATCCATTTATGTAGAATTCTTACTCATTCTGCATTTTTTATGACCCATTAACTATGAATTTATGTCTTTATTCTTAATAAATCTTTCCTACAGAACAAATATCCTCATAATTTATAAATATCAATTCAAAGATGCTTCATTCATTATGGATAAGAAAATAAATCATACCTTGAATCCTGACATCATTATATTCAGGATGATCCCTTCCTCTCTCTGCATGTTGGCGTACATTCAAAAAGAAAACACTAGCTAAAATTCAATAATTTCACTTCTCAATAGAGTTGGAAAATTGGAGATCATGAAATCATATGAAAAAGATAACATAACCCATAAAATTGTTTTAGAAATGAGTTGGTGTTTATTAACTCAAACAAATTCTTACAGGTGATTTGAATACTTAAAATCTATCAAAATCATTTGAACAATATTTTTCCATAATAGTTATAGTAAAATCATAGGGGAGGGATAATGAGTTTCTAAAAGATCACTTTATTTCTATCTTGACAAATGATCCTCAATCTAATGAAACGAGTCAACAGTAAAACATGAAACAAATTATTATTATTAAAAAGTGAATATTTTATAGGGTAAATATTATATAAAAAACATTATATTACCCTAATCCATCAACCTCTGTAGATATCAATTTTTTAGGTTTATATCAAATCAACCTAATTAACCATAAACCTAAAAAAGTTTCCATATGATAATACACCCATTGGTTATATGGGATCATTTACTTAATCCTATATAACACCCTAACCTATTATGATATCTAAACCGACCTTTAATACCTACTATAAGGCCCATACCTTAAACATTGAATAATATTTACATAATTCAAAACTTCACATTGAGGATATTTTTAGCATTATATTTTAGAGAATTAGGCCATAAATATTACATTACATATCCAATATTACAATTTAGACACTTATAATCTATCCATTTTTTCACAATAATAAAACTACATAAATAAAACAAGAATTATTTTCATGATAAAAACCATATTTAATTCTTATTTTCTATTACCCTTCATTATACACTGCGAAAAAAATTTCAAAAACTTGGGATTAGAATACAAATCTCAGTAAGGGTTATAATATATTAAATGAAAACATTAGTCCCTGAATACATACAAATAAATGGAATCAAACTTTTCACTTATAATACATAATCTCTTTAACATACCTCATGAAATCATATGATTTATGAATAGTAATTGAAATCATAAGTCTTAAATCATAATGGTAACTTGTGGAATCTATAACCTACTTACATTGTAGATTTCACATCCACATTGGGAGTAACCTTCATGGTTATGGTTGGAATACCCATCATAGTATATTCTCTAAATCTCTTAGGAGAAACATTATCATTTACCTATGTCATGTTACCCAATGCACTGGAGAGTTGTTATAGCCTCCCCCCATGTTTTATAATAGAACCACCCATATTTAGTTTATCACATTACCACCTATCAAATTCCATGTACAATTAAATAATAATAACACCTAAAAGATTGAAATTATGAACATTTTACTCATTAATCAAAAGAAATCAATTCAACATTCAATCCATTTCCAAAACAAATTAAAACATTTAATAAAGTGATTTTTTAATGAAAGTTTCTCATAAAACATTGAATCTTTTAAAATAAATTAAAACTCTAAAACATTATTGTCCATATAAAGAAATCCATAAAACCATTTTGAAAAAATGGGAATTAATGAGAAGGATTTATAATAATACATCTTTAAAACATTTAAAATCATGTTTTAGTTAAATATTCCCTTGCCAGATGATAATTACATGAATAAAAATAATTAAAGAATAACATTAAATGAAACAAATAATATCACGAGAATAATAAGATTCCGGATATAGTAATTCAAGGGTAGTATATACACCATATAAAATTTAATTAGTGTATAATAACACTTAAATATCAATGGAATATAAATTGTAATCAAATCCCTTAAAAAGATCATATACTTAGATTAAGGAAAAATAAATGACATTATTATTTGTAAAAATATAAATACATCCAATATAAGTGGATATTAATTGTAAAAAATTAGACATTATTCACACATATTCTATGAAAAACAAAACAAATTATACAGATATTTATCTCAACGAATGGATGTTGGGTTATGATTTCTGTTACAAAGTTCATATAAATGACATAAGAATTTTTCAATGGTATAATTATGTGTAGAAAAAGAATATTCTCATAAAGATAAGTGGGTGTTAAAAAATAAATTAATAAACATTGATTCCACACATAATATTGGCATAAAATAATCAAAGCTTTTTGGGTAAAACCTAATGAGTGGAAATTGAGTTTAGAAATTCCCATAGAAAGATCATTTTGTTAATAAAATATATTAATTATGTATATTCAATATAAATCCACATAATTAAATTATAGATACTAGATTATTTATCAAAATTAATTTCCCATATAATCATACAATGAAATAATGATGAAGTACAATATAAACCCAAAGAATTTGAATTGGGTTACGAAGTTCCCTGACATTGTGTCTGACTTGTCTTGTTCGTTATTTATCTCCATGTATAATTAAATTAAGTTAATTTAAACATCATTAAGATTCTTTTTCAATTTTATTATTCCTTTTATATCAATTATTACAAAGTTATAACAATCATATAATTATTCATGTTCATATCCGTTGTTTTTTTGATATTTCGTGCCTTAGTCAAAAATAAACTTGTTATCATAAAAAATTGTCCATGTTTTCATAATTATATTCTCTATGGAATAGTTTTAATGATTTTAAAATAATATATATCCATTATTTATAATTTTTCATAATAGTACATAACATTTGGAGATACGAAATGGAAAGCACCGTTCATAGAGATGGTAGGTCGAACGTACACATGAACACTACTTTCATTTCTTTTTCATATTAAATGAATGAAACCTAAATAATGCATAGGTATATTATAATTATAGTATAATATATTTTTTATATATTCTACATAATTTCCTTAATTCCTTACTTCTTTAATTCTACATATGGAACAAATGCATCATATCACATTGAGGGTGGTGGTAGTCTGCACATCCTCAAATAAAATTATCATATTTACATATTATGGAAAGAATAAAGGTATTCTGTAAATAAAAAATAAAGATTACTCTAGATCATATTATTTTAATATATATCATATATAAATAAATTTCCATCATAATGGTCAACACGAGATCTGGTAGGATAAAATGGAACAATCATTGTTTTTTGAGGCAATAGATCGTCGTACAGAGAAACAACATGATTGTATCCATTAGATAGATGTGTTTTTAAGTGTAGATTGATTCCATTTCATAAAAAAAATACTACTATGTTTAGGATAATATTTTATTTAAGTAATAAGATATTAACAAGTGAATAAGTAGTGAATATGTAAAATAAAGGAAAGGAACTTGAGAGAAGATGTTATCTATAAATCGGGTAACTTCTTTTTATTTGATCCAAAATGCTTTCTTGAATTTATTTTTGACCAAGGTAAGGATCTTTAGAGGAATACAGGTATTTTAGGAGCTTATTTAGGTTGAATTTTTTTATGACCTAGGTGGCTTGATTAGTTTTAGTTATGTGGGTTGATGTGGTGGCCATTTATAAGAGGGAGGAGGGGTACTTAAGTAATGTCTACAAATGTTAATTTATTATAAATTCAATTTCGATTAAAATAGTCCAAAAATCAATTAATTATAAGATAAGATGATTTCGGTTTGAATACCCATAATCCAATAATTTTTTGACATGTTTTTCATATTTTTGTGTCCTTGTCTTTTTTGTTTAACCTTTATTTTTTTCCTTTTTAATCTTCGATTGATATTCTGTTATTTACACCTTCTGGTATAGTGAGATTACTATATCATGCTGAAAGACCCATAACAAGGTAATTAATGAAATATACGGAATTTTAATCACAATTTATTCGAATATTAGATTTTATTGAATTTAATATAATTTAATAAACTATTTTATGTTTTAGGTTATGAATTATGTCATTTTTTGAGATATTCATACATGACTTTCATAAAAAATCATAAAAACCTAATTCCTTCAATCCAAATAAATTAACTAATACCTAATATGTATATATAATCATAAAATTTCCTAAATGGCATATAAATAATCAAATTAAATTTATTTTAATATTTATAATATATTTTATTTGAATCCATTATTAATGAATCAATCATTATATCATCATGGTGAAAAAATTAAAATTATTTATTTAATTTATAAAAACTATAAATAAAATCTCATTATATATAAAATCTTTTTATATGTATTATTATTAATTACATACGAATATATCACTTATATAACCCCATATAAAAATTGATTAATCCGAAGATACATGTTTATGTTGTTTTTTCTTTACATTAAATTAATTCTCATAAAATGTAATTTTCACATCCATGTGGCTTTATGGGGTCCCATAAGCGATCCAAGGACCTATGTGGTCAGTAATATCTCATCCAAAAGGAATAATACAAGTGTTAAGGTAGTTTATTATTATTATTATAATATTATGTTTTACAATTATTTACTATATTTACCATTTAAGCCTGGTAAATAATTACTCGAGTTACTATTCATAATGACAAACAATAAAAGTTGCCTATTTAAAAAAACTTATATTTCCAAATATGGAATCCATTTTTTCAAATAAAAATCATATAAAATGTATTAATTAATTTAAAACATATTCCCATTGTCAAAACCAAAAAACGAGTTTTTAGGAAATAATAACTATCAAAAGATTAACATGTGTTTATGTCCAATTTCAATGGAAATTACATACAATGTCAAAAATAAGATTAAAATTTTAAAACATAAACAAATTAAACATTAAACCCAATTAAATATACAATATATCTATATAAATAAATAACCTGAGAATACAGTTTTTGATTAAAATGTAATATTTTTAATTATTCATTAAAAATGACATTTATTAGAAAATTAATAAAAAAATTCGCAATGTAAATTTTTGTGTCCCTCTTCTATAGAAAAAAATTATTTTTTCAAATATAAAATATAAGAATGAAAAAATCTAATTTTGATAATGGTTCTACATTAAAAGGAGATAAAATTTCCTTTTTAGAAAAATGCTTCTTTTATCTGAAAAAATTGATTTTGTTCTTATATCATATCTAGAAAACATATAAGATGAATTTAAAACATTTCATTGAATGTATAACATATATTTTTCATTAAATAAAAATCTATAAATAGTGATATGATTTTTTAACAGAATTATTCATTTTTTAAATAGGTTTTCACTGAAACTCATCCTTTATATTAAATTGGTTTTTATTTCCATTTATAAAAAATTTGGAAACCAATGAATCATTTCATAAACAAGTGTGAAGAATATTTTCATAATTCAGTTGATATTATTCATTCCCTCTATCCTAATTGATACGTGTTATCTATTATATAAAAAAATATTATTATTACAATATTTTTTTTTGTTATAACTAAATGATGTGAGCAACATTTGATTTCAGAAAAACATTATTTCTTATTGAGTAAGTTATCCGAAAAATAATGCCCATTAATGTAAAAACAATATCTTATTAACAAATATTATAAGAAATGAAAAAGTATTCTTCAATAAATACCAAGGACATTATCATGAATCTTTAGAAATATATGCACGGTGGTGTAGAAAAGTGTATGTGGGATTTATTAGACTAGGGTAACTGTGATGGATCATGAAAAACTAGCATTAGAGAGTTTGATCATTTTTATTGAACTTAGTATGCATTAACAAATCATGTTAGGACATAAGAGGTAGTTTTGATTGAGTGTCTGGCCAACTCTCACCGCAATTATCCTTATGTTTCCATGGTTGGTTTTGGAATGAAATCATGTTGACTAGTTCTATATTTTTCCCTATTTTGATTTGGATAGGTTGAAATCAAAATCATATATTTTCTACTAGTTAGGATTATGTTTCAATTTTTTCTCGGTACAAGTATTATATAATGTCTTCCTTAATAAAAAATTCTGTTCTGTAGAATCATTACCATGAGAAGACATGTGAATAAGTGGCATGTATAAGATATTGATAGATTTTAATTAGAAACCCCTCCGATGGAAAAGAGTCTGGTTGTGCATTATCCAATCTCTTGGACAAGCACCACCTCTAGTCCCCATTTACGCTCCAGCTGTAGAACCTCAAGGGGATGGTCTTCAAAATCAACATCAAGAGTTCTATCTCTAAAATCTTCCATTTTCCAAGGTCTCCACTGAGCATCAACACACTGCACAATGGTATAGTAGTATAGAACATTTTTCTGAGTTCTTTTCTACACTATGTGAGATCTATGTGAAGTGTGCAACCTTCATAATAGAGGCACCAAACATTGGATGGTGGGAAATTATAGTTATGGAGAAGTGAAATGAGGGCATGGAGTGACAGGACACCAAGGTTATTTTCATGGACTAGTTTTATTGAGAGTCAATAGTGTTGGCCAAGGATGATGAGTTTTTCAAGCATTAAAGGGCTGAAAAAACAGTGACTAAGTATTCAATTTTATTTTCTAATCCTATTCTACTTTCACCTAATATTGTATCCAATGGGAGGATGAAGGCTCAATGGCTTGATTTTGGACTTGGAATAGATATTTTTCTCATGTTTTCTTGCTGAAGCATCCCACTAGTGTCGATGTTCTTGATCGGGTGATGATGGTTTAGGTGGACCTGTAAGGAAATTTAATGTTGGTGTTAGTTCATTTTTATACTCGTGGTTGCATGAGTTCAATTAATGGGAAGAGGAACCCTGAATACTCTGGAATTATTTATTAGAAAAAAGGCCATTATAGACCTCATGTGGTTCCTGGAAGAGGTCATTTGGAATGCTATCAATGTGATCATCTAGGGATTTCATAGAGGGTATGCACTAATGAACCCATGAATTGTGGATCATGTGGATGTTTAGGAAACTTATAGATTTTCTACCCCAACACTTCAACACCATGTAGTGGAATATAATCATCAACTCCTCATAAAACTACATGAAAAATGATATTATTCATGTACAAAGGGGTTCAAACCATAGACATCTAGAAAAAATCTTCTTTACATAATGGAAAAGTATCCAGTGGAAGATGATACAGGTCAAGTGATTGTGAGAGGTATCATTACAATCGCTTCATCATTATTGACTTATCTATTTGATATTGGTGTATCTCAGTCACTAATTTCAACTTGTATCATTAATCATCATAATATATCTTTGGAGCATTTTTCTTGTGAATGGATATTACTACACCTCTTAGTATGAAGAGGGAGAAGGGTCTTCATAGTCTCAGTTGTGTCTTTTCTATATATGATTTCGAGTTCGTTTGGGGTTTTCTATTTCTCAACATGAAACCTATTGTCGTAATCTTCAGAATGAACTGGATAACTTCCAATAAAGCTCATATTAATTGTTAGCTTTTATGGATCTACCATACCACACTGAGTGGTGTGTCTTTTTTCCTTCATGGAGAATGGGACCCATGGTCAAAAAGAGTTATATATTCTTATCTAGAGTTATAGATGGTGATATCTATGTTTTACTTTGATCCAGAGCGTTATTCAATGAGTGGATATCTCTCTATAATTGTCTTTGAGTTTCCTATCTTGCTTCCTTTTGATATTTCTGTTTTACCATCGGTAGGAGAGGTAGTGTTTTACATTTAAATGATTCTTGGTATACAACATGTTTCAATTCCCTTTTACCATATGGATCTAGCTGAACTCAGATATCCAAAGTCCATGTTTGATGATCCACATGGGGTTATGATTTTCTCTTGTGTTCATGACTTTGGTGGGGGAGTGTGATGATTATTTTTAGATGGTTTCATTTTTATATAAAAATAGTTAACAGTTCATGGTTATAATAGATTCTTTTGATGAATTGGGTGGAATTCTTGGTTAATATATGTTGGGATGATTAGATATTGCTGAAAGATCCTTGGTTGGGCTGATTTTGGTCCAAGATAGGACAACTATGATATATTTGATTAATCAGATAATGTTGATAGCACAAAGCTAGTGTACATCTCAAATTGATAATCACAATATGCCAATGTATTTTTTAGTTGGTGTCCAGGTATTCATTAATGTTTCATCCTAGTTAGTTCATTGACGTCTTGTGTGTTAAGGGATGTTATCTCCTAATATTTTGGATATTTTGACATTTTTGATGAAGTGGGGAATGTTGAATATCATTTTAAAATACCATTTTAGGTAGCGTCGATCCATAATGTGTTCCATGTATGACATATGTGAAAGTATCCTTATGGTTCATCTAAGTTTTGGGGATGGAGTGATGTTTAGATTGAACCTGATTTATCTTTGACAATACAGATAGTCTGGATAGATGATTCTAAGACCAAGGTACCTCGTGGGAGGACAATACTATTGGTATGTGTTCTATGTAAGCATGGTTCTAACAATCAAGAGATGTAGGATTTGGAGTCTGATTATTGAGCATAGTCAACTGAGTTGTTTGAGAAATACCATGAGAGGATGTGAAGTCGATAGAGGGGGATAACTGTTATTTCATTTTGTACAATGATGACAAACCCCATTGTGTTAAATTATAAATGTCTTATGTGGGAAAGAATTATTTATCAGTGATATGTTGGTAAATTTTTTAAGGTTCTTAAATGCCAATTAACTTCTTGGAATATTCAATTAAATATTTATTCAGTTTGACACTATGTTAGAGTGGGACTCTGAGGCCCAAAAAGCAATGGTGAATACTAAATGAAAATTTTAATTATATTATATTAATCACACAAAACTAATTCAAAATAATTTAATATCTCTGAAATGGTGCATCGTATGAGAAATATAGGTCCGCTGTTATATCTGAAACATGGTTTTTACCCCAAGAGGGGTATAACATTTGAATGCCCCTGATTTTTTGATGTCTCCCTCATGAGATAAAATTAGTAAATAATATTTGATATATTATTTTATTAAAAATAAATACATATACCCCAAAAGGTTCTTTGTAAGAGAAATATGAGATCATGGTTAGTTCTGAGATGTGGGGTTTTCCGTAGATACATTATTACATTGGAATGTGACATACGTTTGGATGGATTGCTTGTGATAAAAAAAATTTTATATTCATTATTTATTTATTCTTATTTTTAAATAATAAATCATTAATATCTCTCAAGTGGTTCATCGTTTGAGAAATCTGAGAGCGTAGCTGAGTCCAGAATGGGGTGGTTAACCCAAATTGGGATATATCATTCACGAGAAACATCAATTTTGTGGTATTTAATATTTATGCTAAATAATAAATTTTAATTTAAAAAATCATTTATTTATTTTGTCTTATGGATTTTTATCAAGAATGCAAAAAAATATTTTTTTTATTCAGGGATTGGTCCAAAACCTTCATATTTCAATAGTTTTGAATTGTATTAGTTGATAATTCATTAATTAAGAAAAAATTGAAACATTGACCTCAATTTTCTGGTAAAATCGTGATCAAAATGGGTTTAGGTGTGAAATATTTTTAGGGTTCTTGAATTTTCGTATTGCCTTGATCTTCGATGGTGGTCGATTCAAATGTGTCCACATGATATTGAAAATCCTATACATTATTTTAATGCAATTCCATTAATACAATCTATGATTCTTACCAGGTTTGAGGGGAAATCATGAAATATTCTTTTTTTCCTCTATATTCCACACAACCCAACTTTATATTTGGTATATTTATTTATTTATTTATTCCTTCATTTCATATTATATAATTATGAAAATAAATGAAATAAATTATAATTTAAAATTAATAAAAACTATAAATTACTAAAGTATAATTCTATTATTATTATTGTTGTTTATTTTCAAGGAATATAATACCAAAAAGTGCCCTTTGATAATTGTCCACAATTGTGAAATATTAATTTAAAATGATAGAATTATAATTGAACATGATTACAAAATGATAATTATAAAAAAGGATTAAATTATGATTTCATTATCAAAGGATAATTTCTGATTCAATTTCTGTTAATTTTTAAAAGATTATCATAGATGAATAAATATTGAAAGAAGATATTAGATAACAATTATACAATTGTTCAGGGATATTTATAAGAGACTTGTCTTGTGACAAATATTATCAAAATTTACAAAATATTTTTATGACAATTATCAGAGATAGTTGTACTAAATTATTAAAGGTTAATTTCCCTAAATTATCAAAGGATAATTGTGGAATCCAATTATCATATTATAATTGAAAAATGATAATTTGTGAAGGAATGATTATTGGAATATAATTATACATATTATTAAAGGATAATTATATATTAATTTTCACATGATGTAGATTATCCAAATTATCATTGGATATTAATGTGTTTTATTGAAGGATAATTATCATAATTTCCAAATAATCATATCAATGATGATCCCAGAGGATTATAAAATTCATTTCAAAAAAATTATCATATTAACACTTGTAATATTTTAATCAATAATTTTAATTTATCCTTGAGGGATAAAATATTATCGCAGGTATTATTATAATTAGTTATATTGGAAATCATCTAGGAGAAAGAATGTATCATCGCATATAATATTTTATTTAATTTTGAAATAAAATTACTGTTATTGGTTCTAGGAGGCCTTGTTGAATGTCAACAATTACTATGTTCATACTTATGAAAATAAGTCCATGAGGAGCTTTATTGATCCACATAGGGTGGTTTATATTTCTCACTAACATCGATGAACTCGATGTAAGTTGTTCCATCCAGATTAACCAAAATTGTTTATCTTTGTATTTCCTGATTAATTTCAGTTTCTCAATCATTTCGTCAATAGTTTTTATAGAACCTAATTTTAGTGAATCCTAATATTTGAAAATGGTTTTTAGCATTAAATTTTTGAAAACCCAAAATTTCATTAAATTGGGTTGTGCTTGTGACAATTGTCAAATTTAAGTTAGGGAATTTAAATTAAGGATTTAATGAAATTGATTTCAATTAAATTGTGGAATAAAACCATGGAAAGGCATTGTGGAATGATTGAATTAGATTTTATTTGATTTTAAACATTTAAAAATGGTTTAAAATGTTTTGATAGAAATCCAATGGGGTTATCTTATAAAGATTCATGTTATTGATTAAAACCTATATTATTTTTAAATGGAAAATTGACATTGAAATAGTGGAATGTGAATAATTTTATTTTATGTTGTTATAAAATAAATATCCCATCATTGATTGTGTTAGAGAACATGCAAGGATTATGTGGTTTGTGATTTATTTTGAAACACTCTATACTATTACTATATTCTAAATGTACATGAATATAGTCACATCCCTTTGGTGATTGGGATGATTCCTCTTTGACCAGTGTCTAGAAGATCTATGTGTAAAAATATTTTCTTCAAAACATAGGGTGTGTGGGGAATATAGCCATAAATACTATTGTACATATTTGGAAGATGACTATGTTTCTCTCTTGTTTATTTATTTATGATATATAATTGTGTTCCATTGTTGATAAAACTCTTTCACATGACCCTAATAATTTTTTATAAACTTATTATTATTAAATGTTTTATTTAAGCCATTTAATTTAAAAATATTAAATTATTTAAAAGTAAAACCTGTTACTTTATTATATTTTCTCTTATTTAAATTGTACATTATGATTTTTTTAAATATTATTTACATTTCCAAACCTCTTTAAATTTAAAATTCAAAGCACTCTTTTGGTTAATATTGTATTGGCATCTGTTATGGAATCTGTGTGAGACCCTATTAGGATTTTTATCTCACACTCTACATGTGCCTTTTGGTGTTTGGTGATTTGTTCCTTATAGGTTCTCAGAAAAATGAATTGATATCTTCGAGGTGAATCTAGATGTTGAACCTTCTCATAGTAAGTTGTGACTTTGTGGACTTGGATTGTAGTACGTTGAACATGTTTTTTCATTGTTGTATTCTAGTACATTACTTCCAATGGTGTTTCATTTGATATGAATACAATTTTATACCACTATTTCTTCATTATTAGTTGAAAATTAACTCCCCCTCCCCGTTATTATTTTTCTAGGTGCAAGTCATCGACACGTGGGGATCGAGAACACCCTTCAGGAATAATAGGTGTGACTCGATTATTGGGTTTCGAGGGTACCCTGGGGGGATCATGACACATATAGAGAATTATCTAAAAAAATCAAGTAGTTTAATGTTTTGTATACAACCAACCGATTTGGGGTTTTTATATGGTGAATTATGGATACGATGAGGCAGAAGTATCGTAATCGTTTTGTATCAAATGAATCAATTTCAAGGGAGAAGTTCATTTTTAGGGGGTTGAATGTAACCCCATGATTTTATATGTATTATTTTTTGAATATATTAACAATAATTGATATATTGTATCACACATAACACCATGTTATGATTTCAATACATGTATGTTGAGGGTAGCTTATGTTACAGATGAAACAGATTTTTAACAAAACATGATATATATTTAAATTAATTAGTCCAATGCTACCATTATAATTTTTTTGTTAAACATAGAATGATTAATACTAAAAAATTATAATTATTTTTAAAAAATTTATATAATTAAATCATATTGATAAAAAGTACTTAATTTTCAAAAAAAATCAACATCTGAAACAAAATTAAAATTTTTATTAATTATTTTTTATCTATAATAACATTGATTTTTTGCACTATTTTAAAATGAATTTGAAAAAACCAACATCAATTTTCAAATCATCATGTTTAAATAATCTTATGAACAACTTTGGGTATTTTTCTGAAAAGTTTCATTTTTCATGATTAACAAAAAATTCTGAATTTTTATATAAAATTAAAATTTTTATTAATTAATTGAAAAATAAAATTTTTTATTTTAATTTTATTTAATGATATTTTATTTCAATAATAAATCATTTAATATAATTTTTTTTTATAATTTTCATATTAAATTATTATATATAAACATTTAATTGTATGGAATAATTTTTCTTTCAACCCCATGTTTCTCATGGCATCTAGGATAATAGTATTAAATTGAAATTTTCCGCTTATTTTATGGGAGTAGAAAAAATGGATTCTATATTTGGATTTAATTTAAATTATATCTTTTAAAATGGTTAAATTAATTTTTGACCAAATTTAATATTAAATAAAGCATAAATTATTTACAAAAATTAATTTAAAAATGGTTTTACCGGGGGTTATAATAAAATGATAAGTGATTAAAATAGACAAAAACAAAATCCAAAATTTTTTATGTCCATATATCTACATTATCACTTCTAGGATAGAAAATGGATCATTCTTCGAGACATGTCACATGAAAAAATGTGATTGTAATTATTATTTTCAGATAGTGACATGTGTTCCACTCACCTCACATATAAATGTCAACCCCATATACTCTCTAAATAAAACCTTAATACCATTTTAGACCAGCTAATATCAACAAAAAACACTTCCCAAAATATCTCATATCATCCAATAATCATTAGTATGGAATCAAATCCCACCATTTTAGGGATTTTTTGATATCTAATGGAATATACCTGAAGAAGAGGTAACATTCATCAATAAGAGTATTTCAATTATTTATTAGTAGAACTCTAAACAAATTAGAAAATGATTCAATAAAAACCACAAGATATTCCATATTCAGTTATTTTATATGTTATGATAATTACTTATAACCATGTGATGACCCCAACCACATTAACTTTATGTCACTGCCTTACTTTATTACATTGTCGTAAGATAAACGAAATTACATCCCAGTGAATGAATATTTTGTTTGGTATTCTAAACATTCTACAAACATGAAACCCATTTTACATTTTAAACAAAAAATAAATAAATATTTTCTATGATAACACCTTTATAACTCTTAGTGTAACTCTGCATGAAAATCGTAATAAGTATCATAGAATCATAGGGGAAAATAAAACATATGAAAGGGGTGATATCAAAATAACATTAAGGGTAAAATAAACTGGATGCTAACATGCATCAATGGGAATAATCAACATGTAATGGTAGATAATTGAACACATAATAAATTTAATCAATAATTTTAAAAGGAAATAATTCCACTGATTTTTACTTATTGAAAATCTCTTGGAAAATAATAATTTAATCTTGAAATAAAGAAGATAACAATTATATAGACAACATGTATCTAGAAACAGAAACCTAATATCGTCATGATCTATTAAAAATTAATTTTATGTATATGGGTAGAAATCCAAATAATTCTTCTTAATTGTAAATGAGATTAGGTTTTCACCATTTTAATTGTCTTATTGGACCTATCAATTCATAAAGGGACTATCTATAACTAGGACCCACACATCTCTGAAAATCCAATGTGTTCCTCATATATGGAATGAACGATTTAAAAGGAATTTTTTTAAATTAGTGTGTCTCATTACCCTTTGATACTTTTAAAATACAATCCCAATGAATGAATAACATTTAAAAAAATATTATAATACTATAAGGATTGATAAAAAAAAGATATTACATTTCAAATGGATAGAATATACACCACATTAATGTTTATTGGTGCATAAACAATAAATAAGTCTCAATGTAATTTAAGATTGAATACCATTACACTTTTTAATAATTAGAATTTTATTCTCCATGAATGAATAATATTTAACAAAACAATAAATACAATGAAATAAAGACAATCATTAATGATATATGAGAGGTGTTTATATATACACCACATATCAGATATATGTGGTTAATAAGTAATATATCTAAAATAAGTACTTGAGAGATGGGATATTCAATACCCACAACTTCACATTAGTGGTTCTTACATTAACTTTAAGATCCTAGGGTATTTATTAGGTAAAAATCCATTGTGTCGTGTTAAACTATTCTTTATTATTTCATAGTCCCTAAGTCGATATGTTATCTAGTTATGTAGTTATTGGGAAGGAAGAGGTTGAAGGTCTGTATTTTGGTTTCATTCCAGTTGCATAACATGTAATTTGAATAGACAATGTGTATTTCAATTACATAGCATGTAATGGTTTGGCCCGAACCATTCACATCGTGTAAGGGGATTTCCTGAGAAAAACCCTGAGTTACATGATGTACAATGAATATAAAAGTCATGTAAGTTACCAATTCTAGTTTTTAATAATATTGTTAGGGGCCTCTAATTTTTTTATTACCCTCACTTTTACCTTCCCTCACACACATGGGCACCTCTAAGGAGCCTCATGTATTGTTTTATCCTGGTTGCAGATTCAGACTCTATTTCATTCTCTGTTGGCGTTGTTTGAACCATTATGAAAAAATATTTTTTCCTTTTTAGTTGTTTCATGTTATTTTTCATATTAGTATCACTATATGGGTTTAGGCTTATATTCCCTATTTTCCCATTCATCAATCGTTATTCTGATTTCTCCGAAAACATATCGAATAAGGACTTGTTACATGATGAACACTCCACAACATAGCTAGGGTAAGTGGTTTATACTTCTATTTGCTGCTTCATGGAACTATCATATGTTATACAACTATAGTAAATTCCATTTTGACCCAAAAAATTCATTTTTATAATGAAATATTTGAAACATGACCTATTAAGGATTCCCTATAGGTTCCTTGAGAAGTGTTGGTGGTTTTTTCCCCACCCCATGACCTCCCATGGGGTGTTCCATGCCGTTCAATAGGTTTTGAGATTTGTTGAACAACCCAAGTGGTGTATTCATTAGGTTTCCTAGTTTATGGAAGCACAATAATAATTAAATAGGACTTAATTGCACACTTTAGAGAAGTTATTCCTCCTTACCCTGTGTTTTCATTAAATGTCATCCCTAACACAATTAAATGGGTAAAATATAATTATTTAAATGAGTGGGTATACTCATTGGTTGTTTTTAAATTTAATATATTGATTTTTTATTAATTCTGATAATATTGGTGGGATACTAATGTGGCTCATTTGATAGTGAGTTGTGATTAATGTCTTGGTAAACCTATGTGATGTGTTTAGTGAAAAATTGTACTAAATGGGTGGGTATACCCTTTTGACATGATGAAATGGGAATGTTTTACAAGATTGGGTATACTCAGCAGATGTAATTGATTATATTAGAATATATACTCATATAGAATTGAATTTTTTAAATGTATGATATGGGTGATTTTTTTTATTGACTCCATGGGAGGTTCTCCCTAGATCTGGAATGTGGTAGTGTATGACATGAGTAATGATGCCTCATGGGTATTGATTCTGTGGTTTTACTTGTTCCATGATACACCTTTCATTAGTATTTATTCTACATTCATAGGACATATTGGCACACTTTCTCCTAGGACTATAACCAGTACCTATACTGGGTTTCCATCGAGATTTTCCTCGGACATGAAGGGGCGACATTGGTCTTATAATCCTTTATATGGACATTAATGGTCTAAAAATCATTATAATACATGGCCATGGGATATATGAATATTTATTTATTATGAAGTAGACATGATGATGTGATACACTTCATTATATAGAAAGGTCATGGGATTTTGTTATGGCTTCATTATATGGAAATGTTGTGTGGAGAGGATATGGATGGACGTGCGATGAGGCTTTGTTTCTTGTTAAAATTTTTTATAGATTCCTTGTTTGGAGATGACACCTATTATAAGGATCCTTAAGAGGAAATTTTGTATTAGTTGTTTACAGTAGATAAATTCCATGGGAATTCATAATTACATTATTTCTTACAAAAAATAGTTTAGCTTATTCTGTTGTGCTTCTTAGAACAATATAGATCCATGGGTGGTTTCCTATAGAGATTTTTATATCACATCCTATGTTGGATACTTCAATGACCCAAATAGATTATATGGTTGCAGATACTGATAATTGAATGCCCCCTAATATAGGTTGTGGATTTTCTACTTGAGATTATTAAAGAATATGACCAAGTTGAGGCTTGTGATTCAACTAGGATGCTTTTTTTTTGTATTTTTTTGTCATTTGGATGCTTTTATTGTACATTATTTCCATTTTTCAATTTTTTTATTATTCATAGATACATTTATCGTCATCATTATTATATATGAGACACTTTTGTATTTATTATATAGTATTTTCGGGCTTATGTAAAACTATAATTGTTTACCCCTTCTGATAAATTTTGTGATTGATATTATGATGTGTATACTCTGGTGATGAGGGAATAGTCTCCCTGCTAACATATCTAGCTTCTCTCTACAAGTAGGTTGCCACTAGTTTTGGGGGATATGTGCTTGGTCCATGTTACCAGTTGGGCTCAGGGAACTGTTTAGTGGAATTTGGGTTTGGGATTATTCAAAGTGGTATTAGGGTATTTAATTTCTATATTTTTTATTTTTTTTCTATAATAGATTCAGATAGAATGTAAATGGAATATGTTAATGGGATGTTCCCCTGTATAGCTCACCCATGTGGAAGATAAATATATGTTTCTTGAAATGGATAAATTTTTGTCATGATTTTGGTAATTACAGATGAGTTGATTACACCATTGGGTAATTCACTTGTGTTCTCTGATTACTATTGATATGAATATTTTTAATCCTCTTTTGTAACATGGTGTAATAAGGATATTTCTTCTAATCCATCAAGTAAGAACCTTTATATAAATCACATTCCATGAATTATGCCATGTGGTTTTGGATAAATTAGTTAACGCATGATGTTGTGATAGGTGTCGTGATTGTTTTTCCATCTATTGTGTTCGAATTTCTGCAGTGGATAGAGAAGTGAAATCATAATTCAATTAATAAGATTTATGGGCCCTTATTGAGTAAAAAATGATGAACAATTAGATTCTTTTTTATGTGAACTTAATGAGATGTAGTGTGAATTGCATGGGTATCAAATTAGTGTTCATGAGGTTCTATGGGCCCTTCATGGATTGGAACATGGTAAAACATCAGATAAATTATTTGAATAATTGAATATTAAATGAAAATTAAATTGGATAGAAAATATATATTTTACATAGACTCATATAATGGATTGGAAAGATATAGAGTTTAATGTTCTTTTTGTTGGATGTTCATTATATATTCATCACATTAAGAGTTGTCTTTGTCTTATGACTTTGTTTTAGTTTTTTACCAATACTACACTTGTAAGATAAAAGGTTTGTAATATTCTTTTCTGAGGCATGTGTTTTTAATTGTAGAGACTTGACACCGTGGTGACCTTTAGGGGTGTGCAAGGAGGGTGGCGATGACTACACTCTATAGGTGGTGGGACCTGGAAAACCGCTAGTTCCTCCTTTAGTGACACTTATAGAACCAGATATTATTCCAAACACATGTACTGATGTAATGTTCTGTAGGGGTCTCTATCTCTTTTTGGAGACCTACCAGAAAGAACTTTAGCCTTCCTTATCTATGGATGAGATGATATTTGTTTTTATTAGTACCATCCTCCCTTATTTTCCGGGGATGGAGGTCAATGGTTGTTGAACTGTGGATAGAAAAAACATTTTTGATTTTGGTGAAACATGAAATTCCACCTGAGATGTGGGTAATACATGAGAAATATTTTCTTTGTGGATAAGTATACCCCTGGTGGTATGTATTGATATAGGATGATATGAAGTGATATATCAGTTGGAATGATTTCTAGACTATATTTAATAACTAATTTTACCCAGAGAGTCAACATGAAGAGTGGTCTGGTGAGTTAATGTGTGTAGAGAATGGTTCCATGATGGTTACAGAGCACTCCACATGCATTAAAATTATTTCTAGTTTTCCACTAATGTTCCTTGGTGTTTTGTTATTGATAGAGAGATACAATTTGAGGAATGTCTCATACATGATATCAAATCTATGGTAAATGACGTCACATTTACTTATATCACTGAGATTTTTAATTATGTTTTGATTAATGAGTGTAAACTAGTGGGAGATGGGGGTGTAGATCAGAGCATTAATATCACTCAACCAAATGGTTTAGTGTTTTGGGTTAGATGAACAATTTTGAGGATTCCCATGAGATGAGAGCTAATCAGGCTATGAGTATTGGTATCTCAGTGTTTTGACATTAGTTAGTAAAATAATACCATATTATTCATCAGTGTAATGGTGACCTTGATTAGTGCTGAGATTGCAATAGGATGGGGAACATGCAATAGTTTTGCAGGACCATCCCTCCAGTTCATAGAGTTATGTGGTAAACTCTCAAATAATATTTAGGATTTGGATTCTCAACATTGCGTTATGAAATGAGATGGAACGGTGTTGACTTATCAGCCAGAGGTAGTGGTGGTCATGGTCAGGGTATCCATACCTGAGTTTCACCAAGACATCAAAGTGGAGCTACACCAGGTAGTGATATTGTTTCATAGTGTTGTGGTATAAGCCAAATCTATTTTTTACAACCTACCACCTAGATAAAGGGGTGAGACTGTATATTGAGGGTGATATAATCATTGTATCATATATTATTTCATCCCCTCTTATTGATACAAGTGCATCGTAGAGTTTCATATATGCACCAATGGTGAAAATACTTGGTCTCATATTATTATTAGGAGAGCATAATGATGCTAGAAACTGTGATGGGGATCATAACGGAGGGTGTACGCATATTTAAATAGGTCCTAATTGAGGTTGGAGGGTGTAACTACATATGGGATGTTAATTCCCTCGAGCCGACGGGTTTTGATGCCATAATCAGGATGGACTGGACAGTAGATTATCAATATAATGTAATCTACTACCACCAGAGGGTGACTTTAACATTGAAATAGGTTGTGGTTAATACTCATAAGGTCAAATATAATGTCTAGGGGAGTTGAGTTGGACCAAAACAGCATCAGATGGGTAGGATGGAAACCATATTGGTAGTTTGTATCTGGCTGATTTGGGAGTGAGTCCATAATACTTTACTATAGTGTTTGATCTCTTTAGAGATGTGAAACCGAATTATTTTTCTTAATTCCCTCTTTAGAGGGAGGTGAAGTACTCCATCAAGATAGTTCCATGAGTATAATTTGTATCCATTCCTCCATAAAGGATGGCTATGATGGAGTTTCTAGAACCTGAGATGTATTTAGTAGATTTCAGGCAATTGGGTTTATTCAACCTAGTACTTTTCTATAGTGTTCACCAGTCCTTTGGAGAAAAAGGGGAGTGGTACCCTTAGTTTTTCGATGGATTATAAAAAGAAGAACTGGAATATGGTTATGAGCTGATATCCCTTTCAAGGGATAAATGATCTATTTGGTCAACTTCAAGTAGCTTCAGTTTTATCAAAAAATCGCTTTGAGATCCATATATCACCAGGTGTGCATTAAACCTACATACATAACTTTTACTTATTTAGTATAAGTTATGGTCTATATGAGTATCAGGTTTTGTTTTTTTTCTCATAAACGCACTAGTTGTTTACATGGAACTGTTGAACTGAGTGAAACATCCCTACATGGACTCTTTTTTTGTGGATTTCATCAATGATATTGTGTTTTATTATCACAAATAGATGCAACCATGAAAACCATATTCCAATTATTTATAATACTCTAAGATAACATCAGTTATATGATATGATTTGAATGTTCCAATACCAAATGTACCAGATTCACTTCCTGGGCCACATAATATTGGAGACAAGTGTATTATTGGACCCAGAGAAGGTGAGATATATAGCTTCCAAAGAACATCCCATGAAAAAAATTGTTATATAGAGATTCTATGGGAAATATGGTGACTATATTAATTTCATAAAGGAATTATCACACATATATGTTCTTCTAATGAGCTTGAATAAGAAGGATATGATATATTTATGGGGAGGTTTTTGAGATACATCCTTTTATGTGCCAAAAGGAAATATGAAATCAGCACCAGTCCCGATACTTCTAGAGGAGGGATGAATATAAAATATGTATTTTGACACATTAGGTATGGGGATAGGATTACTACTGATGTTTGTGGATAGAGTCGTGGTGTACATGTCTCAGTGGATGAGGGCACTCAAGAGGAACTACTTGATGCATGATATCAGGTTGGTTGTGATTGTTTATTCTTTGCACAAATTGAGAAATTACATACTGTGAGAGTGTTTTCTTATGTAAATGAACCAAAAAAGCATCATTACATATTCAAACATCATGATATAAATTATTGGTAGTGAATGGGGGTGGTGTAACTACAATTTTTTTACTTCAAATCTACATCCATGCCTAGTAAAGGAAATATTTTGGTTGATGCACTGAGAATAAGGACTCAGATACAGGGAGGGCAGCAGGCCAGTAGTGAGTGGAAACATTAGGAAATGTTCTATAATATTAAATCAAAGGTGTATTATTGTTAAGAGAAGTCATATCTATCATCATATACTCTGATATCTCCCCTGATGGTTAGATTGAAGATTAGGAAGGTAATGGATTCCGAAAGGATTGTTCTATAGGATAGTGTGGGATATGGGGACCCACCACCTAGTTGGATATTTTCTAGGGATGAGATCATGTGTATACATGTTTTTTATTTTGGATTCCATTGGATATATGTGAGGAGTTGATGCAGGTGTTTCATGCTTCATCTTGGGAAATGAATTTCGGAGTCATGAAGATGTACCATGGATTGAACCATATGTACTGGTGCCCGCGTATAAAGGATGACGTAGCTAGTTTTGTTATGAGGTGTTCCACCAGTCAAAAGATGATAGAGGAATAACCTCAAGTAGACAAACTTTTACATATGTTAACTATTCCAGAGTGGAAATTGGATTATGTTGTGATGTATTTTTTGACATGTTTACCGAGGTCCCCTTCTGAATACAATAATATGTTGGTTATTGCTGACAGGCTCAAGAAATATTCTCATTTTCTTTTGATCAAGGATATGTTCATTATTGGTGATCATGGGAGGTTTTTTATTCTTTATTTTTTAGGAATTCATGGGGTCCCTTGCATTATCATTTTAGAAAAGGATGTTAATTTTAAATCTTGTATCGGGCAGAGTTTGTTGATGAAACTGGGAACATAGGTTTTTCTAAACACAGCATACAATCCTCAGACTAATGGACAGAAAAAGATAAGATATAAGTTCTAAAAGAGATGTTGTAAGCATTAATTCTTGATTTTGGGTTTTTTTGGGAGAGACTCATTCTCATAGTTGAGTTTTCATATAATAAAAGTTATTAGAAAATGGTATTCATGGAACATGATGAGTATTTATATGGTATGTTATGTCATTCAACCCTCAGCTAGATAGAGGTAGGTGTGACATCTTTATTGGTACCACATCTCATGAAGGTGACTTCTGAGCAATTCATGTTTATTCAGAGGATGATGAATATTTCATTGTCTCTACAGAAATCATACGACAATCATTGTAGATGACCTCTAGAGTTCAAGGTTGGGGATCTGGAAATTTTAAGTGTTTCACATTGGTTGGGACATATATAGATCAGGATAATGGGTATGATTTACCCCCAATATTCCAATAAATTTGAGTTTTTAGAGGGATTGAGGTTAGTATCTTATCAGTTTCTGTTATCCCAATGGAACTGATCCATGTCACATGCCTTCAACGTATCTAAGTTGTGCTCCATCACTAAGACTCATCTCATACATTTTGATGTAATGTATGCTATCGAAGTAATTGAATTTATTTAAGTAGATAAATGTTGTAATATGTTGGGGTGTTACAAACCAAATTCACTTCCATGAAATGTGTAGGAAATCATCATTCTTATGTATGAAAAAATGCATTCTCACTTAAAAAATTCAATTGTTTTTCCATCACTACCTCTCAATGATGGATATAATGATGGATTTATTTTATATATGTGATATATATGATATAAATATACTTTTGTAATAGTTTAAATATATATAGATTAATAATCTCAATTTTGTAGGAATATGATCATTTGGTTTATATGTATGGAAGAATAACACATCGCAAAGAGATTTGAAACATTCACACCTAATATGGAAGGTAAATAAATGTTTAATGAATATATTTGATATATATTTTTCATGAAAATGATACTGTAATGATAATAAAATATTTACAACTCTTTAATTCAATCTAATAAAAAAAATCAAACATTGTTCATGCTTACGTAAGACCTACTCTTCTCTGTGAACATTGTATTTTATTCTAACATTAAATTTTATGGAATATTCTAAATACATATATAAATAATATATATGATATTTATATTATGATTAGTGTAATGAAAAATAATTTTTTCAAATGGGACATTCATAAATATAACTATTTAATTTAATTTAAATATGAGATATAATATAGATAAACCGTTAATACATTATTCTTATAAATTAAGAATGATACATTAGTTAGAAAATAAAAATATACGTTTTCAAAATATTACTGGGGGATAACATAAAAAATTAGTAGTATTGGAATATTAAAATTTGGATCTTCTCAACCAACTAGAATGATTGCACTTAATAAATGAGTTGTTGAAATAAAATATAATGTTAATAGAACAATAATTATTATGATGATTAATTTAAATATTTACATGATAGAATGTATAATTGAATAGAAATTTTTGGAATAATAGGAATTTATTGGAACTATGACACCCATATTACTATTATAAATCTTACCATAAAGATAGTATTATTAATGTCAGAATAGTAATATATCAATTGGAATAGTGACTCGGAAGTTAGAATAGTAATATACCCATTATGAATAATAATTTTACCACTAGACGAGTAACATGAACTATGTAAATGTATAATAATTTAAATTTTTCTTATAGAAATAAAATATTAAATATTTATATAATGGTACATCTTAATAAATATGTTATAGTTGATAAATTACTTATTTTAATTTTTTAAAACATAATTCACTTAAATATTATCTTATATAAATTATAATACATATAATAATTTGTTTTCAAAAATACGTTTTATAAATTTATATCATTTAATTGTTTAATTATATGATAATTTTATGAGAACATAGTTAGATTTCAATGGTTCCTAAAATTGATAATTATCATAAAATTATTATTCATTAAATAAATGTATATTTTATTTAGATATTAAATTTATCATATTAATAAAGATACATTCATAAAATTGAATCAATTCTTAATTTAAAATGTAATCAAAATTATTGAATTTTTAGGATTTTTTTAAATTGATGGTTTTTAGTGAATATAGAGATAAAGTAATTTAATATATTTTACATTTTAATCCAAATAAATGAATTTTTGAGTAATGAATTATGTGAGTAAAAATTATTTAAAACATAAATATAGTATATACTATATATACTATCAATAATAAAAACTATTCATAATCATGAGCTGAAATATAAAATTAAATGAATATAGTAATAAACAACACCCAGATCACCCCCTTATTAATACCAACCCACACCACCCCATCTTGTCACACGAAAAAATGGAATGGTTCTAGATAATATTATGTCAAATTAACCACTCAATCCTCATTAACATTTATGAGTTATGATATTCATTCAAAAAAGAAAATTATATCTTCCTTAAGGAGGTTTTCAAGGAGATGACATTCATGAGGTGACATTCTCAACTCTCCTCCCAGAATATATTTTATTCTTCTATTTTATTCTCACCTCCTTCATGCATAAAATAAAATTAACTATACTATCACTAATATTATTTAATGTTATATTTATAACATAATATCTTATTTCCACCCCTTTCTCTTATCCTCTTATTCAATTAAATGAAACCATTATCCAAAATATAGTTCTTAACCATCTCTGTGGATTGTGATTTTCGAAATTCCATTACCACCATCAAGACATGTCATAAAAGTATTAATCTATTAAATTTACAATTTAATATATAAATATGACTTCTTTTTTATTATGGGACTAATATATAGCCAAAATATTAAATAAAATTACCTTAATATTTTATAACCGTAAGAACTGAAAAAATAATGTAAACATTTATCAATAATGTTTTATCAAATGAATCATACTCATATATGTAATATAAATGACATCCAGGACCATAGATACATATATAATTTTACCAGTACCATATAATTTCACTTAGGGAGAACTAATCTAATTTTAACAAAACATATTAAAATATATAAATGTTAATTGACCATTAAATCATGCAATGAATGCTCCCAGAAAAAATATAAACATTATAACAAATTTTAATGCATATAAATAAACATAATAAAACTATAATTAATAAAATATATATAAGTGATAATTAACAAAATTATTATTTTATTTTATTTTATTTTATGTGACATTAATTGAAAGTTATTGACACATTCATACACATGTTAAGGGACCTCCCCAAACCTCTATATGTCCAATGGGTAATATTCCCTCAATATTTTATCTATATATCAACACATTTATATTTTATAATTATCTTGTGATCTTTATAATTGTCTAAAACATTTATATCTAGATCAATTGTCATTTCTTTGATGGGGAAATACATTTTATAAAAGTATACATGCTCAATTCCTCAAGACAATAAAACAAGATTAAAAGGGAACTTCTATGTTTCGTAAACTTTTTCATGTATAGTACAATGAATGATTTATTCCATTATTTTTTTTTAAAACACACTCATTTTAACATTATTGAAATATTACATCATTTTTAGATTTATGGAAAAAAATATTCATCTATCCTTTTTAAAAACACTTCATTATTGTCCATAAAACAAAGCTTAAGTGTGACATTTCCAAATACACATAACCAATATTTATAATTATTTCCATTTAGTTTGACTTCATTAATGGTGATATATTATTATTATTACTTTATTAAGGTCAATGAATATTTTAAATCCCTTCTTCTATGGATTCTATTATGATACACTATTTGTTTATGTATTGTGGCACGATTATGAAAACCATTTATTTCTATAGATAACTAGAATATCTATTTCTTAGGTTTATTTAATTTATATCAATCAAATATGATTTTTTATGATTTTATTTGAAATCATAGATATCTCTACAATGCTTTGGGTAGAATAAAGTTCCATGATATTTTAATTATGGAATTACAGAGTAACCCAAATCCATTATAGGACTTTTTCAATCATATGATATCATCTTGCAAGTTATCCTTGTCTCATGTTTATGTCATGTTATGTGTTTCTTTCAAAATCTATTATTTCTATGATCATATCATTTCAGGTTCAATATATTAGGCCACTATATGTTTATATGTAGTCCATTCCTTTTATAGTATAATTTTATACCACCCAAATCATGTGTTTTCATCCTTTTATATGGTTATTCCCTTACTATGATTTTTAGATTTTTACTTTTCATTATGTATACCAAATTTATCTAATGAAATTATAGGAGATCAATGATTGTTAGGATAACATTATGGAGAGAAATAAAATTATTATTTATTCTACTTTATGTTTTGTATTTATAAACTTATTCTTACAAGGACACTAGAGTTTTCAATTATTGGTTTTTTAGGGATTATTATACTTGAAATCACATTACAATATGTATAAAAGGATAGGGTTTAAAAATATGGTATGAGAGAATTGTCAAGTAATTTTTGGTTATTATAATAATTCCACTTTTTTGAGAACCCAATGTGTAATTCTACCACAATAGAAAACCTATATTTAATCATAGGGTATCATATGTTAGAATATATATTTCATTTAAATATTTTTCCTTTATTTTAATTGATTAATTTTTTTGTAATCATTATCTATATATTACATCCCAAACTAATTTTAGTTTTCATTTTTAGTTAGTGGATGGAAGGATGGTAACAAATTCCAACAACCAGTGTGATTAAAAATTTGATGATTTTCCTAATGACATGATAAATTTGATTTCATTGTGAGATCAGATCTTTATGAATGTAATGGATCAATTTTTGGATGTTGTGAATAATAAATTGAATCATATTTAATTAAATCCTTCCCCTAAGAAAGTTAAAGTTTTGGTTCAATGCATTATGAGATAAATTCATCCTAAATTTAGTGTATATTATAATCCCCTGATCATGAAACAATTTATTAACTCCACTGAGATGATATTATCTATCGTTTAATGCTCATTATAAGAGAATGATGTTCTCATAGTCTATCATGTTTATTTTTAAGCTAATCAGTTTTGGAGAATTATAAAAACAATATTTCTAAGGGGGAAATTTATTATAATTATTGGGATGTATTCAAGGAAATATTTTTCCATAAATATTTTCCACAAACTATCATTCATAAAAATGATAGGGTGTTCTTCAAATATAAGAAAAAGGAAAACATGTTTAGGAATATGACTAAATCATTACTTGTATTTCCCAACATGCCTATAGAATTTTCATTCACCTTGAAATCAGGTTTGATAGAATATTTAGTTCATTAAATCTAAGAATATGAAATACAATAGTTATTCAAGACTTTGAATTCTATAATTGTGTTGTTTTTTGTTCCCTATTGGTTGACATAGAGATTCGAAACTCTCAATGATATTGTGGGATAAATGAAAAATATAAAAAAAAATGTAGTTGAATGTGAATTGATCAGAAAAAAACCCATGGATGAATCATAACCCAACATCATATTTGTAAAAATCAGGGGTAAAATAATCTTGGAATATATCTATGTATATTTATAATATTCATAAAATGTGGAAAACAGTGGAAATAGGAAAATAATTGATGAAGGGATAATAATATAAACCCTAATGAAGAATAATAAAGGAATGTTCTGATTGATTCTCATCTATAAGAACAACTTTTAAACTACATGGAACATGGGAATTATTCAATACAATTTCTTATTCTAAGGGTTGTGGAAGAAAACCCACAAGAAAACCTCTATGATAGTATGGAAGGTAGTATTTCATCTCATCATCTTATGTGGATAATGAAAATAATGTGGTGATAGGTATGCTATTTATTAATTCATAAATAAAAAACATACATTTTTATTCTTGATAAAAAAATTATTTAATATCATTCATGTTTAGTAGAACTATTCAAACACCACCTTGAAATATTGAGGTCATGTTATTTGAGAAAACATTGAATGGGGAAATAATTGCATATAAAATATTTAACTCATCATATATCATTTTTTCTGGAGTAATCCTTTCAATTAAATCTTATATTACCTCCTTTTGTGGAATTATATTCTATATAGGGAATATATTAGCTATAATTATAAAAATTGAACATCAATTGTTTTGATTGAGATATCACTCTACATATTTCATGTAATACTTTAATTTATTACATGTGTGAGGAGAATGATGGATATACTCCAGAATCATTGTATCAGTTGCATATATTATCTCCACATGGGAAATAATTTCAATATCAAATGATTTATATATTAGAGAGGATCATTATTGAATATATGATTATTATGAGGGACTACGCTGATGTGTTCCGTAATGAATTTATAGTTTTCCAACTATGTGGGAGGTTTAGTAATCAATGGATCTTATTCATATATTTGGACCAATCGGATAGACTTTGTATATAATGGATATCATTATGTTGGATTGTCTAAAGAAGATGGTATAATATAATCTAGACATATGTTTTATATGCCCTAGTTCTTCACTGTTTGGTGCACTGGTCATCTTCATCATGAATAAGTATAGATCAATGCACATCAACATTGATTATCATGATCAAAAGAAAATAATTATAAAGACCATGTATCCCGGACAACTGATTGATGAATTGTTCGACCAAATACATGTTTCCATGTAGTTTTATAAGGTGGACCATCATTTATCATATCAAAAATTAAATTTGATGAACATAATAATTTCCAAGCCCAAACATCGAATGAGGTATGGACACTATAAGTTCAATGTCATGAACTTCTAAATCACTGATGACCATTCAATCTTTAGAGAAATAATGAAAATATTCTCAATATATTTCCTAAAACAAAATTTGTTAGATTGTATAAATGGTAATTTAATATACTCTAAGGCAATGGAGGAACATGGGGAACATTTTAATACCATGATCACATATTTCTAATAGGAGAAGCTATAAAAAATGTTCAGTAAATGTGGGATACCAATGGAGTAAATATCATTCATGGGGAATTATATAACCAAAATAGTGATATTGGTGTACCCATATATAATAATGGATATTGAGGAGTGTCCCAATCCAGCATCAATAATGATGACCCATAGTTTTCATGGTATTGTACTGTATTAAAACTGAATTTTGAGGATCATATCTAGATTTCCAAACCCACTTACTATGCTAATGTTAAAGGGAATACAGTTTTTATGGACCTATGATTTTAAAGACAACATAGAATTGTTAAAAGTATTCTTATCACTATACTAGTACTAACACAACCTACATGTTGATACCTATTTTTGAAATAAAACGATGTATGAATTAAAGGTGTAGGTTGTGTACTGATAAAAAATGATATATTGATCTCCTACACCTCAAAAAATCTAATATTTAATGTGAAAGACAACACACACAAAAACATAGATCGTTCAAATAATCTTTACAATGAAAATATAGCGGCATTATATTAATAGGGGGAATTGGGTGATAAATAATGATAAAAATAGCCTCAAATATACATTCACATAGATTGAGAAAAATTTTTACCAGTTATTACTATTATAAATCCTAATGGATTATAAAATATCAATCCAATATGCTCTAGTTAAATAAAATAATATGGACTTTGCTATATGTGTAATAGATCCTACAACATTATCAATGTTGTTAATGTAGAAGGATCCAATATTATTACATAAAAAAAATATTGAAATGAAAATCATAAAAGAAATAATACCATTATTCATTTCTCATATTATATCTAAATAAACAATTTTATTGAAGAAAAATGATACTCAGTGGTATGATATATAAATTAATAAGAACATTGAATGTGTTGAAATGGGAACTCCTATTAGTATATAATTGATGAGGAATGAGTTATAATATTTGGGTCCCATAAATTTACCACCTTAAATCACGTGATAAATTTGGATATATTGAATGATGAATGTAGATTGACTTTATTCATCCATCAAGAGAGCATAAATATCAATCAAGGTCTCCAAGAGAACTATTAGGGGAATATATAATTAGGGAGGTCCATGAATATACATCAACATTTGTGGTATGTTAGAAAGTGAAGGTTTAAAGGAAAAAAATAATAATTTCATGATGAAACCATTGACCATACCATCATGGAAATGGAAAAAATTAATAATGTGGATATTCAATAGGCATCCAAATAAATAAAGAGGAAATAAATCTATATGGTTTCTTCTGGATTAGCCTAAAAATATTTCTCAGTTTATTGATATTCGATAGAACATCTCACCTGATAAAATCACATGGATATAAATCAAATAGGTGTATTTTATGTATGGGGTACCATTATTGATTTCATTCTATCATTATCCAAAATATAGATCCATTCTCTAGAAAAGTATCCAACAGGTTCTAAACACTGAGATTAACTTTATTATAGATTATCACCCACAAACATATGTCTAGTAGGATTGTACTATTCAATCAATATAATATATGTTTGGATTATTCATAATTAACATTAACGGATAGTTGGACTAACATATTCCAGTATTTGAATTATCTTACAGAAATTATTTCATCTTATGAAAACAAATCGATTCATATGATTTTGTTTGTGGTCAAATAAACAAAACACCATCATGTTCCGTTAAATTTTATGAGATTGAGCTTCTTAGATCTAAAATGGTTGAGTAAATGGTAAAAAAATGATTAAAATTTATTATAATATCATGGATTCCCAATGTTTAGAGAATTTATTTGGAGACACTAATCAACAAAACATTGAGTGTGAATTTAGAGATAATATATTCCTCCACATATCTCCATGGAAGATTTATTATATAAGGGAAGAAGGGAAAGTTATGTCCCATGAAAATCAAACCCTTCTATATTCTTGATTGAATCGGTAATAATTATCCGTTAAGAAATTTCTCAAGTACACGATTTATTTTTCATATCCATATCGAAGTTTTACATAATAAATAACTCACTTTTACAAAAATTAGATATGGTTTTTTTGGAAAATAATCTCTCTTATGAGTATAAAGTAGTGATAATTTTTTAATATAGAGATAAAGTTATATGAAACAAGGAACCACCCATGGTCAATGTAATATTGGGAAATTGATAATATGGATAAGAAATAATGGAACTATAGGAATAGATAAAGGATAATTAACAAAACCTATTTTCATCTGAGATTTTATATTTATATTCTGGTGGATAAATTTAATAAGGGTGGAGTAATTTAATAGATCGGGATTTAATCAAATTGAATTTACCTCCATATAAATATGACATCTGTAGTAATACAGATACATCAAATAGATAAACCAATGAAACATTACTCTGATAATTGAATAATGTTAAATTAGTTTAAAAATAAACCAATAATAATTATTTATGTTATAGTAGTACAATAAACCTAATATATTATTATAAAAATAGTATAGTTTGGATCTTCTCGATCCACCATAACAATCACACTCACAAAAAAATATTTAAAAATTAAACACAATGTTTATAATGGGATGTTCATTCATAAATTGAATGTATATATTGAAAATAATTAATATGAAAGTGAGTGAATATTGAATAGAATAATAGTTATTTATTGGATGCTGGAAACTCATATGATTGTTATAAATATGACCATTCGAATAGTAATCTAACCATTGGAATAATACCATGACTACTGGAATACGAATCTTACCATTAGGAATAGTAATATGATCATTAGAATAGTAACCTCTCATATTAGAGTGTAAAAAAATTTTTGTGTTATAGAAAATAAAAATATGATATATTTATATCAAATTATAAGTAAATAAATGTTTAAAAATTGAAAATTAATTATTTTTATTTTTATAAACGAAAAATATTTTAATGGCACATTAATAATTAATATAATGATTCATATAAAATTTTACATACATAAATTGGCTTTGTAAATTAATTTAATGTTGTATGTAAATTTTATTAGACCATAAATTAATTATCAATGGGACATAATATATATTATTATATTATAATTAGTATTTTAAACTTAATGATGATCTTAGTTGAAAATATATTCAATCATATTTAGAAAATATTTTACTTAAAATGAGTTCAATTTTTACGAAAAATTATCTATAAATGGTATGTCTAATTACTGGATTATTAAAATTTATTTGAATTTTTGGTGAGTTTTAAAATAGGGTAGTTTGTGGAATATTTTTTTTAAATACATGAATATTGTATTCGTGAATGAGGTAACAAATCATTAGTTAGAACTGACTTTCACAAGTTAACATATATAGTCACAATAATCAATAATATTCATAGCCATGAGCAATAATATTAAATTAAACAATATAATAATCAAAACACCTCTCTCATCCCCGTATAATTACCAGCCCTTAAAAAACTTTTCAACACATAGTCTAAGCCTTGGATCACTCAAATATTATATCGAATTTACCTCCAAAGCTTATTTTCGACATCATTGTGTTGTCTTTATCACAAGAAGACCAATTCTTTGTGCATTATGGTTATCCTTAAAGACAAGACATTAAATGGTTAATATTATCAAATAACCTATCTTAATTTATATAATTCTAAAACATTCTCATTGAATAATTCATTCATCATAGAATAATAACTGTGGTATTTAATTCAGATAATTTGTGATCAATATTAATGGTAACAAAAGTTATTTTTCATTACAATGGATAATTTAAAATTGGTTAATTAGTGGTAAAACTAACATGGAAAGGATTAAAAATCAGGAATAATGCTGTCCTAATTTAATATAATGATAATATGAAATACATAATAGTATTAATATTGAAAATATTACCTTTGGTACCATTTTTCTTTGATTTTGACATTTATAATCCTTTAAGTAAATAAAAAAGTCTGAAATGCCACTATCTTGCCTCTAATATTTTTAATATTTTGTGAAATTTGAAACAAAAAATATTTGTTGTAATATATGGTTATATTAATTTCAAATAATTTTATTTTATAATGCTAATATATTTTTATTTATTTTTCTTGATGAAATTATTAGTTTATATTCTTATGAAACAACAATATAATGTTTATCAATGAATGTCAAATTGTTAACAAAATAATTTTAAAAATATTAAATGTAATGGTGTATTTATTATTTATCGATTACCATGAATTTTATCATTCAATGTAACATATTATGTATGTTTTAATGGTTTCTATTCTAAAAAAATTACAATATTATTAACATTAATGAATAACTAATTGAATAGTATGAAAAATAACACTATTTATATTTTATATTCTGTAATATATTATTATATTACATAAAAAACATAAAAATAATTTATGATTTCAACTTGGATGGAAAATATTCTAAAATTTTAAACCTTTTCCATATTTGATAAAAAAATTCCATACAAGTAAATGTATAATTCATTATTATTTAAAATAAAATTACTATAGTTATAGTTAAAATTGATTAACAAAGGGGTTGAAACATACTATCAGGTTTAAAATGACTTCTAAACCAATATGAATAATATTTTTTTACTATATTAATACCATACCTAATTATTCAAATATGATTAACTTTTAAAACATTTTACGTGATCTGAAAATATATTATATTATCATATATCATTAATTTTAAATAGTTCCCCATCCCACCCTATAAAATGAAGCCACATATCTATTTTCATTAAACCACATTGATCCATAAATCATTTTCAATCACATAAAACATATCTTCTAAAATTCAAAATATGACAATTATATTTCATCACCTTCTTAAAATGACATTCTAAGGATTATTTAAATTAGATCTAATGAAGGTATCCCAGAAGTTTTAATTGTACAACCTCCAATAATTTAATTTATATATTCTTATACCTTATTTAAATAGTCATAAAAACTATATTAAAATAACAAAAATATGCACACTAAAAATATTTTTATTATATTGTTAATTATTCTTTTCTCTCCTTTTATATCTATTGGGAAAAGAAAACATTTTTCATCCATATAGATGGACTACCATATCGAAAAAATGATGTGTTTTTTTATATCACCACACCTTTTTATGATTAAAATGGTTGATTTAATATATAAATAAGATATTAATAAAATATTTATCATTATATAAGAATAATATATCATCTAATTTCATAAATTTTCATCCATTTAAAAATTAGCTCTTCATTTACACAAATGTGTTAATTAATACCATGAAGAAGTGATGTTTTTTAACAATTAAATCACATGGTTTCTATATATAATTATATTTATAGATTTAATATTATATTTTGGATATAATAATACTTATGGAAGGTTAAAATAAAAATTACACCCTTTCCATTATATTAGTTTGAGAATTGGGAATTTACTCATGTGGATATATGACTTACTGGATCTATAATTTTAACATAGTTAATATCTCATAAAAATATTTTTGGATTGTTTTAAAATTACCATATATTTATAAATATAATATTAATTTATCGATTTTTATCGTAGATATTTTTTAATAATGATCTTCATGACAACAGTCTAATTAACAACATCTTTTTTGAAATTTGAGCCCAATATCAGTAATACATCTCATGTGAACCAATCTAGTTTTATATAACACCGTGATAAATAAATAAAGAATGAAAAACATGAAATTTTCTAACATTAATGTAAATAATAAAAATAAATTTATTATTCTGGAATTTAAAAAATGTATATGAATTTTCAGACTCGAGGATAGTGACACATTACCAAAAAACAACATATTAAATGTTTAAAGGAATTATATCTAAATAATTTCAATCCATGATTATATAATTATATGTATTTAGTGGATTTATTTATATATATCTGATTAAAATTTTAATTATATTTCTTTCACTTTTTTATATTCATTCCATTGTTTTCAAAAATAATCTATTAAATTATTTTATTGAGAGTATTTTAACTTTATTTAAAACATTATATTGAAATAGTATCTTTTAACATTTATATCATAGGTATTTATTTTCTCATAATAAGTAATTATTTTAATATTTATTAATTTATAATATTCTATGATTTAATAAAATAAATTCCCTCATTACCTTTGGTCATGGATTAATATTTTTTTCAAATTTGTTTTAAAGAAAATTGGTATATCAGTAACCAATAATGTTATCTGTGTGGGTTAAGAAGTATATATTAACACCATATTGATTGATATTAATGATTTCTGTGGTATATTCATGTTCTAGTCCTTCATTATCTTCAGGATCGTTGAGCCTAGTATTTCTCATTATGATGGGTTATCCAAATATAGATAATGATGATGGCAGAGCCAAATATATCTCTTCAATGCACATTGTAGTAATGATGGAGTTAACTGAATAAAAGTACCTCCAAACAGAATATGAAGTTAATTCATAAATATATAATTACAAGGATATTATTGGTATTAATAATGTATAGTTTTACCATATTTATGGGTTCTTTTAATGGTTCTATAAAATTAATTTTCAAAATAAAAACATGTTTTCTTTATTCATTTTATGGGTCTTTGATATTCCCTTTGATCATGATTGATATCAATTAGATCCTGATTATTGAATCTTATGAATATAATATTTTCGATGATTAATTCCATGTAAATGATTAATGATCTTGGATTTGATGGGTATAAATTATCTTATGTTATTATAATGTAATATTATTATGTCATCGTATCTTCATTATAATCTTATGCTCACTGATAACTTTCAATTTTTAAATATTATGTTTATTGTTGTTTATAATATGAGATCATCATTCTTATAATATCCATTTACATAGGTTTTGAATATATTATAGAGTATGATATCCCAAATAAGGATACTAGATGTGAACAACATAATGAAATATGATGTATATTTTTAAAAAATGGTTATCTATGTATCCAAGTTTCAAAATAGAAGGTTTTAAAACTTCTATAAAAACATAACCAATTACTTCCTTGGGTATCTATGTGGAAAAATATATTTTTTTTATCCTGTGAGTCTTGATGGTTATATTTGGGTAAAAATTGTTGTCTTTAATTCTATAAATGTAATGATTATATTTTGTTGGTAAATCTATATGTGTGTGCCCGAAACTCTTAAAGATGGTATTAATGTGAGGATAAGGATATAATTAGTTTATTGGATGTGAATTGAGCATATGTTAACAGTGCTATGTAACCACATAGTATATCATGTTCTCGATAATAATGATAATTTACTTTATTATACAAAAACATAAAAAATGAGATATAAAAGACTTAGTAGACTATAAAATTAAATTATTTTGGTGGTATTAACATTTCATTAATAGATTATTTTAATTTAATTAATTTAGTTTTTGTTTAACTGATCATAAATTTGATAGATATAGGTACATTTATCATGATGAATGGAAAGAGAACTTTCACTTCATTCTTATCAATTCAATGTGATTTTATGATAACTAGTATTATAGAGTATTATTCAAATTACACTAACAACTTTTGAGTATTCAAATCACCTATAAGAATTTTTTTTGCTTATAGAACACCTATTCATTCACCCAAGAAATCTATTGGACATGGAATAATTTTTATTTGATTTCAAAATCACTAATATTTCATATCTCTCAAGAATAGATTAAAAAATTATATGAGAATTTATTTCAAAATATTATGGAAAATGATGAATTATATAGTAATTATCAAGAAATTCCTATTTTAGAGATTTATGGTTTGAATTATTTTTTCATGTTTAAATTATGAAACAACATTGTGATTATATTTACAAAAAATAATGACATAACTTGAAATTTTGATTTATATGAATGAAGTACTAATTAATCAGATAAATGGGCATGATAAATTTTTTATGAAAGATAATGAATACTGTTTTTTATTAATCATGTTATCATAACTATGATGATGTTTTATATATCACTACTGGAATGCCGGTCTTTCCCAATAGTTAAATACCAACGGTTTGATAGAACCGTTGTTGAAGGAGGTTTTTACCAACGGTTCATTAGAACCGTTGGCATAGATGTTTCCTGGGATGTTTTTTCCCAACGGTTCTCATGAACTGTTGGGATAGATGGCTTTGGGGAGGTTTTTGCCAACGGTTCATGAGAACCGTTGGTATAGATATGCTTTGGGGAGGTTTTTCCCAACGGTTCTATAGAACCGTTGGGATAGATCAACATATGCCAACGGTTTTTAAGAACCGTTGGCAAAGGTTCTCCCCAAATTCCCAGCCGCCTGTTCTCTCCCCCATTCGCGATACACAACCCTAAAACGGGAGCAGCAGCCGATTTAGGCGATTTTGGAGGTACTGCCGGCCTTGAATCTTCCAGCTCTTCTTCAGGTTATTCTTCTTCTTTATCTGAAAACGTATTCAAATGTTTGGATAGTATTTAAAATTATTTTCATTTTTCCCATCAGTTTAGGTGATTTTGGAGCTACTGCCCGCCGGACCAGCCTAAGGGTGAGTTTTCTTGAAAATTCCTTTTTGGATTTTACCCCTTGAACAAGGTTTGCATTCCCCTTTTAACACATGAATGCCAATTATTTTTTAACACATGTTTTAATTGTATTGCCTTGCCAATGTGAGTAAATTAGAGAATATGCTATGAATCTATGAAATTGGATTGAATTTATCTTATATTTTATGTTACCATGTTAGATATATTATAACTAATGCATGTGATATCTTTATAGTATTGTTAGGAGTGTTCTATTAAAAATTCCCATGTGAGTGCTTTAATTTTCATTGAATTGCTAGCCATTATGAGTTATGTTGAGACCATGATATGGAATTGATTGATTAAGCAAGGGAATCTCATTATCTTGTCATTACAACATGAGTAAATGAAGCTTCATTCTTTTCAGGTTATTATTTGATTGAGTCACCATTTTGAGGTGAGTTGTATTAAATGCCTTTGTTTTTGACCTTGGTATGTTTAATGAATTGTTTAAATGAAATGGAATTCATTAAATGATTAATAGTAAATAGTGATACATGGATTCTATTAGGATTCCAGGTATATAATCTTGTTTCTATTAACTTATACGCTTTATGTGATAAATGGATTCACAGTGGAATTCCACGGAAAGACTCATTTCTTTGAATATTGATTAAGCCATGGGTGATACATGGATCCAAGGGAGGGATTCCATAGATAGACTTATTGAATGTAGAATTATATTCCAATTGATACATGGATTCTTATGATAATTCCATAGATAGACTTATTGAATGTAGAATTATATTCCAATTGATACATGGATTCTTATGATAATTCCATAGATAGACTTATTGAATGTAGAATTATATTCCAATGCTATGTGTCTTGTGTGGTGGTGGTGTGGTTTATGTGTTTTGTGGTAGTAGTGAAGTGTGTGATTATGTAGTTAATGTGAACCCATAGGTTGAGTATTTTGTGCTATCTATATATCATGTATTTTTATGTTATTTCTACACATTCCCAACCAGAGTTGGATAAACTTACCAACGATCAGAGGTTTTGAGTTATGAGTATTTTTTCTAATATCTAGGATGGTGGTTATATGTTTGGATAGCTACCATGTCTTCCCTACCCTTCCTTCAAAAGTGATTGACCATGTGTTTTTAGGCAAGATGCGATGTGATTGTCCATGTGTCTTCAGGTGAGATGTACTATGATTTCCCTAGTGTTTTTCGGTGAGGTGTGATGTGATAAGGCTATAATAAGATGTGGCATGTGGTTGGGGTCATGTAGGGTAGGAGGATGGAACAAGGTTGATGTTATTCATGTTCATGATACCCTACTAATATGGTTATGGGATGAGTCATGCTGTTATGTGATATAACACATTAAGTTCTTGTTGGGTTTACATTTTTTCAATAACACATTTGTATGTTTTTTGACATGTGTAGTTGATACCTTGATTATCCTTTATCGTTTACTTAAATGTATTTTCTATTATAGTTAATGCCTATTGAATTGTTTATGAAAAAATGACTTATATATATTATTTTTACAGAATGGACAGAAGTTGGATGTATGAAACCGATCGGATCTTAGACGATTTTCAAAACAATTTGGAGAGCTTTATAGATTTTGCATTTCACAATGCTTCAGATAGTGGTCGCATACACTGCCCATGTTCCAATTGTGTTGGTAGACCTTGGTTGAGCCGTGAAGAAGTCAGCTACCACATAACCAAAAATGGGTTTCAAGCAAACTACTTTCTGTGGTATCACAATGGGGAGAAAACGAAATCTCAAATTGGTGATGATCGAAATGAAAAGACTGGAATGGAGAATTTGTTAGATGATCGGTATCCGTTTATTCGTCATCATGAAAAATAAAGGATTTCGACTCAAGAAGACTTCGATATGAGGACAGCTGATGCATCTAGTGAAAATGATGATATTGATAGGGTGAAAAAATTGAATGATGCTGCCACGACTCCAGTATATCGACAATGCGATAAAATGAAAAAGTTGGAATTTTTAATCCGATTATTTCATGGGAAAACTATGTATGGGATTTCTAATACAGCAATCGATTAAATTCTTACCCTCTTGAAGGATTTACTTCCAGATGATGCAGATATTCCCTCAAACCACTATATGGCATGGAAGTTAGTTGAGGAACTTGGATTTTCAAGAAACAAAATTCATGCTTGCCCGAAAGATTTCAGTTTATTCTGGGAGGAAACCGCTGAATGAAATGAATGTATAAAATGTGGCACATCCCGCTGGAAGTCAAAATCTGATGGAACACCATCCCGCGTTCCACAGAAAGTAATGTGGAACTTTCCATTGATCCCCAGACTCCAGAATCTTTTTATGTCTGATGACATATCAATAAAAATGAGATGGCATGATACCGAGAGAAAGAAGACTGATGATGAGTTGGTTCATCCTACAGATGGATTTTCATGGAAGAGATTTGATGCTCGACATCCTGATTTTGCACCTGACGTGCGTAATGTGAGGCTGGGTCTTTCATGCGACGGTTTTAATCCGTTTGGGCAGATGCTTACTTCGCACAGCACATGGCCCGTTTTTATGTACATTTATAATCTTCCCCCATGGTTGTGTATGAAAAAATCTTTCACTTTCATGAGTATACTCATATCTGGTCCTTCTGATCTCGGCATTGATATTGATGTATACATGCAACCTTTAATAAAAGAGTTGAAGCTTCTTTGGGATGTGGGTGTGCGCACATACGATGCATGTTCGAAAGACATATTTCAGATGCGCGCTGCGCTTATGTGGACAATCAATGATTTTCCAGCTTATGCAATGATGTCTGGATGGAGCACGAAGGGGAAACTGTCATGTCCAGTTTGTATGAAGAATACACGATCCAGAAGACTGAAACATCGTTGTAGTTTCAGTTTTATGGGACATCGACGATTTTTGCCAAAGGATCATCCATATAGAATGAATCGTCGAAGATTTGATAATACTATAGAGACCGATGATCCACCTCAGCGTATGTCTGGAACTGATGTGCTTAATGAATTGAAAGATTTCAGTTTTTTGTTCGGGAAGGGTCAAATGAAATCTGGAAAGAGAAAGAATGTTTCCACAGAAACCTGTTACAATTGGAGGAAGAGGAGTATCTTTTTTGATTTGCCTTATTGGTCAACCAATTTTCTACGCCATTGCTTAGACGTAATGCATATTGAAAAGAATATATGTGAAATGTTGCTTTCAGTTCTTCTAAATGTCAAGGGGAAGACAAAAGATGATTTACGATCTCGACGTGACTTGGTGGATTGGGGCATCAGACCAGAATAGCATCCTGTGCGTATCAGTGAAAATAAATGGCAACTTCCATGTGCTTCTTATGTGATGACACCTACTGAAAAAAAACAATTTTTGGAAGTATTAGAGACTATTAGAGTTCCTGATGGCTATTCAAGCAACATATCTAAACGGGTCAACAGAAGAGAGTTGAAGCTAAAATCGTTGAAGACTCATTATTATCACGTTCTACTACATGAGTTGCTTCCAATAGAAATTCGTCATCTTTTTTCCAATAATGTAAGGGTTGGTGTTATTCGGTTGTGCCATTTGTTTAGAGATCATTGTGCTAAGAAGTTGTCCAAGTCTTTCTTGCAAAAAATGTTGACAGATGCCCCATTAATTTTGTGTGAGTTGGAGAAAATATTTCCCCCATCATTTTTCACATGCATGCTGCATCTGACTGTCCATATTCCAACTGAAATACTTCTCGGAGGACCTGTTTCTTTTCGTTGGATGTATCCAACTGAAAGAAATATGTTCACATTAAAGTCTTATGTTCGAAACAAGAATCATCCCGAAGGTTCTATCGTGAACGGTTACTTAGCTCAAGAATGTATGGATTTCTGTTCAATGTATTTGTCTGATCTTACTACAAGAATGAACAGACCAATGAGAAATGAAGAAGAACAATATGAGCAAATTGAACACAGTTTTCCATCACTTCCTCAAACAGGAGGAATTCCTGGATCATATACATTGAAGACATTAAGCCATGAAGAGCGGGAGATGGCACATCGCACAGTTTTGTTCAACTGTGATTTGTTCGATGACTATATCAGGTAAAAAAATTGAATATGTATATCTTACATATATATCTGTTAAACTATTCATATTTTTTTATCTACAGGGAACATAAAACAATGATAAATAGGAAGCATCGTTCTTTATCTTTGATAAGGAGAGAGACTTTGCATAGCAAAGAGTTTTCTGCTTGGTTAAAATTGAAGGTAAAAATATTACTGTTTAAATTAATTATTTTAATATTTACTTAAGTTTAACTGTCATTTATATTCCAGGTATTGAGTTTGTCTACTGACTCTGTCTCTGAGGAAATAAGAGCTTTGGCTTTTGGTCCTAATACCGTGGTTCGTGACTGTAAATCAATTGTTATCAATGGGTACAGATTTATTGTCACTGAACGAGCCAAAAACATGAGAACACAACATGATGGTATTATGGTTACTGCCACAACAGATTGTTATGCCAGTGCATCATATAGTAGACCGCGACTTGAAAATGTGGGTTATTATGGAGTCGTTGAGAAAATAATAATATTGGATTATTACTCTCATGGACGAGTCACAATGATGAAATGCCATTGGTTTGATTCGATTACGAGACATGGCACATTTATTGATGATTGTGGATTTCGAGTAATTAATTCGACCCGCACTCTTGCAACCGAAGAACCATATGTGTTGGCATCAATGGCTAAACAAGTTTTTTATGTCAAAGATCAACTTCAACCTGAATTTGGTGTCGTAGTTGAAGTAATTCCAAGACATATTTTTGATGATGCTGATGATGGAATTTACACTGCCCCTATTGCCATTGGAACCAATCCATTTATTTCTTTTGATGACTCCAATAGCTCAATTTTCAGAGTTGATTGTGAACCTGAAGTTGTGGTTGGAAATATATAGAATCATTCATCCATGTTCTCAATTCTTTTGGTTTACCTCGAGTTGGGTTGTTAAGGTTGGTAATATTCATATTTATTTAGTATTGATCACAAATATGTTTTAGCTGACTTGACCGTTATGTGAATTTTCAATGTTTATTGGTTGCTGTTTTATTTGAATTGCATTTTCTAATTTGGAATTGAACTGTATTCAAACCAAATCAAACAATATTTCTAACATGGTGAACATTACAACTTGTATGTTTTATTAAATTCATTAAAGCTCTTCTAAAACAATTGATAGCTAAATTACCAATGAATCCCCGCATTCCCTCATATATTTAGTTTTTTGGTTTACACATTAATTTTCTTTTTCTAATTAATTACATATTTGTTTTCCAATGCAGGAAATGAAGCCAATTGAAGAGAGACGAAGAAAAAAAATGGCGGAGAACAGTCTCCAGACGGAGGAGATGGGCATTCCACCCTTAGTGCCTACAGTGAGTACTATATTTCAAATATATATATATATATATATATATTTACAGAATATATAATGTCATGTGATTAATTTTTTTTGTAAACTTTTTTGTAGGATCAACCATTACGTCGACAGTTATTCGACGAGGAGCCTAGTACTGGTCCTAGTACTCAGGCCGGTGGTACGAGGAGGGTTCGTACCAGAGGTGGACATAGAGCTGCGCGTGCCCGACTAGACCCTGCCCCTCCCACTGACATTTCAGCCTTCCCACATTCTGATCCCGGTGTGTCATTAGGGACACACGGGATATTTAGACCTCCCATGTTTTCGCTACCTTATGCATCTTCTGCCCCATCATTTTCACATCCCATGATGATTCCCACTCCCCAGTCAGCATCAGGTCATACAGTTGTTCCATCTTCTTTTCCTTCTACTTCTGTCTCTCCGAGCTTTTATATTCCATCGTCTTCGACTCCTGTTCCACCAGAGGGTGTTCCATCAGGTTCTGTGGATTCGACGCCACTCATTGATCAGACTAGCACAGGTATATTTATAAAACCCTATCAAATTTTTATAGCAATATTTATTTTCATTATAACATGTTTTGATAAAATATTTGTTTTTCTTTCATGACAGATACATCTACTCACAGGAGGCGGGGGCGGGGCCGTACACGCATGTGTTCGGTGTGGAACCGTCGCACACAGGTTATGGTGGAATATAATGACGACAATCAGATGGTTGAGAAAACAGGGCAGCAATGTCGGAGTTCTATGGCGACGCTTGCCAAATACTCCGACATCATTCCCGTCAGCCCGCTGTCGTGGAGACATTTGCCACATGAGGTCAAAGATAGAGCTTGGGCAGAGATATGGGTAAAAAAATCTGTTGTATTTAATGCCATGAATTTTTTTTTGTATTTATATAAATTAATATTTTCATTTCAGCTTCGATTTAATTTTCCTGATGGTGAGGGTGAACGACTGGAACATCTAAAGGATTTAGGCGAGCTTTGGAGAGCCTACAAGCATGAGCTGTATATTGGCCGGCGTGCTAGAGTTGGCACTGAGTTAGAGGCGGTACCAGTCGTGGATGATTGTCCTATAGAGCAGTATCGTCAGATGATTACTCATTGGACGAGTACCCAGTTTAAGGTATGAATTACATTTGAGGTATTTAAATAATAACTTTCAAGTTTTGCATTAATATTATCCTTTTCATTATCGAATTTTATTTAGGAATCATCTGGATAAAATAAAAAAAACATTGATGCAAAAAATACCTCCATACACTAGGACGCACGACGATGCCGGATCATGAGAGGCAGCAGGTATGACAATTGTTTATATGTTTTCTTTACGACTTACATTTTCTTTTGTTTCCTCAATTATTTAATTATTTGCTGAAGTCTTTATATAAATTTTGTTTTCAATGTCATTGTAGAGGAAAGTACAAAATATTGAAGGATGTGTGCCTCAAGCAAAACTGTTTTGCTCGAGTAGACGAAAAAGGGATGGACGTGATGTCAACGAAGCGACTCAGCAGCAGATTGTAAGTTTTAATATGTTGATTTTATATTTTAATATCTATTTCGTAACTTAATATTATATTTATATTTGTAACAGGATGCTTTAGAGGCCCTCGATGCCCAAGAAGCAGACAATTTTGGGCCATCTGATCACTTACATCAGGTGTTGGGAGAGGATCATTCTGGCAGAGTACGCTGCTGACCTAGGATAGCCCCGACGAGGTATTGGCCTGCCTCAGGTACGAGTTGTAGTGCCACCAAGCTGCAGCAAGTTTGGGCACAGGTTGAACAGGCTGAGAAAAGCGCCACAGAGACGGCAGAACAGTCTGCTAGGGCAAACAGTGCATTTATGAAATTTATTGTAGTTCTACGTCCAACACTTCCAGCAGAGGCCAGCCCAGCGATTGATGAATACATGTCGTCGATACATTCTATATATGGTGCACCAGGTGGTAGTTCTAGTGGTGGTCAGGCCAATGTCCAGCTTGAAGATGATGATGGCGAGCAGTCTGATGCGGAAGAGGAGGGAGATGAGGAGGGCGAGGAGGAGGGCGAAGGCGAGGAGGAAGGCGCTGTGGAGGGTGAGGACGATGAGGAGGATGATGACGAGGGCGATGATGATGATGATGATGGAGATGGTGATGCTGATGTGGGATATATTGATCCGTTACATTTTTGACTTGAGATTTGATGTTTAATCTATTCTAGTTGTTGGTTTTATCTAGACTCATAGTATAGTATTGGAGTTGAGTTATTTTTATATATTGTCTGTTTTTATGGATGTTGTTGTCTTTTAGTGGTTGTGTGTTTGAGAACTTCCTGGACAACCCCCCTCATTCTTGGACCCTGGACAACCCCCCTCCCCCTTAGACCCCGAACACCCCCCAAACACCCCCCGGAGAGCCCCGCGGACAGCCCCCTGGACAACCCCCCGTACAGCCCCCAACCCTCCACCCTGGACCCCGGATAGCCCCCCGGACAGCCCCCCGGACAACCCCCCCCCCCCCCCCCCCACCCTCCCCCTTGGACCCCGGACAACCACCCAGACACCCCCCGGACAACCCCATGAACAACCCCGGACAACCCCCTGAAAAACCACCGGACAGCCCCCTAAACAACCCCGGACAGACCCCGCACAGCCCCCCCACCCTCCTCCTTGGTCCCCGGACAGCCCCCCAGACACCCACCGGACAGCCCCCCCGGACAGCCCCCGCGGACAGCCCCCACGGACAGCCCCCCGTACAGCCCCCAACCCTCCACCCTGGACTCCGGATAGCCCCCCGGACAGCCCCCCGGACAACCCCCCCATCCCCCCCCCTGGACCCCGGACAACCCCCCCCCCCCCCCCGGACCCCGGACAACCCCCCAAACACCCCCCGGACAGCCCCCTGAACACCCCTGAACAACCCCCTGAACAACCCCCTGAACAACCCCCGGATAGCCCCCTGAACAACCCCGGACAACCCCCTGAACAACCCCCAAACACCCCCCGGACAGACCCCGCACAACCCCCCACCCTCCTCCTTGGTCCCCGGACAGCCCCCCGGACACCCACCGGACAGCCCCCCCGGACAGCCCCTCGGACAGCCCCTCCACCTTCCTTAATTTTATTAGCTCTGAAATGTTTCATAGCACGATCTACTAAAATCTAATCCATACTAAATATGATATAAAAATATTCTATATGAATTTCCATAAGATTTTATGTGAAAACAAAAAGTGACATACGAAAAACTGACCAAACGCATTCTAAATGTGTTGATGCTTTAGGAAAACGATACATGGGTCATATGTGACGTGTACGAGTCATCCCCGCCTCAATCTGAGGCACGGTGTGGTCGGAACAACTCAAAGTGTATGTCTTTTGTTTCAAAAGGACATCATTTTAAGTGAAAAACATCAACTGGCATACGGAAAACCGGCCAAACGCATTCGGATTGTGTTGATACTTTAAGACAACGATCCATGGGTCATTTGAGACGTGTACGAGTCAACCCCGCCTCAATCCGAGGTCGGCCGCTATGAATTTGACCGTTGGACGCCCGTTTTGGCCGTTTATGACACCAGAACTGCGTTGTCGGTCACCGCGGGCACACGGCACGTCCAATTGATGCGCCGTCTGCTCGAACACTTCAGAAATCACTGTCCCGTATTTTTCGTCTGATTTCAGGCCATTCCGACTTCGTTCGGCCCGTTTGGACCCCCCTCAAGCGCGTTTACGAAGCGCGCGCATCACTTCAAACACGAATATTGAGCCGTACCGCGCAAACCGCACATCCGATTGATGTTTCGTCTACGCATACATGTCACGAATAATAATTAGAATGTTTCCCGGTGGTTTCAGGTCAATCCGAGGTCGGACGCTATGAATTTGACCGTTGGACACCCGTTTTGGCCGTTTGTGACACCAGAACAGTGTTGTCGGTCACCGCGGGCACACGACATGTCCGATTGATGCGCCGTCTGCTCGAACACTTCAGAAATCACTGTCCCGTATTTGTCATCTGATTTCAAGCCATTCCGACTTCGTTCGGCTCGTTTGGACCCCCCTCACGCGCGTTTACGAAGCGCGCGCATCACTTAAAACAAGAATATTGAGCTGTACCGCGCAAACCGCACGTCCGATTGACGTGCCGTCTGCGTGTACACGTCACGAATAATAATTAGAATGTTTCCCGGTGGTTTCAGCTCAATCCGAGGTCGGCCGCTATGAATTTGACCGTTGGACGCCCGTTTTGGCCGTTTATGACACCAGAACTGTGTTGTCGGTCACCGCGGGCACACGGCACGTCCGATTGATGCGTCGTCTGCTCGAACACTTCAGAAATCACTGTCCCGTATTTGTCTTCTGATTTCAGGCCATTCCGACTTCGTTCGGCCCATTTGGACCCCCCTCACGCGGGTTTACGAAGCGCGCGCATCACTTAAAACATGAATATTGAGCCGTACCGCGCAAACCGCACGTCCGATTGACGTGCCGTCTGCACGTACACGTCACGAATAATAATTAGAATGTTTCTCGGTGGTTTCAGGTCAATCCGAGGTCGGCCGCTATGAATTTGACCGTTGGACGCCCGTTTTGGCCGTTTATGACACCAGAACTGCGTTGTCGGTCACCGTGGGCACACGGCACGTCCGATTGATGCGCCGTCTGCTCGAACACTTAAGAAATCACTGTCCCGTATTTGTCGTCTGATTTCAGGCCATTCCGACTTCGTTCGGCCCGTTTGGACCCCCCTCATGCGTGTTTACGAAGCGCGCGCATCACTTAAAACACGAATATTGAGCCGTACCGCGCAAACCGCACGTCCGCATGATGTGCCGTCTGCGCGTACACGTCACGAATAATAATTAGAATGTTTCTCGGTGGTTTCAGCTCAATCCGGAGACGCGGTGTGGCCGGCACCACTCAAAGTGTCCATCTTTTGTTTCAAAAGGACGTCATTTTAAGTGAAAAGCATCAATTGGCATACGGAAAACCGACCAAACGCATTCCGAATCTGTTTTATAATTTGTCCCAACAATCCATGGGTCATATGTGACGTATACGAGCCAGCCCGGGATGAATCCGAGTCGCGGTGTGGCCGCGATAAGTCTAAGTGGCTCTCTTTTGTTTAAAATGAACACCATTTTAAGTACATACAGAAAAATGACCAAACGGATTCGGTTTCCGTTGAAACTTTAGGAGAACGATCCATGGGTCATATGTGACGTGTACGAATCAACCCCGCCACAATCGGAGATGCGGTGTGGCCGACACCTCTCAAAGCGTCGGTCTTTTGTTTCAAAAAGACGTCATTTTAAGTGAAAATCATCAAGTGACATACGAAAAACCGACCAAAGGCATTCGGACTGTGTCGATACTTTAGTACAAGGATCCATGGGTCGTATGTGACGTGTACGAGTCAATCCCGCCTCAATCTGAGGAGTGGTGTGGCCGACACCGTTCTAACTGCGTATCTTTTGTTTAAAATGGACAGGATTATAAGTGAAAGGAACAACTGACATACGCAAAACCGACCAAACGCATTCCGAATCTGTTGATAATTTATCACAACGATCCATCAGTCATATGTGACATGTACGAGCCCACTCGGGCTCAATCCGAGTCGCGGTGTGGCCGGGATCAGTCTAAGTGGCTCTCTTTTGATTAAAATGGACATCATTTTAAGTACATACGGAAAACCGACCAAACTCATTCGGTTTCCGTTGAAACTTTAGAAGAACGGTCCATGGGTCATATGCGAGGTGTACGAATCATCCCCGCCTCAATCCGAGGCGCGGTGTGGCCAACACCGCTCTAACTGTGTCTGTTTTGTTTAAAATGGGTAGGATTATAAGTGAAAAGAACTGGCATACGCAAAACCGACCAAACACATTCGGTTTCCATTGAAACTTTAGGAGAACGATCCATGGGTCATATGTGACGTGAACAATCATCCCCGCCTCAATCTGAGGCGCGGTGTGGTCGAAACAACTCAAAGTGTATGTCTTTTGTTTCAAAAAGACGTCATTTTAAGTGAAAAACATCAACTGGCATACGAAAAACCGGCCAAACGCATTCGGATTGTGTTGATACTTTAAGACAACGATCCATGGGTCATTTGAGACGTGTACGAGTCAACCCCGCCTCAATCCGAGGTCGGCCGCTATGAATTTGACCGTTGGACGCCCGTTTTGGCCGTTTATGACACCAGAACTGCGTTGTCGGTCACCACTGGCACACGGCACGTCCGATTGATGTGCCGTCTGCTCGACCACTTCATAAAGCACTCACCCGTATTTGTCGTCTGATTTCAGGCCATTCTGAAATCGTTCGGCCCGTTTGGACCCCCCTCACGCGTGTTTACGAAGCGCGCACATCACTTAAAACATGAATATTGAGCCGTGCTGCGCAAACCGCACGTCCGATTGACGTTCCGTCTACGCGTACACGTCAAGAATAATAATTAGAATGTTTCTCGGTGGTTTCAGGTCAATCTGAGGTCGGACGCTATGAATTTGACCGTTGGACGCCCGTTTTGGCCGTTTATGACACCAGAACTACGTTGTCGGTCACCGCGGGCACACGGCACGTCCGATTGATGCGCCGTCTGCTCGAACACTTAAGAAATCACTGTCCCGTATTTTTCGTCTGATTTCAGGCCATTCCGACTTCGTTCGGCCCGTTTGGACCCCCCTCACGTGCGTTTACGAAGCGCGCGCATCACTTAAAACACGAATATTGAGCAGTAACGCGCAAACCGCATGTCCGATTGACGTGCCGTCTGCGCGTACACGTCAAGAATAATAATTAGAATGTTTCCCGGTGGTTTCAGGTCAATCCGAGGTCGGCCGCTATGAATTTGACCATTGGACGCCCGTTTTGGCCGTTTATGACACCAGAACTGCGTTGTCGGTCACCGCGGGCACACGGCACGTCCGATTGATGCGCCGTCTGCTCTAACACTTCAGAAATCACTGTCCCGTATATTTCGTCTGATTTCAGGCCATTCCGACTTCGTTCGGCCCATTTGGACCCCCCTCACGCGCGTTTACGAAGCGCGCGCATCACTTTAAACACGAATATTGAGCCGTACCGCGCAAACCGCACGTCCGATTGACGTGCCGTCTGCGCGTACACGTCAAGAATAATAATTATAATGTTTCCCGGTGGTTTCAGGTCAATTCGATGTCAGCCGCTATGAATTTGACCGTTGGACGCCCGTTTTGGCCGTTTATGACACCAGAACTACGTTGTCGGTCACCGCGGGCACACGGCACGTCCGATTGATGCGCCGTCTACTCGAACACTTCAGAAATCACTGTCCCGTATTTGTCGTCTGATTTCAGGCCATTCCGACTTCGTTCGGCCCGTTTGGACCCCCCTCACGCGCGTTTACGAAGCGCGCGCATCACATAAAACACGAATATTGAGCCGTACCGCGCAAACCGCACGTCCGCTTGATGTTCCGTCTGCGAGTACACGTCACGAATAATAATTAGAATGTTTCTCGGTGGTTTCAGCTCAATCCGGAGACACGGTGTGGCCGGCACCACTCAAAGTGTCCGTCTTTTGTTTCAAAAGGACTTCATTTTAAGTGAAAAGCATCAACTGGCATACGGAAAACCGACCAAACGCATTCCGAATCTGTTGATAATTTGTCCCAACAATCCATGGGTCATATGTGACGTATATGAGCCAACCCGGGATGAATCCGAGTAGCGGTGTGGCCGCGATAAGTCTAAGTGGCTCTCTTTTGTTTAAAATGAACACCATTTTAAGTTCATACGGAAAAACGACCAAACGGATTCGGTTTCCGTTGAAACTTTAGGAGAACGATCCATGGGTCATATGTGACGTGTACAAATCAACCCCGCCACAATCGGAGACGCGGTGTGGCCGACACCACTCAAAGCGTCGGTCTTTTGTTTCAAAAAGACGTCATTTTAAGTGAAAATCATCAAGTGACATATGAAAAACCGACCAAAGGCATTCGGAATGTGTCGATACTTTAGCACAAGGATCCATGGGTTGTATGTGACGTGTACGAGTCAATCCCGCCTCAATCCGAGGAGCGGTGTGGCCGACACCATTCTAACTGTGTATCTTTTGTTTAAAATGGACAGGATTATAAGTGAAAAGAACAACTGACATACGCAAAACCGACCAAACGCATTCCGAATCTGTTGATAATTTATCACAACGATCCATCAGTCATATGTGACATGTACGAGCCCACTCGGGCTCAATCCGAGTCGCGGTGTGGCCGGGATCAGTCTAAGTGGCTCTCTTTTGATTAAAATGGACATCATTTTAAGTACATACGGAAAACCGACCAAACGCATTCGGTTTCAGTTGAAACTTTAGAAGAACGATCCATGGGACATATGTGAGGTGTACGAATCATCCCTGCCTCAATCCGAGGTGCGGTGTGCCCAACACCGCTCTAACTGTGTCTATTTTGTTTAAAATGGGTAGGATTATAAGTGAAAAGAACTGGCATACGCAAAACCGACCAAACGCATTCGGTTTCCATTGAAACTTTAGGAGAACGATCCATGGGTCATATGTGATGTGTACCAATCATCCCCATCTCAATCGGATTCCAGATATAATTGTCATCTAAATTTTAAATTGAATTCTATATGAATTATGTATGTTTATGAATTGTAATTTAATTATGGATGTGTATAGTTTCAGGATCCATTATATGTTAAATGTGTATGAATTTGTTCGTAATTGTATATGTATGTTTTATTTTATTAGAGGTACAATAGTTGGATCGAAAATGAGGTGAAAATGAGGCCTGATGAGATGAGAGGTGCCTCATGTACATGGGATAGGGGCTGCCAAATTGCAGGGTGCTGCAATTTGCAGCATAGGGTATGCCAACGGTTTTAAACCGTTGGCATATAATTCGAAAAAAATTATTACCAACGGTTCATTGAACCGTTGGTAAAGAGCTCTTTTCCCAACGGTTTAGAATCGTTGGGAAAGTGGTCAACCATGTGGTTTTTCCCAACGGTTTAGGAGAAACCGTTGGGAAAAACTATCCCAACGGTTCACCCAAACCATTGGGATAGAGTGCCTTTTTCCACCCTACCCCAACGGTTTCCAGTAAACCATTGGGAAAGGTCTTTCCCAACGGCCTACTTCCCCACAGTTGAGGGAACCGTTGGTATATTATATACCAACGGTTTGAGGCGCTTTCCCAACGGTTCACAACAGTTGGGAAATAGTGTATTTCCAGTAGTGTATTGAAATACATTCTAATTAACATAAGATGTTATAAATATCATGAAACACCTTATGATTGTTCCATTATTGGACTTTTTTAATAATTTGAATGACATGTCTGATGGAATTAGAACCATTAAATCATCTTATAGTGAAACAATTATAATTTTTATATGCATTAATTTAATTACATGTCATTCAAGGATAATTAAGTAATTGGTTTAATATGTGAATGATGTTAAGGAAAAAATCATTTTAAATAATACTATTTAGAAAAAAATTAAGATATATATAAACCCAAAGAGTTTGAAATTTTTTTTGACGGTTAATGTTTTTGAGGATGTTCGTTGATTTTTTTAGAATTTCCTAGGATGAAGATGAATTTAAAATATTATTATCACAATTTTTTCATGTATAATAGAATAATTCTAAAATAGTATTATAAAAATAAAAATCATTATTCCTGGAGAAAATACATCACATTTTGATATATTATAGGGACATGAACCAACAATTGATGGGAAATAAGGGCGTAATGGAATCTATTGGCCAATTTTATGTCAACTTTGTATGAGTTTTTGAAATAAATTATTATATATAAATATATTGATTTGATTTTTGGAATAATGTTATGCGAGACATTTTTTAAGAATTATTGACTTTGTGGTGAAAAATAATAATTGTGGAGAAATTCATTGTGTTCTAATAGAATGTCAAGATATGCGTACACCTTATGTCTAACCAAAAAAACATATTTGAGGATGAATGTCTTTAAATATTGTGGAATAATTTTTAAATTAATTGATAACAATTATTATTAATATGATCATTGATGTTGAGTAATTTATTGTAACTAAAATATGTGAATATAAGTATTACCATGTATAAAACCATCATATTAAAAAGTGATAATTTTTTATAATTAATTTTATTGGTGAAACAATTCACCATTTTATGGAAACGTTACATTATTATGGAATTTGAAATTTTTTGTATGAAATTATATGATACTAATTTTGAATGAAGATAAATGGCAATGTATTCTTATAACAGTATGTTTTCAAATCGCTATGATTCATAGATAAATAATGTGGTTATAAATATTTTGTGTATATTTATGTTTAATAATTTATTGAAGTATATAAGTACAACATTTGGTTTAATTGATGATGAATTAGAGACTAATTTTATATTTTTTGAAAATAAATATATATTTATTTTGGTAATTTTCATAACGTCTGATAAAAAATATTGTTTTCAGAAGTGTAATATGTATAGAGGAATAACATGGTATAATTTTTTTATTACGTGATCTATTAGTGTATTATTTTATTACATTAGGAATAAATATTTATTCATATTTACCTATCTTTTAGAGAAAATTATGAGAATGTTTTTGAAATTGAAGATATGATGAAATTTGACATTTCAATTCAGTAAATTTCCATATATTATTTACCTAGATTATAAATTAATTCATTAAATCTTGGAATACCATCATCAAAATTGGTATTTTATTACATTCTTTTCTGTTGAGTCTATCATCTTCTTAAAAAATCATTGGTTTATTTTTTTAATCATTAAAATTCTCATGATCATTTATATTCACATCATCATGCTTTTTTTCACTCTCCATAGTTATATGGAAATTATTTTTCATCAATATATATATTTTCTCTTCGCGTTATTTCTATCCAATTTGGAAACATGGAATGACTTATTCCTAATGAATTTCTTGTTAACATTTACTATTTTTCAAAAAAAACTTTTTCATTCGGTGTTTCTATAATAATATTTTATATTTTAATACCCATAATTACAAATATTGTGTTAAAATTTAATATATTTAATTTATAAAGGGTGGAATGTAATATCATGATATTTTAAAATAAAACAACATTCAATAGATTATAAAATGTGAAACACTATGATTAGACATACCATTAAATATTATTATTTAAATTATATATTTAAAATCTTGGAATGAAATTGGTAGGTTTGAAATGGAATTAATACATTATTAAATATATTTAAAGTTAATAAAAAACAAAAAATTATCCATTATTCCACAAAATGAAATTAAATATTTTTAGTTAGTTAATATTTTTCCTTTAAAAATATGATTTCATCAAAAGTGGAATTTAAATAATTTTTTTAGAAATATTTATAATTAATTTCTAGAAAACAATGAATTTTTAATTTGAAAAAAGGAATTATTTTTTTAATTCATTTTAACAAAAATATTGTATGATGAGTTTTTTTTAATTCTATAAAAAGATTCATTTTTCTATGAATTTTGGGAAATAATGATATTAATTCAAAACTCTCATTTTTTCACATACATAAAATGTCCAGTTATATTTTGGATAATTTATACAATAACATTAGTTATTTTTTATAAAAATACTCTAAATAATTTTATTGTAAAAAACAATGTACTTCACAATGGTATAAAAACATTTCTATACATGAAATATATTTTTATCTAATGTATTTTTTCCATCACTTTTTATTGGATTAATATTAAATTATGTTATTCCGATTATTTTAATTGATTATCATAATATTAATTTAATATTATGAATTTTGATCATTAATATTAGTTTATAATGTCAACATGGTTTTTGATCAATATGAATTGTAACCGTTGTATGTTTTTCCATTGTAAAGGTATAATAGGGTAATTAGTGATTAAATTGTCATGAAAAGAGTAAAAATTCATTCATGTACTTAGATTAATTACATTAGATGAGTATATATTATATTTATTCGCCAATACATCTAAAATATGTATATTTTCACATTTATATTTCACATTGACTATATAATATATAATTGATTTATATTTCCAAAAATTTCACTATGTTGCTTTAAATATATTTAGTTTTTGTGTAAAATTGATAAACCTAAATTTTGTTAAGTTATAAATATTTATATTAATGAAACGTTATTTAATTTAATAATTTTAATATATTTTTAATTTATATTGATTTAATAATTTACCCACATTCATCTATAATGTAAAATGTGTGCTTCTTCTTGTAGTAGAAGAATCTAGTAAATTTTTTAAAATAATCTAAATTTAATAATGGATGGATGTGTTATAATGTCACATAAACATAATATATGAACATAAAATATTATTGATGTTTCAAAGTTATATATTTTATATCCAGTTACATTTTCTTGTCTTTAATGTCAAACTAAATGAATAGTGTCAGAAATGACATTAATGATATTTTATGTTATATAATATTTCATTAAATTAATAAAATAAATACACAGGGTGAAATAATGAAATGGTATAAAATTTTCCCCACTTTATATTTATTGTCTCTCTATCAAATTATAAGTAAAATTTTAAACCATTAATATGTAAGAAGTCATTACCAAGTGTAATGATACAATTATTTAAATAAGGGGTTAAACTATGATATTAATTAAAATGATATATAAGATTATAAAAATTAGTCTAACAATTTCTATTCCGACCAAAACCTCTTTATGATTTATGAAATTTAATTTTGGGACCATTTAGAAAGATATAGACAAAATTGTTATTATTTTATTTCATGAATTTTTAAAATTATTGATTTCCAGCCTTATAAAAATTCAAATCTTCTCTATTTTTAACACCATGCTAAGACATATAACATGTCCAAGCCCAAAACAATTAACAAATAAACATACATAAAAATCAATTATAGAATATTGTATTTATAATTGACTATTATAATTGTCTTTAATAACTAATCCAAAATTGGTGTACAGAATAAATTTTAATCATTGAAATCAACATCATCTAATTTATTTTATCCAATACCACATTCAAATATTCCTAATCTATAATGGTATAATAAAATAATTTTTTAATATATTATAAAAAAATTTGTGACTATAGTAAAACCCATTTTTATTTTTGTTCCCATACTATGTGGAGTGAAATTCTTTTTTTTCATATTTATGGACTAAAACCTCCACGATGTGATGTGTTTCATTTTCAAACAATACCATCCATGGACATTTACAATGAGAGATTTAATGTTTATATAAGAATATTTTTGACATAATTATATTTCATCTATGATAACAAATCATTTACATCCATTAATTTTCATCAATTGTAAAATGATAACATCATTCATGAGAACATGTAGATTTGCACCTCCAAAAAGTGATGTGATTACTTTTGCGTAACAACAACTTATGGATTATAAAAAATTCTATATTTAAGTAAATAATTTTATATTAAATATTTATCAATAATAAAGGATAGATAAATTTTTACTTACCTTATTTCAATCATTTTTCTGAAAATTGGAAACATAAATCATGTGTATTCATGGTATACCATCATCAGGATTAGAAAAATGTTTATTTCTATAAACCATCAGTCTTGATTGTTTTTAAATGAATAATTCATTCGTAAGACAAATAAGTTTTTCCAGATGTGGTAAATTTTAATTAATTTTTTTCTTCTTATTTTTAAATATAGTTTTGAGGAATGACCATCCTTATTAGTATAATCCATAATTTTGGGTCAATGATACTAACATAGCATTTCATGGGTATTCATATGTCAGGATTGACCTACATCAGTATTCAAAAATGATCATAAAATTAATATTGAATAATTTTTAGTGGGTTTATGGTGATCAATAATTTTTGTGCATACGTTTGAGAAGGGTGGTGGTCAATGTATTCTTTATAGTGGTAATTTTGGTGTATGCTATGAACACATTTATCTATTGTTATAGAGACATGAATTTCTTAATATATATTATTCCACATTCTATGTGATAAACATTCATTATAAAAATTATATTTTATCATTCATTGTAAGGTATTTCAATGAATATTAAAGGATATAACAATGATCAAGTTATCATTTTTGTTTATAGATTACTTATATATATGAATGTGGGTATTGAAGATATAATAATATTCAACAATTGAATTGTTCTATAATTTCTTTTAGTTATTTCATATGTTTATTCAATACAATGTGTTTGGAATCCTTTTTTCTTTATTAGAATAACCCTAATGGTCCATTGGAAGTAACCATGTAGTATAGATTTGGGAGAGTGCTATTATTTCATTTATTTCCTTATAGAAATGTATGATAGGGCTGATGAAGGGTTTTTATATTTTGAAATTTAATTTTTGGTATATATGACCTTAAAATGATTTATTATTGGTAGTGTTTAGGACTGAAGAAGCGCCTTTGTGTTTTCTGATATTATATGTAAGAATTGGGTAAGTATTAAATTAGTTTACATGAGTAATTAATATTATATTTACTTTAAAGAAGCTTGTAATGGTGATGTTAATTTAAATCATATGTATTTTTCTATAAATCATGACCATTTCTTGTTTGTGGGGATCATAATTTTCAATAAAGGGATTAAATATATATGTTGGAGGTTTTGAGATAATTTTATTAGAGGAACTCAATAATTCAAATTATGAAAACTAAAATATAATTATTTTAATGGTATTGATATTGTGTCTCCGTATTCCATTAATAAGATATTTAGGTGTACCAATATAATATAATTTGATAAAGGGATTATCCATTTGGGTAATCATAACAAAAATTGGTGTTAGATTACCAAGTGTATCTCGAACGGAACCCATTAGATGGTTATCCCTTTTATGGTAGAAAAGTTATATTAACATCTCCACATATTATTATTAGAAGATCTATGGCAGTTCTAGTTAAATAACTGACTTCTTATCACCTCGAATTATCAATGAGAAGTTGTTAGTTGTTTCATTATTCTATATATATGTAGCGGGAATGGATTTTTATGATATAATCATTATCTGGATGAAATTATATAATGAGTGGTGGATATAAAAAATTATATTTTTCATATCTAGGTACATCACATATTCTGTAAACATGATTCTCATTTAATATAAATTTGGACAACTACAACACATTTAAAATAAATTGAGGTGCATGGATTTCTAAATTAATTAGTATTAGAAATTTATAGGTAAAATATTAAAATATTGTTCAATTTTATATATAGTTATTCCTCAAAAATTGGGTATTGGGATTAGAAGAAAATTGCAAATTTGACCTCATAATGGGGTACTAATCCTATGACAATATTTTAAAAAAAATTGGGATACATTATGTATTCTTGAATTGAATATAATTTTGTTTTTGAAAATTAATATATATATATATATAATATTGTCTGTAAAAATATCAAATTTAAAATAAAAAATCTTCTATTTTTTGAATGGTACAAAATTTGATTTTATTATATATTTCAATGTCCACTAATATTTTAATGTAAAGTATTATTATTTTTGGGGGTACCATAATAATATGAATAATGTTTTATGTAATTGTTCCTTGGGAAAAAATAAATCAATAATTATAAATAGATTTTAAGTTATGATTATTGTTCAAAAATAGACTTCATTGATGAATCATAGATGGAATATTTTATATTAAATGGGAGTTTGGTATTTTTTAGTGACAATTCGATTATCCTGAAATATAAATAAAATTACAAAATATATTTGGGTTGGTGGAATGTTATAACTGGTCCTATATTCTCTATTCCACCTCTCTAAATTTTACCCAATAGAAGATATAGCATGTGATAAAGGTGGTAATGGGAATAGTATTATAAGAAGAAAGATTCAATGTATGGATTACTGTGTACAACCTAAGACTACTAATTATTTCAAAATTATAATGATATATATTCATTATATAATTTAATAGTTATAATAAATTTTTAATTCTGTATATGTACATAGAATCCAGCATCCTAAAAAAATTCACAAATGTGAAATTAGGTTAGTGATTTGATTGTATTATAGTGGAATATTCGTGTGCTATGTTGTTAGTTAAACTAATTTATCTATTTAATTTAGATTTTCTAATGAATGAATTTGGGTAAATATTATGGTATTTGAATTCAGCGCGCCGAAAAATTTTCCATTAATGAATGATGAATAATTGTAATGTTGTAGGCCATTCGGATAGGAGATACTAATGTCAAAACTTGTGGCTAGAGGGAGGGGACTAGTGGATCACAAAATGCTACCAAACGATTGGAAAAAATGTGTAATAGAGGGAAAATAAATAAAGGGCCCACAGTTATTGTATATTGTAGGACTTAATTGGCTATATATTATTACACATTAGGGGATGACATGATAAAGAAGGATAAGGGAGGGTTTCATGATCATTACATTCAAAATGTCTTAGCAATAATATATTATTAAAACTAATATTTTTAGTAATAATTTTATTATTATTATTTGTGTTGTTGTTATTTTATTATTTATATGGGTACTATCAATCCAATATCATAATAATTAAAACTAATAGTCTATATCACATAACCATCACCATGGATCAAACTGAGTTCTTCTTTAGAGAGTTTGTGTTCATATAATTATAATTCTCAAAAATATAAAATGTTGTGTTATGGAATGATGATGTCCTAATCTGTGAAATATTTTAAGGATTTCACATGGACCTATTTCATGAGTATTGAATAAGGAAACCCAATGTATAATGAAATAGTGTTTCTAAAATGATGAATATGAGAATTTATAATTTTTTACGTGGATTTTATGGAGTATGTTTTTTTGAAAAATGATATTTATGATTTCATGTTTTGATCTCATTATTAGATAGTGACGCATGAATTGATTATGAATATTATCATTTCAATTTAGGGATACATTTTATGATGAGGATCATAGACTAATATTTCTACATTTTACTAGTGGACCAATTACATTGACCAAATAATTATTTAATTTATTATTATGATTATTATTATCATTATTTTTATTGAAATAGTGACTACCTAAAGGATAAATTTTATTTGTGAATGGGAAGAGAAACTAAACATTGAGAAGTTGATTTTTTTTCTTTTCTTGGTAACTCGACGATTTTGGAATATGGTATGTAGCAAGTAATTATAATCATCAATCCTAGACATGATTCTTGTCTAATTTATAGACATCATGTGCAATGTTCATTATTTAAAATTTACACCAATTAATCATCTATTAATCGGATAATGTTTAGATAATGTCTAATATAAGTACTTTCTTGGTGTGTAACATTGAAATGATATAGCTAATTATTTAAATGGGTTACTAAGAATCAAACATATTGTTTTTTACATTATAATTTTATGTGATTATTTATATCAAGTAGTGGGGTAACATTTATTTTAATTACAAATGTGGTCAATGTGTAAGATAATAAAGGTTTCATAATGTAGGATATTATTAAGAGTTTGTGATGGGAATGAAATAATGATATAACATTGGGTATCATGTTACCTAAGACATCATTTTATGACCTGTAATAAATAAATGTACTTAGTTAATATGAAATAAATTATGGGATGCAATAAATGAATGCTATCTATGAATTTTAAGAATAAATTGATTGAATTCAGATGGTATAGATACTTGTAATTTGGAATTGGACAAGGAATATAATATAATTATCATGAGTTACATATATATATAACATGAATTTTATAAATACTATTGTATTGACTCTGATATGAATTGAATAACTGAATATTTAAAAACCTAATATTATCTTTCATTGAATTATCATTCACAACCCCCAAAAATATAATGTCGTGATATAATTATGATGATTTAAGAGATCGAATGATACATTGAACATCCATTTTGACAAATAATAGGATCCCATATTTTGATTTGGTAGAATATTCTATTTTTTTAAAATCTTTTGATGTGATCAATCTTCAAGAAGATAGATATTGATGGAGATGAGAGATTGTGGTCAATCACCATTACACACACCATATGACTAGGTTTAGGGTTATATGCAAATTTTCATACACTATATTACACACTGATATATTTAGATTCCAATGATGAAATGTGAATTTGTCTTCTACCACTCACCAACAACACTATGTTGGGATTGGATACATAAATATATATATATAAGATATATATATATATATAAGAGTTATTCCTCTTCCATGTACAATGCAGGACCGATTGTAAAATGTAATTGATCTTATATCCTCAAAGTTACCATATGATATATGGGATATGTTGACATATATGAATCATCTATCAACCTTGATTTGTGAATGAGATACCTAGAAATTCATATCTAATGTGATAAAAATTCTGTACTATAGATATCCTATAAGGTGATGATGAACAAATATTATCACTCCTCCCATAGCCATTAGATTTATTGGGGCATAATATACTGATACATCCCTGGAGATGTCCACTTCCTATTGTATTAAAACATAAAAAATTTACACTATAAATATGAATATTCTCTAGTGTTCTGACATTTCTTTGTTAGCATCTTTAAAAATGTGTCATTAATAATTATATTGATTTTGAATTACATAATCAAAACAAAAAATGAATGACATATGAATTTCATACTATCCTTCAGAAATTGTAGTTGATGTGGATTTAAACATTCATTTAATGGATGATATAGCTATGATGACTTATATGTATTGACAACTTTGATTATTTGTGAGATACAAATTATATTACCCTAGGGAAATAAAAACTTTATTTGAAGAGAGTGATGATTGTTATTTATGGGTTGATTGATAAGGAATTTTCATGGTTATGCATGTTGAATATGTCATCTGATTATAGTTTTCTACACATTCTTTTCAACAATTTCATATAGAAACAAGATGTTTATGGGATTAGGTCACTACATGGGATGACCACATAAGGTACTATTATTATCATCCTTATTGAACCAACTATCTTAAATTCTCATTATGTCTATATATTTATATAGATTTGGATGAAGTCTTATTATTGAGATGTGTGATGGATATAAAAATGGATGGTAAATTGAGTGGAGATGATCATGATGTTAGTTACTATTAGGTTATGACTAATTAGTATGGAATCAACCCAGGATGCATTGGTTATATGTTGTGATTCAATTTTATAACATTTTAATTTTAATTTTTAGTTACATTTATATATCGGTTTTTATCTGTACATTTGATGCCTATGTGGTGGATCATGGATATTTTTTTTAAAAAAAAGGTTGGGTCTGAAGCCTCATTTATTATTAAATCAAAGCAAAGACCTCTTTTAACTGGGTAGAGGGAGACCCATTACATAGCCCGAAGGCCCAGTGGGCATTTAGCCCATTACATGGCCCGTAGGCCCAATTTCATGGCCCAAAGCCCATTCTGTGAATAGTACTTCTACAGTACCCTGCACTGCTACAGTCCTGCACAGTACCTGCCGCTGCATATATAATAATTTATAATTTCTTTTACTGCCTAGTTTAATACATGAGATATTATAGTAATATGTAACCCTATTTCATTACCATATGTTGAAATAATAGTCAAATATAAAAATTTATTGACATTGGTATAGGTTAGAATATTATTTAGAAATTTATAAATAATTATAAAAAAATTAGATTTCACAATTGTTTCATAGTTTAAAAAAATAATTATAATAATTACACAATAGAATAAAATTAAGACAAGTCGTGTTATTCATATATAGAAACAACTAAAAATTATACATGTTAAATAATGTATTGGTATCCCTCTATACACATGAATAATGATTTCTTAAGGAATTAGGTGGAAGAAGTGATGTGTATTGATAAGTCATATATCATAACAACATATCCGTATATTAAAAATGATATAGTAAATATAACAAGATTGTTTAATTAAAATTAATGGTGGTGTAGGATGAAAAAAATAATAATCTCTATAGGTGATATTACATCATATTTGAAGAATTTATTCTTGTTTTTAACACAGTTATTCATAGATTAGATTTCTAACAAAAACATTATTATATAATGACATGAGGTAATTAAGGATTTTATTTAGTTTGGCATTGGAAGAACAAATTCTCAGGACCCGCCTTCATCAAGATGAGGTAAGGGACAAAAATGTGTGACACCCTTCCTTCCTCAAGACGATGGAGAGAATATGAAAATTGCGTCCATCCATCAGTAGACCCCAAAGTAAAGACTAGAACCAAGGGTATATAATCACAAATTATATGAAAGGAATTACCATGTTATATAATAAGATCGAGAGACAAGATAGTAAATCCCAAGGAACTCTAAATACTAAAAGTAAATGTAAATCCAAAATCCATTCTGACATTCATGTTCATAAGTAAATCTAATAAAAGATATAACAAAAATGAAAAGTAATGTACCAAAAGAAAAGAGACAATGCAGCAGCAACATTTGATTTTGACACCTAATCTAGTATAGTCCAACATGGTCCTCAAAGTCTTCCTAGAAACATGAAAACATGATTATATATGAAGGGTGAGAATATTAGTATAATCAATAGGGAAAATAATTCTACCCGTGAAAATGTGCGGGAACATTCTTTTGAACCAATGAGAAAACAGTAGAACTACAAATCACCTACCAAAGAATTCTAACCATCCCAACCTCACCAAGGCACTCTCACCAAATAACACAAGTCTTGTAAGGTAGTAGTATAAGAACATCGATATTTGGGTACCCCGCATCACATTCCCATTGGTTAACTGCACATTCCTGAAGTATAACACCATGACATTACTACTCATCCAATACACAATCCCACTTCCATAGCCTGCGCATGCACACTTGGGCCTCAAACCACACACAATCCGGCCCATAGACACCTGGGCCACAACAACCATGCATCTTTCCTGGTAACATCTGGGCCTCATCCTGAAGAAACGTGGGAATAAAATCAAGTCCTACAAACACATAGGCCTATTATTCACAATAAACCTTCCTATTGGATCTAATACTATGTTAATCTTCTATATCTTATAGCTTTCCTTGATACTCTCGAGTAGTAAGAACTCCAAATATGGTGTGAGGAAGAATGTTAGTAACCATCCATCCATCCTCCCACTAGGATGTTGGGAAAGACACCCTCCCCCATGAAATGGGGGTGTTTGGCACAAGATGATAATAAGGGTGGGGTGTGTATTGAAATCACATGGAACTAAAATTTATTCATATAGGTAATCAAACACTCAACCCAACCTATGGGTTTCAACTAACCGAAAGAATGGTCCCATCAGTACCACTCTTGCTACCACCCCTATATAAGAAACCACACAACACACAATGCCCAGAATAAACCAACACCCTTTTCATTTAAGTAGTTTCCATTTATTTATTTAAGCGGATTCACCCTAATTAGTCCATTACTACCATGTAACTACCCACCCTAATCCTACTAAAACAAAAATGAAGGAAATTTTGGAGTCCCACTACACTCCCCCATTAAACCACTGCTAATTTTCATTCATCAATGTTATACAGCAAAATCATTACCTCACAACCCATCCCTTCAGCCTCACTACAAATACAATTACCAGATGCATTCCCACTACTTACAAGTCCATCTATTTCAAAATTAATTAGTCTCTCAACCTGGGACTCCAACACACCACATGTACGGCCAAAAACACTAAAAAACAAAAACTACCATTAACCCATATCCCCACTACACATACATCCCATATCCTTATAATAGAACAAAATCATTCATCTACTCATGAACCCTAACTGTGCTCCAAACAACAACAATACACAACTTACAGAAGGGAATAAAACCCATAAAATAATGGAGCTCATTCACAACTACCAAACATGTCACATTCATATTTGATAAAAACATTTATTTAAGTTCACTTGATAAACATGGGTGATCATACATGGATTTTCATCATGTGTCATCCATTTAAATTAACCAAGTGGACAATATTAAGCACATTTCATGTTACATCAATTTTTTAATAATCTTAACAAAAGAGAACATCACCATTACAAAAAAAACCGATAGCTGTGATTTTTAGAAGGAACATGGCCCCAAAAACTATAAAATAATCAAATATAACAAATAAAACAAGTGATCAATGTCAACCCATCTTCAATTTCCTTCTCGTTATTATAAACGGTCTTGTTATCTTTTAATTATCAACTTCTCATCCCTTATTCATTAATTGTTAATGAAAAGGACTATGTCGTTATTAATGAGGAATTATTAGTACACCAAATCTGTTGGATTCACACGTAATGATAAATATATGAAATCCCTTCTCGGGTGATCAAAGGATCGACGTTCCTCCTTACACCAAGAACAGGGGATCACACGACCAGTAGGAAACTCCAAGAAAATTGAGTATGAGGGGCCCTAGAACAAGTGTGTGACTCGTCTAGGGAGGAAGGGTCCAAATGGACAAAAGAGAAATGGAAAACCCACTAGGTGACAATAATCTCACCATTAAAGATCCAAATTCTATATTAAAGGAAGAATAGTTAAAAATATATATTAACGTCGGATCATGGTCATGATCACCAGGTTTGTGTATCTCAAATCCCTTGGGATGTTAGGATATTAAATATATAATTAATATCCATTGAAATGGAAAAAAATGCCCAAGGAGGGCTTGATATTCTGTTTACATAAAATAATATGTAAGAGGGGAAAATTGAGAAAACATAGGTAGACAATAAATTCCTCAAAGGGTGAGACACTGTTTGGTGTTCCATCATTTTGGTGTGGCACCATCATGGTGGAACCATTATTGTGCCACCATTAACAAGACACCGTTTCATTCTTCCACTATTACGGTGCCACCATTTTGGTTTGCCACCATTTCATGTGCCACCATTTCTGTGTGCGAATGTTTTAGTGTGCCACCGTTTCGGATCCACTATTTCAATGTGCAATCATTTCAGTGCTAGCCTTTCAGAGAAATCATTTGGATTAATATGTTTTTTGGAAAACCCTAGTAAAAACACATTGTGACCACCAAAAACTACCCAAGCACTGGATATTCACATTTGAAAGGCCCAGGGAAATCTGTTTCATTACATCAGATACCTCTCAAACCTTTCTTGCCCTAATAATTTAAATTCAGAATCATAACAAAGAGGTGTGCAAACAACCACCCCTTATGATACCTCTCTCGTAAAACCCACCCTGTGTTGTTTGAAAATGTTCTAGAAAACCATGACATCCAAGAACGCCTCATTTTCATCTATCTCCAAAAAAAAATATAGAAACCCTAATGGTCCACTTCCCCAAAAAACCACATTTCCACCAAAGGTTGCACTATCTGGACACATGGATTATGGAGTTCTTTCACCCATGTCAATATGTTATCCTCTTTAGGAGGTACTAACTCTGCCGTATGGGTTTAATATCATCCAAATTAATGTTTCTAGATTAGGGATTAGGTACTCCAATATCCACATATCAGGATTTTTCGTACACAATCATATATTATGGTAAACAACTAATCTCATAGAAAACAAGGTCAAGAATCACATCACAAAGAAATGTAATAAAAGTAAAGCATGGAAGAAGAACTCGGAATGAATTAGGTTACTAGGAACACATCTATTCCCCTTTCCCCCACGTTCTCTCATCAAGGACACCATGCCTCTAGAGCACCTGAACCAAAGCAATAGTCCACCCACAATTCACTGTCTCCTCACAACCATCGATTCTCAATGGAGGCTCCATAAGGATTGTTTCATTCTAGATATCTAACTCTCCCTGGAAAATGACGTTTGAGTCATCATGTAGATACCAAGGGATTTTATATCCATGTAAGACATCATGGATCCTCTCCAAATGCGGTGGCAATGCCAACTAATATTCCACCTGGCCAACTCATCTCAACACCTCGAAAGATCTCATGAACCAGGTAAAAAGCATGATTCCTATACCAAACCATTGTTGCATGTACTAAAGGGAGACCTTCAAGAAAACATGTTCCCTAACCTTGAACTCCAAAGGCCTCCTCCAATGATCATCATATGACTTCTATCATCCCTGAGTTGTCTTTATCCTCTCACACAAAAGATGATCCTTATCCTTTGTGCTCTTCACTACCTTTGGGCCATGAACACTAGCCTCAACAACCTATGTCTTAAATCTAGTTGAACGTCATGGTAATCCAAATAAGGCTTGTAACAGTGACGTGCTAATGGTAGAGTGATAGATATTTTTTTAGGAAACCTATACCAGAGGCAAGTGTCGTACCCATGATCCTCCAATGTCCAGAACACATTATCGCAGAATATCCTCCAACATCATGATTGTCCCCTCTGTCCACCCATCTATTTGAGTGTGGAAATTAGGGCAGAGGCAAAGATAGTTTCTAAAAGTATGTTGTAATCCCTTCCATACCCATAAGTTAAACTGTGGGTCTTGATCCAAGATGATGGATCTTCGGACTCCATGCAACTGTAACACTTCTCATATGTACCTCTATGCTCAAGCATCCACTACAATCAAATCTGTGATTTCTAGGAAGTGAATTGATTTTTTCTATTGAGCCACCACTACCCAAGATAAAATCACAACCTCCCTGAGCCCTGGGTAGTCCAATGATGAAATCCATCCAGTTTTCATCTCAGATTCACTCAAGAATACCTAGGGGTTGCAATAGACCACTGGGAACATGGTGCTCAGCCTTCTCCTACTAACGCTCTAGGAACCCTATCAAAAACTCCGCCATATCCTACTTCATCCCCGGACACAAAAATTGTTCCCTCTAGCCTCGTTGAATATTTGATACTCCAGGGTGTAGCACAATGGGTGAGTAATGGAACAAAGAGATAATTTCATCATGAATTATTACTGGTAAAAACAATATCCCACCAAACATCATCTGATTCTTACTATCCTCCAACCATCTTTCTAGAGCATCACCCTAGTCAACGTGATCATGCATTACTTCTATCATGGAGTCTCCCTACTAGAACTACTCCACCTACCTTACCAAGGCAGAATGCACTTTCATCAGAAATATATAGCCTCTACCACTATCCTCCCCAGTATCTAGGTGCAAAGCGTCCAACACCTCGTTTTCCCACTAAGATTCTGTGGTTTACCAAATTACATCATTCTGTGAATTCTTCTTCATTTGATCAGCCACAAAATCGCCCTTTCTTAAGGGTTAATATATCCTGAAGTCATAGTCCTAGAGAAACTCCATCAACCTTCATTGTCACAAGTTCATGGCTCATTGGAAAATGAAATAACTCATCAAATTGTGATCCATGAAGTCCAAAAACTACTCTTTGATGAGGTAATTTCTCCACAACTTCAGTGTGAACACAACTGCTATAAGTTCCAGTTCATGGGTGGAATTGTTACATTCATGAGGATGTAACTTCCTAGAGCTATAATAGATCACTCCCAACTACTAAATCAACACACCATCCAATCCTAGACCGAAAGCATTACAGAACACCTTAAACAATGCCCCTTCCTCTACAAACCTGACCACTAGTGAACCGACTAGCATCCTCTTCAAATAGCTGATGGATTCCCGACACTTCTCACTCCACACGAAGGACTTTCCCGTTCTAGTGAAGAATGTAAGTGGAGATGAAACTCCAGAGAATTTTCGTATGATCCTCTGGTAATATCGTACCAAACTAAGGAAACTACGAACTATGAACACATTCAGGGGTGTTTCCCAAAAATAAAATTCATCGACCTATAACGGTTCCACTGTTATCCACTACTAGGACACTACATTTCCAATAAATGCCACCTATCATTTATAGTACAATAACTTATTCATCTTTCTGTAGAGATAGTGGTGTCAGAGGACACCCAAGGCTGTCCTCAGATGCTTGGCATGCTCATCTCATGACCTTGAGTTGACCTGGATCTCATCGATGAACAGAATGATGAATTGGTCAAGGTATTCTTGGAAAATGGAGTTTATGAGCCCCATGACCACAATTGGCATGTTCATAACACCAAAAGACAATACCAAGAAATCTAAGTGACCACATCTGCACCTAAAAACAGTCTTCATGATTTCACCCTCCATCTCCCTCAACATGTGATACTCGGACTATAGATCGATCATAGAGAACCAAATAGCTCTATTTAACTACTCATAAAGATCAATGGTCTTCGTAAGGGGGTAATGGTTCTTGACTGTCACCTGATTCAGTCTCCGCTAGTTTATTCAAATTCATTAGCCACTATCTTCCTTCTTCACAAAAATGACAAAAACACCCCCACAATGACACACTTGGCATGGTAAACCCCTTCTTCATCTAGACGCCAACCTAAATCTGAAACTCCCGTAACTTCTAATGTTTCAACCAATAGGGAGCCATCAAAATTGTATGAGCATCGGCTTGTAAGTCAATCCCAAAACCAACATCATGCCTAGGGGGTAGAGTCACATCGTCTTTGGGGATGAAATCCCGGAACACACTAACTACCCCCAGAACATACACCATCTCTGCATCTATTGATTCCACTGACAGCTCGGCTAACAAGGAATGAAAATGCTCCACACACATGCTACCCACATAAAAAATATGCTCTTCAATGAATGAAATGGGTTGGATTCCCATATATTATAACATGACCCTTCTCTAAAAGCATTCGATAATGTTACACACTAATATAAACCATTTGATGCTCAAGATGACATCTTATCGAAGTATCTATAGGAAAAAATGTCCCCATTGGACTAATGTTGTCCCAACATCAATCTATATCCCCGAAAAACATCAAACTCTTGGGTCTGAACTCTATCCATCGTACTAAACACCTAGGGAATAAATTGTCTCTATATATCTAGGCCCATATAATATTCAATATTTGGTGTGAAAAAGGAGTTCAAATCTACATAATCAAACAAATCACACACAAGGGTACTAAACAAATTGATTATAACTTGAACACCCTCTGACCCAATTGGAACTACTACCTCAATAGCATGTAACTGCCAGATCCCAACTCCTCTACCTCTTGGAATTCAATTGCATCCATGACCATGGCCTAGTCTATGTCCCTAAGAATCTCCATGAGGTTAGCCTCCTATAGTACCATCTACCCTCATAGGAGTAAGAGCTCTCTGCCCCTATTGCTGGAAAGGTCTATGTGGAAACTGATGCTGTTGAGGGGGGCACTGAACCAGACCAACCCCACCATACTGATCATGAATTGGGAACTACTTCAAAAGGTTTTAATGGAATCTATAGAAAATGAATCATAGTCTCAGGCCCATGGGTAATGGATGGTGACTATGATATTGGAACTAGAACTGATGAGGCATACTCCACGCTAGTCTAAACCTGGATGGCCCTGACGCTAGAGACCTGCTGCTGATTGCCTTCCCCTTTGATGAACTTCATTAGATCCCCTCTCATCATACACCAGACTTTGATTGCATCTTCTCCATTGAATCTTCCATAATATGAACTTAAATATATATTAGAAGAGTGACGGGAGTGATGACATATTTAAGAGAAGGCCAGAGTGCCCCCTCCAAGCATCTTGTGTGTGAATCCTCAACTGGAAAGAGATCCAGAGAAAATCATCGGACATCCATGAACTTCATCCCCAGTTCCCTCACTAACATACTCCATTGATAGAGGTAGATAATCTCCTTCATCTTCTTAGAAATCATGATGGGAGAAAGAAATTCTTCCAAGAACACCACCTCAATGTCAACCCATGAGACACCAGTCTTCTTACTCTCCCTGAGGTAAAGCATACACCACTAACGCAATTATCCAAACATATGGCCCACTTATAGAGGAAACTCGTACTCTGTCTGAGACCATATCATGCTTAAATAAATCACCAGCTCCACGAGCCAACTCTCCATCTCTATATCCAAGATACTTCCCTCATTCTTTCCCAGAGTCTGTCGCTGGAAGGCAAGAAGCATCTTATGCCACTATTCATCATCCTCCCCTCGATTGGCCCTCTACTGATCAACTATGTCAACCTAAAAGGACTCAACTACTCATACCACTTGTGGACGAAGTTCAGGTGAAATAGTTGAAAAGTTAACAATGAACCCTTATGCCCAACTAGTACAAAAATATTCTTTTAAATTCATTTTAACTCTTTATTTTTATTTAATTTACCAAAACACCCAACACAAATAAGAAAAAAAGTCATTTTTATTCATGGACCATCCTAGGGTCACTACCCTATAATTAGTTTAGCCTCACATGGTCATTCAGTATGTCCAGATTCCTTGCCTCATATCACAAGGGTCCAAAAATCTTGTGTCCTAGACAGTCTTCCCTACCCTATTTAATGACCCAGGATCACCTAATATTATTTTCCTACAATAAAATGAAGTTTTTGTTGTTACTAACTATGAACTCCATAATATCCCTTAAACCATCCATGGATAATATTTTGACACAACCCGCCTTCTATAAGATGAGGGAAGGGTGTAACGAACCAGAATTCAATCATTTGATATCCCTTCTTATAATCATGGCTTAAAGTAAAATCACAATGGGAATCACAGTGACATATAATGATAGTAAATACCATGTTACCATTAATCCTAATTTTCCCCTTTTCTAATTTGAATTTCAAAAATTAGACATACATGGTTGCATCCAAGATGATTTTTGGGATCTGGGGGAACAAACTTAATTTTGGCTGAATAGTAACAGGCCCTTATAAATAGTAATGTTACCCTTATGTATAGTGACATAGCATTATGAAGAGTTAAATCACATATTATAGTATATATATAGGATTTAGGTGAATGTATGATGTACCTATGTTTTGGAATAAGTAAATAAATGTTTTAAAAACTGTATTTTTCATGTGAATGAATATTTTAGTAAAAAAATAAATTAATCATATTTACATAGTTACATTTGAAAAATGGAATTCATTTTTCGATTGAAGCCATAAAAAAATTGTTAGGGTGTATTTTTTTGTATTTTTCTAAAATATAAGAATTATATGTGAATAGTAAAATACAATAATTTACAATAACTAATAAATACATGAATTATGATTTCATCAGCTGATGTATGGATGATGTAAGGCCATTATCTAGAACTCACATGAACACATTGCTATTATTGGTCATGGAATCATCAATATTACATGTCTTGTGGAGAAATAATAAATTAATGAATATAATATTCTGAAAACCCCTCCCCCCACTATAAATACCAACTTCACACCATCATTTCATCACACTTCTCAAGATTCAATACTTTTCTGAACTGATCCCAAACACATTCTCTAGACCCTTTACCACATCCATGAACTTCTGGTGTCATCAATAGACTAATTAATGGTTCCTTGAGGAGGATTCAATAGGTAATTATCCCTCTCTATCTTTTCCATTAATTTCCATTCAATTTCATGTTTTTTCCTAATCTCTCCCCACCAATACTCATCCACATGATATGGTAAATATAGTATCATAAATATAATATATTTTTATGTTAATAATGGTATAATATATCATCCACCCCCATCTCCTCTTATTTTTATTTTTTAAAGGAAATCGTTGTTCGTGAGGTGTTAATTTATCACCTTCAAGAACGACATGTTCTCATTTTCCATACAGCTTTCAAGTATGTTCATTAAACCATTTTTACGGTTCTATGATATTATTTTTTATGTATTATATACAATTTAATGATCTAGAACTAACATATGTACATATTACAAAATGATTAAAAAAACTGGTTTGTTGTGGTCGAAAAACTGCCCGAATTATCCCAAATGATCATCATTAAATTCTTATCTAATGATTCATTCTCATGGAATATAAAAAATTTATTTATAATAACATTTCAAGTTCTGTAACATAATAAATAACATATAAGTACAATTCTATATTTTTATTCACGATTTCAATAAACTCTCATTCAGTAATACAAGTAAACCATTCAAGAAAACCATAAAAATGAACATTCTAGAATAATGAATTTAAACTCTATAACTCATCCAAAATCCCATAAATGAACTTCATAATACCTTAATGATTCCTATTATTGTATAAAATGTTCATTAATTGTCAATTAATGAATATAAGTTGGTTATAAAAGGCATTAATGTGAATAAAGGGTTGAGATACAAGGTTTGGGGAAATTCTCGAACAAAACTCTCATTCTTTGGATTTTCCCTCTTTAAACAAATTTTTAGTATGGATATACCATAAGAATAATTTCATCATCCTCATACTATCTATTCTGGGATATACATGTTTTCTAATTGTTTTTATGACAAAACCAATGTTCTTCAAAAGGGACCTTTCGTAAAAATAAACACATTATTTTTACATCTCAAAGAACATCTCTACTTCACTCATCATTGATTGTTGTATGTCAATAAGGATATACCCTATATATTTTTGGATACAAATGCTTATGAGTATATTCTTTATGATTTTAAACCCATTCCTTTCCATCATTTATAATATTTTTTAGTTTGACATATATGGAATTCGTGATAATTTAAATGTTATGAAGTGATTGGTGTCCCCAGGATTATATACTGCGATATGAATGTTATTATGTGACTAGTGAGCCAGGATTTATACAAAATTATGATGCATTGGGTAAAGTGATGAATCTTATTAGTTAATGGTAATTGATGTGTGAACATTATTCTATCATTGTTCACAACTATGTGTGGTAGTTGACTACTAAGACAAGATGATTCATTTTAATGCATGACCACATTCCATGCCTATATCTAACGATTACTCTCAGGATTTTGATTATGATGTTATGTTTATGCCCAAACCATGCTATATTTTAATTTTATATCCTATTACTAAGATTCAAGATCACCCATTTTTTATGTATATCCTTAGTTGATTGTGTGTTCTATGGAGTTTTCAAGGGACAATAAGAAACTAGATAATAATGAATAAAATAAATGTTTATGATTGATGTTGTAAATGTTCTGCTTGGTCCTAGTTTTCCCAAGATGCTAAACATATGGATCCTCATGGTGTAATACTGTTATTTTTTATCTATATATGTATTTCATTATAATTTAATAATAGGAAGGGTCTCTATAGATGGTATCAGAGGCAAGGTTTAGTTTATCATTGAATTAGGATTAGTGAACCATAGAGAAATACTCTAGTATGAGACTATATAAAAATATGCACTCAAGAATCATTACATTGGAATCCCATAATCCATGAGTTCAGTGTGATTTTTTGGAATGAATAATTTTTTGATTTCTAAATTGTTAACTAGTATTTTTATCTGACCTTTTCTATTTATGAAAATTGTGGGAACCTAGAGAAATTATGAAAACAAATCTTGTGAGGGACAATGAAAATATTGCATGAATAAAATCTCCAATTCATTGGGAGGTGGAGTTCAAAACATTATGGTGATTATTACCCAACTATATATGGTTTAATAATGACCTGAATAATGGGGAATTTCCTTCTTCACCTAAGAGGGAGAAGATGTATATCGAGTGTTTTATGTAGCGATGACCTCCAACGATTAGTGGATCTTCTGATTGACATGTTGTGGAATAGTTGGAAAACTCAGTGAAGAAGATATTTTCTATGATTCACTATTAGGAGACATATATGTTAATTCTTGTCGTTTATCATTAATATTGAGAGGCTGATCAATTGCAGGATTTTATTAATAACACAAATCCAAGAGAAAAAATTTAAGAGACTGAAAGGGAAGGATTTAGGATCATGTTTCACAACAAGTATTTTCAACAAACTATTTTTACAAATATGGAGATATAATTCATAGAGCTCAAGAAAAGGGAAGGATAAAATTTCACAACCAATGAAGTGAGTTTCACATGTCTTTAATGTCACGCTTCATGTTTTTTTATCAACAATGATAAAAAAATTGATCGTTTCTTTAATGTCTTATAACAACACAATCGAAAGGATCTTTCAATTTCCAACATTTGGAGTTATGGAGAAGTTTTTTGGTGCACCCGTAAAGTTGAAATAGAGTTTGGATAATAGTCCCATCGCTATGGTGATAAGAAATTAAAGACGATGTTTCAAGATAGTGGATATAATGATCAATGTGGGAAGAATACTCAATGACTCACTTGCAAAAATTGTGGGATGTTGAATCATGGGTACTACTTCAAAGGGGTGTGGAAATGATGTTAGTGTGGGAAAGAACTCCATAATTTTTAAGAGTATCAAAAATAAATGAAAAGGAAGGAGAATGTCGCCAAAAAAAGGAGAGAACCACGCATCGCCCAATTCTACAACCGTAGGGAGCAAGGTCACTATGAATTCCAATGCACTAATCCTCGAGTCCTTGAAGGTAATCAGCTTCAGCAACCACCAGTGCTAAATGAAAAAAGGGAAGGGTTGTGACAACACTACTATATAAGTGGAGCAAGATAAGGAAGTCGTACAAGGTACAATTCGTATTCAATCATGAATGAAAAAAACTATTATTTTATTTTTTTTCTACACATTCCATTATATTTTTGATGTTTTCTAGAACAATTAAATTGAATCCATAAAACCTTGAATTAGATATATCTATACAAACACCATGTGGTGAAATCATTGAAACCCTAGTGTTTGACTCTTCTCCTATTAGCGTGTATAATAAATGTCTTCCATCGTATCTCTTAATACATCAGTTGGTAGAATTTGATTCTATAATGGGAATGGATTGGCTCTCATTATATAGAGCACATATCAAATGTTCGTAAAATGAAATATATTTTCATATTCTAAACCATAACATTCATCTCTAAAAATTCAAGGATGATCCTGAATTTCTTTTCAAAAATACTTCAACGGTGTGGGTGTTGATTCCCTATGAGGAAGTATACCTCACCCAAATGTCTGAGTCAAAAGAATGTGTCAAATTTGTGTAAATTCCCATCGTCCAAGAATATAGTGATGTATTTGCCCATGAGTTACCCAGATGTCCCCCAGAATGTGACATATAGTTTTCAATATAAGTCATACCCAGAGCTACTCCAATCTCAATGTGCCTATATAGGATGGCTCCAATCATACTAGATGATTTAAAGAAGAAGCTACAAGAGCTTCTGGACAAAGCATTCATACTCCCTAGTGCATCACACTAGGGTGCGCTAGTGCTCTTGATGAAGAAGAAGGATGGAACTATGTGGCTGTATATTAATTATCATGAACTCAATAATATCACCATAAAGAAAAAGTATCCTCCTCCAAGGATTGACGACTTTTTCGTTTAGTTTAGAGGATATCAATACTTCACAAAGGGGGGTTCATCATTCTGGATATCATCAAATAACGTTTAATAAGGAATATATTCAATAGAAAACCTTCCGTAAAAGGAATGAGCACTATGGGTTTCTAGGGATGCCCTTCGGAAGTTCAAATTCCCCATAAATCATTATCGATTTGATGAATATAGTCTTTAGAAATTACCTCGAAAAATCAGGGTAGCATTTATTTATGATATTCTCATATAATCCCAGATCAAGGAGGAATATTGAGAACATCTTATACTAGTATTAGAGACATTGAAAATGGAGAATATGTACACCATGTTCAGTAAATTGTGACTTTTGGATGATTCAAGTCACATTCATGGGATATCTGATCACAATTGGGGGAATTTTGGTGGACCCTTGAAAAACAAAGATGATTGAGGAATGTCCCATACACTCTATTTTCACTAAAATCTGTAGTTTTCTTAGATTACCTAGTTACTACGGAGGTTTTGGGAGGAATTTATCATGAAATTCAAGACCATTAACTAAGATAACAGGGAAAGGGGTAACGTATGTCTGGATGGAAGAATGTCAGAAAATATTCATGGATCTAAAGAGAAGGCTGATCAATTCACTTGTACACACATTACTGGGAAGTGGAGAATGTTTTGTGATATAAATTGATGCTCCAAATAAAGTATTTGGTTGTGTACTCATGAAAAATGATAATTTCATAACCAATGACTTAAGACAGTTGAAGATCCATGTGAAGAACTACCCGACACATGATCTAGTGTTGGAAAACATGATATGTTTTCATTGAAAATATTGTGTCACTGCCTTTATAGTTAAGAGTGTGACATATATACCGATCATAAGAGCAGAAAGTATATAGTCACAAATAAGGACGTCAACATGTGTCAAAGGAGATGGTTAGAGCTAATAAAAGACTATGATTTCTCTATTCACTGGTATCATGGAATGGTGAATATGGTAGCCAATGCTCTAAGAAGAAAATAACCTTCTAATATATTAGTGTTACAGTTTGAGAAAGACCATGTATTCTTAGATATGTAATGGATGGATTATGAAATCATAAGCATAGGGGATACATCCTACCGTTCCAAATTATTGCACAACCATCAATCCATGAGATGATTAAAGAGGCAAAAAGGGAAGAACTAGAGTAACAAAAGAATGTAAATGCAGTAAATGAAGGGAAGGTGCATTAGTTCTATATTGATGATGATGGTGTGATTTTGTTTGGAACACATATTTGTGTGACTTAATCACCTAATATAAAGAAGGACCTATATGAATGTGCACGTAGCTCAACATTCTCTATCCGTCCTGGTGGAACCAAGATGTACTGAGAGCATCATGAACACTTCTGGTGGGATAACATGATGAAGGAGATTGTGGAATATATCTCAATGTGCTTAGTTTGTCAGCTAGTTAAAGCATAAGAACAATTATACAAAGGGACGATTCACCCATTGTGTATACCCTTATGGAAAATGGATAATGTCACAATTGACATTTACATGGGTCTCCCCAGATGTCGAAGGAAATAATGTTATATGGCTGGAGGTTGACCGTCTCACCAATACAACCCATTTTATCGTTATTCAGGTTGATCTCTCACTTGAACATCTTGCAATGACATGTGTGAAAGAAATGGTTAGACTACATGGTGTTCAACTATCAATTGTCTCTAATCATGATCCAAGTTTTACATCTAAATTCTGGAGAAGTATTCAACATGCTTTTACTACTAAATTAAATTTTAGCGCAGCCTATCACCCAAAAACTGAAGGCCAATTTGAAATGACTTTTTAAAAACATAAAGACATTATATGATCCAAATCATTAGATTTCAAATGTGGATGGGATCAGAATCTCCCATTGGTTGAGTTCTCATATAACAATATCTTCCACTCAAGTATTCATATGGCTCTATATGATGCTCTGTATGGAATACGATGTAGAAATCCAACCTGTTAGGATAATGTTAGAGAAAGAAAGAAACTTGGACCTGATCTTGTGAAGGAGATGATTGGGAAGGATAAAGTCATTTAGAAACATATCAAATCTTCTCAATGTTGGAAAAATTTCAATACAGACAACCATCTAATGGATTTGGGAGTTCTATGTTGGAGATAAATTATTCCTTCAAGTATCGCCATGGAAGAGAGTCATGCAGTTTGGAATAAAAGGGACTCTATGACTGAGGCACATTGGTCACGTTGAGATCTTTGACATTATAGGAGATGTAGCCTATAGTCTTTCACTTCAACTGAATATGGCTCATGTCCAATATTTGTTTCATGTATCACTCCCGAGGAAGTACATAACAGATTCCTCACAAGAACAGAACTTCGAGGTGGTACAAGTGGAGGATTATTTGTCTTATGAGGAGCAGCCAGTAACGATTCTAGAAAGGAGATATAAGGTTATACATATCAAGAAAACCCACCTTGTCAATGTGCTGTGGAGGAACCATAGTTTGAAGAAGAACCATAGGGAACGGAGAAGGCGATGAAGGGGATATACCCTCAACTATTTATGTAAAATAAAATTTTGTGGGAGAAAATTCATATGGTGGGAAGAATGTAACGACCTAATTGTTTATCAATAGAAATACCATCTTATAATCATGACCTAAAGTATTATTAAATCGGTAATAATAATGAAATATAATGATGCTAAATACTATGTGACCATTAAACCAAATTTTTCCACTTCTGTGTTTTGAATTTCAAAAATTTGACATACACAATTGCGTCCAAGATGATTTTTTTGGTATAATGGTATAAACATAATTTTGATGAATTGTAACATACCCTTAAAAATAGTAATGTTACCATTATGAATAGTTAAATACCCTTATGAATAGTACCATCACATATGATAGTATATATATACAGGATTTAAGTGGTAATATGACGTACCAATGTGTTGAAATAAGTTAATAAATGATTTAAAATTTGTATTTTTAAATTAAAATAGAACTTTTTTTAAAAATTCAATTAATAATATTTAGAAAATTATTTTTCAAAAAAGAAATCATTTTTTATAATATACACATAAAAAATGTATAGGGTTAATTATGGGGATTTTTCTGGAATACTCGAATTTTTTTAATAGTAAAATATGATAATTTATGATAAATGATAAATAAATGAATTATAATGACATCAGGAGATGTATGGATGATGTTATGGAATTATCTTGAACTCATATATAGAAAATACTATTCTAGGCCATGGAATCATCACAATTACTAGTCTGGTGGTGAAATTAAAAATTAATGAATATAGTATTGAGAAAACCACTCTCCCCAACACTATAAATAACACCATTCGAACCATCATTTATTCACACCTCTCAAGCATCAAGCCTTGTATATACTCTTCTCAAACATCATCCCATTACCCTACCACACTTTCAAGAGCTTATGGTCTCATAAAAAATTATAATTCATGATTCCTCAAGGAGGATTCGATAGGTAATTCTCCTCACCTCTCTCTCTCGGTTTTCTTTAATTTCTATTAAATTTACAGTTTCTTATCTCTCACCACCTATCCTCACACACATGGTATGTTAAATATAATATCATAGATATAATGTAATGTTATGAGACGAATGGGATAATATTTCATATGACCTCCTTTTTCTCTTATTTTAATTTTAGAATGGAAAATGTTGTTCCCAACGTGTTAATTTATCACTTTAAAAAATGACATGTTTTCATTTTACATTACTTCCTTCAGATCTGTTCATGAAACCATTTTTATGGTTGAACAAGATTATGTTATTTGTATTATATCCAATTTTATTTTTTGGTACAAACATTTGTAAATATTACTTAATTATTAAACAAAACATGTTCATTAGGGTAAAAAAACATCCCGAATTAACCCAAATGATCATTATTAAATTCATATCTAATAATTCATTCATATGGAATATAAAAAAAATATTTAGAAGGCCATTTAATGTTTGGTAACATCATAAATAAAATATAATTACCATTGGTTTTGTTTATCAACATTTTCAATGAACTCCCATTCATAAATACAAGTGAAGAATTCAAGAAAACAATAACAACGAACATTCCCAAAAAAGGAATTAAAACTCTATACCACACAAAAAATCCCATATATGAACATAATATGAAAATAATGAATATAATTAATGAATAAAAAGTTCTTTCATTGTTAATTAATTAATCTAATGAGTTTATACACTGTGTTAGAGTGAAGAATGCATTCAGATACACTGTAAGGGTAAATTCTCGAACCCAACTCTCATACTTTGGGTTTTCCCTCTTTCATGAAATTTTCAATATGTATATACCATAATAATCATATATTGATCCTAATCATACCTGTTCTGGGATATACATGTTTTCTAATTGAGTTTATTGATAAAAAAATGTTCTTCCAAAAGAACGTTTCTTACAAATAAACACCATCATTTTACTTCTCAAAGAACATCTCAACATCACTCGTTGTTGATTGTTCCATGTCCAGACTATTATCCCCTATTTATTTTGGGATCCAAATATTTATGAACGTATTCATTATGATATGTAACCTATTCCTTTCAATGTATTATTTTATGTTTAATTCTGTTATCTCTGGAATGCATGATAATGTAACTATTATGATTTTATAGGCATGCTCGAAATTATATAAAGTAATATGAATATTATGATGTGATGGGTGATTTAGGAATTATAAAATGCTCTAATTCATTGGGTAATGTGGTGAATTCAATGATTTAATGGAAAATTAGTTTGTAACATGATTCTAGCATTGTTCACAACTATTTTTGGGAGTTTACCACTAAGACATGATGTATCATTTTTACGCATTTCCAAATTCCATGCATATATCTAATGATTACCTGATGATTTTGATGATGATGTTATGATTATGCTCACCCCAGGATATATTGTTCTTATATATCCTCTTAAAAGTCTTTTATCTCATCCCTTTTTTTATATATATCCAATGGTGATTATGTGTACTAATGAGTTTTCAAGGGATAATAAGAAGTTGGAGAAGAAAGAATTAAATAAATGTTTATGTTTGATGTTGTAAATGTTATATTTGTCCCTAGTTTTCCAAAGACACAAATCCTATGGATCCTCATTGTGTAATACTATTGTGTTTTTTTATCTTTAAAACAATTTAATAGTAATGGAATAAAAGGCTCAGTCACTATAATGGAATAAAAATGTTCCACCTCCTTCCTTTGTCAAGAAGAAAGAGAGATAATGACCCAGAGTCCCACCGTCAAAAGGATTAGGTGTAGAGACAAGAACCAAGGGTATAGAATATTACATAATATGGTCTGAATTACCCTTTTTATAGAACAACATCAGTAGATAAGATTGTAAATCCCAAAAAACTCAAAATATAAAATGTAAAAAATAATATAAAAACCCATTCCCGCATGCATGCTCAAAAGTAAATATGATACAAGGTATAACAAAACACCAAAGTGATGTACCAAATGAAATAAGGCTAAGAAGGAACAATATCTAATCACAACACCTGATCTAGTAATGTTGAGCACCGTGCTCAATGTCCTCCTAGAAACTAGAAAATAGATTTATATACATAGGGTGATCGTATGAGTATACATAGTAGGGAATCTAAAACTACCCATGCACTATTTGGGGATCATGATAATGAATTAGTGAGAAAATAGTATCACCTCCAAGAACCTACCAAGGAATATTAACCAACCCAGCCTCACCATGGCGTGCTCACCAAATAACACAATTCATATAATTTAGTAGTATAAGAACATCGGCATTGGTGTACCATGCACTACTTTCCCACTGGTAAACTGCTCATTTCCAATGGATAAATTCTTGAAGCTACCACTCTTTCAATATTTTTTCCCACTTCCCCAGCATTCCAACACAAACCCGAGTCTCAAAAAACACATAATCTAGCCTCGCAGACTCATGCACCCAAACACCCATGCCTCTCTCTTGAAAACACTTGTTCCTCATCCCAGAGACACTTTGGAATACAATCCTGACCTGCAAACACCTAGGCCTCTCATCCACAACAAGCCTACCCGAATGATCTGGGACTACAGTAAGCCTCACGATATTATATCCTTCCTAGATATTCTCAAGAGGTAGGAACATGGAAGATGGTACAAGTAATATAGTCAGTTACTTGTAATCTATCATCCCACCATGATTATGGGAAAGGAACCCTCCCCCAAAAAATGGGGGTGTTTGGAACATGATGCTCAAAAAAGGTGGTGTGCATATTGAACAAACAAGGAACTACAATTTATATATATAGGTAATCAAACACTAATACAAACCTATGGGTTTCACTTATCCAAATAATAAATCCCATAAGTACCACTCTTACTGCTACCCCTATATGCACCATAGCACAACACCCACTACCAATAATAAACCCAACCACGTTTTTTTAACAAATTTCCATTTATTTATCTTAGTGGATTTTCAATAATTATTCTAGCACTACCGAAAAACTAAAAACCCTAATAATACAAAAACAACAAAAAAACCATATTTTCATTCCCACTTCATGCCCCTATTCACCCACTGCCTTCCATCATTCATCAATGTTATACTGCACAATCCTTCTCTCACAACCCATCCTTATAGACCGACTACCCAAAAAATTCCCAAATGAATCCCAATTACATGACATGTTGATAACCACATAGTATTCCCACTACCCAATATCACTCCATGGCTACAAAAAATGTTTTCCCACTGCCTACATGTCTATCCATTCCTCAATCAATCAGTATCTCATCCTCAGACTACAACACACCACACATACTGCCCCACAGACAAAAACCACAACAACTACCATTAAAACATATCCCTTTGGAAAACATTTCCCACACCCTTCTCTCAGAACCAAATCCTCCATCAACCCATGTACCCATAATTGTGCTCCTAACAGCTTCTCCACACAACTCACACAGGGGAAAAACCCAACAAAACACATCCCTCAGCCACACCCACTAAATAGGTCATATGAATATTTGATATACATTATACATTAAGTACACATGATAAATAGAGGTTATCACAAAGGGTTTTTCATCATGGGGAATCCATTTCAATTACCATGTGTACATGATTAAGCTGATTTCATGTCATGTCCATTTATCAAGCATCTCAACAACAAAAACATGTTTTCAAACAAAGTGAACAAATGGAAAAAATTTAGAAGTCACACAACCACAACTACCCTAATATAATCAAATAAAACAAATAAAACAATAGATCAATGTTAACCCATATTCAATTTTCAACTCATTGTTATAATAGGTCTTGTTATGTTTTTGTTATCAACATTTCATCCCTTATTTATTACTAGACAATGAAAATGATTCAACTATTATACAAGAGGGATCATTATTACACCCACCATTAATGATGCAAAATTAAAGTGATAAAGAAGAAATCCCTACTTGGATGATTAAAGGATTGATTTTCCTCCTTGCGCCAAGAATAATGGATTGCACTAGCTGTAGAAAACACCTAAAAACTGAGTAAGATGGGCTCTAGAAAAGGATCATGACACTTAGAGGAATTAAGGATCATAAAAAATCATGGATAAAAGGGAAAAAATCTTGTAAGAGAAGATATAGTATTTGAAGTGATAGATCCTATATTAATGGAAGAATGATTTCTAAAATTAAGTTACATGGGATCATGGTCTATATGACACAATTTGATTGTCTTAAATCTCAAAAAATGTTAGGGTACAATTAATAAAATTAATATAAATTGAAAATAAATTAAATATTCCCAAGGAATGATTGAAATTTGGTTTAGGTAAAATAAGATATAAGAATGGTGAAATTGGGAAAGCATGGGGAAACATGAAATTCAGAAAAGGGTGAGACACAGTTTGGTGTGCCACCATTTCAGTGTGGTACTGTCACATTGCCAAATGTATGGTACCACCATTTCGATGTAGGACTATTACTGTGCTACCAATATGGTGTGCCCCCATTTTGGTGCCACTATTTCGGGGTGCCACCATTTCAGTGTTCCACAGTTATCGTGCCACTATTTCGATGTTCCACTATTTTGGTGTTCCATTGTTTCATTATGCCACCATTTCGGTGAAATTGTTTGATCAAATTGGAGTTTTGAAAAACCCATGAAATAAACCACTACGACCCCCATGAACACCACTAAATGAAAAGTCCTAGGTAAATCTAGTTTATTACACCAATGGCTTATGAATCTGAGACAAAGAGTAGAGGGTGTGACCTTTAGTAAGTGACATGAGTGCAATAGTTGTATTTTTTTCAAATAAAAAGGTGTACCAACATTTTTCAATTTACCATTACCTCTATATTAGTTAATTATTGAACCTAAAATATATAAGGTAAATATATTTCCATCCAATTAGTGATAAAAATATTTTGAGTCAATTTTATCTCTTACCTTTTTAGTTTACCACCACTAAATTCATTATAACATTGACTACACTTAAAAATATTTAGTCTTTTTACTGTTCATTATGGTCAATGTTTATTCGGAATGTATTTGATAATATCATTTTTATTGATTCCAATTTTGGATTACTTTTTTTAATTCCATTAACATATTTGGAAAACAAATTATTTAATATTAATTGTGAAAATGTGATGTGAATGTGAGTTTTCAAAGTGAAAATGTTCCAAATTTTACGACGCTTGTATATCAATATTAAATATGTTGTTGGTTAAAAAAATATAAATGGGAATAATAGTTATATAATGGAAAACATTTTACATAATAATTGTATTAATATAATTTGGATGTTTTTAAATTCAATAAATGAAATACAGTTAATAATAAAAACTTTTATGTTTTATTTTTAACTCAATATGTTACATTTTCATTTAATTTCAAAAAAATCGATCCAATATAACTTTTACATGTATATTTCATAATTTATGATTCTTTATAAAATTTAATATTACAATATTGGTAAAAATTTATTATTTTTTAGGAAAAATCAATTGAATCATTATTTTTTGGGGAAAATAGATTTTTTCAAACATATAAATAAATTTCTAAAAATGATGAAATTTTAATCAATATTTTAGCATGATATTACAAATTTATATAAAATATTTAAAAATTAGTTATTATAATTAATATCTTTAAGTTTGACATCCAGGTTAGAAGAGATGTGTTTAAATAATTATGTTAATTATATCATAGTTTGTTAAAACTCAACGTCACATGAAACACAAGATAAACTTTGTGTTGTGTGAAACACATTCCTAACTTAGTGAATCATGTAATGAATAAAATTTAAATGATTAAATTCATATAGAAAAATATATTTGACAAACTATTATGTTGTTTAATTCTACCACCCTTAAAATGAATTTTACTTTCAAAAGTCATCACATTGGTACCAGTAACTATTGATACATCTAGCTCATTTAATCATTTAGTTTCCACGTAGCTTACTCAAATATTTTTTTTCTAATCATGTTTTCCTGGTTGGAGTTATAATTAAATATAAAATTTTCAATATTTTCCATAAAATCCACCATTATTTTCACATAGGATATATCTTTCTCTTGTGGTACAACCTATAAGAAAAGTATATGTGATAGAAAGGGTATTAAATTTTCTATGAGATATACATGTAATACATATTAAAATAGAGATATGTTTTGTGGAATCATTAGGTTATAATCTGCAACCTAAAAAATTCATGAATTTTAATGGGAAAGATGTATCTAATGATATATTTTTCCATGTTTATTCCAAAAATAAATTCATATAAATGCCATCTCAAAAACATAAATGTTAAGATTATATATATGACGATCATCATGTTATTTTTGTTAAATTTTTTCTTCACAGGTGTGTTATTGAATGAATAAAATCATTATTTCCATTTAATAATCTATATATGGTCGCAATTGATTTCATCATACAACATCATTCTATTATAAAATAGTTCAAAACTCCTCTCTATAATGGGATACTTAAGGATCCATTTTAATTCATGAGTGAAACCTATTTTTATTTGAAATTTGACCAATATGAATTTTTTCAGCCCCAGAAAACATTGAAATCCTTTGAACAAGATCTTAAAATATCCATTGGGATTTGAATTTTTTTCACACAAACACACCATCTATCAAAGGATCATTCAAAGTTCTAAAAATGAAATTTATATCAATATCTTGTGAAACATTCAACAAAAATAAGAGTTAATCAATGGATATAGGTTATATAATGTTGAATTTGGTACTCTAAGCATCCTTACCACAATATATATATATATTTTTTGGACGGTTCGTCTAGATATAAATATTCTCTGATATAAATGGACTATTATGGCATTATAATTTGATCAAATAAATAACATAATTACCTCAACATCAATGATAAGATAAACAATAATGTTTACCAATACCATTAATCATATGTTCAAATATTATAAATACATGCATCATCAAATAAACATATCACTAAGACATATAAAACATAAAGAGTTTATTTCTATAAATATCTCATAAAATATTCCTATTCATTAAATAATACCATCACATAAAACATCAAAAGGGGGATAATGACATTGATCATATCATCATTCATAAACTCACAAATCTATGATGGTAAACATAATTATTATTTTAGTATTACATAGATTCATTTAATATTATAAATTATAATTAACACAATATTTATTAAATAAGATCTTATCTTATATAAAAACTTTTACATTGGAAGCATGGGTTCATTCCTCCACTGAATGGATACCATATTTTATTTCACTACTCAAAAATACGTATAGGAAGAGATAGTAAAAACTCAAAATAAGATGAAATTTCACAAAAGGCTGAACAATAATATTTTCATAGTGCTCATTTATTTTAAATTTGGCATGAAACTTACAAATATTGAGTGGATGATATTATTCACTAGTAATGTTGATTTACTTCATCAATTATAATTATAAAACAATTCCATTAATCCTTTGTATTTATAGATTTATATGGATTATCATAAACTATATCTCTTCGATTTGGTAATTGAATCACATAATTTCTAATCACCATGCACTTGAAACACATGAGTCTGTGTTTTTAATTATATTGACCCCACTCCTTATTTTTGCATTGAATAGCCTCTTCACTTCACTTCTATAATCATTTCCATAATGGGAATGCTTCCCAATCTTTGAGAAAACCATTGTTCTTCTAAGACATTCACATGAGTTCTTTTTTCCCAATTTCTATAATTTAGGTGATAGAAATTTATTTCTACCATTTTATTTATTCTTGTTATAAAGAGACTACATATTCTTTTTTATATCATGACCATAAAAATTTTCAAGAATATCTAATTTCCATTTCTACCTTTAGTGAAAATAAAATGAAAACCTAATAGATACTACTAAATCATAGGTCAAACTCCATTCAATGTCATAGTCTCAAGACACCAAACAATCAATAAAATTTTCAATCTAGATTGATTATAAATCAAAAAGTGTACCATTCATGTTTTGTAAAATTGAAATTCCTTTTCAATACTAGTGCATATATAATAAGAGAAATACTTGCTGAAAAATTTCCCCTTATACAAAACCATTCCATGGTTTCAACAACATCCTCTAGACATAAATTCTTAATTTGATTCTACCACTGCTCTGATTTTTTTCAAAATGATTGATATCATAATTGCTTTTCCATTAATTGAGAACCGGAGAACTGAAAATATCTTTTTAGTAATACAAATATAAAACATGTTGTATTTTCCATGTATTAATTTCTTTATATTATATGGATTACTTTTTATACCAGGCACTAATATGATGCATGATGCTAGGGACTTGTGTTCCTGGATTAAAGCTTTGAGAAATATTCGAATATTAAATAACACACATGTACAATTTTCCTGAAAAAGTAAAATAACTCCTAAGTATATGATGGGTTTATAAATCTATGGGAATCACTGAATCCATGATAGTAACCTTACAGTAGGTGAAACCCAACATTGGTCGGTGTGGGTTGTTTGTGAAAAACCATTCAATGGAATAAAATTTAAAAAATTAAAACAAAATTGAAAGATGCATTTTATTTTTCTATGACACATTGACTTTCATTACTATATGAATATAGATATAAAATTTTTATAAGTGTTATCTGCTAAACCTGGGAGACCTAGTCATCTTTGGAGGAGATCATTATTTGGGGGAGACAACAGATCCAGTTTCAATTCATGGATCATCATGATAGTAGAGTTAGGGGATCTTGTCAACGATCGCAACAAAACCATTATTCATCAATGATTGATCCAAACTCCAGGTAGGGAATGTGTTTTAATTTTCTTATTTCCATTTTCTTAATTTATGTGAGGATTTGAAATTAATCAATCAATATATTATTTTTTTGATTATTCTCTTTGTCAATGGGTGGGTTTCAAATTTTATTTCAGATAATATTTTTGAATCCCTTTATTAATTATCCTATGGAAAAAATAGAGAACCACATGAACATTAATTGATGTTCATTCCTCTTCTGTTTTTTGTTCTTTTCTCCCCCTATTAATTTCCCATCATGGTAGTTCCTCATATATCAACTGACTCATTTTTTCAATCATTTTATCTTTGCAGAGTAATTTCATGGCGCAACGATCAAATATCATATATATGGGATCAATACTACATGATGTAGGTGATAATATGAAGATAGAATGAATTGGATGAGGAATGATTCCAAATTATTATTTCATCTGCATTCTTCATTACATGACAAAGAATGAAAATTTAATATGTTTTGAGAGAACATTTGACAATGGGACACGTAGTTCGACGATGAGAGGCATTACATACCATGGATCTTATATTTTGTGGTGAATCAAAAATAGGATTCAAGGTGGTACACCGGACGAGGTTCACAAAAAAGATTTTGGGATTTTTGAAATTCCCATAGAACATGATGTTTAATATGGATACACAGTGTTTGTGGGAACCCCTAGATGTAGTTCTTGGGTTTGGCTGCGGTTAAGGATCACAAGGAGTGTGACCCCCATCACATGGCATGTGACCCACCCCAATTAACTCGGTGTGTACATAGTAACTACACAGACATGGGTGGAGTGCATAGGTAGCCTATACGACATGTACACCCCCACATGGAATGGCCTAGATAGTGTACATGAGTTACCCTATCTATTGGTACATAAGAAAAAATACATGGGCTGACGCCATGTACTGGTCCACAGCTAGAGTACATAGGTAGACACCGTGTATATGGACATGGCATGTAACTGTTTCAAATTTAGTGTACACTCCTACAAGAGATGAGATGAATGATATGGGTGGTTTCAAACATACCATAACTAAGGAAATTGAACATTTCATGTACCATTAATATGCACAGTGTACTCATGTCAATAGTGTTTTAGGATATTCGTTTTACTAGTTTGGGCCACAATATGTGGAATGTGTTACCTTGGTCTATTCCCCAAGGTTGAATTGTGATATTACATCCAAATCATTGGATTGTGAGACCCAATAGAGGTCAAGTCTCAGATAGATTTATGGTCTCCTTTCATGATACTAGAGCATGAACTTCTATCATTCCTAGTGCAGTTTTTGGAATTGGCATAACCTCCTTATTCATGGAATTGTTCCTCTATCAAATGGTCCACATCAGTATGGTTTTTAGAATAGTTGGTATGTTATCCCCTATGTAGAGTGATGTTCTAGACTGGGTTTTGTGATGTCACACAACGGTTCTGGGCATTACCACTATTTGTGTATCAAGGTTTTTCCAGATCAAGGTCATTCTCTCCCTCACTTGTCCTGGACCTGACCCCCTATTTTTGTATCATCATCTTCTTAGAACAATACATTCTATTTTTGAAGGGTAAAAATGTGTTTTACCTCATCTTTGAGTGTCTCTGATGATATCATGGATCATGGAGTGGAATCACCCAGAACGATTGTTTCTTTAAATAGTATTTTATGGGTGGAACATTGTTATGACATCCTAATTTTATAGATTCACTCCTGAGTATATTTGTGTTCTCTTTTTCTCATGGATTATTTTATCCATATATTATTACATATTCTATAGATCTTATGTACTTATTACATCATGTTTAGTTTATTAGGTAACCTATTGAGTATTGATATACGTACACAAGCGTGATAATTTCAGACAATTTTCACACCTTGTGTAGATGGAAACCATTTTTATAGTGTCCTAGGATGACCTAGAGTGGTTGGAGAATATCTATATCTAGACAAGTTGAGGTTTTAATATAGAGAATACCTTGATATAGTCCTCTCCCATGGAGTAAGTTATACATCTTGAAGATTGAGTTGGAAATTTTCATAGAACTTTTTTGGTGGGTTTGTATTTGGATGTTTTTAATTTTCATTTAAATCATGTTTTACCCTGGTTGTGGGATCATATTTTTATGCATGATTTGTTCCAGTGGTTTTTTCATTATAGTATTATGTGGCTTTGAGATGTGTCTGTGTACAGGTACTTTTGGAAAATGGTTCTCATTTGTGGGAAATGTCTACTCGATGCTAGTCAGCAGCCCTGGCCTATTTGAGGTGGGATTGGGTAGTCATGGAATGGGAACCTCTGGGAATGTTCATGATATAGTGGTATCATAGGGATCAGTTCTACATTAGTAGTGGGAGTCTTGATATTTATTTCAGAAAAAATTTTAAGTGTTTTTTATTCATCTTTCAAGCCATGGATTCAAGAGTTGGTGTAGTGGTCGAAATATCATTACATTAGTAAGATGATCCCTTTATTTTTGACTCGGTACAAGATAAGTCAGGTTATAGAGAATAATGGTTCAAGCATAAGATAAGAATGGTTGTGTTTCCCATGACATTATTGTGTGATCTCCCAAAACATACTCTTTTGACGACGGTGTATCTTTTTTTATTTCAGGATGTCTCCATGTAGGCATCAATCCAGGATTCCACTATGTGATCATAGAGATTATCCACGAGGAGATGATGAATTGATATAAATATTTAAATTGGTGATTACATAGCCTAGTGGTGCACCAGTCATTCTTCTACCAATAGATTATCACATGTTTCTTGCGGTACTAGTGGAATAAGAATGAAGGTTGAGTGCACATCATAAGTTTCAGTGGCAGAAAGCCCATAGGATCTGAGGTGAGACCGACTCATAAGAGGCTGAGGAATCGCTTGATTAGATTAGATGAGTTTTCCATTTTGATAGGAATCCAGCTGATCATATGGGTTTCTAGGCAACGATCCTCCTACACAGCACAACATGGAGATGATGGGGATTGGTTACACGATCATTGGATGAGGAGACTCCATGATGGGAAGAGTTTAAGGACCTTTTCATAGAAGAGTTCTCACCTTATAAACTATGGTTTATGCATATCCAGGAGCTTCTAAAGCCTTAGAGGTATGAAATTTCTGAATTTAAGTATACATTGTGGCATACCAACCACTCCAGGTTCTCGATAGATATAATACATGATCATTAATTCATGGTTTATAACATCATACTTGGTCTTCGTAGAGAAATCTAAGAAAATTTTATCACTCTATAATTTCCAACATCTACTGGGGTGCTAGAGAGGGCCTTAGTAGTTGATTGTTCCTTGGATATTTAGATACAGCCAGTGGTAGTCATCAATGGGAAATCACGTGCAATGACCTCTGTAGTAGGAGGTTGACATTAGCCTCGAAGACTTAGATGAAAGAGATAACCTAGAATGGGGGGTCTGTAATTTAGGGCTCATCAGGTGGGTATAGTCATCCTTGCTACATGTAATGCTACTCATTTGACAGCATATGACATCTCAATAAACATTTTCCAACTCATTGTATTATTGATAGGGATATGGGGATAGACCACCGAGGTAGGGATAATGATTGGATCAGGTAGAACCATAGGCCAGCAGATGTGGTGGAGGAGAAGGGAGAGAAGTAGGTGTTGGTTGATGTTTCCAATAGTTACAACCACCACCCCAAGTGTTCCATTCCCTACTCAGGGATCTAGAGGACATGGGAGGGGTAAACTGCATTTGGTTGAGACGTATGACCTAGGGGATCCATGAATTATTTGATGAAATATCTATTTCATTTCTACTTTAACTACCATATTAAGAGGAATAGGTTCTAGTCATTCTTTTATTTCCATTAACCTTATTTGAGAATCTAACATTCAGACTCAAATTTTGACTCAACCTTCATGATTGGATACTCCTACTGGATGAGACCCAATGATCATCTACTCTTGCCGATAGTGTGAACTAACTCTTGGTAGTGAGTGTTTCAGTTGTTATCTCATGGTAGCATTGTGGATGCCTTATGACATCATTCGTGGTATATAATGGTTCCACTTTTAATGCTCAAATTTATGGTGTCAAGTGAAGAGTGTTGTAGTTACACGTTGATGGAACACATTTTTCCTTTATCAGTTAAAAGTAAACATATGTACCATATGCTCGACTCCAGAATAGGATGGTATGGATGATTACTCATCACTTGGATAACATAAACCCTGTTTTAATGGATTTTATGAGTTTCTATTTTCATGTTGTATTGGTGGAGTATGAGAAAACCTTTCCAAAATATGTTCTATGATTACCTCCATGCTGAAATAAATTCATATGCATTGATTTTGCATCTTGAGAAGACACTGATATCTGCACATGTATATCAAATGACTCCAGTAGAGTTTTCAAAGTCAATGGTGCATTTGGAGGACTTCTAGACTAAGGGATTCATGATACCTAATGTTTCACCCTAGGTAGCCCCTATTTTTTTACTAATAAGGTAGCTTCCATCTTGAAGTATTGCATTGACTAACAACTCTTGAACCAAGCAATCAAAAATAAAAAATATCAAATAGTGAGGATCGATGAAGCCCCTTTGATCCTTGGAGAGGGTCATGATGGTTCTCAATGTTTTACATCATTATATTATTTTAGGAGTTGAGGTAGATATTTAAAATCTCTTCAATACTTATAGTTCTAGATGAAGGTGTCAAGTATGTGGTATTCTTTGATGCATTGGGAATCATGTTTGGTTCTTCCATGATTTAGAGGCAAGAGATTATTTCATATGGTTCATGCTAGTTTAAAACACATGATAGGAACTATGTGACCCATGATCTTGAGTTAGAATCATTAGTCCTCTATTTTTAGATGTTTTGAAACTACCTGATGGGTGAGACTATTGTCAAATAGTCTAACCACATGAGTATTAATAATATATTCTTTTATATGGTTCTGAATTTTAGACATAGGTTATTTCTAGACTTTCTCCAGTACTATGACTTTGTGATTTTCAATACTCCTGTGAATGAGAACGTGGTGGATGATTCTCTCTGTAGGATATCTAGTTCTCAATTTTTGAATGATGCATTGTAGTAGTTGGGGTTGTTACCGTTATCCATTTTCGATTGATGTGGAGTAGCATACCTCCATTCGATGGTTGTCACCCCTAGACCTTTATAGTTTTCCTAGGAATCAAAACATGGGGATTCTGACTGTGATGCCCTACAAGCTCAGATATGGATAGAGAAGTCTCCAAATTGATATTATAATACTATAGATAATTTCATTCTTTTCGAAGGTCGTACGATAGTAACCATTTTGTTATGGTGGGATGATCGGAGGTAGTTTCATAAATACTTTTTTTCTATACATCTAGGTGTGGGGGAGATGAACTAGGACCTCCTATGTCAGTTTTGGTGGCCATGAATGAAGAATGGTCATGAATATTATGTTCCTCTATTCTATACTTTTTATTAATTAAAGGGTATGAACCATGTTCCAATTGGTTTTTCTCAACCCCATGAGGTTTTTTAATAGATGTGGGTTGGATATATATTTACCTTGTGATGGGATTACGTAATACATACATGAGACATGACCCCTTATGGGTGATCATTGACTGAGCTGACATATTGGTGCTCTTCTAAGCTATCTGAGAGAAGAGTTTAGTAGAGATATTTTCTATATAACTATTTTTAGGAGATAGTTACATTCCTAGGATTTCCATTGAATATTATTTCAGGCTGTTATTCATAGATTACATCCTAGTTGTTGAAGGTATTACAGGAGGAGTTTGAGACCCAGTTGTTATTCCCCATAATGTTTCATCCAAAAGAAGATGGCCAAATGGAGGAGACCATTCAAGTTATAGAGGAAATGTTGTGAGATTGAATTTTAGACTTTTTAGATAGTTGGTAGGATCACCTACCACTGTTGGGGTTTGAGTACAAACATATATACCAATCGACCATTGGTATTGAACAATTCAAAGATTTGTATGGGTGACCCTACTGGTTAACACATTGCTAGACAGACCTAGGAGTGTCACCACTAATAGGCTCAGAGGGGGTTAAATCTTATAATGATAAGGTATAGATCATCCAATAGAAGATAAATAATACATAGATACATCATAAGTCTTATACTCTCAGGAAATAGAGGCTATTGGAGTTCTAATAAGGAGAACTTGTGTTCCTACATGTTTCACCTTGATGGGATTTTAATGATTTGGTTTTGGTGGAATTTTATCTCTGATGTTTATACACACATTATAGATAATTTATAGAGTGGGTTGAGGTGGCATACCACTTGTATATACCACTATATTTAGATCAGGTGCACGAAAAAATCCATGTGTCGCAGCTGAGGAGCTATATGCATGACCCATTTCACTTCATCAGTTTGGGTGAGCTGTACATTGGGAATGGGGTTAATATTTTTGAGTACCCACAAGAGACAGAGGTTTAGCTGGAGAGAATCCTATTTGGTGATTGATTTCTTGGGTACATTTCTGGAGGCAACACATGAATATCTAGGAGAGAATATGGGAGTCGTAGGTTTATATTCATGATTACTACCCTCATCCATTTGAGTATCCCTTGTTTAGGCTTTTTGAGGATGTAAATCCACAAGGTGAGAAGATTGTAACATCTTATATTTTCATTTGTTATTTTTGTTATTATATGTATTGTTTTTTATACGAGTCACTGAGGTGGTATGCAATTTTAAAACATGATTTTCTCGGAACAAATGTTTCAAAAATATGAAAAACTTTAATATCTCTCCTTCAAAGTATTCCAAAGAAAGTGTAATAAATAATAAAATTGATCATGTATTATATATCTAGGAGATCCAATAAATATAGAATAGAAGGTTTATAATACGCATGAACAAACACTATTTGGAATGGGTCATTTGTGGAAAATATTTTTGGGGAACTAAAATTAAAAAATAAAATTAAATGAAATACACATTTTTTTCTTTGAAACATTGACTTTATCCATTGTAAGTATACAACTATAGATTTTGTCATAGGGTGAGATAGTAATCCCTGGTGACCTACACTGGATTGTAGGATATCATTCTAAGATGATGATAATGGATCCAAATTCAAATCCAAGATCATCACACCATTTTAGTTGGGGATCTCATCAATGATGAAAATACAACTGTTATTCATCCATGATTAATCCAAACACCAGGTAGGGTGTGTGCTTTAATTTTATTAATTCCCCATTCATCATTTTGGAAGTGATCACAAATCAATCGATGAATAGATTTATTTGTGGATTGCTCGCCTTATGGGTTGGGTTTATTGTGGGGTTTATTTGGGGGTATTTATGTGAATATATTTGTTGATTACCTTGTGAAAGAAAATGATATCGACATGAATACTGATCAAGGTTCACTACTCTAATTTGTTTTTTTTTTCATTTCTACCTTGATTCCCTGTTCATTGCAGGCGTTCATCGTTTCTCCAACTATCTATTTTTTCACAATCAATCATTTTACATACATTTATTGGTGCAATTATATGATTTCATTGATCTAGGATAGGAACAACATGATAGAGGTACAATTATGGGCATTGAATAAATTAGATGTTTGATGATTCCTGATTTCATGCTCTTCCGAGTTGTTCAGTACACGATGATGAATGAGGATTTGATGCATTTTGTGAGCAGATAGTATGATGAGATGAGTTGATTAGAGATGATGAGGCATTGAAGTCCTCGTATCAAAGATTTTGTGGTGAATTAACCCTGAGGTCAATGGTGGAGCTCCATACAAGCAGCATGGAGATGATTCTGTTATTCTAGAAAACCTCATAAAATAGGGTGTGCAATCCAAGATTTCATAGAGTGTGGGGATCCTTGGCCTAAATTCTAGGGTTTGCCGGACATAAGGATCACATGGAGTGTGAACCTCTCCAGATGACATGGTGTGTACATTTTATGTACACATACATGGGGTGGAGAACACTGGTATCCCGCATGGTGTGTACTCCCTCACACTACATGGTCTAGACCATGTCCATGGGTTACCACATGTACTGGTACACAGTCATGAATACTTGGGATGACATCATGTACTCACACAAAACTATATTATGTATGCACGCCCCAGATACAGGGACACTGTGTGTAACCCATTCACACACCATGTACTCTTCTCAGGGCAGAGGTTTAATGAAACATGTCATTTTACATGGGAAGTACTTTGGGTCACGGGACATGACATGTACCCTGAATATACACAATGTACACCCATTTTGAGTGTTTGAGGATATTCATTTTCTATGCTTGGACTAGTACTGGTTGAGTGAGTTCCCTTGGTAATTTCCTTGAGGGTATAGTGATATATTACATATGCATCACTAGATTGTAATTCCCTTTATATGTCATGTATCAGATATAGTTGTGGTGTCCCTCGATGAGACTGGAGTTTGATCATCTATCATCCCTATAGGATTTTTTGAATCCGTATAAACTCCATGTGTATGGTGTTGATCATATATCTAGTGGGCTATATAGGTTGGGTTTTTGGAATCATTGGGATGTGATACCCTATGTAGTGGGTTGATCTAGATTGTTTTTGTGGTCTCCACCAATTTTTTGGGGTGTGACCCCAAATATGTGTAGTATGGTTGATCTAGTTTGCGGTTGTGGTGTCCCGCATCAATCTTGGGAAGGACCCCCAATCATTGTATCATCGTCTTAATTGTCCAACATGTTATCTTTTGAGTTTCCCAAAGGATTTATACCTCTTCATCAAGTGTATCTTTTGATAACATGGCATGTTGAGTGGGATCTCGCGGAACAAGCATTGCTTCAAATAGAATCCCATGGTTGTAAGTTGGTTATGACTACATGATGGTATGTTTTCCCTCCTGAGCATTTCGGTGTTCTTTTTTTCTCTTGGAATCTATTATACAAATATTGTTTTATACATAATTGAGTTTAGGTATATGGTGATTCATGTTTACATTTTTTAGGGTGTCTTATTGAGTATTGTTATATTCACCCCTGTCCGGATTTTCCCACCTATGTCATATCCTATGAAGATGATGGCCATTTTTACAGTGTCCTAGGTGAACCAGTCGTGGGTGGAGCATAACTAGAGCAATGAAGACTGGGGTGTTTAATTGGAGAATACCATGACTTAGTCGTCTCCTTTGGAGTGTTTTTACTCTCTTTCCAGTTCATTTGGACTTGCATAAAGATACTTTGTGGTGGGTTTTAATTTTTCCCAGTTTAATTGTCCATTACTTCCTGTTGTACTCAAGTTGTGGTATCTTAGTTATATTAATGGTTTTTTGTGATTTCATCAATTCATCATTATGTGTCTTGGATGTTTTTGTGTGTTCAAGTACATTAGGCTAGTGTTTCCATTTTTTTAGGAAATTTTAACTCTATTCAAGTCACCTTCTCCTAGCCTATTAGTGTATGGATTTGGGTATTTGTGGCACAAGCATGTAATGGACATGTTTTGACATAATCAATTAAAATTTTGACTAGTATATTAGTGGGAAAAATAATATAGTGATGATATTTGATCATGAAGTACATTAGTGAGAATTTTTTCCTATTTTTCTCAATTTTATGTTTAGCGTGATCCATATCATGATATTTTTTGTGAGAATAAAAAATTGGTTTTTTATTATTGCTACCATAATATTTGATTTCTTGTGAAGAAATTCATTTAGTTTTCCATTGCATTCATCTATTACACAGTTATATCATGTTCTAACCAATAATTAAAACCATAAAGGATAGTTTGAGAAATACTATTAATTGTGGTATACCACTTAATCATGATAAATCATATATATAATTTATAATTCATTCTATTCATTCTAAGGAATCATATTCATAACCTAGTCCATTCATTGTAATTTTTTCAAATCCACTATGATGATTTGTAAATAGTTTGTGAACGCCCAAAGAATATCCCCTTATAGTTTCAAACCATGTTTATATCAAGGCTCATTATCATTCACCATGTGATGATTATGTCAAGACAGATGCATTTTTTTAATTATGACCTATTAGTACCTCTATTCCAGATCCACATTTACTTATTGTGTACCAATATGGATTTAATTTCATATAAACCACTGACTCTATACATTACCATATTTAAAATAAATTTTCATATTTGAGGAATCATCAATAAAGTATCCTTATAAATATCTCTATAAACTCCCATTGAAATATCCATAAATATCCCACTAGAGTTCTCTCATCCTAATTTTGAAGGGAAATATAAACCATTTTATGGTACCAACTATAAAGAAATGATCTTAAAATTCATAAATATTACATAGTAATAGACTATTATAAATTACATAAAATAATAATCCAAGACATAGATGTTTATGCCCAGGGATATTAGATTCATCGACAAAAAATATTGTGGTCCATGAGTGAGCTACATCACCTACACAATGTCCTTCATAATTAGAAATCTTTATTAAAATATCATACTTATTAACAATAATCATAAACTTGGTAACAAAACATAAGAAATATTGATTCTAGATTCTCAATAATGGTAAAAAATTAACATATCAATATAACATGATCATTTGGGTATGATAAAAAAAGAGTAACAAATGAAAACCATTCCCTTCATATACCATATCATTAGAATGAATCAAGAAATTAATCTTTGCAGATTAGAAAACATTAATCATAATGATTAAATAACATGATCCCTAAGAATGTTAAAATTTAATAATACATATATTTGTGTCATATCAATAATCATATAAAATCATATGTCAATCAAACCCACCATGTAATTAAAAACATATTAGAATTGGGATAAAAAATGAACATTCTTCATGCGTAGGATAACCTAATGTGTATCCTCATTTTGGATAGGGGTACCCTCATATGTACCATCATTTTGGGTTCAAAAACATCCAAGGTACCATATTTTTGGATTGGTATAACCTCCCATGATCATTATTTTTGTCTTCAAATAACCTCTTTTATAACCAATTTCATGCTACGAATAAGATTTTGTGTACCAATTTTTTGAGATAAGTATATATTCTCGACTACACTTTGAGATCATGTAACATTAATTTTTACCAAAAGTTTTGGTGGGTGGTATATATACTACTAATCGCCTCATTAAAATGACATATATGGGTGCCAAAAATCCAGAAATATTCATCATATCAAAACTAAGGAAAATAAATGTGCTTCAAAGACAATTCATTATAACATAACCTACTAGAAATAAGTAGTTTTCAAACTCATTTAATCATTACATGAATTCTTAGACCATTAAAAAAATGTGGCTATCACACTAATTTTTTCGTTCTATAACCATTGAAAGATAAAACAGTTCAATAAAAAACTTTTCATCATATAAAATAACCTTCCGCATAATGAATTAAAAAGTTATCCGTTTATCATATCCCTAGTAAATAATATATAACATTAATGTATTTTTTCATTGATGGAAAATTATTTTAGATAATTATTTGAAACATTTATTGAGGAAAATAACAACCCATTGTAAATCACTATTTAAGATTAATCCATAAAAAATATTTTCAATATAATTTTCCATGAAAAACATCATTGAATTATTATAATTTAATATCAAAAATAAATTATAAAATTAATTTAAGAAGACACCATTTCAACATAGAATAAAACTTTTATAAAAAATATATAATTTTAAAAATTATTTCATTCAAACATAATAAGGATAAATTATAATTTAAGCATCAAGTAAAATAATTTTCAGTATTAATGGAAATTATATTATTATTGTACATGTTGAAAAAAATTCTATATGCAATTCAGGTAAAAACTAGCCTTGTTCGAAACACTACTTGATAATTTCAATGAAAACATTTTTTTAATTCATACACGGGTAATAATTTCATTAATTAATACTTTTTGTTAATGTAAAATATATTTTTTTTAATTAATTTTATAAGAATTATTTTTTGGAGTAAAAGGTAAATCTAGCATTGAGTGACATAAATAAGTTTTTCCTTAAAAAATGTGAACTCTTGATGTAATGTCCTGACCTAGATTCCACTAATATTGTGGCCCATGATGGGTCACCATAGGTAATCATTGGTGCCTATCCATTGACCATAGGATTCCAAATATAAGCAATGGACTAAGGGATATCCATGAAAATAAAATTCCGTAATATCACAGTAATGGTGATGGAAATAACTAGATATTAAGGGAATAAGTAAATTAAAGGATTATGGAAGAAATAAATAATTTAATGAGAAGCATGCTATAATAATAAATAAAAATTCTATAATATCAAAGATTATCATTTCCTATTACATATATTACCCACTATTACAATAATATATATTATTTTTAGTAAATGGAAAATGTAAATTTATAGGTCTCTACTACTATATTTGATTTTATCTATATTAATAATCTATAAATACAAATATATACCATATTTCATAATTAATCGGATGCATCATCACTGAATATCCATTAAATCATGTAAACTCCTTCATTGGACCCATGTAAAGTTGAGGAAAATGAAGTGTGTCAGTAAAAAACCCAGTAGTTCACAACCAATGTTTTCCCTTACATACATAATAATAGGAATTATAGGTAATTATTGGTTATAAAAACAATAGAAAAAAAAATATACCAGAAATAATATTTTCTAATTTTTTTTAAAAAAATATACATCTTTTGATCCATGGTTATATTATCCCGATCGACCATACCATCCGTGGCCTAAGCTGAAAATTTATCTGAGAAAGCTATGTCACCAAGGGGGATACATGTCCAAGACCATGGATCACTTATAAATTCATCCAATAACTATAATGAATGATACTATGTTCTAAGGAAATGTACTCAATAGATGAAACTAAACCAATTTTTTCACATGACAAACACATCATGTGTCAGGTGATCATGGTAAGTATCCAATATGTATAAATGTTTGAGTACTTAAAAAAAGATGGATCCATGGAGTGAAAATATCTAGAGAATCAAAATGAAATCTGTAAATTTGATATAAGGTGTATAAATTTTCATGGTATCCTGATTAAGAATCTCTATGGAGAATAAATTTACAGGGAATCCAAGTTGGTAAGATCTATGATGTATAAATTTCCATGGAATCCTTTTAGGATTGATCCAAGTAAAAGAAAGGATCACGGAAGGCTAGTGGGTCAAATCAAAGGAGTGTAAGTGTCCAATGCATGCTATGGGTTGTATTGAAGGAGTATAAATTTGAAATTAATCTTACTGGGTTAGATCCAAGGAGTAGAAATATACCATATATAATGTTTCATTATAACCAAGCAGTAGAAATATCCATGAATCCATGTTTTTGGGATCCACATTGATTAAATGCCAAAAGCATCCAAGTGTTTCAGATCCAAATAGTTAAAATGTACAATGAATACTATTGGTATAGATCCAAGGAGATGAAATTTCCATGGAATCCAACTGGTTCAAATCCAAGGAGAGTAAATTTCAATGTCTTCATAGTATTTCAGATCCATGGAGTAGAAATGTACAATGATTCATTGTGGGTTGTTATTTCAATATTGTGAAACCTCTATTATAATAATGACCAATATGTATGTCCCCCCATAAATTTTATACCATGGTATCGTAATAAATTATATATATTTGTCCCATATAAATCATCATCAGTGCTCATTGGCTAGATTCCAAGAAGTCCCTCTTGGCATCTGTATCAAGAATAACATCAAGTCAAGCCCATCATCCAAATACCACTAATCACCTCCGGAAATCATAATTTCATCATCAATAACCATAATAATTTGTAAACAAAGTGCCATTATAGTCTAACCCCTAAACCCTCCATAATTTCTATAGCTCATTTCACTAATAATGTTACTCTGGGTTCTACGGGGGAACATGCTACTATCCCTATCAAAACACAATATTCTATATTAGGGTCATTCAAAAATGGTGGTACCCATGAGTTCTCCTACACCAAAACATAATAGAGGAATACTATTTTATATCTTGTTGTATAGAAATATTAATGGGAATATTTATTGGGATTATAAATCCCCATCCTTAAAAACATTACTTAATCTTGTGATATGTCAATAATTTTACTTTAATTCACATCAAGTATATTTTCCAGTCTAGAGTTATAATGAATTCGTACATCATTAATACATATCATCCCACAATCATACTAGATTATACATTCAAAACATTATCCATTTTTTGCACCAAAGAAAACCCTTTAAAACATTATTTCTTTTAATGATAAAAATCTTCTGGACTTCTTCCTTTATATTACTCATCAATATACCCTTTGAAAACATTTCATGAAAACATGGAATGGGAATAAAAACTAATTAAGGGATATAATATGGAAGGAAAACATTATTCCATGAATATTTATAAACCCTTGAATTCAGAAAAATCATGAAAACATCATATAATTCATAAATAATAATGGTTTCATGTAGAATCCATCTCATATATACATTGTACCATCTAAAACCACATACAGAGTAACCTTATTTGTTATGTTTGGAATATCCATCATAGAATATTCCCTAAATCTCTAATGATAAATCATAACATTTTTTCTGGTCATGTTACCCAATGCATTGGAGATCTATTAGGGGATCACCTACCCTCAGTTTATCATAGATCCACCCGTATATATAAAAAATTCCCAATAACCATAACATAATCATAACATATGAACAATGATAAAGGAAAATTAACATTTCCACATAGAAATTATAAGTCATAATTTCAAAATATTGATATTAAGAATCCATTATCAAAATAGTTTTTGATTCCAAAATACCTAAAAATGAATGTGGTATTCACTTTTCTTTTAAACATTATGGGTTGTAAAGGATGTCATAAATAAAATAATGATTGCGATGGTGGAAAGGTCATCGTCCCCATGTACATTAAAAATAATCATTCCTTTTGATACATAGTAAAATGTTTTGTAAAACATATTCCTCTGAAAACTATTGAATGAAATTATAATTCATATGGTTTGATTATACACCGTATAAAAAAAGGTTGTATATAAATCAAAATATTCCCCCAATTAAAGGTGATGGAGGGCAATTCCCATTCTTTATGTCTGACTTATCTCGTTCGATATTAAAAAACTGGAACAATAAAAATAGGTTAATTAATACTTGATTTAGAACCTTTTTAATATTTATTATTTATTTAATATCAATCATTACCATGTTATTAGAATTATTTAATTATTTGTGTTCATATTGGACATTTTTCTGATGTTCGGTTCTTGAGTCAAGAATGAACCTGTTTTGATTCAAATAAGCCCTATGGTAATAATTCTATTATCTAGAGAATATTTTTCATGAAATATATATCATATATATCCAGTATATATGTATTTAGAATATTCCATAACATTTGGAGATAACAAATGAAATGCACCATTCATGGAGATGGTAGGTCGTTCCTACGCATGAACGCTGCATCCATTTCTTTGTAATTTTAATGGAATGATAACTAAATGATAAATTCTTATATAATAAATAAATTATAATATATATGTTATATATTTTACATTTTTTCATTAACATCATCCTTTATGTGTTCCATGTCTGAAATGAATGAGTCATATCACTTTAAGGGAGAGGTAGTTCACGCTAAAAGAAATGAAATTACCATATTTTCACATTATGGAAATCATAAAAAAAATAAAAATAATATAATCCTAGAGAAAATATAAATATAAATCTTATCATATATTGATTTATTTTCATCATAATGGACACCATGATAGGTGGTAGGAGGAAATTGGGCAATCATTATTTCGGGAGTCAGTAGTTCTCCACAGAGAGAAACAGTATATTCAATATCCATTAAGTGAAGGTGTGTTTATTTTTAAGTAAAACCCATAGCATAAAAACATCATACTATTCTGAGAATATTAATTTTTTAAAATTAATCGAATAAATAGTGGTTAGGGGGTAGGAGAAGGAAAATAATTTAAAGGACCTTGAGAGGATATTCTAACTCTAAATCGGGTAACTCCTTTAAATTTGAGTCAAATGCCCTTATTAAATTTACTTAATCCAACAGTATGGATTCTAGGAGTAAGGGATGGGTTCTATAATCTAATTTGATTATAATTTTAATGATCCAAGGGGCATGAGAGGTGTGAGTAAGTGTGTACTGTTGGTGGCCTTTTATAAGATGGAGGAGAGGCAATTTTGGAATGTCTTGAATTATTTTTTTATTATAAATTTAATTTTGAATTATAATAGTTCCAAAGTGATATATATCATAGATAATAAGAATATGGGTCTAAATACACTCATCAAATAGGTTTTATAAATGTTTAGTTCAGAAATTTAACCTTATCATTTTTCTTTAACCCTTAGTTAAATAAATTTACTCTTACCATGTGTTCTTTTATTTTTACACTATAAGGTTAATAGGGATACTATAAAACACAAAGAGAACCCCAATTAAGTCATTAATAAATTTTTTAACAATATCTATGTCATTTTCTAGGGTCTATGATTTTTATGACTATTATAACATTTAATAATATGGAATTTTTTAAAACACATTTATATCAATTTTGACACTATTTAGTAATTGATTTAATTAAAAGACATGTCAACTTGATTAATTCTAAAAAATGAAATTAAATCAAATATAAAATATCATAAAAATTCATAAAATTCTTGAATGGAATCAAAATGTCGAAATTACATTTATTTTAATATTTATATTATCATTTATTTGAATCTTTTATTAATAAGATAACCACTAAATCATCATTATGTCATTAATGAATTTATTTATTTAAAGTATAAAAATTATTAATAAAGTGCCTTGATTTAGGAAATAATATTATCTTTATAATGACTATATATAGTCAACTATATAAATTATTTAACCCCACCTTAAATTTTTTAGTAAAATGATAGATGTTTGTGTCATATTTCTCGTTCAATTAAACTAATTATTATAACATGTATTATCACCCACAACTGGCTCTATATTATCATAAAATAAACACAAAAATCCCCATGGTTGGCCATATCTCATCATATAGAAATATGATACATGTTAGTGTAGTTTTATATTGTTATAATATAATTTTTTTACCCTTATTTAGCTGATTTTCACTTTAACCATGGTAAATAAAAAAAATTACTGAAGTTAGTATTCATAATGTCAAAAAATATATAATAACTATTTAAAAAATTTGGCCCTTATGATTCCAAATATGGAATCCATTTTTCCAATTTAAAACACCTAAATTGCAGAAATTATTTTAAAACTATTTCCCACTATCTAAACTAGAGAGCGGGTTTTTAAGAATTAAAACTATCTAAAGATTGACATTGGATTATGTCCTATTTAAATGTGAAATTATATAAAATTATTAATATTATATTAAATTATAAAAAATATTTGAGTTACACTTTAATACCAATTAAAAGGATAAAATAAATATATAAAAAAATTAGACAAAATATGCTTTTTTGTATAAAAATGAAGTATTTTCACTATTCATTAAAATATAAATTTCATCAGAAGAATAAAAACATTTCAACCAAAGTAAATTTTGATGACTTGATTCTAAAGAAGAACATTATTATTTAAAATAGAATATATAAAAGATCCAAAAACTATATATAAAAGGGGGACTCCATCCAAAGGTGGTGAAATGAAATTTTTAAAATATTATAGTATTTTATGATTAGAATTGGATTCATTCTAATTATAGTCCTATAAAATTTATTGGAAAAATGTAAAAATAATTCACAGATATATAAAATAAAAATTCTATTAATTCGGTTAATTTCTACCAATACACCATATCATAGTTAATTATCATTAAAATAATAATATAATTGTTTTATTAATGTTTGTTTTAATTCAGTGTTATGTTCATTGTAATATTTCAGAGAAACCCATTATTGTGTGGCAGGTACATTATCATACATTGTGTCCCCTCTAAACTAAAATTAATATTTAATTCAAAAATATTTATAGATATGAAAAAGTATTATTCAATAAATAATAGGGATGTTACATCCTTCCCCCCTTTTGGAAATTGTGTCCTCGCAATTTTATTCAATTATCAAATAAATATGTGTATTTATACCTCATAGCATTTTCATATTCCCATTTTTACTCATCAACCATATGGTTTATCCAAAAAATGTTTAACTAATGAATCACTATATTTCGCTACACATTCTCTTTTTGTACAAGAATCTATACATAGTGTTCATTATAATAATTATTCTCTTCCAACTATACAACCTCTAGTCTCAAAACATGAGATGGATCTTGAATTTACATTCTTAACAGGGAAACAGGAATGAAAGATTGTGTACCTGAAGTAGACATGGAGGTAAAGCCACTATATAGGAATATTATCCAAAATTATCTAGGACTTCATAGGGTCAAATGATCCACGGTCTCAGCTTTCCCTTCATATCAAAACACATCACACATTTCATGGAGAAACATTTAGAAATTCTATATCATCTACCTTTAATGAATGATCCTTCATCTTGTTTTCTGCATAACGTTTTTGTCCATCATGAGCTATCCTCATGCCTGAATGGCCCCAAGGCCGTCATTTTTATTGATTTATAATAACCCCTCTTTCCAAGAATGAGGGGGAACCCTTACAAGGCTCGTAGGCTCAGATATTACATGGCCCGTAGGTTTAAGAGATTAAATGACTCAAAGGTCTCAACGAATTCAACCAGACTATCTTCAAGGAACTTCCTCTCCCAAGAATCTATATCATGATAGTAGCTCTCCACCTTCGCATGGCTATCTGGAAAGGCCTCCCATGAAAGCACAGGCTGGTCCCGATGGCATAGCCATACCCCCTCATTCTGACAAATCCATTTGGCTCTGCTCCAGTGAGTGCACCTACTTTGAATCCACTTCTGGGGTTGTACCTTTTTGTACTATTTCTAGGGTAACTGCATGTGGCCCGAAGGCTTTGAGGTGGCCCGAAGGCCTTAGAGGTGGCCTAAAAGCCCTACTGACCTGAAGGCATGGGTGGCTCGAAAGACTTAAAGGCTCCAAGCCCATACCGGTGGCCCAAGGTGAATAGTTCCAGCTGCTACAATACCGAACAGTACCTGATATAGTAACTGCTACAGTGTATGCTACAGTACCACATCGTGTGCAGTTATACTACCGTACCTATATAGTGTACAGTTCTGCTACATTACCCCAAAAATATGCCTCTACCTGGTTTTGAACCTAGGTCTTGTGGATACACTTAAGGATACCTCAACTACTAGGTTGAGGCTCAAGTGCATGAGTTATCCTTATGTTCTTCTGAGTCAACTTAACTTTTTTTCCATCTATTCAACCAATTCTGGTCCAATTGACTTCATTTCACCAACTTCATCCCAAAAATATTGAGTTTGATACATCTTTCCATATAATGATTCAAATGGTTTCAACTGTATACTATAATGAAAACTGTTATTATAAGAAAAATAAATCAAAGAAAGAAATTCATCCTAACATCTTAGGTAATCCATTGAAAAAAGAAAGTATCATATCCACTATGGTCATAATCTTCATTCTAACATCCCATCTGATTGATGATGAACAGTTGTACGAAAATTTAATTCTGTACCAAATGACTTCTAAAGGTCAGTCCATAAGTTATTAGTGAACCTGGGATCACGATTAGATGTTATACGGATTGGAACACCAAGCCACCTGACTACTTATTTAATATAAAATAGAGAATATTTATCTTGGGAATTTTTACATCAAATAGTAATAAAGGATAATATTTAGTGAATCGATCAACAATGAAATAAAATTTCATTATTACATAGAGAAGTATTTGGTAATCCCACTATGAAATCCAGGGACACCATTTTCCCATTTCCACTATGGCACGAAAAATGTCTGATGTATCCATTTCAGAAACATCCACTCTACTTTATCCTTATGAAAAATCAAAAATCTTTGGGTAAACTCAGCAATATCTTTTTTGATTCCATCCCTTAAGTAGTACTCCCAAAGATCTCTGTACATCTTAATACTACATGGATAAACTGAAAACTGAAAACTACGATCTTAATATAATAACCCTTTATTCAACTTTTAATCAAAAGGCACATATAATATATTTACAAACCTCAAAAAAATGAATTTATCAATGTCTAATTCAAGTATATTACCCTTACGAACCAATTATACCTTTTTTTGCAACTCACTTTCTTCTTTTTGTTCTTTATTTATTCTATCTGCTAGAGTTTATTGAACAAAAACCTGAAAAAAATAGTAGAATTTCCTAAACCAACAACATCCTTCCAAATTTAATTAAATAATTAATAAAACGGCCATTTTCCAAATGTATCATAATTAATTTAGCATTATTTTCTAACTCAAATAAATAGCCACTTTGTTCACTTTTCAAGGTTGGTAATTAATCATAAAATCATAATTATTGTTTAATTACATCCATCTTTTCTATCTCATGATTAAATATTTATGAGTACATATATACTTAAATCATTTATCATCAGTATATATTTAATATTTTACTTCATACAGATGATGACTCTATATATTTTAATAAAAAATAATATCATGTAATTTTAATTCATATGTACGGTAATTTGACGCATGATTTTCCAACTAACATGTAGCATCATAAATTTACTAATCATTATCAAATAAGACACAACCATGTCCCTTCAACTAATCACCATGGTAAATAATAAATTCACCATTTCTATACGACAGTTCCCAAATTGGAGAATTAAAAACTATTATTTGAGATACATTAAAATATCAATTGCAATCTTTTTTCCAGATGAACTAAAAACCTTTTCGAGTTAACATAGTTAATGGGATAGATAACCGTGAAAAAATTTCAACAAACCTCTATTAATAACCTTTTAAACCATGAAGTATATAAATTTAAAATATATTTTTGGGATTAGAAATTCTTCAACAACATTTTTTTTAGAAGTATAAACATATATTCCATAATTAGAAACTATGTGACCAAGGACTAAAATTTATTGTAACCCAAAAATCACATTTTTTAAATTTCCCATAAAGTTTCATCGATTTTTTTTGGAAGACAATCCGTATATTACATTCATTATTCTCTTAAATATTAGAATATACCAAAATATCATTTATACAAACAACCACAAACTTATCCAATAACTCACATAAAATGTTTTACATATGATCCATGAATACTGTAGGTATATTGGTTAACCCAAAAGGCATAACTATAAATTCATTATGGCCATATCAAGTATGAAACATGGTCTCTATAATATCTTCTTACTTTAAATTTAACTAATGGTAACGCTATCTCTTTTCAATCTTCAAAAATTATAGAGCTCCATGGAGTTGATCAAAAAAATCATTGATATGAGAAAAATGATACTTTTTCTATATAGTGATGTTATTCAAGGCTCTATAATCAATGAAAAGTATCATTGAACCATATTTCTTTTTTATATGAAAGATAGTAGAACCCCATGGTGATATTTTTGGTCAAATGAATCCTTTATTTGATAACTCCCGCAATTACTTATATTAATCTAAAATTTCAATTTGAGCCACTTGAAAGGGAGGTTTTGAAATTTTTTAAGCATTTATAACCAATTAAAAAGTAAATTCAACTTCCTGACTAGGTATTATAAAAAGAAAGTTATTAGGAAATACATCATGAAACTCATTTACCACTATCACATCAATAATATAAATAGTTAATTTTTTATTAACAATATGTGCATGGTAACATTCATTTCCATATATTATTAGTTTCCCAGCATCCTGATAAGTTATCATTATTAAGTGTTCATTCTTGTACACAAACAGAAATTATTTCTAAAAAGAAACCACTTTAGATCTATAGTAAATCATATCATGATAAAAAAATCCCAATGTATACCAAAAATAACATCCAACTCTACTAGAGTCAATACAATAAGGTTTTAAGGTAGATTATTTCCACGTATAAGGATTGTAAGCTTCTTATAATTTCATTTTTTCTCATCATTTTCCCCATGTGTTTTTAACATAAGTTCTAGATTCGTTTATTGAGACAGAATTTCAAATTTACAAAACAATTTCATAGAAATGAAAGAATTTGAAGACCCTGAATCAAATAACACATTTTCATAATATAAATAAACATACAATTTACCTGACACTACATCATTGTGTGGCCCAATATCTTCTAAAGTAGTTGCATAGGATTTCCCCACCCATTTATGCTTGTAGTCCATCTGCTTTCTATAATTTGAGTTCTTTATCATACACTCATTTGAATAATGACCCATCTCATTGCACATAGAACAATTTTATAACTATAAATCAGATTTTTTCTTCCCACTACCCCGATCCTCTTTTGTGAAATTACGAGCCTTATTTCCCATTTCACCACATCAGAAGCACATACAAGAATTAAAAATTCCTTCCCTTGTGTGATTTTTACCACAATTTTAACAAAATGTAAATGTATGTTTTTTACTAGAAGAAATTTGTTAATTGATACTCCCTTTTGTCAGCCACCTCATTATCTTATTCTTTTGTTTTTCAAAGAACACCTGATCATCAAAAAAATCCATTTTCATCTTCTCCGCACTTCAAACATGTTTTTCATATCATTTGAACTCAAAAGAATCTCATGCCCTTTAACACTTTGGATTTAATATACACTATAAATGATTTATTTTACTATCAATATCTCATATAATATTTGGAGCAAACATTGATAGTCGATTGATTTTTTTTTAAAGCATCTACTGAGTCATCCTCCTGCCTCAATTCCAAGAATTGTATTTCCATCCTATTTTGAACAGCATTAGAAAAATATTTATCAAGAAACATACTTTTAAATTCATCCTAATCAAGAGAATCAATCAACTCTTTTTCCCTGATATTTATAACCATAGACCACCACTGACAGGATTCACCTTTAAAATGGTAAACTACAAGATTTTCCAATTGTTTTTATTAACACCCAATGACATAAAAATTTGTTTCTATGGATTTATTTCACTCTTCATCTAGAACAGTGTCAGATGATCCTCTAAATGATAGAGGATGTTGCCTCATGAAATTCTCTGCTACCGTTATTTTCATCTGGGGATGATATTTTTGATCTCACACATAGATACCACCTCCATTTATAGCTTGATTCAATTGATCCCTCACTGCAAAAAAAAACAGTTCAGTTCAGATTCCAACCATCTCAATTTGATAACTTAGAATTTTGTTTTCCTCTAGATTTCATCCCATCATATATTCCATGTTTCCTCTATTTAAACCCATTCATAAAAACATATTTTAGATGAAAAAACATGTTAGTCTTCAAATGAAATATTAATTTGACCATAATGTAAAAAAGAATTGAATATTCTATTAACAGTATCATAACCATTATTTTTTTCTAAACCGACCTCAAATACCAACTATAAATCCCCATACATACTAGAATACATAATCTTGAGATAATTCAATAATTTGTTGTTAATTCATATCGAGGATCTTTTCAGTTTTAGAGTTTTAACTAATTAGGCCATTATAATTACATATAATCCCATAAAAAACAAGAGTATAAGATAAAATTAGTAACCATTTTATTCCACTAAATAAATCTATTTAAAAAACATGATTTATTTTCTTGATAAAAATAATCTCGACTTATTCCATTATCCTACTCATCCTTATAACATGTGTAAACATTTCAAAAAAAAATAAATTAACATTAAAACATACTTAGTGATAAAATATGTAAAGAAACCATTAGTCTATAAATTTTTATAAATACAATTAATTCATAAGAATTATGAAAACTTAATATAAATCCCAAATCATAAACGTAATTTGTGGAATCCATATCATTCTTACTTTTTAGCTTCCATATCCACATACGGATTAACCTTTATAGTTACATTTTGAATATCCATCACAGTATATTTCCTAATTATATAATGAGATACCTTAACGTTTACCTCTACCACATTAGCCAATGCATTCGAGAGCTATCATGGACTCACCCGCCATTGGTATATTACAGAACCACCCATATGCATAGGCAATTCCCATGATCCATTATATAATCATAACACATGAACAATAATTATGAAAAAATAACATTACCACATTGCAATCATAAGACATTATTTAATTATTTTAATGCAATAAATCCATTCTAAATCTCATTTTAAATAACAAAATACCTAAAAATGGTATGCGGTATTTACTTACCTTTTTAAAATCATTATGTCCAATAGAGGAATCCAAATATAAATCAATAATTGAGATAGAATAATGGTCGTTGTCACCACATACATTAAAAAGAAACATTCCTTTTTTGGTTTGGTAAAATTCTTTGTAAAAAATGATTCCTTTGGAAAACCATTTAATGAAATTAATCTTCAAAGGAGTTTATTATACACCATAAAAAATAAGTTGGTATATAATCAAAATATTCTTCAATTAATGGAGATTGAGATGAAATCCCTTACCTTAAGTCTACGTTGTCTCGTTTGTTCTTTAATTTCTTGAATAATAAACATAGGGTAATTTTTTCTTTATTTATAAAATTTTTAAAATTTATTATTCATTCTATATCACTTATTTCCATGTTATAATAACTAGTTAATTATTTAAGTTCATATGAGACATTTTTTCAATGTTAAGTACTTGATTAAAAAATAAACTTATTTTCATGCAAATTATCCATGTCGTCATAAGTCCATTATCTCTAGAATATTTTACAGGATTTTAAAATATTATATATCCTGTATAAATATATTTAGAATATTCCATAACATTTAGAGATGTTAAATGAAATGAACTATTCATGGAGACGGTATGTCGTACATACGCATGAACGTTACATTCATTTCTTTTTAATTTTAATGGAAGGAAAACAAAATGATACAGAAAATTATTATAGTTCCAGTATAATATCCATGTTATATATGTTAAATATGTTCATTAACATCATCCTTTATAAATTTAATTTATGTAATGAATGAGTCTTATCACTTTTAAGGGGCGGTAGTCCACGAAACCCCAAATGAAATTATCATAATTATACATTAAGGAACACATAAAGGTATGTTGTAAATAAAAATTAAAAAATAATAGAGAGAATATAAATATATAATATGTCATAAATAAATACACTTCCATCATAATGGCCACCATGATATGTGGTATGAGAGAATTTAACACACATTGTTTCATGAGGCAATAGTTCACCGTACACAAAAGGATTATATTTTCAATCAATTAAACCGTAGTGTATGTAAGTGTAGGTAGAAACCTTAGAAAAAAATTCTAATATACATAGGATTAGGTTATTGTTATAAATTAATGGTATAAATAGTGGTTCGGGGTTGTAGAAGGAAAATAAATGAAAGGATCTTGAGAGAAGACGTTACCAAAAAATCGGGTAACTTCAATTAATTTGAGTCAAAATAATTTCTTTAATTGCTTTACACCCAATGTAAGACTCGAGTGATTGTGGTAGGGGTGTTTTTAGCTTATTTGAGAGGAATATTGATGATCCAAGGAGCTTGAGTGTTATGAGTATGTGGGTAGAGTTGGTGGCCTTTTATAAGAAGGACGAGAGGTACTTTAGGAATCTCATGAAATATAATTTTATTATAAACTGATTTTAGAATTATAATTGTTCTAAATTGATATATTTTGATTAAAATATGAGTATGGGTCTAAATTCTCTCAACCAATCTATTTTATAAAAGTTAACATCATAAATTTATCCTTATCTTTTGGCTTTAACCCTTTGTTAAATAAATTAACTCTTACCATGTCTTAAACTATTTTTAGACATTACGGTTATTATTGTTACAATAAAAAACCAAGAGAAACTCATGTGGATAAATAATAAAATTTCATGTTTATCTAAGTCATTTTGAAAAATCAATGATTATTATTACAATTATTTCATTTAATAAAACATTATTTTTTAACTCATTTATGTCAATTTTGACACTATTTAGTAATTCATTTTTTTTTGTCATAAAAAATGAATATTTTGAAAAAACAACATTAATTCTAAGATAACATATCATAATCATCCATAAAATTAGTGTATGGAATCAAAATTCTGAAATTATATTTACTTTGATACTTATAATATCATTTATTTTAATCATTCAATAAAAAGGTAATCACTACATCATTATTGTTTCATGAATAAATAAATTTATTTAATGTATAAAAATTATAAATAAAATTCCATGATGTAAAAAAATTAGCATTATCATTTCTATTTATAGTTAAATAGATCAATAATATATCACCACCTTAAATTTTTATTATTCAAAATATACATATTTGTGTTATATTTCTCTGTACATTAAATTAATTATTATAACATGTCATTTATACACCCAAGTAGGGCTATGTTGTCCAAAAATCAACCCTAGAATGATATTTGTTGGCCATATCTCATAAAATAATAATATTACATGTGTTAGGATATTTTTATATTATTATAATATTATTTTTGTCCCTTATTTACATGACTTACCATTTAACCATGGTAAATATATATAATTTCTGAGGTTACTATTCATAATGTCCAAAAATAAAATGTTCCTATTTATACAATTGGACATAATAATTATAAATATGGAATAAAATTTTTCAAATTTATAACTCATAATTTTAAATATACTAATTTAAAATTAATTCTCATTGTCAAAATCAAAAAACAGGTTTTTAAGAAGAAAAAACTCTCCAATGATTTAAATGTGTTTATGTCTGATTTTAATGTTAAATAACATGCGATGATCAAAATTTTATTAATTAAAAAAAATATTACCCAATTACACTTTAAAAACAATTACAATAACATAAATATATAAAAAAATTAGATAAAAATATAGTTTTGAATTAAAATAAAATATTTTTCACTATTCATTAAAATATGAATTTTATCAGAAAAATACCAAATTTTTAATTACGGTAAATTTATATGTCCTTATTCCAAATAAGATGTTTATATTGTCATGTAGAACATATATAAGATTTAAAAACTAGAAGTACAATGGATTTTCCATCAAATATCAATAAAACTACCTTTTAAAAATATTAGAATATTTTTTGCTTCTAATTTGATTCATTCTCATTTTAATCTGCTAAAACTTATATGATAAATGTAAAAAAAATTAAAAATATGTAAAATCATAATATAGTAAATTATTTTCATTCTCACTAATATAATGGCTAGGCATTAATTACCATTTAATATAATAATATTTTTTTGTATTATTTTTCTATATAACTCATTGATGTGTGCAATGTATGATTTAGGAGAACGCCATTGTTACATGTCGGGTATGTTATCGTGCAAAATGTACCCTACAAAAAAATTAATTTTTATTTCAAAATTTTTAATAGATATGAAAATGTATTATTCTATAAACACAGAGGATGTTACAGGGTACCTTTTTGGAAAAAAATAGGAAGGGGGTCCTTCTTGGAATCCCTACACAAAAAGGTGAGCGTAGGAATCCTATATGGGATGCTCTAGGTTATATTAGAAGAAATAAATAACTCTTTAGGTCATATAGAGGAATAAGAAGAGGAATAATCTATGGGATCATTGATCAAGGTCACAACCTCAAGTATTAGGATGAAACTAGACCTCTAGGAATGTCAGTGACCTTGGGTGTTCATACAAAAACATTTACATATTTCATTTATGTAAAGAGTTCATCTAGATGGTTTTAAATTGGTTGTTTCACCCTCATGGGAAATACCGATAATCCATATTATACAAAAATCAAGCATATGTAAAGTAGTTATGATTCATCAGGCCACCTATCATTAGGAATATTTTTATCTATTTTCCAAATGTCCGCATCGACTTCCATGATCTTTTCAATAACAGCTGAGTCATAGTATACAATTCTCATAAAAATAGAACCATAAATTTATTATTTATAACAAACTTATAATTATTTAATAAAACTAGACAAACTATAATTATTGAAATCACATTATTCTAAAATGAAATGAATATCAACAACTATGTGGTCGATATCATCACATTATAAAATTTATATAACACTCACCAACAACAAGAAGTAAAAAATCCAACCACAAATTAAGTTTAATCCCTAATAAACTACATAAAAACCATTTATCAATATTAATTAACAACATAACATAATTTTAAATTCACCATTGTGATTTAACTTAATGAAATTACATGGAAATATGTCAAGACATCCTATAGGGTTTTACTTTTATAAGAATAATTGATTACTCAAACACTTGTATCTGATTCAACCATGCTCTTATATAATCAAGACCAAAATCCCTAAACAAATAAGCATATGTAACAGGAATTATAAAAGAATAAATATAGAATAAATGCAATTAATACGTACCAAAGGGGTTCCAACGAACCTGAATGAATCCGATTCAAGCCACAAACAAAGAAGGACACGATTGGAGGAAGGGAGAAGAACCTATATATGGTTGGGGATGATGAAGGTTAAAAGGGAACCATATATCCAAATATTTTTAGGGGGAAATATAATTTTAAACATTTTAAGGGGACACATAGTGACGATGCGATGTTTGGAAATTTGTGTTCCTATTGTGGAAAACTCATCACCTAAGAACCGAAATGCCAAGTGATTTGGGAACATGATATATCAAAGAGTAAAAAAAACTATTTACATGAATCTAAAATTTATTATAGATATCACATAGTTATCTATAACAAACTATATAATATCCTTAACCAATTCACCTGTTCAATGTGAGCTGTATAGTTGGGTTGCATTGTTAGACCTAACTGTGCACCAATCGTGCACCCTCTACTATATTTTCTCAAAACACAATTCATGGGTCCTAAACCCACTGGGACACTCCCAAAAACACCAAATAGTTATATGAGGCTTATTTTAATTCCAAAAAATGTAATTTAGTTCTTTTTTAAAAACATTATTATGGTTTTGAAGCCCCAATTAATATTTTACAAATCCCGTAAACCAAAAAATCAAATTCATTTTTAAATCTCCAACATAACAATTCACGGGATTTAACTTTCTCCCAACCATATAACATCTCATCGTCATTAATATGTGATGGGAAATTAAAACACCATCCAACCTATATGGTTTATATATTCATTTCAAAAAAATCATTGACATTATAAAAACCCAACCACCTCTATGAGTCATTTCAATCATATAGAATCTAGGTTGTCAAATCATGAACCATTACCTAAAATACCCATCGAAACATTACGACAGTTATCAGAGGATCACGTATTACCTTATACATCATCATTTGATCTTCGCATCCATATATTGATATATGAGTATCCCCATCATTGGTACAAAACTACTACTTCCATAATCAAGCCATTGTACTCCAAGTATCAAATTATATTTCCATTACACATTCAGAGATTCTTACTGAAACATCAAATTAATATTTCAAATTACACATGAGGGGAAAACTATTAGATCTAAATTTTATTATAATAGTTGAACTCTCATAAACCAAGATAATCGTATTTGTACAACATTTTCTTTGAAATTTACTTGAAAATAATCAAACCTCACCCATATCATCTAGAAGGAGAATTAGAAGTGATACTCGACTGATCACATCAATAAATTTGAGGAATTTAAAATTGGACCACATCAGGTCAACAACTCTATAGAATGCCTGAAATCTATGGTTGGTACATCATCAAAATTATATTTCTACATTTTTATCTAATTTTGTCCCAATATAGTTCAAATATTTCTGATCGAATCTTGAACCCAACTTTTGATGATGATTCCTGAAAAAAGACACATTATCAAAACTATAGTGGGGATCAATCACTAGATCCGACAAAAACCTGATCCATTATTTATGGATTATCTAAAGGCACACTGAGCTTAAGGCCGCCATCTGGATTTCACTAGTGTTTAATCGAACATAAACCTTGACACTACTAAGATTAATAGAAATGCATTCCCCACTTGTAAAACAATAGTAGAGATGCTAATCCACCATTTTATGCTCAATAATTAGGTACCATGACCCTTCCCACCTTAGGGTCTCCCTTCTATGACTGATGACCACTTCCCACATTTGAAAAATCCGGGTCATCATATCAAAAAAATAAATTCAAGATCACAAAACTCCCATGTCCCATTACCATTTTTACATAAAAACCAACATGTCTAGAAAAAATGTCATCATTGAGAATAAATTAAAAACATCCTTGTATCACCAAATCCCACATTCATTAGATGATTTTCATTGAAGCCACTGAATTTTATCTCATCGTGAGGGAAACAACCCTCAAATGAAAAAATGTATTCAAAAAATTATCAGGATTACTTTTCCACCGCCCCTTGAATGTAACCAAAATACGTTTCCTTCAAAAACTAGAAGGTAACATAAATATAGCTCAATGTAGAGATGGATCTCTCTAACAGTACTCATAAAAATTTCACGATATTGAATTATAGCCTTTATCTAAGAGTACTCAACGATTCCATTGAAACTTGTTTATAGATCTCTCTCGAGCCATGATTACAAAGAAATATGTTATACATTCCTTTATAAAACTCATAACACCACATCTCCTGATAATTAATAATTAGGTATAGCCACAGGTCAACCATTTTGTGGTACCTAATTCATTCTCAGTGAACCCTATACCATGTAATGACATTTCCCATATTACCACTATTCCAAGGAAAACATGACCATATAATGGATTTGATAACATCGGTCCTCAACTCATATAAAACCACTCATTGGTTTATTATTTGGATATACCATGGATGGATGGAATACACCTTTACCACATGAAACATTCTTTTTTTGAGTTTTCCATAAAATGTAATAGATTTTTGTCCAACACTAAATGCCAGTCTCATTTACCATGAATCTGTATTGGAATGCATCTTCATGATAAACTATCTCACAAGTGACACAATATATTCTCGGACCTCCAGTAATCCATTTTTGTTCATGTCAGGAGTGTCCACCCACACTCTATGTATTTTAGAAATAATAGAAACACTAGTAATAAGTTCTATGCACCCAAACATTCCATCTAGTTGAATTCATTCTTGATAAAAAACACCCTATCAACTTTTTCTAATTTTACTTAAAAAACATTACGATATCAAAAAAACGCAAATCACTAACCATGAATATGTATCAAAAGAGCATATAACCAATATGAAAAACTAAAAATACATCCATAAATCTTATCCAACCTCCCTCATCGGGCTTCCTTAAAGAAGAGAATAAGGATAAAAAATTTCATGTTTCAAAAATAAGGGCCTCTAGGACTAACACAAAAATCAATAGATTGAGTAAAATAACAAGGGAACTAGGTATAACCATGTATTCCACACAAAAATACTATCTAATGGATTCAATGATAACAATGATTTTTGAGGGTCGGAACTATTAAAATCATCCAACAAGGTCCATGATCATCTAAGAGAATCCTCATAAAGAACATCTACCTACAGGTTATGATAATAATTTAGTAGATATATTGAACTTATATTCACTATGAAACTGTATATGATAATACCCCATCATGTTTTAGTTCACTATGAATGTTTATGTGTCTAATAATAACCTACAATGTGATCTAAAGAGAACAAAAAATTCATAGGATACATCCATATAGGGTATTCTAAAAAAGAATCAGTTATCTATATTTACCTTCAATGGTCAGTAATATGTAGACAAAATCCTCTCAAAATACAATGTCATATCAAAAGAATTTAGTTCGGATATATAGAATTCCATTGTAATTTGTTCAATAAAATAATAAATATTTTTCTCTGCCGATTTGAATAACCATACATGATAAAAATTTCCCTATGAGAGGCTCGCCACATTTGATTAATGTTATCTATTGACCTTCTAGGGTCACTACACCTCACATGCATGAGGAGTAAGTCATCACCGTCACAATCAAACACCTCACATTGGGTCCACATAGCCCACTATCATTTGAAGTATATATATATATATATATTAAATTTACTCAAATTTATTATAAATCTAGAAAAACCATATACATGAAATCATTATTTATATTCTTTTCATATTTAATAATTTTCCAATATTTTCCATAAAATTGAAAAATACAAAGCTAACAAAATGTGAATCCAATATGGAAAATATGATGTAGGTGATGCCTCTTAGCTTTACCTATCAAGAGAAAAAATCAACCCCTATCCTCTTTCTGGTTTCCATGATCCATAAAACCATTATAAATCACAATATTCACAAAATATTTGTGTCTTTGAGTGTGAAAATCATGTTAGACTATAACATTTCATATCATAAAATAATTATCCTAACTATTGAATCTAATAATTCTCATGGAAGAATGTTTTTCTCATTGAAGTATTCTAATATCCATCATAAGTTTCAACACATTCCTAATAATCCTGTCTAAATTATCTAAACTAGTAATACTATAGGAAAAGAGATAGCTCTAATAAAAAATTATAACATCCTAATATAGATTCCACAAATCTTGTTCCTGGATAAAATTCTCCACAAGGCCTCCATCATGCCTCTCTATAATATATATGATAGAAACTAGAAACTAGGGAATATGGTGTTTCTATAGTGATAATATACCCTCATGTCCGATTAAATGATAATGAAAGAAATGATACAATCTAATTTATTGATTTAGAATTCTGATGATTAAGTAAACAACTGAATTAGAATCGTGCTATAATAATAAATAAAATTCTATAAAATCCCGAACAACGGTGTCATACAACACTAATCACCCACTAACAAAATCATATATATGATAATAACTAAAAAAATCATCAACATAGTGATTTCTCTTAGACAAACCGCATGATTATTCTCTATATAAATATCCTAGTAAATTTTCTCTCTTAATCTGAGACATCATCCCCACCTATCACTATAACTTAATGACAGTCTCCTCGATTACCCTTTTTAATAGCTACTTGAGAGGCATGTGAGTACAAAAAATAGTACTTCAGTAGCAACATGGTCTACTCCATTGAAAATAATATGCAGTTTATGTAAATATGATCAAGTTTCAATGGTAATGTTAAACATTTAATTTAAAATATAAATAAAAATAATGATGTAATAAAATACACCAAATAGGACCCTTGGTACTATAATCCCGATTGAACAAACCTACCTTTTAAAAAATCTATAAATACATCTGACAAAACTACATCATAGATTGTGGTAAATATCATGTCCCAATGGTAACTCGTATATACCTCTAATCACTACAATGAAGGATACTTTATACTAACAGATAGTACTGAATAGATAAAACTACATCAATTATGGACTATAATGAATTTATAATGTATCTAAACATCGCAACTATAATCAAAGGATTATAAATTGTAAGAAACCATATCTTCTTTTCATGCATGTCTTTCTTTTCTGGTTGCTTTCTAGGAAAAGAGGAGTTTCTATATATTTTAGAAGTGCACACAATGTACTTAAATATACAAGCCGTGTACTCGGTTCCCACGGGTGACCGTGTACTAGCTGGGTAACAGCTGAGTACATGGTCACGTGTGGTGACCTAGAGACTGCCTAAAGTGGAGGCCAAAAAATGAAATTACCCATTGTGTACTTTTAAAATACATGCCATGTAGTTTCTGTTTTTCATTAAATGGACTGGGGTCGCGTCTAATTTACAAAACATTATTCTTCTTCGCTTGTATCATCTGAGAGAGTCTATACGATCATGGATCTTCTCAGAGACCCTGATTCGCTATCAGTTCTCCGAATTGACCATCATCGATTGTGTTGGAATCACATAGGTGAGTTCTCCTTTCTTCTTGAACTTCATCTCCTAATTTCTCCCCTTCCACGAGATATCCTCTATTGATCGTTTTTAGCATTTTGGTAGATCTACGGAGTTTTAGGGTGATTCAATGCATGTGTTTCACGTATAATGATCTCATGATACCGAGGTAGGTGGTTTGTGCCTTTCCGTAGTTAGTCCATGAGTTATATGTTTAAAATTTCCCAATACCCTTGTTCAGGGTATTACGTGTTTATGAGTGTTAGCACTGTTATTGCCTACAATGACTTTTTTGTTTGGATAGAGGTTAACTATTTATGAATAGGGTTAACTTTTCCAGGATATGGATATTTTCCCATGTTTTAATATTTCGATTGTTTAATCTAGCTTTGGCTATTAGGATGATTTTTTGTTTTCCAGGCCTAGTATTGTTTGGATGGGGTGATTTTTATCTAACATGTTTTGTGATACTATAGACTATTTATCCAAGTAGTTCATGAGGTTTACTTTTACTGCATGATATCAATAGTCCACCAATGACATAAACATGGTTGTGAGAACATTGTGTAGTAGACTATACGGATAATGGATGTAGAGGGTTTCTTCAAAGTGTCTATTTACTGTTATGTTTCGAGTCTATGGGGGGATGGACATTTTTCTCCCTCAAAGTGTATGTCATTTCCTCGATACAGGACATAGGGGGAATTTTACATTGAATGCTTCCTCAATGTGCCTATTAGTTACTGAAACGAGAACATGGGGGGAATTCATAGTGAGTGCTTCCTCAGAGTGTCTTTGCTAAAGCTAGTCCAGAGGGGTTGGACTGTGTGTATTTCCCATAGGGTTGCATGTGTTTGTTTTTTTTAAACAAGAGGGATTAGGCTGTGAGTACATCCCATAGGGTTTCCTTATTTTTTTATCTTCTTAATTGATATATGAAAATGAATGCAATTGAATTTGTGGGATGGTTACTATGTGTACTTCCTTGTTTGCTGCATCATTTTGTTTATTACCTTCCATATATATTCACTGACTATTAGGAATAAAACATTGGGGGTTTCCTTTTGGGATTCTTCTCACACCCTATTTTGGGTCATGCTTTTGGGCCCAAACAGATTATATTATTGCCAGTATAGACCAGGTAAATCACTCTTATACTTCCGTTACTTGTTTGTTGTGGAGCTGGGGAGCGTGGGACCAATCTCAAGATTGAGATGTTGTTGAGTTGATTACTTGTTTTTCTTTTTTACTTTGGTTTGGTACTGTATTCTAGAATTGTTACTTTTTTAGCAGATTTCATTGACATATATGTCGTGAATCATTTATATATGTGTTCTCTAGTTATTACTTCCATTCTTCCACTTTTTACTATTGTATGATGTTATTAATAATTCCACAACTGCTATCTGTTTAACTTCTATTGTGTTACTCAGCCAATGATGGAATAGTTTCCCCACTATCACACCAAAGGCCCTCACTTCTAACTGGAAGCCTCTGGTGTTCAGGGAAATTCACTATAGTTTATGTATCCAATCGGGTACGGGGTGCCTCTAGGCGGCTTCTAGAACAAGGATGTTACAAAGTGGTATTAGAGGAATTATTTTCTTCTTGAATTACTTTTTGGATCCAATATCTAGGTATAGGAAAGAATAGGTACTTGGTAATAAGATGTGCTCAGGAGTAGCTAACCCATGTATAGAGAAAAGCCTATTTACCTTGTCTTTTGTGATTTTAATGGTTTTTTAATTATTACAGTTGATATGATTTCACCATTGGGTGATTCACATGTTTTATGTAATTGTTGTTGATGTTATTGGGGTTCTATTAATATTTCAACCTGATAAGATGAGGGTATGGAATCTCATGCATCATATAGAAACTTTCCCTAGATCACATGTCATGCATTCTTTCCAAGACATTAAGGGTGCATTAGAAATTGCATCTTGTTGTGATAGAAGTTGTGTAAGATATGCATGTTACTGTGATATATTCTTTGATAATAATACCTACTATTAGATTGGTTATTGAATTGTGTAAATATTTTGTTTGAATCAACACTAAACTTTTATTCATGAGGTATTATGGGCCCTCATGGACCAGAATTTGTTGGATCATTTTTCTATTATGTTTATATATAACATGTATAAGATGCCAAGCATTGATTCATGGGGAGTATTGGCCCTCATGGAACATAATTTGGCACATTAATGTTTGTTTTACTGTATTTCTAGGTTCCAGAGTAGTTTCTGATGCTTACTGTTCGGAGGAACCTAGAATACACAGCATGAAATGACAAATACACACCATGTGTCATTCTGTTTAGGGAGGAACTGTTTTTCTTAAGTACACATTGTGTACTGTATATACACGTCATGTAGTCTATAAGCAAGTCACTAGTTGTGTGGGATGATACATAGGGTTGGGAAATCATTGGTGGAACACATCGTGTCCATGATGTACACTCTATGTTGTGAAGACCATGTGTCCACTCATGTGACTAACGACACAGATGGATAAAACCTAAGTTATACACGTCGTGTCATTCTTGAACACGTTGTGTAGTGTAACCCATGTATCTTTCCATGTAGCGAACAACACGTGTCAGTGAAATATTTCAAGTACATGATGTGTCTAGCACTAACACGCCGTGTTGAGATAGCTATGTAACCAGCCGTGAAACTAACAACACAGTTCATTGAAGTTTGTCCGGTACATGCCATGTCTGGCACTAACAAACCATGTAGTCTTGTTCTAAGAGAACCATGTGGATTATCCATGTAGAAGATCTTGGTCAAGGGAAGAGGATTCAAGTACACGCCATGAATTAGGAAAACACGTCGTGTGTTGGGGGTGTTACATGCCCAGGGTTAGAAAATTTACACACCCATGTGAAGGCTTAAGGGAACTCACTGTGTAGGAATTTTACAGGTCGTGTATGCATGTTTTCAAAAGAAACATGAATTCTTTCTTTCTATTGTTCCTTTATTACACTTCTATGTTTCAGTCCCTGTTAATCTTGATCTATGGTGGGTGCTTGACCTTGAAATGTCATTCCACCGAGACTTCCTCTAGTTTTCCATCAGATACAGGGAATTTATCAGACACTGGATATGGCTCATCAAGGACTACTAGAATATAATCCATTTGTGCCAGTCTTGGGACCATATGTTATTCCAGACACAGGTGCAGACTCACAATTCTAAGAGGGCTTTATGAGGACCATGTTGACCATTCTATGAGTATCATATCCTGCCCCTTCTATAGAAGAGTTGACTCCGGGTTTCTAGCAGCAGCATCCGCCCACCATCATAGGGGAAAGAGGACCTTAGGCTATATAGTTAAGGTTAGAAGCCATGGATTCTATCACCAATAATTTGGAGATGCCTCTAGAGAGGATGGTGAATCTCTATTCATATATGATTCTGGATTCTTCCAAGAGATGGTGGGATGTGATCACATAGGCAGGACGCCAGCTGGTTATGGCTTGGGATGAGTTCCATTATGCCTTTTATGACTACTTGTACCTGGATACTTTGGGGGCCGATCAAGCCTGAGAGGTCATGAGTCTGGAGCAGGGTACTCTTTTTGTAATGGAGTATTCTTCTCAATTCATAGATCTATAGCGCTTCACACCTATTCCAGGAGGTGATGAGTTATTCTTGGTAGGGATATTTGTGGATGGTCTGAGGCACGACATCCGATATCAGGTGAACATCTTCAGGTTGACTTCAATCACTTCTATATTCAACAAGGCGCTAATCACGGAGCGCAATCTGAGGGATTCTAGAGTGGTGATCTAGGGAAGTTTGACATACAGAGTTAGTATCCATCCTACTGACAACGGGAAGCACTGCGGGGAGTCTATGCATGGAGATACGAAGATACGAGAGACATCTTCTAGTTTCCAGGTAGTGTGCTATCAGTGCCTGACGAGTGGGCATACAAGGCCACATTTCCCGAGAGCCCTAGTAGAATGTCATTCATGAGGAAATACATGACATCTTCAGCATTTCTGTCAGTTTTTCTCAATATAATCTAGTGATAGGAGTTCTTCTATGACTCCACATTTAGGAGATGCACCACTAGTTTCCCATCAGTAAGGGAACATGAGTTCTTCAAGCTATTCAGGTCATGGTGCAGGTCATGTTCATGGTATCCAATCTCCAGGATTTCAGGGACAAGAGGGTGGATCGACTTAAGGTGGTCAGGCAGGGTCATAGGGTCGGAGTGCAAGTTAGACTTTTATAGTGGAGAATACCCTATAAGAGCAGGATCTTGGACCATCTATAGTTTGAGTTATGATCCTAGTCACCTCAGTTTTTTCTTCTACTCTTTTTGATGTAGGGTCTTCCCATATCTTTATATCGGTTGCTGTGGTGGAGAGTCTTGGTCTCTGTATCTTTTCTTCTTCTAATATCTTAACTCTATGCACACCGTTGGGGACATGAACTTCCAGAATACATTAGTGCAAGGAGTTCCCTCTTGAGGATGGTGGTTTTCACTACCTATGGGAGCATTAGGTCCTAGAGATGACAAGATTTGATTTTATTCTTGTAAATTATTAGTTAGTTTCCATCAAGGTAGTTGTCAATAGCTATCATCATAGGGTGAGTTTCACATCACTAGAGGGTGGATCGTTTCTTCATAAGGGAGAATGGGATGTCTAGAAAAGCCGAGCGGGACCCGAGCATCATTTTTTTAGAGGAGTTATAGCCCAGATTACTAGTCTATATCTGGATGGCCATGGGACTTCACAAATAGACTTTACATCAGTGGTGGATAGTTGCAGGGATGTCTTTCCAGAGGACTTTTCAGGTTTCCCTCAAGAGAGAGAGTTGTAATTTTCTATTGATCTTCTTCCAGGAGTGTCACTAGTGTCTATTACACCTTATAGGATAGATAAACCAGAGTTTCAGGACCTCAAGAATTAGTCGAGGGAGTTGTAGGAAAAGTGTTTCATCTGACCCAGTACTTCTCCTTAGGGTTCGCCATTACTGTTTGCGAAGAAGGTAGACATTAACCTCAGAAATTGTGTAGATAATTAGAATTTGAACCAATTGATGGTCAAGAACCGATATCCCCTTCCAATGATTGATGATCTATTTGTTCAAATTTTAGGATCCCAGGTATTATCTAAGATTTAAATGAGATCAGATTATCATTAGTTGCATGATAAACCATCAGATGTACCTATTACAAACTTTTGGTGCAGGTATAGTCTATAAGAGTACGCGGTTATGCTGTTTGGTCTCATAAACGTGCCTGCAATTTTCATTGCTCTGATGAAATGATTGTTCCCTCCATAATTGGATTATTTCATGGTGGTTTTCTTGGGTGATATCTCGGTGGACTCTCGCACTCTACACGACCATGCCACACATCTTGAGATCATTTCAAGTACATTGAGAGAGCATTAGTTATATGCTAAGATCTCAAAATGCCACTTTTGGATGGACCAGATTCAGTTATTTGGACATGTTATCTCAGATAAAGGAGTATTATTAGACCTAGGGAATGTGAGAGCAGTAGTTTACTAGGAGCATCCAAATAATGTATTTGAGGTATGGAGTTTTCTAGGACTGACTGATTGCTACAGGCATTTTATCCTAGACATTTCATGCTTAGCAACGCCACTGATGGGCCTGACTAAGAATGGTGAGAAGTAATTTTGGTCAGATTCTTGTGAGTCATCCTTTCATGAGATGAAAGGGAGGTTGACTTCCGCACCAATACTAGTATTTAGAGAGCCTGGAAAGAGCTATATTGTTTACTGTTATGCATTTTGGTATCAGACTAGGAGCAGTGCTTATGTAGGGAGAAGGGTTCATTGCGTACGGGTCTCAACATTTGAGGCCACATGAGAGAAAATACATGATTCACGATCTTGAGTTGGCTGCTGTTGTTCCTGCATTACACTGTTAGAGACACTACCTTTTAGGAGAGAATTTTTTTTCACCAACCACGAAATGCTCAAGTACGTATTCACTTAGCTTGACCTGAATTTGAGATAGTGAAGGATGGTTGGGTACCTTCAGTCTTTTGACATTGAGTTTTCCTACACCCTTGGGAAGCATAACGCAGTGGCTGATGCATTGAGTGGAAGAAATCAGATATAGGTAGTTAAGGAGAACAGTAGTGAGTGGTAGCTTCTGTCTCAGTTCAATGAGATGCATTTGGAGGTGCATGACAGATAGGGGCAGATGTTTCCGTCTTCTGTAGCTATTACATCTACTCTTATTGATCGAGTGTTAATGAGGCAGCTATAAGACTTTAAAGGCCTAGTTCTACAAGAGAGTGTTCCATGAGAGGACCTCATTCCTAGATGGACCATAGGTGAGGATGGTATTGTGTTTTCATGGGGTTTTATGGGTGTTAGAAAACATACACGAGGAGCCTAAGTGAGAAATTCAATCCTCAATTTGGGAAGTTCATCGTGGTGTCACGAAGTGGAATCCTGATCTGCACTGTCAGTATTGGTGGCCAGTTATAAAGAGAGATGTTGTTCAGTTGGTAATGATATTTTCCACCTATTAGTATTTGACGGTAGAGCATTATCATTCAGTATGGATTTTACACCAGTTTCCCATTCCCGAGTGGAAATGGAATGATGTCATGATGGACTTCGTGACGGTTTTACCGAGGTCACCTCATGGGAATGATGCAGTTCGAGTTTAAATTGAAAAACTGATGAAGGTTGCTCACTTCTTGCTGATCAAGGAGAAATTCAGTGTCGATGAGCTTGGAAGGTTTTACATCTGAGAGATTGTACATCTAAACCGGGGTCTACACTCCATTGCTTCATATAGGGACACTCAATTTACTTCCCAGGTCTGGTAGGGACTTCAAAGGGCTTTGGGTACATAGGTACTTCTGAGTACAGCTTACCTCCCCCTAATAGATGTCCAATATGAGGGTACGATTTTGGTTCTTAAGGACACGATTCGAGCATTCATCGTGGATTTTATAGTTTCTTTGGAGAAGCACAAACATCTTGTGGAGTTTTCCTACAATAATAGTTTTCAAGAAACTATTCTGATTGAACCGTTTGAGGCTTTGTATGGTAGACCGTGCCAATTACCCTTATACTGGTTAGAGGTAGGAGAGGCAGCTATGTAGGTACCTCGTCTTGTCTGGGAGACCAAAGAGCAGATAGAATTGATTCAGATGAGGATGGATACTGCACAGCCATGACAGAAGTATTATGCAGATTGATGGAGATGACCTCTAGTGTTTGAGGTCGATGATTAGGTTTTCCTCCATATCACATTAGGGTTGGAAACATGAGTATTAGGAGTCATGGTAATCTTTCATCGTGGTACATTGGACCATTTGAGGTGTTGGAGTGAATCAGTCCAGTTTCCTATCAGTTGTAGTTACCTCAGAGGTACTGAGAAATGCATGACTTCTTTCTTGTTTCTCAGTTCTGATGTTACGTCCCAAACCCATCTAATGTTTTTCAACATGAGGAGGTTGAGCTCAATGTGAACGCCTCGTTCGAGAAGTGTCCTATACAGTTTTTTTATCGATGTGTGAAGGTTATCTGTGGCCATTATATTCATCTGGTATGAGTTCTATGGAAGCACATGCGAGTATATGATGTGACCTGGGAGAGGGAGTTCGATGTACGATTATAGTGGCCAGAGATGTTTGAGGAGTCTTCTTCTACGCAACCTTGTTAGTGAATTTTGGGGTCGAATTTCATTAAGGGGGACGTTTTTAAGAACCGAGATCTTCTTTTCAGGTATGTCATTCTTTTATGGATGTTTTTGAGAAAAAGACAAGTTCTAAAAATTTTAGGATTACATTCCATGTACTTATTAGTACACACTGTGTACTTGGTTGTCATGGGTGACCATGTACTAGCCAGGTCACAGCAGAGTACATGGCCTTGTGTGGTGACCTAGAGACCACTAAAAGCAGAAGCCTGAAAACGAATGTACACACCATGTACTTTTAAAATATACAACGTGTACTTTCTTCTTTTCATTAAACGGATTGGGGTCACATCTAATTGATATAACGTTCTTCTTCTTCACATGTATCATCCGTGATCCTCCGTATGGCCACATATCTTCTCGGAGACTCGGACTCAAATTCTGTTCTCCAAATCAACTATCATCGACTGCATTGGAATTGCACCGGTGATTTATCCTTTATTATTGAACTTCTTCTCACGATTTCACTTCTTCCACAAGATATTATCGGTTGAATTTTTTTAGAATTTTTGTAGATCTCTAGTGTTATAGGGTGATTCAGGGCTTGAGGTTCATGTATAATGATCTCACAGGGTCGATGTAGGTGGTTTGTACCTTTCCATAGTTAGTCCTTGAGTTATATTTGGAAAAGTTCCCAATACCCTTGTTCGGGGTATTAAGTGTTTATGGGGGTTATCCCTGTTATTGATTTTTATGCATTGTTTGTTTTCATAGAGATTAGTTTCTTATGAATAGGGTTAACTTGTCCATGCTATGGATGTTTTTCCCTTATTTTCTTGTTTTGACCGTTGGGTCTAACTTTGCATGTTAGGTTGCTTCTTTTTTTCCATGCCTAGTATTGTTCAGATGGAGTGATTTTAATCTAACATGTTGTGAGATACATTTAACTGTTTATCCAAGTAGTTCATGAGGTTTACTTTTTTGAATCGTATCGTTTCTACACGATTGACATAAATAGGGATGTGAGAACCTGGTGTAGTAGACCATTGAGAGAATGGACGGTGTGGGATCTCCAGAGTGTCTCTTTACTGTTACATTGTGAGACCGTAGGGGGTTGACTTTGTGCACCATCAGAGTGTCTGTAGTTTCCTTGATATGGGTCACAAGGGGAATTGTACATCCAGTGATTCTTCAGAGTGCCTATTAGATACCAATAAGAGACCACGTGGGGAATTGATAGTGATTACTTTCTTAGACTGTCTTTGCTAAAGCTAAACCAGAGGGTTAGACCGTGTGTACTTCAAAGAGGGTTTCTTGTGTTTGTTTGATTGAACCGGAGGGGTTAGGTTGTGAGTACTTCCTAGAGGGTTAAATTCATTTGTTTAGCTGCTTACATGATATATGAAAATGAATGTAATTGATTTTGATGTATTTTTATTATGTGTAGTTCCCTGTTTACTACTCCATTTTGTTTATTTCAGGACATATATATTCCCTGACTGTTAGGCACAGATATTTGGGTTGTTTCCTATTAGGATTGGTCTCACAACCTATTTGGGTCATGCTTTTGGGCCCAAAATGATTATATTGTTTCAGGTCTATATAAGGGAAGGTGCCCTTATACATTAGGTACTTGATTGTTGTGGAGTTGGGGAGTATGGGACTAAGCTGAGGCTTACGATGTTGTGAAGTTGTATACTTTATTTTCATTAATACTTTTATTTAGAACTATATTATAGTATTGTGAGTTGTTTGGATGCTTTCCTAGACATATGAATCAGGAATCATTTATATATGTGGGCTCTAGTTATTACTTCCAGCCTTCCACTGTTTATTATTGTATGGGGTTATTACTACTTCTTCTATTGCTATCTATATTACTTCCACTGTGTTACTATACCAATGAGGGCATAGTTTCCCCACTATCACACCCAATGCCCTCACAGCTAATCGGAAGCCTCTTGCATTCATGGAAATTCACTTGGGGCCATGTGACCAACGAGGCAGAGGGCACCTATGGGTGGATTCCGAAACCCGAAATTTAAGTAAACATTTTAATAATACAAATAATATGGAACCATGGAGTATAAATATTCGTTGAATTCATGTTATCAATGTAAACCAGATCCAATGATTAGAAATTTTCATGGAATCCTAGTGTGTAACATATGTTGAGTGGATACGTCCAGGGAATCCTTGTTGTTCAGATATAAGGATATTAAATTTCAATGGAATCTTGGTGGGTCATATATAGGATTATAAATTTCCATATAATCCTTTAGAGTTATAACAAGGGAGTGTAAATGTATAGGGAATTATAGTGGGTTATATAAATGAAATGTATATTTCCAATGTAACTTGTTGGATCAGATATAAGGAGATGAATCTTATAAGAAATTATATTGGGTCATTTCTAAGAAACAGAAATATACATGGAATCCTATTGGGACATGTCCATGGATTATAGATATTCAAGGCATCCAAGTGGGTCAAATAAAAGGAGTATAATTGTCTAATTAATCTCAGTGGGTTATATCCAAGGAGTAGAAATGTCCATGAAATCACAGTGGGTCATCTATTACATATGATGAGACCTCTATTGTCTGTATAAAAGGTTTCTATGTCCATACATTAGGGTTATACATTTTCCTCATGAATGGTTCCAAATCATGATTTCATATAAGTCATCATTAAGTCTTATTGGTTATATACCTTGATGATCCATTATTTATATAGGTGAAGAACAATTTTTAATCATAAATACATCATAGATAACCACATGGATGATTAAACAAAATAATGGGGGTGGGAAACAGGATAAACCCTCCATCGCCACCATAATACATTTGTCTAACAAGTTTAGAATAACTTCTATGGTGAAAAACACTGCAATTAATATAAAAAATCAATACACTAGTTTAGGTTAAGTAAAATATGTTGGTACCCACTACATAATCCACATCATTACTCAGTAACGGATCCCTATAAGAGATCCTGGAGTGATAAAAGATGGAGGGTAATAACTTTTAAGACACATGGGGGAAAACCCAGAAGGGGAATCCCTCTTGATATCCTCGGAATAAAAATCAAGATGAAGAATCCAACATGGGATCCACGATGTTAGGCCTGGAGCATGGAATCCCAGATGGGATCCTATAGGAGAATAATTAGAGGAATTTGATAGGGTATCCTTGAATATTTTTATATCCTTGTTTCAAGGGAAGATTCTATCACACATAATATATTAGGGACCCTGGTCATTCATCAAGAACCATTTATACATTAAATTTAATCAATCCATTCATTAGAATTAATTTAAATAGGGTCGTGTCACCCTTAGGGGTGATCTTTATCATCAATATAATATCATTAAAATTAATGTGTACTGTATAGAAGGTATTATATACAACATACAATTAAGAATCATTTAATATATTTTCGAAATGATGGATGTAACTTCGAAGACATGTCCTCTCTAAACTGAGTCATATGAGACTTGTCCTATAAAAACCATTAAAGTTATTTAGTATTTAAAAATTATACTTATTTTTAAAATAATAAAAAATTATATTAATTGAAAATAAAATTTATCTAAAAGGGAATAAATATGAAAACCCCACTAGCCGATCTCATCATACTACAATTGTGACCTAACACCCCTCAACAATAAGTGGTATACAACCAACTTAAAATTAGCTAAAACCACTAAAAAATGATCTCAAAAAATATTTTTAAGAATTTAGTTTAAATTACTAAATCACTATAACATCCCCATTTTGATGTCATGTAATGTAATGAAATGATATTCAATGAAGTGAATACTACCTCTTAGATAATCCTCTTCCTAGGCAGAGCAAAAAATCCATCTTCGGTAACCAATTCCACTATAATCTAGTTTAATAGGTAGAAAAATCCATAATATGATAAACATATATTTGAGGAATAATTAATAGGATCCAAAAATAAATAATTGATTCAATAACATACCTCAAGGGTTCCAAATCACCTCATTGAATTTCATTCTGAAAACAAACACAGGAATTATTCCATTTAGGATGCTAGAAGACATGATATGAGAGTGAAGAAGAAATGATAAAAATAGGTCTTGTAATTTTAAATCACATATAGGAAAATATGAAATTTCCCAATTTTAAATGGTTGACATTGTTTGAAAAAATATTTTCCAACCATGCATGCCTCACTATCCAAGCACCACACTCCATATGGTTAGGGAACATGGTATATCAAAAAAATTTCAAACCATTTGCCTGAATCTATATTTTTTAGACCTCATATGGTTGGAAATAACCTACCAAATAGTTTCATCATCCCATTCACAAATATAAACATGGATACATGGTATGTTCACATAGTTATCATTAATTGTATGTTAATCGTGCGCCCTCTACTATATATTACCAAACTTTTATTATGGCTCCTAAAACCAAGAGACTATCTTTGAAAAAAGAAAATATTAATGATGGACCATTTGACATAAAAAAAATTTATAATGATGAATTAAAACCTTTAAATTTTCATTCTAAATCATTGACCATGTTTTTAACCATATAGTAAAAAAAATAAATTTACTTTTGGAATTTCAAACTAAAAAAACAGGATATTAAACATATGATCATAATGAAAGGAAAATGATGTTAAAACATGTATAATTATTAAATAAAATATTGTAGTATAAATGAAATTTTTTCAGTCAGGGATCCATCATTATATTTCTTTAATGAAATATTTAAAACAAAAATACTAATAAATAATGAGATTGTATCCACAAACGTATAATACATTCTATTATTTTAGATTATTGGACACATTAAAAAATTAAAATGAAAGTGTTAATATCATGAAAATAAATTTATTAATGATAAAATTTTTCACAGGGGTAGTATATATTCCTTAGGGAATAATTATGGTTCATAACATTACCTATGTCCCAATGGAGGAAAATTTGGACAGAAATTATGTCCCACATAGGTATCTTTTGTACGGATGAAACCATGAATGAGATAAAAAAATAGATATGAAAATAAAAATACTTTTCATTATAAAAATAATAAAATAAATTAATGGTAATTATGAAAAACTTGTAAAATAAATAACATGTGAATACGGAATGTGTTTCACATAAGTAACAAGTGAGACCAAAATCCCTTTTTATAAGTCTCGACATTCTTCACTCACATTCATGACTCATTTATAATATCTTTGATTTCATTATAATTATATTAAATAATTATATTTATATTTTTAATAACTAAAATTATTTACATATGAACTATTATTATTAATTCATTAAAAAATTAATCTTACTCTCATTTTTCGGGTAATAAGTGCATTGTTTTTTTATGTTGTGGTTGTTTATTTTCTTCTCGTATAAACATTTCATTGTATCAAATTCACCATAGTGTAAAAATAGATATTTATATCATATATAATGATTATATATGTTTTTATAGTGATCCAATATATCTAGATATATAAAATGAAATACACCACACATGTAAACTGTGGTTCGAATGCCATAATGAATGTTTTTTCCATTTTCTCAATTGGATTCAATAAATAATGGTAATTATTATTTTAAAATTATATATCAATATTTAATTCACAAATATCACATATATTATTTAATATTATCTATACTAACTTCCCTTTAAAAGCATTAATGATTGACATCACTTAATGGGGTTGTACTCAGCCACACACATAAGCGAAGATAACCTATTCTCGCAAGATGAAATGTATGAATTTATATATGACATAATAAATATATAAGTATAATAATACCATATATATCATATATAAAAATTTATTCCATCAATAAATAAATTTTTGGGAGTTGGGGATGGAAAACTATTAACATCATTTTGTGAGAATGTAAGTCATTTTACATCAGAAAGATGATTTCGTAACCCATTTTATGGAAGAGGAAATGTGTTTAAATAAATAAATTAACATAAAAATATATAATTATATTTAATATATTTATGATTTTATATCATTATGGTTTGAAAATAATTTTTGGATTTGGTGGAAGAAATTAACTAAATAGATGTTTCAATGATGTTACCTATTCTTCGGGAAAGATCATTTTTTTGCATGAAAAATCCATCATAGGAAGGTTTTTTGACCAAAATAAGGCCTCTATGATGATATAATGAAAGTAAAAACATGATCTAGAAAATTCATGGTTAATGTAACTAGTTTTATTGTTTTTTATAGAATAGAAGAGGGTATCCTTTTATAAGTTTGATGAATGGGCCACTTGAACTTTTGGAAAAGGAAAAGGGTCACCCAAAATATTCACATGAAACAATGATAAAAAATGCTCTAGTGTTGAACCTTGAAGACATAATGTCAGTATATTTCAAAAAATTATGTGTTTAAAATGTTTTCAAGGATTTTTTTCACTTATATATTTAGTTTATCCCCTTGCTAAACCAATTTTTCCCATAACCATATTAAATAATTTTTATAACTTTTGATATTTCCATGATAAAACATTCAATGAAAATAATTTATAAAATAAATTATTATTATTGAAAATATTTTTTCAATTTTATAAAATTTAATGCATTAAATGGGAAAATAATTCTACCAAACGTTAAGTAAGTGAGGGGTTTCAAAGAGAAAACAACAAAATAGTTAATAAATTACTTAAATAATCAATCTGAATTTGATTAAAATGACCTAAATTTTATTCATATATACATAATTATACTAATTGTAATTTTATAAATATATTAAAATATTTTTTTAACACAAAAAATAAATCAAAAATCATAATGAAAGACAATATTAGTCATTATTCACTAACAAATTAGTCCTTCTAGAAAATTCCGTTAAATTCCCCCCAAGATAATTATGACATATAGTTTTATTGAATTATTTTTTATTTTTACAATAAATTTTTTTAAAAGAGGTACATATTAAATTATTTTCAAAAAATTCAGCTAAATTTTTTTTCGGAAAATATTTTAGTCTATAAATATATATAATTTTTTTAATTAATTTATTTTTATCAATATGTTTTTATTATATATAACTATTATATATAATGTTTAAAAATATAATTATCAATATTAATATCACTATTTTCAACAGTTTGGTGACATGGTCATATTTAAATAAGAACACTAAAAATATAAAGTGGTTTGTTAAAACATCATGTCACATGCAAAAAAAAAACTAAACAAAGTGTTGCATGTAATGAAACATAACTCTATGTTGTGTCTACCACAAAAAACCACAATTATTAAATTTATTTTGAAATAAATAAATATATACATATCACAAAATCTAATTATTTCACATAAATGATTCCACAATGCAATAGTGGAATCAATAACATGAAATGGTATAGAGAACCCATATATAATTGATGGGGAAGAAAAATATAAGGTAAATTTATTTTTGGTAGAATGCACACCTTAAACGACATTGAAACAAGATAGAACCAACCCTAATTGAATGATGGGTGAAGTAATATAGTAGAGGAGTCTCTTTCGATCTGCATGTTTAGTACGGAAGAATATGAGAGTTATGTGGAAAAGAATCTAAGGAGGTTTTTTATTAATTTTACACTTTTTATGAAATTTTTTGGAAAATACATGGTTTAGTCGCTCAATATTATAAATTGAAATCCTACTCAACACTTACCTTTACCCAAAGTGAACCTCCTCACACAGTCATATCCCACAGCTTTCTAAATAGTGCACAGATCATGTGTTCAACACTATCTGCAAAAAATTCCTACTTTATAGTTTTGAAACATTGTTTCCAAACATTAGAACACTACACTGGACCACTCTATAGTATGTGAAATGTTTTTCAAGAAACCATGTAGAGACCAAACACCATACATAAGGATCTACATATCCCCAAACAGGATCTCTTTAGGCTCTCATGGTTTTCCAAAAAACATATCACATCCATGATACTATACAATTAAATTTTAAAAATGAACTTAAATATCCCTGATAATAATTCTCTCACATTCTTTCCCCTTTATATTGCACACCAAACTATTCACCCCATCCAGAAAACAACATATCCCAATAAACAAAACAATACGATCTTAAGGATTACCCAAACACTAATGCTATATTCCACACCTCATAAAACATAAAAAACATCATTATGAAATTTATATTGCATAATTTCATTATACATATCATTTCAAAATTTCCATGTTCTTTAAAACATTATTGTAGTCCAAAAAAATTACACTCATACAATAATAAGGATAAAATATATCTACATTCTAATACTTTTCATCACTTAGAAGAATTAGTTCCAATCAAAACCGTACTATCTAACCAATGTATAATTATATTTACCATATAAATAGCATCCCTTAAATATATATACCGAAATATGTACATGGATCTAAATTCCTTAAAGATTTATCAGTAATCTAGAACCCAAAACCACCTGCATTATTAAAATTGAAACCCCCCCCCCAAATTACATTTACTGATCAAACTCACTATATCACTAATAGTATCATCACACTATTACACATTAGAACCATTTTTTCCCGACCATATATATTTCTTTATAACCAAAAATACCATATGCATGGAACCATTATTTTCAAAAAAAAAATTCTAATAAGACCATCATACTCCTTTTTTCATAATGATGATATTGTATTTTTTACCTAATCATACCCAAAAATATATTTTAAAGATAATAAAAATTGTCACTCAACCTTGTAATTGAAGAATAAAATAAAATGTATGCATACCATTTATCTACAAATCAATTAAAGAAATTTATTCCCTTATAAGCCACATAACATTCAAAAAATGCACACATCGCATCAATGAAAGCATTTCTAATGTGACGTCAGACTTGCCACATCTAGATATTGGTTAAAACACAGGATGTAAAATCACTTATTGACACTTCTTCAATATGATCACATCAATATGCCAACACTTTACAAGAATACCAGTTTATGTGACCTTCAATTTCGAAATCATTTCATTACCATAAAAATATTCCCACATACATCCATAACATAAACATTATTATATTCCATGGTGAAAACATACCCAATCACAAAACTATTTTGGTTTCCTATAGAAAACATTGATATCCATCAAATAAAATCACCCCCATATTACATTAAAACAACATGAGTTTTGAATCCAATGATAGGATTGATAAACCACAAGATATTATTCCCTAATGTAATTTCATGAGGGAAAAAACATATACATCATTAGTTACCCACTAGAGTCTGAATGCCACCAAAAATGACCTAAAGTTACATCCACATGCCATACTTTCCAGCATGAGGTTTTTTCCCACATAACCAACATGTCACTAACCACCATTAGAGTATCCCTATCAACACCCAACTCATGAAACTCACATCGTCATAACCAATGGGCCTACAATTATCATGTAAGATAAGTGGTTGTGGCTATCTTCATGTAACATAACCCACACAATGAAGTGTCAAATTTCACATATTCATATAATAGGATAAAAATCACCTTATTTATTTTACATATATTGTATTATGAAGAAATCACACATAGATAATTGGTGGTGGACTTTTACAATATTTATTAACATAAGACACTCCATGAGAACCACATCTAGGGTGAACCTTTATCAAAATAGAAACAAAATGTAGATATCTTGGGGTACAACTAATACTCTCTCATCATGTTGAAGTACAAGTGTTAATATAGGGAATATACATCTTTATACATATAGTGATCTATGCTTTCATTGATGAGTATCACCACAAATAATACATTCCAAATGTAAGCATTCAATAAAGGGACACATTATCTCATTTAAATTCATTGACCATTACAGCCCATAATCATATCATAACTTAATGACCAACACAATTCAATAGGAATTTAATGAAAATTAAATACTAAAACATAACAAATCACTACTAATAATTTGTGAAAAATAATTTTATATTATAGTACTACAAACACATTATTCAATTTCCTCTAACAACACTCAAATAATTCTAAATGAATGATCATTATTTCCATTTTATAGATCCAGAACAAATTGTTTCCACACACAACAAGCATGAATCAAAATTATATTATGGGAAATAATTTTTTCTTTCTTGTAACACATTTTTCTATTATTAAAAATTTAATCTCCCATATCCAGCATTTTCCTACCATCTTTATATAAACCAAATTCCAACATATACATGAATTATTATGACCATTTCAAGAGGACAAACACACAGTATCATGAGTCATATGTCACCGTAACAATACTTAAATTCCAACTGAGATAGTTTAACATGTTTCAAAGACCATAAACCTCTCTATGACTGATTATTCCTTAAGATTTACACCAACTAAATATTTCCCAATACCTAGGTCTTACTACATGGCCACCCAGAATCTAGATCATCATTCCTATATAAGAATAATAGTCCATTTTCTAGGTAACCCTATCTCTTCCATATAATTCCATCAAATATTTTTGCATTCGACTATGTCATAATTGTGGGGTTAGTCACCCAAACGATTATATCCTTCAAAACATTACTTAAATTAAATTACATGTAGTCAACATGCTTCTTTAAACAAACATATAATTTTCCCTTCCCAAAACATTGGATCAATTTTTTCATCAATTTGACCTCTGAAGTATCTAAATGGACAATATATTTCATGAAATTATAACATTGAGCTATCATTCTTCATGGTAATCTAAAATTAAACAAAATATCTATATATCCCACTTTAACCCCTAATATATTCCTAGACTATCCATCACCCATCATGCACGGCTATAAAAATAGAAAACATCCACCTTTGGCTCTGAAACATATATGGAACTCTAGAAAGGGTTGAAACTTCTCCAGGTCACCTTGGAAGTTCATAAGGAACCAACCCCCTTAACTAGAGTTTGATAAAGGATGAACATGTGTCTCTCAAACTATGAATTTCAAATTGAACCCCAAAAAAGTCAAAACTCATTGTTGGCACTCATACCCCTCTTAAAAAACACCTAATTTCTAACACACCACAGAAATTTATCACTCTTAGTCCCACAACAACAAAAAAATCATTAATAATATAACAAAAAACCAAGGAACAAGATTCATGGTAATACACAGAAACATCATGGACACAACCTAAAAGGGTCACCACATCAATAACATCAAATGACATATCACAACATCAATTCAATATAATCCTAGAGGAAACAAAAAAAACATCCCAATACCCATCAAATATAAACCTAATAAATATACACAACCAATAACCCTTTCTCAATATTTTAGGTATCTTTAAAATCCCAAAACGCCCAAAAACGTTTTAAATTATAACATAATTGATACTCATCACTAGTATCCATAAAATTTCCATCATTTACCCATTCCCTTTATTTAATATTTAACATTATAAAACCTATTGATTGACATTCCAAATTCATGCATTAATTGACATTTCAAATTTCTATACATTATCCCATTTTTAGGATTTTATCTTTTGCTGACATATAATGTCATTTAGATTTATAATGGAAAGGAACCATATATTATTCATGCTAAGATCTCATTTTTTTAGAAATTTCACATTACTCATCTTTTAAAGAGTCATATTAACATGATGTCACATGAGTATGTGGTAATCTAGAGTAATAGAAAAATATATAAATTGTATAAATTATAGAGACATTTTAAATTAAAAATTATTACAATCATTTACATCCATACGATGATTTGAATTACTATTACATGTTGACTAATGATAAATGATATACTACTAGAGAAATGAAATAAATGGAACTATAAATCACATGAAGTATAAGGAATACATATCAATCCTAATTTTCTAGTGTTATGTATAATAATATAACCTCTCTCTCCAATATGGTTCAATGGATAAATCCGTCCTAAATAAGTAACACAAAATCCATTTGTACCACTTAATAATAAAAACAAATAAAAATTAGGTGCATAATAAGATGACATGATTTCCCAACTACTTGATACATGGTTTTCTCCTATTTATAGGGAAATAAGATCCCAGCCATGAGCTTATCACCTGGATATGACATGATATTATTCTCCAATATACAATGAACAAATAGTGGATTTTATGCAAACCAACTCCCATAAAACATTATATATATATGCCACATGGGACCCTATAATCAACTTATCCAGGATCGTTTTCTATAAAATTTGATGTCTACCTCGTCATATATCTTAGGATACCAACAAGAAGCAAGGATCTCTGAAGGATCATGGAGAGACTATACAATATTTATCAAAGTAAATAAATAATGTACATAATACCTATTTAATACAAAAAATATAAAAAAATATTATAGAAGAATACATGGAAGGAAAAACTAATTTTTAGGGAAACAAGTGACAATAATGAGATGTATACACTACATATCAAGAAGTCAAATAGAAAAACCCTTAAAGAAAAAACGTGAGAAAACAAAAGAATGGTTATGAGTCTTGTTCCATTCCTAGCGTCCCTTACTCAATCATATATGTTCAAACCAAAATAAAAATTTCAATCCCTACTATGAACTTATGCATGAAAAACATAACATCTGGTCATCTACACAACTGCCATGGAGGCCCATGTAGTGTTTGAGCACAACTCTATAATACATCAAAAATTGTTTCTAAAAAAGTAACCACTGTATACAAAAGACAATTAATATGTATAATTAATACCAAAAATGTCAATAAAATTAAACGTTTTTCAAAAATAAAATGAATTCATCTATCATATTTGGCTCAAATTTTTGAATATAACACCTGAGAAAACCTAAAAAAAATTATGTCATGTTTTTCATCTAAATAACAATCCAAGGGATATGCACATTAATCCTGATAAAGGGTCTTATTCAGGTTTTTAAAATTGGGTATTAAGGTGAAATATTCCTAGTTCACACCCCTTAGTAAAACCCATCAGTGCTAGGGGCATAATGATATAAATCATTATAGAGTTATGTAGAACCATGATATATATTTCAAATCAAAGAGGTGGAGTTCCATATACATTCAACCTAAACCATGGGGAATTGAGCCCATATCCCTAACCTTCATTCCCATCGACATGGAGTATCATTTCAACCATTTCAATTATTAATATGTGGACCACCATGTATATTACCCCAAAACCATAACACCATGATCCCAATTTCACATTTCAATATAAAAAACAATTTATTACCCTATAATTAAATCGTTTCACCAATTAAATATTCATCCTTCCCAATGGTTTATTATATTCAACATAGTTAACCAACTAACATAGTTCACTAATTTCATCCTGTATTAACATAGCACATCATTTATGTTTCCTTGAAAATAGATTAAATAAAGAACCATTTACCATTATGTCATTTTATATTCAATAATTTAATACCATATAAAAAAATATTTCCCCTTTAACCAATTACCATTGTAATGGAAATTGAAATAGTTAGTGGGTGATTATATGCCTAGTCTCTTATTCATTAATTTCCCCAATAGAGTCTATGAAGGTTCATGGAAATAAATTCAAATCCCTATATATTTTTATGAAATTTGGGGTAAAATTAAAAAAAAAATGACAATGAAACCAAAATCATAACACAAAATAAATAAATATTGATATTTTTTGAAATATTTTGAAGACAACATACCACATCAGACTCCTTAACCGGTTTATTAAAATGGTGAAGCATGGAAATTCCCCAAAAAATAGATTTAGAAAACTTGATATCTATCATAAATAATGATATATAAGACAACTAATTATCAATATCAATATAATTAATTTATATAGTGTCTCTATGAATCTATATATGATTAAAACTGACATGGAGCTCATACCTCACTTCATCCTTGGAAAAATAGAAACATGATGCTTATAGTGTATCACAGACCATATTTTAGGAAAAATCCCAAGGATGTGATACTACATAATTTTTTTTACTAAAAACCAATTTGAAAGAGAAAAATATGAAAACTCATTATGGATTGACACCACACAAAGATAATAAGAAATGGAGTGAAATCTTATCTTGTGAGCTCTAGTATGTTAGCCAACCAATATCCTCATGTAGATCATATTATTCCACTATGCTCAACGGGAATCATCAACATGAACGAAAATATAGAACCCCAAATAAAATATAATACAATGTAGAATAGAAGAAAAATCCATAGGAGGAGGATTACTCACCTTAAATACTAGGAAAACATGTTGGAACCACCCCACATAAAAATATAGTTAAAGAAAATGAGGGTCGGAGACCCTACAAGCCTATATGCACACTAGAGAGGATTATGGGAGGGAATTTACTAAAAAAACAATGCGTTATTTTACTCATTTCACACTTTTATGGATATTCTATGCTCCCACATGGATTGGATTAATGGTTATCCATAATATGCACTATCCATGTGCCGCACTATGGCTAAATATTTCATCAACGCATGGTCGTGTAAGATAATTTTATAATCCATGATACAATCATTATAATCCACCAATACTACCCACAATGTTTCATAACCATGTTCAATCCACTAAATATTTCACTAAACCCCTTTGTAGTAAGTATTATTTTTTAATTTTGTATCATACACGACAATCTCCAATTGCACACTATGATTCTCGTTTACCTAACATTTATTTTCCCAAACTATAGATATTAACCATGGTATATAAAGAATTAATTAAAAACACTGAGAATCATGGTGTAACAAACATTCTCTTAATAAATTATCAGTAAAATGAAAAAAAAATGGCTAGAAAACTCTAAAACTACAAAAATATCACCCATACATCAAGAGGATTAACAAAACCCCAGACCTACCATCTACACCACAAACCTCCTATAATAAAAACTCATGTGGCATTTGAACTAGAAAAATATTATTCCAAGCCTCATTTAAAAATTTGAAACTATCCTTGAGTGAAAATATTAAAATCTTATGGAAAATATTCAACAAAAAAGGAAACGATATATTACGCTAATAAGGTTTTATAGGATTCCATTTCAAAAATTGTAATTTTTTATGCCATTTATTATATAAAATGTATGGTCAGATTTTATTATTAAATAACGGATATATAATTAAATAAAAAACCTTCCAATATTGTTTTAGTAATTTTTCTAATAGGATAAAGAGATGTTTGGGATAATCTATTGATATTTTGAAGCCTAGAGCCCTTAATGTTTTATAGTTATGTTGACCCACATTGTTAGCAAAGAGTTTGTGCTACCAATGAGACAAAAACATGAAGGTTTATCTAGTCCACTGAAGAGGTCTACATGATTTTATAATAATTTTTTCAGGGCTACAAATCCATTCATGTGTTGTAGATATTTTTTATGATGGATTCAGGATGGTCATTCCATAGTTAGTCTCACCATGTTCTAATACTGTTTTAGAGGGATTCCCTAGAAAGTGATTGTTGGACTGTTGACACATGGTTTGGCTAACCATTCAGAACAATCATACAACCACTTAATGTTTGGTGAAAATTAATATTTTATCAATCTATTTAAAATGATAATTCTATTGTAAATTTTTCTTGAGATAAATCTTCATGAACAGCTCCCCCCTACACTCCTAGGAATTAAGATACCCTCTTCATCGAAGCTCTTGTTCCTTCACAACCAAATTTGTTGGATTCATATTAGTAGGATAATCACACCACTTCCATCATTTTTTCATTTTTTCTTAAATAATTGATCGTATTTTTATGTTTTATTATATGAACTATATTAATCAAATTTGTTTATTTTTATATTTCATATATTATACCAAAATTCAATGGGAAAAACGGATGAGGGTTCATCTACCACCATATGGTCGGTGGTCTGGTGAATTGTTCACTAAAGCTAAGTTATTTTCTATCATGGTCAATTATTCCACATTCCATAATTTCCCCACATAGAATTAAAAAAGTAATTTCCTTAATCTAATATTTTAATCATAGTTTAATTCCCTAATATACCTTTAATTATATAGGATGTATGAAAAATCCCAAAAATCAATACACCATGAGGTGTGCGTAAATGATTTATCTGATATATTAACGGTATAAATTTCGAAACAAAATTTATTTTTTGTATGTGTATGATTAATATTTGGAAATGAGAATTTTAGTAAAATGGGAGTGAGTTTTATTACCGTGTAATAATACTCATGTTAAATTAGTTGATTAAGACTTAGCTAAATCATATATTCCATTAATTTTAATTCACACATTCTCTTTCATTAACCAATGAATGACCATTATATACAGATATAAATTATTGGCACACTATCCCATATAATAATTTTTTATGGAAATGGGGTCCATTAAAACTATGATACATATGAAATGTTTCCCATACACTTTTGATACAAGTTAATAATGACCCACATTTATGTGATCCTTGGTCATGGTGTCCAGTATAATTGTGATATATCAGATGAGTGTACCTCATAAAAATAATTCATGCACATGATGACACAAATTAAATATATTGTACTGGCTTGGAATCCCTGGAAAATGTGATTAAATGGATTGGCATCCCACATTGTGACACTCAAGCATTGAGACCCAAATTATTCCCCAAAACCTAGAATGGCATACATCGAGTGTCTGTGGTATTCATACTACAATCCATGGAAACATGAGTTTCACCTTGGGTATTACATAGTTGTATAATATATATATATATATGTCTCTATGTATATAGATCATAAAAATTTATTCATATGGACTCTTGTTCATAGATTTTCCTACATTTGCTGAAGAAGGTAGTGTCTTCCGGGTTTCATATTGGAACATGAGAAAACCCATTTACATTTTATATTTTCTAATACTTTTATATAACTACACAATATATAATTTATATTAAGTGGATGAATTTTACTAAAAAACAATGATGGTTTCCTACTAAGAACATATCACACCCAGTTTTGGCCTTTGGTTGGTGGCCAAATAGATCCTATGGAAGCTGGTATAGAAATGGTAAGCATTAGTATGTGGTTATTTGATTGTCTTCTTATGATGGAGTTTCATATATTTGGACTGAGCATATTCTCACGATGCAAGTGGAGATACTTTTTTGGAATAGATCATTTGAATGTTGGTAGAGAAAAGGAATGTATCAGTATGTTGTTATTTTATTGTCTTCTTATGATGGAGTATCATATATTTTGACCAAGAAAATTATCATGATGCTAGTGTGGGAAGTTTTATGAATTTTTTAATTTTTGGATAGTAAGATTTATATTCTTGTGCACATGTTCTCCTTTTTATACAATAACAGAAATTGGAATACTTTTTATATGATATATTCTCTTCTAGCTACTTTATCTTATGCATGTGAACTATTATTCTGCTATAGGTTATTTTTTATTATTTCCAATATTTATCATTTTTTACTATATTTTTTCACACTATAATATGATGGAATAGTCTACCAACTGGATCACCCTAGGAGCTAGTTGTCAGTTAAAATCTTGTAGAATTCATCCATGTAAGATTTAGGCTATGTCTCCAAGTAGGTTTAGTTACATGTGAATTATTGAGGAATTGTCAACTACAAGGTTGTGCCATAGGTTCATTATTACTATTTGTCTTTGTATTTTTGTAATAGTTAGATGTCTATGATCTTATTAGACAATACTTTTAAGCCTATGTCTGGGAGTAGCTAACCCATGTATAGAAAAAATTCAAAACATGTATGATGGGATATTGATTTTTTAAATTGTGTTGTTTAATTTTTATTGATTTCACCATTGGGTGATGCACATGTCACACGACATTATTACTATTGATATTATTACAGAATTCCTTTCCATTGGCCTTATATGAAATTGAGTTATTATTTCATGCATCCTTAATATTTTTATTATCTCTTATGGAAAGGAATTAGTATCCAATTCATAATTATATTCACTTGAGAATTTAAATGCCATGCATTATACTAAGAAATATATTTTAATATCATCGAATTAATTTCCAACATTTATGATGAATTTTTAAGATCCTAATTTGTTATATATGTAAATGTGATACTGATTTATACAATTATAGATTAATTTAATTAATTAATGTTATTTAATTAATATAAATTGTATTCCATTATATCATGATGATTTCCCCTTAATTTACAACTTATTCCATGCATAACCCTTGGGAATCTAGTTATATGGTCATAATCTTTAGTTAATTTGATTACATCAATTATAATTATAATTTATGCATTGTGTAATTATATTCATTTATAGTGGTAATTAATTTTAACAAATAATTTACAATAATTCTTATAAATAAATACCACTAGTTATCATCATGTAACAATTGTAAGGAAATCCAATTGAAATTTATGATGATATAGGTCATTATAGATTGGGAATGGTGGTGCGTATAAAAATACCATGATAGATATATATATATTAAATGAGTAAGACCTAAACTAAATTTAAACTCTTAAGTGAAATTTTTACCATTAAATGTGAATTACAGCTACATAGAATTGGTTGTTTTCCACTACACCTATTAATTAACACTCCATATACCGAGACCTCAATTTTGGGATATTATACATTGACCATGAATTGACCATAGTAGTGGATTGTAGGAATTGACTCTTGTGACCACTATGATCATTCTTATCACCTGGGTCAGTAATTATGAGAGGGGAAATTAATGTGATTAGGTTATATAAATCTTATGTACATAATCGTTCATGTTATCACAGATCATGTCTGTTGTTGAATTTTATCTAATGCATGTATTTGGAACTTTTACAACTATTACACTATAACATCCTTTAGTGGTTCCCCATGAATTTTCTAACATGTCTCTATGGTGGTAGAACGAGATCCACTAGAATTACCTCTAGTGTAACCACAAGAGAAGTGCCATCTTATTCCAAATATGGGAATTGATGCTTAGATCAAATAGATCATCATAAAATTTATACATTCTATGATTAGAGTTTCGTAATAGACTTATACTATGTTAGAGTAGATATGATAATTCCAACAGCATCTTCTATGTAATTTCTTGAGGGATGGTGACCCAAAAATATTGACTAATACCTATTGGAAATTTTATGAATCATTGATCAATTTTAGATTCAGCTGGGATGATGTAAAATTTTGAAACCTATATGCTTTTTTATTCTAATTATTATTAGTGGATAATTCTACGTTTGGATAGTTTCCATCAGAGTATGGTATGGAGGACTACCAGATAGACCTCAATGATTAATTTATCCATTTTATATTGAGAGAAAACCCTCCAAGGGAATTTATATACCTATATCATGGTTCTGTGTTATTGGTGGAAATTTTTCCCATTTCACTGATCATCAGTACTTCACACCAACATTTACAGGTGATGAGTTAATAACATCAAGGAATTTTTAATATGGGTTAATATACACCATCTTGTTATAGTTGAAATCCTTGTTGAAAACAATTTCTGATAATATGAATTTGGTTATCCTCACAAAGTGTAACCCGATTGAAGATTATATTGTGGGTCTATGTTTTTTTAGTTCCAATATAGGTAACTAGTTGTTTTATTGATAGGAAACATTACAATGAGTCTACATGTGGGCATAATAATATCCAGATTACACCTACTCAGAGTTTCGGGGTGTGTCACCTATTCAGATATCTAGGTCATAAAAAACATTGTCCTTGAGATCAAGTTGAATTACAAGGTATTATTAGTATATTCTATATCTATAAATTTCACAAGAACATGATATCAATGAATCATGATTGATTATATTTATCATCTCCTATTTCGGGGTTAAGATAAGTAGAAACACCCCAGAAAGGTATTTGTAGTACTAATAGATATTTTAGACAATAATATGGTCATGAATGAGGTAGCCAATCTCCCAGTAGTCAGTTCCAAAAGAGTATTTTTCATCAGGGTGGTTAGGTTGTATCTTTGAGATAATGATCTCTCCATATATTTATGGTGCAACAAAATCTAGAGGAGTTGTTTACTAGGAATTATCTAGTTAGGTTATATATTCTAGTATCCTCAACTTTAATATTTTCTTTATTTATCACAGGATTATCACATTGAAATATATGTGAGGTTTTTATGTAATTTATGTTCCATGAAATAGGGTACTTATGTGGGGTGATGACCCCCAACAAACTGTTGGGATTTCAATCGGAGAGTGTATGTTATTGTAATAGGTTAACCCACGAGGTCAATCATTAATGAATCTTTTAGAACACATTATTCCTATAGATTACATGTTTTGATTTCATATTCTAAATGAAATGGTTAGTGTCTTATCTTTCTTAAGTCGATTTCTATAATATGAGGGTATCATTAAAATCACACGAGTGTGGTACCTACTTTAGTAATAGATAATGAGATTTCCATGCTTGTGGAGCTAGACCAATGAATTTTGGGTTGGTCAGAGTGATATCCCAAAAAAACGATCCCTTTATGATCAATATAGTAATGTAATGTACAGAAATCCATTCTGTTGTAGATCATCTTAGGGATGTCTTACCTGATAGAGTTCCATGGTATCCTATAATAAGAGAGTTTCATTTCACCATTTATAAAATCTTAAGAGTGGAACAATTTCGCATTCCAATTTATAGGATGGAACATACTAAACATCAATAAATGATGGATAAATTACAGGATTTGTAATATTAGGGTTTTATATGGACGAATACTTTTTTCATTTGATCCTCCTAAGATTTTCTCGAATAATGTGTCTTGGACCCTTAGTCATTTAATGTATTATTTCATGTTGGACAAGTTTTTGGATTAAAATAGGTATCCAATACCGGATATAGATGTCCACATAGACCATCTCTATGGCGTGATAGTTTTCTTCATGTTTGATTTGAGGTCTATCTACCATCATGTGCGTGTTATATCATCATACATAACATGTACGATATTACATATTAGATATGTGTTGCACAAGAATCTAGTAATGTAATTTTGTCTAAATAATATGCTATATGTTTTCATGTCCCTAATTAATTAGTTTTTTCACACATATATCAATTCATTAGATATATTATTAATGGATGGTATCTATATGTGTCATAGTATTATACATGACCATCAAAAACATCATGATATTTGGATGAATACACTGAGAGAGAGCATTCTATATTTTATGTTAACAAAATTACACTATTTAATGGAATCGGTAAAATTTTGAGGTTATATAGTCTTATAGTCTTAAATATAAACTATACATGAGATGTCAAACAATGTAGTTTCTTAGGAGACTCTAAAGAATTTATATTCCATAAACAGTTTACTAGCCATGGATGGCTGTTGGATTTTCTTATTTAGGGACATCTCAAACCTAGATGTTTCTAAAATGGTATTGAACTAGTAGGGTGTCAAAATTTTCATTATTTAAAGAATATAAGGTATCCCTTAAAAAGTTGATTAGATTGTTGGATTTGGTATAGATCTTTAGTATGCATGATCTTGGAAGAATAGATATATCTTATTGTGATTCCTTAGGCATAGGGATATGATTTTTCCTTATGTGGGGTGATTATTTTTTTGGAAGCAGTTATATGTTGATAAGACCACATGATTTGGATTTAACAATGCAGGACCTTGACCTAGATGTTGTGGATAATTCCGTACACTATTAAAGGAACAATATTTTGGGATAGTGTTATGGGGAATTTAATGACCAAAAACCTCAAATAAATATATACATAGTGAATCACAAGAAGTCAGTGGGGGATTAATTCGAATATTCTTTCGGATTTGATCTAGGGTATATACTTGGGAAGGGATATATCGTTGTTGATGCATTGAGATAGAATACATTAACAAAGGAATTTTAGGAGTCATTTATTAAGAGTTATTTTATGGCCCTATCGTTTAAGATGAAGTTAAAGGTTCATGAGAATCAATTAAAATATATCCTTAAAACTTTAGTGTTAACCTCATCACATTATCAATGAATTGTGAAAAGGTATTTATTATATCTTGGCGGCTTAGTCCTATGGTATATTAATTCAGGAAAGGACTGACCACACTGTATGGTTATTAATGGGGATAATATTATGAACATTGATGGAAACATATATGTTACTTCATACATATGTAAGGTGTTGATGTGTTAATATCAGTCATCTATTTGGTAATCACACACTAGGAATTCCATGATTTATTGAGACATGGGTAATAATTATTTTTGGATAGGGGTGAATAAGTAGATTTTAGGTTCTATCGCATGGTTTACCACATTCTTATAAGTCAAAGATGAACATCAGTGGCCTAGTGGACTTATATAACCTCTATAGATTACTATGTGTAAATGAAGAAATGATGTTTTGGATTTCATAAAGGGTTTTATGATATCCCCTCAAGGTAGTAATGTGCTATGGAGAATCATTAAATGTTGAAGATGGTTGTAAACTTACTAAATATAAATGATGAATTTTCACTATATTATTTCTACATGATATATATTTGGAAGAATATAAACCATCAAGGTGTTCCCCATTCTATCATATAAAATTTATATCCCTAGTTTAAGACACAGTTCTGGTGGTTGATATAAAATGAACACTATTTAATGGGAATTCTGAGTACAATGTACTACCCTCTGACTAGAGTTCATTTTTAACATAAAAAATAGTTCCATATGAAATTTTTCAACAATTAATCATTGAATTTGTATCTTCATTTGAAAAGAACCTTGGAATAATCATGTATTCTAACAATAAAATTTTTTTGGAAACTATTCAGATGGCTCTCTATGATTCCCTATATGGTCGGTTGATCCATTCCCATTTTTGAATCCTAGAAGAAGTTGAGTAAGTACTACAAGGACCATTACTTATTTTTAAAACATTAAAACATGTTTATATTATTAAGAATTTTTTTATAGATTAGTATAAGAATAATTCTTATAATTTTCCTCTTCTTGGACATCTAGATTTTATGCTGGTAAAACACTTGTTTCTATCAGATTCACCATCATTGGGTCATAAAATAATATAGGGATATGGAACTCTATAACCTTGTTATGTCTTTATTTTAATTGTTTTTGATATATTTAATATGATAGACTATCGGTTAGCTCTACCTTAGAGGTATTATTCCATGAATTAGTTGTTACATTTATTATTGCATCTAATTTATAATCCAACCCAATATCATTCAGTTGATAATAATGATATTTAGCTGGAGGAAGTGAGTCTTTTGAGGAGCATAATGTGCATATAATAGATCAGATCATGATGAATAACTATTATAGGTCACTTAAAATTAATAATATGAAATGTAAACTGACTTTATTTAGGATGATACTTAAGAGAGATAGAGGATGAGACACATTCTTTGTGGAAAAAACATTTATCCGTTTATTTTTCTACGATCATTACAAGAGAAACTCGAAGAAAAGTTATTTTATAATGGTGAGGATGTAATTTACTATATTTTTGGTGAGGTATTGATAAAAAATTTATTATGAAATATATATCATTTTATACTCGTAATGTGATTAAAACGAAATGGAGTAGTTCATGATATTTCACATTTTTTTGGAGTTCGGAGTGGTATATTTTGGACACCATGAATATGTTTCATAGTTAGTACACTGTTAGGTCTAACCATGAGACAAAACCATATGGTATGCTCCAATTACAAATAGAAGAGGGAATGGTTTGAAAGTTATGCTATCTCGGCACATGAAAATTCATGTTTTGTTGATTTTTTTTAGATTTTTTATACACAAGTTGTGCATGATCAGTCAACCAATGAGCCTATCCCCTACGAGGGGATTCCATGGACAGTGACCATCACACGACTGGTGCACTTTATCATGAAACATGTAGAAACAAATTTCTAACCACAAAATTATGGTTGAAAAGTAATTTTTTCCCTACACCAATTTAAAATAAAAATATATTTATATCTCGTATATTTCTCTTGTCCAATCCATTTCAAGTGATTCTCCACCTTCTAACTTAGGAATTGAGCCACATTATTTGTATGAGCTGTAATTCCTTTTTTATTTCTTCTAGATGCATAATAGTTTGATTTCAGAGCCTCTTCCTCCCTTTTATTGTTTATTCCACCATCTTATATAATGTTTTAGTACGAGATAATATGCCCTAATTTCACTGTGTCTATTTATTTTTTCAATTTTCATCATTCTAGATTGAAATAAGGGAAATCAACAGACAAGAGAACATTGATATGTGTGGTTCATGTATGAATTATAGGGGGGTTTAATTTATTGATTTGGTATTTAATTTATGTATCATTCTAATTATAGAGAATATTGAATTTTTAATGATATTTAAAATGAAACAACTGATATTATCATGATATTCATACAGATTCAAAGGAATTTAGGAAAAACAAGACCATGACTACCGGATGTGTAATCAAATTACGCGTCATGAATTTTTTCTTGATAAATTCATCCAGATCCAATAAATTGCAGAGATGCCTACTATTGAGGGGATCAATTCTGTAGGGGTCCTCGACATGGGATGACGTTGAATGAAGGAACAACTACTGCTTCACCACTCACTTTAGTATTATTTATTTATTATATTTTTATACCTACTCATGGTTAGAATGAATGGGTGATTTATTAGTGATGTTGTGCGCATTATAATGTGGAATTGAATGTATGTGGTATTTTATATTTTAATACAATTCTTGTTGGGATTCCATATTTCTTCATCAATTCTATCTATTCGCAAATTATTTATTCATGACTATTGCAACAGGTGCTAAAAAGGGTTTAATATATTTATTTCTTTGAGTATGACCATTTCTAGAGTTGATTGAATTCCATTTTATTAATTTATGTAATAGGGTATATATTTCCACCATAACCATTGGGTTTGTCCATTACATATGTTTAAATATAGTGTCGGACCACCAATTCATTGAAATCCTAAGTACCTAACCATGTGAAAAGGATTACTAGGGATGGAGTGAGTTTTTTCAAGACCATCAGAATCATCAGGACTTGATTTTAATGACTTCATAATTGTTAATAAAATATTTAATACCTTTTCATCTCATGAACCTAGAATCATTACTTCATGACGCCCATTTTTATATTTTCTTATCAAAATTTCTTAACCAAAAAAATGCTCAGTTGTTTAGATTTTGTTCACTATTTCAAAATTAGATTAATTTTATCTTATCTAATTAATATTTTCACCAACCATATCTCTATGGCTTTGATCATAGACTGGTTTATCCTACATTACCATGTAGTTTAGTGGTTTTCTTTTTCTGTGTATTAATTTTCTAAATTCTGTAACCGAGTGGGAATTAACGGCATCTGTGGGGATATCAGTCATCTATCTCTACATGGTTGGTGTTATATTAATTTTTTCCGTAAACAACGTAATTTTATATCATATTCAATTATGTTGTATACTATACCTTTCATGTGCTGCCATAAATTTAAAATTTCCTTGAAATAAATTAGTAATAATGCTATAATTATTTTTTATACAATTAATTATAGATAGAGAAGTCCACAATCAAAACATTCACCTATTTATTGGTGATTATAATTTTACATTGATCTATTAAATCTATAAATAACCAATATTCAATGTAAATGTTCCTAGTTTGATTCAAAATTGGAATTGATGATTAAAATTAAATAGAAGTGATATGATTGACAACATCACATTCCTCTTATGAAAATAATATATTAAGACACCAGTAAAATGTTATGTTATATAAAATTTAGTGAATACATTGGAATATATTAAGTAATAACAAACCTTATTATTTAAATGTACTTTTCGAGAATAGATATCTAACTAATATTAATGCACAATCCTAGAGTCCCTTACTCTTTTAATACATTTGAAACGCATCCCACCAACATGTTATAATCCACCTTGGAGACCCACATACATGGTATCTGAGGGAATATATTCCCAGATTCATAAGATATGTTGAATGTTGTCCCTTTTTAATTTCTTTTATTAAAATTATTATATTAACTAAAAATATTTTACAAGAGAAGAATGCCTATTTAAATATTATAAATTGTCATAGTGTCTAACATTGTAATACTCAAGCATGGGGACCTATATGATTCATTAAAACTAGACATTTAATCCCTAAAAGTTATATTAGATTCATACTATTATTAATATATACCTATAATACACCTTGATTACTAGATTTTATTAGTGTCTCTATATATGGAAATAAATTTCACAACCTATATAGTCCATATATATGTATACATATAGTCAAATGATCAACAATTTTCTATCTAATACCGATGTGGTTAGTGTCTTCCTATTATCCTTTATATACTAGAGTTGTCCATTTAACATGTAAAATTTTTTAATTAATTTTTAATACCTTACCTCTACTCATATTATATAAACAAAATCAATTTGACAAGACCCCATTGGTGATGGACTATAGAGTATATATCACACCCTGATTAGGTCAAAGTTTAGTAGCTGAAAGAATCATATGGATGTCAATAGTGACAATTGGAGCCATCAGATTATGGATTCTTCATTGTGTACATATGATGGAGTACATGGTAATAGGACCAACCAAGTGCACATGGTTCAACTAGAGTGTGTTCTTTTTATTTTTTTATATAATTATGTGTCTTCATTTACTGATTTTAAAAAAATATATATCACATGTTATGGGAATCATATTTATATGATATTGATTCTAGTTTAGCATTTTAATTTTATTAGGAATATTTATTATAATTTTTTGGGTTATTTCATTCTTATTTAATTTGTTATCATTATCGTATACTTATATTCTACACTCTAACATAAGGGTATAGTATCTTAAATGAAGCACTATAGTCTCTAATTACTAGTTGACATCCTTTGTGTATAAAGAGGGGCTCATGAGGCCATATGGCCATCTAAGGTGAGTTTCTTAACAGTGAACTGGGTCTCAAATGATAAAAATGTAGCTAAATGTTAAAATAGAATCAAAAACAATAATTTGGGAAAATGTAGTTTTTTGAATAATAATTGTATTATTGTTAATTTGGTTTCTAAATAATTTATTTTTTCTAGAGAAATTCACTCTTGGTGTGTAAAATAATATTTCCCTGATCGATTAATTTATTTCTCTGAAATATGTGTCAAATTTAATAGATCATATTATATGGTATTTAGATAAATAATTCTATGAATATGATAATCCCATAGAAGAAGTGATGTTGATAATTTCTATAAAGAATATATTTTTGGGTTTAGTATGTACATTGAAATGGAATGTTAATAAATTTATGTATCATTTAGAGGGATTTTCTGTATAATTTTAGTATCTCAGTCAATATCCAATGAATGTGGGGAAGATAGAGTTTTATCAGGGAATGTATTAAGGGATATTTTTTTCATTCATTTTTCTCAATGGTGAAGTGTTGAGATAGAAATGAAACTTGTACATTAATAAAGGAAGAAGAGTATGTGGTAGTGTAAGATGTAATTTTTTGAAAGGATAATATTATATGTTGAAGATTACCTACGTAACGTGTAAAATATGATTGAAATATTATTTTATTGTATAATTTTTATATTTAAAAGATACATACTCTATAGGAAACTAATAATTTGTCAAGAGATAATGACAAGTGAAATTAAAATTTTGAAGGACTATTCTCATTGATTAATTTATAATGGGAAAAACTATAATAAGAGGGTATATTATCACAAAGTGTAATGGGACATCAAAAAATATGAACTTGAAGTTTTTACCTTCCCATATATAATAATTGTTTGAAGAAAAATCATATTGAATGATTAATAGTATTCGGTATATGTTTTGGATAATGAGTAAAATATCATAAACCAGCTAAATTTGATAGAATGAGAGATATAATCAATGATCATTGTTTCAATTAACATTAGATGGGATACTAGTATAATTAGTTGAAAATGAACTAGTGAAGTCTATCATAATAATTTCTTAAGAATCAATGTTGTGGTACTGCAATAATAATTTCTCATATTGATTCCCCAATTGTAATTGTAGTGCGTAATTTTATTATATAGGGAAAAATATATAATATATTATTATATTCAAGATGAACAAACTCCTTATTGTCACACACAGTTAGAAACATTAATTAGTCACCCCTTTGTTCATTATTGAATGTCTTATCCGATAAAACAACCTACAATGATTGACTATTTCATTGAAAGAATGATAATCTCAAATTAATACTCATTGGAGTTTCCTATATAAAAATATAATAATCTTTCCTATGATGGGTTGTAATGTAATTTCTGGGAAATATTTACAACCAAATTATAAAGTAATGTTATATTTTAAATAGAAATAAGTTAGAATTTTTGAATTATGTATAGAATTACTTTTTCTTAGTAGGTTCATTTCATTAATTAAATCATCCAACAAAATATACATAGTAGACCATACTAATGAGATCTTTAACTAATAATTAAAATAATTAATATTGTTAAATGAGAAACCGGTATTGGGAAAATATGATGTATACCTTTTTCATTAATATATTTAGTGGATACAGAGGAATATGATTAGTTGTAGATGAAATTACAAGAATTATTTATAAAATTTCATTCATCTATATGTATCAACAATGGGAGAAACTATTTTTTTGGGGAATAATATAGATTTTTTAGTGAGGATATGCATTTGGTATTGGGGAATCAATGGAATTACTATAGATAATTAGTATCCATAACTATGTATTAATTTATTTTCTATCAATATCAACCATATCAGTACTTTTTAAAGATTAATCATCATTTTAGTAATTTTAGGTAAAATTAATTTAATATTAGTGTAAAAAAAAGTGATTCTTCTATATGTGATATGTTTATTGTGGGTTAAAAATAACTTATATATGGCTAAAAAATTATTCCCTATATATTTATGGATATTATGAGTAGATTTTTAAAAGATTATATTAGTAGTTTGTTTTTTGTTATTTATTTATGATATTCTTATATACTCTAAAATTTACACAATGCATGAAATTAATTTTAGATTGTGCATATGATTTGAGGGACAAAATATTATGGTAAATTTATAAAATTTGAATTTTTTTTCTTCAATGAGATTCCTTCCATAACCTTTTTATGATATATCTGTTGACCCTTCCAAAAAATATTTAATCTCATGGTCAAAAAGATTAAATAAAACTATAATAAATATTTTTCTTTTATTAGATATATTATATTAGGTGATTGATGTATTTTTTTAGTATTTAATACATTAATTATGTTTCTATGAAAATGATTAAAATTTATAAATATGGATAATATTAAAATAACTATCGGAAATTTAATATTATATTAATAAATAATGATGTACTTAGGTTTCCTACAAGGTAAGATGATTTTCTTATTTATATTGATGTATCAGCTATGAGGTCTAAGATATACATGTAATGTGTTGAATATGAACATTTATTATGAAAAAACGGATAACACTGGTGAATGAATGTGGTCATCCATGACATAACGTTCCCTCATTCACAAAACAATACATAAAAAAATTATCTGGTGTAACTTAAAGATCGAAATATAGCCTATTATAATCTTAACTATCCCTCTCCAAGTCTGAATCAACATCCAAATAGAATGAATAGTCTTCCTATGAATTCCACCCAATATAATGAGGTTTTGAACTAGTTCACATGGTTAGAGATTGTTTTGGATAAACTATCATTGGTCCTGAATTCATTATAAGAGATAAATTAATTCATTTTTCACCATTCTTCTTGTACATAGAATTATAATTCCAAGAAAATTTCTGTGATTAAGGAGCATCAGGATCTATATATACCAATATTCCAAATATATTATAAAATTATCCTTTCATGTTCAACTCTTATATAAAATGAGACCACAAAATAGTTGGATCACCACATTACTTTTCATGCTGGGAAGATAGAATTAAATGTGTCCCATGGATAAATACGTATAAATGATCATCTTATTGAGGTAGTAGTCCAAGTTTAATACATTTTTTGTCACATTAATCTATTTCCACATAGTTGTTCTCATATCCAACCCACCATCAGAATCATAATATGTATATGATGAAAAATACATTGATCTCTTGGTACATTATTCCTGATAATGTAAAATTACATAATTCCAAGTAGATTAAATAACTTGATTTATGTGATCCTACTGATGATCCCCTATGGAATCCATTCTATAGATCTTCCAAGAACTATTTATGGAGTATAATACTTTATTATATTTTTAACCAAAGATAACCTCAATGGATTCCACTTACCTTTTCAATTCAATAGTCTATGGATTCTTAGGAAAACCATGGTTCATATGGACAACATTATATCCAAATTCCTCCTATAAGTGTGAAGACTCTCCATCTTGAGCATCAGGATAATGAAGAGATACACTACTATAATAATACTTATCAAAAGATATATTATTCCTGTATTGTTCCTTCTAATATCTAGAGAATGTATAAAATTTATCGGTGACACCCTTCATGCATGTTCCATTCATGTCTCCCATGTTGTGGAAATGGGATTAAAAATATATAAGATCCTCATCCGCCTTTCTAAAGGTTAACACATCATCTTGTGTACCCAAAATATTTTTTTGTTGTAAATTAAGATCAGCCACAAAAAACTCTGAGGAAAATATTCCCAAATCTATCATGTTTTGTCTCTATATCCATTTTAATCAGAACAACAATTTATTATGCAATGAAATATATAATATTAGGATTCAAAAATATCAAATTTAATATAAATATTTTAACACAATCATGTGGGAAAAGGTGTTTCATATGAAAAGGGTTAAAACCAAAATTACATAATTAATATGGAGAAAACAAGTTTATGAGACACAAAATAATGTCCCCAATTTCATTTCATGAGTTCAAAAACGAGTAAAAACATTAAAATAAACACGACCCACTGGTATTCATTTTCAATTTTTGATGCCCTAAAGTAATGAAAAATGAAAAACAAGGTCATCATGTCTCAATAGAATCACATATTGGGGAAGAATAACACATTCTATGATGGAGTTCTTTCAATGACCTAAATGGATTAAAACTTAAAATGACATCGCATTGAGATGAGAAAGGACTCAATTTTTTAAACTCCTTCGAGAGTCTATAAATTACTGGGTTGTAAAAAACCCATTGACTATACTCTTACCCAAAATTTATTTTTATTAGAAATTGATGACTCACATGTTAGACTTCCCTTCATGATGTATCAATATCATACACGTCTCCACCCACACTATTGATGAAATCTCCAACATGGAGGAATTATACCTCATAAGTATCATATTTCATAAAATTCGTCATACTCTAAAATCCCTAATCAACACACTTATCTCCATCGTGGCATATATCTCAGATCACTATTTTTTTCAAACGATGACTTATTTTAAATTTTATAATAAAAATAATAGATCTATAGATTATAAATGTTTTTATTTGAAACCTTATTTGATAAATTTTATAATTCATTGATTTTGTGAGGAGGTGGTGTGGTATTCTCAAAAGATATGTGGACATTGTATTCATAATGATAAGTCAAATATATTGGCCATAAGTGTTTAAAATACAAATTTTCATATAAATTTATTATTATATATAAAATTTAATAGTTTTAAATACTATGGGATTTGGATTTTTTAAATATATTTTAATCATAGTGATGTAAAAAAGTAGTAATAATTATGTACATATTACCGTCGTATTTTATCATTGATGATGGTAGAGAATAATCTATGAATTTAATATTTAATAAGAATATACATGGTTATTATAATGGAAGTGGAAAAATCACTATTATAACATGTAATTAGTGAACTGTCCATATTTTAGATCACCGATAAAGCTTAAAAAGTTGATGATCCTTTAAAAAAGAATACAGAATATGTGAGAAATTGGAGGTTACCTGATATAAGTTTTCTTGAGGATGATGTTTTAAAGATAGGTAAGAGGTTATGTGATCCATAAATACAAGAGGTAAAGAAGTATTTTTAGGATGATGTTTATAACATAAAAACATTGTACATATTTATAGCAACGGGATGTATAAGAAATTGTGAGATAATTTTTTATTTCCCAATATTATTAAAAAGATTTTCAATTTCAATATAGATCAATTATAATTAAAATAATTTATGATTAAAATTAAACCACCAAAATGAATTATGAAACCTTAAAATATAACATAGTTAGTGTATAATAATATTAAAATGTTTTTCATTAGTGGGATCCAATTATATCTACAAGGAATAATTTAAATCTTGTCATCGACATATCATCAAATAATATCATCCCCTTTAGATGAAATTTTAGATGATTTTCATTGACATTATAATTCATAGATGTATACTAATGAAGTGGTGAGACACCTTGTTACACCCTTGTCAAAATTATATCATCCTGATCTAAATTAAAATACACATATTTATTGAGACATCATTATACGTTTTATATGGCTCTTAAACATATAATTACTAATTATCAAGAAATGGAAATAAATTAAAGGACCCTCTACACTATGGATGAAATGTTATGTATTTATTAATTTTCCTAAAAATATTCTAAGATAATTATTTACCACTAGTGTAATTTTTATATAATAACATCTTCCACTCCATTATAATTGCTCCATATATATCCATTAAGTAAAATATATGTTATATTGTAACATATAGGGATAAAATTATAGAGAGGATGTTATTGGGTATAAAAAAGAATGAAAATACATAAGATATGGAACAATCCTATATGAATATGAAGACCACATAGACTAAATAAATTTTATTATTAACTAGAAAAAATGTATTGAATTCCAACTAGGGGAACATGTGTATGACCCCTTGTTATTAAATACGTCTTCCATATGATATCATTTCCCCACTATCTTCATTATTTTTCTTAATAAATAATCAATATCATGTTTTCAGGGTGTTCCTAAGAGATTTTGATCTCTATTATTTTTCCAACTATTTTCATTAAAAACAAATGATATGACCATTGAAATTCATATTTCATCATTTTTATCGTTTCAATTTTTAATATAATTTTCATTTTTTTATATTATCTATGTATCAAAACAATAATGATCAACTAGACAAGCCACCTGAACTATCCCATCACATGATATATGTAAAACAATATATCATGAAATTTTCATCTATTTAAGTAAAACATGAAATATAATACAATTATGAAGCAAAAAATATAAAATGTACTATAAGACACAAAAATTACCAGCTAAATATTCCAAACTACAAAGTAATTTATAGACCCACCTGAACAACATTCACTTCTAGATTGACCTGAACTGAATGTGATCGCAATAAGAGACTCCATCATGCTAAAAAATTCTCTAACCATTAACTAAATCCTGAAATGCATATTCTAAGAACACCAAAATGGAAAATAAGGGTGTTATCTAAATCTTTATAGGATACCACATAAATTTTTATAAATTGTGTAATATCAATATTTCCAAAATTATATCTTTTAAAATAAAATATGTAACATTGAATTTTAATAAAATTAAATAAATTCAATTATAATTCATTTCCCTTTGGTTTTAATAATATCCTTCTATATCATATGACGAGAAATATGACATGTATAAGTGATAAAAATAGGGAAGAATTTTCATGCATTGAGGTGTTTTCTAGTAAACTATTATCCATGAAATAACTTATCATGTGATCTTTTGTGATACAACCTATTATTTAAAAAAATGTTAGAAATAGTCCATAAAAACATCATTCTATTAATATCTAATAATAGAAAATGAAAAAGAACCTAGTATTGGGAGAAAGACTATTGAATAATGTATTGTTGGAACTCACAAGTCTAAACAGACATAAATTGGATACATATACATAGGTATAAAACTAGATGGAAATTTCAATTGATATTCTATCCTACACAATTTTCCAACGATCTCAATGGTGCCCAAAAATCTGAAAGACAACATACCCTGCTTACCCAACTGACCATGAACCAAGTGAGGTGAATCTCTATGAGGTAACTTCACACTCCAAAAGTTGTTTCTAAAGTTCAACATATTATTTTTACCATGATTTAATATGATCAAATTCTTCTCAATCAACTGCAACATATATATTATCTCTTGAACCACAAATGGACCATCCATGGACCACGCTTCTAACCCTTGGCCGCTTATGGTGGATCTAAATGGATACCATTGAACCCACCCCCCCAATTTGATACATTTTTATTGAATTTTAATAAATATGGTTATATGAAAACTCAACTAAATGAAAATTACACAACCAATATCCTCTAGAATCCAACACATAGGATCCTCAATATGTCTATCTGTACATCCACCTATAGATGATAACATTTTCTTTATTTAATAAGTTAACCCCTCACCTCTTCCAAACCATTTGAAATATTGGATGAGAACCTATATTTATTGATAGAAAAAATTGTATAGGGAACCACAGGATGTATCACAATATCTCAGACATAACATTCCCCAAGATATATAACTATATTCATATCTACTATACAAATGAAATGGGCATATCTCCTGAGTCGATTAGTGATAAACCAAATTTCACCTTTATCAATTGGATTCTATGGGGAAATAATTTAAATCGTAATATCATCCAACATATATATGGAATGGTTAAAGAAAGAAACATACATGCCCTTATATGGATATCTTTTTTAATTCTGTGACAATTTCGGTCATCTGAAAAAAAAATCCCCAATTGCTCATCTCATCCCTTTCCACTAACACCAACTTCTCATGTTGTCATACATCTTTGTATCCCCTTGGGGAATAGACCAAAAATTACATGTCCTCTATCCAAGAACTCACATTTCAAGGAAAATAAAAAAAACTTGTGATGAAATCATAAAATAGCACAATGAGACCTAGACCACTCACCTGAGGTATCCCAACAAAAAAGGATTTATCTAAATTTTTGGAATTGGGTTTCCTCCACCTTCTCAAGTATAACATTATCATAAAAATTAGTCATCATTCATTGAAGAAAATAACACTTTTCCACCAACCACATACATTTCCTAGATCATCATTGTGATAAAAAAAATATATGCCCACTCCTCATCTGATTACTTTACAACTTGTGTTAGTAATTTTATGTTCAATGCATCAGATAACACATTTCCATTCAAAGGGTATAATAAAAATGAAAATAAAATTTATAAACATATTACACCCATTATAATTATTTCTTATTATGATCTATCAATGAAAATATATATTTCAGGCTATTTTGATCATAATAAACCATAAAATGCTCCGTAGAGTGTAAGTCATCCCATGTTTTGAGTGCATGCATAACATCTCCAAACTCAAAATTATTTTTATGGTAATCCATATCATTAAGGAATAAAATAATAGTGGATTTTTCCTTAAAAAAATATCTTAAATGGGGAACACCCCAAACCCATACCATATGCATCGTAGAAAACATCATAACCCACCCTAGTTCTGGAATAATCAAAACGTTTCCTGAAGTTATCCTGCCATCATATCTTTAGATGATATTGGAAACATGTCAATCCATTAAATAATTTTTTCCTTATGTGTTAAATATATAATAAATGATGTGATATTAGAGATGTAATAAAATAACTCCCATTAGTAACCTTCCAAACCCATGTATTTTTTTATATGAATCATATTTATGTGATGATCTAAAGACCCAATAGCTTGAACCGTTTTAGGATCTATTGAGAAACACTCCTCACATATCACATGCCCTATAAATTTCACCATTTTTATCTAAAATTCACACATATATTTATTACCATATATAAGAGTATATTTCATTATTATAAGAATATAATCCATGCGGTCTAAATTCTCCTCCTCTTACTTGGAGTACACCAAAATATCACCCATCAACACTAAAAAAAATTAAAATAACTAATGAATGATCTGGTTAATTAAATATATAAAATCTATAGCTGCATTCATGAGATAATATGGAAAAAATAGAAAAATTAATTCACATTTTGACTCCAAATTTTTCTCTTATGTATATCCTACTCTCAAACTCTCTACTGGTGACACCCTTACTAATGATCATTATTAGGAAACTAGTTATATCCTCTTAGAAGATAAAATAGATCATAAATCCTTAAAATGAGTATTTTTTTCTTAGTTGAAATTTAATTAAAATTATAAGGATCTATAAACTCCCTAAGGTTCATTTCTACCTCCTATGAGTATAATAAAATCAAATATTGTTGAGGAATTCTATGAATAATAAATCCTTTAGGCTCTATATCTTTAATATGGGCCTTGAGTACCCCTAACTCCACAAGTTCAATTTGGTATGATTGTATGGAGATGATCATTGTTCTAGGGACCATGTCAATAATTAACATATCCACTCTAAATGGAAGAAAACTATAAAAATCATCCTGAAGGAACTCAGGATAATCACACTAATTGCAAGAATTAGAGAACCTAACAAAGCTTTGACTACATCAAAAAAAAATTATAATAACTAACATGAGATTACCCTTAAAAATGGAACATCATGTACTAACCTTACTGATATAGATTCCTAATCAAAATGGAATACATTAGTCAATCCAAAAAGGGATAAGAAATAGACTCCATGATGATGATAATTTATTTGTTGAGAAAAAATAATCATCCAATCTATGTTCATAATAAATTAATCAATGTCAACATCAATCCCCAAAATGTACCACTCTGTCTAAATGTAATCTATCATCACTTGACACGCGGGACACATAATCCCTCATTCAAGCATCTTTTCTAAAGGTGTATAATTATCCAAAAATAAGAGCATAAGTTTTTATTTCAATCCCAACATGAAAATGAATTTTTTTTTTATATAAAATAATGAGTCATATCCATATCAAAAAAAAAACATTTCACTATAAAATCCAAAAAAAATGTCCGGATAATAAATACTAACTTGACATCAAATTCTTATAGCACATAGTCTGTTAAATAAATTCATCCAGTAATAACCACATGAACATAACCCATTTACTAAAGAATATAAACCCCACACATGGAAGCGTATGACTGTGCCTATGATCCCTTTGTTAGAGTGGAACCTACCATAATTCGTTGAAATGTCTTTAAAATAGAATTTTAGATTTCCAAATAACCCATAGGGATTACATGACTTAGAATCCCCAATAAATTTAGTCTTGGTATGACCACACCATCTACACAAGTACTGTAGAAACAAATTTTTCTTGCAAGACATTTAAATATTAGTTAGTATATTTCTAGTTCAAGGCACTAAGATGGTCTGCAATTTTGGGGCCTAGTGTGCCCATAATTAATTTTATAAAAATATTAAAAAAAAATATATTTTTTAGATGTAGATACTTATGGAAAAATTCTTACTATTAAACGTTTGATCAAATTAGAAATCTAGGATTAGGATTTTGTCTAATACGCATTGTTTACCCTATGATTAACATAAAATGAATCATCACGGGATGTTGATATCCCTCTCTTCTAGGAGGTACATTAATTATATTTATTTAATAATTTAATTAATTAAATAATCCATTTACCCTGACTAAAATGATTATAAATGCATCATTATGGAAACCTCTTTAGGGTCAGCCTCACAATCTCTACAATTATCTGTGAGATATCTCTTTCCACTTCTATTGGTGGATCATGTCGAACGATGATAGAAATCCATATCAGATCCATTCATGATGTTGTGAACACGAAAACTCCTCCCAAATTATTGGGGACCACGTTCTTCACCAACAATTGATCCATAATCATGGTCAGAGTCATCTTTTGGTGTTTATAATCCATTATATTAAATTATCGAGTAGATCTGCCCCTCCCTTTTATCAAATATATGCCAGTTTCACACTCTATATGTCCCCATGTACATACATTGCATAGTTTATTCACTATTTTATTACTATGGAATTCAAATTCATAATTGATGGACATGAATGCATGGGAAGCGATAATTAAAAATAGGTTTTTGGTTCATTTCCCATGTTGCTTTTTGATATTCACTAGTTGGCTCCCCATGATCCAGGTTTGACATTCTAAGGTACCACTGAGCCCAATAGAGCACCCATATTCATTGAATACTAAAAAATGTCAATGGATTTATGAGAAAGGAATGGACTTGATATATTTTTGAGCATAGGATGACTGATCTATTGATTAAAAATCAAGAGCATTATGATCAGTGGTGAAGTAGTGTGCGGAACAGACGGTTAAACCCCCGACATGCCCTACTGTCTGTTTTCTAGTGAATAAAGATTGATATCCATTATCTAAAATAAGATCTACCTATTATATCCCTATAATGAACTTGATATGATGAAAAATTAACATACTCAAGACCATATTATGGATCCCTGATTTTCTTGAAAATCCCAACTACATGTTGCTTTCAATGAAGAACACAATGTGTGTACCCCCTCTGGTTGATGTGGCTAGGGTATGGGAGAAGTTAAGGATGAAATTGAATGTATTCCCATCTACAAGCCATGTATACCATTCCCTATTTCACAACTCCTGTGATGTGTCACATGGATCGAATCTAATGTGGAAATAAATGGGGTACGATACACGTCAGTGTTCTTTTGATACATGGTCATAGGATGCAACACACATTCTTAGCCCTGGTTAGCTAGAGAATTTCATGTAGTTCACCTAAAAAGATTGAACTACTATATGTGATGATGTTTTCTTCCATTTAGGGAATATTCTAGGATAAGATGTGTGGCAACACAATGTGTGGGTCCCCTCAAACATTGTATACCACTAGTTTCATTTTTTTTTTGAAACTTCATACTTTTATATCTATTTCAGTTGTACTATGATTTTGGTCCATGATTATATTATCCTATGTTCTTTTCCACATAGAATGAGATTTTTTCCTTGTTTTTGTATTCTGATATATGATGTGAAATGATTTTGGAACAAATCGTTCTTACATAACCCATGTAATGATAGTGATAAAGTAGGATAACCCGAAGCATACTCCTGAGTGGAACCCTCTATTTGGGCTAGGAATTGGTCATTAATATCACTTAGAGTGGATCCTTCTAGATGGACAGCGAATGGGTCCTCTATCGATTCCCACGTCAAACCATCTAGGTGGTTTGATAATAGGCCATCAATGATTATTAGAGTGGAACCCTCCAGCTCAGAATGACATTGGTCCTCATCCTATTCAGTGGAACCCTATTGTAGTATTAGGGCATGGGTCCTTGATTACGTAGAGTTGAACCCTCCATCTAGGTCGAGCATTGGTCCTTGAACATCAGAGTGTAACCCTCCATCTAGGTTGGTCATGGATCTTCCATTAACTATAAGAGTGGAAGCCTCATATTATTTACTATAATGGGTCTAATATCTAGAAATTTTTGATGTTATATTGTGTAGGGCTGTGACGAGACATGGTTTTATGTAAATTAGGTCACACAAAGAAGTGGAACACATTCCCCACTAAGACAGATTTTTGAGACGCACCCAAAACAATGTGTTGGAGTCAGTGCATCTCGAAACGGATGTTATCAAGGTGTGGTGAATGGGTTATATAAACATGTTTGTTCAAGTAAGACCAATGGGTTATTGGGAATTGATGTTGGACATTTGGAACTGTTGGATACTCTTCATCTTATAATGATACCTGAGATGGAGATCCCCTTATTGTATCTCTTATGGGAATATATTGACTAATCACATATATATATATATCCTTATACTATATCCACTCCATGCAATTGGATACCCTCAATCTAGAAGAGGCGAAGACGTGTGGGGTATTCAATGTGCCTTCCATTTTTATTTCTAATTGTTGGATGAGTTTACTATCCTACTATTGGTGGCTGAGAAATGAGGGGTATTTCATCTATTCCCAATATTTAGTCACTTGATCTTGTATGATCTTATATTGACTCCTTTTTTGGTTGAGATATACAATTTCACTGTAACATGTTCTTTCTACATTATTTATCTTCTGTTGTATCTCTTATTTCTCCCACATAATCATTTGGTGAATCATAATGGGTGTGTCTATACTCACCCATGTATGGGTAATTATCACACATATCATGTTATATGCAGATGAAATAACAATTCATTGTGACTTCATAGAAGCTTAGGGATACTGGGTGCTTGGACCATGTACAGTGGTTGTTTCTTGGGATTCAAGAATTGATCACTCCAAGATATTTACTTTTATAGTTTTGTTAGGTTGATACATATTTATGGTTGGGATTTATATTTACACATTAAAATTCATTTTACACAATTGTATTTTCATATTTTCAATAGTATCATGCATTTGTCGTTTACTTTATAGTAGTGTTTCATCTTTTCTTCTTTTTTATAAAAATTTCCATTGATTTGGTTGTGTGTGATTGGGTGTACAGGTCTATAGGAAAAGGACTCTCTGATTTATTAGTTCCTTCGACACATGGTGCCACCCTTGGCCAATAGAGGCGGGCTTAGGGTATTTTTCTCTTGATCTATATCATGGGTTGGGTCATGATAGATTAGTATCAGAGAAAGTCCATTCAACGGGACATTGTTCATACATTTCCCTATATGATTATTGGATGTGGTAAAGGAAGTAGTTTCATAGTGTCCTGAGTGTGTCTATTGGTCTTGGAAATCCATTAATTGTGCACTATATTATGTATACAATCCTAAGGACCTTAACTATCTGCTTGTCGAGTTTGCATTCCAGAACATTTTATTCAGCAATATTGTACATGAATCATATAGAATTGAGTCTTTAACTATCCTTATTTATTTTTTCCTCCCATTTTTTATACATATATATATATATATATATATTCCCATATGACAATGGTACACCTTGATAATGTTCGTGATGCCTCTTCGACGCCATCCATGCAGGATAGCAGCTCATATTTTTTACAATGAATCTATAAGTGAAAAGGCCAATAATTAGGGTCCATCCAATGATCCCCTTACTCTAGCTAAGTAGGGAGTATAACCTCTCCTTATTGAGTAATATATAATCATATTAGAGATGAATTAGGATGTTATAGGCATAGTACACTCCATGAGTTACTGTATCAGAGACATCTGAGGTTCCACAGTGAGAGAGAACCTCATGCTGCAATGGATTGGCTAAGAGGAGTGGTCCCTATCAATCATATTATTATGACAAGAAAGAATCATGCGGTTTCACTATAATATAGCAATTTCTATAGAGTGGTTGGTCATTGGGGGTTCCTTTTTACATGTATTCATGTTGATTCGACAATCTCATGGACTTACTTCCAATAGTTATTTTCTAAGTGATACTACCCATCATGCATATGCCCAGTCTAGAACTAGGATCTTGTGGAAATAAAAATGTGAAGGATGTTGGTGGATCAGTATATAGTGTGGATCATAGAGAATAAAAGTTACTCAATTTATATGATCTAAGATTGCTACATATGATGACAGAATTAAGAGGCGGGATTATGCAGATATATTTGATCCAGCGATGTTCCCTTATGTTTTCTCACCCATTTCAGGGTGGTGGAGAAGGAAATACTAATAAATGTTTTTCTATCATTGTGATTCAATAGAGGTGGAACTGGTAGTGCATGTCAGAATTCATTTTCTTATATAGAAAATAGCCAATGCCAAGCATTAGGGTCTCAAATTATGAGATCCATACACAATATTACTCAAGAACGTGATCAGAGAAATAAAAAAACCAATGAAGCCTTGATAGGGATAGATCATTACATATCATTTGTGGGGTCACATGGCATGTGAAATACCGACTGGACTTACAAGGTATCATAAGAAGATAGCTGATGGACCTCCATAGTTGAGCCATCACCCTGATCCGAGATCTTTCTAACATAGATCAGGTGGTCCCTAAGGAGGCATAGATGGAAGAGAAGTACGAGGATCTATAATTTGTTTTTTGAATCTAGGATATCCTTCCACCCCCACCCCTAGGACATCATGTTAGGATGAGGGAGCTGGCTGTTGGGACTACAGAGAGCTACATTTTTAACATGTCTATAACCAGACATTATATGAGATGATAAAAGATATGATCTATGATTATTCAAATCATTCTTATATGTTTTTAGAAATAGGTTCCATATATTCATTCGTCTATATACTCCCCTCTCTAAATATAGAGATCCCAGTTGAGGTGCTAGTATTATATCACTGTCTTTAGGTTTCTACAGGGAATTCCACTTCTGAATCTATCAATTTTTGGTAGGGTGAGATGTCCCTTGGAGGAGAGAGATTCATGTGGGACCTTTTAGTTATCAAGATGGAACCATATGATGTAATATTGAGTATGTATTTAGTTTCCATGGTCTGATTTCATATTTAATGTCATCACATACATTACATATTCTTACACATTGATGGGACGATATTTTCATTTTATAGCAAGAGGATCCCATTACAAGGAATGTTGGATCATCAAGAATTAGCCTACAGTCTATCACCCATTAGTTTTCCATTATATTCCATGGCCCAACATTATCTTTAGGAATCTAGATTCTTTCAGTTGTGGAAGATTATATAGATGTATTCCCAAAAGATTTTTTGGGACTAAATCTAAGGAGAGATATATAGTTTTGCATCAACACTCACACATGGATAGCCATGATATATAAAATATCATATCATATGGAACCTAATTTTCTCCTGGATCTACAATTGAAGTTGGAGGACCATCAATAACAAGTTTCATTATACCCATTATGTCCTCCTAGTCATCTCCTATACTATTTTTGAAGAAAGAAGAGGGGATATTATGGATTTCCATCGATTATCTTCTCCAAAACTAGGATACTATAAAGAAAAAGAACCTCTTGATGATGATTGAAAACATCTTTGACCGGTTTTGATTTGTGAGATGGTTCTCCATGATCGATCATAGGTACGGCTACAACTGTATTTAGGTGTGAAATGATTATATGCCAAAGTTTTCATTCTGATGTCACTACAGACACGATATGTTCATAGTGATGCCCATCGGAGTAATGAATTCTATCTCCATGTTAATGGATTTTTTATCCTAGTAATTTTGATGTACATATACTATTTTTTTGAATATATAGTCATTTAATTTTAATTAGATTAGGAGCATCTAGAGAACGTAAGGATGAATCTTGGATTTCATTGAGATCAGCAGTTTTATGGAAGTCTCTCATAGTGCGAGTTCTAGATTCATCAGGTTCACTTTCTATAGCTTTTCCTTTCAGAACATGGTTTATTCATGGATTTTATTATTATCAATGCATTTTTTACTTGGGATACACCCAATAATGTGTCATATATGTGGATATTAAATGGCATGGTTGGGATACTGTAGGATATTTTTTTGTATAATTCTCCAAAATCACAACCCCTTTGACAACCACAGTGTGGAACGGGAGATTATTTTATCCTTGTATTTTTTAATGTACATATATTGTAGGATATTATTTTGTAGAGGACCTTTGAGGAGTTGAGTTAGTGGCTAATTAGTTACTAAGGTTCGAGACTTCCAAATGAATGTGTTGAGTTAGTAGTGTATTGTGATGTCTCATGAGATGGGATCAGATTGATGGTAATGCAGCAGTATGATGTTATTGAATACGGGTCGAGGCAGTTGAGACACCATGACCTGATCTATGAAGCTCTTGATATAGTGATGGAATCGGTAGTTTTTGAACTCAATTAGTGGAAGAACTAAATTATTGGTGAGGGCTTTATGGTTTACTCATACCACCAGAGTTTCAGGTACTTCTTCATGAAGAGATACATAAAGGTAAGACATGAATTCTAGTTAGAGTTACTGTAAGACTATGAATATGATATTGACTATAATCAAATGAAGGGAAACATTATATCCTATATGAAGGAAAATTTAGAGCAATTATCTTCCATGAAGCTGAAAATGGAGGATCAAGAGGGTATAATTTTTCTTCAGTCAATGGTTTTCACTCAATATTTTCTCAAGTGTACGAGAGAGTATTAGTTATGATACATCATCAGTGAGTTACTATATGAAAATATATCAAAAGGAGAACTTCTAAATGAATGTTATGAAGGATGTACTCATGTAATCTTATTTATAGGGACAACAATGGTTCCAATAATGTTGTGAGAGGAGGTAATGCTAGAGTTTGCTACCTCTCCCAATGTAATGAATCCCTATGTGGGAAGATGTACAGATACCATTAGTGGTAGTTTCAATAGTCCTTAATTAGATGATTTGTAGATGACTTTGTGTCATGGTGCCTCACTTTTTAGCAAGTCAAGGAAGAAAACCTTGTTCTGGTGGGTTTATTGCATCCCATTGAGATCCTAAACTGTAAATGGGAAGGAATATACATAAAATTAATCATAGGTATTAAACACATCGTGAAGAACCATGAAACCATCATGGTGACTATTGAATGATTCGAGAAGTCCACACACTTCCTTCCCATCAAGTAATAGAGTTTGGTGATGATTTTGGGGAAGTGGAACGTATGATATATCTTTCTCCATCACGGGGTGCCCTCAATGATTGTCTCTGAGTGTAAATCATAGTTTATGTCATGACTGTGGAGTTGTATGTAGGATGAATTTGGGACCCTATTTCATATGATGAGCCCTTATGTGTTAGACTTCACCCGGAACTATTTGGATCACCTACAATTGGTAGAATATTAGTACAAAAATAACTACCACTCATCTATCGTCATGGAGCCTTTGATGACCCTATATAAAAGTCCTTGCAGGTAACTATTGTACATGACATAGATTAGAATGTCATATTTTATAGAATCAGAGATAGTGTAGGTGACAACAGAGAAAGTATAGGACATCTGTGAATGGATGAGGATGGACTTGAGAAAATAAATATCACACGCACATTTTTTTAGTCGGGCCCTAGGAGTTCTAATAGTAAGTCTACATCATCTTTAGAGTCTCCCCATGAAGAAGAATGTGGATATTTTGACAAGGAGGAAACCTATACCTGATGTTCATATGGCCATTAAATATTGTGAAGAGTGTTGTTGAAGTTTCTTATTGGCCCCCTAACCCCGTAGTAAGAGTGGGTGCACAACATCTTCCACATTTCAAGGATGAGTAAATATGTGCATGACACCATGCATGTTATCAACATGGATGAAATATTAATTTATTATAGAGCCTCATTTATGGAGGACCCATTGGTGATTGAGGATCATATTGAAAAGACCATTTCTATATAGAACAACCTTGTGCATTGTGTGTTATGGTAGGGTGGAAATGAGAAGAATAGTTCCTAGGAGACGAAGATCCATGTGCAGGCTCAGTATCCTAATTTTTATCATGGTTTATTCTTTTTGGAGGAGAAAATATTAAAGGAGGATATATTTAGAGGCCTAGGTTTTTTCTTTTAAGACATTAAAATATTTCATTATATATTTCAAAAGAACAACGCATATAGGGTATGCAATTTCTAGGCTCGGTGATCCCATAATTGATTTTATAAATATATAAAATAGATTTTATTTTAAGAATTCATGAATTAATGATGAAAATGGAATTACTATTATACTTTTTTGAGGTTCAAAAATATGATTCCAAGGTTGAGTATGTAATGCATTTTTTTCTATAGGAATGATATAAAATGATCAGTGCTGGATGTTTATGCACCTCTCTCATTGGAGGTATGTTAAGTGGATTTATTTGATAATTTAATTAAATAATTAATCGAAATAACCTAAAAATAAATATAAACAAATATTTATTAGAACCTCACTAGTGTTATACTCATAATTTCTACAATCTTTCGTGATATATCTCCTTCCCCTTCCATTATCGAATCATAATAAATGAGAAAATAATTGTAAATCTGATCAAATCATGAATCAAAAAATGTGATGACTCATATAGAATTATTAGAGAATGCATTATTCACAAACAATATTGTTCTATAATCTTGGTAAGTCTCATATTTCTGTGTTTTTATTCCATTATATTAACTTATTGATTAGATCCGCCACTTTTCTTAGATATACACCAATTGCATACACTAAATGTTCCCACCATAATAATTACTTGGTGAATTCAATGTTTTCAAACTCTTGAATACCCATTCTTATTATTTGGGAATTAACTCTTGAAAAATGACGTTTCAACCTTTTTTTGAGGTTTTTTCTCTACTTTTATTTGATATCATCACCGTTTGGTTCCTCATAGTCCTGGTTCGACATTTCTATGCAGCATCGATCTCTATTGAGCCCTCAGATTCACAAAATATCGATAAAATATGAACAGATCGATGATAAAGGCATAGATATGGGAATTTTGGGAGGATAAGATGAAATATAAGTTCACTGAAAATGAGTAACATGATGATTAGTTGTGTGGAAATGTCAAAAATAGATGATACAACCCATCATAATCTTTGGTGTCCATTTTTTAACAAATAATGGAAGGTATCCACGATATAAGGGAAGATCTACCTATTCCTACATAACATAGAACCAGATATGAAGTGGAAATGATAGCTTCAAACACAAATTTTGGATATTAAATTTGATAGAATATAAAACTACACATTTTGTTAAATGAATAACACACAACTTGTATCCCATCTAGTGTTGGCAGTAGGGTTTGGGAAAAATTAACGATGACACAATGTGTAGTCACTCCTTCACACCATGTATAACCTTCATAGTTGGAAAACACATATGGTGGGTCACACATGATAGAAATTGTGTTGATGTAAATGGGTTTTGATACATTCCTTTGTACATTGAAAAAATAATGATATGCAGCAGAAAACCCTGGTCTTAGTTAAACAAGACACGCAGTGTAGTTCAGCTTTACATCGTGTACTAATAGGTAATATAAATACATGTTCTAGATAGGGACATGATGATGTTTTGAATTGATCCCAAAAAAACATTTGGGTAACCTCACATACCATGTACCCCGATCTTCATTTTTATTAATATTAACCCTTTCGTATTTTGTTCATTTGATATCTGATTTTGGCCTGCGAGTAGCATATCATGAGTACTAATTCACATAGAATGTGATGGTTACCTAGGCTATGGATTTTGAGATATGATGTTAAATTTTTTTATAACAAAACATTTTAAGGAGTCCTTGATTATGGTAGTGAACAAGTAGTACCACCAGATACTTACTCATATCTTGAACCCTCTAGCAGGGATGGGCAAGGGTCCTCAAGGACTTATAGAGTGGCGCCCTCCTTCTGGGAAGGTAATGGGTTATCTATATAATACTGAGTGGAACCCCACATCATTGATGGGTATGGTTCCCCAACTACAAAAATAGATCTATAATGAGATATCAGGTCTTGGTTCCTCAATGAATTATATTGGAACCCTCCAACTAGGCTGGTCATGGGACCCCGACCATCAAAGTGGAACCCGCCACTAATTGTGGGCTAGGGTCCTACATCAACTATAAGAATGGAATTGTCCTTTTTTAGGGGAAGGGATCCTCTACTAAGAAATGGTATCCCCAATACTGTGTGTAATAGTGATAAGATATGGTTTAATGTATCATTACACTCACTAAGAATATGAACACCTTCCCCAAAAATATGCATTTTTTGAGTCGTGGCCAAAACCAGGAGAGAATTTCAGTGCTAACCAAAGAATATATTATCAAGGTGGGGTGAGTGAGTTTCTTAGATCTTGTATTTTAGGAAATATGGTTTGTAAAATAGGAATCATATTTGGACATTTATAACTATGGGACACTATTACTCTTGGGTTGAGTAGTTAGATGGATATCCCCTTAATCTCTCTTAGTTGGTATTATTTTGATGGATAATATATATATGTGTGTGTTTGTGTGTGTGTGTGTGTTTGTGTGTGTTTATATATATCATTTTTTGGTATCCAATAATTTTATTTGGTCACTCACCTTCTAGGATAGGTGAATACATGTGAGGTTTTCCCCACACATTCAATGTTTGGATTCAATAGGTTAGAAGATTCTACTATCTTACATTTGGTGGTGAAGAATTGATTGGTAGTACATATAATAAACATTATTATCCCCTTGTGTTTTGATGAGAATAACTTCATACCTTGTTTCGTTGAGTTATGATATTTCACTATCACTTATTTTATCAATTGTATTTCTCTTCTGTTGGGTCTCTTACTACTCCCCCTTCAGCTTTTGGGGCATATTATTGGATATATTTGTAGAAAACCTTGAATGGGATTTTCATACACATATCATGTATATATATATATGATGGATAGGTTGACTATGACTTCAGAGGGTCCTAGGTATGGTAGGTACAAGGACCACATATGGTGGTCATAGCTGGGTATTGAGGAGCTAGGCTCTCCTAGCTGTTAACGATTCCAAATGTATTAGTTTGGGATATATTTATAGCTGTTCATGTATTTCCCCCATTTACCTATTAGTTTACACTAGTATACTATTTTATTGATTATAGGATCCTTCGTGTTTGGTTTACATTATAGGAGTGGGGCATATTTTCTTCTTTGTCTCTATACATTTTTATTGTTTTAGTTATGTTCATGTGTAAATGTTCTTAAGGAATGGCCTCCATAAGTTATTTGTTCCTTCTTCAATCGCCTCCACCCCCAAGCCTATAGAGGAAGTCATTGGGAAGTTACAGAATGAGCCCCGACTTGGGTTGGGTCTTGAAAAGTATCCACAATACTGATGTTTCTATATCTTTACCCATATGAATGGTCCTAATGATAGCCAAACACACTTCAACATACTTTTCTACCATGTGTTAACACAAACTTAAATCTATGAGGTACTAACTAGTGAAAATATCTGGTTCTAGATGAAATGACTCACCAAAATGTGTAAAACCCTCCAAAATGGTACAATCCCTCTAGTCTATGTTCAGAGACTCTCATGTCTTCACGACACTCAATTTAATAGGATTAAAGTGTTGGTTCCTAATTTTCATGAATGAATAATATATAATAGCCCTATGTAACATAATATTCACTATAGAGTCTCCCCATATAAAATAATTCCCCTTGAGAATATTCCTGGAAAAACCCACCTTAATGTCATCTGAATTCTTTAGGATATTTATGATGCTCTCTATCTTGTCATTCCACTCTTGGTATTGTTATTTCCCTTTTTAAATATGAAATACTGGTGGATTATTCATGGTGGATTCTAATTTTGGATCCACTACGTCTCACATGATCTGAACATACACATTGTTGAGAGTCTGAGCATTGGAGATAATAAATTATAATGAATTATGTTGAATTGTAGGATTCATCTTTTGAACCTATATCATAGCTTCCTTTCATGGATTTGGAAGGGCTCTTCATATAGTCATTATCTTAAAAAATATGAAAAAAATTCAATCTTGAGAAAATTACAACATTATAGGACAACAAATATGTGTAGACAGTGATTCTTTAAAATATATAAAATTTAACATAAACTATAAAAAACATTACCTAATGAATATAATTCCCATATAAATTAACTTCACATTTAAGTTCATTAAAACATACTCAAATCTCACATCTCAAATACAGTAAATTTCCATAAATACCCTAGGTAAATATATTAATGTCATGGAATTGAGATGGATAGACCCCTTTTCCAATCCAATTATCTGAATTTTGACGGTCCTAACACAGTTTTACCAAAAACATAGAACCAAACTCCATCATCACTAACATTCTTCTAGTTGAGTGACCCTTTAACACCGAATTGAAACAAACAAACAAATTTCAACTTCTCAAGCCGTCTAAATCATATAGTCACATTATATGGGTAAAAACATATAAGAAATGTAGTCTTTAATATATAAAAAACTTGCATACCCAAATTATGTTGTGTAAAACAGACAAGATAATACGAAATACATATAATCCCATCAAAATAGGCTAACCAGAAAGTAATTAATTACTAAAAATGACTAAAATTTACCTACATACCATCCTAAATAAAAATTTATTGAAACAAGAAATACTAGCATATTACATGATGTGCTCCCCTTTAAAAATTTATTGCAATAACACATAGAAAAGGACCTAAGTAAAGTAGGGTGTGATCTAAATTCTAGTTGGATACCACCATAGTTTCAATGGAAGGTGTAATATCATGATTTCTGGAATTTTGGCTTTTAAATAAAAATATATTTATAAATCGTTTTAATAAAATTATATTAATCCCATTGACATTAATTTTCCATTTGGTTTTCATATAATACATTCTTATCATATAACTGGAATTATGATATGTAGATGTGGTAAAAACATGAATGAATATCAATGAGTCCAGAGATAATAAAGTAAACACGTATCGACAAAATAACCTCTCAGGCTTTGATATGTTATACAACATCATATATCTACACTTGTGAGTAAATATCCATGATAAAAAATAATGTGATTAATAACCAAGAATAAAAATTTATAAGTACCTAATATATGAATTAGAATCTACGAAAATGACTACTAGACACTCAAAATCCCAAATTAGCATACATATGAATCAAGTCAAATCTAGTCCAACCAGCCAATATCACTAATATTTACCTCTTTTTGGTAAAATACACAATAAGGATACACGTGTAACTATCTTATTACACCAATGGTTACTGAATGGAAATTTTACACTATTTTTCATAATTAAAATTTCAATTTCATAAAACATTTTCAAATCCAATAAAATCGACTTCAAACATTGAAAACCCCTTTTGAAATCATGTAAATCCAAATTCAATGAAAACCAATATTTTAAATTATGTTCCATTCCTAGAAATATTATCACTGCATTTAACACTACCAAACAATGAACCACTGAAATGATTTTATCAAGGTAAATATGAAATTTACAAAATTAACCCATTTTTAAATAAAGAAATGCCTCAACATGATAAAAGATTTGCTTTTTTTGATAATGGAGACCAAAAACAACGATAATGACCTCAAAAATATAAGTCAATATGAAAATAATAAAAACAAATTGATAAAAAAATAGAATCAAATCACAAAACTACGTGAAACCCATCACTATAACAAAAAAAATGTCACGACCCGTCCTCGGGGCCCGTGAAATGACTACCCCAAGCCCGCCTTCCATAGGCCAGGGGCTGGCGACTAGCAACAAGGCATAAATCCTAGTAAAAAGGGAAGGCATTTCCTTTGTAAAGTAAACAAACACCTCAGAGCAAGCAACCAGTATAAGTAATCACTAGGTAAAAACTGAATACAACAGTAAGTGCGGAAAGGTATGTGGGCCAGAATACAAACCCAAACTGAAATTAAAGTACAACTGGAAAGGGAAAACAGAAACTAAAAAGTAAAGCCGCAGCGTCGAGCCGTCCACTAGAATTCCCACCTGAAGGGTGAGTACAGATAGCCTCCACAGCTCCTCGGGTCCAGCCATCCGCTCCGAGTACGTCTCGCCCAGTGGTCCACCTCCAGGTATCGTCCTGCTCTGCAAGCCTCAACCATGATCAGCACTGTCCGTTGTCTGTAACCAACACAATGTAGTGTGGGCATAGCCCGTGCAGGGGTGAGTAGAAGATACTCAGTAGGGACCACGAGACCCCCGAAGGTCTCCCAGAATCCAAAAAGGAAAGATACAATCACAAAGTAACATTCGACACTGCTTAGGTATATTCCCATACATATACCTAAGTCATCAATTCTCATTCGGCTCCAACATCAGAGCCCAAGTACAACCCAGTCCACACAGGAAGAAAAACGTAAATCCACACCGGATATCACAACACAATCCACATAGGAAAGCAAAACAGGAATCATCTCACACAGGTATACTACTTCGAATGACGATAGAGATGAGCAGATATAGCCACTGATTCATCTAAGTCATCGGACCCACAAAGGATCAATAGGTACTAACCCCTGCAATGACCCACATAGGATTGATAGGTAACGAACCCCCGCAATGACCAACAAAGGATCTGACCCACACAGGATTGATATGTAACTAACCCCCGCAATGACCCAAATAGGATCGGACCCACACATGATATGTAGGAGCTGGCCCACATAGGACCGCTGAGCGCTGACCCACACAGGATCGGACCCACACAGGATATGTATCACTGATCCACATAGGATCGCTGAGTGTTGTAGTCGTCGCCGTCGAATCCACTGAGGATCTCTGCACAGTCGTCGTCGTCGTCGTAGTCGCAGCCAGCTCTAGGGTTCCCGCACACAGCAAGCTCATTCAGGAGGGTCCACTCCATGAGCCGAGAGGCTGATACATCAACTGACACATAGTCCATAGTTTATGTATCCAAAAGTTCCGTATCATCAGAAGGAACTCAACGCCACAGACGGTGTGTCAATCGGACACCCGGTCTGAGAGTTATTGTCTTTTTCGTCCTAGGGGTCCGGTTGGTTTTTAAGTCAAAACCAACACGAACATACTCCACCTGTGTCCAATCCTTGGGCGGAGTAAGTCAAAAGATCCGTCTCACTTAGAGGAATCCATAAAAGTCGACGGTACGTCAATCGGACGTCCGGAGCTCAAGTTATGAGCGTTTCCGCTCCGAGGGCCTAGTTGGTTTCGTGTACGAACCAACCCGGTCGAACCCAAGGTACTACGAAACCTTGACTGTGATATACCAAAACGACTGTCTCGATCCAAGGATCGCATCAGCTTCGACGGTGCGTCAGAAGGAGGTCTGTATCCATGATATGGGAAAAAGGCCGAAAGGGGTCTGAAAACAGGGGGTCTGGGCCCAGACCGACCCGGCCCAACCCCCCTGGGTCGGCCCGAACTGGGTCGACCCGACCCAGGTCCGGGTCCGAACCCGCTCGGTGTGACCCGGGCCGGCCTGCGCGGCCCGACCCGGCCTGGGCGCGACCCTGCTGGCACTGGCCGGGTGGACAGCGGGTCGGCTCGGCCGTTACGGTCGAGCAATGAGGGTGGGGGCGCACTTCCCCTGCGTGAAGGAGCCGTGACCCCGCGTGGTGCTGCCCTTGCTAGTGGACGCGGCTGGCTACCGCATCCTGTCCCCCTCCGGTCCCGCGTGGTAGCGAGACCGCACCCTGCCGCCGCAGCTTCAGCAGCGGCGGCTCCTTTTCGGCGGCGCGCCGAGCGCCACCGCCTCCTGCCGTCGTGCCGGTGAGGCGCACCGGTGGGCTACTCTGCGTACCACCATACGAGTTCCGGTGGTCGGAAATGCATGTCGTCTTCACCAATGGCCCTCCCAGGGCCCGTCCTTCACTGCGAGGTTCTCACATCATCTGTGCGGCTTGTTTTGACGTCGTCCGCCATTCCGCACACTATGAACGAAAAGGGCGGTGGGTTCGGACTTGTGCATTGGTCTGCACCCACCGCGTTAGCGGTTTTAAAAGTATCAAAACAATCATTTAAACAAACCACGGATATAATCACATAGATTAAAAAGAACAAAACCCCTACCTCAACGTTGTCGTCGAACGTGAGTTCGTCGCGGAATTGACCATCGCGGAAGAAGAGGATCGTCACATTGCGGAAGGGGCGTCGCTCAATCAGTTGTTGATCGAAGATTGTATCGGGGATGGAAAGTCGCGGAAGAAACGTCACGGAAGGAGGATCGTCGGCGTCGCGGTACACGGGGTTGCGTCGTCGATCTTCGAGGGTTTGGCATTCTTCATCGCCCTTCTTCAAAGGCCAGCGTTCTTCGCGTTCTTCACGTTATTTGCGTTCTTCGCGAAGGAGGATGAAGATATTCAGGCCTTAGAGTTTTCTCCAAATCCTCTAAACAAGACACCCCACAATAAGACAACTGTTGGTCTTATTTTATTCCCATGCAAAAAAATTGAAAATCAAAGGTATGTAATGAACTATTAATTCAAAGAATTAATTATAACAATTTAACTGCCCAATTTAATGGGGCGTTTCTTAACTAGAAAAATGCACGGTTTACATTCATTTAAGAGTGGGTTGCGGGTGCGTTGCTTAGGAGGGAAGAAATTGTGCGGCTCATGTGGGCCCCAACTCACAAATATCCTACCATGTGGGTAGGATATTTTGGGTTCCACCCTATCCTCTTAACATAGCTTAAGTGGCTTTAAGTGGCTTTAAGTGAAATAAAATAAAGTGTTTCACCACTTTTATTTTATTTCTTAACTTAACCCCAAAAATTAAAAACCACACCCCAGAAAACGCAACTCCGGAAAAGGTTTTTCAAAGCAAATATTGGGGCTGCGATTCCATCGGTGCCCTCGGAGTTCGATTCTGAGCACCGGTTCAAAATTTAGAAAACCCCGCTCGTTCGTTCACTAAACGTACCCAAGCTAAACATCGAAAAAAGATTCCGGGCACACCGTGCCTCGGAATTAGGTGCCGTCAGAAACTGCGTTCTTGAAAAATTCAAAGAAAATTAAGAAAAAAAATTCCTTGAATTTTACAGGTCTTTACATCACTCCCACCTCCGGGCTTTACGTCCCCGAAAAGATACATCATAAACTAGGGAAACAAATGTGGGTACTGAGCACGCATCTGAGCCTCCCGCTCCCAAGTGCTCTCCAGGAGGTTCTCATGCTACCATCTGATGCGCACTAAAGGAATCGATCTTCCATGTAGGACCCACTCCTGTCGATCCTCGATCTCCACCAGGACTTCCGCAAACGTCGCCCCATCATCAGTTTCCAGCTCCCCATGGTCAATGATATGCGTCGAGTTGTGCACATATCTCTTCAGCTGAGATACGTGGAAGACGATGTGCACCCAGTGCAACTGAGGTGGAGAGCCAAGCGATAAGCCACCTCTCCAATCCTGCTGAGGACCTGGAATGGTCCGATGAAGCATGGAGACAACTTGCTGCCTCGACCAAATCTATGTAATCCATGTCGAGGTGAGACACGCAAGAAGACATGGTCACCATCCTCGAACTCTAGTGGCCTCCGCCTCCTGTCAGCATAAGACTTCTGCCAGCTCTGAGCTATCCTCATCCGCTCCTGGATGATCTGGACCTTCTCTGTCATAGCCTGGACCATCTCTGGTCCCACAAGTGCTGACTCCCCAGGGTCTGTCCAGAACAAAGGAGATCTGGAAGGTCGGTCGTACAACGCCTCGTATGGTGCCATCCCGATGGTGGAGTGGTAGCTGTTGTTGTACGCGAACTCCACCAAGGGTAGGTGGTCCTCCCAACTGTGACCAAAGTCGAGGACACATGGGCGGAGCATGTCCTCAAGAGTCTGTATGGTCCTCTCCGTCGGACCATCTGTCTGAGGGTGAAAGGCGGTGCTCAGACGTAGCTGTGTCCCAAATGCCTCCTGCAACCCCTTTCAAAGCCGGGAAGTAAAGCGAGCATCTTGATCGGAGACGATAGATGATGGAACACCGTGAAGCCGTACAATCTCCTGAACGTAGATACGCCCCAATCTCAGCACTGATCCCTCCCCTCTGATGGGTAATAAGTGAGCAGACATGGTGAGTCAGTCGACAATTACCCAAATGGAGTCGTGACCTCTGGAAGTGCATGGATGTCCAGTCACGAAGTCCATAGATATGTCATCCCACTTCCACTCCAGGACCTCCAAGGGATGTACCAAGCCTACTGGTACCTGATGCTCTGCCTTCACCTGCTGGGAGGTGAGGCATCGAGAAACGAACTCTACCATAGCCTTCTTCATGCCCGACCACCAGTGATGTCGTCTGAGGACCTAGTACATCTTCGACACTCCAGGATGTGCCGTCAAGGGAGAAGTGTGAAACTCTCTCATAACCTCCTCCTGTAATGAAACTGGTACCATGGTACATCCTCTGAAAAGGATGATGTGCTATGATCCAAAGGTGAAACCATCAGGTGCCTGTCCTGAGGACATCTGCGCATGTCGCGTCTCACAGTCGGCGTCCCCATGCTGTGCCTCTCTAACCCGCTACAGTAGTGGAGGAGTGACTGTGAGAGACTGGAGGAAGGCTGCTCTATATCTATCCATGAATGATATCTGCAATGCGTCTAGCTTCTCTGTCACCTCCTCAAGTAGCTGATTTCCCATCCTCCTGCTGAGAGCATCAGCTACTATGTTCCCCTTCCCAGGAGAATAGACTATCTCAAAGTCATAGTCCTGGAGGAAATCGAGCCATCATCACTGTCTTAGGTTTAGTTCCTTATGAGAGAAGATATACCTGAGACTCTGATGGTCAGAAAATACTGTAAAGCGCTCGCCCATCAGATAGTGTCGCCATGTCTTCAGAGCGAAGACCACTGCTGCTAACTCCAGGTCATGGGTGGCATAGTTCTGCTCATGCAGCCTCAACTAACGTGATCCATAGGTGATCGATGCCCGCTCCTGCATCAGGAAACATTCGATTCCATTCCCTGATGCATTGCAGTAGACTATGTAACCTACTCCCTCCTCCGGCAACCTCAATATAGGTGCACTGGTCAATATCTGTCTCAGCTCCTAGAAGCTCTGCTGACATCTGTCTGACCACATGAAGGGTTTCCCCTTCTTTGTAAGAGTTGAGAGCGGTGCCGGGACTCTGGAGAAGTCTGGCACAAATCTCTGATATTATCTAGCTAGTACCAAGAAACTTCGCACCTCCGTCACGCTCCTGGGTGGCTCCCAAGATAGAACTGCCTCGATCTTCATAGGATCCACCGCAACGCCCACCTCAGAGATGACGGGCCCCAAGAAGTAGACCTCACGTTACCAGAACTGACACTTAGAGAGCTTTCCATAAATTTGGTTCTCTCTGAGTGTGTCTAGTACAACCCTCAAGTGGTAGGTGTGCTCCTCCTCAGTGGTCGAGTATATCAAAATGTCGTCGATGAAGACTACGACAAATCGATCGAGGTATGGCTGAAAGATCCTATTCATGAGGCCCATTAACACCACTGGAGAATTGGTTATGCCAAAGGGAATAACCAAGAACTCATAGTGGCCATACCGACATCTGAAGGTCGTCTTCTGCACATCCTCATCCCGAACTCTGAGCTGATGATAGCCTGACCAGAGGTCAATCTTTGAGAACAACCATGCTCCCTTGAGTTGATCGAAGAGGTCATCAATCATTGGTAGTGGATACGTGTTCTTCACCGTCACCTGGTTCAGGCGACGATAGTCGACACAAAGTCGCAAGCTCCCGTCCACCTTCATGGCGAACAATATCGGGGAAGCCCATGGTGAAACACTAGGTCGGATGAATCCCTTTCCCTGAAAGTCCTCCAACTGTACCCGTAGCTCTCGAAGCTCGACGGGAGCCATCCGATATGATGGAGTGGATATCAGGGTTGTCCTGGGGTACAGATCAATATAAATGTCTACTTCTTTATGAGGAGTTAGTCCTGGAATTTCATCGGGAAAGACGTCCGCATACTGATCCACCACTACAGGAAAACTAGGACTCCGCACATCAACTGATCATAGGATGATGCTAGCCAACTGATGAGTGATGGGATGTCCTCTACTTTGCGGAAGTCCATCCTGTTCTGCGAAGGCTCCCATCTCACCGGTGAAGGTGAACCTTCTCCCGTCAGTGCGTACACATCGCACCTTGCGCCTAATATAGTCGATCTGAGAATGGACTGTAGATAACCAATCCATGACCAAGATGACTTTGTAAGGCCTCGACGCCGCTACAAGAAGATCCTAGCCGAAGATCTCACCTCCTAGAGTAAGCTCACACTGCCGGCACCAGTGCGTAATCATCGAGTCTGCTCCTGTAGGAATCTCTATCCATAAGGATCAAGCTAACGGCTCTGTCGGAAACACCGAGCTCCGAACAAGGGCAGCGGCTATGAAATAATTACTCGCTCATGTGTCTATAAGAACTGCAGCAATGGTGGAATAGACACAGATAGTACCTCGAATCATCTCGGGCACGCCGTGGTCATAGGTCTCCGCTGCCTGGAGCTGTGCATATCTCTACTCGCCAGCTCCCTGTGGCCAGGGTGGACCTCCTGGTGGTGGTGGTGGTAGAGCCTCAAAGCATCGCCCACCACCTACTGCTCGGCCAGCTCCTCTGCCTTGTCCGCCTTCTCCCTGCAGACCGCCACGGTCGACCCTCTGCCTCTGCCTGCGTGGCCCCTCAACCGTATGCTGCTCCTTGGCACGGCGGGTCGGGCAGTCACGATCCATGTGGCCCTGTCTGCCGCATGCGTAGCGATGCCTACCTCTCGAAAGACTGGCTCCGTGCTGTGTGCCCCACACTGCTGAGCTAGTGTCCTGAGGTTGTCTACCTGAGGGTCTGGTCTACCTGGACCCATGAGTCATCTGTCGGCTGCCTTCTGTAGAAGACTCTGCTACGTGCTACCCCGCGGTAGGTCTCGCTGCTGAAGAAGGCTCAGTAAGGATGCGCTTGATCAAAAGGGCTCGCTCCAGTACTCCTGCCTGAGTTGGAATGCTGAGGGAGAATAGCGATACCCTGATCTCATTCCTCAATCCCTGCTCAAAGGTCTGGGCCCGGAAGAATGGGTCCCGTACCATGTATGTCGAGTAGCGCGAGAGATCGGTAAATCTCGTCGAGTACTGGGTGACGGTCTAGCTGCCATGCCGCAGCTGAAGAAGCTCCTGGATGTACATCGTACAGAGGGTGGCTGGGACGAACTCTGAGCGAAAGAGTCTCTCAAAGTCCTTCCAGAGAAGAGATTCCTCATCGTCCACCTAGAGAATCAAGATCCACCATCATCCCGCTTCCGCGTGTAGTAGGATCGCTGCGAGGATCACCATGAGGTTTGCTGGTGTCCTCACTAACCTGAAAACTCTCACCACTGCCTCCAGCCAGTCCTCGGCTGCCTGGGGGTCTGTCTCCCCACGGAACCTGGGCGGTCGCTAGAACTGGAACTCGTTCAGTGCACTAAGGTGACATGCATTGTCAGTGTCTGGGGCTGGAAGCATCGGTGGCTCGGCGTGTAAAGGTACCGCGGGTGCCTCAGCTGTCAAAGGGCCCGGTACCGAGGCCTTGTTGCTTGGCGGTCTGTCGTCACGCACAACTCTCGGAACCCTAGCTTGCTGCCATCATGGGGCTATCCTTAAAATAAATAGGTGTGCCATGGTCAAACAGTATACCTATTGAGCTGACTCAAAGTAATCACAAAGAAAACATGAAACACACATGCAATCAATGTTTTCATGCATTAAGTCGTAAATCAGAAGTCAGGGTCCCGGTGTATGGATACGTCGGCCGCCGCACCAACACTGGACTCCCTGGACTGATAACCAAAATCAATACTCTTAACACTATTGTTTCACATAAAAAAGATCAGAGTCCTGAGTTCTGCAGTAGAACCGAACTCCTCTAATACCAATTTCTCACGACCCGTCCTCGGGGTCGGTGCCGTGACTACCACAAGCCTGCCTTCCATAGGATAGGGGCTGGCGACTAGCACCAAGGCATAAATCCCGATAAAAAGGGAAGGCTTTTCCTTTGTAAAGTAAACAAACACCACAGAGAAAGCAAGCAGTAGAAGTAATCACTAGGTAAAAACTGAATACAACAGTAAGTGCAGAAAGGTAAGTGGGCCAGAATACAAACCCAAACTGAAAGTAAAGTACAACTGAAAAGGGAAAACTGCAACTGAAAAGTGAAGTCACAGCGTCGAGTCGTCCACTGGATGCCCCACCTGAAGGGTAAGTATAGATAGCCTCCACAGCTCCTCGGGTCCAGCCATCCGCTCTGAGTATATCTCTCCTAGTGGTCCACCTCCAGGTACCATCATGCTCCGCAAACCTCAACCACGATCAGCGTTGTCTGTCGTCTACAACCAACAGAACGTAGTGTGGGCATAGCCCATGCAGGGGTGAGTATAAGCTACTCGGTAGGGACCCCGAGACCCCCGAAGGTCTCCCAGAATCCACAAAGGAAAGATAAAATCACGAAGTAACATTCGACACTGCTGAGGTATATGCCCATACATATACCTAAGTCATCAATTCTCATTCGGCTCCAACATCCGAGCCCAATTACTACCTAGTCCACACAGGAAGAAAAACGTAAATCCACACAGGATAGCACAACACAATCCACATAGGAAAGCAAAACATGATTCAGCTCACATAGGTATACTTCTTCGAATGACGATAGAGATGACCTGATATATCCACTGATTCATCTAAGTCGTTGGACCCAGAAAGGATCGATAGGTACTAACCCCCGCAATGACCCACAAAGGATATAATCCACATTGGATCGATAGGTAACTAACCCTCGCAATGACCCACAATGGATCTGAGCGACACAGGATCGATAGGTAACTAACCCCCGCAACGACCCACACAGGATCGGACCCACACAGGATATGTAGGCATTGGTCCACATAGGACCGCTGAGCGCTGACCCACACAGGATCGGACCCACACAGGATCGGACCCACACAGGATCTGTAGCTCTGATCCACATAGGATCGCTGAGTTCTGTAGTCGTAGTCGTCGAATCCACTAAGGATCTCTGCACAGTCGTCGTCGTCATCGCAGTCGCATCCATCTCTAGGGTTCCCCCACACAGCAAGCTCGTTCGGTAGGGTTCGCTCCACAAGCCGAGAGTCTGATACATCAACTGACACATAGTCCAGAGTTGATGTATCCAAAATTTCTATATCGTCAGCCGGAACTCAACGCCATAGATGGCGCGTCAATCAGACGCCCGGTCTGAGAGTTATTGGCTTTTTCGTCCCAGGGGTCTGGTTGGGTTTAAGTCAAAACCAACCCGATCGTACTCCACCTATTTCCAAACCTTAAGAAAATTAATTTAAAAGAACCTTCTCACTTATAGGAATACATCAAATTCGATGGTACGCCAATCAGACGTCCGGAACTCAAGTTATGAGTGTTTCTGCTCCGAGGGCCCGGTTGGTTTCTTGTACGAACCAACCCGGCCGAACCCACAGTACTCTTAAACCTTGAGTGTGATATACCTAAATGACTGTCTTGATCCAAGGATCTCATCGACGCTGACGGTGCATCAAGCGGATATTCGTAACCCATGATATGGGAAAAAGACCGAAAGGGGTCCGAAAACGGGGGTCTGGGCCCGGACCGACCCGGACGAACCCCCCCCAGGGTCGGCCCGAACCGGGGCGACCCGACCCAGCCCGGTCGGCGCAGCCCGGCCCAGCCTGGCCGCGACCCGGCTGGCACTGGCCGGGTGGCCAGCGGGTCGGCTCGGCCTTTACGGCCAAGCGACGCAGGAGGGGGGTCGCGCTGCCCCCGCGTGAAGGAGTCGCGACCCCACGTGGGGCCACCCTTGCTAGTGGACACGGCCGGCTGCAGCGTCTCGTCCCCCTCCGGTCCCGCACGATTGCGGGACCGCAACCTACTTCCATGGCTTCAACCGCGGCGGCTTCTCCCGGCGGCGCGCTAGGCGCCGCCGCCCCCTGCCGGCAGGCTGTTCTGCGGACCACCGAACGAGTTCTGGTGGTCATAAATGCATTCTGTCTTCGCCAATGGCCCTCCCGGGGCCCGTCCTTCACTGTGAGGACCCACATCGCCCGTACGGATTGTTTTGACATCGCCCGCCGTTCCACACACCAAGAATGAAAAGGGCTGTGGGTTCGGACTTGTTCGATGGTCCGCACCCACCTATTTAGCAGTTTTAAAAGTCTCACAATAATCATTTAAACAAACCTCATATATAATCACATAGATTAAAAAGAACAAAACCCCTACCTCAATGTTTTCGTCGAACGTGAGTTCGTCGCGGAATTGACCGTCACGGAAGAAGAGGATCGTCGCGTCGCGGAAGGGTCGTCGCTCAATAGGTTGTCGATCGAAGATTATCGCGGGGAAGGAACGTCGCGGAAGAAACGTCGTGGAAGGAGGATCGTCGGCGTCGCGGTACACGACATCGCTTCATAGATCTCCGAGGGTTCGGTGTTCTTCTTCGCGCTTCGTTGAAGGCCAGCATTCTTCGCGTTATTCGCGAAGGAGGATGAAGATCTTCAGGCCTTAGAGTTTTCTCCAAATCCTTTCAACAAGCCACCCCTCAATACGACAAGTGTTGGTCTTATTTTATTCCCATGCCAACAATTTGAAAATCAATGTTAAGTAACGGACAATTAATTCGAAGAATTAATTGTAACAATTGAACTGCCCAATTTAATGGGGAGTTTCAATACCAGAAAAATGCACGGTTGACTTTCATTTAAGAGGGGGTTGTGGGTGCGTCACTTAGGAGGGAAGAAACGGTGGGGCTCATGTAGGCCCCACCTCACAAATATCCTACCAATTGGGTACGATATTTTGGGTTCCACCCTATCCTCTTAACTTAGCTTAAGTGCCTTTAAGTGGCTTTAAGTGAAATAAAATAAAGTGTTGCACCACTTTTATTTTATTTTTTAACTTAACCCCAAAAATTAAAAACCACAACCGAGAAAACGCAACTCCAGAAAAGGAGTTTCTAAGAAAATACTGGCACTGTGATTCCATCGGTACCCTCGGAGTTCGATTCCAAGAACCAGTTCAAAAGTTAGAAAACCCCACTCGTTTGTTCACTGAACGTACCCGAGCTAAATATCGGAAAAAGATTCCGGGCACACCAGGACTTGGAATCAGGTGCCATCAAGAAACTGCGTTCTTTTAAAATTCCAAAGAAAATGATGAAAAAAATGTCCTTGAATTTTATGGGTCTTTACAACCAAAAATACCTAGAAGTAACACTTAATCGGATAGAAGTAATCCCACCAGAAAATAGATCAATTTTTTAAAAAAAGATCAATATGGATATAAATTACCCTAAACCACATAGGGATAACTCTAGGTCAAGAGAATGGAAGCTAAAAATGAATGAATGAATAAAAATTAATCACACTATCATAAATTCTTGAGTCATGTATTTCACATGGCGTGTATACCACATACACGTTATGAAATCCATTATTCTCAAATATGTTTAAAAACGCATCCCTTTGTTGTTAAAAACATGATTTTCCCATTAAAAGGTGTGTACCTATTACAAGGTGAGTAAACCATTCTCTCTATGTATCCAGTTCACATCTTGGACCCAGCATCCATTACATAATGTGTACTTCATAGGAATGTTTCATAAGTGCCCATTGAGTTAAAAAAAGTGGTGAACTAAAAATAATATTCAAAAAAAAATCTAACATCACCATTAAAGGGAACCTCTTAATTCTTTATCAATATTACTCAACAAACTAAAATGGAAAACCAAAACAATAGTAAATACATACCTAATATAAAGTTAATGGAGAGTTACAATCTATGCCAATATACATTATCTGTTTATGATTCACTAGAGATATTCCATGTTGATAGCATCCCACATCATTATCTAAATAAATTTTATCAAATTTTAAAGATATATTCCTGAATGAAATTTATCTATCATGGGTTTCATATCCTATAATGGGATCATGAAAGTTTTAATGTTCATGTACACCAAATGTGTTTGGTTTAACATTATATAACGGATGGTTCCATCATATCCTACCAATGAATTGGGTAGTGGATTTTATCACTTTATATATTTATGGGACACTATTGGTTAGCATATGTCCAAAAGGTTATGTGAGATTGGTGGTTAGACAATGTACAGAAAGATATGGAACACAATTTTTTCTACTATCTTAACTGTGTTATAGGATTCTGTCTATCCAAGTTTATTATTATATGAATATTCATGTGGTTAATATTGAAATATGTATTGAATTTTATACATCAATTTATACTACACTCTTATGTGATTATACATACATAAATAATAGGTTGGTCACTCATAATGATTGAATGTTTTTTCCATACTCCTATTACTCATGTATTATGTTTTTCAAAACCGTACCCCTTTACACATTATTTGTGATATATTTTTTATTAGGTATGATTCTCTAATTTTATACAAATACACCATTATTATATTATCGTACCAATATTCTCATTTTATTTTCAATTATCATAATCCTTATAAATGTCTTACTTTCAGACCATACCATGAAACTGATATCTCCCCTTTCATATGATTCAATTATCCACATTTTGAAGGGAATTATGTCATATTGTTTTTCTATGATTGAATTTATTATGATAAAATTAGGCTAAATTTATATAATGTTCTAAAACAAGTTTTTTATTTATCTGATATCAAAACACAATAAACATATTGTATTTTTGTGGGAATTATTAAATTATAATACCATCATTCATATAAATACATGTAATTAGTATGCCTCATAATCTTGTGTTTTTTCATTTGGAATCAAAGTAGGGGTTAGATATTTTTGAGGACTATGATTTGATGACTCAGACGATAAAATATCAAACAACCTATGATGAAATAATTATGATATCGGACAAACATAAAATATAATGTACTGAAAAATGTATTATAATTTATGTCATCCAAGGATTTATTTTCCATATCATTTTTTCACATAAAACTTATTATTATTTTCTGATGTTCACATCACCCTTTTTTTTGTTTTAATAAATTCCTTAAATGAGATGAAATCGTAGTAAAGATGTGTGAACTGGATAATGAACTGATTTTACTACCATTCAATGAAATATAATGTGTACTATAGTATAAAATCTCATATCTATGATTACCAAAATATCATTAATTATAAGCAATAATAATAAAAATTATGGACATCAAAAAACTACAAGGAACATGAATTAATTATGTAAATCTTGTGGAAACTAGGCCCTTCCATTTGAGGGACATCTAATCCATTATTTCTCAAGAAATGGATAAATATAATGGGAATTATATTTTTTATGCTCTAGTTCTCATATAATGAAATGGGGGTTTTAAAATTTTATCATTTCAAAAGTGGTGAAAATCAATGGGCTACCATAATCCAAAATATGAAGTTAGAGGGTGAAATATCCTCTAATGTATGACAGAGTTTTAAGAAGGTACAATTAATTAAAATATGGTTATGATATCTTCCTCTCATTGAGGAGGGAGAATTATTTAATCTTAATTATATATAAGAGAAAACCATTGGTAATTAATAATCACACACCATGTCAATTAAATGTTTTGATTCTATATTTTATATTAACTGTGAAAATAAAATCAATTATTTTACCATAATTTTCATGTATTTAATGTGACATAAAAATCAAACCACGGTTTTATCCTTCACTGCCATATAACTTTTAATTTTTCATTTTTTTAATATAACATTCTAATTGAAATTATATAGGTCTAATTTAAAATTGTAGGATATTTTATGTTTTTACCATAAATACTGAAATATTTTCATATCATCTTATTATTTTTAAAATTTATTCTTACATTTCATAATTATTTTGGTATAATTATTATTCAGTAGTTTCATATAATAGTATAATATCTTATCGCTTGTTTTTATCTAGGAAAATTATCTAATGTGTTCATATTTTTATTAATTTTTTTAATTTTAAAAATCAATAATTTTAATATCACATAATTTTATTTTTTTTCTTTTCATTCATTAAAAAATAATTAAAATAGTATTTTTTACATTATTAATAAGGGAATTTTATATTTTTCTTTATTTTTTGTATAATTTTTATGATGGAATCATTTATTATTATAAACCCCTTGAATTAATTTTCGAACATCATCATTATTTTTTATAACAAATAAGTTCTTCCATGTTTTAATGGTTTAGTAATTTAATTTCAATAACATTTTACTAATATATTATTTTATTTTAAAACAATACTTCTTAAAAATATATATGGATATTTTTTATCATAAAATTAGTAAAGATCATAAAACGTGTCCTCCCATCTATGAAATTATAAATTATTGTTTCTTATAGTTATTTGTGGATATTATCTAATTAAACCATCTACCTTATTTCTTGGTATGGATTATATTCATGTTTCATGGAAATATTCATGAATTCTATTATTCCCTTGGTTGAATTGGGTTAATTAGAAATTATCTTTTTTTCATTGTAATGGATATAAATTGTGTAAGGTTTTACATTATATGGTGGGTGGGTATAATATAGATTTCCAATGCATATGGTAATGTTCTATATCTCAAAATACTAATATGGGACATATGTAATTGTCATACATCTAAATGATTTTGGGACATATGTTTTTTGTACAAGTTCAAAATTCCAGGTTCACAGATGGTTAGTAAATGTACAATTTGTTTAAGGTGGGTGGTTAGCCTATATATTATTATACAAATATCTTTTTGGGTAATCTTGAAATATTTTATTAATTTAGTTCTAATGCTTATGAGACACTATTATGATAATAAAATGCCTATGTAATGGTCTTATGACTTCATATGATTAACTCAAGATTCAAAATCCTATGGTTTATAGATTACGGTATGACAACATACATATGAAATTACTCATATCATTTCGCAAATGGTTTTTTAAGATTCATTATATTATTTTATTTCTATTCTCCTGAATTATATTCTCACACACATATACTCTGCATTCACACAATAATGATATTCAATTGATATTTCTTATGATTTTAACTACAAAACATCAAATCTTATAATTTTCTTATATTTCCATTCCAAATGATATGTTGAGTCTAATACATTTTATGTTTCTATGAGGGGTCTACAGTGGTATCTCTTTGTATAACATTATTTATTTTAAAATATATCAATTATGTATCTACACCCTAAATAAACTAAACCTATATGTCTTGGGGTGTAATAAATTCAAAAATGTAATGACTGTTCATTAGAAATTAATCAATAGGTAGAAATTATAATCTCAGGGATTTAGAGTGTGTCCTCAAAAATATATCTCCATAGAATGTGGTTTACAGAATAAAAATGAAATGATTTGTTACCTAATGTATGTTGTATGATTATAAATAGTATATATGCATGAAGTCACGACATTCTATATATCCACACAATAATTCCATTAACATGTGCATAAATTACTCCATATACAATTTCAAATGATTTATATATCATATGAATAATATTTTAAAAATATTGATGAAGATAAATTAGATAAATGACTACCATATAATGAAAAGTCAATTTAGAGTCTTGTTATGAGATAGGATGATTACAAAAAAATTAGATTAAATGACTGTTGAAGTATCTATAAAAAATCCACATCTACTGTAGTGGAAATATGAATCTAAGTATGTTTCATGACCCAGCCTAGTGGGGCCTACATTGTGATCCCCCTTTCCCACCTCCAATTGACTAGGGGCTGGTGAGTAGCATTGATAGGGAATATCACTGAGATGGGAGGAATTAAACTATGTACATGTACACGCACAGACACACACACACACCTCCAGGACTATATAATGTTGCAATGTAAAAACAAGTAAATAACCATGAATGCATACATATAAACCATGTAAACATACTAAGACGACAAATATAAAAAATTAAACAAGGAAACATACATGGCCACCACATAGTGTTGGGAAAATAATTCAAACATCATAATATTAATAGGACTACAATTAGAAATACTTAGAAACAAACTGTTGTCTTTCTAGTCTCACTAAGCACTGTATGGTCTTGGTCAACCTAAGACTCTATCAAATAGTTGATCATCTGCACATAGACATGTCACATGGGGGTAATACATGTGGATCAGTGAGTTTAACAATACTCATTAGGACACCCCAAAACCAAAATTCATACAAAAATTAAAAAAAGCGTCTCTACATTGGTATATTTCTACAAAAAAAATATAACAATAATATACAGATATACTCAACAATAAAACATAATCTTGAGGTAAGTCACCGCCATGGTATACCAACATTGGATTCTAACCCTAAGATTATGTAAAGCACTAATCTGGGAGAACAATCTCTTCAGTTAGATAAAACAAATGATGTCCATATAAGTGATTCTACTCATCTTGTCTTTTCATGAGAAGGAAATAGTGATAGTCTAATGAGAATATGATACATTGGCGAATATTGGTACTAAGGCCATGGGATGATATGAAAAATTCAATATGCATTAACATTATAAGAATATGATTGATTCCCTTGTAGTTTTTTAATGATGATACCATAACTTCATATAGGTAATGAAGATGTATAGAGGATCTCACTTTTTTCCTCTTAGATGGATTACAATGACACTATTTAGGAAGTACCACTGAGGGGATCCTAGTTCTAAAAGTAGGAGATGATTCCATACCACCCATCACAGAGTGAATAAGTGTAAAATACCCTAAAGAAACATATCTAAGACATCAAGGTAAAGGGCTCTAATCTATGAATAAAAGAGTACATAGTGTGTAGTAGTGTATACACATTGGGTCCCTTAAACTCGTTTCCTATCTGTGTAAACAACCCATGTCATCAATTTGTGTTTGTGTAGTACTACATGGCATGTATACAAATCGTGTAGTATATTTGTTTTCTAGTTCGCATGTCTATCCCATGTATTTTTTCCAGTGTAATATTACACGTCTTACCCCTTGTACCTGGTATAGGTCATGTTTGTGTGGGGGAGTACACACCATGTAGGTAGACCACATATGCCAACCCATGTATGTGTACATTCAAAAGTAGACAGGGATTCAACTAGTATAGAACACACACCATATGATAGGGGCTACACTCCATGTGATACTTATCATTCTCTCAAATACCTATCCCCTGCAAAGGGGAACCACAAATTTTGCAGATCCGACTTACATGTCGTGTATCACTAGATATTCTACATTTCTAGGTTTTTCATCCACACACCTCGGTCGATTCTCCAGCCTTAGATACATTCACCTCCTTTTTTAGAAATTTCAGATATTTTCTCTTCTAGAAATTTTTGTCATGAAAAAATTCATTTTAACATTGGATCTTCTAGAAAATGGTTTAAATCGTCATTCTTTATTGTGTACTGGGGAATTTCATTGATTTTTGAATTACTTGTAAATCTATCATTTGAATTGCTCAATCTTTTTTGTCAAACCTCCTTAGTTCTGTGAAGATAACTGATATATGATATTAGATAATTCCTCAAAGAAACAGGTTCAAAACGATCGATCAATCATGATAAGTCGAGTCGCGGTCCAAGTGAAGAATTCTAGTTATTAACGATGAATGATGGAATGATGGTTGTGGGGTGAAAAACACAATAAAATGTTGGAGGAATAAACTTGGAATTATGTTCATATCTATATTGATACATCTCTATTATAAATAAAATCAAAATAATCAAATAACATTGAAATTATACCATAAGAACCCTACAAAACAACCCATCTTTAAATATTGTCTAAAGGTTGATCAATATGTTCATTGATTCATTAACACTCATCATGTAAATAATTAAATGAAATGAAACAAATAAAAACAAATTCCTTGTCTCAGTTTGTATTGATCACTTAAAATGAAGGAAGTTGTGTTGCATTCATCGGGATGATCCTTCGAAGTCTGATGCACGTCAGTCATTGATCCAGGACCCTACCGTTGTTCAGATGATAGAATTCTACAACAGTCACTCCAAATGTTCTCTATTTCCTCCATGGTTACATGAAAAACATGAGAATTCTGAGATAACAATCTATTTAAATATTTTAAAACACTACATCAACAACCATGAAATAAATTAATTTATTTAAATTAATTTATTCATTTTAGAACCCGTGTATACTTTTTCCAAAAATGTCCCACTCCGACCAATGTTAACTTGTTCCTCGTGTAAAAACTACATTCTAAACACAGTGATTCCCTAAGATATCTAAACTAGAATATTTTTTATATATTATCCACTCTTTTATTAAAAACATTTCACTTTTCTATTTAATAATTTTAATATATTTCAATCATTATTTTGGAAACACCTGACCTCTAAATAGCACATCATCTCATTGCTTTGACTAAAAAATAATCCACGGAATATCCAAAATTAACACACACGAAATATGATACATTACAATATGTGATGATAATCATTTATCATCATTTTTTTATTGGTTGAATTATAATTTCGGGGAATGAATTATTTTAAGGGGAATAATGTAAGTCCCATGAAATTATATTAATGAATAATAATATTTTATTATAAAAGTATAAAACACAAATAAAATATTTTAATTTATTATCATTAATATTACAATGAATGCGAAGTAAATAAATAATATGAGTTATAATTAGATGTCCCTTTGATCTTATTCTCTATTATAAATCACAATTTAAAAAAATAAAATTCATGATAAAAAATATTATCCATTAGATTGATATATTATTTGAACTAAAATCTATAATTAATATTTGAAACATATTTAGGAATTAATTTACTGTATATAAGAGTTTATATGAATATTTTATAAGTGATGGAAATTACTAACACGTGTATTAAATTTATTATAATGAATTTCATTAAATTAATATATAATAGTGGTAATCAAAAGAGTTAATTCAAATGGAAATAATAAATAATGGATTTGAATCGAAATAAATTTCATTATGAATTTTATTTATTTGATTGTGATAATAATGTAGCATCGCTTCGGTATTATATTGAACAAACATTGAAAAACATAAGATATTTAGGTTCTAGTGGAATCAACATTGAGGGTATTTAATGTTAGTTAAAATAACTACCAGATCATTATTAGTCAAAATAGCACAAGATAATACATATATATCACATCATACACTTATTATTTACAAAACTCCAAAACATGATTATAGATCTAGTAATAAATTAATTAATATTTTAAAATACATTTTCTAATGAAATAAAATTAACATGAATACAATCGTATAGTTAATTAATTAAAACTTTTTAAATACTTATAATCTAAATAATTATAGGGTATAATTTTTATAATGTATTTTATATTTTTATTTCATATATTGAAATTAATTAAAAATATTAATAATAGTAAAATAAATTTAAATAGACGGAATGTGGTAAAATATAGAAAATATCTCATTTTTTATAAGTAATCATGTCCACATTCTCCTAATATTTATCATATGGTTATTTTTTATCACTAAATATTACATCCATGAATTAGTCTATGTAACATGGAATAATTGAAACTAGAGGGTCACATGATATATTATAAAAGTAAAGTATTAAATATGTTAGAATATAAGATTCAACTAACAGAACCTATAAATATACACCCACATATCCAATTTATCATATCATAAATTACTAATCAAATATTCATATATCTCCCAATATGTCTTTGTATTATATTACTTTTCAACAAAAAAGAGTATGTTTGTATCTAATGGTTGACTCAATGATAAATATCATAAGAAATAAAAGGGTCACTTTCCTCCGTCTTTATAATTATATATACATTTATATAATAGCATCCTTTTCATTTTCCAAGTTCATATTAATATATATTTGTGATATAATTATAATTATTGTATTTCTGAAAACCTATTAATGTCATATCCCATTTCATTCTTTCTATACTACATATAAAATCTATTTTAATTCAAAATTATACAATGATCTAGGAAATTCAATAATTACCCATGAAAAAAAATAAATATTTATTTATTTATTTATTTTTTTTATTGTGGGAACATTATCTCATTTGTTATGTAATTTTCTAATAAATATTGATATTATTAATCTAGTGGACATCTATTGAGTCCACTGAAAATTCAAATTGATCCACGAACATGTTCACCTTTTAATTAAGGCATATATTGTAAATTAGTGACCCAATGAATAATAATATGGTTTCATAATATTTACTCCAATGATGTAATATTTTTTCATTTAATTTAATGACTTTATATATGTCATATCATGTAATTTTATGTCGTGATCAGGGGTGGGTGATTTCATGTAACAAGATTACCATGTAATAAAATACATAGTTCCTCTGAGTGAATATATTTTATGGTGATTCATGTAGTATAATTTATGATGTTAGATCATATCCATATCTCATGTTTCCATTAGTTTTGTCGTGCTAAAATTTGAATTTAAGATTCTTACACAAGCTTAATTCATTGTTTTTTAATAATACTAATATTTAGATATACTATACATGAATTTTTAATAATTTAAATTAATTTTTAAATTTATAAAGGATTATTGTTCAATTTTTTAATTCATCATTGTAATAATCCCCTAATATTTTTGGAGTAAAATTATAGAAGGATGAATTGAAACTATATAAATTAGAACATCTATAAATAATTTGTTTCAATAAATTTTTAAAACAATCATCTAATAAATAATAAACCATTAAATATACCTCTAAAACACTTGAAGAGTTAGTTTAACCAAACATTCTGGAATCAAATTATTGATTCATGTTACCATCTCTAAAAGAAAAATTTATTTCCAATAGTTACTCATTTTTATATTGTGTGCTAAATACAAATTCATAAAAATATTCCTAATATTCCACATTATAAATTAAAAATATATGTCTTATTAATAATAATAAAGAGTATGTTTTTATATCATTATATAATCCAAAAAAAAACATTGGCTTCATTACACAATAAATTAATCTAGAAGCGCATTCCCAACCAATCCCTTAATGTACAAAATGTCAGGAACTCATTTTCAATGAATTTTATATTTAATAAAAAATAAACCAAATATTATAACACACCCTCAAAACTTATTTATAATCAAGAAAAATTTTCTTCAAAATTAAATGAAATTATTTTATTTCATCAGAAATCTAGATTTTCCAACAATTTGAATAATGGTTCATATAATAAATAGACTATTACATATTCAAAACTTTATCATTCTACCATAGTAGCTTATAATATTTTGGTTGTGAAAGATACATATCCTTAACTAAAATATAATTAATGAATGTTGTTTCAATGTCCATTTAACATATCTCATATTAATTTTGGGCTAATTTGAAAACCAATATCCAAATATTTTTTAGTATCATAACTTGACTAAACTATAATGACCTACATGCCCCACAAGGACCTCTCATATTTATTTATTAAATTATGTTTATAATGAGAAAAATAATTTTAATCCATGTTGTGGATATATTTTATAATATAATCACAAATTACATGAATAATGGATTATTTATATTAATATTTATGATGGGAAACAATACTGGGACTGAATTAATTTTATGTCTTCAATACCATTGAGTCAATTATCAATGACTATCTACTCAAATTCATCTATCTGTGTGATGAATTTAATTCACATCATGTATATTACCTTCATGTTTTGAGTCAAAATTACCAATAACATACTCAAGTAATTCCTAAAATCCTTCCCATGAAAGTAAATTCTATAATAAAACTTCAATCTATGAATTTTAACTTATTCATGTATTGAACTACATATTATATTATGAATCAACTCTATGATTATAATTTTATATATGTATTAAAATATTCCTCCAAAAACTACCCCCTAACATATTTATTGATAAAACACATAATGGAAAATCCCCAAAATGATCAAACCATTACAACATCATGTGGTTTTCCATATTATTCTCTCCAATTATTCAAGGTCTTCTGTTATACATTATTAGTTCCTATCACCATTTTTAACACCCATATCCTAAGGAAGTTATTTTGGTATGGTAAATTATTTACTAGATCTATGTTTAGATATAATTTTAGAGGATGATAATTAGGTGAGAAGTACATTATTTAATGGTTATAGACTTATAAGGACATTATATTAATATTTTTTTGCTTTAGGTGTTTAGGGATAGTTTTAAGAGGAATAAGGTAATAATGATATAAAATTATTTTTGAATAGTTTATTTAATGTTTGAATTGGAATATCATTATTTTATAGAGTTTATGGAAACAATTAAATGGTTTTTAGGGCATATAAATTTAGAGAGAACATATTTTGGATTGATTGGATGGTGTGTTTAGTTAAGGTGACTCATTCCACAAATTTATTATTCAAAGAGTGAATAAATTATAGCATGAGGAATGATAAGCTTAAATAGATATTATATATATTTATAAATGAATATACTACTGACATGAAATGAATTTCACATTAAAATGGAGTCCATCATGAATATTCACATTAGGAATCAATGCATCACACTGTAAATAGGAAATTTCTAGCCTCTCTAGGAATTTTGAAACCCGTCTATCTATTTCCATTGTCTAATTTAAATAAATTCTATTAGTGAAGGGTTATTATTTTAGGGAATAGTATTATTTAAAAAATATTAATAATATTTAACAACATTAAATTATTTATAATTTTGTTCTTCCAAACGTGATTTAGGTAAACACACTTCCATCCATATATGTATTTCTACAAAAACCCACATTAAGTATTTGGGTAAAACATATTTGGGTGTATCCACAAGGTTCCAAAAATTGTTAATCTATATGTATTTCATTTTATATTTCATGCTTTATAATTACCTCTCAAAATAAAAATACTAAATAACATCTCAATAGTAAGTAGGATTATTATTGAAGAACATTATTTCTTCATCATTTCATAGAATATGTCAATAACCTATAGATTCATACCAAATCATCATGGCCCATGTGTAACCTATGATTTTTTTATTCTCATCCCATCATTGAAAAGAAAATTTCAATATTTCAAGATAAAATTATATTTTACTTTTTTGAACTTCTCTAAATATAAACCACCTCTAACAGATTCCTCATTAAATGTTATCCAACACCAAAAAGAATAACTATTTATACATAAATACATTGTTTATAATATACATTAAATATATTCAATTATAATATAATTTGGATAATCCAAAAATAATTTTTATAATTTGTTAAAATTTTGAAATAATCTAATCATAATACTTATTCTTCTTAGAACTGAATCCTAATAAACAAAACATTTGGATTATTCATAAACTATTCCACAAATAATTCATTTATAAAATCTATTAATAGAACAAATTAAGGTAAAATTAAAATGGTATTAAGATAATATCCATATAATGATATATGCTGATCAAAATGATTCATCATTTAAATTAAAACTTCAAACATGTTATAAATCCTCCTCTCAGACAACCCAATCCATTATGGAGTTCCCAATGGGGATATATTTAAAATAATTCTATAAACACATATATGACTATAATATTTATTTTCATATTTATTGAATAACCTTATATTATTGGAACTTTTTAATAAATTTCCTTTGTTCTTTTTCTACAAAATCTGTTAACACCTTGAACTCTTATGATTCTTCTTGCTTATCTGTTATAATAAAAAAATAACTATTCATAACAAAAACATCATTAAAAGATATGAAGTACATATAACCATCACATTCATGAATTTATATTGATCTATATAAATCACTATGTATAATATCTTATAGTCTATTAGATAACTTTACATACCCATTAAATGGTTCGTAAGTATTTTTTCTTAATATTTTTGTTTGATTATTAAAATATTCAGAACTTATTCATTCTAAAAATCCATACCTATGTATTCCCTAGATATCATAGCCATTTCAATATGTTAATTAATTATACAAAATATAATTAATGTTTGAATCAACCTCTAAATAAATTTAATTGTTATTAGAGATATGATTGTCCTTGTATTGTATTTATAAACCATTCACTGTTTCATCATTTTCATAAAAAATCATTAAAATATATTGAATAAATATTTTACAAAATTATGAGTAAAAAAAATTCCTACATAAAAAATAAAAAACTGAATTTTCTATTTATTTCCAAAATATAGTAATAATTTTCATATTTTAAAAAAATCATAGGAATAATTTCTATTGAGTTATTTGAATATTTAATATATTTTATTATAAAAATAAAAACCACATCATTGTGAATTCTAATTAACTTTAAATTTCTCTATTTTATATTTATACATATTTTACCTAATAACTATCATGATTAGGTGGATTTATAATGATACAAACATGAGAAATACATCCAGAAGCTATATTTAATTACATCAATAGATGATATATTAAATAGATATCTACATCATATCTTGTTATAATGGGATAAATAAATATTTGATGTTACTATTAGTGTCTATTTTGAGGATTTATATAAGTATATACCAATAATTGAAGAGTATAGAATTAAGAAATCCATTAGTGATGCTTTGTATCATCTCAATACATTGGAGTGATTTTGAATGTTTTGATTTTTAATGTGATTTCCTACAACATCAGTTGTGTGAACATATGTTAGAAATTCTATATGTCATTTTAAATGAACTTTTCAACTTGAAATACTATTTTATTTAACATATTTTATTACAAATTATCCATTTATAGTGAACTGATCATTTTAATAATTACAATTATAGTACTTTTGACTGATCATAATGGTCTATGAGGAACACATGGATTGACCCATCATCTTGTGAAATGATTGTCGTAAATGTTTATTTTTTTAGATTTTATATTCAAATTTGGTAGATCAAAAAAACATCCTATTGAAGATTATTTATCCCTTAAGATAAGGTCACAACTGTCATATAATTATTTTCAGAAGTGAGAATATATTCCTTGATAATTTTTTTAATAATAATTATATATCATAAAAATATAACTAATCATTTTTAGCATGAAATAGAGTGCATCATTTTTATATTGTTATTATTTTCTAATTCAATTAAATTTATTTATAGATATTATTAATTTTGTAAAATATTAATTTTTGGTTTGCTTATAAATTTATTATAGTTGTTAATATGACTTGTGTGACATTTTTTACATAATAAAAATTTAATTCTATAGTGGTTGATAATTACAATATGGTCTTTTTTCTTCAATTCAACACCCTGATAAATCATCCATTCATTATATATCAGAAAATTGGAATCAGAGCACATATATTTACATTAAATTTAAGATATATATGACATCAAGATTTCATATTCATTCATTATTGATGATTAATTATATTTTTTATATATATGGGATACCAAAAATAAAAATTGGGATCATGAATCAAAGCCTCTAATTTTTTATATTGCTGACAATGGATACCATAGACATCAAATTTGGATATGTGTAAAGACCCGTAAAATTCAAGTGAAATTTTTTCTTATGTTTTCTTTGGGATTTTATGAGAATACAGTTTCTGACGACACCTGATTCTGAGGCCCGGTGTGCCTGGAATCAGTTTCCGAAGTTTATCTCGGGTACGTTTAGTGAACGAACGAGCCGGTTTTCCTAACATTTGAACCGATACTCGGAATTGAAATCTGAGGGCACCAATGAAACCGCAGCGCTGGTAATTTCTTAAGAACACCTTTTCTGGAGTTGCGTTTTCTCAGGTGAGGTTATTAATTAAATGGGTTAAATAAAGAATTAAATAAAATATTGTGCTACAAATTTTATTTCTATTCTAGGTATTTTAAACATATACCTGGTGGTTGGAGTGGGGCCCACTAATATCCTAACTCTACTAGGTAGGATATTAGTGATGTGGGGCCCACACAATCCCCACCCCATCAAATCCCTTTTAACCTCCCTCTCGTGCATTTAATATGTAACTCACCTGCATCCCTTTTAAATACCAAGTTAACTCTCTTAATTAATGAATTGATTTAAGTTATTCAATATAATAAATTCTTGAATTCATTTTGAATTTCGAATTGAATGTTGCCTTGTTTGTGTTAATTAAATATGACAAAGTCTTATTTCAAGAAGGGTTGTTCCATTGTGCGAGAAGGTTAGAGAGGAATTGCTCAAGCCTGGGAATCCTCATCTTCCTCCTTGAAGAACGCAAAGAATGCACCTTCACTGATGAAGAACGCCGACCTCCGATGAAGGACGAAGAATAACGATGATTCCTCGGAGATCGACGACGCGACTCTGTGTACCGCGACACCGATGGTCCTCTTCTTCGCGACTCTATGAACTGCGACTCCAATGATCCTCCTTTGACGATGCCGTCTTCCACGACGTCCCTTTACCGTGACATACCTCGTTCGACGACTTCATCGAAGTAGGGGGTTTGATTTAGTTCAAGATTATTCTATGTTGTCCAAATGACATTATTTCTTAAGCCTCTTGATATAGGATTAATGGGAGGATGTCGGACCGCACGAAGATGGCCAACCCTCCTCCCCCTTTTATGTAGTGTTTGTCGTGGCACGATTAAAGGCAGCGCGGTGCAATGGCACCTCGCGGAAACAAAGAAGAATCGCGGTGTTGTTGCGCAGCACCGTTGAGGTCGATCAAAGTCGTGGTGCCGCCGCGCCATGCCAAAGAACCACGAAGAGGCCGCGCTTGGAATGGGGTCGTGGCGGAGGGGTGCGGCGGTGCAAGGTGGGATGGCCAGAACCGCTGGCCACCGGCACCTCGGAGAGGTGGGACCGCGGGGTCCCACGGCGGCAGCACCGGGCGGCCGGACCGGGCAAGCCGTTTCGGATGGAAGACCGGGGGGTCGTAACCCCCAGCTGGAAAAGGCAGCGGCCCCCACGTGGGACTGCGATTTCAATCAAGGGGGCAGCCCCCCCCCCCACCCCTCCCACAACGGCTCGGCCAGCGCCGAGCTAGCCGTGCAGTGTGCGCCCGCGCCCGACCATCCGGCCGCCCAGGCTGGACTGGCCGCAATGGAGGGGTCGGGCCGCGCCGGTTGGGTCTGGTCGCGCCCACCGTGCCGGGCCACGCCCACTAGGCCAGGCCGCACCCTAAAGGGCCGGACCCAGACCCGGTTTGGGTTGACCTGGTTCGGGCCGCCCTAGGGGGTCTTGGGTCGGGTCAGTCCGGGCCCAAAACCCCCTATTTTCGGACAGTTCCGTTCAAACGCCTGTATCTTAGGCTACAGACCTCCGATCGATGCACCGTCAGCTGAGATGAAATCCTTGGATTGAGACAGTCATTTCGGTATATTAAACTCAAGTTTTCGGAGAACATTGTGTATGGCCTGGTTGGTTTGAACATGAAACCAACCGGTCCTGCAGAGCGGAAATGCTTATAACATGAGCTCCAGACGTCCGATTGACGTGTCGTTGACTTCATTGGATTCCTCTTAGTGAGACGGACCTTCTGGCATAATCCCTCAAGTTTTGGACATAGTTTGAGTGAAGTCGGGTTGCTTTTGACTTAAAAACCAATCGGGCACCTGGAACGAAAAAGCCAATAACTTTCAGACCGGGCGTCCGATTGGCGTGCCGTCTATCACGTCGAGTTCCTCTTGTCAAGACGGAACTTTGAAATACATCAACTCCTGAATATGTGTCAGTTCATGTATCAACCCTTTGGTTCGTGGAGCGGACCCTCCCGGAATCGAGCATGCTGTGTGCGGGAACCCTAGAGCTGGTTGCGACTGCGACGACGATGATGACTGCACTGAAATCCTCCATGGGTTTTGTAGTGACAATGACTGCACTGAAATCCTCCGTGGGTTCGGCAGTGATGAAGACTGCACTGAAATCCTCCGTGGGTTCGGCAGTTATGAAGACCGTACTGAAATCCTTCGTGGGTTCGACAACGATGAAGGTTGCACTGAAATCCTTCGTGGGTTCGGCAGCGATGAAGACGCTACTAAAATCCTCTGTGGGTTCGACGGTGATGAAGACTGCACTGAAATCCTCCGTGGGTTCGACAGTGATGAAGACCGTACTGAAATACTCCATGGGTTCGATGGAGATGACTACTGTTCTTGTATCCTACGTGGGTATGGCAGGGTTTGACTCTATTCTTGTTATACTACGTGGGTCTGGAAGCATAGCTGGTCTGTATCTTATGTGGGTCCGACAGCTTAGCTGGTTTAGTATCCTATGTGGGTCCCAGCTTAGATGAATCAGTGGCTATATCTGATCATCTCTATCACCTTACGAATAAGTATACCTGTGTGAGCTGAGTCTTGACTTCCAATCATTATCTTTGATATGATTGACTTGCTTTACTATTTGGATTGGGTTGTGTTATCCTATGTGGATCGGGTTGTACTCCTATGTGGACGTGATCGAACTTGGGCTTGGATGTTGGAGCCGAACGAGAATTAATGACTTAGGTATATTTATGGGAATATACTTAAGTAGTGTTGGTTTTTACTTCGTGATTGTATCTTTACCTTGTGGATTATCCTTTATGGATTCTGGGAGACCTTCGGGTGTCTCGGGGTCCCTACTAAGTAGCGTATACTCACCCCTGCATGGGCTATGCCAGCACTACATTGTGTTGTATGAAGAAGATGGACAACACTGATCGTGGTTGAGGCTTTTAGAGCAAGTCGGTACCTAGAGGTGGACCACTAGGTAGAATGTACATGGAGCGGATGGCTGGACCCGAGGAGCTGAGGAGGCTATCTGTACCCACCCTTCAGGAGGGACTTCCAGAAGATGGCTTGACATTGCTTCTTTACTTTCATTTGATGCACTTTCTTTCTAGTTGTACTATACCTTCAGTTTGGGTTTGTATTCTGGCCCATTTACATTCTGCACTTACTATTGTACTCAGTTTAACATAGTGTATACTTCTTCTTGCTTACATTGTTGGGTTTCTTACCTTATAAAGGATATTACTTCCCCTTTTTTGTTGGGTTTTACACCTTGGTGCTAGTCACGATCCCCTGGCCTATGGGAGGTGGGCTTGCGGTAGTCACAGCACAGGTCCCGAGGACGGGTCGTGACAAATTGGTATCAGAGGAGTTCGGTTCTACCGTAGAACTCAAGACTCTGATATTTCTTCTATGTGAAGCAATAGTGTTAAGGGTATTGAGTGTGGTTATCAGTCCAGGGAGTCCAGTGTTGGTGAGGTGGCCGACGTATCCGTACACCAAGACCCTAACTTCTGATTTCCGACTCAATGCACGAAAACATTGATTGCATGTGTGTTTCAAAAGTTTCCATTGTGATTACTTTGTGTCAGCTCACTAGGTATACTTTTTCACAGTGGCGCACCTGTTTCTTTTCAGGATGGCCCCACGACGGCAGCCATCTAGGGTTCGGAGTTTTGTGCGAGCCAACATCCCACCAAGCTACGAGGACTCGGTAGAGGGCGCGTTTTCAGCGGAGGCACCGGCGGTACCACTACCCGCCGAGCCATCGATGCTACCAGCCCCAGCCGATGATAGTGCATGTTCCCTTAGTGCACTGCATGAGATTCAGTGTCAGAGACCGCCCAGGTTCTGTGGGGAGATGGACCCTTAGGAAGCTGAGGATTGGCTTGAGGTGGTTGTGTGAGTTTTCAGGTTAGTGGGGACACCAGCTGACATCATGGTGATCCTTGCAGTGATCCTTATACACGTGGAAGCAGGCTGATGGTGGAGCTTGATGCTCCAGGTGCATGACAAGGCATCTCTCCTCTAGATGGACTTTGAGAGACTATTCCACTCTGAGTTATTCTCAGCCACCCTCTGTGCGGTGCGCATCCAGGAGCTTCTACAGCTACGGCAGGGCAGCATGAAGGTCGCCCAGTACTCGGCGAGATTTACTGATCTCTCGCGCTATTCGACTTACATGGTACGGGACCCATTATTTCGGGCTCGGACCTTCGAGCAAGGACGGAGGCATGAGATCAGGGCAACGATGATCTCCCTCAGCATTCCGACACAAGCAGGAGTGTTGGAGCAAGCTCTTCTCATAGAGAACTTTTTTGCGGAGCCTACGCCAGCAGCGAGACCTACCATAGGGCGGCACGTAGCAGAGTCATCTACAGCAGGTAGTCGACGGATGTCACAGGGGTCCAGGCGGACCATACCATCAGGCAGACGACCTCAGGACACTGGCTAAGAGGTGCGGGGCACACGGTGTAGAGCCAACCTTTCGAGGAGTAGGCAGTGCTACGCATGTGCCGGGCAGGTCCACAAGGCTCATGACTGCCCGACCCGCCGTGCAGAGGAGCAGCAGACGGTTGTGGGGCCAGCCAGGCAGAGGCAGATGCTCGACCATGGCGGTCCGCCGAGAGCAGGTAGACGAGGTAGGGGAGCTGGCTGAGAAGCGGGTGGTGGGCGATGCTTTGAGGCTTTACCACCACCACCAGCAGGAGGTCCACCCCGACCACAGGGAGCTAGAAGGCAGAGACAGGCTCAGCTTTAGGAAGCTTAGTCCTATGACCACAGCGCACCAGATATGATTCAAGGTACTATCTGTTTCTACTCCACCAATGCTGCAGTTCATATAGACACAAGGGTGAGTCATTCTTTTATTTTCGTTGCCCTTGTTCGGAGCTCGGAGATTCTGATGGAGCTGCTGACTTAATCCTTACGGCTAGAGACTCCTGCGGGAGCAGACTCGACGATTACGCACTGGTTACGGCAGTGTGAGCTTACTCTAGGAGGTGAGATCTTCGGCTGGGATCTTCTTGTAGCGGCGTCGAGACCTTACGACGTCATCTTGGGCATGGATTTGTTATCTACATTCCATCCTCAGATAGACTGTATTAGGCGCAAGGTGCGGTGTGTATGCACCGACGGGAGCAGGTTCACCTTCACTGGAAAGAAGGGAGCCTTTGCAGTGCAAGATGGACTCATCCAGAGGATAGGACAGCCCATCACTCATCAGTTGTCTAGCCTCATCCTAGGAGCAGTTGACGTGTCGGGTCCTATTTTTCCTATAGTGGTGGATCAGTATGCGGACGTTTTCCCTGACGACATTCTAGGAGTACCTTCTCGCAGAGAGGTAGACTTTTATATTGACATGTACCCCAGGACAGCCCCGATATCTACTCCAGCATATCAGATGGCTCCCACTGAACTTCTAGAGCTACAGGTATAACTGGAGGACTTGCAGGGCAAGGGATTCATCTGACTCAGTGTTTCACCCTGGGCTTCCCTGATTTTGTTCACCAAGAAGGCGGACGAGAGCATGTGACTGTGTGTAGACTATCGTCTCCTGAACCAGGTGACCTTAAGGAACAAGTATCTGCTACCGAGTATTGACGACCTCTTCGATCAGCTCAAGGGAGCACGGTGGTTCTCAAAAATAGACTTTAGTTCAGGCTATCATCAGCTCAGAGTTCGAGACGGGGACGTGGAGAAGACAGCCTTCAGATGTCGGTATGGCCACTATGTGTTCTTGGTTATTCCTTTAGGCATAACCAACACTCCAGCAGTGTTCATGAGTCTCATGAATAGGATCTTTCAGCCATACCTCGATCGATTTTTTGTGGTCTTCATCGATGACATATTGATATACTCGACCACTAAGGAGGAGCACGCCTACCACATGCGGGTTGTACTAGACACACTCCAAGAGAACCATCATTATGGAAATATCTCAAAGTGTCATTTCTAGTTATGTGAGGTCCACTTCTTGGGAAATTTCATCTCTGAGGTGGGAGTTGCGGTGGATCCTACGAATATCGAGGCAATGCTAGCTTGGGAGCCACCGAGAAGCGTGACGGAGGTATGGAGTTTCTTGGGTCTAGCTAGGTACTACCTGAGATTTGTGCCAGACTTCACCAGAGTTACGGAACCACTCTCCGCTTTGATGAAGAAGGGGAAATCCTTCTTCTGGTCAGACAGATGTCAGCAGAGCTTCCAGGAGATGAGACAGATATTGACCAGCGCACATAACTTGAGGCTACCGGAGGAGGCAGTAGGGTACATAGTCTACTGTGATGCATCACGGACTGGACTCAGATGTGTTCTGATGCAGGAGTGGGCCGTGATTGCCTATGGATCACATTAGTTGAGGTAGCATGAGAAGAACTATGTGACCCATGACCTAGAGTTAGCATAAGTGGTCTTCGCCGTGAAGATGTGGCGACACTACCTGATGGGCGAGCGCTTTACAGTCTACTCTGACCACCAGAGTCTCAGGTACATCTTCTCGCAGAAGGACATGAATCTGAGAGAGTGGCGATGGCTCAAGTTCCTACAGGACTATCACTTTGACATAGTCTATACTCCTGGAAAGGGGAACGTAGTAGCTGATGCCCTCAGCAGGAGGACATACATTCAGTTACTCGGGGAGGCGATGAAGCAGCTAGCCTCTTTGTAGATATCCTTCATGGATAGAGATGGAGCAGCCTTTCTTCAGTCACTCCTCCACTTCTTCAGTGGGTGAGAGAGGCACATCGTGGGGATGTTGACTGTGAGACACAGCATTAACAGATATCCTCAGGATAGGCACCTGATGGATTCTCTATGGAGGGAGAGCACGTCGTCCTTTTCATAGGACGTACCATGGTATCAGCTTCTTTACATGAGGAGGTGCTAAGGGAGTTTCACACTTCCCCTTTAGCGGTACATCTAGGAGTGGTGAAGATGTACCAAGATCTCAGACGTCAACACCGGTGTCCGGGTATGAAGAAGGTTGTAGCTGAGTTCGTTTCTCGAGGCCTCACCTGTCAGCAAGTGAAGGCAGAGCACCAGGTACCAACAAACTTGGTACAACCCTTGGATGTCCCATAGTGGATGTGGGATGGGATATCTATGGACTTCGTGACGGGACTACCACGTACTTCCAGAGGTCACGACTACATTTGGGTGATTATCGACCAACTCTCCAAGTCAACTCACTTATTACCCATCAGAGAGCAGGGCTCTGTGGAGAGCTTAGGACGGCTCTACGTTCAGGAGATTGTACGACATCATGGTGTGCCATCATCTATTATCTCCGATTGAGATGGTCGCTTTACTTCCCAGCTTTGGAAGGGGTTTTAGGATTCATTCGAGACGCAGCTATGTCTGAGCACCGCCTTTCCCCCTCATACGGATGGTCAGACGGAGAAGACCATTTAGACTCTCAAGGACACGCTCTATGCATGTGTCCTCCACTTTGGTTGTAGCCGGGAGGACCACCTACCCTTGGGGGAGTTCGCGTACAACAACATATACCACTCCACCATTGGGATGGCACCATACAATGCATTGTACGGCTGACCTTGCAGATCACCTATGTGCTGGACAGACCCTAGGGAGTCATCACATATGGGACTGGAGATGGTTCTGGCCACGACAGAGAAGGTACAGGTCATCCAAGAGCAGATGAGGACAGCTCAGATCCGGAAGAAGTCTTATGCTGATAGGAGGCGGAGGCCCCTGGAGTTTGAGGATGGCGACCATGTCTTCTTGTGGGTCTCACCTCGACGTGGATTACAAAGATTTGGTCGGGGTGACAAGTTATCTCCATGCTTCATCGGACCATTACAGGTTCTCAGCAAGATAGGTGAGGTGGCTTATCGCCTGGCTCTACCACCTCAGTTGCACCGGGTGCACGACGTCTTCCACGTATCTCAGCTGAGGAGATACATGCATGACTCGACGCATATCATCGACGATGGGGAGTTGGAAATTGATGATGGGGCGACTTTTTCAGAGGTCCCGGTGGAGATCAAGGATCGATAGGAGTGGGTCCTATGTGGGTGGTAGATTCCTCTAGTGTGCATCAGATGGTTTCACGAGAACCTCTTGGAGATCACTTGGGAGCGGGAGGCTCTGATGCGTGCTCAGTACCCACATTTGTTCCCCTATTTTATGATGTATCTTTACGGGGACGTAAATCCTTGAGGTGGGAGTAATTAAAAGACCCGTAAAAATCAAGGGAAATTTTTTCTTAATTTTTCTTTGAGATTTTACAAGAACGCAGTTTCTGATGGCACCTGATTCCGAGTCCCGGTGTGCCCAGAATCAATTTCCAAAGTTTAGATCAGGTACGTTCAGTGAACAAATGAGCGGGTTTTCCTAAATTTCGAACCGGTGCTCGGAATCGAAATCTGAGGGCACCAATGAAACCGCAATGCTGATAATTTCTTAATAACACCTTTTCCATAGTTGCGTTTGTTCGGGTGAGGTTATTAATTAAATGGGTTAACTAAAGAATAAAATAAAATATTGTGCTACAAATTTTATTTCTATTATAGGTAGTTTAAACCTATGCTTGGTGGTTGGAGTGGGACCCACTAATATCCTAACTCTACTAGGTAGGATATTAGTGAAGTGGGTCCCACACGAGCCACACCCCTTTAAATACTTTTTAATCTCCATATCATGCATTTAATATGTAACTCACCCGCACCACTTTTAAATACCAAGTCAACTCTTTTAATTAATGAATTGATTTAAGTTATTCAATGTAATCAATTCATGAATTCATTTTGAATTTCGAATCGAATGTTGGCTTCTGTGTGTTAATGAAATAAGACAAAGTCTTATTTCTTTAAGGGTTGTTCCGTTGTACGAGAAGGTTAGAGTGGAATTTCTCAAGCCTACGAATCCTCATCTTCCTCCTTGAAGAACGCGAAGAACGCACCGTCATTGATGAAGAACGCCGTCCTTTGACGAAGGATGATGAATAATGCTGATTTCTCGGAGATCGACAATGTGACGCCGTGTACCGCGATGCCGACGGTCCTCTTCTACGTGACGTCGTGTACCGCGATGCCAACGATCCTCCTTCCATGATGCCATCTTCCACGACCTCCCTTTCCCACGACAAACCTCGTTTGACGACTTCATCGAGGTAGGGGGTTTGATTTAGTTCATGATTGTTCATTTCCATCTAAATGTCTTTATTTCTTAAGCTTCTTGATATCGGATTAATGGGAGGAGGTCGGACCGCACGAACACAGCCTACCCTCCTCCCCCTTTGATGTTGTGTTTATCACGGCACGATTAAAGGCAGTGCGGTGAAACAACACCGCGTGGAAACAAAGAAGAACCGTGGCGCCGTCGCACCGTCGCGTCGCGCCGGTCGGACAAGGCAGTGTCTCAAAGTCACGGCAGTGCAAGGCGGGGCGGCTGGAACCTCCGGCCGCTGGCACCTTGAAGGGGCAGGACCACAGGGTCCCGCGGCGGAAGCACCGGCCGGACCGGGCCGGCCGTTTCGGAGGGATGACAAGGGGTCGTAACCCCCGGCTGGCAAAGGAAGTGGCCCCCGTGAGGGGTCGCGGATTCAATCAAGGGGGGAAGATGCCCCCCTTCCCACAACGGCTCGGCAAGTGCTGAGCTGGCCGTGCGGGGCGCGCTCGCGCAAGGCCTACCGGCCGCCCATGCTGCACCGGCCGCACTAGGTCGGGCCGCGCCCACCGGGTCGGGCCGTGCCCACCGGTCCGGGACGCGCCTTAATGCGCTAGACCTGGACCCAGTTCGGGTCAACCCGGTTCGGGCCGACCCAGGGGTTCTTGGGCCGGGTCGGTCTGGGCCCAAAACCCCTATTTTCGGACAGTTCTATTCAAACGCCTGTATCTTGGGCTACGAACCTTCGATAGATGTACCATCACTTGAGATGCAATCCTTGGATCGAGACGGTCATTTCAGTATATTACACTCAAAATTTCGGAGAACTTTGGGAATGGCCGGGTTGATTCGAACACGAAACCAACCGGGCCTTCGAAGCGGAAACACTTATAACTTGAGTTCCGGACGTCTGATTGACATTCCGTCGACTTCGTTGGATTAATATTAGTAAGAAGAACATTTTGGATTACTCTTCTTGAGGTTTGGACACAGTTGGAGTGCATTTGGGTTGGTTTTGACTTAAAAACCAACTAGGCCCCTGGAACGAAAAAGCCAATAACTCTCAGACCGGGCGTCTGATTGACGCGTCGTCTATCACGTTGATTTCCTCTTCTCGAGACAGAAATTTGAGATACATAAACTCCAGAATAAATGTCAGTTGATGTATCGACCCCTTGGCTCATGGAGCAGAACCACCCAGAATCAAGCATGCTGTGGGCGGGAACCCTAGAGCTGGCTACGACTGCGACGACGATGATGACTGCACTGAAATACTCCGTGGGTTCGGTAGTGACGACGACTGCACTGAAATCCTCCGTGGGTTCAGAAGCGATGAATACTGCACTGAAATCTTCCATGGGTTTAGCAGTGATGAAGACCTTACTGAAATCCCCCGTGAGTTCGACGATGATGAAGACTGCACTGAAATTCTCTGTGGGTTCGGCAGCGATGAAGACCGTACTAAAATCATTCCTGGGCTCGACGGTGATGAAAACTACACTGAAATCCTCTGTGGGTTTGGCAGTGATGAAGACCGTACTGAAATACTCCATGGGATCGATGGCGATGACTACTGTTTTTGTATCCTACGTGGGTCTGGCAGCATTTGAATCTTTTCTTGCTATCCTACGTGTGTCTGGAAGAGTAGCTGGTCTGTATCCTATGTTGGTCCGACATCTTAGCCGGTTTAGTATCCTACGTGGGTCACAGCTTAGATGAATCAGTGGCTATATTTAATCATCTCTATCACCATATGAAGAAGTATACTTTTGTGAGTTGAGTCTTGACTTCCAATCATTATCTTCAATATGATTGACTTTCTTTCCTATGTGGATTGGGTTGTGTTATCGTGTGTGGATTGGGTTTTACTCCTATGTGGACATGATCAAACTTGGGATCGGATGTTGGAGTCGAATGAGAATTGATTACTTAGGTATACGTATGGGCATATACATATGTAGTGTTGGTTGTTAATTTGTGATTGTATCATTCCCTTGTGGATTATCCTTTGTGGATTCTGGGAGACCTTCGGGGGTCTCGGGGTCCCTACTGAGTAACGTATACTCACCCATGCATGGGCTATGTCCACACTACATTGTGTTGGATGCAGATGACGGACAGTGCTGATCGTGGTTGAGGATTGTAGAGCAAGTCGGTACCTGGAGGTGGACCATTGGGCGGAACGTGCAGGGAGCGAACGGTTGGACCCGAGGAGTTGAGGAGGATATCTGTACCCACCCTTCATGTGGGACTTCCAGTAGATGGCTCGACGTTGCTTCTTTACTTTCAGTTTTTGTACTCTCTTTCCAGTTGTACTTTACCTTCAGTTTGGGTTTGTATTTTGGCCCATTTACATTCTGCACTTACTATTATACTCAGTTTTACTTAGTGTATACTTCTTCTTGCTTACTCTGTGGTGTTTTTTACCTTATAATGGCAATGCCTTCCCCTTTTTTTGTCGGATTTTACGCCTTGGTGCTAGTCACCAGCCCCTGGCCTATGGGAGGTGGTCTTGGGGTAGTCATGACACGGGTCCCGAGGACGAGTCCTGAGAATATGTGTTATTAATATTGGAGTCTATCATTATAAAATAAATTATTCATAGTAAAAAAGTATACAGAAATAAATTTATAATTTTACATTTGAGTTAAATATTGATAATAAATACTATTATAATGTCTAAAGCATTCAAATTTGTTTCGTCACACATAATTTGAATTGTAAATGAAATTTTTTTATTGTAGTGGATATAATTTGGATGAAATTTTATGTTACACACATCTATACTTATATGGTCTTGGAGAAACAAATTTTAAAATTATGAATCTTTTTGAATTCTTCAACTTTTCTCCCAAGAGAATCATACCCTGATATGCATCATCTCATTATGAAAGTTTTTATTGAGCTAAATTAACAGGGGAATTATAATTTCATGAGGAAAAACAAGTTTATAAAATAATTGAAATTATTATGAACAAGTGGTATTCTAATAGGTAAAGACATTACTTCACTAAACATATTACTAATCAAAAATTTATTGTATCATTTGAATATAAATTCGTTAGAAAAATGTGAATAGAGATTATGATGGAGATAAAAGAAAAAATAGAGACTCTTTTTCTATATCATCAAATGAAATAATTTCAAAATATATAATATTAAAGGCTACAAAATAATAACCTTTATTAATGTATTTTAAATATAGTAGTAATGACAAAATTAATTATGGGTAATTTTATCAATATGTATGATAGATTAATAATATTATCAAAATTAATAACATTTAGAATTATTACCCAAATAAAGGACAGAAAAATATTTGTTATCTTTAAGAAGATATTAAAATAAAGAATTATTAGAATTTATATTATATTAGTGAAAGAAAAAAAATTCATACGATGCCAAATTTTATTGATATTGAAAAGGAAGTAAAGGGAATCATGAAAGTCATCATAGAAAAGGGGGAAAATATTTTAAGACAAATAGTATAGTCATGGAATTCATATGATGATCTGACATTATATAAAAAATTTAATAAAAAAATCATGTTATAATCTATTAATATTTTATAAAACAATACTATAAATTGAAAATTGAATCATTTGTTTGGAAAAAAGTATTCCTCTTAATGGAATTTTCTTCGAATATAGATACCCACATTCATAATATAATAATGATAAAATTGCATTAATTAAACTATGGAATAAATATGTTGATGGATTTGATAAAATACATATGATTATAAAGAAACACTATGGTCCTACTAAGAATGATCACTCTAATGATTTTGATAGAATGTAAAATATTCATATGAATTCATTGCTCAATCAATTTTTTAAAATGTGTAATTACATGAATGAAATTATTTACATATGAATCCATATATAATAATCTAGAGAAGATTTTTCTAAATTTATTTTTTAGAATGTAAGATTTTAAAAATCATATCATGAAATTGAATCGTTTTTTGAAATCTATGATATTGATTTTACTTTAATAATGTTGAATGTATAGTATAATTATTTTCTTCCTGAAGGCGAAATTTTTTTTATTAAATGATAAAGGGACGATTACTGGATGAGTCAATTTTCTGGGAATTGTATTCAATCCCTAATAACTTATTTTTTTTATGTGGGAAAATATTTGAAAATTATTGAATATTGAATTATAGCATATATGTGATTTTCAATTTTTTTATTTACCAGTATTTCTAGGTATAACTGTTTTTCAGAACAAACCACTCATTTTTATTTATTATTTTAGATATTTTTGTGTTACATAATGGAAAATAAATGGTAAATGGAAAGAAGTGGTTCATGGAACTAGGTTTGAAATAATTATATCATCCCTTGCTGACAATAAGAGAGGAGTGGAAAATGTAAATTTAAAAACAATCTTCACAATGGGTGGTTAGAGGTATTGGGTTTTTTCATCTAATTTAGAAATTAATTTCAAATTTTATTTTGGTTTTAGGACATAAGTAAAACCATATTATTAAATATAAATATTGTTGTGATTGTTGATATTCATACTTTTTTGGAAAAAATATTCCATCAGAACATTAAATAGTTTTCATATTTTTCTACTCGAATGCATGATAAAGTTTACAATATTGAGTTATAATATTTGATATCCTAGAAAATAACATGTCTTAATACAATTGAGGATATGTCACATATTAGGAATTGGTGGTTAAGATGTTGAAATTTTTTTACCACTGATAATAAAATTATTAATGTGCTACAAAATTATATACGAAAATGTAATTTTAATTCATCATATGTCTATGATTCTTCCTAACGATTCATGTAATCAATGTCTTGTCTTAGGTAAATCCTCAAAATATGAACCATTAAAGTTAGTTACCATTTAATTTTTCATAAGCCATAAATTTAGAGTATAATATGAAAATTAGTGTGTTTTTGGAAGTCGATGATTACACAATATATAGTTTGGTTTACTATCCAACTCATATATCAAAAAAAATAAATTTTTATTAAAATATTTTCTCAAGTTGATAAAAATGTGAAAAAAAAATATTTTCAAAATTTAGAGATAAAATGGGTGATATATATTTTTTACTTATTTTAAATAATATTATAGTGAATTTTGAATAATTCATAATTTTTCCACAAATAGAAATCTATATAAGAAATATGAAGGTAAAGTTAAGGAATAGAGAAAAATATGAAATGACATGATATTTTTGGTTTGAATATTTTCTTATATGATTTTTCTGTGTTGAATCTATTATTACATTCTATTACAATTTAAATAAAATTGTACATCATAATGGTTAAATAAATAAAACTTATGAATTTGGATCATATTTAATCCAAAACATCTATACACCATAGTCATATTATGAATAATGTTCATTTTTAATAATAATTATAACATATATAAAATTAATCATAATGATATTGATGTAATTTTTTTCTATTACAGTATCAAAATACGTGATTATGTTGGTTTCCAGAAATAAAATAATATAAATGATGAAATCATATATGTTATGCCTAAGGAATCATATGATTATTTTATTTGAAAATTTAATAAAAATTATGAATACAGTATTTAATATATTTTGGGAAATGCCATCAATTTTTCTTCCAAATATTGAACAACATTTATTAGGAACTGTTGTACTATAAGTTAATATAATGAAATATGTGAATCTGGTGTATAATGGATAGAAACTATTATTTTATTGAAAAATATAGGTACTTTCCAATTAATAATATAATTGTTGGTCTTGATCGACCAGTTTTAACAAGAAGATAATTTTTAATAAAATTGGGCATCTATAATTCATATCTCACATTAATGTAAAATGGTAGATGATTCCTTGGTTTATGATAGTATTATAATTATTATAAAATATAATATTAAAATAATGGAATGAAAATATCTTCATCCCGTAGTTGAATTCCCTAATAATTATCTATCATTTAGAGACAAATATTTTCTTCAAGATAAGATTGGTATTAATGGATATATTGAGTTGATTAATGAATGTATCATTAATAAGTATTAAAATAATGGGTACATAATTAAAAATTACAAAATTTATTATAAATTATCTATAGTTTTATCCATCTATACATTATTACACATCATATCTAATATAAATTTTTATTATTTTCCAAATAGATGTAACGGTTTATTCCTATAAAAGATACATTTAGGTGGATATTTATCTTTAACAGTATACTAGTTTTCTTGGAAATTAATATCATCAAATTTTTTTTAATCTTATAATGTAGATTGATTTTTAAAAACTATCAATGTGATCCTATAATGACTCTTTATATAAATTTCTGCATCAAAATTAAATTTTAAAAATAAATGGAATATCCATTTCATTTTATAAATATTGTTTATTATGAAAAAAAAATTATAAATGTATCTACAATGATGATAATTGTTTCTCAACATGAAAAAAACATGTGGATTTGTGTTATCAAAATATGTAACGTGACATTTAGATGTGTATGATTAGGGAATTTAAAAATTAAATGTTTTATTTTATAACATAAATACCATAAATAACAATTTTGAACTCAACATAAATATATTTATGATTTAATATTTATTTTTATTCTTCTTGTATTTCAACTCTAGTGTGTACTTCATATAAATATTTACATTTTGAATTGAACAATACCATTGATAAAAAACTTTTTGGAGTTTTGAATAGATGTAAAATTTATATGATGCCTAGATATAAAGTAATTATTTACAATGTATTCTTTTGTGGCAGATTCTATGATAATCTAAATGTACACCATTTTAAGGTAGTCTAAATTTTCATCTATTACAATATAATAACATTATAACTAGAAAAATATTATTCTTCCAATCATTATATTACTCTTAATAGGTGTTTAGAAAAATATTTGGGAGCTTGCAAAAATTATTGGAATGGTATACCAAAAAAAACCATTTTCAAGATAAGGATTTAATTTTGTAGTCTATAAAAAATAATTTTGACATGAAATTTACGCATTAATGAATAATATAATCTAGTTGGAAATTCTGGAACACTTTTATTAGTCATATATAACACAATTATTGGTTTTGAAATTCCTTTTACATAAACTTAAATATTTTATTAAACAACAAGTGTTATCCTATTAACTAAAAACATTAAAAACCACTAATTAGAAAATTACAATGATATAATGAAAATTTTCCATCTTGATAAGATCAAATATATATATATATATATAATATTTTTATTATTAAAAATTAATTTTAGCTATATTATTTTTATAATAAACTACTATAATATGATATATTATAATTTATTTAATAGGATATGTGTATGATAAATTATATGCGATCATATGTTTTTCTCCAATTATAATTTCTCCTAACATTAAAAACCATATCAATAAAGTAGTTTACATTTTTTGTTTATACTAATAAAAAAACCTTATCGAGGTACATTATAATATATTAAATAAAGGTTGTGAAAATTATAATGACTAATTTTGAAATTTTATATACAAATATAACTTATATATAAATATTGGATAAATAATATAATTATATTTATCTTCTCAATGGTACAATTAACTAAATATGATAAATCAATGATATATCACCTCAATAGTTTGAATTTGTAACTATATATTCATTATATTTTAATATTTATTCATACTTCTTCCTAGGTTTACATTTACATATTATTATTCTTTCTCATATCTGTTCTAAAGATATATTTTTTAATTATTATCTGATCACATACATATTGTATGATTATTCCATCCGATTAACAATAATTATATTCGTTTTTTATTTTTTTCATATATTTTTCTTTTTTGATAATCCAATATTGTGATATATCATATGAGATACCATATAGGGTGATAATATACGGGTAGTAACCTGATATGAAATGATAATGTGGGATTTTATTTTTCTTTCTACATATGGTGAAATTTTAATGATTTATTTTTTCCATAAATTCTCACTATATATAAATACTGAATCTCATTACAGTGAAACCTAATTTATAATTTTTCTAGATTCTGTAGATTATCATACTATTATTTTTGTATATAATTATTTCCAAAAACTTCAACAGTTTATAATTATCCTTATACATTATATTTTTTATTTATTATTGGATTTTTATTTGGAAAATTGTAAATCTGGAGAGCATATGGAAGATTATAAGTTGTATCTTTTTTCTATGATTAAAGGGTGGGTGTTTTGTTAGATATTTTTCTATTTATTATATGTTTGTTATAAATTTCAAAGATTGTATACTCTAGGGGATATTTATAGATTTTCATAGGGATTATATATTTAAATTTTAGTAAAATAAACCTTTTCCAATGTGTATTTTTTATTTTTAAAAAGGTGTATTTTACAGTCAATTAATTCATCTATATACATTCTAGAGAATATAACAAGGAAAATCATTATGAATTTGAGTAAAAAATTTACATAAATTTTATTTAAGTAATAACTAACATCTGGATCATATTTTCTAGTCACATAATTCTAATACACTCATTTTCACAAACTTCATTATGTCATAACAAATAACATTTATAAATGAAAGATTAAATCTGTATAATGTTATAATAATATTATATAAAAAACCATATGTCATGGATGTCACCTTTGGAGATCATCGTAATGGCTTATTGAAATGGATATTTTTATTCAAGGAATCATATATATACTTAAAATTTCATTTAGGAAACCATTCTTTATCCTATTGATTTTGAGTTATTTTTAATAAATTTGACTTCAGTTTTTTTATGGCTGCCCTTCTATATTTAATTATTATTCATATACTAGTTATTTATAAGAATAATTTTTTCTTCTAATTCTGTATGATTGTTGGGTTTCTAATTCTATTAATTTGTTCAAACAAAACTGGTTTCTCAATTATTTTTGGGGTAATATTTTCTACTTGTTATACTAATTAAAGATTGGTATACGAATATATATTCCAATTATAGATGGGGTTTTCAATGGAATTTCATGTAGAGAAAATTTATCATTTAGTCATGTTATTTAGTTATTCTCCAAGAGTTATATTTATATCACTTAGGTTGAGGTAATTATCATCATAAAACATTGAATAAAGGAAAATAGTTCTTTATAACTTAATTATTATATTCTTTATATTCTATTTAATGAAGTTTTTATACTGTTTTTCAATAAAATATTTCATTTTTAATTTTTTTTAATTTAATTATTCTATATAATTTCTAGAATTATTTTTCTATGTTTTAATAATGTTAATTTATTTTTTGTTTTTAGTTAGTTTTTTAGAAATATCTATTTGTAGTTTGTAACATTCAAATTGAATATATCTAGAGTGGGTGAAAGTTGATCACTGGATTTATTATGTTAAATCACATTATTCTAAAAGATTAAATATTTTAATTATATAATTAAACATATATAAGAAATATTATAACATGTAATATAATAAATCATAACACAATTATAGAAAATAATTCTAAAAAATATTTTAATTCCATCTTAATTATTAGTTATTGTTTATAATCTTAAATATTGGGTGCAAACATGGTATCCACTACTCTTGAGTCAAAAATATTGTATATTATTTCTATATCATTCACATCCATATGCTAATAGTTTCGATTTTTGAGAAAAAAATAGCATCATCAGATATCATACTAAAATTTCATTTTAGATCATACCTACAATAGATGTTAATATGAAAATCAAGATACACTATATAAATCAGTATATTAAAATATAAATATGTGAGTATTATGTTTTATATCATTATATTATATAATTTTATTTAATATATTCTCAAAACAATGAAAGACTCCACATATCATTACCTTTAACATGATACAATCCATATTTCAATAAATGTTTAGTCATTTTAGTGTTTCCCTTTATTTATATTATATTTCAATAGGTCATCAGCATAATTAGATAATTTTTGACTCAGGGAAAGATGGGTTGACATCTCCATGTCAAATGTCAAAAATTAGTTATTGTAATTGTATTCTTCTGGTATCCAAATGTGACTCGGGTTACCGATTAAATTATAACAAAAAATAAATATTAATATGTGAACATAGATTTAAAAAGGACTATCTAGTATAGTCATTTAGGTTAGGATATCTGATTGGATTTGAAAGAGTCTCAGTCAATTTATTCGAATGATGATATAAATACTATGTACATTAGGTTCATATTTATTACATATCATGAAATCTTGTTTATGAATTTTTTTATTAAAACATATATATATATTTTATAATTATCTTCTTTTTAGATAAGATTTTCTTCCACCAAATTCATATGTTGAGAAAAATAAATTATAAAATATTTCTGAAACTCAATCTTTCTATTAATAATTTAATGTAGAATGAAAATATATGTACATTTTTCTAAATTCATCATATTAAAAATGTATATAAAAATATTCATTCTAAATTATTAAAACCATTAAACACCAATAATCACCATATGAGTTAGCATGGGGTGACTGGATTCTAACCCCTATATTTTAGAAAAATGTGTGATCCACCAGGCTAATGGAATTTCAGACCCCTAATTCATCAACCCATGTTTCACTCATAAAGTGAGACTTCGATTCTATCATAATTCTAATATAAAAAATTTATAATCAATATTAAAAATCTATATTGATAATTCTAACCACATAATAGACCACATTAATATAAAATAAAATTAAATAATTTTTTTTCTACCTATCGTGTTACACTTATATTCATCGTATGAAAATTTATAGTAAATAGTTTAAAATTTTTAAATGTAATAATTAATTCTTAATAGTTGAAGAAAATTTCAAATAAATAATATTTAAATTTGGACTAAATTAATTTAATAAAATATTTTTAGTTATAATGGAATTGGGAGAAGTCTCATGAAGGATATTGAGAGATAAAAATGAATATGATTATTAAAAGAAAATAATTACTTCTATGATAAGTTCTAATTATCCAAAATGTTATGTACAATGACATAATCAAATTCCACATGTTATCTTTTTTTCTCATTATAAACCAGATTATTCAATATTTAATACAAGACAGTAAGATCATATGGTTTTATTGATGTTGATTAATTAATATAATACTCATAGAGTGGTGATGATGAAAATTAAAATCAAATTCACTTTAAAAAATAACACAATATTTTCATTTTAATGATTTGATTTAACATGGATATAATAAAAGAATACTTTTTGGTTATTCTATGAAAACCCTTCTTGAGAAAATTGTCATAACAAATGATTTTTTTATATTAAAAAGTGTATGGTTCAAGAAAACCATTAAATCCATCAATTTAAATTTCATATACATCCCATAAATTAGTATAATTTATTTTCCTATATAATATTTATGGTTTTCATGGGATACTATTTTTCAAAAATAATTTAGTCGATAATAAAAAATACATATAATTATTGATCCATTGTGTAATCAACCATACAAAATAGGAAAATTATAAAAAACAATAAAAAAACTATTCATCCCCTTTAACATTAGAATAAATGGGTTTGATCAAATTCCCTAAAATTTAATAAATTGGTTCCAACCTCTAATGGTATCGTCTGACAAATACAATCACTAAACACTTTGGTAGGACCTCTTCACGAAAATAATATCATATCTCTCCCTCCTCGATGGAAATGGAAAAAGAAATGATAAAATTATCTATAAATTAGTGAATCGACTCAAATATATCAAATGACGTACTTCAATATATATTTCATAATTCATATTCACTTAATTAAAGAGTATCAATGTGTTAAAATGACTCAGATGTTATGTAATGTATAATATTTTGTCATTATCATTATTTATCAATCATTTTTTCAAATCCATTAAAAAGTTAAAACATTTATATTGGTCAGGATATGAGTATTCAAAATATATAGTGAAATTTTAATATATATATATATATATATATGCAATATGTATGAGTTATATAACATATAAATTTATTAGAACACCAAACAATAGTATAGATGTATATATGTAGAAAATTACTTTGGTGTTATGACCCTTATTATAACATGATATTAACATTATTATAAAATATTTAATATATGGTTTATGATTCTAATTTTTACTATAAAATATAATGTTTTGTGAATGTGAGTCGAAATGGGGAAATGGTCATAGTTAGTGTTCATGAAATACATCAATATTAGTGAATTTAGGAATTTTCATAAAAAAATAAATGATGAGGTATCTGTCTATTGTAAAGGGATTCCATTAAAATGGAATCCCAAATAAAATTTGTTGAAAATTTATTTCTTATCTTATCTATAGAGACCTACAAGTCCTTGATACATCCACTGATAAAATGAAAATTCTGGATGGTGTTATCATTTTCTGATAGGGCGTATTTTTCAGAATTTGGGGTTATCATTTATAAAGATTTTCTTATTTATGGTGACATATTTAATGGTTATGAGAATATAAAGACTAATGGTACTAACTATAGAATCACATTTATCACTCATTTAATTTTGGATCCCTAATCCCTAGATATATAATCATCATTTTATCATGGTAAAAAACTCATTAAAATTTTCTAAGTGTTTCATTAAACAAGTTTCATTGTCTTCTACCCACGGGATTATGTTATACATGATTCCAATAAATTATACTATTAATGGTTAAATTAAAATTTATTAAATAAATACCACATGAAATAGTGATGTAAAAAAAATCGATATCATCTAAAAGGAAAATGAAAGAGAGAATGTGATACATTTATTTTACGTATAAAGGAGGTTATAAAATATAAGTGGTATTATTTTATTTTTTTGATTTGGTCCCCAGACCGGGATCACCTAGGATCATTAAATAAAATTATTTCTGACCTAAATATCTATTAAAAATTCATGATAACACTATTGTTGGGGTTATCTGTGTTTTTTCATGAACCAAATGTTATAGAGGTATTATAGTAATGGCATCCCATTATGTATGGGTGAGAATAAGAAATATGAAACTGATCCTGGATATTTATTCTTTGAAAAATCACTATTGAGGTGGGGATATTCATTTTCTTATTACATAATTCATTATACAATATTAAATTTATTCACCAATCTCAAAACATTATTAATATATCAATCATCTAAGTTGTAGTGTATAATTTATTATTATTAATTAATTTTCAAATTTATTTTATGATAAATGGAGTATTATTTTAGACATTGAAGAATGATTGGAATAATTATAGACTAATAATAATCCAACACTATTCAAATGATACAATATATGTATTGAACTAGACCATTGTAAGAACAATGAATGTTTTTTTGCATATTTGTGTTGGGGATCCATTACTACTATAAATTTCATATTCCACATATCATTTTCACTCACAACATTCTCCATATCAATTTCATTACCTACATTGACCCCCAAAGAGGGTGGTGGTTCATAGAGTGAACAGATGATTTAGAAAGAGGTTATTCAAATTATCAAACATGAAAACAATTTAATTGATATATGATGTACTATGGATCATTTTGGGTGTGGAAAATATTTGATGAACTTTTTTGAATTATTAGGAAATTATGTTTCATTTTATACCAGCTTCAGTTTTTGTGTATGTATATGTAATCTGGTTACTCAGAATAAAGTAATGGTGGAGTTCAAATTGATAGAAAATTTGGGAATAGTGAATCGTATGTGATAATTTCAGCTAGTGATTTTGTTTTTAAGATTACAAGAAAGGGAACTATCCTCAAAGATATATCTATTAATCGATATAAAGAGTTAATAAACACCATATATTGAGTATTTATTTTTGGTCCATTTCATTTTAATAGAACAAAAAATCCTATAAATGTCATTAGATCAACATTAGACTACCTTCCAAATTGATTCCACATGGTTTCCACCCCCTAGCAAGAGGATGAGATATGGATAGAAGCCAACTAGTTCAACTCAATAAAAAATCTTCACATAACCAATACATTGGGTGAGTTAATTTTTTAATAGATCCAACTCAATCGAACCTACCGATGTTGTGGATTTATTTTGACCTATCACACCTTTTGTTAAATGGGACACATGTGATAGTCCCTTCTTAACTGACCTCAACCTAAAGGCATGGAATTAGAGATCCAACTTTTTTATCCCCTAATGCAATATAGCACCTATACATGATTCATGTTACACTATCGACCCATTTCATCCCTACCCATATATTACCCAACCTGAGACCAAGAGTTTCCTATCCCCCTCACTTTTCAGCACCACAATTCACCCCATGAGGGAGGATATGGAATGATACTATATCTTTCCTCAAATATTTCACTCTTTTTATTCTAAGGAATATAAAATTTAAATCCTATTGTATGAGATATAATCAATGTAGAACACTATTTAATGAACCATTTGGTTAATGACTTACTTTTTTATGTATTTAGTTCTTCTTCCATGTATGATCAATTTTTTTGATTGGGAATGATTTTCGAAATATGGTTAGGGTTTTGCACTCCCCTAGAAATGTGTGATTGACAGAATGTGTATCCCCCACCTTTTGATTCAATTTAATTTCACCCATGTAGACCCTAGGAAAAATTCCACATCTTGAATATCGGGATTGGGAAATCCCTTAATCACTAAATAAATGATGAGGTGTGGGCCCTCCACTATTGATCTAGATAGATAATTTATAATAAAAATTAATAAAAACTAAGAAGTTTCATTATTATTAGTTTATCATGAATTCAAATATAATGATGGTATACGTGTTGATTTATTTCCACATTGATGATTAATATGACATGCGATTTGGTTCCTCCGAATCCATAACCTCTATGGAGGAACATGAACATAGTTGTGAAGAAGAAAATATTATAAATTTAAATCATTATTATTCGGTTTCATTATATTTCTTATAATATTATAATGAGATAATGGTCTCATTTTCAATGAATTCAATAGTTTCTTGCATTTAAGATATTTTTAACCTATATCTATGAGTTTTAAAAAAAAGGAAACCTTTTAATAAATCAATTTTTTTAATAAAAATGTTGAGTGAAGCAATGTTCACTTGGTTTTATGAACTTCTTCAACCATTAATATATTGCATCCTTATCAGTTCCCTATATGATGACAGTATTTGAATTACCTGGAGTGTTGGGGTGTATTTCCAAAATATTAGATATATTTTTCATCAATTAAATTATAATATATTTTATTTTTATTCAATAATTATTTAGCATGTGACATTTTTTGGGAACTCTTATTTGTGATTGGTCATTGGTCCCCCATTTTTTGGGGTAATACTCCCTCAAAATTTATATGAATCAATTGTGTAGAGTGGTTCCACCACTATATTTATTCACTCAACAAGAAATTAAATAATTGATTTAATATATTATGTTTTACTATTAGATTCTCTTTATTAATATATTGAATTTGATAAACCTAGCTCCATTGAAAATGATATTATATTGATGTTGATATCGCCACACTTTTAGAACACTCATGAGCTTGAGTTAGGAATTGTCATTAACCCCATAGAATGAAATGATTGTTCATGGTTATAGTATATTATGGCCCTGAATTTTTATTGAGGATACAAATAAGTGTCTTTGAGAAATATGAAACCACCCCTTTTACTAAACGAACCATTTCAAGAATGCCAAGGTTGATGCATGTATATTTGTATACCTATGAGAAAAGACAAAATCTGTGTGGAAAGACCATACATTCCCAATGTGTTGTAAAATATATATTTTTCTCCCCAACTATCTGAAATAGTAATGGAAGGTGCACAAAAATGAGTTGGATGGTGCGCAACAAACTAGAAGCCATGTAAAACTCCTATGTGCCAAATGCTATCTCAACCCCCACCTTCCATGACGGGGTCCTTATAAGCTTCCATCCGGAATTTTTCCTATAAATATATGTGCACCCCCACCTTATTAAAAGTAATGATTCAAAAGTTGATCCAACTCAATTATGCATGAAAGATCACCCATGTCATGCTCGCAAGCAAGCCTTGGCATCAAGGTATAGGATAATGAGTGAGAGGTCCCCCAAGGGTCACCCATTATGTGGGCCCACATGGGATACACCATAACCCCTTTCAATTTTTTTACTGAAGGTGCATAAAAAATACCCTTTAAGTGCACACCTACTTCCCTTATGAGCATCCATCATTCACTCATCCACCTTCTATTGTGCGCATGACTCTAATCTTCTGTGCACCCCTTCTTTGAGACTCCATGGGTTTCCATTACTATAAATCACCATGTTTATGTACCTCATTCACACATCTAATCATCATTTTGTGTACTAATTTCATGTACCTATCTAGGATTTCATTATGTGATTTCCTATTCCATCATGGGATATCCCTTATTGTGATTCCCAACCTATTTTTTAGAATATGTATGCTAATGGATTTTCCATTTTTTATAGCCACACTAATTTGGACCCCATGACTAACCACTCCTCCATAATGGTCCTATCAAGAATCCTTGGTTCTTTCCCATCCCCATGTTTGGGTGGGTATGAGTTATGTACATATAAGGGATAAGGAAATATTATTCGCTATCTAAGCATCAGGATGTTAAACTTCCAATCCCCAATTTCCTCAGCACATGATGATCAATGGTATCCTCACCGCATGAAATTCTCAATGGTTACTATTCCTTAGGTATTCCCTATTCCCAATCATCTCTATAGGAGTGAGATCTTCCTCACCCTCCTCAAAAAGAATAGTATACACCTTTCATTGAATAAGATCCTCTTTGGGTGTCCATCGTGGAGTAATCCCAATAATCCATCTCCCTAGGTAGTCTCAGTTCATAATCCCCACATCACTAATTGTGGCTACATCTTTCAAGACATGATCATTAGTTGTACTGTTACCTATTTTTTCTCACAGGCACCAAGACACATGTGGGATTGGGGATTAATAGTTACTATAAATCAATTTCAGTCATATATGTGCATAATCAACATGCCTCCCTCAATTATGATCTATAATGGTTCTTATCCCAATATTCTGTATAGGTTATTTTGGAAGCCTCCATGAGATCCAATACCAACCAATTGTAATCTATGGTTCTCCATCATAGGGATGTTCCCTTTTAATGTGAAATATTCCCTTTATAGGAAACATACCCTACATTCACCTCCGTAATGGGTTCTTGTCCATCCACCATCATTTCATTCATCACCTCTCCCTTATTCTAGTGAGATCACTTCATCTTCTTGCATCCATTTGGGCCTCTAACGATGTGTTTGCCTTATCATTTCAAAAGATATATATCCATGTGTATAAAGAGATTCCATCCTGAACTATATCGACTATGATTCATTTATTCTAAATATGGTATGTAAGAAGCCTCCCCATGGGTCACACCCTAGTCTCACTATGTATTAGTAGGATCATTCTTCAACCTAGAGGTAACACTTCCTTTGGGTTCCTATCAGTGTGCTACATTCATAAGATTCACCTAGTTATGTGTCTCATCGTCCCATCCCAAACCTCATGAACATTTATTCCCAACCACTGAGATATGTAAGAATCATTTCTGAGGATGAATCCCGATAATACATCACACTCCATCTATTCCATCCATTCCATCATTAATTCCTTCATGTCCATATTTATTCTATCCTAGGCCACCAATTCATGGGGAGATAATTCCATTCACATCACCACTACTCCTAGAAGTATCCATGAAGAAAGACATGAATAACTCCCACACAATCCACATAATCTAACCAAGATAGATCTTCATGCCGTGGGAAACTATCTATGTGTAAGTACCACATCACCATTTCAATCTATATTGGATTTAATGATAAAATTTTAAACTCAGTACGTAGGTAGCCTTCATGAGGTTTAGTACCTTCCAATAGTATACATTGATTTTGTAATGGCCCGGACCTCTCCAGTCCAATACTTTTTGAAAATTTGAGGTTAGGAAGAGGTCGTGTGAGTTTCATGGGAGAAGGATTTAATTGATGTGAGAGAGGGAGTAATTATAAGATAATAATGGGAATAAATAATAATAATAATAATTAATGATAATGATAGTGAGCCATTGATGAAATTAAAAGAGAATTTATTATATTATATAATATTGGTGGATTTTTAGTGTGTGTTTAATTAAATGAAATGGATTTAATTTAATATGATAATAACCATGGCCAACTAATTTAATGGAACTAAATTAGAACACTAATGATGGTTGTTATTATTATTAATTTTATTAATAATAAAGTGAGAAAAGAGATGGGGCGTTATGGACACGGACAAAAGGCTAGGGGGAGGCGCCACTTTTTGTGGAGTGGGTGAAACATTGGAATGATATTGGAGAGAGAGTGTGAGAATTAAATGGGGAAGTATTAAAAGAAAATAAAAGGAAATAAATTAAGGTGAAAGGGAGTGAGGCAATCCAAATTGGAGTGAGGGTGGTGCGTGGCTTTGGGGTTTGGAATAAATCAATTGAAAATAATAATATAATAATCATGTTTTTGTTTTTGTTGATAAATCACTTTTTCGACCACAACCTATTTGTGTGACCTCAGTTTCACGAACCGTCTACAGAAGTGTGACCCAAATTTCGAGACGGACATTTCATGTCCAGTATTGGATGTCTTTTTTGGGTTTTTGGATCAGGTACTTGAAGAACATGGAAAATAATAGATTTGATAATATTATTAAATCTTTGACCCACTATAAGTCATGTGTGCGACGTTTGATTGACTTCTCATTAGTGGCGATGTGATCCTGTCACTAATACGATCGATTCATGTCTAATGGGGAATATTAAATTATATTTCATGGCTCCGGTCCACGAAACAACCAGTATTATTATTATTATTATTATTATTATTATTATTATTATTATTATTATTATTATGGGATCTTTCACCCTACATATCATCCTCATACGGTGTTAGAATGGTGAACCATCTGTGATGTTGCAACCCAGAAATTAAGATGGATGATTCAAAGACCATAAATCCTATATTAATTATTCCTATATCAAGGGATGTTTTTTACTCGGTCAAATTGCATGGGTTAATGTGATCCTATTTTAATGGGGAAGTAAGCATATCTTAAACTGTCACCCCATTAAATCTTAAAAAGCGACAAGATATCATCCTACCTTGTTCTTCCACTTTGTTCTCACCTATGAGATACTAGAACCTTTCAATCCTTCCCATAGTATTTTCACAATCAAACTTTACTCCTCAGATCGGTTCCACTCGGTTTTGATGCAACCAAGATGTATTGATCAATCCTCGATATAAGGTAGGTTTTATAGTCGTTACTTTGGGATCATCTTCTCCTATTTTTCCCTCCCATATTAAAGCATGTAATCTCCATGCTTCTAATGGGGTTTTTCTTGGGGTTTGGCTGGTGCGGTCGTCATGTGGCATCCTCGAGTGGATGCAGTTGGCGCAAGAGGGGGATCGTGACCTGTTGTGTGTATAAAGAATGTCAAGAACTCTTCGAGGTAGGGGATTCATTGCATCTCTTTTCTTTTATGTGAAACTATATTGTTAGCATGTTCAATCCCCCTGGATCACAACATAATTGATATAATAAATATTTTAACCGGATAAATAAATTGATATCGATCGTATGTTTTTGCCTCATGTTTTCTTATATAGTGTGATATCTAAGCTTACATTGATTAGTTGTTCATTTTTGATAGAAATTGGTAAAGAAAATAATAGGGATTAATTGATAAATGTTTGGAAAAAGATAAAGAGTCATGTAACCGAATTTTTGTTCTTTTTGAAATTTGATGTTAATCATATTAGTGCAGTAAGCAAGTTTATTTATTTATGATAACTTACTGGTTAGGTTTGTAAAATTTGGAAACAACAAATAATAAAACGGTTAACCCAAGATGGATTAAAGAACTGATTGTTTAATAATTCCTTAAAGGGTTCTAAGTTACCTTCTTGATTGTTAAAGGGCCAAGATCCCAATTAAATGTGGTGTTTGTTTTTTTTCTGTTGTTTGTGTTGTGATGTGGTTTTGGATGGCTTTTGTGATATGTGGGGGCATTGAGGCTTTTGGTTGTGGCAGAAGATGATGCATAGAGTGGCGAGATGCATCGGTTTATGCATGTGGGTGTTAGGGAGGACACCAGGGATGTTGGGATAGAGTGGATGTGATTGTTGGATGCTTGGTAATTTTGATTGGTTTTTTATCTACTTTACCTTTCCTCACTTCTCCAGGCAGCAGGTCTTACTTACCCATCTCCCGAAAGTGGCGAAGACACGCGGGGGTATGCCACGTGCTTTCCGTGTTTATATTTTCATGGGGGAATGGGTATAAATTCTTGTTATAGGAGGCAAAGACTCGGAGAGTAGTACATCTACTCACTGTGTTGAGCCCCCTTTTATATTTAGTAGCATAGAATGTTTTTCTAGAATTCCTGGGAATATTGAAATGTAATTATATAATGAATATTTGAATAAATGGTCTTAACACATGGGGATGGAGATTCTAGAACATAATGATGAGGTTGTAATTTTTTAAAGAACAATTGACTTTGGGTGTGATGCTAATGAAATTTAATGTGGAATTGTTCATGGTTAATTAATGGTTAACAAATTAATTAATGTACACTGGAACTGATAAAAAGGGAATGAAGTAATCTAATAATGCTCTTTAAATGGTTGTGTGCTTATAGCATACCTTGTCCTAGAAGTAGCATCTCAGAGTATGACAGACGTTAGTTGCGGTTTTGTCTAAGACTAGGTAATTCCCATAGTGTGGTTGTGAGATATAATATCTCATGTAATTATGGTGTTTCTATATGCTACTCCACCTCATCAGTAAGGGAAACTGACACCCCAATCATTCTGAGCCCTGGGGGGTGTTTTCCCCAACATTCTGGTGAGAGGATGAATGGATGACTATCCCCTTTGGCCCTGCTCTCTTCACTTGGTAGTTACTTGTGCTGATAGGCACATTGGTTAGTTTTCCCCATATATGTGTGTAGAGGACTGTAATGGCTTGTGGTTATTCACACACATATATTCTAGATATAGTATCCTATTGAATAATTTAGGTGTAACATGCATAGGTTGTGATGGATTGATGATCCTTACTCGGCGTATGGGTTGTAATGGCTTGAGGTATAATACATGACGTATGATACATGTCATGCAAGCTGTGGTGGATCCCAGAAACTGCCTAGTTACTTTTGGTTGTGAGGATGGTGTGGTGCTTCACCCAAGTGTCTGCGGGCCAACCTTTTTGGAGCACGAGGTGCATACTGAAGTTCTTTGCCCAGGTGTCTGCGGGCAAGCCTTTTTGGAGAGATATTCTTAGGACGTGCGATGTTGGGGAAAAGCAGAAAACCAGTGGGGAAGTAGTAGTGGGGTACCCTCGATATTCTTTATTATATGATATATTATTGTATGCATTACTTGGTGAGAGTATCCATGGTGAGGTTGGGAACTTAGTATACCTGTTTAGGTGACGAGTTAGTTTCACTAGTTGTTCACTATGCTTTAGCATGGTTTTTTTACTTTTGCACGAGAGGCTTCGGGGAGGATGCTATTGAGTATACTTTTATACTCACCCTGTGTATATATAAACTATTTTTCAGGACACTTGGAGCAGGTTGGAGATCAAGCTAGTGTAACGCCCCGACCCCAGCTACCCAAAGTCGGTGCATTACTGCATAACATTGGCATGATCACAAAATATCAAGTCTCGAAATACCGATTAGTTTATTAGCCTTGGAAACACTAGATACATTCATAAACGTTACATTACATAATAAAGTAAAACAAAACTACAACATCTTCTCTTCATAACCCCTTATATTATCCTTGCAGGTCATACATAATATACTTCTTCACATCCTGGAAAAAGTAAAACATTGAAAGGGGTGAGCTCAGATGCTCAGTAAGGATAAAAATATAGCGGAAGCTTTCATAAATAAACATTAACATTTAAGGCAATGTATAACTAAAACAAAAGCCTTTTAAACTTGAACTTTATCATAATATGGCAAAAGTAAAATGAAATATTTCCATTTACTTACTCACATGGATATTCTACTAGTCGAATAATCACATGAATTATCAATAACCACTTTCATAATGATGGAATGCATAATGCCAGACTATCATAACCATGTAGACAAGGCCTCGTGCCAAGACCACAAATAAGATTTTGTCAAGGCCTCATGCCAAGACACTAGTTTGTCTCATTAGACCTACCGATGAATCGAGGAGCTATAGCAGGCTCCACCCGTCACTTATTAAGTCCAATGCATTCCTCATATGAACATCTTTAAACATATCATAAACCATAATATAATTGTATCACATAAAACATGCATAAAGGAAACATAACATTTCCACATTTCAATCACAAGATATCAACACATTGATATATTAAAACATTATCAAAACCATTTTTGATACCAAAATAAATGAATGTTAAAACAAGGTTTTTATTTTTCATTTAAAAAAATTATGGCTTGTAGGGGAAGACAAAACTCAAATAATGGTCACGGCGGCGGAGAAGTCATGGTCGCCACATACGTACGACAAGAAAAACATTCCTTTTTGTCGTTTAGTAAAACGCTTCAAATAAAAAGATTCCTTTTGAATAAATGTAAAATTCAAAGGGGTTTATACACCGAATAAAAGAAAGTTGTGTATAAAACCAAATATGCCTCAATGAAAGGAGATTGAGACGAAGTCCTTAAAAAGATCATTTTTAAAATAAAATAGATCTATTATGTGTATTGACTATAAGTACACATAAAGAAAGTACAAATAAAATATAGGACATAATAATATCATGACATAATTTGAAAATAGGAGATTAACCCAAAGAATAGAAATTGAGTTAAGAAATTCCCTTACCTCGTGTCCGACTTGACTTGATCGTTCTTTAACCTCATGAATAATAAACTAGAGTTAATTTATATTTTATTAAAAACGTTTTTCATCTTAATTATTTCTTTTATATCACTTATTACCATGTCATGAACATTATGATATTATTTAAGTTTATAACGGTCGTTTTTTCGATCTTAGGTACTTGAGTCAAAAATAAACTTCTTATAATTACACTTTGTTCATGTGGTAAAATATCCATTATATCCATAATTATATTTATGATTTATATATCATATAAATAATATATATCCATTATATACATTCATTTATAATATTACATAACATTTAGAGGTAAGAAATGAAATGCACCGTTCATGGAGACGGTAAGTCGTACGTACATATGAATGCTACTTTCATTTCTATTTCGTATTTAATGGAATGAAGTTATAATTATATAAAGGTATAATATAATTCCAGTATAATATAATGTATAATAACATTTAATCCATCCTTTATACATCCCACATATGGAATTAACGATTCAAATCACTTTGAGGGGCGGTAGTCCGCACTTCCTAAAATGAAATTATCGTGTTTCCCATAATGGAAATCATAAATTATTCCACAAATGAGAAATATAGAAGAATAAGGAAAACATAAAAATAATATGTATATCATATATTAAAATAGTGTCATCAAAATGGCCACCATTAGAGTTTTTAAAAGAATATTGAACAATCATCGTTTCGTGAGGCAGTATTTCGCCACCCACAGAAACAGTATGTTCTTTAACCATTAGACGAAGGTGTGTGTAATTGTAAACCAAATCCTTATCATAAAAACATCCTAGTATATTTTATATACTGGTGTGGTTACAAAATAAAGGAATAAAAAGAGTTTAAGAGGTTGGAGAAGCAAAATAAAACAAAACAACATTAGAGAAGACATGAACTTAAAATCGGGTAACACTTTTGATTTGAGCCAAAGGCTTCCTTGGGAAGAATTATGCCAAAAGTGAGGCTTCTATGAGTAAGGTAGGGAATTTGGGAGTGTATTTGGGCAGAGGTCGGCCGAGCCAAAAGGCTTTTAATGTGTGATTAAGGTGGTAGTGGTGGGGGCCTTTAATAAGTGGAGAGGAGGGGTACTCTTGGAAAGTAACAAAATGTTACTTTATTATACAATTATTTTCGGATTCTAAAGGTCCCACACTTATATAATTCTAGGATAAGGTGATAAGGGTTAGAAATATTCTCATCCAATAGGCTTTGGACAAGTGTAATGTTTATATTTTACATTATCTTTTCATTTTATTTAAATCATTAATTAATGAGGTAATCGATGCATCATCCTGGTGTCATAAATAATTTAATTTATTTAATGTCTAAAAATTATAAAAAAAATATCATGATTTAGGAAATTTTTTTATCTTTCTAATGAATATTTATAGTCAAAAATATTACTTGTATAACCCCATTTATAAATTGTTTTAGTAAAACAACTCTTGTTTGTGACATTTTTATTTTAATATTAAATAAAAAGTTTTTAATGTCATTTCCCTACCAAAGTGGCTCCATGGGGTCCCCAAGTTGACCCATGGTTTTTCTTGGTCGGCCATGACTCATCCAATAGGGGTAGGACAAGTTTCAAGGTCATTTCCTATTATTATAACATTATATTTACCTTAAATTTCACTAATTACCTTTAATCACGATTAATTAAACTTAAAAGATACTATTCACCAAAAAATTATTTTAATCCCATTGAACCACATTTATTTCCTAATGACAACCATGTATTTCAGATTTTTTAAAATCAAATCACAGAAGGGGTAATGTTTCATTTAAACAAAAAAAATCAGTTTTTTAACTACCACTTAGTGGTTTCACTATTCATCAAAAATTGATGTTTTTCAGAACAATGCCAAAATTTCACCCTAAGATATATTTGATATTCCAAATTCAAAAATTATGTCTATTTTATGAAATTCCAAACATATAAGTTGCATTAATTAATTTCATAATTAATTCCCGCTGTCACAACAAATAGCGTGTTTTTAAGAAACAATATATATCAAAAGATTGACAATTGTTTTTGTCCAATTTCAAAGTGAAATTAATTATACTGAATACCATTGGATAAAATGGTAAAAATATATTCTAATTATACTTTAAAACCACTCAATAGTATAATTTATCACTATAAATTATTTTGATTAAAAAAGATGTTTTTAAGTATTTTTCACTATTCATAAAAAATTAGAAGTTCTCAGAAAATTACAAAAAATTCAACATTGGATAATTTCGATATTACAAATACAAAAATGAAGTCCATTTTGAAATATAAAATTTATATAATTTTAAAAGGTGGGTATTACTATTCATAACGGCTACTTTGATTATTTGTGGTGTGTGTTAGAACTCGAAGTTGCATACAGTGCAAGCTATTGCATTATTCAAAGAGAAGCGTATCGTGGAAGCTCGGGGTGTTATATTCACCCTTCCTTCAATAAATTACGTCCTTGCAATTTGAAATTTTTTTTTGAAAATAAAAGGTAGAAAATACCTTTGTGGAAAACCCACATCGGAAATAATGTTAATAAAAATATAACTTTAAAAGAAATAAAGATAAGTACAAAGGTCACCCGAGATAGCCCATAATAGGAATATATGAAAATATGGATATGGAGGAGAAACAAACCATCAAGGTCTGATGGAGAGTTGTAGAAAAGAGGATTACGAGAAAGTTTAACTACAAGAAAATCACAATCTTGTGATTCGTTAAACGATCATTGATTCCCCAGTAGGAAAAGTTAACCGAAAACGTTTTTGTTTTAAGTTACCTTTTATAAAGTTGAGGAATTTATTTAGGAGATTTACTAAGAACGTAAGGGAATATACATACTTGTTATGTATACTTTCATTCTTTAATAAATTTTTACCACAAACCCATCTTTTACACCAAAAGGTAATAGAACTCAAAAATATTCTATTTATCCTAATTATATAAGGTTCCAAATATTAACACGTACCATTTAGATTAGTAAAACAATTTTGTAATAACCAGGGACATTCTGTAGGCTAATGGTAGGTAATAAAGTCTTGTCGCACTATGGTTGTGGGTTCGATTCCTGCAGCTTTGTCCGACGCGATGGGTTATGCCCCCCCTGCAGGTTGTCCTTTACCTAAAACTATAGTATTATAATATTCCAAAATTAATCTTCATAAATGTTTCAACCTTAAACAATACTATCTAAAGATCAACTTAATCCATTCCAACCTTTATAATTATCCAAAATACCTCCGTCCAGACTTTCTCTAAAGGGTCCTTAAATTCCAAAATCAATTGTAACATTAGATTCCCTAAACAAAGTAAAGTTTCTCTCATTTTCACATACAAAAATATAATTACCTTCATCATATTAAAACCTTAATGAAATCAACATGTACTGCAGTACAATCCTTATATATATATCACATTATTCAAATAACCAGAATATAATCCATGAGTCCAAAATCACCAATACATTAATTATTCCGCTTCAACTGTAGTCACAACATAATATTGGCCTTGATCCCTTGGCCTTTTTTGAGGTAAGTTTCCCTGACGCTTAGAACATTAATTTGCATAATGACCCATTTCCCTACAATTGTAGCATTCAACATTGATAGCCTCTTTATTTCCCTTACAATCATGAGCCTGGTGACCTTTTCCTCCACATTTGTAACAAACTCCAATTCCTTTTAGGCAAGTACTAGGGTGATTCTTCCCACAATTATCACATAATGGAAAATCCTTCTTTCCCTTTTCCCCTTTATCTGTCTCTTGTTCCACCGTTGTTTTCTTCTCTTGCTTTACTTTGTTGTCATAAGACTTAGATAATTCCTTTTCTGTCTTGATAGCACACGAGACTATATCCTCGTATGTTGAGAAAGATTGTGATACTAAAGATCGACGTAGAAATGGTTTCAACACATCAAAGAAACGATCAATATTACTTCTTGGGTTACGTATATAATCGGATGCATGCCTCGCTAACCTTGTAAAGTTAGCCTCATACTTTGCGACATTCTCATCCTCCTTTTGTCTCAGACTCAGAAATTGCCTTTCCACATCTGCTCGATGGTCATGTGGAAAGTATTTTTCTAAGAAACAATATTTGAACTCTCTCCATTCCATACTTGATACTTCTTCATCTTCCTTTGTATTTTGAATCAATGACCACCATTGATTGGCATCTCCAGTGAGGTGGTAGACTGCCATGACAACCTTCTCCCTTTCACTACTCCCCAAGGCATGGAATATTTTCTCTAAGGAGTTTATCCATTGCTCGGATACTAATGGATTTGTACCCCCATTAAATGTTGGTGTTTGTTGCCTCATGAAGCGGTCTAACATTGATCCTCCACGTTGCGGATCAGGGTGCTCCATAGGAGTAAGGTTATTATTCAAAACCTGAGTGAGTTGTCAGAGTATGGTAATAAGTTGATCAGCACCAGTTGTATCTTCAGATCCACAATAATTATCTTGAGCAGGAGGTAAATCCCTACATTGAGTGCATACATTAATAAATATTACATTCCTTCCACTAGGCACCATTTCTAAACAATGGCATAAACTAGATTAGTTTATGAATCAAAATACATAATTCCATACTTGTAAAATAGATAACATAAATTGAACTATTTATGGATATAATCCATAAAAATGTATTCTTTGAGGAAGTATATACTCATAACCCTTCATAGTGGTTTGTATAGAAAATGATAATTATCCTAAGCATATCCCCCAGGAGTGTCATAACCAAGAGTGCAGCAAGGCCCGTTGTCGTGCAGTAGTTCTCGTTCGAGTCTAGCTCAAAGAGGTGTTTTCAGGTTTTACCCCTAGGTACATCTATGCCAGAGCCGCCTCTACCTGCTCGTATCCAGACAGGGATGTATTTCTCGAAAAACTCACAAAATCTCTACAACAACAAAATTCTAGGAAGTTCTTCTATACTAATCCTCAAAGTCTTTCTTTGGGCTATGTGCTCTAATCAGAGTTTATCTAAATCTAGCTTCCAAGGTTAGTACTAAACTGCCTTTGATACCAACTATAATGCCCTGACCCCAGCTACCCAGAGTCGGTGCATTACTGCTTAACATTGGCATGATCACAAAAGATCAAGTCTCGAATGACCGATTAGTTTAGTAGCCTTGGAAACACTAGATACATTCATAAATGTTACATTACATCATAAAGTAAAACAAAACTACAACATCTTCTCTTCATATCCCCATATATTATCCCTGCAGGTCATACATAATATACTTCTTCACATCCTCAAAAAATTAAAACATTGAAAGGGGTGAGCTCAGATGCTCATTAAGGATAACAATATAGCGGAAGATTTCATAAATAAACATTAACATTTACGGCAATGTATAACTAAAACAAAATCCTTTTAAACTTGAACTTTAGCATAATATGGAAAAAGTAAAATGAAATATTTCCATTTACTTACTCACATGGATATTCTACTAGTCAAATAATCTCATGAAATATCAATAACCACTTTTATAATGATGGAATGCATAATGCCAGACTATCATAACCACGTATCCAAGGCCTCGTGCCAAGACCACAAATAAGATTTTGTCACGGCCTCGTGCCAAGAAACTAGTTTGTCTCATGAGACCTACCGATGCATCGAGGAGCTATAGCGGGCTCCACCAGTCACTTATTAAGTCCAATGCATTCCTCATATGAACAGATTTAAACATATCATAAACCATAACAGAATTGTATCACATAAAACATGCATAAAGGAAACATAACATTTCCACATTTCAATCACAAGATATCAACACATTGATATATTAAAAAATTATAAAAACCATTTTTGATACCAAAATAAATGAAAGTTAAAAGTTGGTTTTTATTTTTCATTTAAAAAAGTTATGGCTTGTAGGGGAAGACGAAACTCAAATAATGGTCACAACGGCAGAGAAGTCATTGTCGCCGCATACGTACGACAAGAAAAACATTCATTTTTTTCGTTTATTAAAATGATTCAAATAAAAATATTCCTTTTGAATAAATATAAAAGTCAAAGGGGTTTATACACCGTATAAAAAAAGTTGTGTATAAAACCAAATATGCCTCAATGAAAGGAGATTGAGACGAAGTCCTTAAAAATATCATTTTTAAAATAAAATAGATCTATTATGTGTATTCACTATAAGTACACATAAAGAAAGTACAAATACAAGATAGTACATAATAATATCATGACATAATTGGAAAGTAGGAGATTAACCCAAAGAATGGAAATTGGGATAAGAAATTCCCTTACCTCGTGTCCGACTTAACTTGATCGTTCTTTAACCTCATGAATAATAAACTAGAGTTAATTTCTATTTCCTTAAGAACATTTTTCATGTTAATTATTCCTTTTATATCACTTATTACCATGTCATGAACAGTATGTAATTATTTAAGTTTATAACGGTCGTTTTGTCGATCATAGGTACTTGAGTCAAAAATAAACTTCTTATAATTACACTTTGTTAATGTGGTAAAAAATACATTATATCCATAATTATATTTATGATTTATATATCATATAAATCATATATATCCAGTATATACATTCATTTATAATATTACATAACATTTAGTGGTAATAAATGAAATGCACCGTTCATGGAGACGGTAAGCCGTACGTACGCATGAACGCTACTTTCATTTCTATTTCGTATTTAATGGAATTAAATTATAATTATATAAAGGAATAATATAATTATAGTATAATATAATGTATAATACCATTTACTCCATCCTTTATACATCCCACCTATGGCATTAACGATTCAAATCACTTTGAGGGGGTAGTAGTCCGCACTTCCTAAAATGAAATTATCGCGTTTACCCATAATGGAAATCATAAAGTATGCCACAAATGAGAAATAAAGAAGCATAAGTAAAACATAAAAATAATATATATATCATATATTAAAATAGTGTCATCAAAATGGCCACCATTAGAGGTGTTAAAAGAATATTGAACAATCATCGTTTCGTGAGGCAGTATTTCGCCACCCACAGAAACAATATGTTATTTAACCATTAGACGAAGGTGTGTGTAAGTGTAAACCAAATCCTTAACTTAAAAACATCCTAGTATATTTTAGATACTTTTTTTGTTACAAAATAAAGGAATAAAAAGAGTTTAAGTGGTTGGAGAAGCAAAATAAAACAAAACAACATTAGAGAAGACATTACCTTAAAATCGGGTAACTCTTTTGATTTGAGCCAAAGGCCTCCTTGGGAAGAATTATGCCCAAAGTGAGGCTTCTAGGAGTATGGTAGGGATGTTGGGAGAGTATTTGGGCAGAGGTTGGCCGAGCAAAAAGGCTTTGAATGTGTGAGTAAAGTGGTAGTGGTGGGGGCTTTTTATAAGTGGAGAGGAGGGGCACTCTTGGAAAGTAATAAAATGTTACTTTATTATACAATGCTTTTCGGATTCTAAAGGTCCCACACATATATAATTCGAGTATAAGGTGATAAGGGTTCTAAATATTCTCATCCAATAGTCTTTGGACAAGTGTAATGTTTATATTTTACATTATCATTTCATTTTATTTAAATCATTAATTAATGAGGTAATCGCTGCATCATCATGGTGTCATAAATCATTTAATTTATTTAATGTCTAATAATTATAAAAAAATATCATGATGTATTAAATCCTTTTAGATTTCTAATGAATATTTATAGTAAAAAATATAACTTGTATAACTCCATTTTAAAATTGTTTTAGTAAAACAACTCTTGTTTGTGACATTTTTATTTTAATATTAAATAAAAAGTTTTTAATGTCATTTCCCTACCAAAGTGGCTCCATGGGGTCCCCAAGTTGACCCATGATTTGTCTTGGTCGGCCATAACTCATCCAATAGGGTTACGACTAGTTTCAAGGTCATTTCCTATTATTATAACATTATATTTACCTTAAATTTCACTAATTACCTTTAATCGCGATTAATTAAACTTAAAATTTACTATTCACCAAAAAATTATTTTAATCACATTGAACCACATTTAACTTCCTAATGACAACCATGTATGTTGTATTTTTTAAAATCAAATCACAAAAGTGGTAATATTTAATTTAAACAAAAAAATCAGTTTTTTAACTGCCACTTAGTGGTTTCACTATTCATCAAAAATTGATGTTTTTCAGAACAATGCCAAAATTTCACCCTTAGATATAATTGATATTCTGAATTCAAAAAAGATGTCTATTTTATGAAATTACAAACATATAAGTTTCATTAATTAATTTCATAATTAATTCCCGCTGTCACAACAAATATTGTGTTTTTAAGAAACAATATATATCAAAAGATTGACAATTGTTTATGTCCAATTTCGAAGTGAAATTATTTATAATGAATACCATTTGATAAAATGGTAAAAATATATTCTAATTATAATTTAAAACCACTCAATAGTATAATTTATCACTATAAATTATTTTGATTAAAAAAGATGTTTTTAAGTATTTATCACTATTCATAAAAAATTGGAAGTTCTCAGAAAATTACAAAAAAATCAAATTTGGATAATTTAGATATTACAAATACAAAAATGAAGTCCATTTTGAAATATAAAATTTCTATAATTTTAAAAATTGGGTATTACTATTCATAACAGCTACTCTGATTAGTTGTGGTGTGTGTTAGAACTCGAAGTTGCGTACAATGCAAGCTATTGAATTATTGAAAGAGAAGCGTATTGTGGAAGCTCAGGGTGTTACAGCTGGTGTCTACTAGCTTGGGGTTGCAGGAGCTGTTTGGGCTTGTGGTTGCTACTGTTTCTACTTTTTTGGGTAATAATAGTTTTTACTTTCTAGTTGTAGTACTTTTGCATGAAATTTCATATATGAACGTGGGTTTCATTTATATTCCGATTCTCAGTTGGAGTTGATTAGTGTCTATCTTATCTCTCTTTTCTGCATGTGTTCTCTTAGAGGGTAATGCCTCCCATTTGTGTGTTTGTTATACCCTCAGTGCTAGTCGCCAACCCGGGGCCTACCGGAGGTGGGACTCGGGGGGTCATTATCTCCCTTCTCAGATTTCCGGCCCAGGAGGGGTATACATTGTGGGGAGGGGGTCATGACAGAGTTGTATCAAATGTCTGGTTTAGGGATAAGATGGAGTTTATAGTTAGGAACTGGTGAGGTTGTATGGGCTGGTAGGCAAACGGTGTCTGTCATGTTTAGAAAGTGAGGTAAAAACTAGAGACTATTTATGACATAGGTATTTAGGGCCCCCTATGATCTGATGTACAAACATTTACGTTTAAAATGGCCACTAAACAAGGTGATACTGGTTGCAGGGTAGAGACCTAGTAAATGATCAAGCATCATTCTTCTTTGTGCCAATGTGTGAATGGGTAGACCTTGGGATAGGTTAACCTAAAATGAATGAAAGAAAACAATAAATTAATTAATGTTGATTCTTTTATATTTCAGGCATAGGAACTCTAACAGTTTTTATTTTATAGGTATGGCTCCTGGTCGGCGTCCTCGTCGGGTTTGCGTAGAAAATGTCTAGCAGGTTGTTCCAGTAGATCGTCATAGGGTAGAGGTTGAAGATGATGTCGACACTTTGTGGAAGACACTCTGAGAGTTTTAGTGCCAGAGTCTATAGAATTATGAGGGCTCCATTTCAGATGCAGTCCCAGAAGACTGGTTAGAGGAGGTAGAGATAGGCTTCAGTTCGATTCATGATCAGAAGGAGGACTAGGTATCCTTGGTTGTGACAATGCTACTTGGATCAGCGAGGTAGTTGTGGTTATTGATCCTCGGGGATCATGAGGAGTCAGCGATCTCATGGGAGGAGTTCCAAGACAGGTTTAGAGTCGAGTTTCTTTCTTCGACTATGAAGGCATCTAGTCGCTAGGAGCTTCGTACCATTCGACAAGGGAGCTCCAGTGTTCGATAGTTTGGAATAAATTTCAGGAACCTTTTAAAATATGCTTCGGACCTATTACCAGATGAGGAGGCTCGAGCGAGGTATTTCGGGGAGGCTTTGCGTATAGAGTTCCATCACCAGGTCACCCCATTTATGCTGAAAACATATCTTGAGGTACTGTCGAGGGTAGAGGATGTCAAGAGGACTTTGGTCGGGACTGGATCATCACAAGAGGGGAATCGGCATGATTCCTCACGAAGCAAAGTTGTGGTCCAAGGTTCCCTGTTTCCAGGGCAGAAGAGTTTCCGTTCAGCCAAGGGTAGGTCCCAGCCCTTCATATCTGTTTTCTCCAGAGGTAGAAACTCTCAGTACTATTCAAAGAGATCATGTGCATGTTTTTTTTATTGTAGTCATGACCATCTGCAGTGGGAGTTCCCGACCTTTCAGAGCGGTCATTGTGCACTGGGAGCTACGCTCCAAGTTCTTCCATTGAGGCAGTTAAAGCCGAGGAAGCAACAGCTAGTTTCACAAGCCTTAGATAAGCAGAGGTTAGATAGGGCAGGTAGTGGACATCCCCATGATGCTCCATATCCTCAAAGAGCATAGTGTGGCCACAGTGGTGGTCATCATAAGGGTCATAGAGGTTGTGGAAGAGGTCATGGTCATCTTTATGCTCTAGAATTTCCAGCTCCAGGCGAGCCAAATGTCGTCTGAGGTACCATTTTCTTGTTTTCTACCTTGGTGTATGCCTTGTTTGATTTAGGAGAGAAACATTCCTTCATATCACCTACCCTCATCTTCATTGGTGCGGATGGAGATAAAGTTGTTTTTTATGTTGATTGAGACCCTCGGATGGGTCATAGGCACATTCCATCCCTATCTTCCATGATGGATGAGATGATGCTAAGTTCTCCAGAGGTTCAGTAGTTGGTGTTTCCTAGGGTCGTAGAGGAGTACCCTAATGTCTTTCTAGAAGAAGTTGTAGCATTGCCCCCTCCATGGGAGATAGAGTTCAGGATCGAGCTACAGCCAGGACCATCTCCTATATCTATGTCTTCATATAGGATGGCCCCTTCTAAGTTTTGAGAGTTACATATACAGCTTGATGGTTTGTTGCAGTGCGGATTTGTTCGGCCAAGTGTGTCACCATGGGGTGCACCAGTTTAGTTCATGAAGAAGGTCAATGATAGTTTGCTGTTGTGTGTCGATTATCATTGCATAAATAATGTGACAATAAAGAATCACTATCCTCTTCCACGAATTGTTGATTTATTTGAACAACTGAAGGGTGCGATTTGGTTCTTAAAGATCGACTTGCGGTCGAGATATCATCATATGCATGTGAAATATGAGTATATTGCGATGAATTCTTTACATTCTCGTCATGGGCATTATGAGTTTGTTATAATGCCATTTGGCATGACAAATTCTCTAGATGTATTCATAGTATTGATGAATCCTGTGTTCTGTGAGTTCCTAGACAAATTCGTGGTAGTCTTCATCGATGACATCCTCCTGTACTCCAAATTTGAAGAGGAGCATGCAGAGAATCAATGAGCCGTTTTGGGAGTTCTTCGCCAACATCAGTTGTACGGGAAGTTTTCAAAGTGTGAGTTTTGGGCTCGAGAAGTCCATATCTTGGGGAATGTTTTTTCCCAACAGGGAGTAGTTGTGGATCCATCGAAGGTAGAAGCAGTTGTGTCTTGAGCAGCCCCTAAGATAGTGTCAGAGGTGCGAAGTTTCCATGGTCTCACATGCTACTACAGGAGTTTCATAGACAATTTCTCACAATTTGTGACTCCTTTGACAGCTTTGACTAGGGAGGATCAAGAATTTATATGGACATATCAGTGTCAAGAAACATTCGAGTATCTAAAAGGGATGTTTGTAAGTGCTTCAGTCCTTTGTCTTCAAGCTGAGGGAGTCCAGTTTGATGTTTTCTACGATGATTCACGTCTTGGGTTAGGTTGTGATCTCATGCAGCATAGGTAATTTTTTTCTTATGGGTCTCGGAATTTGGGTCCCCATGAACGCAACTATGCCACCCATGATCTTGAGTTGGCAGAGGTGGTGTTATCTCTGAAGTTGTAGAGACATTACCTCATTGGTGAGCGCATTGTGGTATTCACTGATCATAAGAGTTTTAAGTATATTTTCTCTCCGCGTGAATTTAAGTTATGATAGCATCGGTGGATGGAGTTCTTACTGTAATAAGACTTTGAACTATAATATACACTATGAAAAGGGAATGTTGTAGCTGATGCGCTGAGCCGAAAGTCACATAGTGATCCTGTGCATGAATCTGATGATTCATAGAGAGCAATGGAAGAATTGTTAGCATTGCATCTTGATATGGGAGATGTTGGGGTTAGAGGTTGGCTTTTTCAGATGATGGTACAGTCATCCCTAGTGCAGAAGGTGGAAGAGTCCCATTTGAGAGATTTATAGGTGGAGGTTTGGAGAGACCGAGTTTCTTGTGGTGAGGCCGTTGATGGTTGGTCAGAGGATAAACAACTCTGAGTATTGTATCATGGAAGGATTTTGGTTCCCTTTATGATGTGTGAGACGGTTCTCCGAGAGTTCCATAGTTCACCCTTAGCAGTACATCCTGGCGTGACAAAGATGTATCGATCCTTAAGGAGTTAGTTTTGGTGGCATGGGCTGAAGCGTGCAGATGTGGAGTTTGTTTCTCGATGTTTAGTCTGCCAAAAGGTAAAGGTAGAACACCGTGTTCCTAGTGGTCTTCTCCATCCATTAGAGATTCCTCAGTGGAAGTGGGAGGACATATCAATGGTCTTTGTTATAGGTTTACCTCGAGCTCCAGGAGTACATGATGCTATTTGTGTGGTAGTGGATTGTTTAACAAAATCGGCCAACTTCATAGCGATCAAGGAGTCGAGCTTAGTGTATGTTTTGTGGAGGTAGTATCTATAAGAGGTGGTGAGACTTCATGGAGTCCTTAGGTTGATCATTTCTGATCGAGATCCTCATTTTACCTCCAGGTTGGGGAGGGGTCTCCAACATGCTTTTGGTTCACAACTATTCATTAGCACTGCTTTTCACCATCAAACGGATGGTCAAACAGGGCGAACCATTGAGACTCTTGAAGACATGTTACCCTCTTATGTTCTTGATTTTAAAGGTTCATGGATTAGGCATGTACCCTTGGGTGAGTTCTCTTATAATAATAGTTTTCACCCTACCATCGGTATGGTGCCGTCTGAAGCCTTGTATGGACAGCCTTTTCGTTCTCCAATGTGATAGACTGGGGTCAGAGAGTCCACAATTCTCGGACCATAACTAGTGCAGATTACAACAGAGATGGTTTAGGTGATTCGTTAGAGGATGAAGATAGCAGAAGATCGTCAGAAATCATGTGCTGATCAAAGAAGGAGGACCTTATAGATTAATGTTGGGGATTATGTGTTTCTGAAGGTGACACCCCGTCATGGGCAGTGAATGTTTGTTCGTGGAAGTAAGATTTCTCCCCGGTTATTGGGCCTTTAGAGGTGGTATCTTGTGTTGGAGTTGTGGCGTATCGAGTAGCACTTCCCCTAAAGATGAGTCAGATACATGATGGTTTCCATGTATCACAGCTCTGTCGTTATCTTCATGTTGACTCTCACATTATCGATTGGGGAGATATCTATGTTAATGATGATTCAACCTTTGAGGAGTGACCTGTGGAGATCCAAAACTTCATGGAGAAGGTGTTGCGCAGGCGTTCAATCCCATTAGTTCGTGTCTTGTGGCGATATGGTGGAATGCAGGAGAGTGCCTGTGAATGTGAGTCCCAGATTCGTTCTCACTACCCAGAGTTGTTTGATTCTTAACTCCTTTCATGTAATGATGTCCCCTTCATGGTTAGACCTTTCATGCTTCATTTATGAATTTTTTTTCTTTTGTTGATTTTGTGGATTGCTCCCTTTTGTGAGGTATCTCGATGGGTGGTTGTTCAGACCACGTTTCTTTTTTTTGTCTCTTTAGGTTGGTTTTTAATTCTCGGGGATGAGAATGTTTTGAGAGGTATCTGATGTAATGGACCGGAACTCTCCGGTCCATTACTTTGTGAAAATTTGGGGTTAGGAAGAGGACGCTTGAGTTTCATGGGAGAATAATTTAATTGATGTGAGAGAGGGAGTAATTATAAGTTAATAATGGGTGTCAATAATAATAATAATTAAAACAATGAAGGCGACCCATTGATTAAATTGAAAGAGGATTTATTATATTAAATAATAATGGTGGATTTTTAGTGTGTGCTTAATTAAATGAAATGGTTATAATTTAATATTATAATAACGATGGTCAACTGATTTAATGGGACTAAATTATAACATTAATGATGGGTGTTATTATTTTTAATATTATTAATAATAAAGTGAGAAAAGAGATGGGGTGTGATGGACATGGAGAAAAGGCAAGGGGGAGGCGCCCCTTTTGGTGGAGTGGGTGAAATATTGGAAAGATATTGGAGAGAGAGAGTGAGAATTAAACGGGAAATAAAAAAAGAAAAGAAATGGAAATCAATTAAGATGAAAGGGAGTGAGGTGCACCAAATTAGAGAGAGGGTTGTGCGTGGAATTGGGTATTTGAAATAAATCAATTAAAAATAATAATATAATAATCATTTTATTATTTCGTTGATAAAACACTTTTTCGACAATAACTTATTCGTGCAACCTTTGTTTCACAAACCGTCTGCATTAGTGCGACACAGATTCTGAGATGAACATTTCAAGTCTAATATTGGATTTCTTTTTCGGGTTTTTGGATCGGGTACCTGAAGTGCTCGAAAAATAATAGATTTAATATTATTATTAAATCTTTGACATTCCATAATTCCTGTGTGCAACGTCCGATTGACTTCTAGTTAGTGGCGAAGTGATCCTGTCATTAATACAATTGATTCAAGTCTAATGTGGAATATTAAATTATGGTTCGTGGATCAGGTCCACGAAACACCAAATATTATTATTATTATTATTACGGGATCTTACACCCATAATATCTTCCTCATATGGTGTTGTAATGGAGAACCGTCTGTGAGGTTGCAACCCTGAAATTAAGACGAATGATTCAAAGACCATAAATCCTATATTAATTATTCCTATGGCCCGGGATATTTTTACTCAATCAAACCGTGTTGGTTAATGTGATCCTCTTTTAATGGGTAATTAAGCGTATCTTAAATTCTCGCCCCATTAAATCTTCAAAAGGGACAAGATATCATGATCCCTTTTTCTTCCTCTTTGTTCTCGGCTATGATACTCTAGAACCTTTCAATCCTTCCTGTAGGAGTTGCACAATCATACTTTACTCCTCGGATCTGTTCTGCTCTATTTTGATGCAACCAATCTGTATCGATCAATCCTTGATATAAGGTTTGTTTTATATTCATTCATTTGGGATACTCTTCTCCTATTTCTCCCTCCCATATTAAATCATGTAATCTCTATGCTTCTAATGGGGTTTTTCTTGGGGTCTGGCTGGTGCGGTCATTCCCTGGAATCCTTGGGTGGATGTCGTTGGAACGAGAGGAGGATCATGACCCGTTGTGTGGATAAAGAACCTCATGAAATCTAAGAGGTAGGGGATTCATTGATTCTATTTTCTTTTACGTCAAACTGTATTGTTAACATGTTTAATCTCACTGGATGACAATGGAATTTACATAATAAAAATTTTAACCATATAATTAAATTGATATAGATCATATGTTTTTGCCTCATGTTTTTATAGATATTGTAATTTCTGTGCTTTCATTTATTAGAATTTAGTCCTTGATGGAAATTGGTATTGAATTTAAATTGGGGTTAATTGATATTTGTTTGGATAAAGATAAAGAGGCATGTAAACGAATTTGGTTCTTGTTGAAATTTTATGTTAATAATATTACTGTAGTAAGCATGTTTATTTATTTATGATAAATTACTGGTTAGGTTTCCCAAATTTGAACCAACGAATAATAAATTGGTTAAACCAATATAGATTAAAGTACTGATTGTTTGATAATTCCTTAAAGGGTTCTGAGTTACCCTCCTGATTGTTAAAGGGTCAAGATCCCAATTAAATGAGGTGTTTGTTTTTTTATATTGTTTGTGTTGTGATGTGATTATCGATGGTTGTTGTGATATGTGGGGGCATGGAGGCTAATGGTTGTGGTAGCAGATGACTCTTAGAGTGGCGAGATGCATTGTTTTATTCATATGGGTGTTAGGGAGGACACTAGGGATGATGGAATGGAGTGGATGTTATTGTTTCATGCTTGTTAATTTTTATTGGTTGTTTATGTACATTACTTTTCCCCACTTCTCAAGGGATTTGGTCTTGCTTACCCTTCTCCCGAAAGAGTAAAATACATGTGAGGTATGCCATGTGCTTTTTGTGTTTAGGTTTTCAAGGGGGGATGGGTCTACGATCTTGTTATAGGCGCCAAAGACTCGAAGAGTAGTACATATACTCACAGTGTTGAGCCCCCTTGTGTGTTTAGTAGCATATAATGCTTTTCTAGAATGCCTAGGAATATGGGAAATTAATTATGTAATGAATAGTTTAATAAATGATGTTAACCCATGGTGATGGATATGCTGGAACATAATTATGTGGTGGTAATTTTTGAAGGAACAATTGACTTTTGGTGTGATTCTAATGAAATTTAATGTGGAATCATTCCTGGTAAATTAATATTTAAAGAATTAATTAACGTAAACTGGAATTGATATGAAGGGAATGAAGTAATCTAATAAAGCTCTTTAAATGGTTGTCTGCTTATTGGATACCTAGTCTTAAAAGTAGAAGCACAGTGTCAGAGAGACGTTAGCTGCAGTTGTGTCTAAGATTAGGTAATGCCCATAGTGTGGTTGTGAGATATAATATATCCTGTAATTTTTGTGTTTCTATATGCTACTCTACCCTGTCAGTAAGGGAAACGGATACCCTGGGGATTCGGAGCCCTGGGGGTGTTTTCACCAACATTCCAGTGGGGGGATTAATGGCTGACTACCCCCTTTGGCCCTGCTCTCTTCTCTTGGTAGTTACCTGTGCTGATAGGCAAATTGGTTAGTTTTCCCCATATATGTGTGTAGAGGGATGTAATGGATATTGGTTATTCACATACATATTTTCTGAATATAGTATCCTATGGACTACTATAGGTGTAACGTGTATAGGCTGTGATGGTTTGAGGATCCTTACTTGGTGTATGGGCTGTAATAGATTGAGGTATAACACCCAATGTATGATACACATTATGCGAGCTGTGGTGGATCCCGAAAACTACCTAGTTAATTTTGGTTGTGAGGATGGTGTGGTGCTTCTCCCAGGTTTCTGTGGGCCCGTCTTTGTGGAGCACAAGGTGCATATTGTAGTGCTTCACCCAGGTGTCTGCGGGAAAGCCTTTTTGGAGAGAGATTCTTAGGACGTGCGACGTTGGGGAAAAGCGGAAAACCAGTGAAGAATTAGTAGCACGGTACCGTTGATATTCCTTAATATATGATATATTCTTGTATGTGTTACTTGGTGTGAGTAGCCATGGTGAGGTTGGGAACATAGTATACATGTTTAGGTGATGAGTTAGTTTCACTTGTTGTTCACTGTTCTTTAGCATGCATTCATTACTTTTTCATGAGAGGCTTCGGGGAGGATCCTACTGAGTATACTGTTATACTCACCCTATGTATATATAAACTGTTTTTCAGGTCACTTGGAGAAGGTTGGGTATCAATATAGTTTCTACTATCTTGGAGTTGTAGGAGCTATTCGGGCTTGTGGTTGCTGCTATTTTTACTTTCTTTTGGGTACTAGTAGTTTTTCCTTTCCAGTTGTTGTAATTTTTCATGGAATTTCATATATGAACATGGGTTTCTTTTATATTCCAATTATGAGTTGGATTTGATTGGTGTCTATCTTATCTCTCTCTTTTCCAAGTGTTCTCTTAGAGGGTAATTCGTATCATTTGTGTGTTTATTATACCCTTGATGATAGTCGCCAACTCGGGGCATACTAGAGGCAGGAATCAAGGGTCATTGTCTCCCTTCTCACAATGCCGGCCCAGGAGGGGTGCACATTGTGGGGGAGGGGGTCCTGACAGATTTCCCCCTCTATGAGTTCCACCGCCCTGATACACCATTTGTGGTGTTCCAATTAGCCTTCACAATGTAACATTGCTCTCTTTATTGGAAACATCACCTGGGAATTTCGTTATAGGTGTTCCCACCCAGCTAATGGTAAACCTCGGTGCCTCCCTCCTCAAGATATACCAATAACAATGTGAAACCTTCCATATATGAGATGCCCCACCCCAGTTATTCTCTCATTGGGCATTCTGATCAACCCATCTGGTAAACCTTATAGGTGATCCTTCATATGTATGTACCTATGTGATCCACATTCAGCATTTTTTCTAATATACCACCCTCCATCTCTGTAATATTATAAAATCACAGCCTACCTCATGATAGACATTGAATTCTTAATGAAAAACTACAAATTCATGAATCTAACATAAGATACCTTGTGATCAATGAGAGATGACTCCGGTTTCAGGGCCCTTGAGATGACCTCCTATAAGTAAGAATACTAGTGTGCAAATGTTCAAGCTTCTTGACATTCCACTAGCACCCAATGTGATTACTCTCCTATCTGATGTTATCTCTCATGCCAAGACCCCATGGAATTTCTAGAAAAAATGGCATGTAAATTAATTGGGTTCTTGTTAAAATTTGATGTTAATAATATTAGTGCAGTAAGCAAGTTTATTTATTTATGATAACTTATTGGTTAGGTTTCCCTAATTTGAACCAATGGATAATAAATCGGTTAAACCAAGATGGATTAAATAACTGATTGTTTGATAATTCCTTAAAGGGTTATGAGTTACCCTCTTGATTGTTAAAGGGCCAAGAGACCAATTAAATGTGGTGTTTGTTTTTTCTCTGTTTTTTATGTTGTGATGAGATTCTATATGGATTTTGTGATATGTGGGGGAATGGAGTCTTTTGGTTGTGGTATCAGATGGCGCTTAGAGTGGCGACATGCATCGTTTTATGCATATGGGTGTCCGGGAGGACACCAGGGATGATGGAATGTAGTGGATGTGATTGTTGGATGCTTGTTAATTTTGATTGGTTGTTTATTTGCTTTAATTTTCCCCACTACTCAAGGATGTTGTTCTTGCTTACCCTTTTACTGAAAGAGGCAAAGACATGCGGGGTATGCCACATGCTTTCCGTGTTTAGGTTTTCAAGGGGGAATGGGTCTACACTCTTGCTATAGGTGGAAAAGACTCGACGAGTAGTACATATACTCACCATGTTGAGCCCCCTTGTGTGTTTAGTAGCATATAATTCCTTTCTAGAATGCCTGTGAATATGGGAAAGTAATTCTGTAATGAATATTTTAAAAAATGGTGTTAACCCAAGGGGATGGATATGCTGGAACAAAATGATGTGGTAGTAATTTTTGAAGGAATAATTGACTTTGGGTGTGATGCTAATGAAATTTAATGTGGAATTGTTCATGGTTAATTAATGTTTAAATAATTAATTAACCTACACTGGAACTGATAGGACGGGAATGAACTAATCTAATAAATCTTTGTAAATGGTTGTGTGCTTATTAGACATCTAGTCTTAGAAGTAGCAGCCCGGTGTCAGAGAGATGTTAGCTGCAGTTGTGTCTAAGACTTGGTAATGTCCAAAGTGTGGTTGTGAGATATAATATATCCTGTACTTTTTTTGTTTCTATACACTACTCCACCCTATCAGTAAGGGAAACTGACACCTTGTGGATTCAAAGCCCTTAGGGGGTGTTTTACCCAAAATTCTAGTGGGAGGATGAATGGATGACTACCCCCTTTGGCCCCGCTCTTTTCTCTTGGTAGTTAATTGTGATGATAGAAAAATTTGTTATTTTTCCCCATATATGTGTTTAGAGGGTTGTAATGGCTTGTGGTTATTCACAAACATATTTTCTGGATATAGTATCCTATGTACTACAATAGGTGTAACTTGTATAGGATGTGATGGCTTAAGGATCCTTACTCTGTGTATGGTCTGTAATGGATTGAGGTATAACACCCAACGTATGATACACGTTATGCGAGCTTCGGTGGCTCATGGAAACTACGTAGTTAATTATGGTTGTGCGGATGGTGTGGTGCTTCACCCAGGTTTCTGTGGGCTAGCCTTTGTGGAGCACGAGGTGCATATTGTAGTGCTTCTCCTAGGTGTCTACGAGAAAGCCTTTTTTGAGAGAGATTCTTAGGATGTGCGATGTTGGGGAAATGTGTAAAACTAGTGGGGAAGTAGTAGTGGGGTACCCTTGATATTCCTTATTATATGATATATTCTTGTATGTGTTACTTGGTGAGAGTATCCATGGTGAGTTTGGGAACTTAGTGTACCTGTTTAGGTGACGAGTTAGTTTCACTTGTTGTTCACTGTGCTTTAGGATGCTTTCATTACTTTTTCAAGAGAGGCTTCGGGGATGATTCTACTGATTCTACTATTATACTCACCCTATGTATATATAAACTGTTTTTCATGTCACTTGGAGCAGGTTGGGGATCAAGCTAGTTGCTACTAGCTTGGGGTTATAGGAGCTGTCCGGGCTTGTGGTTGCTCCTGTTTTCACTTTCTTTTGGGTACTAGTAGTTTTTCCCTTCTAGTTGTAGTATTTTTTTTGACATTTCATATATGAACATGGGATTCTTTTATATTCCAATTTAGAGTTGGATTTGATTGGTGTCTATCTTATCTCTCTCTTCTACATGTGTTCTCTTAGAGGGTAATGCCTCCCATTGGTGTGTTTATTATACCCTCGGTGATAGTCTCCAACCCGAGGCCTACTGGAGGTGGGACTCGGGGATGATTATCTCCCTTCTCACATTGCCGGCCCAGGAGGGGTACACATTGTGGGGAGGGGTTCATGACAGATTTCCCCCTCTATGAGGTCCACCTCCCTGACACACCACTTGTGGTGTTTGGATTAGCCTTCACAATGTATCATTTCTTCTTTTATGGGACACATCCCCTGGTAATTTCGATATAGGTGTTCCCACCTATCCAATGGTAAAGCTCAGTGCCTCCCTCCTAGAGATGTACCCCATAACAGTGTGAAACCTTCCCTATAAGAGACACACCACCCCAGGTATGCTCTCATTGGGGATTCTGATCATTCCATCTGGTAAACCTTATAGGTGATCCTTAATATGGATGTCTCTTTGTGATCCACATTCAGAATTTGTCCTGATCTACAACCCTCCATCTCTGCTATATTTTAAAATCACATCCTACCTCATGTTAGACATTGAATTATTAATGAAAAAACTACATATTCATGACTCTAGCATAAGATACCTTATGATCAATGAGGGATGACTCAGTTTTTAGTGCCCTTGAGACAACCTCCTATAAGTAAGAATACTGGTGTACAAATGTTCTTGATTCATGACATTTCACTGGAAACCAATGTGACTACTCTACTATCTGATGTTATCTCTCATGCCAAGACACCATGGATTTTCTAGAAAAAAAAACCACAATTATATGATGTCCATGATGAGAAGACACTAGGAATGGATTACATGAACAACGACTTAAACTATACGAATGATCTATACTAGTTGACGTACTCCTAGAAGGAATCCATTGAAGGAAGAACTAACATCCCATCACCCTTTTTCAATGAAGGAGAAAACATTGAAAAGATGTGATGAGTTATTGCTTCCTTTGGAATGTTAGAATGAGGAGTACAATACAGCCTATCCATGAATGAGTGATGTGTGATGAATAGATTTCCCTCAAAGGAAATCATCAGAAATAGAAATTTTGAACCCAACATGTACATAATTACAAAATATATAGGGAATTTTCATTTAGGTCATAAAATAAAATATTGTAATTTGACATTGATTGCATCAGGACCCCAACAAAAATGGTGAACCAGGTATCAACTTATCTCCTTCCACCACAGGGACTCGTCATATAGGTCATCAAAATAAGTATTGTACTCTGATGATGATTGGTTAATTCATTGATTTCAAAATCTTGAATACCCATTCTCAATGTTTGGGAACGAACTCTTGGAAATGATGTTTAAACCTTTTTGAGGTTTTTTCTCCCCTTTTGTTTGTAATCATCATCGGCTCAGCCCTCATAGTCCTGGTTCTATATTTCTATGCACCACCGATCTCGATTCAGCCCCCAGATTCACAAAAGATTGATAAAACAAGAATGGAATGATTATAAAGGTATAAATATGGGAACATTGGGAGGAGAGGATGGAAAATAAGTTCATTAAAAATAAAAAAATGATTATTAGTTGTGTGGAACTCTAAAAAATTGGTGATATAACCCCTCACAATCTTTAGTGGCCGTTTTTTAATAAAGGATGGATGAGATCTACGATTTCTTGAAAAATCCACATATTCCTGCATAACATGGTGCCAAATATGAAGCTGAATTGATAGATTCAAATCTAAATTTTGGATATTATATTTATTGGAATATACAACTACACATTGCGTCCAATGAATAACACAAAGCTCGTATCTCCTCTAGTGGTGGCGTCTAGGGTTTGGGAAAAAATTACGATGAAACAGTTTGTAGTAACTCCTTCACACCATGTATAACCTTCACAGTTGGAAAAAACGTATGATGGGTCACACATGTGGGAACCTATGTTTATGTACATGGGTTTTGATACATTTCTGTGTACATAGACAAAAAAATTGATATGCAGTAGACAGCCCAGGTCCCAGTTAGACAAGACACGTAGTGTAGTTCACCTACACGTCTTGTTCTACTACTCAAGATGAAGCCATGTTCCAGATAGTGACATGATGATTCTATGAAGCGGACCCACACAACATTTGGTTACCCTCACTAACCATGTTTCCATAGTTTCCTTTTTAGTAAAATTCATCCTTCTATATTTCCTTTGATTGAAATAAGATTTTGGCCTACGAGTATCATATCATGAGTTCTTTTTCACATAGAATGTAATGGTTCCCTTGGAAGAGGATTTTGAGATTTTATAGAATTTTTTCTGATAACAAAACATTTTATGGAGTCCTTAATGATGGTAGAAATCAAGAAGTATCACTAGATACTTAATTTTGAGTCTAACCCACCAGCAAGGTTCCTTGATTACTTTTAGAGTAGAACCCTCTTGCCTGGATGGTAATGGGTTCTCTATATAATCCTGAATGGAAACCCCATATTGACTGTGCATGGGTCCTAAACCCATACAATAGACCCATCATGCGGTATCAAGGCTTGGGTACTTGTTGAATTGGAGTGGAACCCTCCAAATGGCTTGGTCTGGGGACCTCAACCATCAAAGTTGAACCTTCAACCTAGGCTAAGATAGTGTCCTTCATCAAATATTAGAGTGGGATTGACCTTTTTTCAAGGGAATGGGTCCTCTATTGAGAAATTTTCTCCCCTAAACTATGCGTAATGGTGACGAGATATGGTTTGATGTATCATTACACTCCCAAAGAATAGGAACTCTTTCCCCAGAAAGATGCATTTTTTGAGTCGTGGGAAAAACCGAGATAGATAGTTAGTGATACCTAATGTGTATATTATCAAGTTTTGGTGAGTGAGTTCCTTATACAACAGATTTTAGGGAAGATTTCTAGTATAATGGGAATCATTATTAGACTTTTTTAACTGCTCGATACTATTCCAATTAGGTTGAGTTGTGAGATGGATGTCCCCTAACTCTTTCCCAGTTTGTATTATTTTGAGGGAGAATATATATATATATACCAATATATTTTATCCAATCTTTGTATTTGGTAACTCTCTTTATATGATAGGTTAATACATGTGTGGTTCTCCACACACTTTTCGTGTTCGGATTCTCTTGGTTGGAAGATTATACTCTCTCGATATTGGTGGTGAAGACTCAATGGGTAGTAAATATAATCAACATTTGAATCCCCTTGTTTTTAGAAGAGATTAACGTCATGTCTTTTTGGGGTGATTTGTAATCTTTCACTATACCTTATGTTATCTACTATATTTCTCTTATGTAGTGTCTCTTATTAATCCCCCTTCATCTTTTGGGGCGTCTTATTGAGTATATTTACACACAACCTTGCATGGTATTTTCCTACACATATCATGTATATGTATATGGTGGATAGGTTGACTATGAATTTAGAGGATTCTCGAGATATTCAGTTGTAGGACCACATATGGTGGTCATAGATGGGGATTGAGGAGTTGGGCTCTCTTAGCCAATAGTGGTAGTCATGGGGTAGTTACTGCTTGAGCCCCGGATTGGGTTGGGTCATGAAAAGTATTAAAAAACTCATGTTTCTATATCATTACCCATAATAATTATCCTAATTATAACATAATACACTAAAACAGCCTTTTCTACCATGTCCTATCTCAAACCATAAATTTGTGAGGTACTCATTAGTGAAAATATCTACTTCCAGATGGAATTACTTGCCAAAATTTGTAGAACCCTCTAAAAAGGTTGGATCCCTCTAGTCTATGGTTAGAGACTCTCATGTATTCACTGTAAATAATGTCATGGGATTAAAGTGTTGGCTCTTAATTATCTAGAAGGGATCATATGTAATAACCTCGTGTATCTTAAAATTCACTATAGAGTCTCACCATATCCAAGATGGTCCATTGAGAATATAAATGGAAAACCCCACCTTAATGTAATCTAGATTCTTTAGGATATTGAAGATACTCTTTATATTATCATTCCACACTTTTGTATTATTAGAGTAAATTATCAATATGAAATACTCGTGGATTATTGATGGAGAATTATAATTCATGATCCACTACATCTCACTTGATCCCAACATATACATGAGTGAGAGTCTGAACACTATAGATAATAGATTAAAGAAAAGTAATCTCAATTATAGGATTCATCTTTTGAACATATCTCATGGCTTCCTATCATGGATTTGGAATGGATCTTCTTACAGTTATTATATAACAACATACACAAACAAATAAATCATGAAAAAAATTAAAAAAATATTGACCCAAAATTTTGTGTTGATGGTGATTCTTTATGATATTTAGAATTTAACATAAACCATAAAACCATTAATTAATGATGATAATGCCCATTTAAATTAACTTCACATTTTTGTTCATTAAAACACCCTCAAAATGAAAGTCTCAAATATTGTAAATGTCCATGAACAGCCATGGTAAATCAATTTTAGTCATGGAATTGAAATGTATAAACCCCCTTTTGAATCCTATTATCTGAATTCTGATGGTCCATACACTGTTCTACCAAAACAAAAAGAACCAAACTCCAACATCACTGACATACTTCCGGTTGAGCATCCCTCTAATACCGAATTGAAACAAAAAAACACATGTCAACTTCTCAATCCATCTAAATCATATAGTCACATTATATTGGTAAAAGAAGATAAGAAAAGTAGTCTCCAATATAGAGAAAACATAAAGAACCAAATTATGATGTGGATAACTGACAATATAATATTAAATACATATAATCCCAACCAAACAGGATTACCATAATGTAATTCATAACCCAACATGACTAAAATTCACCTATAGACCATCCTAAATAGAAATTTATAGAAACAAGAGATACTAGAATAATACTAGATTATCTCCCCTTTACACAGTTCCAGTAATAAATCATATAAAAATTACCTATGAAATATGTAGGGTGTGAACTATATCCTAGTAGGATACCACCACAGTTTCGATAGAATGTTCAATATCATTATTTCTGGATTTCAGGATTTTAAATAAAAATACATTTATAAATCTTTTTAATAAAATTATAATAAAACCATTGTTAATCATTTTCTATTTGGTCTTCATATATTCAATTCATATCATATAACCATAATTATGAAAAGTAGATTTGGTAAAAACGTCAATGAATATTAATGAGTTTAGAGAAAATAAGGTAAACACATATCGCCGAAATAACCTACTATGCTATGATATGTTATACAAAAACATATATAAAAACCTAGGAGTAAAAATCCATGATAAGAAAATAATGTGATAAAAACCCAAGAATAAAAAATAAAAAGAACTTAGTATTTTATTTAGCATCTTGGCAAATGACTACTGGACAATAAAAATTCAAAATAATCATACAATTCATTCTAATAACATCATGTACTACTAGTTGATATAACTAATATTTACCTCATAGTGGTAAAAGAAAAACTAATGATACATGTTTCACTATCTCGATGAAGCCTAGTTTTACAATATGAAATTTTCTAATACATTTTCATAACTATACTTTCAATATCATAAAACATTTTTAAATCCAATAAAAACCACTTCAAACCTCTTGAACACCCTTTTCAAATCATGTAAGTCCATTTTTCAATGAAAATCCCATTTTAAAATCATTTTATATTCCCAGAAATATTTTGACTACATTTATCACTACCAAACAATGAACCACCCAAATGTTTTTATCATGGTAAACATGAAATTTAACAAATTAACCAATTTCTAAAGAAAAAAATACCTCAACGCAATAAAGTTTTTGATTTGTTTGATAATGGTAACCAAAAACAAAGAGAAAGATCTCAAATATATAATTCCATCCAAAAATATAGAAACAAATTGATAGAAAATAGTATTTGATCAAAAAACTACTTCCAAACCATCACTATAACCAAACCAAAGAATAACAAGAAGTAATAATTAATCATATAGAAGAAATACAAACTCAACATTGATTAATTATTTAAAAAAAGAGATTTGGATTGATAGGGAGTACCCTAAATCACATAGGGAGAACTCTTTTTCAAGATAAGGGATGATAAAAATGAATTTATTAAACTTAATCACACCAGCCAAAAATCTTGAGTCAAGGATTTTACATGGAGTGTATCCCATCTACACATTGAAAAATCCATGATCCTCAAATATGTTGAAAAAAACATCCCTTTTTATTAAAAACTAGATTTTCCATTAAAAGGTGTGTACCTATTACTTGGTGAGTAAACCATTCTCTCCATATATCCAATTCACAACCATGGACCATCGGCCATTATATTGTTTTTACTTTATAGGAATGACGCTTAAGTTCCAAGTGAGTTAAATAAAGTGGATCTCTAAGTAGAAAATTCCTAAAATAATCTAACATCAACATTAATGGAAACCTCATAATTCATTATTAGCATTACCTAACTAACTAAAAAAGAAAACCAAAACAATAGTAAATATATACCTCATAGAATGTTAATGGGTGAGTTGCAATCTATTTTAATATACTTTACTTTTTTATGTTTCACTAGAGATATTCCCTTTGGATACAAGTTTGTGTGGTTATCTAAATAAATTCTTTCCAAATTTTAAAGATATATTTTAGAATGAATTTTATCTATCATGTATTAATTATCCTATAATGGGATCGTGAAATTTTAAATGTTCATGTACTCCAAATGTGTTTGGTTTAACATTATGTAATGGTTGTGTCCATCATATCCCACTAATGAAATGGGTAATTTTTTTATCACATTATATCTTTATGGGGCACCATTGGTTAGCATGTCTCTAAAAAGGTTATGTGAGATTGTTTGTTAGACATTGTCCAAAATTATATCGTCTTATTATTTTAAACATGTATTCTTTCCATTTTATTATCATGAGGTTATAGTTATTATTCAGTAGTTTCATATAATAGTACAATATCTTACAGGTTATTTTCAACTAGGAAAAATTATTCGATGTGTTCATATTTTTATTAGTAAATGTAATTTTACATTTCTATATTTTTAATATTACATAATTTCTTTTTATTTTATTCATTAAAATCATTAAGAAATAATTAAAATAGTCTCTTTTTACCTTTTTAATAAGGGAATTTTTTATATAAATTTTTTGATGGAATCATTTTTATTAATAGAGGTAGTCATAGTGTAGTTAATTCTTGAGCCCTGGCTTGGGATGGGTTGTGACAAGTATAAAAAAACTTATGTTTCAATATCATTACAAATAATAATGATCCTAATTATGAAATAACACACTTAAACATCCTTTTCTACCATGTCCTAACTCAAACCTTAAATTTGTGGGGTAGTCATTAATGAAAATATATAGCTCTCGATGAAATTACTCGCCATTATATAGTTCTTAATTTATAGGAATGACGTTTAAGTTCCATGTTTGTTAAAAAAATGGATCTCTAAGTATAAAATTCCAAAAATAATCTAACATCACCATTAAAAGGAACCTCAGAATTCATTATTATCATTACCCAACTAACCAAAAAAAACTGAAACAATAGTAAATACATACCCAATAGAAAGTTAATGGGGGAGGTACAATCTATTTTAATATACTTTACTTGTTTATGATTCACTAGAGATATTCCCTATTGATACTATCTTGTGTCGTTATCTAAATAATGTTTTATCAAATTTTAAAGATATATTCTGGAATGAATTTTATCTATCATGGGTTAATTATCCTATAATGGGATTGTGAAATTTTAAATGTTCATGTACTCCAAATGTGTTTGGTTAACCATTTTGTAATGGTTGGGTCCATCATATCCCACCAATGAATTGGGTAATTTTTTAATCACGTAATATCTTTATGGGACACCATTGGTTATCCTGTTTCCAAAATGGTTATGTGAGATTGGTTGTTATACATTGTCCAAAATTATATCGTCTTATTATTTTAAACATGTATTCTTTCCATTTCATCGTCATGTGGTTATAATTATTATTCAGTGGTTTCATATAATGGTATAATATCTTATAGCTTACTTTCAACTAGGAAAAATTATCTGATGTGTTCATATTTTTATTAGTCAATGTAATTTTAAATTTCTATAATTTTAATATTACATAATTTCCTTTTATTTTATTCATTAAATTCATTAAAAAATATTTAAAATAGTCTCTTTTTACCATTTTAATAAGGTAATTTTTTATTTTTCTGGATTTTTTATATAATTTCTTTGATAGAATCATTGTTTATAATATTCCCTATGAAATACTCGTGGATTATTCATGGAGAATTCTAATTCATGATCCACTACTTCTCACATGATCCCAACATATACATGACTGAGAGTCTGAACACTGTATAAAATAGATTAAACCAAAGTTGTCTCAACTATATCATTCAAATTTTGAACATATCTCATAGCTTCCTATCATGGATTTGGAATGGATCTTCTTAGAGTTATTATATAACAACATACACAAACCAATAAATCATGAAAAAATTAAAACATTATAGGACCAACAATATGTGCAGATAGTGATTCTTTATGATATTTAGAATTTAACATAAACCATAAAAACTATTAATTAATGATGATAATCCCCATTTAAATTAACATCACATTATAGTTCATTAAAACACCGTCAAATTTCAAGTCCCAAATATGGTAAATTTCCATGAACACCCATGGTAAATCTATTTTAGTCATGGAATTGAGATGGCTAGACACCTTTTTCAATCCTATTATCTGAATTCTGATGGTCCATACACTATTCTACAAAAAACAAAGAACCAAACTCCAACATCACTAACATATTTCTGGGTGAGAATCCCTCTAATACTGAATTAAAACAAACAAACACATGTCAACTTCTCAAGCCAGCTAAATCATATAGTCACGTTATATTGGTAAAAGCATATAAGAAAAGCAGACTTCAATATAAAGAAAACACAAAGAATCAAATTATGATTTGGAAAACTGACAAGATAATATTAAATACATATAATCCCAGCCAAACAGGCTTACCATAAAGTAATTCATAACCCAACATGACTGAAATTCACATATAGACTATCCTAAATAGAAATTTATAGAAACAAGAGACACTGGTATAATACAAGATGCACTCCCCTTTGCACAGTTCCATCAATAAATCATATAAAAATTACCTAAGGAACAAGTAGGGTGTGAACTAATTCCTAGAAAGAAACCACTACCGTTTCAATAGACGGTTCAATGTCAAGATTTTTGGATTTTTGGATTTTAAATAAAAATAAATTTATAAATCATTTTAATAAAATTATAATAATCCCATTGTTAATCATTTTCTATTTGGTTTTCATATAATCCATTTATATGATATAACCAGAATAATGACAAGTATATGTGGTAAAAACATCAATGAATATCAATTACTTTAGAGAAAATAATGTAATCACATATCACCGAAATAACCTGCCATGATATGATATGTTATACAACATCATATATAAAAACCTATGAGTAAAAATCCATGATAAAAAAATAATGTGTTAAAAAACCATGAATAAAAAATAAAAAGAACCAAGTATTTTATTTATCATCTTGGAAAATTACTACTGGACAATAAAAATCCAAAATAAGCATATATTTGATTCTAATCATATCATGTGTTATTAGAAAATATTACTAATATTTACCTCATATTGGTAAAAGACATACTATGGATACATGTGTCACTATCTGGATGCATCCAAGTTTTCTAATATGAAAATTTCAAATACATTTTCATAACTATACTTTCAATATCATAAAACATTTTCAAATCCAATAAAAATCCCTTCAAACATTGAAAAACCCTTTTCAAGTCAAGTAAGTCCATTTTCAATGAAAACCCCATTTCAAAATCATTTTATATTCCCAGAAATATTTTGACTACATTTATCACTACCAAAAAATGAACCACCCAATTGATTTTATCATGGTAGAAATGAAATTTAACAAATTAACCCATTTTTAAAGAAACAAATACCTCAATATACAAATTTTTTTTGATTTGTTTGATAATGGTGACTACAAAAAGGGAAAGACCTCAAATACATAATTCCTTCCAAAAATATAGAAACAAATTGATAGAAAATAGAATTTGATCAAAATACTACTTCCAAACCATCACTATAACCAAAAACAAAGAATATCAAGAAGTAATGATTAATCAGATAGAAGAAATATAACCACAACATTGATTAATTATTTAAAAAAAGAGATTTGGATAGATATGGAGTACCCTAAATCGAATAGTGAGAACTCTTTTTCAAGAAAATGGAAGCTAAAAATGAATTTATTAAACTTAATCACACTAGCCTAAAATCCTGATTCAAGGATTTTACATGGAGTGTATCCAATTTACACATCACAAATTACATAATCCTCAAATATGTTCAAAAACACATCCCTATGTTATTAAAAACTACATTTTCCATTAAATGGAGTGTACTTATTAATTGGAGAGTAAACCATTATCTCTATTTATCCAATTCACAGACATGGCCCATCAACCGTTATATACATTTTACTTTATAGGAATGACTCTTAAGTGCCAAGTGAGTTAAAAAAGTGGATCTCTAAGTATAATATTCCAAAATTAATCTAACATCACCGTTAAAGGGAACCTCATAATTCATTATTAGAATTTACCAACTAACTTAAAAATAAACCAAAACAATATTAAATACATACCTGATATAATGTTCATGGGGGAGTTACAATCTATTTTTAATATACATTACTTTTTTATGATTCACTAGAGATGTTCCCTGTTGATACTAGCTTGAGTTGTTATCTAAATAAAGTTTTATCAAATTTTAAAGATATATTCCGGAATAAATTTTATCTATCATGGGTTAATTATCCTATAATGGGATTGTGAAATTTTAAATTTTCATGTACTACAAATGTTTTTGGTTTAACATTATGTAATTGTTGGGTCCATCATATCCCACCAATAAATTGGGTAATTTGTTTATCACATTATATCTTAATGGGACACCATTGGTTAGCCTATGTCCAAAAAGGTTGTGTGAGATGGGTTGTTAGAAAATGTCCAAAATTATATCATCTTATTTTTTAAAACATGTATTCTTTCCATTTCATCATCGTGTGGTTATAATTATTATTCATTACTTTCATAAAGTTGTACAATATCTTATAGCTTATTTTCAACTAGGAAAATTATCTGATCTGTTCATATTTTTATTAGTCAAGGTAATTTTACATTTATATAATTTTAATATTACTTAATTTCCTTTTATTTTATTCATTAAATTCATTAAAAATTAATTAAAATAGTCTCTTTTTACGATTTTAATAGGGGAATTTTTTATTTTCCTTGCTTTTTTATATAATTTTTTTGATGGAATCGTTTTTTATAATAGTACCCATGAATTAATTTTTGAATAAATTCATTAGTTCTCATAACAAATAAATTGATTCATGTTTTAATGGATTATTATTTTTATCTCATTACCATTTTACTTATATATTATTTGATTTTAAAACAACTCTTCATAAAAATAAAAATGGTAATTTTTTATATTAATATTAATAAATCTCATAAAATGTGCCCACACATATATGAAATTATAATTGGTTTTTTTAATTGTTATTTATGTATATTATGTAATTATACCGTCTACCTTGTTTCTTGGTTGGTATTTTATTCATGTTTGAGGGAAATATTCAGGAACACTCTTATTCCCATGGTTGAATTTGGTTATTTAGATATTATCTTATTTCTTGTTAATGGATATAAATTGTGTATGGTTTTACATTATATGATGAGTGGGTATAATATAGACCTCCAATTCATATGGTATTGCTCTATATCTCATAAGACCAATATGGGAAATATGTGATTAGAATACATCTATATAATTTTGGGACATATGTGGTTTATCCACGTCCAAAATTCTATGTACATGGATGGTTAATATCACTATGTTTACGGTGTTTTGTTTGACTATCTATTATTATACAAATATCTGTTTTGGGTAAACTTAAAATATTTTTTAATTCAGTTATATTTATTATGAGACACTAGTATGTTAAAAAACATATGTAATGTTCTTAAAACATAAAATGACTAATTCATATTTCCAAAATCCTATGGTTTATAGAATAAGGTATGAAAACATGCATATGAAATGACTCAAGAAATTTGGAAAATGGTTTTTTAGGTTTCATTATCTTATTTTATTTCTATTCTACCGACTGATATTATCAAAAACATATACCCTTATTTCACACAATAATGATATTCAATTGATATTTCATATGTTTACTAACTAATAATCATCCGATCTCATAAATTTATTATATTTCAATTCCAAATGATATATAGAAGATAATACTATTTAATGTGTATATAAGGGTTTCCATTGTGGTTTCCCTTTGGAAAAAATATGTATTTTAAAATATGTTACATATGTATTTATATTGTAAAGAAACTAAACCTATATGTCATTGGGTGTAATAAATTGTAAAATGTAATGACTATTATTGTGAAATTATACAATAGGTGTACATGATATTCTATGGATTTATTAATGTTTCCTTTACAATATATCTCAATAGAATGTAGTTTAGAGAATAAAAATGGAATGATTCTTTTATTTATGTATGTGGTATGATGTGAAATATTATATAGGTATGAAGTCATGACATTCCATAAATCCATACAATAATTCCGCTAACACGTGCATAAATTCCTCCATATATATATTCAAAGGATTTATATATCATAGTAATAACATTTTAAAAATACTGATGAAGTTAAATTCGGTACATGACTACCATTTGATGACAAGCCAATTTAGATTCTTGTTTTGAGAGAGGAGGATTACAATAAATTAATTTCATGAGTGTTGAAGTATCAATACCAAAATCACTGTCTACAATTATAGACATAGGAAACTAAGTATGTGTTTGGACCCATCTTAATGGGGCTCGTGTTGTGATCCACCTTGCTCTCCTCCAATAGGCTAGGGGATGGTGAGTAGAATTGATAGGGCATATCACTAACCTGGGAGGACTTAACCTATGTCCAGGAACACACACGCACACACACCTCCATCACTATACAATGCTCTAGTGTAAAAAATGGTAAAAAACCATCAAGGAATACATATAAATCCTATTACCATAGTAAGACTAGAAATAAAGTAAAGTAAACATAGAAAAATACCTATCCACAACATAATTTAGGGGACACAATTCCAACATAAATATATATATTGGGAGTAATGTTAGAAATCCGTAGAAATGCACCTTTGTCAGTCTAATTTCACTAAGCACTGTATGGTCTTGGTCCACCTTGGACTCTATCAAATGGTTGATCATCTGCACAAGACATGTCATGTGGGGTGTAATACATGTGCATCGATGAGTTTAAAAACACCCATTAGGACACCCCAAAATAAAAAATCATAAAAGAATGAAAACAATAATCTCTACATAGGTAAATTTAAAAAACAATATAACACAAATATCCAGATACACTCAATAATAACACATAATCTAGAGGTAAGTAACGGCTATAGTATACCAGCATTGGATTCCATCTCGAATATTCCACAAAGCACTAATCTGGGAGAACACTCTCTTGAGTTTGATAACACAAATAATTTTTTATGGTAGATTCTACCAATCATGTTTCGTCATGAGAAGAACATAGTGATAGTCTAAAGAGAATATGATACACATGCAAATATCTCCACTAAGGCCATGGGGTGATACAAAATATTTAATATGGATTAACCTTATATGTACATGATCGATTATTTTGTATTTTTGGTAATGATTATACCAATAACCCCAAATACGGAATGAATATGTATAGAGGATCTCACTTTAGGACTCTTAGAGGGATTACAATGACTCTATCTAGGATGTCCTGCTGATAGGGTTATAGTCATAGAAGTGGGAGATGATACCATACCACCCATCAGAGAGATGATAACTGGAAAACTCCCTCAATAAACTTATCTATGATATAGAGGAAAATGTCACAAATCTATGTATAATAGTGTACATGGTGTGTTGTAGGGTTTACACATAGTGTCTCTTCACCTCATTTTCTAACCGTTTAAATAACTCATGCCATTAATATGTTTCTATGCAGTACTGCATGGCATATAGGTTAATCGTATAGTATACTTGTGTTCTAGTACACGAGTCTATACCATGTACATTTTTTGGTGTACTAGTACATGGCTTACCCCTTATAACTAGTCAAGGTCGTGTTTGTGTGGGGTAGTACATGAAATGTAGGTAGACCACGTACTCCAACCCATGTCTATATACTTTCCAAAGTAGACGCCATTTAACATGGATAGACCATTCACCTTATGATAGGAGCCACACAGTGTATAGATCTATCATACGTGCCATGTACCACTATATATTTTAAAATTACAGGTTCTTCTTCTGCACATCTCGTTCAGTTCTCCAACCATATATCCATCGACCTCATTTCTGAGATACTGAATATAATGCCTCATTTCTGAATTTATGTCATCTGAAAATGAATTCTATCATATCTTCTTCTAGAAAATGGTTGAAATCATTATTCTTTGTTTGCACCGGAGAATTCTAAAAAATGTGCAATTAGCTATAACTCTTTCATTTGAATCCCTCAATCTCTATCATCAAACCTTAATGCTGCCATGATGAAAATAGATATATGATATCAGATAAATGTTCAATGAAATGGGATCAAAACGAATAATCGATCATGACAAGTTGAGTCACGAGACAAATGAAGAATGGCAACGATGAATGATGAACGATGAATAGTGGGGTGTGGGGAGAAAAACACAAGAAAATGTTAGAGGAATAAACTCGTAACTACGTTCATAATGATATTGATCTATCTACATTAGAAATAAAATCAAAAAAAATAAATCACAATATTATTCTCCCATAATAACCCCACAAAACAAACCATCCTGAATGATGGTCTCAATGTAGATCAATATATTCATTGATTGATTCACACTCATCATGTAAATAAAGAAGTGAAAAGATGCAAATCAAAACAAATTCCCTATCTCATTTTTTATTGATTACTGAAAATGAATGAAGTTCTATATCATTCATTGGCATGATCCTTTGAAGTCTGATGCATGTCGATCATTCATCCATGGTCCTGTCATTGTTCTCCTGAAATAATTATACAACAGTCACTATAATGGTTCTCTAATTTGTCCAAGTTTATACGAAAAACTCAAGAATTCAAAATTTACAATCTATTTAAAAATTATTAAACACCACAACAACAAACATGAAATAAAATAATTTATTTATATTAATTTATTCATTTTAGCACCCATGGGGAATTATCCACAAACATCCCTGTAATGACCCAATCTTTTTGAATAGTATACTAACTTACTCTTAATGATTTAATAGATATGTTAATGGTTAATGTAGAAAGAGGAGTCAATGGCTTCATCCAGTAGACTCGAACCTTATGAAGCCCACTTATCAGAGCTTGGGAAGAAGGTGGCATCTTTGGGCTTTGGTTTGGACCCAGCCCAGGCCAAACTCCAGCGTGTCAAGCTTGAAGGGAAACGCCTGCGGGAGAATTTCAAGTTAGTATAGTTTACTACTAGGGAAATGTTATCTGAGCCTCCCTCAGATTCTCTCACCAGAGCACACCTTACACTTAGGACATATGTTGGTGTTATAAGGGGCTATGTGATGAGACCGTAGCATCTTTGTGTAATCCTTTGGGATGAATAAATTGAGATTTCTTCCTTTAGTGATGTTTGTGAAATTTCAAATGTCCGGATAATTTTAGGATGTATTTTATTGATGTATTTTGAAAAAAGGATATTTTAAAATATTTATGTAATCCTTAAATAATTAATGGTGTGAAATGATTTTCAAAAAATGGTCTTCTGCAAAAGTGTTCAGTAAGGAATTTGGAGTCTAATAATATCATAATAATTTTTGATGAATAGTAAATTATGAATAGTGATTTTACGCTTAGGATTAGTAATGTGACCAAATGGATTAGTAATCTCACTTAAAAAAAGTTTAAATATAATTTAGACACCTTTATTAAGTAATGTGATTCAATAAAATGGGTAAATAACGGTTTCATAAATTATTAGTCAAGTATCAGTTTTTTTTCGGGTAAATAGTGTTTTTTAATAAAAAATTAAACTAAAAATAATTAGAAAATTATTTTTATAAAATGGACATTATTTTTGAACTCAGAGCATCGATATTATGTTATGGTAATTTTTGGGGTTTTTTCCAAAAAAATGAATTCTCGGTGAATAGTGATTTTATTTATAAATTAAATTAAAAATATTTTGAAAATTATTTTTATAAAATGGAGTTCATATTTTTAATCATAGCATCGGTATTTGGTTAAGGTGAAATTTTGGGATTTTTCTGAGAAAGATTAATTTTCAGTGAATAGTAAAAATGCAGTTTTAGGGTTCTGGTATGTTTAATGACATCATAACTGTGTCATGATGATGTCATGAGATATTTTAAGGTATGGCCGACCAAAGGTAACTAATTATTTTATTGGGGGCCCCATGTGGCCAAACTCCATGGAAAATACCATGGGAGAGACCATGGTGTTGAGAAAACCACTTGTGAGGTGTCCCTTGAAATTATTAAAGTAGCACCTCATCTTCCCTATAAATACCCACCCTTTCCTCCTTTAGTTTTAACTCCCAACTATCCCCCAACGAAGCTCTGGTCTCATTAACTCCCAAGGAGTCATCCCAAGGTTCCCCCAATCCCTCACAGTTCAAACCATTGAGTTTTAAGAGTTACGTTTTAAGGTAAGGGATCATACCTCTCACTTTCTTTTCAAGTACTCTCGTTTATGTAATTTATTTTATGCTCCATGTTCTTATATTGGGGTTGTTATTTTATATTCACCCTACTTCTCTTTTCATGTTCATATTATGAGATACCCCCTCTTGCTCTCATCAATTCGTTTTAAGAATTTTTAAGTGGCGCCGTTAGGCTGCCGAATTTTTAAGGGATTCTTTCACCCTTCTCATTTTTCAAAGTTTTACTTTCATGTCAAGTATTTCAAGTTCATTTTTATTATGTTGGGGTATGATATCTATATCTATCATACTGAAAATTTATGTTCATATGATGAGAGACCCTATTTGATCACGTCAATTCATTTTTGTTGAAGTTTAAGTGATGTCGTTAGGTTGCCGAATTTTCATAAGAGAAATCTTATTTTTGTCTTCCTTCCATGTTTTTCATCTCAAATGGTACATCCTTAACATTTCATTACCATGTTCTTAAATCCTTTATATTATGTTCCCTTACTATTTTATGTATCATTTATGAGTGGGTGACCCATGTCCCCTCTCCTTTCAATGTTTTCTAAAACTTCGTAACATAGTTGTTTTGCGGCATAATTTTCATCTCAAAATGTCTCTCTATTTTTCTAAAGTTCTTTTATTTTATTAAGTGAATACTCAAAGATATCTCTTCTATAGGGGTATTCACATATATACTAAGTTGTTCTGTTTTAAATTATGTGATTTACATGCATGAGACCCACCTTCCTTTTCTGTGGGTTTTACAGTGACACACAGATCGTGTCTTTAAAGCAGTTTTTAAAACATTATGATTATGAAATTAAACCCATTTATATTATGCTATATGGGTTGTTTATGAAATTTTTTATGATGATATATGTGGCTCACATTATGAAAAAGACAAATTTAAGGGTTCACCCTGATAGCACTCAAATGCATTGGGTAAAGACTTAATCTCTAGAGATGACCATTTAGACTGATACCTTGGGGAATAACCTTGGTAATTTTTATTGAGACCTTGGTGATGGGCCTTGGTGAAACAGAAATTATTGTCTTTGTAAAATTTTATGGCCACATCTTAATGTTATGAAAAACGTTATTTTTATTATAATATGCCTCATGATTTCTTTCTCATGCCTTAAAGTTCTTTTCATGACCTTATTGAAGTATCTCAAGTTCACATGTAAAATGTTTCTCTTGTTTCCCTTACTGGGCCTTATGATCACCCATCCATTGATGTATTTCCCCAGGTTATGAGATGCAGTAATGAACATATGTTGAACATAAGGATAATCCTCTATAGTGTTTAAGAAGAATGTTTTATGTTGTTTTCATGTATTATGTTCCCTTTCTCCAAGACACTAGACCTTAAATATCCTCAGTTTTGTGTAATGTAATGAAAGTTATGTTATAAAAAGGCAGGATTCCACAGTTGGTATCAAAGGATGGTTTAGTTATTTGTGGAAATTAGGATATAAAAACTTTAAGAAGGACCCTATAGAAAAGTTTAAATATAGGAAAACTTCATGGTATTTTGGTAAGTATTTAGTAAGTGGTTTATCAAACAAATACATCCCTATCTGGATACGAGCAGGTAGAGGCGGCTCTGGCACAGATGTACATAGAGGTAAAACCCAAAAACACTGCTTTGGGCTAGACTCGAACGGGAACTGGTGCACGATTAAGGGAATTGTTGCACTCTTGGTTACGACACTTCTGGGGGATATGTTTGGATAATCATAAGATTTTTATGAATCATTATGAAGGAATTATAGAGAAATGTAATTATCTAAGCATGAAGTATTAGTTAAAAGATTCATAAATGAAATAAGTTTCTCACTAAGGTTTTATTCTCTTAGAAAATGGAGGGCAATAGGATAAACTGTTCAGATGGTGACTGCAATGCACCATGTGCTGATGGCCCTCTGATGGAAGCTAGAATGGAAACATTCATGTGAATGATGAACCAACTGACTCAAGTTATGTGTAATAACTTGAATCAAGCTGAGAGTACGATCTCACCATGAAGGGAACAACATTCTGTTGAGTCTTTCATGCATCAACGACCACCAACATTCAGTGGATCTACTGACCCATTGGTTGCAGAACAATGGATAAGCTCCATTGAAAAGATCTTATCTATACTTCATTGTTCGGAACAAGAAAAATTCACCATTGTTGTTTACTGCCTAGAGGGAGAAGCTGATCAGTGGTGGTCCCTAATCAATAACATGAAGCCACGAGGAGAGATGGCAGCTATGGTGTGGGAAGAGTTCCAGGGAATATTCTTTAATAAGTATTTCCCTTCTTCCATGAGAACGAGAATGGAGAAAGAGTTTCTCGAGCTGAAGCAGAAGGAGAACTAATCTGTTGGAATCTATGAGATAAAATTCACCTGACTTTCATGATATACCTCTAGTATTGTCGTGGATCCATGTGGGAAGGTTGACAGATTTTTTGGTGGACTGAGACCTCATCTACGGAAGAATCTATCCAACCGGGACTACGATAGCTATGAGGAGATCATGCGGAGTGCAATGAAAGTCAAGCTAGAGTTTGTTGAGACACATTGGTCTCATAAATCAAATGACAAGAAGAGATCGTTGGAGCCCAGTCTAGGGAAGACTTTTGATCAGGGAAGTGGTGGAAAGCAAATGCAACTTACCACATGAAATAAATGTGGGAAGAATCATCTGAGGATATGCTTGATCGGAAGTGGAAAGTGCTACAAGTGTGGAAGAGAAGTCCATATTGCTCGGAATTGTCATAGTGAGGTGAAGCCTCAACTTCCAAACACTAACGATAGAGGAAATATAGTTCTGTCCATACCTGAAGTCAAATGCTTCAAGTGTGGACAGCCTGGGCACTTTGCTAATCACTATTCAAATCCGAGGGTATAGAGGGGAATCACCATCAACCTCGACAAAGGCTAAAAGAGAAAGGTCTTGATTTTTCTATCACAACAACTGAAGTTGAAGTTCTGAATGACGTGGTAGCAGGTACTCTTGTTGTCCTCTCAAAACTAGTAAATACTTTGTTTGATTCTAGTTCTACTCATTCCTTTATTTCCTCCATGTTTTCAAAGAATATAGAATCAATCCCTAAACTGCTTGAGGTAGAATTGTCAGTCAAGACTCCAAGTGGGATTATCCATGCATCAACAGTGTTTAGAGACTCTAGTGTTTACTTCAGTGAGCACAATCTTATCGAAAATCTAGTAGTCATTCCCATGTTGGAATTCGACATTATACTAGGGATGGATTGTCTCTCAACGTATATTGCTAAGATCAAATGCAGAAGTAAGGAAATCTCAGTAGTGTTGAATAAACGACCTACAACTATCTTCCAAGGAGAGATATCCCGAACTGATCCCTATCTATAAGCACCTCATATAGCTTTCTTTATGGACTTAATCATTGATGATGAAGAAGGAAAATGGAGTCTACAAATAGAAGATGTTCTGATTGTTTAGGTATACATGGATGTATTTCCTGAGGAGTTACTTGGACCTCCCCCAGAAAGAGAGGTAGATTTCTCCATTGAACTCTTACATGGATCACAACCGATATCAAAGTCCCCGTATAGAATGGAAAATGTGGAGCTATAAGAGTTAAATAAAAAACTCCAAGACTTGTTGGAGAAGGGGTTTATCTGACCGAGTGTGTCTCCTTGGGGTCACCAGTTCTCTTTGTGACGAAGAAGGATGGATCAATGCGGCTATGCATTGATTATAGAGAACCGAACAGGTTCACAGTGAAGAAAAGATACCCTATTCCAAGAATTGATAATTTATTTGGAAAACATTGTGGGGCTCAATTATTCTCCAAGATTGACCTTCGATCTGGTTATCATCAACTGAGGGTGAAGCAGGAAGATATTCCAAAGACTGCCTTCTGATCAAGATATGGGCATTATGAGTTAACTGTTATGCCCTTCGGCTTGACTAATTCTCTTGATAAATTCATGTATTTGATAAATAGAGTCTTTAAGAACTACCTTGATAACTTTTTGGTAGTTTTTATTGATGATATTTTGATATATTCAAAAAGTCGTGAGAAGCATGAAGATCATATGAGGGTTATTTTGAAAACTCTGCAGAAGGAGAGGCTCTTTGGAAATTTCATCAAGTGTGAGTTTTGGTTACAACAAGTGGCTTTATAGGGGCATATCATAACAAATGAAGGAATCTCGGTTGACCCCGCAAAGACAATGGTTGTGGAGGAGTGGACTCAACCCACAATAGTAACTAATATTCGTAGTTTCCTTAGTGTAGTGGGATATTATAGGTGGTTTTTCAAAAACATTTCACGGCTTTCTAATCCGCTAACCAAGATGACTCGAAAAGGGGTTAAGATCATCTGGACAATGGAATGCGAGTAAAGTTTCCAAGAGCTGAAGAAGAGATTGGTTACCGCACCTGTGTTAACACTACCCTCTATCAGTGAAGGATTCATTATTTTTAGCGATGCATCTCTGAAAGGGATTGGGTGTGTCCTCATGCAAAATTACAAGGTAATTGCTTATGCATCTCGACAGTTGAAGATTCATGTGCAGAATTATCATACGCATGTTCTAGAGCTAGAGGCAGTTTTTTCTCTAAAGATATGGTGGCACTATCTTTATGGGGAGAAATGTGATATATACACCGACCCCCAAAGTTTAAAGTATATATTCACGTATAAAGAATTGAACATGAGAAAAAGTAGATGGTTGGAGCTAATTAAAACTATGATTGTTCAATTCATTATCACCCTGGAAGAGAAAACAATGTCGCGGATGCATTAAGCAGTAAAGATCCTGTTGTTCTGGAAACAATGAGGATCCTAGAAGATCCCTTGATTAAAGATCTAGTAAAACAGGACATGGGAATTGTAAGGGAAGGTACATCATCAACCTTATCCCAAATGATTTCCCAACCTTCATTACTAGAGAAGATCAAGAAGGCTCAAAAAGAAGATCCTTTGCTGCAGGAGAAGTTTGAGGCTGTATAGGATGGGAAGTTCCCTGATTTCAATAATGATTAAGAAGGTGTATTGAAATTTCATACAAGACTATGTGTTCCACTTATTCTGGAGATAACGAATGAACTGATGGATGAAGCTCATAGCTCTACTTTCTCTATATATCCGTGAAGCACTAAAATGTATATATACCTTCATGATCATTATTGGTGGGATAACATGAAGAGGGATATTGCTTATTACACTACAAGGTTCCTGGTGTGTTAACAAGTAAAGGAAGAATGACAACTTCCTAAAGAGGTATTACAACCGCTACCCATACCAGTATGGAAGTGGGATAATATCACTATGGACTGTGTAACTGGTCTCCCGAAAACATCCAAAGGAAATAATGCGATATAGGTTATTGTGGACCGTCTCACCAAGACCGCCCATTTTATCTCTATTCGGGATGATTTCTCTCTGGATCAACTTGCTAAGATATATATAAAGGAAGTGGTAATACTGCATGGGGTACCACTATCCATCGTGTCTGATCGTGATCCAAGATTCACATCAAAATTATAGAGAAGTCTTCAACATGATCTGAATACTGAATTGACTTTTATTATGGCCTATCATCCTTAAACTGATGGCCAATCTGAAAAGACTATTCAGACACTCGAAGACATGCTGAGATTATGCTCAATAAAATTTAAAGGTGGATGGGATCAACACCTCCCATTAGTTGAGTTCTCCTATAACAAGAGCTTCCATTCGAGTATTCAGATGGAACCTTATGAAGCTCTGTATGGAAAGTGATGTAGAACTCCTACTTGCTGGGATGAAACTGGTGAGAGAAAGCTTCTTGGGCCTGATCTTGTGCAAGAGATGACAGAACAGGTTCATGCCATCCAACAACACATAAAGGCTTCTCAGAATCGGCAGAAGAGCTATGCTGAGAACCATCGAAGTGACTTGGAGTTTGGTGTTGGCGACAAAGTCTTCCTTTTAATTTCTCCACGGAAGAGAGTCATGCGGTTTGGGATGAAAGGGAAGCTCATCCCTAGGTACATTGGCCCCTGTGAAATCCTTGATCGCATATGAGCAGTGGCCTATCATCTAGAACTTCCACCGAACCAAGCTCAAGTTCACGATGTCTTCCATGTATCTTGAGGAAGTACATACCCGACCCTTCTCATGTACAGAACCCAGAGGTGGTACAACTGGAACATGACCTCTCTTATGAGGAGCAGACAGTAGAGATCTTAGACCGTAGAGACAAGGTTCTACGAAACAAGACTACCCACCTTGTGGAAGTGTTGTGGAAGAATCATAAGTATGAAGAAGCGACTTGGGAGCCTGAGGAAACAATAATGAAAAAGTACCCTCACCTCTTCGACTAGGCCTCAAGTATAAAATTTCGGGGATGAAATTTCTTAAGGAGAGAAGAATGTAACAACCCAAACTTTTTGAATAGTATATTAACTTACTCTTAACGATTTAATAGAGATATTAATGGTTAATGCAGAAAGAGGAGTCGATGGCTTCATCCAGTAGACTCGAACCTTATGAATCCCACTTATTAGAGCTTGGTAAGGAGGTGTCATCTTTGGGCTTCGCTTTGGACCAAGCCCAAGCCGAACTCTAGCGTGTCAAGCTTGAACGGAAACGCCTGCGGGAGAAGTTCAAGTTAGTATATATTACTACTAGGGAAATGTTATCTGAGCCTCCCTCGGATTCTCTCACCATAGCACACCTTACACTTCGGTCATATGCTGGTGTTATAAGGGGCTATGTGACGAGACCGTAGCTTCTTTGTGTAATCCTTTGGGATGAATAAATTGAGATTTCTTCCTTTAGTGATGTTTGTGAAATTTCAAATGTCTGGATAATTTTAGGATGTATTTTATTGATGAATTTTGAAAAAAGGATATTTTAAAATATTTTTGTAAACCTTAAATAAGTAATGGTGTGTAATGATTTTCAAAAAATGGTCTTCTACAATAGTGTTCAGTAAAGAATTTGGAGTCTAATAAGATCAACATAATTTTTGATGAATAGTATATTATGAATAGTGATTTTACGCTTAGGATTAGCAATGTGACCAAATGGATTAATAATCTTACTTAAAAAATGTTTTAATATAATTTAGACGCCTTGATTATGTAATGTGATTCAATAAAATGGTTAAATAACGGTTTCATAAATTATTAGTCAAGTATTAGTTTTTTCAGGTGAATAGTGTTTTTTAATAAAAAATTAAATTAAAAATAATTAGAAAATTATTTTTATAAAATGGACTTTATTTTTTAACTCAGATCATCGATATTTTGTCATGGTAATTTTTGGGGTTTTTTCTGAAAAAAATGAATTCTCGGTGAATAGTATTTTTATTTAAAAATTAAATTAAAAATATTTAGAAAATGATTTTTATAAAATGGAGTTCATATTTGTAATCAGATCATCAATATTTGGTTAAGGTGATATTTTGGGATTTTTCTTAGAAAGATGAATTTTCAGTGAATAGTAAAAATGCAGTTTTAGGGTTTCGGTATGTTTAATGACATCATAACTGTGTCCCGAGGATGTCATGAGATATTTTAAGGGTTGGCTGACCAAAGGTGATGAATTATAGTATTGTGGTCCCCATTTGTCCTAACTCCATGGAAAATACCATGCGAGAGCCCATGTTTTTGAGAAAACCACTTGTGAGGTGTCCCTTGAAATTATTAAAGTATCACCTCACCTTCCCTATAAATACCCACCCTTTCGGTCTTTATTTTTCACTCCCAAAAATCCCCCAACGAAGCTCTAGTCTCATTACCTCCCAAGGAGTCATCCCAAGGTTCCCCCAAGCCCTCAAGCTCTAAACCTTTGAGTTTTAAGAGTTACGTTTTAAGGTAAGGGATCTTACCTCTCACTTTCTTTTCAAGTACTCCGGTTTATGTAATTTCTTTTAAGCTCCATGTTCTTATATTGGGGTTGTTCTTTTATATTAATCCTACTTCCCTTTTCATTTTAATATTTTGAGAGACCCCCTCTTGCTCTCATCAATTCATTTTAAGAATGTTTAAGTGGCGTCGTTAGGCTGCCGAATTTTTATGGGATTCTTTCACACTTCTCATTTTTCAAAGATCTACTCTCATGTCAAGTCTTTCAAGTTCCTTTTTATTATGTTAGGGTATGATCTATATATCTGAAGTACTTAACTTTTATTTTCATATGATGAGAGTACCTATTTTATCTCGTCAATTCATTTTTGTTGAAGTTTAAGTGACGTCGTTAGGCTGCCGAATTTTCATAAGAGAAATCTAATTTTTGTCTTCCTTCCATGTTTTTCATCTCAAATGGTATGTCCTTAAAATTTCACTACCATATTCTTAAATCCTTTATATTCTGTTCCCCTACTATTTTATGGATCATTTATGAGTGGGTGACCCATGTCCCCTCTCTTTTCAATGTTTTCTAAAACCACGTAACATAGCTGTTATGCTGTAGAATTTCCGTCTCAAAATGTCTCTCTCTTTTTCTAAAGATCCTTTATTTTATTAAGTGAATAATCAAAGCTATCTCTCCTATAGTGGTATTAACATATATACCAAGTTTTTCTATTTTAAATTCTTTGATTTACATACATGAGACCCACCTTCCTTTTCTGTGGGTTTTAAAGTGACACACAGATCATGTCTTTAAAGCAGTTTTTAAAACGTTATGATTATGAAATGAAACCCATTTCTTTTATGCTATATGGGTTGTTTATGAAATTATTGATGATGATATATGTGTCTCACATGTTGTTAAAGAAAAATTTAAGGTTTCTCCCTGATAGAGCTCCAATTCATTGGGTAAAGACTTAATCTCTAGAGATGACCATTTAGACTGACACCTTGGTGAATAACCTTGGTAATTTTTATTGACACCTTGGCGATGGACCTTGGTGAAACTGAAATGATATTCTTTGTAAAATGTTGTGTCCACATCCTAAAGTTATGAAAAACGTTATTTTTATTATGATATTCCTCATGATTTCTTTCTCATGCCTTAAAGTTCTTTTCATGGCCTTATTGAAGTATCTCAAGTTCACATGAAAAATGTTTCTCTTATTTCCCTTACTGGGCCTTCTGCTCACCCTTTCTTTTGATGTATGTCCCCTGGTTATGAGATGCAGTAATGAACCTAGGATTAACTTAAGTAGAAGCCTTTCAAGTGTTTAAGAATAATGTTTTATGTTGTTTTCATGTATTATGTTCCTTGTTTCCAAGACCCTAAACCTTAAATATCCTTGGTTTTGTGTAATGTAATGAAAGTTATGTTATAAAAAGGTGGGATGCAACAGTCCTGCCCCAACTAATTCTAAGTTGTTCCAAGGGTAAAACCAACATTCTAAACTCAGCTATACCCTCAGAGTTCTGAACATGGGTCTCATTTATATGTTATCCATTATTTTTGGAAAAACATGTGAGTATTTTATTTAATATATTCATTAGATTTCTATCCTTAATTTGGGAACACCTATCCCCTAAATAGAATATCGTCTCATCTCTTAGAGTAAAAAAATCCTTAGAATATCCAAAATTAACACACATAAAATATGACACATTAAAATATGTGATGATAATGTTTTATCAACATTTTTTCTTTGATTGAATTATAATTTGGGGGAATGAATTATTTTAATGGGAATAATTTAAGTCCCATGAAATTCTTTTCATAAATAAACATATTTTATTATAAAACTACACACTATAGATAAAATATTTTAATTTTTTAACAATAATATTACAATGAATCTGATGTAAAAAAACAAATAATATGTGTCAGCATTAGATGTCTCCTTCATCCTATTCTCCTATACAAATCAAAATTATAAAAAGTACAATTCATAATAAATTTAATATTATCCATTATATTGATATTTTATTGGAATTAAAAATTATAATTCATTTTTGAAACATTCTTATGAATTAATTTATTTCTTATAATAGTTTATATGAAAATTTCATGAATGATGGTAATTATAAAAATATGTATTGAACTTCTAATAATGTATTCCATTAAATTAATATATATTGTTGGTAATCAAAAGTGTTGATCAGAAAGGAAATAATAAATAAGGGATTTGAATAGAAATAAATTTCATTATGAAGTTCATTTATTTGATCATGACAATGACGTAAAATCACTTGGGTATAATATTGAACAGACATTGAAAAACATCAAAAATTTAGGTTCATGTAGATTCAACATTGAGGGGATTTATTGATAGTTAAAATCACTACCAGATCAATATTGGTCAAAATGGACACTAGAAAATACTTGTGTATCACATCATACACTTATTATTTATAGAACTATGATATTGGATTATATATCTTCTAATTAATTAATTAATATTTGAAAATACATTTACCAATGAAATTGAGGTTACATGAATACTATCATTTTCTTCATTGATTCAAACTTATTAAATATTTATAATTTAAAAAATTAGAGGATATTATTTTATAATGTATTTTATATTTTGATTTCAATTGTTGAAATGCATTATTAGGTGATTTTTTAAATTAATTTATAGATTGTAAAATACATTAAAATTGTTGAAATGTGGTGAAATAAGGAAAATATCTCATTATTTATAAGTAACCTTCTCCTCGTTCTCCTAATATTTATCAGGTGGTGATTTATTATCACAAAATATTACATTGATGCATTAGTTTATATATTATGGATTAATAGAAACTAGATGGTCACATGATATATTTCAAAATTAAAGTATTAAATATCTTAGAATAATGGATTCAACTCACTGAACATATAAATACCCACCCACAAATCCCACTTATACTAACAGAAATTACTAATCATATATTGATATATCTCTCAATGTGTCTCTGCATTATATTTATTTTCAATAAAAATGAATATGATCATGTCTAATGATTAACTCCAGGATAAGAATCATAAGCAATAAAAGTGTCACTTTTCTCCATCCTTATAATGTTATGTATACTTATATATTAGTATCATTTTTATATAACATGTTCATATTAAAATATTTTTGTGATATAATTATAATTATTATATTTATGAAAACCAATTCTTGGCATATCCCATTTCAGTCTTTCTATCCTCTATCCAAAAGCTATTGTAATGCCAAAATAATAGAATAATCCAAGAAATTTTATATTTACACATGACCAGAAATAAATAAATAAATAAATATCATTTATTTTTGATATTGAGGGAACATTATCTCATTTATGATGTTATTTTCTAATTGATAAGGATATTATTAAGCTAGTGGAAATCTATTGGTTCCACTTAAAATTCAAATTCCTATGGGAACATGTTCACCTTTACATTAATGCATATATTGTGTATTAGTGACCCAATAAATAATAATATTGTGTCATAATTTATACTCAAACGATGTAATATTTTTTCTTTTAATTTAATGATTTTATATATATCCTCCCATGTAATTTTAATTCATGAATAGGGTTATTTGATTTCATGTAATATGGTTACCAAGTAATTAATTACACAATTCCATTAAGTGAAAGTATTTTAGGGTGATTCATGTAGTATAATTTATGATGTTAGATCATATCCATATCTCCAGTATATATTAGTTTTCGCAGGATAAAATCTGAATTTAAAATTCATACCCAAGTGAAATTAATAGCTTTTTAAATATTACTAATGTTTAGATATACTATACCAGATTTTAGAATAATTTCAATTAATTTTTAATTTTATAAAATATCATTGTTGAATTTTCAAATTAATAATTTTTATAATCCCCTGCTAGTTTTGGAGTAAAATTATAGAATGATAAATTGAAACCATATAAATTAGAACATCTATAAGGAATTTGTTTAAACAATTTTCTTAAACCCAACTACTAATAAATAATAAACCATTTAATACAACTCTAAAACACATTAAGAGATTGTTTAACCAAACATTTTGGAAACAATTTATGGATTCATAATACCATTTCTAAGAGGAAAATTAATTTCCAATAGTTACTCATTTTTAAACTATGCGCTAAATATGAATTCATATAGATACTGAAGATATATCAGTTCTTAAATTATAAATATATGTCTTATTAGTAATAATAAGGCATCTTTTGTTATATCAGTATATATTCCAACAAAACAATGTAGGCTTCATCACACAATAAATTAATCTAGAAGCACATTCCCAACCAAACCATTAATGTATAAAATGTCAGAAACTCATTTTTAATGAATTGAATATTTAATAAAAAATTAAACCAAATATTATAACACTCACACAAACCTGATTTATATTGAAGAGAAATATTTCTTCAAAATTAAATGAAATTTTATTATTGCATCATCAATCAAGATTTTAAAACCATATGATGAATGGTACAAATAATAAAAAAACTATACCATTCTACCAGGGTTGTTTATAAAATTTTGGTTGTGTAAGATACATATCCTTGACTCAAATATCATTAATTAATGTTGTTTAAAAGTCCATTTAACATATCTCATATTCATTTGGGTATAATTTGAACACCAATACCCAATTATTATTTACTATCACAATAGGAATAAACTATAAGGACCCACATGCCCAACAAGGACCACTCATATTTATGTTTTAAAATAAGATAATAATGAGATAAATCAATGTGATCCATGTTGTAGATAAATTTTATAATCTAATAACACATTATGTGATTAATTGATTCTTGATATGAATATTTATGATAGGGTAAAATTCTGGGATAGAATTAATTTTATGTCTTCAATACCTTTGTATAAATTATCAATGAATATCTACCCAAATTCATCGATCAGTGGAATGAAATTAATTCACATAATATATATTCCTTTTTTGTTTTGAATCATAATTACCAAAAACATAGTCAAGTATTCTATAAAATAATTCCCAAGAAATTACATTCTATTATAAACATTCAATCTATGAATTTGAACTCCTCCATGTCTTGAACTATATATTCTATTATAAATCAAATCTATAATTATAATTTTATATCTGTATTAGATTATTCCTCAACAAACTATCCCCAAACACATTTATTGACAGAACAAACTATAGAACATCCCCAAAATGATCACACCATTACATCATCATGTGTGTTTCCCTATTCTTTCCACCTATCATTCTAGGATACTTGTTATACATGATTAGTTAATATCATCATTTTTTACACGCATCTCCCATGAAAGTTATTATGGTATGGTCAATTATATTCTATAAATATGTTTAAATTTTATTTTATACAATTATGATTAGGTGGGAGGTACATTATTTAATGGTTATAGATATATAAGGCCATTCTATTTTTTGTGATTTATGTGTTTAGGGATGTTTTGGGGAGGAATAAGGTAAAAATGATCGATAATTATTGTTGAAGAGTTAATTTATTGTTTGAATTGGAATATCAATATTTTATAGAATTTATGCTCGCAATTTAATGGGTTTTCAAGAAATATTGTATTTGAGAGAACATATTTTGGAGAGATTTGATGGTGTATTTGGTTAAGGCGAATCATTCCACAAATTAATTATTCAAAGAGTGAATAAATTATAGTATGAGGAATAATGGAAATTAATAGATATTATATATATTTTTCAAAGAATGAATTTCATACATGAAATGAATTTTCACATTGAATTAGTGCCCATCATGAATATTCACATTAGGAATCAATGCATCACATTATAAATAAGCCATTTCTAGATTCTATATAAATATGGTACCCCCTATAATTTTTTCCATTGTCTCATTTAAATCAATACCATCAGTAATGGGTTATTAGTTAGGGGAATAATATTATTTAAAAAAATAATAACATTTAACAACATTAAATTATTTATAAGTTTGTTCTTCCATATGTGATTTAGGTACACACTCTTCCATTTATGTAAGGTTTTCAATTGAAAACCTATATTCATAATTTTGGTAAAACATATTTAGGTGTATCCATGGGGATCCAAAAATGGTTAGTCTATATTTATTTCATTTTATATTTCATGTTTTATAACTACTTGCTAAAAATTAAAATACTCAATAACATCTCAATATTTAGTAGGTTCATTATCGATGAACATTATTTCTTCATCATTTCATTTAATATCTCAAGGACCTAGATATTTTTACCAAATAATCATGGTTTATGTGTAACTAGAAATTTTCTTTATTCTCATCCCATCATTATAATGAAAATTTCTTTATTTCATGATAAAATTATATTTTCCTATTTTGAACTTCTCTAAATATAATCCACTTCTAACCGAGTCTTCAATAAAAGTTATTCATCACATGGAAGACTCATTGTTTATCCATAAATACATTTTTTTATCATATAATGTAAATATAATAAATTATATTATAATTATGATAATCCAAAATTAATTTTTATAATTTGGTGAGAATTTTGAAATAATCTAATCATTATACGCATTATTCTCATAACTAAATAAAAAAAGCAAAACATTTGTATTATTAATAATCAATTTCATAAATAATGCCTCTATAAAATATTTTACCCAAACATAGTTAGGTAATATTAAAATTGTTTAAAGAAAATATCTATACAATGATATATGATGATAAAAACATATCATCATTTAAATTAAAACATCATACATGTTATGATTTCTCCTCTCATACAAGTCAATCCATTATGTTGTTCCAATATTGGATAGTTTTAAAATAATTCTATAACTACTTGTATGGATATAAAATTATTTTAATACTTATTAAATAACCAAATATTATGGGAAAAGTTTAATAAATTTCTATAGTTCTTTTTCTACATCATCTTTTATCACCTTGAACTCTTCTGATGCTTCATAATAATGTGTCATAATAAACAATTAACTATTCCTAAAAAACATCATTAAAGGATATTATGTACTTATAAACATCATATTCAATAATTTAAATTGATCTACATAAATAACTTTGTATAATGTCATATAGTATATTAGATAGCTTTATATTCTAACTAAATGGTTCTTCAGTATTTTTTCATAGTAATTTTTATTCAATTATTAAACTATTAAAAACTAATTCATTCTGACAATCCATACATATGGAGTCCATAATTAAAATTCCCATTTATATATGTTAATAAATAATACCAAAAATTATTATTTTTCTAATCAGCCTCTAAAGACATTTAATCATAATTAGAGATATGATTGTCCTTGTATTGTATTTATAAACAATTCACCATATCCTCATTTTCATTAAGAAATGTCATTAAAATATATTGAATAAATATTGTACATATTATTTAATATAAAAATTTCCAACCTAAAAAATACACATTTAAATTTCATATTTATGGCCTAACATTATTAATAATTATCAAATTTGAAAAAAAAAATTAACCGGAATAATTTATTTCGATCCAATTGAATCTTTTATATTTTTTATTCTATAAATGAAAAACTCATTCTTGTGAATTATAATTAACGTTAAATTTTTTTATTTTATATTTATATATATTCTAACTTCTAAATATCATGTTCAGGTGGATTTATAATGATACAATCATGTTCAATGCATCATGATGTTAAATTTAATTACATCAATAGATGATATATTAAATAGGTAAATAAATCATATCTTTTTATAATTGGAAACATTGATATTTGATATAACTATTGGAGTTTATTTTAATGAATTCTATAAGTATATAGCAATAATTGAAGAGTATAGGTTTAAAAAATTCCCTTTATGTTTCTTTGTATCATCTCATTACATTGGAATGATTCTTAATGTTTTGATTCTTAATGCGATTACCTACTACTTCAATTGTGTGAACAAATTTTAAAAATGATCTAAGTCATTTAAAATAAAATTTCCAACTTCCAATACTACTTTATTTAACATATTTTATTACAAAGTGTCCATTTATAATGAAATGATCATTTTAATAATTATAAGGATAATATTTTTGGACTGATCATAATGGTCCAATAGGAATACATGGATTGAACTTTCATCGGATGATGAGTTTTTTGTAAATGTTTATTTTATTTAACTTCTATTATCAAATTTTGTAGATCAAAAAATTTCATGTTGAAAAAATTGTATCCCATACATCAGGGTAATGATGGTTATATCATTATTTGTTGAACTGAGAGTACATTCATTGATACAAGTTTTAATATTAATTATAAATCAAAAAAATATGTCTAATAATTTTTATCATGATTTCTAGTGAATTTTTTTTACATTGTTGTTTTTTTCCAATTATATTAAATTTATTTATAAATAAGACTTTTTTTAGAAAATATTAATTTTTAGTTGGTTTATACATTATTTTTTTATTTATAATATGAATTGTGTGACATTTTTTACATAATACAAATTTAATTCAAAAGTTGTTGAAATTTATAACATGGGATTTCTTTTCATCAATTCAACACCCTCACAAATCATCCATGCTTTATATATCAAAAAAATACTTTGACTCAGAACAAGAATCATTATTATAAATTTTAGTAATATATGATATTGATATTTCATAAGCATCATAACTGATTATTAGTTCTATTCTTTCATAGATGGGATGCCAAAAATAACATTTGGGATCATGAATCAAAGCTAGCCTCTAATTTTTTATTGTGCTGACTATAGATACCAAATACATAAAATTTTCTTGTGTGTTATTAATATTGGATTCTATCATTATCAAATGAATAATTCATCATAAAATATTATCGAGAAATAAATTTATAGTTTTATATATGAGGTAAATATTGATAATGAAGACTATTATAATGTATAAAGAAAAAAAATTTGTTTCATCACACATAATTTAAATTGTGAATGATATTGTTTTCTATGTTAGTGAATATCATTTTGGATTAAATGTGATGTTACATGCTTCGAAACTTATATGGTCTTACAGGAACACATTCAAAACTTAGGATTCTACTAGACTGCTTCAACTTTTCACCTAAGAGAATCATACCCTCATATGCATCATCTCACAATGAAAGTTTTGAATGAGATAAAATAACATGAAGAATTAGAATTTCTTGTGGAAAAACATGTTTATAAAATAATTGAAATTATTATGAACATTTGTTATTCAACGAGTTAAATAGTTTACTTAAATAAACAAATTACTAATCAAAAATTCATTATTTTATATGAATAAAAATTTAGTAAAAAAACTATAAAGAGAGATTATGAGGGAGATAAACGTAAGAATACAGACTCTTTTACTATATCATCAAATAGAAAAATTAATAAATATATAATATCAAAGGATGAAAAATAATAACCTATATTAATTTATTTCCAAGATATTAGTGATGAGAAGATCAGTGATAGATAATTTTATCAACTTGTATCATAGATTAATAATATTATCATAATGAATAACTTTTATAACTATTATCCAAATAAAGGACAAAAAATATTTTTTATCTTGAAGAAGAGATTAATATAACGAATCATTAGAATTAATATTCTATTATTGAATGAGAAAATCTCATATGATGCAGAATTTTATTTATATTAAAAATGAAGTAAAGGGAATCCAGAAAGTCATGATAGATAAAAAGGGAAAATATTTTAAGACAAATAGTATAAACCTAGATTTCATATGACAATGTAACAATATATAGAATTTGTTAATAAATAAATTCATGTAAAAATGTATTCATATTTTATAAAAAAATTACTATAAATTGATAATTGGTTCATTAATTTTGTAAAAACTAGTTCTCTTAAAGGAATTTTCTTCGATTCAAAATACCGACATACATAATGTGATAAACATAAAATTCCATAAATTTAGATTAGTGATAAATATGTAGATATATTTTAGATAATACCTGTGATGATAAAGAGATACTATAATCCTACAAATATTGAACATACTAATGAATTTTATGGAACTTCAAATATACATATGAATTTTTTGCTAAATAAATATTTATTTATATTTATAATGACTTGAATGAAATTATTGAAATATAGATCCATATATAATTGCCTTGATAAGATTACTATAATTTTATTTTTTTGAAGGTATAATATTAAAATCATATCATACAATTGGAATATTTTAAAAAATATATGATTTCGATTTTACATTAAAAATTTTGAATGTCTAGTATAATTATTTTCTTTTGAAAAGTGAACATTTCTGTATTAAATGATAATGTGAAGATCACTGGAAGAGTAAATTTTCTAGGAATTGTATTCAATCCAAAATAACTTGTTTTGTTTATGTGGGAAAATATTTGAAATTTTTTGAATATTTGATTGTAGGATAGATGTGATTTTCAATTTATTTTATTTACCAGTATTTTAGGCATAAATGTTTTTCAGAACCAACCACTTATTTTTATTTATTATATTAAAAAACATTGAGTACCATAATGAAAAATAAATGGTAAATAGAAAGAAGAGGTTCATGGAACTGGGTTTAAAATAATTATATCTTTCGTGACAGATAATAATAGAAGAGTTCACATGGTAAATTTAAATACAATTTGCACAATGGATTGTTATAGGTAATGGGTTTTTTCATATAATTTAGAAATTAATTTCAAATGTTATTTTGGTTATAGTACATAAGTAAAACCTTATTAGTAAATGTAAATAATGTGTTGATGGTTGATATCCATACTTTGTATGAAAAAATATTCAATCATATCTTCAAAAAGTGTTCATATTTTTTTACTCGAATGTAAGATAATGATTACAATGATGAGTTATAATATCTGACTTGCTAGAAAATAACATGTCTTAATACAATTTATTATAGGTCTCTTATTAGAAATTGATGACTAATACATTGAAATATTTTTTTCATAGATAATAACATTAGTAATATACTACAAAATTATATACTAAAACGTAATTTTAATTCATAAGATGTCTATGATTCTTCGTAATAATGTATTTAATCAATGTCTTTCCTTAAATGAATCCTCAAAATATGAACCATTAATGTTAGTTGCTGTTTATCTTTTCATACACTGTAAATTTAGTGTATTATAGGAAGATAATAATGTTTTTAGAATTATATGATTACATAATATACATATATGGGTTTATTATCCAACTCATATATCAAAACAATCCAAATTTATTAAAATATTTTCTCAAGTGGATCAAAATGACAAAAATAAAAATATTTTCAAAATTAAGAGTGATAGTGGGGATATATTTTATATAGTTATTTTAAATCATATTATAATGAATATTGAATAATTCATAATTCCTCCTCCCAAATAAATCGATAGTATAAATATGAAGGTGATGTTAAGGAATAGAGAAAAAACTAAAATTACATTATATTTACTTTGTGAATATTTTTTTATTTGATTTTCAATGTTGAATATATTATTAATTTATATCACAATTTTAATAAAATGTTATATCAAAATTGTTAAAGAAATAAAACTTATAAATTTTTATCATGTTGAATCCAAAACATATAAACATCATAGTTATATGATGTTTAATGTTCATTTTTAATAATAATTATAACATATATAAATTTAATCTTAATGATGTCGATGCAATTTTTTTCTTTTACACAATCAAAAGATGTGATTAAATTGGTTTCAAGAAATTAAAAAATATTACTGCTGCAATCATAAATATTATGTCTGATGAATATTATATTTATATTATTTGAAAAATATATAAAAATTATGATTGTAATATTTATTAAGATTTGAGAATACCATTACTTTTTCATCGGAATATTGAACAAAATTTATTAGAAACTACTATACTAGATTTTAATATAATTAAAGATATTAATCTATTATATGATGGAGAAAAATGATTCTTTTATTGAAAAAAATGGTATTGTCCAATTAATAATAACATTTCTGGTTTTGATCGACCAATTGGAACCAAAAGTTCTTTTTGAATGACATTGGGAATCTAAAATTCTTATCTCACATTAAACCTAAAATGGTAGATGATTCCTTGGTTTATAAGAGTATTATAATTAGTATAAAATAATATCTTAATATAATGGAATTAAAATATCTTTAAACCTTATTTTAATTACCTATTAATTATCTATCTGTTTTGAGAAATGGGTGCTCTGAGATAAGCTTGGTCTTAATGGATATACTGAATAGATTAATGAATGAATCATTAATATGTTTTATAATAATGAGTGGGGAATTTACAATTACAAAATTTATAATACATTATCTATATTTTAATCCATCTATACTTTATTGAACTTAATAACTAATATAAAGTTATATTATTTTTCAAATTGATGTAATAGTTTATTCCTATTAAAGAAACATTTACGTTGATATTTATCATTAATAATATACTAGTTTTCATGGAAATTTATATTGTTGAACATTTTTTAAATCTTATTGTGAAGATTGATTTATATAAAATTATCCATGCCATCTGATAATGATAGTTTTTATAAATTTTTACATTATAATTAAATAGTAAAATGAAAAAAATATCCATTTCATTTTATCAATATTGTTTATTATGAAACAAAAATCATAAAAATATCTAAAAATGGTGATACTTTTTTCTCAACTTGAAAAAAAACATTTGCATTTGTGTTATCAATTTACGAAATGTGATATTTAGATGAGTATGATTACAGAATTTTAAATTGAAATGTTTTATTTGATAACATAAATACGAGAAATAACTATTTGGAACTCGAGATAAATATATTACAGATTTAATAATTATTTTTAGTCATCTTTTAATGGAACTCCAGTATGTAATTCATATAAATATTTTGATAATGAATAAAAAATACCTCTGGTAATAAACTTTTTAGAGTGTTAAACAGAGGTTAAATTTATATAATGGCTAGATAATAATTAATTATTTCCTCTGTATTCTTTTGTGGGGGATTCTATGACAATCTAAATGAATACCATTTTAAGGAAGTCTAAATTTTTTTCTATTAAAATATAATTACTTTTTATCCTGAAAAATATTATTCTTCCAATCATTGGATTACTCATAAGAGGTATTTAGAAAAATATTTGGGAGCCTGTAAAAATTTCTGGAATGGTATACCAATATAAAAACATTTTCAATATAAGTATTTAGTTTTGTTGTCTATAAAAACATATTTTTATCATGAAATTTACCCAATAAATAAGAATATAATATATTAGGAAATTGTAGAACACAGTTATTAGTGATATATAACATAGTCATTAATTTTGAAATTATATTTAAATAAACTCTGATATTTTATTAAACAAAAAGTTTTATTTTATTAACTAAGAACATAACAAACCAGAAATTATAAAATTACAATGATATAATAACAAATTTCCATCAAGATAAGATAGAATATATATATATATTATTCATTATATTATTTAAATGTAATTTTTCTGGATTATTTTTATATTAAAATACTATAATATGATATATTTAATTTCATTTAACAAATATGTGTATGTCCAATATTATGTGATCTTATTTTTTTCATCAATTATACTTCCTCCTACCATTAAACATCACCTCAAAAAACTTGTTTAAATTTTTTGTTTATAATAAACAATGAAAATATTTATCGAGATACATTATATTATTTTCAATAAATGTTGTAAAAAATATATATGAGGAATTTTGAAATTTTTGGAAACATATAACTTATAGAAAACTATAAGATGAATAACATTATTATAGTTATCTTCTAAATGGAACAATTTACTAAATATGATAAATTAATGAAATATCACTTCAATAGCTTGAATTTATTATTATATATTCATTATATTTTTATGTTTATTCTTAATTATTCGTGATATTAATTTTACATATTATTATACTATCTCATATGTGTTCCAAATTTATATATATTTATTATTATCTGATCATATACGTATTGTATGATTATTCTTTTTTATTAACATAAATTAAATTCATTTTTTATTTTTTCATATATATTTCATTTTGATAATCCAAAATAGTGATATATCATAAGAGATAACAAATAGAGTGATAACATAAGGGTAGTAATCTGATGTGAAATGATAATATGTTCCTTTATTTTTCTTTCTACATATGGTGAAATTTTAATGATTTCCTTTTTTCCGTAAATAAACTCTATATATAAATATAGAATTTCTTTATATTGAAACATTATTTATAATTTTTCCATATTCTATAGATTGTTATACTATTATTCTTGAATTTTATTATTTTCATAAACTTCAATAGTTTATCATTATCCTTAAACATTAAATTTTTTAATCTATTATTGTATTTTTATTTTGAAAATTGTAAATGTGGAGAGCATATGGAAGATTATATATTGTATATTTTTTCTATGATTAAAGGGGGGATTTTTATTAGATAATTTTTTATTTAATATATTTTTGTTATTAATTTCATTGATATTATATTCTATGGGATATTTATAGAATTTTATAGGGATTATATATTTAAATTTTATTAAAAAAACCTTTTCCAATGTGTGTTTTGATTTTAAAAAAGGGGTATTTTTTAGTCAATTAATTCACATATATACTTTGTGCAAAATATAACAAAAACATCATTATGAAAATGGGTTAAAAAATTAAATAAATTTTATAAATGTAATAACTAGCATATGGATCATATTCTCTAGCCAACTAATTATAATACACTCATTTCCACAAACATTGTGATGTAATAATAAATAACTTTTATAAATGATTGAGTAAATCACTATAATGTTATAATAATTTTATTAAAAAACCATATATCATGGATTTCAAATTTGGAGATCATCATAATTTCCTAGAGAAATGGATATTTTGGTTCAAGGAATTTGATATATATTTACAATTTCATTTAGGAAACCATTCCTCATCCTATTGATTTTGAGTTATTTTGAAATAATTTGTTTTCTATTTTTTACATCTTCTATTGTTTAATTAATTTTTATAAATATACTACATTTTTTCACTAATAATTTTTTCTTCTAATCACAATTTATTTGTGGGATTCTAATTTTATTAATTTTTTCTCACAAAACTAGTTTCTCAGTTATTTTTGGGGTATTATTTTCTACTAATCATACTAATTAAAGAGGAGGGTAGGGATATATATTCCTCTTAAATGTGGGGTTTTCAATGTCATTTCATGTAGATAAAATTTATTATATAATAATTTCATTCATTTATGCTCCTGGTTTTATATTTATATCACTTATGTCTATATAATTATCATAAAAAACCTTGAATAAAGGAGAAGACTTCTCCTGATTTTAAATATTATTATAATTTATATTTTATTTAATGAATTTTATGTATTTTTATTAATTATACTATTTAGTTTTTTAGTATTGTTTTTATATAATTATTTTATATCATTTCATGAATTATTTGTCTAAATTACAAGAATGTTAATTTATATTCTTTTTCAATTTTTTTATTGCTTCAAATATCTATTTGAAGTTTGTAACATTCAAATTGAATATATCTAGAGTGGGTGAAAATTGATCACTAAATTTATTATGTAAATTCACAATCTTCTAGAAGATGAAATATTTTTAATATATATTAAACATATATATAATATATTATAATATGTCATATAAAAAATCTGAAAACAAATATAAACAATAATTCTAAAAAATATTTTAATTCCCTCTTAATTATTAATTCATGTTTATCCTCTTTAATTTTTGAGGCAAACACGGTATCCTCTACTCATGAGTCAAAAATAGTGTATCTTCTTTCTATGAAATTAACTTATCTATTCTAATAGTTTCTGTTTTTTAGAAAAAATAGCATCATCAGATAACATACTCAAATTTCATTGTTGGTCATACCTACAATAGATGTCAATATGTACATTAAAATACATTCTTTTACTATATTAAAATATCCATGTGTGAGTATTATGTTTAATATCATTACATTATATAATTTTATTTTATATATTCTCAAAACAATGAAGATTCCATATATCATTACCATTAATATCATAGAATCCATATTTCATTAACTATTAATTCATTTAATCATTTCTATTTATTTATATTATATTTTGAAAGGTCATCTGCATAATCAAATAATTCATGACACTTAGAAAGATAGGTTTACATCTCCTTATCAATTGCCTCATATTAATTATTCTAATTGTATTATTCGTGGGTCCTAATGTGATTTGGGTCACTAATTAAATTATAACAAAAAAATAAATAATAATAGGTGATCATAGATTTATAATTAAATATCTAGTATGGTTATTTAGGTTAGGTTATGTGATTGATTTTGAAAGAGTCTCAGTCATTGTATTTGAATAATAATAAAAATATTATGTATATTAAGTTCATACTTATTTTCTCTTAAGAAATATTTTTTATGAAAATTTCTATTAAAACATATATAAGTTGTTTATAATGATATTCTTTTTAGATAAAATTTTATTCAACCATATTCATTTGTTGAAACAAAATAAATTAAAAACACATTCTAGGACTCACACTTTATATTAATAACTGAAAGTATAATTAAAATATATTTACATATGTCTAAATTCATCATAAAAAAATTCTATATAATTTTTTTTTAATCTAAATTATTTAAACCATTTAAGACCAATAATCACCATATGTGTTAGCATGGGGTGACTGGATTCCAACCCTTATATTTGAAAAAAGGCTTGATCCACCGGGATAATGGGAAGTCTGACCCATAGTTCATCAACCCTTGATTCATTTCTAAAGTGAAACCTCAATTCTATTATAATTTTAATATACACAATTTATAATCTATATTAAACATCTATATAGGTAATTAGAACCACATAATAAACCAAATTAATATAAAAGAAAACTACATTATTTTTTTGTACCTATCATGTAACTCTTATATGCATGGTATGAAAATTTACAACAAATAGTTTAAATTTTTTAAATTAAATAATAATATATACATAATAGATGAATATTTATAACAAATTATATTTAAATTGGGAATTCATTAATATAATAATATTTTATTATTTATAATGAGATTGGGAGAAGTCTCTTGGAGGTTTTTGAGAGATAAAAACTGAATATGGTCATTAAAAGCAAAAAATTAATTATATGATGTGGTCTTATTATCCTACATGTTATTTACAATGACATAATATAATTACACATCTTACGTTTTTTGGTTCCCATTATAAACCATGATTATTAAATATTTTATACAACACAATAAGATCATATAGTTTCACTAATGTTGATTAATGAATATAATAATCATTGAGATGTGATGATGAAAATGAAAATCTCTATCATGGTATAAAATAATGCAATATATTCATTTGAATAATTTGAAATAATAGAGACATAATAATAGAATAATTTTGGGTTATTCAATGAAAAAACATTTGGAGAAAATGTCATAAAAATGATTTATTTATATTATAATATGAATGGTTAAAGAAAACCATGAAATCGTTATATTTAAACTCTATATTCATCTCATCATTAATCTAAATGTATTTTCCTATATAATATTTATGGTTTTCATGGGAAACTGATTTTTCCAAATATTGTAGTTGATAATAAAAAATACACATAATTATCGATCATGTGTGTAATCAACCATACAAAATAAGAAAACTATAAAATAATTATAAAAATCTTACCATTCCATTTAGCATCATAATAATTAATTTTGATAAAATTTCTTCAAATGTAATAAATTTTTTCCAACTGCTAATGGAATCCTCAGACCACTACAGTCACTATACACTTTGTTAGGACCTATTCTCGATAATAGTGTGTTTTCTATCCATCCTCTATGGAAAATGGATAAAGAAATTATAAAATGATCCATAAATTAGGGAATCAAGTCATATATATAAAATTATATACATTAATATATATTTTATAATCCATATTTACATAATGAATGGGTATCAAGGTGTTAAAATTATTCATATGTTATGTAATATATATTCTTTTGGAATTAACACTATTTATTAATCATTTTTTAAAATCCATTAGAAACATAAAAAAAATTACAGGTCATGATATGAGTAGTCAAAACATATAGTGAAAGTTTAATATCCATAGGAAAAAAGTATGAGTTATATAACATATAAATCTATTATCACATCAAACAATTGTATAGATATATACATGTAGAAACTGACTTTTGGGTTAAGAACCTTATTATAGCAAGGTATGTTCATTATTATAAAATATTTAATATATGGTTTGTGATTCTTGTTTTTACTATATAATATAATTTTATGTGAATGTGGATGGGAATGGGGAAACGTTCATAGTTAGTGTTCCTAAAACACATCAATATTAGTGAATTTACGAATTTTCTTAAAAAATATGAAAATTTGTATTATTCTATTGTAAAGAGATTCCATTAAAATGGAATCCCAAATAAAATTGGTTGAAATATATTTCTAATATTATATATAGAGACCTAGAATGCCTTTATACATCCACTGATAAAATAAATATTCTGGATGGGGATATCGTTTTTTAACGGGGCTTATTTATAATATTTTGGGGTTAACTTTTATAAATATTTTCTTATTTATGGTGAAATATTTAATGGTGAAGAGAATATGAAGGCTAATGGTATTACCTATAGAATAAAATTTCTCACTCATTTAATTTTTCCTCCATAATCCCAAGATATATAATCAACATTTTATCATGGTAAAAAATTAATTAAATTTTTCTGAGTGTTTCATTAAACAAATGACTTCGTTTTTACCCATCGGATTAAGATCTGCATGATTCCAATAAATTATACTATTAAGGGTTAATTTAACATTTAATAAAAAAAATATCACATGAAATAGTGATGTAAAAAGTTGATATGATCTAAGAGGAAAATGAAATGGAAATTGAGATACATTAGTTTTGCTTATAAAGGAGGACGTAACATATATGTGGTATAATTTTATGCTTATGATTTGGTCACTAGACCAAGATCACCTAGGATCAATAATAAAATTATTTTTTGACCTAAATATCTATTAAAAATCATGATAACACTGTTATTGGGGTAATTTGTGTTTTTTCATGAACCAAGAGTTATACAGGTATTATAGTAATTGCATCTTATTATGTATGGGTGATAATACGAAATATAAAATTGATCCTGAATATTGATTCTTTGGAAAATCTCCATTGATGTGGGTATATACATTTTATTAGTGCATAATTCGTTATACAATATTACATTTATTCACCAATTTCAGAACATTATTGATATATCAATCATCTTATTTTTAGTGTAAATTTATTTTTATCAATTAATTTTAAAATTTATTTTTATATTAATGTATTATTATGTTTGAACTTGAAGAATGAGAGGAAAAAATTATAGACTAATAATTTTCCAACACTCTTCTCCAGATACAATATATGTATTTAACTCAACCATTGTTAGAACAACAAATGTTTTTGTATTCATATTTGTTTTAGGAATCCTTTACTATTATAAATCACACATTCCACATATCATTTTCACTCACATATTCTCCATATCGATTACAGGAACTACATTGATCCTCAAAGTGGGTGGTTGTTCATAGAGTGATGAGAGGATTGAGAAAGAGGTGATTTAAATTATCGAACTTGAAAACATTTCAATTTATTTATGACGTACTATGGATCATTTTGGGTGTGGCATATATTTGATGAATTATTTTTAATGATTAGTCAATGAGGATTCATTTGTATAATAGCTTTAGATTCAGTGTATGTATATGTAAGGTGGTTACTCAAAAGAATGTGATGGTGGTGTTAAAATAGCTTGAAAATAAGGGAAGGGTGAATCCTATGTGATAATTTCAGCTAGTTATTTTGTTAAGAAGATTACAATATAGGGAACCATAATCAATGATAGATATACTGATAGATCTACACAGTTACAAAACATCATATTTTTGAGTATTTTATGTGTTCTATTTCAGTTTAAATGTTCAAACTATCCCCTAAAAAGTCATTGGTCCAACATTAGACTACCATCCAGGTTGAATCCACATGGTTTCCACCCCCTATCAAGAAGATGGGATATGGATAGAAGCCAACTAGATTGACTCAATATCGATACTCCACATAACCAATACATTGGGTGAGTTATTTTTTTTAATAGATCCAACTCAATCAATCCTATAGATGTTGTGGATTTTATTGACCTCTCACACCTCTTTTGAAATGGGACACATGTGATAGTCAGTTTTTTAACTAACCCAATTCTAAAGGAAAGGAAGTAGAGATCCAAGGTGTTTCTTCACTAACTCGATATGGAACCTGGAAAAGATTCGTGTCACACTGTCGAACCATTTCTTCCCTACCCATATATTACCCTACTTGACACCAAGGTTTCCCCATCCCCCTCACTTTTCAACCCCATAATTCACACAATGGGGAAGGATATGAAATGATAATATATAACTCCTAGAATATTTCAGTCTATTTATTGTATGGAATATAAAATTTAAATTCTATATTATGATATATTTTTAACGTAGAACATGATGGAATGAACCATTTTGTTAATGACTAAATTTTTTATTTATTTAGTTCTTTGTCCATGTATGATCAGTTATTTTAATTGGGAATGGTTGTTGACGTACGCTCAGGGTTTTGTACACCCCTAGAAATGTGTGATTGACAAGATGTGTATCTTGCATATTTTGTTTCAGTTATTTCCCCCTATAGACCCTAGGAAAAATTCCACATCGTGAATATTAGGATTGGGAAAACCCATGATCACTAAATCTATGATGAGGTGTGGTCCAACAACTATTGATCTTTAGAGACTTTTTTTAAAAAAAAAATTAACAAAATAAGAGTTTCTTTGTCACTAGTTTATCAGGAATTACCATATATTGATGTTATAAGTTTTGATTGATTTTCAATTTAATGATTAATATGACATATGATTAGGTTCCTCTGAGTCCATAACATATGTGGGGCCATGTGAACATGGATGTGAAGAGGAAAATTTTATAAATTTAAATCATTGTTATTTGGTTTAATTATTTTTATTATAATATTATAATGAGATAATGGTCTCATTTTCAATGAAATCAATAATTTCTTGTATATAAATGATTTTGATCCTATATATACGAGTTTTAAAAAAATGAAACCTTTCAATAAATCAATCATATTAATTCAAATGATGAGTGAAGCAATGTGCACATGGTTTTATGTACTTCCTCAATCATTACTAAATTAAATCCTTATTGGTTCCTAATATGAAGATATTATTCGAATTCCCTTGAGTGTTGGGGTGTAGTTGCTAAAAATTAGATATATTTTTCCTCAATTCCATTGTAATATATTTTATTGATATTCTATAATTCTCTATCATCTGACATTTTTAGGGAACACCCCCTTGTGATAGAGCATTGGTCACCTATTTTTTGGGGTAATACTCCTTCAAAATTTATATGAATCAATTTTGTAGAGTTGTTCCACCACTCTATTTATTCACTCAGCAAGTGTTTCCATATTTGATTTAATATTTTATGTTATAATATTAGTTTTTATACATTAAAATATTCAATTTTATGAACCTATCTCCATGAAAAATGATATTATTGTGATGTTGTTATCGCCACACTTTTTGCACACTCATGATAATGAGTTATGATTTGTCATTTACCCCATGAAATGACATGACTATTCATGGTTACAATATATGATGGCACTAAATATTTATTGAGGCTACAAATAATTATCATTGTGAAATATGAAACCACCCTTTTACTAAAAGGACAATTTCGAGAATTCCAGGGGCGATGCGTGTATGTCGGTAGACCTATGAGAAAAGACTAAATCTATGTGCATAGATCATACATTCCCAATGTGACGTCAAAATGTATTTTTCTCCCCAACTATCTGACATAGCTAAGGAATGTGTAAGAAAATGAGTTGTATGGTGTAAAAAAAAAAGACACACCATGTAATACTCTTACATTCCCAATGCTATATCAACCCCACGTTCCATTATGGGGTCCTTACATGGTTCCACCATGAATTTTGACTATAAGGATAAATACACCCCACTTTATTCAAAGTACAGATTCAAAAGATGAGCCATTGGTCGTGTGCATGCAATAGAATCCCTTCCATGACCGCGTGCAATCCTTGGCATCAAGGTATAGTATATTGAGTGAGAGGTCCCCTATGGTCACCCTTTATGTGGGCACACATGGGCACGACACTAACCCATTTACATTTTTTCTATGGAAGGTTCATGAAAAATACCCTTCATCTGCACACCTACTTCCCTTGTGCACATCCATAATTCCCTTTTCACCCTCTTATTATGTGAAAGACTGTAATATTGTGTGCACTCCTTCTTTGAGACTCCATGGGTTTCCATAACTGTAAAGAACAATGTTTGAGTACCTCATTCACACATATACTAGTCATTTTGTGTACATATTTTGTGTATATATCTAGGATTGTGTGAAGTGATTTCATGTTCCCTCATGGGATATCCCTTATTGAGATTCCCAACCTATTTCTTTTTGGAATAGGTACGCTAATGTATTTTTCATTTTTTTCATAGCCACTCTATGCTAGACCCCATGACTGACCACTCCTCCACACTGGTCCTTTTGGGCATTGTTGATGCCTTCCCTTCCCCATGTTTTGGTGGGTATTAGTTATGTATGTCAAGGGGTAAGGAATTATTCCTCACCATTTGAGCTGTAGGATGTTAAACTTCCAAGCCCCATTTTCCTCAGCATAAGATGATCAATTGTTTCCTCACCACATGAAATTCACATGGGTTGCTCTGCCATAGGCATTCTCTATGCCCATTTAACTCTATAGGAGTGATATCTTCCTCACCCTCCTCACAAAAAATGATATCCACATTTCATTGAATCAGATCCTCTATGGAAATACATCTTTGCGTAATCCCCAATATACATCTCTCTAGTTTTTCTTAGTGTATAATCCCCACGTCACCAATTGTGGTTACATCTTTCACGACCTGATTACTAGTTGTACTATTGTCTCTTGTTTCTCACAGGGAGCAGGACTCCCGTGGGATTAGGGATTAATAGTGATCATGAATAGATTTGTGTCACATCTATGCGTAATCCACATTCCTCCATCAGTTATAAACTATAATGGTTTTTATCCCAATTTTCTAAATAGGGTATGTTGGTGGCCTCCATGAAGTAAATTCCCAACAAATGGTAATCTATTGTTCTTCCTCGTAAAGATATTCCCTCTTTATATAAAATCATCCCTTTATATGACACATGCCCTGCATCCACCTCCATGATGGGTTCTTATCCATCCACAATCACTTCATCCATCACCTCGACCTTATCCTGGTGAGATCACTTCATCTTCTTCTATACATTTGGGCCTCTATCCATGAGTAACCCCTCACAAATTAAAGGGTATCTAGCCATGTGTATTCTTAGATTCCATCCTAAACTGTCTGGACTATGATCCATTTAATCAAAAAAGGGTATGTAAGAATCCTCCCCAAGGATCAAGTCCATCGTTTATTTCCATCTTGGTCTCACCCTAGACTCACTAAGTATCAGTAGGATCATTCTTCAACCTATAGATTACACTTCATTCTAGTTCCTATCAATGTTCTCCACTCGTTCGAGTCACCTCCTTATGTGTCTCATCACCCCATCCCAAACCCCTTAAAAATTAATTACCAACAACTGAGATATGTACAAAACCTCTATGAGGATAAATACCAATAATCCCTCACATTCCATCCATTTCATCCATTCCATCATCCATTCCTACATGTTAATCCTAATTCTAACCCTATACATCAAATCTTGATGAGATAATTCCATTCACATCACCACTACTCATATAAGTATCCAAAAAGATAGACAGGAATAACTCCCACACAATCCACATAATCTATCCCAGAGAGATCCTCCTGTGATGGAAAACTATCCATATGTAAGCACCACATCACCCTATAAAAATATGTACCTTTTTATCATAGAATTTTAAACTCATTATATTGGAAGCCTCCATGAGGTTAAATACCATCCAATACTATACATTGATGCACCCCTCCATGAGTTCCACCTATCAGATATAAAAATATTTGTGTTCAGATTAGCCTTCACAGTGGGACATCTCTCCCTTTATGGGACAAATCACCTCGGATTGTCGTTAGAGGTGTTCTGACCCATATAAGGGTAAATCATGGTGCCTCCCTCTTAGGTATGTACCCCTTCATAGTGTGAAATATTCCCTTTGTGAGACACACCATCCCCGGTATGCTCTCATTGGGTATTCAGATCAACCCATCTCGTAAACCTTATAGGTGATCCATCTTCTGGATTTTCCTCTCTGATCCACATTCATCATAGATCTGGATCAACCACCCTCTATCTCTCCAAGATTTTAAAATCACATCCTAATTCATGTTAAACATTTAATGCCTAAGTAATAACAACCAAGTCATTCCTCTAGCATAAGAAACCCCACGATCGATCAGGGATGCTATGGGTTTCAGCGCCCTTGAAAACACCAACTATGAGGAAGAATACTGGTGTACAAATGTTCCAGTTTCATCACATGCCACTGACGCCCAATGTGTATACTCACCTAACTGAATTTATCTCCCATGAAAAACCCCAATGGAATTCCAAAAAAAAAGTAGTGCAATTATCTGATGTCCATCACCAGATCTACCTATATAGCACGAAGTACCGAAAATAAAATTGTGGTCCAGTCTTGAAACCCGCCAATATTTTGGGAATTTATTTGTTTGGAATTATATCCTCTAATATTATCCACAGGTTTCTCTCTTCACTCATAGAAGGTTGGATGTTGATGGGGAATTGTTAATTTCTTTCCATGTATTCATATTGAAGGAAAATCATCATTCATTTCAAGAATCCAACTATAGGAAACCAATCATCCCTCTACTACAATCACAAGGGCATAATGAATGTCAATGCGAAAATCCATCAAGAATCTAGAAGTTCCTAGAAATTAACTAAAACCATGGAAATCAGATCTCACACCCCCTCACACCCTTGAAAATCATGCAGATTAGGGTGATTGACACCCTCGTTCATAGATAAGAGCCTGAGGGGGTCATTCAAAAAAGGGAAATGGCCCACCTAAACATTGAGGATTCTTCACCTCTCCATCACTGATAACCCCAAGGGATGTGATGAGAGCAACTAATCTCCACCCCCATGATGAACCTCTTCATGTTCCTCTCCCTTGAGCGATAATATGACTCACTCCCCTATAGTGATGTGGTAAGGGATATTTTAGTCATCCCAACAACAAAAAACTACCCTGGAGATTCCATGGAGGGATCCCTTGAGGGCTTGTTAGTTCCACAAAGAAGTACCTCTGGACGAAGAGTAGGTGGCATGTATCCTTAATATTTAGTCATCATTACGGATTACCTGGTGATATCCTCAAGCTCAACCACGAGAAGATTCTTGTCAAGTGGAATCAACTTCAATATCACATGTGGCCCTTACAACCCGTATTAATTATTCCAGCCCACTGCCACCAATGATCATAGATTTAGAATTGTACGATCAGGATTAATACCTCAGCCAACCAATGGCCATGCCAGGTGGACACTTTTAGTCACTAACACCATCAACTATTAGTATGGGATGACCCATGGAAATTAGATCTAGTACAGTGACCCTCCTCATAGTATCACCAGTCAGAGTGGAACCACCCACCCCCATACTCTCAATATCAAAAAGAAGGAAATCCACATGCTACAAACCTCTGTCCAAGTGGTGGTTCATCCACCTCTCGAGATTCCTCATAGATTTCCTCCTTATGCCAATGGTTCCTAATATATAAGTCATCTCCATGTCAAAGACTGCCAACATGATGGTTTTCATCATGTTAATTAGGGATTAAGTGGAGGCCCTCATGACTTCATTAATGATAAGAATGAAGGCCCTACTAAGGGGATAATTTTGATCCAAAATGGAGGCCCTCCATATCCCACATGAAACCACTATGCAGGTCCTACCCATATCCTCACCAGCTCTAGTAGAGGCCCTCTATAAACTATAGCGAATAAATACCATGGTCCTACCCACGTTTACATAATCTAATGATGAGGTCTTCCCCATATCCCATTTGATATATGAATAGTCTCTCTTTTCACTACAACTCATCAGAGTGGAGTCCCTCCCTAATCTCATAGAATTCCAAGAGACTATCGCCCCTACTTTGACAAAATTATTTATGGAGGTCCTCCACGTATCCCAAAAAATTAAATCTTATATCATCTCCGCAGAAGCAACCAATATCATGAAAGTCCAACTCATGTAGAAAATTTTCCCTAGATTAATGAAACATCCTATGGATGAATGGAAAACTGTCAGAGTAGAAGGAATAAATCTGGGGAGCACAAATTCATTTTGTATCCAATTCAGTTCTCTTATTAGGAATATGAATCGGACCCATTGATGGAGACTTACCTCCTTTCTTCAAATTCAATGTTTGGGGAAGGATCCTTTTCTATATGTTTCATCAACCCAAAAGGTGTGATGCACTAGATCACTGGTTCCATTCATTGGTACATGTATGAGGATGAATATTGGGATCCCATATAGGGTCTTGTTGCATCTTTATCATCACCAATTTCATTCAAAACCTCAACAAAAGAAAATAATGAGTTTTTTAGGAAATGATTGATCACTATAAAATGAAGATCCATCACTGAAATCCACATCCCTCACTCACGAGGTGGTGGTTAGTAAATTGTACTATAATGAAATGATGATATTCATGGTATAGCCACAAGAGATGACCCAGTAGGCTATGGTCAGTCATCTCATGCATCATTTTTTTCACCATCCAGTCCACCACCACAGTGATCCACATCAGTTCCATTTCTATTTCTTCAGCTACCCCAATCAATGTATGGGGGAAAAGGTGTCAGATAACTCATCCAAAACAATAATTTTGTGAGACACTCTCCCTGAAGATTCATTTTCCAAGATATTATGGTTAATCGATACTCCCAACATCGATATTATGGAGTCCCTTAATCAAGATGTGATTTTTTTATTCTTTCAAACCCTTTAAGTAACACCTTTCATCCCTCGAAACTACCATTTGTCCAATCCAAATTTTAAAAATCATTTTGACGTCATCATCCAAAATTAACACATGATTAATTGAGTAGAACTCCTATGGGAGCATCACCCTACAACTCAAGGATACCACCATACCCGTAAAAAATGATGTGTTCATAGATTTACAATTCTTTGTTTAATTATTGAGGAAGTGTCCCCACATGTACAGATCTCGGGTTCGAGATACTATTATACTCTTCACTTCATTCCCCTTTGGTGATAGCTATCTTATCTGATAACATTGAGGATATGCCTCTTCGCACCCTCATGGTGAATATGGATATGCTCGGGACACTCAATAAGAGGGACATAGAAGTAGGTTCTGAGGAATTTGAACCACCCCTAGGGGTTATGAATCATTAGGTGGACACTCCTACATGCATTGAAACTCACTTATAGAGGTAGGTATGCATCCTTGGGTAATATTTCATCTCATTTCCTATCAGTAATAATGAAAATAACTGTAAATATTTTTTTGGGACCTCTAGATCATCTGACCTAAATGATACAACACAACGGATAGGGGATTACCCCTATATGGCCACCTCCCTATATTAGTTAGTAGACCAATGTATGTTCATTGACAAGATACATATCAAGCACCTTACAGAATGGATTCCAGACTAAGGTGATCCTCCACATAATATTGTCCCTCCCCTACAGTGACAATAGGGGTAGTGACAAGTCCTTTTCATCCAGCTTCCACCGATCGATATTGATAATTATTTGCATACTGATAGGGTAAATGTTGTGTTCTATAGTAAATAGACATAGTAGTTATCGCCAAATGATCATGAGAATTGTAATAACCCACCATAATATCTGAATTGAGCTATTCCATAGGCTGATCCACAACCTGTTTCACCAACCGCTCCACAAGTAATTGATCCAGTTAATGGTATTGATTGACTTGTCAATGCATTGGGTGTCAAGGATCCTCTTCTAGATGGGAACCCTCACCAGGATGATCGGATTGCTTCTCTCAAAAATAGACTCGATGCCCAGAAAACAATATTGGTGATGATCCAACGTAATGGAAAGACATATCCGGCAAGGGTGCACAACATGTAAGAACACTTATATTTTTTGAATCCAACCATATCACCCAAAAATTAGAGGGGATACCGGCTGAAACATTTTGACCACTTCATATCTTGTTGTGAACCCATGTTGGGGACCCTACGTAGTTAGAGGCCTCTAGGATCTAATGATTTGTATATACATTTTATGGGATTGCCTTCGCCTGGTACAGTCAGGTACCCACATGGTCCATTACCGATTGGGAAGATCATTACATAAAGATTAAATATTATTTCATATCCACTGCCTATAATACATGTATTCTAGGCCTATTCAAATGAATGAAACGACCAGATGAGTGAGTTTTAGACATTACCTCTAGGTGAAAAGGAATCACATATTCAGTAGACATGCCTCTGACTAAATAGAATAAAATGGTGATGTTTGTTGGGAATGTGAAGACTAAATTTGTCCCCTCCCACATCACTAATAATTTACCAAGTGGATTTTGTTGTTTTTATAACAATTCCCACTACCTAGATGAAGGCTTGTTGCATGTGATGTAGAGATTACCATGGCCTCTTTCAGTTCCTGAAAGAAGAGAATTCAAGGATGATACTACAATAATTTCACATATAGAGGCCACCAAGATGTAAGAGTTGTTACCGATTGAGGCTCACCTATAGACACTAGGCGGAAAATAGTCTTAGGTCCAACCTCAGGATCAACATTTCCTATTGCATAATCAGTAGGTGGTGCAATATAATTTGGCACTATCGCATATGATGGAAAATCATGTTCTAGCCCACCGTCAGGCTCCACCCCGTTGTATTTCCACGCACCTAGAGTTCCATTTATATATAAGAGAAACCAGAACTATTCATTCAATGAGGATCAAGTCCCCAGTTATATCAATATTTCCTTCGATCTGCGGATTCTAAAGCTGCTAGAATATTGGAAACACTATGCGGCTCATATTACTAATCACACTGACAACTGCCATTATCACATGTTCCTTGAACATTCCATGAAACAATGATATTAATATATGGACTGGCTCCAAGGATAGGTTTATTACAATTTATTTAAATTAGTTAATCACTCATCACAGGTAGAAGCCATTTCTATAAAGCTAGATAATGAGAGATAATATGAGTTTTAGTATGTCTCCAGCCACGTGTCTAAGAAGTCTAATATTTGGTAGGCCCGCAGCATTGTTTCTCGCACCCATGGTGACATCTATGCCCAATTGAATCATCATGAGCATCCTTATACCACCATGTATCCTCAAAAACTCACATTTTCATCCACATCCCATCCTATTATTATTTAGATGGGTATGTGCCGACAATACAAGGGGATAAAAGTTCCTTGTATGTGCAAAATCTATCTCACACTATTGGTGAATTCGTGCCCTCTACGATAAGTATTTCACCAAGAATTTGACCAGTATAGGAATATTCTTCGGATGATTAGTTGGATCTTTCCTTCACAAATAATTTTGAGTTAGTGGATCCCTACAGGATTCTAAACGATAGAGAGTGCATGGAAGGTCCTCCTAATGTTCTTTTTTGATAACATTGTTGACCGGGTTGTGCAGTTGTAAATAATTAGATTTCCTGGTCATGTGCTTAAAGCTAGGCCGTGTGTTATACTAATAAATGATAAAAGCTTCAATTCAGAGCTCTGTAGGCATCATCTTCTTGGCTTGTGTTTCCAAATTCACTCCTATCATCTTCTAGATTTCATGACTAGGCATATCAGCCATAGATGCATCATGATTGGTTATTCCCATTTGTAGCCACACCATAGTCATATGAGAGTCATCTAGTAGTAATTTTGGGGGGATTGTCTAGTGATCAACTTGACATCAATAGTAGCATCCAGAATCCACTGGTTCGACAAACAACACCCATCATACTTCCTAGAATAGAGGACCCTTCGTCCGACAAAAATTATCACCTAGAACTGAGGTATTATGTCCTTAATGACCTTACTAGAATTCCTATAAATCAATTGATTCATGAGTACTTATTTGAATTAAAAACAATATGTGATAATATATTCTAGAATCCATGTAGAGCCCCCTATAATTTGGGACAGAGGTTTCATCCCACCCGACATTCCCCACAGAGTATGCCGAGAAGTTAAAATATCAATCCGTTATATATTTTCTTAGAGAAGATGAGATTATACAATTACAGGGGAAAATATTCTCATTGTACCTCACATTTAAGTTAAATGACTTGGATTTCATCCACTTTATTTTTTCAATAGATTTCAGGATTAGTCTTATCTTGACCATGATGCTTCGCAATCTTGGACATAGTAAGAAGATATATGTCCACTAGACCTGAAGATTTTATGTTAACATATAACTGAGAAGAGGTCATGTGCAATAGTTCTCCAAAATCCCATGTTCAGTTTTCATATTTCTAACAATGAATTCATGTTTTTCTCATTGTATATTAATTATAATGCATTTATGGGTAGTCCTGGGCTCTATCTACATGCAGTGGTTCCCTCCTAATATCACCAGTGACTCGTATACTACCCCAATGATCATGTTTCCATTATCCAAGGCCATGAAGAACCCATTTTTCTTTTAAAGATCACTATATGGATGATAAATACTAATATTGCAATGATAATTATTCTCAGACCAATGTGGTCAAGCACACTGTAACTGTTTCTAACCCAAGGTTAGACATGGTTGATGCTTTCATTCTCTTGGTTCATATGTTGGATGTTTCTGAGCTAGACTAGGGACACTACATCATCATTTCCAAGATGATGGGATGTCTTTTAACCATGTACATGGAATGTTGTAAGACTACATTATACTCTTACAAAGGATAATCTACAGTGATTCCAGAAAGTATTACCCCTATAAGTTATCAAGATGTTTACCCAATGGCTACTACAGTATTCCATACAAGCATGTTCTTCCAAGGCAGGTTGAGTCTAAACATATTGACTCACCACCACTAAATTGACATTGTTATTTGTAGACCCATAAGTAAATTTCTATTTGGAATCGTGTTGACATATGATTATTCCATTGTTTCAAATGCACATGAGTCTCCTAAGGAAGATTCCACTGCCACTCATGCTTTCACCAATATATATATAGGTTAGTGAACTCAAACTAATTTATTCCTATTGATGATCATTCCACCTTGGATATTGAAGGAGAATTGGAAGATACTCCCCCAAAATTTGATTAAATAATCTTCACCATTTTCGAAGAGTTGGTATATGTGGATCATTGCTCCGAGACATATTTGAGGAAAACACATATCATTATACCCATGCTTGTAGAGTAGTAGTGATGGTATGTGTAATTAATTAAGCCACATCATGATGTGTTTGTGTGGGGTTATAATGAGATGCCATGGATATACCCTCAGGTCGTTTTCAATCATCTTGGCATAAGGTTAAGTCATTGTGGGTTTAAATAACCTCCCTACAAGATGCACCCATCTCATATTTCCATGGTCAAGGCCAAAATTGATAAGCTCATCAATGAAAACTTCATTTAGGAAATCCAGTACCCTATGTGAAGGGACAATATAATTCCCTTTAGGAAGAGGAACAGACAGATCCGAGTCTATATTGACTTCTAGGATCTCAACTAGCACTTCCTGAATGATGAGTTTCATATTTTGGTGATGGAATCGTAGATTGATGCCACCATTGGGTTCTAATACCTCTTTATTCTAGATTTTTGTTCATAAGTATAATTAGATCTTGATGGTCCATGATGATTAAGAATATAAATCCTTTATATCACCATAGTGTACCCTATGTTATCAGGTAATGCCTTTTAATCTAATCAATGAAGGAGCCGCCCATCAGCATGTTATGAATTTCATCTTCAAAATGACCCTCAGGACATTAGGGAATAATACATAGATGATATGGTTGTTAATACCCGCCACCATCAGGGCCATATCATAGATCTTTAGAAAGTGTTAGGATTCCTTTACTCCCAACATATGAAGATAAACCCTTTGATGTTCACTTTCAGGGTTACCTCTAGGAAGTTTCTAATTTTCATTGTCAGATAAAGAGGAATCACGATCAACTCATAGAATATCAATACTATCAGCTAGATACCCCCTCCAAGAAACCTATGGTAGCTCTATGCTTTTCATATCTACTTAGACTATATATGTCGATTCATCACAAATATATTCAGTAAGTATATGCCAATTTCAAGGCCCTTGAAGAAAGGTTTATTCTACAATTGGTTTGAATAGTTCCTGAAGACTCATGTAATATATATTATAGCATAATGTACTGATTCCACCCATCTCCAAAAAACCACTGGTCCTTTGTCTAACATCCATCGAATGATCCCTTGCTGCCTTTATCACCTAGATGAACAACAATGGGACATATAAGAGTTCATAGTATCTCAGTCGTATGCTTTTCAATGTAGAGTCCAGATATTGTCCCATCGATAAGAGGTAACTCACATTGGATTTTTCTAGGCATAATTTGTGACACAACATGTAGCATCATGATATATATCTAGTTTCTTGTGTTGATCCACGATATATTATTATTAATAATCCGACGTTGACTGGTATCCTTGCATGATAAGAAGATATTATATTGTACTTAAACATTAGATTCATTCTGTAGAAGGCCGTTAAGGGTCATACATTGGAAGAAATTTTGGTTTCTCATCTAATTTCCATTGAGTAGTCCCTAGATATTTATTTTCAAGACAAATATATCCTCTAAGAAAATTAAACAGTTTCATGTAATAAGATGCATTCATATGTTTACTCTCGATGTACAACAGAAATAATGATCACGAATATCATGTTCAATAGAGATGGCATGAAAATTGTTTTAATCATTCCTAAACATGTTGTTCTACCATATTTGTTATTACAATCATAGGGTGTAACCAATAAAGAGTCCCAATATAAGGCTCTTATCAATGGTCTTGAGATGGATCTTGAGATTGATGTTCCCCACTTTCATGTTAAAGGGGACTCTAACAAATTAATCATGAAAATCAATGTTGGCTATATTGTCAGGTAGCCAGAGCATGTGTCATGGCTCAATAATGCTCTCTATATGATGACCTAGTTCCCTACTTAGCTATAGATGAATCATGTCCACCATTCACAAATGGTCAAGATTATTCACTATAAGCTCTAGACACATCATTTTTAGATCCTAGATATGAAGATCAATACTTTCTTGTGGTGCATTGAAGATTTATTGCAACTATCAGTTCAAACGATGACGTTAACCAATAGGAAATCCACCTTTCTATCGGTACTTCCACATCATGACCTTTGGACCCCCCCCCCCTAAAAATTAAGAAACCTCTTATTTGAAATCTCATTAAATTGAGTATCTCAAACATAGTAATCTACCATTGGACAGTGTCAAAAAAGATTGAATCTATAACCACATAGCGTAATTCACCCTTCAGAGCAGACCTATCCCAGAGAAAACTCTCTAATATGGTGGGGTTGATGTAATAATTATCCATTGAATTCAAGGAGAACATAATCCCTAGGTTCCATAGGAATTCCATTTCATGTCATGTGGTTCTCATCAATCAGGGATGAATCCCTCCCAACAAATTCGTTGGTTAAGCTACTTCTAGCCCACCATGTTACTTGACTATATTATCTTCTCCAAGAGCTTCCTATGCTTTTCAGATCCTTGATAACTTTGAGCATTAAACCTCCATGCCCCACCACACTAAAATTGTCTCATGTCCCTTATCAGTCTGGGGACATGATGTCATGGGACCATATACACCGACAATATCCCACTAGTGCAAGATCATCATGATCGTGACATATTTCATTTCTAAGAAGGAATAAAAGATTCCAATAATGTATTTAATGTCCTGGTATATTGTTGAATCCAAGGTCTCTATCATCATCCATCAATTTGGGGTCCCTCCTATTATTCTCCCTTAAAATGATACTAACAGCCAGGGAGGTGTGATGATGAAATTTTATGACAGTTACAACCTAGGGTCCCACCAAAGGTCTCACTACCATTCCAAAGAAAATTGATAGATCAAGGCATTCAAAAAGACAATCTCCAACATTTTGTTGAAGATGGAGGCTCTAAACAATAGAATATGGATGTAAATTCTCTGAAATACTCTCTACTCTTATCCTACGATTACTTATAATTCCACAAAGGTGACTCCATATTCCCTAGTGTATGGGCCAAAGGTGGTCCACCCCATCAAGATTTAGTTTTCATTGCTATGTATAGCTATCAAAGATCTTCAGACAATAGATAGAGTAGTGGAAGTCCATTTATCCAAATTGGAAACTCTTGATGAGAATAGGCTTCGGGCATTGCATAATATAGAAGAGAAAATAAAAAGACAGCTAGAGCATTCAACAAAAGATTACATCTCAGATCCATCTTTCAAGGTGACACAACAATGGATCTCAGGATGCTAATGATACTGAGTAAAAATCAAATGATGTTGGAGCCCAAATGGTGAGGGAATTACGTCATCCACAAGGTCTAACCCAACAATGGATACTCTTTGGTCAACATGGATGGTGAATGAATCACTCCTCCCACCAATGAAAAAATTCTCAAATAGTACGTTCCATGAGTAGGTATTTCATCCAGGAAGCTTGGAATTAAATTGTGTAGCATCATCCAACATGATGTTAAATTGATATTTCATTCTTGAAAGATGACGTTAAACAATATTTCCTAATCCCACATGATGTTAAACTACTATTTCATCCAACAAAGACGATGATAAATTGTGATTCCTCACTCATCTGATGTTAACCAAGTATTTTATCCAATAAACATGATGTGAAACTACGCTACCTCATCCCACATGATGTTAAACTACTATTTTTTCTATGTGACAAGATGTTATACCCTACTACATAATACTTCATGATGTTAAACTTCTATTTTATCCTTATTGTGTAACGTTGACCTCTAAAAACATCAACATCCTAGATAAATGTTGATAAACTACCACATACCCTCAAGTTCCATGCTCTATGACATTAAAATAATATCTCTATCATCCCACATGATGTGAAACTAATACGTACTAGCTTCAAGACATTAAACTACACTACATTACTTGTCTTTTTTGCATGAATTAATAGGTATGTGCTTCATATCATTACATCATGACATTAAACTACACATAATTTTAGAAATATGTATTCCATGATTCCTATCTTTATCAGATACGTAGTGATTCCAAGACACTTCATAATTAGGCCCAGCCACATACTCTCCCAATCCTTTTTCCTCATCACCCATGATGTTAAACTATGTGTGTGTTTACTTTAGGAGCATGTGGTGTGGCTTTCAGGCTTCCTTGCCCACATTCACAATGAGTTTCATCGTGGTTCCACACTACACATCTCATTTTTAGAAGGATTATACCAATGGTTTGAACTCTATGATCATAAACTGATATTTCTATTGTTCTAGTCACATTAAAATAAACACTATAATATCCAAGATATTCTCTTTTGGGAGGAACTATATTATCCCATTGGCACGGGCCATCATTCATTCCATCTTCCCAAACAACATGTGGATTGATTACCATACTTATTGGATATGTAAATGCACCAAAGAATTTCTTCTCTAGGCCTAATCACATAATCAAAAACCTTTTCGGACACTTTTCTTGGGTTTCCTCCCCAAAAATATGTTGTCTGGCATAGATCAATTTTTTCTTCATTCAATTTGATTTATAGTAGTCACCCCATTCATGTTCATTTCAAATAGGACCTCCTAATATTCAGCCTTAACACGTGATGTAAAACAATACGGATCTATAGAACTATGTGTGGCTTTATTTACATCCTCATTGGATATGTAGTGAGGACCAGACATTTTGTATTTGGGACCTGCAACAGACACACAATCCTATCTATCCCTTTGACATTAGTTTCTCTTGGATTTTGTGTAGAGTGATTTGTAATTCCTTAGCCCCCGCATCACAATGGTATTGTTTTGACTGAACCATGAACATATCCTTTTGGATTCATCTCTCACACATAGTTCCCTAGTTTCATGATGACATACTAAATTTTGAACAACACTACCTTAAACTATTCGCAAAATCGGGTACCTTTATGGTGAGTTTCATATTGGCCTTCATACCCCTTAGGAACCCAATCATTGAAGATAGTATCATTCTACCTATGTATGTTCCGCATCTCTTTTCATTAATGTGTGGTATTGTGTGACATGGAGTGTTAGAATCCACATGAACATTCCCCAAATATATCTCCCTGATTCATGCATCCATTTAACTAGATTTCCCCCATCTTCCACATTTGAAGGGACCCCCTAATGTCTTGGCTATGCAACATCAACTCACCAATCATTATTGGACAATGACACAAAATACATTGGATGATGTTTTCATAGAGGTCCCATGTTTTGATCCTGATCCGCAGTCATCCCTAATTTTTTTTCTCAATCCTTGGTAACATGATATGGATGATGTGTTTCGAACATGGTCAGTAGTTATTCACTATCTCAATTCCATCATTATTTTTTTCAAGATATCAGGTACACTGGTCCACATATTCCTCCTCTTTATGTTTTGGTTGATCCACAACACTCTTAGTGTTTCCCATCCATGCATATGAAAAGGATGAGTGGGAATGTTAGTATGGTTGTGGATTTCCAACATCACATTTACTTTCCATTGTTGGGTATTTATATATTATAGAGAAAACCTAACCTCACCCATTATTTCCAACACCGATCATGGCTCAGGTGGGCATAAGAGTATTGGTAGGGTTTATACTGACAAATATAAGTTACACAACCGATGGTCCAAACACTAAGACATTATACTAGGAGACTCATTGTCTGAAATTTTTGAACCTAAACTAATAACTATATAGTTTAGGCTCTATGAATATAAACTTTATAGTGCTTCGTTATTATTTCATGACATTAACAACATCGATACGACCAACACATAGGTTGTTAAACTATAAATCCATGGTCCAAACTCTATGAACTATAACTGAGTCCCCTATGGTTTGAAATCAATGACCCTAAACAAAAATACATTATCGTCCAAGATATATGACTCGAATTTGAATAGTTATTCATTGTTGTCATAAGACATTAATCTACACATATACATACCACACATAGAACATTAAACTTGGGACCCATGGTCTATGAAATATGACCTTAAACTACTGGAAATAAAATTGTGTTTTGTTATGGGTTCAGTTTGGTCCTACAACTATCATTCCCTAATGTGTTTGGGTCCAAGACCAAATGTGTGAAGTTACATGATGATATCTCCCTAACCCATATCCACACTACGATTCTTTCCCAGTTCAAATTAACACCATCATTCACATCTAAAAGGACCCTTAATGTTAATGGAATCATTATACATAGGCTCACATACCTTCATGGACTAACTCCCTAATGGATTTTTGGTAACAAAAATTGGATCATATGTTTTGAATTTTTATAACAGTTGATACTGGATTTGTACACCTTTCCATTGACTGGTGATGTTGTGGATCCTTTGATGTGAAAATGGTAAATAGTGGCCATGCCCGCCACTCTCCCCTTAAGGGATATGTACTTCATAATAATTCATTTACATCATTCCTCTACCCTATTTTTTGGTGAAACTATAACACCCATGGAGATTCTCCACAGTTCACATGCACATGATGAGTGAGAAGATTAGGTGTTGCATAATTCTACATGCGACAAGGAAATCCTAACATAATTCATTGTCTCCCTACTAAGCATGGATCTTGTTGTATTAGGAGTCATGGTAGGAATTTTTCCCACATAGAGAAGCTTACCAACCTTATAGTCCAAACTCTATGACAATAAAATATGAGTATTATGGTTAAAAAACTATGTATTTAAACTAATACCCCCATGTTTTTGTTGGATTGTTTGGTGTGGTCTTGACATCATTGGTCTCCATCAATGTTTTGTTACTATCAACCACTCCATGCACAACATAGATGAAATACATCCACCATCGCCATTACCGCATGGCGTTAAAGTGCATGGACTGTTCCTATCATACAACCTTATACTATAACATCATTTTCATGGTCGGATGATGAAAAATGGAATATCATTGCAGTTTTCTCACCTGATAGGACATCAGCTATGTAACTATTCATGAACAATTATTCCTATCAAGACCTACATACGGCTATATTACTAAAGTAATGCCCAAACATTCCATCCTAGTCAGGACCCTCAAAAAAGAGAATAGACAAACTAAAAAACTAGAAATATCTACTAAACCTTCTCTATGTGAATGGATCTGACAGGAATAGTGAAATTCCCTTCCACAAATATGTTTGGATTGATTCCCATCCTTATGGGATATGTAGTGACACCCAGATCATCAATCTCAGGTACAGTTGTATCATATTTCCACTTTTCACATTGATTCATCTTCTTACATATTAATTGATGTTAAACATCATGAAATCCAAGAACATGGTATGGATTGAAAGCATTTTTATTGGATATTTAGTGATGCTCAAAAGCTTTATCTTTTACACTTTCCACAAACTTCTTCAAAATTTCTAAAAATTGGGCTCAACCACTATCCAAGATCTATGATGTTAAACTGTATGTAGTTCATCTGAAGACATTTTTATGAAATATGGGTTCTCTTATCCCCCATTAGTGTTGGGTTTTAACTATTCCACGTCACATGTGTACCCTTGGGAAGATAATTCCTCATTATAGTACGAGATGCATGACTTTAAATTGTTTGAAATCGTCCTAAGAAATGCATATGTGATGTGTGTGGGCATCATGGGCCTCATTCATGTAGGGTTTTTTATGAGACCACGTTACTCACATTCATCTTCGAGAACCTCACCTTTGGTCCATAATCTCTGACATAAAATTAAGAGTTTATTTCCACAACACAAGACATTAAACTATGATCTTACCCAAACAAATATAGGTTTCTCCATGCTAATATAGGTATGCTTCAGCCTATTTTCTAGAAAGGATTTCCTCAACCAATGTTTTTATTCTACTATGTTGTGTTCAAGAACTACAAGCGTCTTTATTTCCATTATCAGGGGATATGTAGTGATGCCCAAACATTTTTTCTTTGAGCCTAGCCATTGGTTCTTTAGCCTTTTATCACCACAGAATTATATATGGCCCAAATCTATTACCATATACCAAGAGCAATGATGTGATTGCTCCCCCACCTATGTCACATGTTCCTTTGTTCTGTACTTTTTGTTCATAATTTTGTGGTATTAAATCCCATTTTGGCCAATTCATGTTAGGTTTCATTCAAAAAATCCTCTCACTTATTCTAGGAATGGAAATTATTGGGGTCCAGGAATCAAGACATCAATTTGTGAATAGTGTCGATGTAACATGACTTTAAACTACAAGACACGTCTAGATAGCCTGATGTTAAAATGTGTCATGTGATTTCCTCACGATATGATGTTTAACTACATGCTCATCATCATTAATTTCCTAAAGTAAAATTTCATTTCATCCCAGGCCTCCCTCAAGAGGTATTCTCTCCCAATTCTTGTAATACATAGCATTGTTCACATCTTCAGCAGTCACTCATTATACGATAAGATTCACCCCTTGGAAATAATTTTGATCATTGTTCAGACCAATGCGCTGACACCAATGTGCTCTTAGTCACAGTGGAATAATTGTAAAAAAATTATCATGTCTAAAATTTCATCACTACACCCAACTCATTGAATGCCGCATATTTGGATCCTCAGCTTATTTCTTCTTTGAAGGGACCTCATAACAACCTTGAAATCTAGTATTGGCTCACCTATTGTCCTAGGCCAATGCTCTGTAATACATGGGATTTCATTTCAATTTAGGAATTGGTATTAAAACATGGTTAGTAGTCAACCCCCATATCTTTATTCCCATTTTAGGCCAATGGTAATGACACTATGTTTTGAACACAGTCAGAAACCATCATGTATCATCAATCCATCCACCTTATGTTCTAAATTATGGTCATTGTGATTCAAATGTTCCATTACACTTTCTTCAGATTGATTCCAACCGCCAAAGCATTGTCTCTCTTATGAATTAGTACACATTGGATAGTCATTTTGGATACGCTGAGAGAAATATTTTCCAGCTACAACCCCTCACACCCCCAAACACTCTAGGTTCTCAGTCAACAACATTAAACCCTGATTATTTGATGATTAACTATGACTCTTAAAAAAATTGAACAGTTATGGTGCTTCCCTTGCTTCTCACATCATGCATGACCAAATTGAGCATAGGATTTGATCACTAGTTTCTTCAAAATAATAATTAAAGAGTAGTTATTAACAAAATAAAATATGTTTCGATGAACATAGTTCAAAAACAGCAATAAAACAAGAAAATATGTTTTATAAATTTGGAAAAACAAAACCCTTATGGATATTCCCCTTCAATAGAGAACTAAAAATCCTAAACCTTCCAATTCATTTTCTCCAATGAATGTTTTCTCTTCTGGATCTCCCTCTATTCATAAATGGACTCATTACAGATCTTTTCATCCTAGATCATCATCTGGTCTCGCTCATCTTGAAGATCATCTAATTGAAATCTAACCTATTATAGCTACTCATGGGCGTTTGGAAGTTGGACCTTTATTCATCCAACATGTTCTGATTGATTGGTTAAAAAGTTATAATTACTATTCTCTAATAAATCTATGATTTGGATCTCTTATTCATCCACTTAGAACTTTTGGATATTGTTCTAGATTAGAATCATCCAACTCTCCAGGGTCTACTTGTTTATACTCCAAAATGTTTTCCAGAATTTTAGTAGCATGGCCTTCCTCTAGCATCCTCTCTAAGGGACTAGGATCAATAGAATGTGGGAGACCATCATCGCTAATTTTCTCCATGGACACGTTTTCTACACTAGCATCAGGCTCTTCCCTAGTAGTGCCATCACCAATATCAAAAACCTCTTTCTCAATGGGTGTTTTGGCCCAATCAAATTAACTGACCGACATCTCATGGATAGGAACACTCATTAGGAGACCTCCCATAGATATCCCAGAGACAACTTCTTTTCAGTCTTGTTGTCTCATGATCACCGCATGGGGTAGAATTCTTAGTTAACTAGATCTTTATATGATAAGTATGGGTCTGTGAAGGTAGAAACATACAAGAGTTGAATGCAGCCGAATCAAGTGCTTGAGTCACTACAGGAAAATCCAAAATAGGATAACCCTATAATATCATTAATTCCTTGATTTTAAGCAGATCCTCATGGATTAAAATCGATGATGCTGAGGAATTCACTTTAACTCATTCACATATACCACCGCTATTTGCCTTAGCCCTGACCAGTCCACTGCCTTATTATGTCCCATGTGAAGGCATAGTGACATGTCTCTTCACATCCATTGGATCATTCTCAACCCCTTTAATGGGAATTATTGATAATCACCAATATGTTCAAGTATAAGTAAAGTATAATTAGTGGACTTGAGTTTCAATATAAAATTGAACAAAAGAGTTATAAGTCTTGACTTACATCATGTTTTTTGGGAATTCCCTCGTCATAGCCAGCGATATCGGTCCACTCCTATGAAATTCCTTGATTAGTATTTTCCCTTAGGATTCCCACATTCATTCTCTTATTCCTCAAAATCTTCATTTTCTCCTTCATCATCTTCTTCCATAGAATCACTTTCTACTCCTCCTTCCACTCCTCGTCATCATTTTCATCTTTTGGTGGGTGTTCTTATGGATCATGACCATGGATGAAAATCACATTAACCAAGAGATGCATAAATTCATAATTTCCCTATTGGAATGAATATATATCCATGTTCGTTAGAAATTCGTATCACCATTTGAATTCCACAATTTTTTTATCGAGATAATCCCAACATCTGGAAACTGAATTCCTTCCTACATCCGTTTCCAAAATAGAACTTTTGGATTTATCGACATCCAAAGTGTTTTTAGGCCGAAAAAGCAAGGAGAACACTATATTAGAAGTAGGATGAAGTATGTATCTCAATTTTACCCTAGTGACTTCACTATAGAGAAACATAGGCCACCATCATGCCCACATCTCCTCAAAAAGATGGAGGTGAGAATGAAAATTATTATGTTTGTATTGTTGATGATCTTTTTTGTACTATCCCTACTTCAAATATTACCTCTCATGTTGCCTCCCCATTAATAGTTTTCCTGCTTTCTCAAGGAATTGGATCTGCTACCTTGATCTTCTGAATTCATTTTCATAAAGTTTATTATGGGTAGCCCAGCGACCAATTTTTATCATATTTCTTTGATATGTAAGAATCAACATTTTAGGATGTATGGTGATGGTTTCACCAAATAAATTAAGTGTGAACATGTACCACAATTGTCAAAGAATGCATGGGTGATTATCCTCCCAAAACCCTATATACACATTCTTTGCAACAATCTAATGGCCACCAAACCGTCTCCCAAAGTGGGACAACATCTATAGTTCACAAAAAATATTTCCATCTATATGATATAGTAACACACTACTCTTGATGCTCTGAAGGTATTCTATTTTCTCTAGTGATCCAAGAATTTAATATGACATCTCAATGATGGGGGTGTGTAATGGGATGGTGTTGAAAATGTAATGGTTACCTATCCAAAATTTGACCCTTTCTTCATTGATCGTCAGTGATATGACCCCAACAATATTCTAAAGAGATGGATGAAGGTCATTTCCTAGAGGCGGGATAGTGTTTAGGAAATCATATCAAACAATGGAGGATACAATCTAGTAATACGGGATCAGTAATTGTCCACATATTCTCATGGGAATTTCTCCCCTTGAGATGTGCCCAAGATACTGTAGAGCCTTGTTAGGACAAACACCACCATATTGACCTTATTTTGGGTTTCCATGATCCCCACCATCACTAATTCTCCTGGGAAAACCCCCAATATTATATCCCTTACCAGAAATAGTCACCACTCATAAACACATCAAGAAAGGTAATTTATCATATCTTTAGGCCTAGATCTCATCCAGGTAGAATCCACATGCCTGGTATTCACCAGCTTCTTGGATCACCATGTATGATCCAGTTGTTCCACATTACAATGAGTTCATGGACTACTTCCCTCTGCCTGGAATCCTTTCATTTTTATCCCTCTTGAATAAAAATCTAATCCATTCCAGATATGGGATGTCCTTTAGGATAGAATCGATCCCCAATATATCATTTTCCGCATCTAGGACATTCCATGTCATGATGGGGGCCTTCTTCTATATCTTCTTATATATTCTCTATCGATAAGAACTAATCATATTGGATTTCTTCCATAGTAATTTCATAGATTAAATAAATGTCCCAATGATTTCTACTGACCTCCGCATAGTGGATGTGGAAATTGTATGAGTTGGGAGACCACCACTTGAATAGTTCTTGCACTAGCTCTTATTGATGATAAAAGTAAAATTATGACGTCCATATAGCCTCAAACAAACTAATATTTCCTAACTATAATACAAACTCCTTGAATTTGTGGAACACCAATTAAACCCATGCTGAATCACTTGTGGAGTCCCCCCCCAGACATCAAGTCTCATCCCTTTTATCAGCCCACGCATGCATTTGTTATGCTTCTTCTAAAGGTTCTTTCATAGTCAATAGAAAATTCATCATGAACTGGTTCTTTCACCATAATTGTTCTAGTCTTCAAATTTAAGACATAGAAAACCACCTCTTGAGTATCCCTATAAGGATATCCTTGGTTGAGATTTGGTACCAAAAGAGGATATCTATATTTGTGACCCACGACCACGATGAGTCTGTCTCAAAACCTGAGATGGACATATCATCAAGTATCCAAAAATTACACAATGGGAACTTGTCTCTTAAGATGTAGTTATTTTGAGGCTATGTCATCATTCCCAAGATAATCTGATTATCTGAAAACTCCTTTAAAGAATAAAGTATTTGGGGATTCCTGATCATAACTTCCCTCTGTAGGACAAAGGCAGCCTCTCTCTCAGTAGTAGTCTATTGGTCAGTGATGTTACACAATTTTATACAAAAATATGGTCACTAAAAGAAGGACTGAAGGTTAATGAAAAAAACAATTGAATTTGTGTAATAATGGGAAGTGCATGTAGAAAATATGGCCATGTCCGAAGTGCACCTGATTCGGAAGTTGTACGTAAAGCACCAAAATATATTTTTCATGTAGGAATCATAAGCATATGTTCATGGGAGTAATATTTCCCTTTGTATGGAATGACAACATTCTATTCTTGACATAAGAGTATTTATAGGCATAGACCAGGTCCTTTGAGCATTTTCAATACCCCTTATTTTTGGGATTTACGATTTTCATTCTCCTCCCCAAACTAACTGTTATCCCTAGAATTTCCCGTAGAACCCATCCCCATATACCCCTTTCTTCTCAAATTATGAGGGGGAACTTTTTGTATTTAATTCCATTTGAGGTCAAAGTTGAGTTTAATAGAGAAAACAAATCTACCTCTTGACAAAAGGTCCATTCCAAGAAGGCCAAGGGTGTCATTCATATGTTTGGAGACCTAAACGCTTGACCAAAATATGAACGTAAGATCCTTATGCTCCTAATGTGACATAAAAGAGGTATTCTACACCCTATATATTAAAATTTCTAAGTAATGTTATGAAAAATGAATCAAATGGCATACAACACACTCGTCATCATGTAAACCTCTTACACACCCAATACGATGTCAACTACCACCTTCCACGATGACCCCTCTATGTGTCACTGCCAATAATATTTCCTATAAATAGATGTAAAACCCTTATTCTTTGGGGTAATTATCTATAAATAGAACTATCTCCTTCATGCACACAAGATGATCCCTTCCATGACCTCTTTCACGCCATGGCCTCATGTTTTAGGATCTTGCATGACAGGTCCACCATGGGTTCCCCTTCATGTGGCCTCATAAGGGATAGACCTAGGACTATTTCCTTTTAGTATAATGAAGGTGTGCAGAAAATACCCTTATTTCATGCATCACCTAACCTTGTTCACAGCCATCTTTCTTTTATTACCCTCTTTTAGTGAACAAGCCTCCAATATTGGGTGCACACCTTCATTGATACTCCATGCATTTGCTTTAATCTAAAGAACAATGTTTGGGAACCTATTTCACTCATATCCCATGTATTCTATGATTTTCTTCCATGAATATCTTTAGGATTTCACATAATTATTTCCAAGATCCTCATTGGAGATCCATTATTCTGATTCCCTAAAACATTCTTTTTGGAATAGGTACTGTAATAAATTTTTTTGGCATAGCCATGCTAACGTGGACACCATGACTGATGACTCCTCCAGACTTTTACAATACATTCCCATCCCCATGCGTCAGTAGTTATTAATTATGTTAGGCCATTGAATAAGGTATGAGTATTCTTCATCTGAGATATTGAACGTTAAACTACCAAGCTCCATCATTCTCATCACATGGCGTTTAGCTATAGCCTCACACCATGCAACTCACATGGGGTGCTCTACCTCAAGAATTCACTATGCCCACCCTTCTCCCTAGGAGTGAGATATTCCTCAACCACATCACACAGAATGATATCATCTTTCTATGGAATGAGATCCTCTTCAATCATCCTTCCACGATTATGCCCCAATCTCCATCTCCAATGGTTGTCTTAGTGTGTAATCCACACATCACCTCACATGATTGAAACTTTTATGACATGATATTAATATCTACTATTACCCCTTATTTCTCACATCAACCATGAATAAAATCATCCTAGAAATCAATAGTGACCAAAACACCCTTTGAGACACCATCGTGCATAACCCCATCCCCCTCTAATTTCTAAACTACAGAGGATTTGGTCACTATCTTCTAAAAAGGGTAGGTTGGAAAAATCCATTAGGTGAAATCCAAAACAATGGTAATATCATGTGCTCTCTCCTAGGAATTCACCCTTATGAGGTAAAATATTCACTTTATGGGAAACATTACATGGATCCACCTCCCTGAGGTTTCCTATTCCATCCACTATCACTTTTTTATCACCACACCCTTGTCACTGAGGGATCACTTCATCCCCTTCCATCTAGTTAAGCCTATAACCTTGTACAATCCCTGGTATTTAAAAGGGAATATAGAAATGTGTAATGTGACATCCCGAACTTATTTCTTCTGTAATAACAATATTATACGGTTTTACTTCATTTAATTTCAATATTTTCCAAAACAATACTTTCAAATAAACACAAGACTATATTTATTCAATGAAACACTGAAATGATTACATTAAAACAATACCAATGAACCTGACTACCCTAGGATACCTACTAAGATACCTATTAAAAACACAGGTAGACCACCAAAAAAACAAAAATCCCAAGAAAATAGTGTGGGTCCTTCAAATCTATCATGATGTACATCACTATAGCCAGAACCACAACAACCATTCTAAGCATCAAAGGACTGATGAGAACCATCATTACCAAGATAACATGAGTTGAAATACCCTAAATATGTATTTATAATGGTCTTCTTGACCATTGGAAATACACAGGAACATTTTTTCTTTTTAGGGACTATTAAAATTTAAAATAATGTTACCATTAGTATCTTGTTAAATAAAAATAATTCAAGTGAAATATTTAAGATATATTGTAAAATTTTTCATAAAACATATATAATTTTTAAAGAAACTAAATGGTTCTAATATGTTTTACCTATATTAAGATTTATCTTTAACAACATGATTTTAAATTAAAATGAATATTTTATAAAACATAGTATGATTTCAAAACATAGTTAAATAATTTAAAATACTTTATAATTGTTTTAAATATTTTAAATATCCTAGTGTTGTAAAGGTATTTTAATGATTTTTTTAACTAGTGGTTTATTAAATATAAGTATTTAGTTTTATAAATTAAATTTCTTGTATAATAATTATAAATATTCCATTTAAAAAAACAAATAATGATTTTTCTATGTATTTCAAGTATAAAAGAATCTTTAATTTTATATGTGTTTGAGTTATATCTTTGAACACATTTAATTGAACTTATCATTTGGAGGTATAATGTTTTAAAAACCTAAAAGGAAATTGAAATCATGAATTTTAGGTTTAAGTGAAAATATAAATTATATATGTTTAATTTAATTAATTCAATGGGAAGAATGCATATTTTTTTTAATTTGGAAACATCTTTATAAATACTTTCATTAATTAAAAGTTATATTGTTGGTTATGAAAAAATATAATTTATATGTGTACTTTAATTTTAAAAAATTTAAAATAAAGTATGAATCAAGCCATATAAAATTAAGGATATTCTTTATTTAATAAAATTTACTATTTTTAATTATCTTTTCTTTTTCTATGGTTATATAGTTTAATTTGCGAGTTGGGTTTATATAAATAAATTTAAACCCCAGAGGGGACTGCCCTCTAGCTGGGCTGAAGGAGGCAGCACACACTACTATAGGAGTAGGAGGACAAGTCTTGGCCCTTCATCCTTAGCACATGCTAGCCCATGGGCATATGTGCATGCCTATTGGAATGCATGGAGGAACCAAGCATCGTACCACCATCCAGGGCGGCATGTCAGAAAGGGTGGGTGAAATAGCCCACTAGCATAAAACCGGTACGGGGTAGTACTGGGGAGGGGGAGGGGGATTTCTGGGCTATTGTGGGAGATCTATGCTTCTAAATACAGACCGTAGCCCATCCCATTTCTATGTGGAATGCCCTTTTTCATTTGAGATTATATTTGGATCGTTCGATCTCACCGTGTGAGATCTAAGCCGTCCGATCAGTTCGCCCATCGACTCCCTATAGTAGCAGATTATCCATCAAATTTTTGTCAACCATCTGATCCAATCGGGATCTAATCGTAGCCGTTCAAGCCATTTTAAAATCCACGTCATGACATAGTTGTCTGATCGAGTCGATGTTCAGTCTCGACCAATCATCTCTTTTAAAATCAACGGACGCACCTCATCCACATGATCTTTTTTTGGAAAAATCCTACCCGTCCATTCTTTTCCACACCCTCTCCCATTGCCTTCTTCTTCTTCCACCCACATGCGTTGTGCCAGTGTCTCTCACAACTCTCTTATATTATTTTCCCACACCTATGACCTTCGGTAGCCCCTCATTCCTTCTCATTTTCAATAAGACCATGTGCACCAGCCTTTTTCTAAACCGATGTGCCCCAGTGTTCCATGAAAGTTTCCCTTAAAATAAAATATATACTATTTATATATATAATTCATTTTTCACTCGAACCCTATGGGTGTTATTCTCCCCTGAAACTCCATCAAGCTCCCCTCGACCTCTTCTCCTTCTTCGAACCATGTAAGGGTCCTAGGATTTACTTTCTTTGTTTTTATTTTATGGTTTGTTAATATATATATATACAGTTATTCTTATAATCTCTTTTTTTTAATGACCATATAAAAATGATTTACTGTTTTTTGAAAAAATTTCTTATCATGCAAAACATCATAGGGTTTTACGTTTTTACCTAAAAATGGTTTCAATACATATATTCACATATGTATATAAGAGTTCTTAATAAGACCATATAGGATTCCTTATTTAAAGGAAGAATAATTTCTACCCTAATAGAATTCAAAATGAGTAAGAACCATGTTAGGTTTAGTAGTGTTTTATGTTGACAAAATTATAAATATGTATGTATTTTTACTTATATATATAAATATATTTATTTATGAAACAATACCCACAGTTTTACATTATAGTTTCCATATATTTATTTTGGTCTAAATTTTTTTTCTGTTATACATAATTTATGTATTGGGTTCTTTGGTTTTAATTAAGAACCCTAAAATACATAGAGTTATATATATATATATATATATGCTCTGATCCTGATATTAATATGGGTTCAAAAGGTTTTGATAAAAAGTTATAGCAAGCGTTTTGAAGGGTGAAAATTTTTCAATAATCAATTCAGAATTTGTTTTAGTAAAACAACCCATTTTAATTAATTTTTGTGTATACGGTTTTCAAATTTATTTTCATAAGACTAAATGGTATTGGTTGATTTTTAGGCTTTTCAATTTATAAAATTTTCTTTAAATAATTGGGAGTACCCTTCTGGTATGTTTATACAAAAACATTAAAGTAATGTGTGTTAAAATTACTATGTGTTTAATAGCTCACATGAAATATTTTTTTACCTTTAAATTAATTATATATTCAATCCATGCTGAATTACCATTATGCATTTTGGAATATAATATTTTTACTTTCATAATAAGGATTTCAAAATTTTGAATTTATCATTTCATTCGAAATCACCTGTATTTGTGTGCATTAGTTATCATTACATTGGCTATAATTTTTCTACCATACATTTCATTTATTAAATTTCCCTAACCATGTAGTTGTTAGTCTGGTTGTTGACACTTAATGCATGACTCACTATGTATATGTTAATGCTAAAGAATTTAATTAAACTCTTATGACCTTTTAGGGAGTTAGGAACAGAATTATTCAAAGTGGTATGGAACACTTTGAATGATATGAAATGAGAAATTAAATATTACAAGTAATATGTTACATTTTGAATACTAATTAATTTTTAATTTAATAAATCTAAGTGGTATAAGACACTTTGATTTAATGAAATGGTGAATGCATTGGAATTAGTATGTGACGGGTGGGGCCCTCTATAGCCCCTCAATGCATTGTTAGGTCTTATAAGATAAATCAGTTCAAGGCACGGGGGGTTGGAAAAATAATGGTCTGGGAATGAGGCATTGACAGAGAGTTTTGACACATTCTGGCATATGCTCATCCCCCATTATGTTTATGATAATTAAATAACCATGTTGATATTTGATTAGTAGAATATACATAGTTAAGATATTGTAATTATGAGTATAAAAATAAGTAAATACATAAGGAATAATGTTTATTCATAATTTAGATATTTATCTTCCAATTTATGATTTTCAATTAGTAAGGAATGAAATTGAAGTTATCATTTTATGTGCAACCCTGATCATGTATTAATTCCATTTGTAAACTCTATACTTGCACATTCTCATCTCACACATATTATAGTTAGAATAATCCTTGATTTATATGATTCACACCATATATTTTGTATAATAATTCTTATGATTTGAATATGTTTTATTGTAACCCTATAAATATTCGTTAAAATGTTTAGTGGGAATTCTTGGAAAAACATTATTCTTCATGTATTATAGTTTTCTTTATGAAAATTCATTATGAATATTTTTTAATGGATGCTTTTAGAAGTTATAATTGAAATATTATTTTATTTTTAAAACCCCCTTACTGTGCATTCGTATACTCACCCTAAGTTTTAATTTAAATTTTACAGGTTTAGTATATTTGACTTACATTGATTGGTGGCAGCTTTGTGGAGATTATTTTCCCTTTAAATTATGAAGTATTTTAATATTTTTATCTAGTTTTCTCTAATCTAAATTGAAAATATCGTCTTTAGTGGAACATGATGTGTAATTATTCAACTTCTCTTTTTTAAAAAATTTACACACCATGTTTTATTGAAACTGCACTGGCTCTAGTGTGGTCTGGGGCCGGGGCGTGACTTTTAAGCACTGATCCCATCATGAACTATGTGGAAAGTTATCACATCCTTCTAAATATGGTATGTAGGAAGCTTTCTTATGTTTTTATCCCATCATCCATTCCCATCCCGGTCTTCCCCAAGAGACACAATGTCTTGGTAGGATCATTCATTATCTTAAAGGTTACACTTCCTTCGATTCCTTATTCATTCCCTCCATTCCGATGAGTCAACTACTTAGGTTTCTCATTTACCCATCCCAAAATATAGGGAATTTTATTCCAAGAAACTAGGATATGTAGGAAGCCTCACTTAGGTTCATTCTCAACACCCCATGAACTCTATTATTTCCATCCATTCTAGAAGAAATTCCTCCATTTCCATTCTAATTTTTACCCATCACCACATATCAATGAGATCACGACATCCAAATCACCTCTGCTTCTCGTAACACCCATGAATTTAACAATACATAATTACAAAAAAATCTACATCATCCAATCAAGAGCTATCCTATTCCAAATGGAATATAACTATGTGTAATCCCCACGTCATCCTTTCAAACTACATGGGCATTGATCCCTCCTATGTTAAAAGTATATATTGGAAGCCTCCCTGAGGTTCAATCATATCTAATAGTAAAATATTGTGGCCCCTATATGGTGTACACGTCATTCATCCTCCATATGGGGTATCCAGATCATCCTTCACTGTGTGACATATATCCCTTTATGGGACACATCACATGGGTTCGAGGTTAGAAAAATCTGTACCCATCCAATTGTAAACATCGGTGACTTTTTCATAGGGACATACCCCATCATCGTCCGAAACATTCCCTTTATGGTGGGAACCATCCCATGTCCACTCTCATTGGACCTTCTAAACTATCCATCCAGTAAAACATCCAGGTGCTCCCACATAGCCATGTACCTCAATGATCCACCTTCACCATGAATCTATATCAACTACCCACCATCTCCACCAGACATTAAACTCAAATCCAACATCATGTTAAACCTGGGATGCATGAAGAAAAACTCATAAGACATGCATCTAGAATCAGATAAACCATAATCATCATAGGATGCATTGGGTTTCATCCCCATTGAGATTCCCTCCTATGATGAAGAATATCAGTGTGTTAATGTTCCAGCATCCAGATATTCCATTGATACCCAATGTGACTACTCCACTGACCAAATATTTCTTGGCCTATCATGATCCCCTGGAATATATGTAGAGAATCATTAAAATCAACTAAATCAATTATGAGATGGAATTAGGAATGTGTTTCATGAATATTGTCTTAATCTATAAGGGAGACCTGATTTAGGTGATGAAAGCCAAGGAGAAATCCATGGATTGAAGAACAGAGATCTGATCATCATATATCGATCATGGAGAAAAAATCACCAAGAAGTGATGAATGATTACCACTTTGGAAAGAGGGAATGTGGGGTACAAGGTATTCCATCAGGGAACCACTGACAAGTGATTAGTGGATGCGCCCCGATAGAAAGCATTAGAATAGGTATGATAAGGAAGTTTTATTTTTTTACTCTTACATTTTTCAATGTTCATAGAGGGTTTTATAACATAGCTATTTATGTTTTGTAGGGATTATTTGTCATTATCTTTCTATAATCTGTATATTATTTCATTAGTTTATATATCATCTTATTATCTATATAGTGTACATTGATTATACAGAGATGTGTAATTTAGAAACATAGACCTATTATGTACTGTGAATCATTTGTTTTCAAGGGGTATACAATCTAGATATATCTATGTGGAGTTGTTGTAATATCATTAGTTATTTTATTATATCAGTATATAAATCAGTTCTTTATTTTATTTTCATCATCATATTCTTCATTGCACTTGTTGTTCTTTCCTTCATCTATGACATAAATGGGTTACTATTCGGTATGTTTTGTAATGAACCCTATAAGGGTTTTCCATAAAATTGTATTTTATTCTTTTTAGTTGATATTCTACAGAGGGATTATTGTTAATGATTTGGAATTAGGGAATCTTATACATGATAGATCTTTAAGTTAACAAGTATTGTGGGTGTTCATGTCAAAATACATTTTATCAAGGAGGTGTGTTTTAGATTCTTATAGGTTTTCAATTTATTTGGGATAATGGGATTTCATGTCTAATAATACATGTAGTTATCTTACAAATTTTATTATTTAATATTACATTTTAATGTATGGATTTTTTATTGTCTAATTGTTTTCAATATGTCTATTTTTTCAACTTTTGTATGCATAAATATTTGGTTTATTGTAGGTATATATGATAAGGATCTAATTGTTTCATTATTATGTTAATCACTATAATTTTACATATTTTATAGGGTCCTGGTAGGTAGCACACATTAACCTTTCTATAGATTCGTGTGGCATCCCATGATGTCAGTTCCTATAATAATTTTTCAAATAGACGTTTTTTTGTTAGTCCCATGAGAGGTGATTGATTGGTAAGTAAGCGAAATATTGATTTTGGATATGAGTTCAATATATCAATCTAGGGAACCCCAAATTAGGGTGAGATATTGGAGGACACCCACGCACCACTTACATAAATCATAAATCACATTAGATGAATTTTCAATACATTTCACAGTAATACATTATTGAGAAAAATAAAAGATTAATATCTTCTTATAATGGATAAATAATTAAAAAATATAAAGATTTATCATCTATATCTACCAAAAATGTATTATCACATATTATAGTTCATATACATTTTCTGGATAAATACATTTTTAAAAACCTATAAAAATTGAAACCTATGAAATGGTGAGGTGAAATTATCAAAAGGATAAAACATAACATATATCAATTGATTGGAATAATTTTATAATTAATAAGATTAATGGTATGGGAACCGGATCATAACATATTATATCAAACCCAATAAATAATAAACCATCATAAATAAGTAAGGAAATAATTATTTGTATAGAATAAGGTGCGAGTCATAATAGTGTATAATCATCAATAATCTCTAACAATATATTATAGTATATAATAGAAATAATATATTATTTTTGGCATAAACATAAAAATCAAAATCATATTTTAGTACTACCCTATAAGGAATTTATTACATAAAATGATTGGTATAAATTCCCATGTCACTTATTTTGTGTGCAGTAACAAATCATATACACTCAATTGATGGTGATAATTTCTTGTGTACACTCCGAGGCTTAGGAAAATTTCTTATGCACCATATTAGTATTGGGATAATTTCTCACCCAACATATTGGGGTAAATCTCACCACCCATGTTCTATTTGAATTCATGAGTTGCATAACATTACTCAACTCATATTAGGGTTATAAGGGGACCACCCTTAGGTAAAAATAAACAATTCATATATATTCTATAATAAAAATCCAAATAATCCCCATTAAATCATAGATTAATTATCTTGTGAGAAACTAGAAAGTTTCATATAACATCATTAAAAAAATAAAAATATATCCCAATAATGGAAATAGTTATAGTCATTATAATAGATTCCCTATAGAGAATAATAACACTTAAATTAAATAAAAAATATGAAAATTTATTTTATTAAATCATATGAATGATTCATTGAGTAAAAAAATTTCTATTAATGTTTGAAAATATTAAAAACAAAAAATTTATATAAAAATTGGGTGATTATTTTCCTTGTAATACCATTGAATATTTTAAAATTGTCTTCAACAATATGATATTGAGTTATAGTGAGAAGATAATTTCATGTCTTAAAAGTTATAAAAAACATTTTGTCCCACAATTATTAAAATGTAAAAAAAATAAATCACTCATAAAATTGAATGAATGATACATTAAATTTTTTTTGACTAATTTAAATTATATTAGGAAAACAAATTATATTAACCTTTTAATATGAGATCTCCTTTCCTTATAATCATGAATTTGGTATTTTTCAAACCATATAGGGGGAATGGATAGAATACATGAGAAAAAATTAAATAACTATTGGATAAGAATACTTTTTATGATTAGGTGATAAGTAAAAAATAATAATTTTGATCAATTGAAATTGTAACTTAATAAATCATGACAAAAAGTGAGATTATAACATGTTAACTTACCTTATGTCAATAATTTCATCATATCCAATTGTACAACTATCATAATAAATTTCAACTTATTACAAATCTATAGAATACTAATATTCATTTTTATGATTGTATATATCATTCTAATATAATTTATAATTTTCCAAGTGTTAATAATTAATTAATAAAATCAATATAATGGTGTTAACTATTCTATTTATCATATATGATTTAATTAACCAATTGAAGTACTCATGACTTCATCATTGTTTCATCATATCGATAATATTAATTGTGTCATAAATATAATTTTTATTAATTTGATAAAATATTTGGACTATCCATGTATGTTATTGAAGAAAAATTAAATACATCATATTGTGGAGATGATAGTCTGCACGTACACCAAAAAGATGAATTATTTTTTAAATGGGTTTAATGAAATGAATTTAAATATCCATTTATAATTAAAAATTCATATTTATATCATAGAATACATATATATTAATAAAGTCTATATATATCTACATATCCTAGATAGGTGTTGATAAAAAAATAAATTCATTGCCTCTTAAACACGATATTACTCACATACTCAACTTTGATGTTTTCATTTTCCATTGGAAGGAAAGGATGTTGAAAAAAGATATTACATAAAAATAATATTATTTATGTATATCTAATATACTTATTTATTAAAATTACTGTTTTCAGAATAGATTTAATAATGATTGAATAAGAAATTATCCTGAAATAATTATGTAAATACTTATACGCCCCCACTTGATTATATTCCACTAACTTACATCTTAATCCTCTCGAGATATATATTTTTATAAGACATGGATATATTGGATATTGGGTTGATATTTTATAAATAAATTGGTTATATCATGGTCGACACATGATTCTCAATTTGAGTGCTCTTGAGATTATTGGATGTACATTTTATAATGTAGGAGAGGGGCACAATTGTAAAATCCTTAACATTAAAATAATATAAAGTCAATATAATGTGAATGTTACAAGAAATAAGAAAAAAGTTTATATATTTATATAGGAGGTAAAAATCTACTTAACTAATTATATATAGAAATTATTTTTTAAATATTAGAATCCATATCCCTTTGGTTAACACCTTTTTACACATTATACTTTTTACTAAGAAAAGTTAACATTTTTCCATCGTATCAATATTTATGTTAATTTGTTAAATTGAAATTTAAAAAAAATTCATCTGAAAATATAAATCCATTTTTTATATTCAATATGTAAAGGAAAAATAAATTTATTCTAATATTCTTCATATATTTTTTTAAATCAATTTTAATTAAAATATTGCATATTCATGATTGGAATAATTTTTTTATAAATATTTGATAGGTAAAAAATAGTATATGAATATTAATTTATCATATTGAATATATTATCACCAAATTTAGTTAAAATATTTTTTAAATAGTGACTAGTTTAATTTATTCAGGTCAAAGACATTGTGTACATTAAAATAGATATCTGAAGAATATATTTTGTTACCATAAAATAATTTAATCTTTATTTATAATGAATATATAGTAATTGTATAAATGATCATAAATTTTTATTAACCTATAAAAAATATTCTACATGTCTAATACTCAAAATTAGAATTTTTTTTGAATGTAATAAATATATATATATATATTGATCTTTAAACAAAATATTTCTATTAATAAATTAATATTTATTAATTAACAATTTAATTAATTTATATAATTGGATTTATTAATTATAACATCAAATAATCTATATATATGTCTGATATAATTAGAAAATGAATATAATTTTATAAAATTATTGATTCAACAAAATAGATAAAAATGCTCCCTCGGGAAATAATGATATTTACTTATGTGAATTTCCCCCTTTTTAATAAGTCATTTAGTTTTCGAATTTTATTTAACTATATAATAATTCCTTTCATTATTTACTTTAATCAATACATATTAACAAATATTTTTTATTCCAATAATCAAAATCTCTCTACAAAATGACTTTTATTAAAGAGAAAATTATCTAAAAATATAAGGGGGTTACACTTTAACACCATAATTTAATTTTAACACTTTATTATATTTTCAAATATTTCTCGTCAAAATATTATAAACAAATTCATCTATTTGGCCATTTGGGACATGTATATAAGTTTTGAAATAAGATTTTCTCGAAGAATACGTCTTCATAGGATGATGTTAGTTCCTGAAAATGAGTATGTGGATTCATCATTCAGCATGATTCCAATCGTGGGCCTTGGAGTGAATCTTGGAAAAATTATGGAATTTCCTATGGTGTGGGGAACCATGGCCTAATTTTCTTCTCTAGTGTTATAGTGGAGACAATTTTTAATTTACTATTGTAGTTTCTATTTTCATTAGAGTTCTTTGAATGATGATAGATGGCCCTATTATCTTTTAATTCCATTGGGTACCTTGGATATGAATTTTAAATGATTATTGTCTTAGAAATAGGTTTTAGTTTTTAAGGTTCCGTGTTTGGAGACATTCATGCCTCTAGATTCCGATGTTTTTAGTCTGTGTTACATGGGATTTCCACTTGTGCTGGAAATTTGGTTGATATGGGTATTTCCTAGTTCTAGTCGAGCTTTTTATTTTCTTTGTATAGAGAGGATGGGTTAGTTTGTGTTCAGAGTTCCAGTGATGGTCACCCTGGGGTGGTGTTTTTGAGAGTTTCTGCATTAGGCTGATCTGAAGTCATGTCATGATGTCAGTGATGTTCTTGTGATGGGGTAACCCTCTCATATTATCCCATTATTTTTGGAGCTATAGATTCCTCTAGAACAATATTGTTTGACTTGTGATGTTGAAGGTCAGCGTGAGGTTCACGGTTCTATTCCACTCTCATATGATACAAGATCTTGTTTTTTATCTTTCATTTGGGTGACATTATTTCGGAATAATGTTTTTTTGTGGAGATAATTGTGACACCCAATCCTTTTATATTCCCTAATCTTATTCTTTTCATGGATTTTTACCCTTTGGTTGTGGTTCATCATGAGTCCCGATTTGCATTTTTGAGTATTAGATGTTCTAGTGTGATTTTTAATTGAAATGTGGATTTTTTTTTGGATTGTAATATAGTGGTGCACAGATGGAGCATGGTTGGAACACTATTAAGGAAGTCTATGGGGGCCACCCAAGTAACTATGTGGATTTTTTGGGTGTATAGGGATAAGGAACATTGGTAACACATAGATTGGGAAACTATCCAACAACCATGTGGTATGGTTCTATAATTTTTCTATGTAATTTATTATAGTTGGATCATGTTTTGGGATGTTGTGGGTCCAAACCATGTAGGGTGTCACTTTTAGATAGTTAGGGGTGTACGGTTGGTGATTGGTTTAGAAACCCATGCATCCAAACTGTTCATGTTTCTTAATCATTAAAAGCATGAAATTACTCTTTTCCCCCTCCATTGTTTTATCCCCAATTTAGGTTTCTCCTCCCTTTCTCGACTAAGGTGATCCATGGGTTTCTCCAAGACACTACTATGTTGTATACAATCATCCATTATAGCTACTTGAAATTTCCTAAGTGAGTTACCCTTTGTTTTTGATCTATTACATCATCTTCTTCCCCCGCCACTCTTGGTTTCATGGGTTTTCTTGGTGGGGTTTCTCTATGGTCTAAATCATAAGTGTTAGGGTTTATTCCTGGGGTTTCTCTTCGATAATAGGGTGTGTGTATTGTCTCTTGGACTTTCATCTTTCCACTCCCAATTTATGTTTTCATTCTCACATCCTTAGAGAAGTTTTTTCCATCTATTTCATTTCTAGCACATTCGGTATATACTTGAGCATTCCTTGAGTGATTTTAAAATGTTACAATATTTTGTGTAATGTTCTATAATATTTTTTGGTATTTTTTTCATGATGGAATATGGGTATGAAATGTTTTTAAGAGGGTTTTCCTTGATTATACATATTCAAAAAACCATTCATAGTGTTTGATAAAATGATAATTGATTTTTTTAATGTGATATTGGGTGCTTTGGGTCAAATTTTCCAATGTATATATTTTTATATTGATGTTGGAATTTGATTTGGTTAATATATGTGCAATTTGGTGGTTTTGTGGTGTGATTATTGTTTTTTTCTTGTTTTTTTTATTTTAAATAATGTGACACTTCATTAAAATTGTTTTTTCAATGTGATTGCAAGTGATTATTAAATGAAATGTGGTTTTCTAAAATGAATTTATTTTTGTTCACATATGCATCTTATGGTTCCTTTATAAATGTGTTCTATGGATTGTGATAAAGGTGAAAATCATGTTTCAAAAATAATTTGAGGTAAAATCGTGATGAAAGTTGTTTTTCTAAAGAATGTGGTTTTTTAATCACATGACCTTCTTTGTTGTGCAACTCATATATGATTCCAAAAAACAATAGTGATATGAATTATGTTTTGAAATGGAATTGGGGTGTGTTTAAATTTGTAAAGGGGGTTTTCCCATGGTAATTTCTGGGTCCTTATCTGATCCATTTTTTATTTTCCCAATGGGTTTCTTGAGTTATGAAAGTGGGGTAAAGGCTCATTTGGAACATTCTATGTTGTCACATATTTACTCATTTTCATGAAAAATATATTAGATTTGAAATATAATGGATCATTTGGGATGGGGCATCTAAGAGTTGTATATTGTGTTTATTTTGGAAAATTATGTTGAAATGTATTTTTGAGTGTTCTCATATTAAATTTTTTTAAAGATTTAGTTGGCACTTTATGTTGTCTTGAAAAGCTTGTGTAATGTGACATATTGAGATGGCCCGATCGGTCCCTTGTGAGTTTTTGGGATTTTGATTTTGAGCATATGTGATGTGTGTGAAGGTTGGTCATGTTGTATTATTTTTTTTAAGATGTATTTGAAACTAGTGTATTTTGATGCCCAGTCAGTATTTAATAATAATTTTGAACGAATTGAATTTTCATTAATTTTTGGATGCTTGTATTATGTTTTAAGACCACTGGGAGATGGGATGTGCCCCTCTATACTGTATTTTGCATGACAAAAGTATGGTATTGACTCCATTAGACAGTGGGAAGTGATTCCCTATAATGGCTTGTACATGATAACTTTTTTGGTTTTGGTTTTTATACCATGTGTATCGCTGTTATAATATTAATTTTATTTTTATTATAATGTGATTCCAAAGAATCATTTATAGGTTAACGTAATGGTTTCTTTTTAACCATTATTATACTAGATGGTACCAAATTGAATTGAAGGGTTTAGGTGGTACATTCCATAGGATTGGATTCTTTATAGTGGCTAGTTGGTTATTGACTATGGAGATACACCATATACTTGTAGTTGAGTCTTATCTTATTATATCTAGGGATTTCCTCTAGATATTTTTATGAAATTACAATGAATTATAATATTTTTTTCTTTTAATTTATATATTTCCCAGCTAGTTTATTCTAGATGGATTTTTTTTCCTTTACTTTCTACATAACCCTTGTTAACACCTTGTATGGATATATACTTGGGTTTTGTATTTGAAAAGAGGTGTAAAATTGGATCTGTTTTTAAAATGGAATATTGTTTGTCTTTCTTTAAAAATGAAAATTATGGGAAGAAATGATTACTTTATGGAAATTTTTTATAATACTATTTTATAAATTTATTTTCAATCATGTTTTTTGTTGCTGATTTGGGAATGGAAATTCATGGACTCTATAGTGGTAACCTATTGAGCTGTTTAAGCTCACGTCCTACTTGTGACACAGATTGTCAGTAGATCTGTCTTTAAAATGGATCTGTTTTTAAAATGGAATATTGTTTGTGTTTCTTCAAAAATGAAAATAATGGGAAGAAATGATTACTTTATGGAAATTTTTTAGAATACTATTTTATAAATTTATTTTCAATCTAGTTTTTAGGGAAGATTCGGGAATGGAAATTCATGGACTCTATAGTGGTAACCTACTGAGCGGTTTAAGCTCACGTCCTACTTGTTCCACAAAGTGTTAGTAGATCTGAGCTCTTTTAAAGGTGTAGGTTTTTTGTTCAGTTAACCTTGGAGAATATTGATTTTGTAGATGGAAGGGACAAGAGGTCACGTGGAGATCTTGTTAATGTGGTACAATTTTTTATTTGGTCTAGTTTGATTTTTTAATAATTTTTTGTATATCGATCAATTTTATATTTATTAAAATTCACCTATTATTGGATTATCACATTTAGTGGTATTTGGATTGTTTCATTATAGTTTTCTTGGGGATAAATCACTTACATATGGATTTTTTTGATTCCCAACACTTGTTTTCATCCTATGGGGATTATAAACACAATTCATATCTTGTCTCAGATCAGGTTAGCTGTCGGCTCAGACGTAATCTTCGGTCAGTTCATCCTAATTCAACAATTAATTTATTTTCTATTAATCAAGGAAAAAATAAGAACCAATAATGTAGAAGGATATTAATAAAATATTAACATACAATGTCTATGACATTTCCATAAAGGTATCATTGTTTATGAATTATCATTTTTGTGGGAACACTAGTTTCAACCAGTAGTACTCATAAAAATAATATTTCATTTTTATATCCTTTATTATTGTTTTAAAGATCACTTATTATACATTTTTTCATTCCAATATAATTTGAGACCTCTATTCCATCCTCACGTCTAGGGTGCATAAGTTGTTATGACTTTTTACCCCATTGTAGAGGGTACCTCACACCATTAGCGTGTGTATAAACATATCCTTATTAAGGATAGTGTTAGATTACAATTAAATGATTCATTAAATTGTTAACTTCAATATATCTATATAGATATCAATAAACCTAGTAAAATTGTAATTTGATTTAAATTGGTTGCACCTCCTATCTAACTTTGTCACCATGGATGAAATTCAATGGAATGAACCTAATAAGTTAATAATAGGATGTATATGTGCATATACATAACATAGTACATTAACTATATATAATGGTTAATGATTCCATGTCTTCAATTTTCCATGTCGACAAGGTTAAAAGGTAATGGAATAAACCCAATAGATTAGTTATCGGGTGAGTATTACATTGAATAAATTTAAAAATGAATTATGGAAATGGTAGATAATTTATATGGAACTATTTATCATTTTAGTGATGTATCATACTTGATCAAGCCATGATTTTCAATGGGAATTCCTTGAGTCTCTGAAAATTCAAGTATGATTTAATGTGATGATTTCCAATAGAGATACCCACCATAAAACATTTTCCTTGTTTTTTAGTGGATTCTATGAATCATATTGTAGGATCCCATCACAATCAATATGGATAATATGATTCCTTTTAGAAAATACATTGATCCATCATTATATATTTAGACACATGATGTAATGGAATCCAACCATTGGGTCCATTCATTCATATTCAAATTTTACTATGGAAAAGATCTATTGACTCAGTTAGACACTTTTACAATAAAATTACATGTGTGGTCCACTTATATTACACTAAGAATGATTATTTCCATACTATATGAGTTTCTACTTTGAGTTAGCTAAGATATGAAGTCAAGGATGTCATGTTTTAGCCTTGGACCCTCCATAATTATTATTATGATCTATGTCAGTTATATTGACACATTCCCAAGATTTAATAATATAAACAGAATAAAAAATAATTAAATGATCATAATGTTCAAAAAACATCAATGAATTATGTAGGAATTATGGGTTTATTTTTAATTCTATACTTTATTATATACATTCACAATGTTTAGTTCATATTCACATACATGACTAGTATATATGGGGGTGGTGGTGCCATACTTTGATTAATATCACACCCTATTCATGCTTCCAATAATACACAACCATATCATCTGATCATAGGTTTTGAAAACTGGATGACTCTCACATTAAAAATCTATCTTGATAACCTTATTTAGGATGGATCTCGGATGTATTTTACCAGGTTAGTGCCTTGGATTATTTGGTTGTTTTTGGTTGTTTTCTCTTCAATAAAAAATGTTTTTAACTTTCTATATATAGAAATGTATACCTATTTTCATTCATTATAGATACATGACATTACATAATCTTCTTTTATATATGATATTGGTCATCACATGAGTTGATCATTATTGGTGGGAGAATATAATTATTTCTAATTCCATATTAATTATACTATTTGGGATTCATATTAATCTATTATTATATTTAATGTGTTCTACTATGTATTGATAGAACAGTCTTCAAACAGAAACACCATTGTTCTTTCCTTCTATTCAGAATCCTCTAATGTATGAGTTGGAATTCTTGAGAACATATATCCCCATAACTCATGGTACAATTAGTGGGATATCTGATGGGACATCACAAATTGATTTCAAATGTATTTTATTTTCTTATCTTTCTTATTGGGAATATAAAAACATGAATAGAAACTTGTTGGGACTTAGTCATAAGACATGCTCATGAATATCTAACCCTTCTGTGAAAATACCTAGTTTCATGGAAATGGGGAATTTTTTTTAATATTTTTATATTTAAATTGACATATTTCCACCATTGTGTGATGCACAAGAATTTTGATATTAGATATAAATTATAGAGATTTTGACATGGCATTAAATTGAGAGGATCTTTTTTACCTGAATCATAATAGGGACATTGAATTCACATTCAATTAATATTCCTTGCTATATAAGTGAATTTTAAAACCTTCATTTCTTGCGTTAATGGTTATTTTATTGTGAGACAAGGTTGTAATATATTCATGTTCTACTAACTTCTTCATCATGTTATAGAATGTTTTCTTTAAAATATAATGATAAATCTAAAATGTGTTTTCCTATGTAGGGTGGGGTTTTCATATAACATATCTATTTTCTACCCATGTCAACTATGTACAATTGGTTACATGAGTAGGGTGTGGCTATAATCACATGATTTCAAATTTAAATTATAATGTGTATAGAACCCTTATGAATTAGAAATAGTAATTCAATGAATCGATCCACTGTTCTTTTTTACTCATTACATTCTGAGCATGAATGTAATATATCTAATTAATTTAAAATAGTTGTCTATTAATGTTTTAAATTTTATGGGACATTATTAGAAGATAATGATGATCCCTTTAATTAAACTAGTTAATATGTATATTTTCACATAAAAACTTAGGAAACAGAAAATGATTATTATATAAATGAATGGGTTTCATCTAAATAGAGAGGCCAAGTGTAATATAAATAGTTTTTTACTATATTAATTTCAATTGGACTTCCTTATTCCAATACACTTGTAAATGAATTATTTAACACTTACCAATACATTGTTCTTATAAGTGGGTGGTTGGGGTAGTTTACTATGTAGTGAGAACACTTCTTATGTTCTACTTCCTCTAGTGTCACTTTTTTCTCAAATATCATTCTAAGGTATGTGTTTGGAATTTTTTGTGTTATGACACCATGACATCATCATGTCGTGAACTATGAGGGAGGTGATGACCATGTTCCATAGTTGGTGGCCCTAACCCACCAATGTTACCACCCGGAGTTCCACATGATGAACCACATGTTATACACAAATGGGAACAGATGCTCAAATTTGATATAGTTTTCTATATTTTATGTAGTCTATGAAAAGTGTTATATGATCTCTACCTATGATGGAATATCAGATTTGTGACAAACTACAACATCTTCCACCCATTAATTCATGCGATGGTTGTCCATAGGTTGTTGAGTCTTTTCTAGATTCCATTCATTCATTGTTTGAAATTCTAAAGAAGCCTCTATATAGTAGTGTCAATATTTCACACTATATATTGTGTGATTCATCAAAATGCTAGTGGGATGTGATTACTCATGATGGTCATTATCATGGAATGGTCTGGGTAAACATTAAGACTAAATTCTATGATAATATTTCACATAAAATTCTAAGAGATGATTGATCCATTGGGTTCATGAACCTGAATAAGTTTGTTAATAGAACAAATGTCTATTATATTCATTTTAATGAGTATAAACATGTTGCACTACTTTTATCTAGTTAATAGTAATCAAGAAAGAGTGTTTTGGAAGATGGGGTCAATTATTCACTCTGATATTCAGTGAATTTATTTCACATATCTACTTTTTATATGATCATAGATTATATACATATCACTGAGAACACCCTATTAAATGAGGATAGTTTATGACATAGAGGTTTAGTGCTAAGATATACAAATATTTCATATAGTGTGAGTATTTATAGACTTGAGGTTTCTCATTAGAGTAGTGACAACCTGGGTATGCACAATAGAAAATCTGTTATATGACATCTGTTTTGATGGAAGTGGAATTTGAAGGCTGAGTGTGATTGATACACTCATGGGTGTTGTGAATACATCTATAAGGAAAATATTTAGAGATTCTATCAGTCTTTTCTAGCGGTATCATGTGGAAGAGGATCTCGACCATTTGAACCTTTAAGAGTGGGATATTTAATGCCACGTCATGCAGGAATATATAGTTCCACTAGTATGATGGGTTGAGGAAGAGATTATATTCATTGTAGATAGAATTTGGACTATCATCGCCACTGGGGAATAATGACTCATTGTAGTCTATCTATATCTAAGAGATTGATATTAGGATATTTTCATGATTTACGACTGATACCCAAGGATTATAGTAGAGTACAGTCAACTCTAAAAGGTACTATTCATGTATCATCTACTATCATATCTGATTTAGTTGATATAGGTTCATATCAATTCATTTTCTATTTATCAAATGTAGAATACCTCATATTTTAATGTCACTACTTATGTGTTTTGAGGACACTTCAAACACAATTAGACGTACAATATGATGGAATACACCAATGCAGTGTTGACCCCCTTGGGGTGGCAAGCAATCCATTTTTATTGAACCAATTCATACTCTAGATGGACAAATTTGATATCATTCTCAAGATGAATTGGTTGGTTTCATATCACACCCATGTGAACTCCTGTTACCATAGGGTATCATTTACATCACTTGAGTGTGGAAGTTGTAATTAGAATGATGTGTTGTATGTCTAGACTATTAAAGATAATATAATGAATCATGAACAAGTTTGAGTGGATGTCCAAATTTATAGTCTCTATATATAGGATTACGGAATACATCTGATATTATTTCCATAATTTATAGACCACATTTGAGATGCTTTTTCCAATTAATTTTTCATATTACCTATTAATATATATGTAGATATCAGAACTGATATTTTTTCAAGAGTACATTTAGTGTCTATTTATCCATAAATGATAGAACCTATTGTGCTACAGGAGCTCAATTGACAGTTTGAGGATTTATAGGCCAATGTTTTTATCCATCCCAATAATTCTTCATCGGGTTTACCCGTGATTTACTCCATGATGGCATGTGAGAGCATTACGATATGCATAGAATCCTAAGGATTAAAATGTATTTCTATAAAGAACCATTATTCACTTCCTCAAATATATAATCTATTTGAATAGCACTAAGGAGATGAAATATTATAATTGATTGAAAAGAGATCAGGCTAACATCAAGTTCAAGTTAGTACTTCAGATATACAACATATAAACTTATGTAGTTATTATGGATTATATTAGTATCACTTTATGACCTTTGGTCTTACAAAAATTATCAATTTTACATGTATTTTATGTATCGGTTTTTTCATCCCAATTTAGAATTGTTTGTAGATGTCTCTGAAGATTGTATCTTCGTGTATTCTTATACTTGAAACCATCATGGCACTCATCAGGAGATCATTTTGAATACACTGAGAGGGTTTCAGAAATATGTTAATCTTGTTAAATTCCACTTTTTTATCATCATGGTTTACTTTGTGGGTCATATTATCTAAGAAGAAGGAATTTCAATAGACCTAGAGAAGGAAAGTGTTATAGATTCATTGGAGAAGCCTAATAATATATTTCACATATAGAGATTCATGGGTTTGGCTGGATATTACTATTATAGTTGGTTTCCTAACAACCAACATTTTATACTTTGATTACATGAATGTACACTTATAATATATTTTTCATTGTTCTATATGACTATAATATAATAATGTCCTGGAATATTTGTTGCATTAATAAGGTCATGGTAGATCCCTGATATGATGACAACCTTGAAATACTATAACAATATTCTTAAATAAAGCTCTATGATTGGATGAAATACTATTATAGGAAACATAATATAGAGGTCTTCATGTATGAGTACATGTAATAATACAAAACCCTCTCTCATAGAGTTCGCACTTGGTAGTCTCCACGATGTGTTATTATGAGAACAGACCAGCTAATAGTAATAATGCATGTCTTGCTGTCATCAGACACTGCTATCTATGAGCATGTGTAATGCTCCATAGACTGGAAGATTATCATTAACTCATGTCATGACTTGCACAAATAGATTTGCTGACGAAAAACATCACGAAGACAGTTGGCAGGAAGTAGGGTATATTGGGTGTGTCAGGAATGACATTTTGTTAATAGATAAGTCGAGGAAGGATTTGCCCCTTCCATATCTATGGAAGTAGATATCTCTAGCCCTTTTATTGAAATTGAAATTTCACCCAAATTCCATGGCCATGGTGTCACGACTAGTCTATCTCAGGAAGTCAAAGAATAACATATCAAGCATATGTTTATGACACTTCCATGAAACTTGCTTGGTGAGAAATTGAGAAAAATGATTAAATTACACGGTAAGAGTTCATATGAGATGACACATCAATTTAGCATCAACTTCATTCTCTTGGGTTCCATGAACCTTTTTTAGACAGTAATCATGAAATTTAGGCAAGATCGCATAATACTAACGAGATAGAGGCCTAGAGGTTCACACACTATGTGTATCCAATTATCTAAAGTAGAATAAATATTATTTCTATATGTGGTATAGTAATTATTCAAGAAAGCCTAAATCATTTTATTTTTGGAGAAATAATAAAATGAAAACAAGATATTCATTCCATTTATATTGAATGTACATGCTGTGTAGTTTTCATTTTTGAACGGAAATGAAAAATGAGTACATGCCGTGTATTGATGATTACGCACCGCGTAGTTTTTCTAGTAAGGATTTTGAGGAAATGATATCATTTTATTAAATGATATTTATTATAATCAGCATGGGCGCATGTCAAGTAATTAATAATTCAACATGGGGGTTTTCAATAAGATTTAATAAAATAAATAAAATTTGCAACACATTTATTTATTGTCATAACACTATAACCTCAAACCCGGTTATAAATATCCTCACAACCCCAACACTTTTCCCTAATCGTTGTGCACATCAATTCTGTAGAATTATCTCAAGGCCTAAGTAACTCCTTCCTCCAAGAACTCTCTCAAGATTGATAAAGATCATCCTCCATCAGATCAAGGTGATCTAAGGTGCACAACACAAGCAATGGTTTCTCCAAGCTAGCACCCGACGATTCCTTTGGCGACGTCCAGAGATACGTGGTGCACGTGTGGATCACCACTAGAGGAATTATACACTTGGCTTCTATGACACAATGAAGAATCACATTGGAACTTGATCAGAAATATCAATGAATAATGAATGCCATAAAAGGTACTTCTTATCAATTAATTAAATTAATTATAATCAACCTGTGATGATCCTCCTTTGTGGTTCTGAGACAATTCTTCTTCTTTGTATATTTTTGTTATTTTATGCATGGGGTTTGGCATTTATCATTGTATTGATCCCAGATTGATCATTTATAATGACAAAAAGCCAAGTGGGCACATCCACCCATGATCCTCCACTGTGCCCAGGACCTTCAATGGGTATCAGAGGGGTCACAACGTTGAATATAGTAATCTAATTTTTGTTGATAATTTACACATTTATATTTGATTCAATTCAAGATAAATCATTCTATAAAACTGAATGGGAGAGATCTCTTCTACCTCCTTAGTTTCTCGATTAACATCACTGAAATGACTTTTTAATTTTAATTTTGATTAAATAAAAATGAAGAACTCATCTGGAGGAGCCGCTCATTCTGTTTGAATAACACAAAAATACACGTTGTTTAGTGAAATCTACACGCCTTGTACTTAGGTTCAACGAAACAGTACTGGTCCACCAAACCACACCATGTGAATTGAGCATACCTATTATTTTTAATTCACCTTGTTGACCAAAACTTAATGGCACGTGGAAACTGGAATACACGGTGTGTATGTTGATTTATCACACCTTGTAGTCTGATTTGGCCTAGGTGAAACCATGTACAAAGAGAAGCTGTGTAACTGCATACATGGGATTTCTAGGATGGTAACCATGTAAAAAGGATGTACATTCCATGTTAGATTAATCTACATGTCGTGTACTCCAAAATTTCCAATGTATAGAAAACACACCAAATCCCCTGGCATGTACATTGGATAAAGGGTGAAAACAAATACACACCATGTAATAGAGCCTACATGCTGTGTACTTTCCAGAAATGGAATTTCACCAGGTTACCTCCAAAGTACAAAGACCTATACAAGGAATATAGATGAGAAGAATCTCAAGGAAATTCATAAAAAAAATTAAGATAAATAATTAATTAAATATAAGATCATAATTAATTGAATTCAAGCATGACTTATCTTGAATAAAATAACAATTAAGAGAATTTGAATACTAAATATGAATAAATGTCATTGCATGCTATGGATTATCATGAGCTAGACCAAATACCGTTTGCCTGTGTATGGTTTCATTTAAATTTAGTTAATTTAAATTCTTTGGCCTCTGAGCCTTCTTTCAATAAAATGTAGGTCCTGCTTTCCCATGGTTTATTTAATGTAAACCCAATGTAATGGAGGATCTCCCAAGCTAGGGGAGACGGTTCAAAATATGAAGCTGAGGTGAAACCAACCCAAGAAGATAAAAACTTGGATAGGTGGGAGCATCAAAACACAAACCATCGGGTTCAAGGTGTTTTTCCCAAGGTCAGGGTAAGCATATCAAAACCACTAGATATGCTAACAAGTAGAAGCTCATGATCATGCCATCTTATTTTATTTCTTTCTGATTTCATGGTTCATTTATTGTGTATGTGTTATCATGACCACATAGTTAATGAAATAAACGAGCATGCAAAGTTAAAATAAAATAAAACAGGACTGTGCGTAAACATTATCAGAACATAGTTAATCACTTATGTAAGAATCACCTAATATAAACAAGCATGTGATAATGAGAAACTACTCATAAAGGATTGAAATCCCTCAAATATCATATTAATTCAGACTAAGCCTTCCGTTACTTGATTAATAGAAATACTCAATAAAAATATGTGTTTGGACATCCCTTATTGGGACACTCACTTTTATAATGGATGATCTTATGAACGTTTCGGGTTGACTTAAAAATTTTACATTAATAGGAGTATCCATTGCTAGTCTTGTTGTAAGATGGAGGCAAGTGTTGAGTAAATCCATGTCAATATCTCAGGATTGGGGATTCCACTCGACAGATCAGGGAACTGTAAGCTCACAGTTGGAAAAGACTTGCCTACCTAAATACATTTAAATAGCCTGACCATCCCTTGTTGGGGTTATGCGAAGGGTAATGGATCCGTTCAACTAGAATTTCATAAAAACTGGGCATTCCAAGTTCAATGGTGGGGGTCATCGGGACATAATAATATAGTGGGAGAATTAATTAAATCACTTATTATTTTTTATAAAATGAAATCAAAAGGCACTGATAAATAATCTCTTTTAATTTGTAGAATCAATATGAAGAACTTGTCAACTACATTTTCTTTGTGATCAATTCTTGATAACGACAATATCCTTACATGTAGTAACTATCGGGAATAATTTAGGCACCTTTGGGTTATCCTATTCCATGAACAAAAGTTTTACGTGTTGGAGTCCTTACATCCTGATTCGCCTACCCAAGGGGGGAGTGATGAAGATTTCATGGTTTATGATCAGAATGTTAATGATTCACTTGACGTTTATTGTTTGATGTTGTCATCAATGTCTAGTGAGGCCATGATGTCTCATGAAGACATGGATTCTTATAGCATGCTCGAGCACCACCATGGTCTATACAAGGAGAGAGAAAGATAGGAAATGTTTGAGATCTCCAAGGCTCTATTTCAGAGCATGCTTGGAGAGGGTGCCCCAGATGGGCCTCATGCAATCAAGCTCATTGGAAACATTTAGGGCTTGTAGGTTCTAGGGTTTCAACTCCCAAATAACTGGGTACTAATCTCATTCTTGAATCACTACCCCATAGTTTCTCTAACATTGTTTTAAGTTTCATCAGGAAAAACAGTGATAAGTCTCAATCTAATCTTCTTATCCTCATTCACCAAGTGGACAATGATATGAAGTGTTAAAATCCTCTTGTCCTTATGGTGAATAAAAGGAAAGGGAAGGAGAAAATATTTAAGCCCAAATATTCTTGAAGGCCTTCCAATAAAAGGAATATCAAAGTGGAGGTAAGAGAATAAGAAGCTGTTTGTTTCGCATGTGGCAGGAAGGGCCACTGGAAAAAAACTGCACCCAGCCAACAAAGCAAGGGGAAGCTTCAGGTGCATTTGTTATTGAATGCAGTCTATCTATTCCTACCAATTGGGTATTCAATACTACTTTTCGTTCTCACATATGTATCCAAATACAGAAACCATGTTGATTCAGAGAGATTGACTAAGGTGAGGTGGATCTGCGAGAAGCCAGCAGATCCTGACAAGCTGTTGTAGCTGTCAGAGACTACCACCTCACATTGCCTAATAGGGTGGTCTTGGTATTAAAAAGATGTTAATTTGTAAAATCTGTAACCAAAAAAATTATTTCAGTATCCAGATTTGATTCTGATAGATTCATCTTCATGTTTGGAAATGAATGTTTCTACTTTTATAAATATAGCATTTGTTTTGGTAGGGATCATTTATATAACAACCTATATGTGTTAGATTACACAAACCAAGTAATGGTAATTGATGACAAATTTAATTCACATGACTCATACCACACCCAAATTTGGAATCACCAGCTAGATCATGTCAATGAGAAACGTTTGACAAAATTACATCAAGATGTGTATTTAGATTCTTTCGAACTAAAACCACTTGGTGTATGTCATGCATGTCTACAAGGAAAAATGACCAAAGTCCCATTTAGTGGGAAAGGTGAAAGGGCTAAAGAGATTCTAGAATTAGTTCACACAGATGTGTGTCAAACATTTCTAGTTGAAGCATGGAGTGGGTTCTTATACTTCATTACTTTTACTAATGATTTTAGTAGATATGGAGATATTTACTTAATGAGGTATCAGTCAGATTCTTTTGATTAGTGAAAAGAATACAAGAAGAGAATTTTAGAACCTTCTTAGTTAGAAGATTAAGAAACTCCGCTCAGATAGAGGAGGGGAATATCTTAATTAGGACTTCATTGATTCCGTATGGGAGTTTGGGGTTCTATCTCAACTCACTTTTCCTTACACACCCCAGTGGAATTGTGTAAGTGAAAGGAGGAACCACACCCTATTGGACATATTGATACCAATGATGAGTCATAAGAGTCTTCCATTATCATTTTGGGGATATTCATTACAAACAGCAAGACACATTCTAACCAAGTACCAACTAAGTCGATAAATGGTATTCTATACGAGTTATGGAGTGGACGCAAATCCATGTTATCAAATTTAAATGTGTGGGGTAGCAAAGCATTTGATAATGCCTCTTCAGGTAACAAACATTCACCTAGTGGCACAAAGTGTATCTTTATATGATATCCCAAGGAAACAAAGGAATATTACCTATACAACCCCTTAGATAAAAAGGTTATAGTGGAAATACACACCATATTCCTTGAGAGTGAGCACATCTCCAAAAGAGATAGTGGGAGAGAGATAGACATTGATGAATTCCAGGTTCAAGATACAAAGGATTTGGTACAAGAACATATTCCATAAATCCCCATGGAAGAACAATTTTTTCCAGAGACACCAAAACTGCATAGGAGCACGAGAGAGGTGAGAGAACCAGGTATGGTTTTCTTTTCACCGAGGATGGTGACTCTTTATTGGTTTAAAATGATGATCCTCTTACCTACAAAGAATAAGTTTAAGGGACAAATGTTTCTAGGTGGCAAGAAGCAATGAATTCTTGAAATGGATTCCATGTACAAAAAACAAGTCTGGATTTTTTTAGATCCTCCAGTTGATATAAATAAAGTTTGTAATAAATGGGTATTCAAGAAGAAATTGGAAATGGTGGGACAAGTTAGCACCTATAAGGCATGACTGGCTTTTAAAAGATTTATATAACATCAAGGAATTGACTATGATGTATCCTTTTCACCGGTTGCGATGTTGAAATCCATCAGAATCCTATTGGCCATTTCTACTTAGCATGACTATGAAATTTGGAAAATGGATGTCAAAATAGCATTCCATAATGGTAACCTCCAGGAAGATATCTACATGACACAACCAGAAGGGTTTGTGACTCCAAAGGATTCCAATAATGTATGAAAGTTTCAGAAAACCATTTATGGATTAAAGAAAGCATCACGGTCATGAAACATTCATTCTGATGAAGCCGTAACAGAATTTAGAATTGTTAAGAATGAATGTGAACCTTGTGTCCACAAAAGTTTTAGAGGAAGTGCAGTCATTTTCCTAATAATATATGTTGATTACATATTACTAATTTGAAATGAAGTACCAATCTTATAGTCATTTAAGGCATGGTTGGATAAATTATTCTCTATAAAAGACTTGGCTGAGGCAGCATATATTCTTGGGATAAAGATACATCACGATAGATCCAATATAATGTTGGTCCTGAGTCAAAGTACAGACATTGAAAAGATATTGAAGAGATTCAGTATGGAACAATCCAAGAGGGGATTGTTTCCAGTATCACATGGAATTCATCTTTCCAAGAAAATGTGTCCTCAGACACATGAGGAAAGAAGTAAAATTAAATGGATCCCTTACACATCTGTGATTGGGTCAATCATGTATGATATGCAATTTACAATGCTATATGTTTCTTACGCATTAATTGTGGTGGGCAGATATCTAGCTGATCTTGGAGACCGCCATTGGATGGAAGTTAAGACAATCCTTAAGTATCTGAGGTGTACTAAGGATATGTTCTTGGTTTATGGAGGAGATGAGGAACTAATAATCAGAGGACATATATATGCTAGTTTCCAGACTGATCAAGATGACATGAAGTCGAATAATGGATACATATTCAATTTGAATAGAGGGGCAGTGAGCCTGAACTGCTTAATGAAATGTGTGGTCGCAGATTCTACAGTAGATTCTGAGTATAACACAACTTCTGAGGCTGCTAAAGAAGCAGTATAGATGCGAAGCTTCATCCAAGTATTGGATGTAGTACCTAGCAGTAAATATCCTATCACACTCTATTGTGATAATACTGTAGTAGTGGCACTTGAAAAATAGCCAAGGTCACATCAGCGGACAAAGAACATACTTTGGAAATATCATCCCTTGAGGAATTTTACTCAGAGCGGTGAAGTTGAAGTGGGTAGTATTTCCACGAAAGAAAACATAGCAGACCCCTTGACTAAATATTTAACTCAGGAGAAACATGATCAGCATTTGAGGTCTAGCGGACTAAAAGTTATAGGCAGTTGGCTCAAGTCCATGTAGGAGTTTTTATATTTTGTGTCCTGAGAACCATATATTTGTACTTTGATTACATTAATTTACACTTATTATATATTGTTCATTGTTCTGCATGACTATAATATAATAATGTCCTGGAATATTTGTTGCATAAATAAGGTCATGGCAGATCCCTGCTATGATAAGAACCTTGAAATGATATAAAAATTTTCTTAAATAAAGTTCTATGGTTGGAAGACATACTATGATAGGACACATAGTATACAGACCTTCATGTGAAAGTACTCATAAGAAGACAAGACCCTCTCTCATGGAGTTCACGCTTGGTAATCTCCAAGACGGGAGATTACGAGAACTGACCCACCAATAGTAATTCTGCATGTCTTGGTGTCATCAGAAATTTCTATTAACGAGTGTGTGCAGGGGTCCTTAGACTATAACATTATCATTAACTCATTTCATGACTCACACACTTAGATTTTCTGATGAAAACTGTCATGAATATAGTTGGCAGGAAGTAGGGTACGTTGGGTGCATCACAAATGACATGTTTTTAAAGGATAAGTCATGGAAGGATTTGTCCCTTCCATATTTATAGATGTAGATATCTGAGGACCTTTCATTGAAATAGAACTGTCACCCAAATTCCAAGGCCATGGTGTCACTAAGAGTTTATTTATGGAAGTCAAATAATGACGGATCAAGAAAATAGGTTTATGAGACAGCCATGAAACCATTTTGATGAGGTATTGAGACAAAGGGATTAAATTACACGGTAAGTGTTCATATGAGGTGACACATCAATTTAGTGTCAACTTATTTCCCTTGGGTGCCTTGACCCATTTCTAGACTGTTTTCTAGGACATTAGGCAATACCAAATAAATTCAACAAGAAAGAGGCCTATAGGGACACACACTAAGTGTATCCAAGTATCTCAATTAGAATAAAGATTATTCCCATATGTGGTTTAATAATTATTCATGGAAGCCTAAATCATTTTAATGTTGGAGGAAGAATAAAATTAAAACAAGACATATATGCAGTTTACATTGAATGTACATGCTGTGTAGTTTTCATTTTGGAAAGAAAATGAAAAACGAGTACACACTGTGCATTAATGATTACACGCCATGTAGTTTTTTCTAGTCGGGATTTTGACGAAATAATGTTGTTTTATTAAATTATATTTATTATAATCATCATGTATGCATGTCATTGAATTAGTGAATCGACATAGGGGTTTTCAATAAGAGTTAATTAATTAAATAAAATTCATAATGAATTTATTTATTTTCATGACTCTATAACCTCAATCCCAATTATAAATATCCTCACAACCCCAAAACTTTTCCCTAGTCATTGTGCACAACAATTCAGGAGAATTCTATCAAGGCCAAAATAACTCCTTCCTCTAGGAACGCTCTCAAGACTAAGAATGATCCTCCTCCATCGGATCAAGGCGATCTAAGGTGGAAAACACAAGAAAATGTTTCTCCATGCTAGCACCTGGAGATTCCTTTGGTGACGTCTAGAGATACGTGGTGCACGTGTGGATCACAACTAGAGGAAGTCTACACTTGGCATCTATGACACACTAACAAGTCACATTGGAACGTGATCAGAAATACCAATGATGAAAGAATTCCATAAAAGGTACATCGTGTTAATTAATTAAATAAATTATAATCAACCTGTGATGATCCTTCTTTGTGCTTATGGGACTATTCTTCTTCTCTGTCTATTTCTGTGATTCGATCCATTGAGTTTAGAATTTATCATCGTATTGATCCTGTATTGATCATTGCTAATGACAAAAGGACAAGTGGGAAAATCCACCCACAAGCTTCTACTGCGCTCGAGAACTTCAATAGCATTCATTTCATAAAGGTCATCTCACACCATTCTAGACTACTTATTTTTTTTACTAAAAGGGGTGTGAATTTCATGTGGTATGAAGTGTGTGAAAATGAATTTTCATGAGATAAAATGAAGTCATACTTCAGCACCGATCATGATTCTTTAAAAGCCTGGTAGTGGTTATAATTTTTTTTTCATGAATATTGAATCATGATGGGTGGAGTTTTTATTCAAAGGTATATAGTAATTTTTCACTGCTCTCTATATTTAATAAGTCATAAGTGTAATTACATGACACATGATGTCAAAATTGCAGCAGTTGTATGTGCTTTCCATTAATAGAGAAAAACATTGATGGATGTGCACTATTTGGTGTTCACATACCACATGATCTATAAATATATCTTCATGTTGTGTGACATGAATCATAGAATGTGAAAATGGGAATAAAATGAAAATTATTTTGAAATTGATATTTCATATATTCTTAGAAATGTGATGGATGATGTATTGATCTAGTAATATCATGTATAGGCTATATAGGAATCCAATGATGAATGGGAACTCATTGAGTATATTTATAAAATTCATTTGGAGTTTAATGAGAGTCACAAGAGTCCATTAATTATGTCCTTGGTAGTTACCTATTAAAAACAATATAAAGAGAAGATCATATAATTTCTAGATCACAAGGGTTTTTTTCCTACAATTGAGTATGTCTGGTGAGGACCTGCCTCTGAATTGGTATATTGATATAAATAAAATCCTATGTATACATGGTAATATCTTGGTTACTAATGAAATGAGAGAAGAACTGATTTCAAAGTCCCTTGCTTCTCAGCCGGTAGTTCATCTAGTTTTCTCTAATATTTATCATCATGTGTGTCTATAGTATTCGTGGCCATGAATGAATCATCATATAACATGTTTTATCTCTAGGTTTTTCACCTTTTAGTACATTATAGTAGAGTAACCATATCCTACTACTTAGTACATCCATTTCCTATCACAGAATGTTAATGGGACAATTTTACGATGGATTTTTTTTGGTTGATATGTCGATGTATCCTCATGTTATAATTTTGGTATGGTTTGTCTTGGATAGACTTAAAAAATTATCTCATATCCTTCACAATTATGAGAATTTAAAAATTGATGACTTGGAATGACTATATGTTGATAAGATTTTAGGGATACAAGGGTTACCTCATGCTATCATTTTGGATATATATGATCATTTCAGATAGAGGTTCTATCATGTTTTATAAATATCTTCATGTTCATTGTATTTTTTGTGAAAAAATATTTTCCCTTGGACTGTGGGTCATTTAGAACTAACTAAAAAAGTTTTTGATGACATTCTCCAGGATGGGATCCATGATTTTTGCATTTGTTTGGAGATTCATCCCTCTCATATTGAGTTTACATATAATAATATATTTCATGTGAAAATTTATATATCTATGTACGAGGTCTTATGTTGTACATCAATTCAGTTACCCGTATGCTCATTAGAGGCATTAGAGGAAGGGCTACTTAGTCCTCATATAATTTATATGAATTTGAGGTAGGTTTAAATAATAAAAAATCATATCTATACAAGTTTTTATAAAGATAAACCTTATGTCAATCACCAAAAACTACTTCTAGAGTTTTAAGTCGTGTGTAATTTTTTCACAGGTATCACCCAAGAATGGGAATATACGGATACAAAGGTAAGGTAATTTTTCACCTCATTATGTAAATAATTTTGAGATCATGGATAGATTAGGGATGGTATCCTATTATATTCTATTATCATTGTGGAATTTTGACATTCATTCCTTCTTTAATGTTTCCCAACATTTCTATTATTAATTTTCCCAGTCTCATACTTTTGATATCATGGAGATTGATTTAAATTCTTATTCTTTGTTTGAGAAGTATCTTTTATGAATTATTGATCAAAGAATGAATACTCTACGAGGCCACTTTGTACCATTACTATGGGTGTTATGGGAACACATCCATGAAAATGATGAGACTTTATTGTTGTAGGATGACATATATACACAATCCTTGGAGTTTTTTTAGACAATATTCTACCACACATGGAAGGGAAACTCCAGGATGGGTTCCATTAAGGATGAATACTCTTAGAACCATGTTTTTATATTAGGTATGAAACTTTTAAATTTTTCTCTATTTATTTATCATAGACTTAATATCGATTCATAATGGGTTCACATAATATTTTGGGATGTTTGGAGGTTTTTCAGATATCATATCCTTATTTTGTGGACGAAAAAAACTGGTCCACACTTTTAGTAGAAACAGTTCTTCACGTCCCTCACATTTTATCCAAACCATGTGGATGGTTTTAGAGGGAAGTGAAGGGTTCATAGTTTTTTTTAATAGAGAACCAATTATAAAAAGAAGGTAAAAAATGTCTACATTTTTTAGTATATCCATATGTAATAGTTGAATCTAAATTTCTCAATACATGGATCCAAATCATGTGGATTCCATACACAGAATGTTTCCTAATCGTTTATGGAATTAGGGTTGGCCAATTATTTGAAAAAACTATGTGACCCAATATTTTTAAGGTAACTAGAAAATTTATCCATTAAATTCCTTTAATACTTCATCCATTTCATATTTTCATCATACAACATTACATAGCTCTCTTATTCTTCCTTGGGAGCTCCAATGTGCTCCCATATATGTTTATTGAAATATTTATCATATAAAAACTAATTGGATATCTGTTCAACTAATTTTATTCATGTTCCATTTTTTATTCCTTCCATGTTATCATTTCAACATTTTTACTCACTTTGATGATGTAATTTTGGTGCGATATCATATACCCTATTTTCATGAAGTTATATTTTTATTCCGTTTTATTTTGATCTCGGAAAAACTAAGGGTTGATAATAGTTGAGTGGAGTATAATAGGATTAAGGTTAGTTGTATATGAATTTTCCCTTGTAACCACAATATTTATATATTTTTGTTTTTGTGAACATTCTAGTTTTAGTTTGCCTTCCCCCTAAAATTCACATGCATTTATTATAACATTTGTGAGAATATTCTAGAGCCCTTGTTTTGTATGTTATTCATGTCAATAGAGGTTGATACCTCGGTAAAATCAACCCATCTGGGATATATACCATGTTATTCCATTTTCCCCCATTTTAGATGTTACATCACAGTATTTGGGAGTGATTCAACTTGGCCTTGTTAAGGTATGTCAATTATTGTAATTAAATAAATATTTAAATTACTAAATGGAATGTGTATTTATAGACATCACTTCGCATAATTAAATTGAATTTTTAAATAAATTGAATTCCTATCCAATATAAATTGGACCCTTATATTAAAGGTAATGTAATTAACCTAATTATTTAATAATTGAAATATATATAAGTATAGTCATCACATGTCCCTTTCCTTAAAAATAATTTAATATTTGTATGTCCATAATTGATAATTTCAACTGGGATGAGGGAAATAAAATGAGACAAATTGATTATTTATTAGTATGATTATGGAATTGTATAAATTAAATAATTAATTACTTATAAGGTGTTTATTTTTTAGGGACCATTTAATATTTATAAATTGTTGGAATACTTGATCTGTCCTTGGATTACATAGAGAATACCTTGAGATATCAAAAGATTATGTTATGATTCAAGTAGCTCATTTCCAAGGGATATTCTCCACATGGAACATGGTCCTTGTCTATTTTTATATGAAGGACATAATTTCATGGGATACTTTCAAAATCTCTATGGTTTTTACGATACCTTGAATAAAATCCGTGGATCGAGCTGTATTTTATTGGACATTCAATGACATGGATTCACCCTATCGGGCCTAGAAATTATTCTATATAGATTACAAGGGATAATCTCATGGACTCAATTATACTATTTTGTAGTGGAATTCCTTTGTTGAACCCCTTTAATTACAGTCATAGGAGTTATTGCTAGATTTTATTAGAGAGTACTATTAGTTGGTAAACCTATGAGGTCAGGGATTCCATGGTTTCATCTGAGACCCTTCTTTAATATTATTATGACCTATTTCAATATTGTTGACCCATTCACATTATTTATTTTTATAAATATAATCTGAGTTTAATAAAAAAAATCAGATTCATATACCAGTCAAAGCTTAAGTTGGAGTGAGATGTTAATTCCTAATGATTTAATTTAATAAATACATTCACAATGTTTAGTGTATAATCAAAAACTATATTTGTATAAACATTATTGGTAGTGGGAAACTATGATTTATCTCACACCCTATCTAGCTGACTACTGCTTGAAGAGAATATTATATAATCAATGGTATAAAAAAGTTGAGGCATCCTTCCTAGGAATCCTTTCATGATTTCATGATATAGGAAGGATCTAGATAGGAAATGATCAGTCAATTACTTATGAATTTTTGATAGTTTTGTTTTTTTTCTTTTATAAAACAAGTATTGTAATGTCTTCTCACTTCCATGTATACATGTTTTCTTATGTTGTAAAGGCATGACATTAAATAATCACATTTTATATATGATATTTTTGGTAGTGTAAGTTGATTATTACTGATGTTATAATATAATTATTTAAAAATATTTATTTATTATACTAAATCATATTTTTATTCATTTTTTAGTATATATGTTGTTCTACACTTTGACATGAGGACACAATATTGATATATACACACCCATGGCTACGGTAGGTAATTATAATCCTCTAGCATATGGGGATGTATTCATAAGGCCATGTCGCCCAAGCCATGGGGAACCGTGAAGACACTCAGGTCATGACTTCCAAAAAAATACCCAGGGATATCATTATAGGACTCCCACAACACCTATGGAAAGTAACTACATATAGGTGGTCAACGATCGCCTTAAATTTGCAGTACAATACATTTCTATGAACAAATATTTTTGTTTTGACCAAATAAAAAATATATACATAAGAGAAGTTGTATTATTTCATAGAGTGACACTCTATAGTGTATCAGATCGAGACATGAAGTTTAAATCAATGTTCTATAGAATCCATTAGCAATGTCTAGATATAGAAATCAGTTTTAGATCACAATATCACCCTCATTATGATGGTCCATTGGAAAGAACCATCAAAAATAAAAATTAAATAATGAGGTGTTTTCCAATTTATTTCCATGTATATCTGGATAATAACCTTCCCCTTATAGACATCTAATATAACAATATTTTCCTGTAAAGCATTCTAATGGATCCTTATGAGGCTTTGTATTGGATGTTGTGTTGGACACTAACCTGATGGGATATATTTGGAGGGAAAAAGTTTTGGGGGCCTAACATATCAATTTATATGGTAGAGATCATCCAATCCATCTGGTGTCGAATGAAATCTGTGAAATTATTATTGAATATATATACGTAAAAACCTCAATAAGTCCATGGGTCTGAGTTTGGAGACAAGGTATTTCTCCCAATTAAAATGTGATAAAATTTAATTAATTTTGTGAATAATGGAATTATTATTCCAATATACATATAACCCTACAATATTATTTATCACATCATAGTGGTGTCTTATATACTAGAAATCACACCTAATCTATCTCAAGTGAATTATGTGTTCCCTGTAGGCATCTAGATGATATATATACTGGACCCCTCACATATATTGAATATAGAGTTGGTATAATTATAGAATGAACATTCAAATGTGGATTAGTATGTGAATATATTGTATCATAGGGAAATATTTCTTGGATAAAAGAGAACTCACTGGGTTTAAGTGTTGTGGTGAAACAACATTTTTTCGGATGAATCATGGGATCTGAATATGGAAATAAAGAAGAAGTACCCTCAACATCTTTCACCTTAGTATGTAATTTAAAATTTCAAGTGTCAAATTATTTATGTATGGAGAATTTTAACACCATAAAAATTTACAATATATTAAATATTATATAAATAAAATAAAATTTACATCTTGTGATGCGTGAAACACTATGTTTAAATGAAATGTCATAAACAATTAAAATTTTTCTTTATTTAAATTTGACTATTAAAAACTAGAAATTAGATTGGATGGTATTTATAAAACATAATATATTATTATACTACTATTTTAAATATCTAAAAAATAAATTAATTTTTTGTATAATTATTAGATCTAATAATTGAACTATTTGAAAAAGAGAGAATTTTTTTTCTAAAAAACTAATTTTTTCTTGTGAAATAATGATTTGGAATACTTTTCACACATAATTTAAAATTAATTTATAAAAAAATTCTAAAATTTATATTTTAAAAATAAATCCACATTCAAATCAATATTTAAATATTATCTTTGGTAAATTTGTGTAGTATTTATCTTGAAGGACTCATTTTGTGATTAACAGTGAAAATTCGAATTCAAATTAAAAAATGGTTGTATGTTTAATTAATTTTAAAAAAATTAATTTTTTGTAGAATGAAAGGTAAAAATGTTAAATTATAAATTAATTAAAAAATTTTAATTCATTTAAATTAATTTATAACTAATTTTCATATAAAAATTCTTTTTATCTTTTTAATGATTTTCTTATGCAAAACTATTTTTTTCAAATGATTATGGGTTAAATAATAAACTAAAATCTTCCAAATTAGTTGTATTAATTTAGAAAAAATTATTTCATATTTTTAATCATCATTATATATATTATCTAATATTTTTATCCTATTTTTTTACAATAATGAATAGTTCAAAGATTAAAAATTATTTATAATGGTTAAGGAAAAAATGAATTCTCTTACTATTAAAACACAATGATAAGGGGTTAAATGACACAAAACATATATAATATATATTATGTGGTCATATGTTTACCTTATTTCATATAATTATAGGGAATGGTTCATTTTAGATCCTTTCGAAATCATAAGAATGAGGATGGAATTCATTCTTTTTATAATTTCCAAGTGTTCCCTCTCCCATACTTATTAAAGGATACCCCTCTACTATTCATTCGAAACAAACATTATAAATTAATTAGTTCATTAATGACTCAAATTAATTTCATAATAACCAACCATAATCCTATAACCATTATTTTTCCAGAAATAAAACATAATATTGAATATGGTTTAAAACAAAATAATTTTTCTAAAGAGAGGTAACAAACATAGGTGATAGTTTTATTTTATTTATTCTTCCTAAAAGTTAAAATACTGTTAATCCAAGATGATATAAAAGAATAATTTTTATCCCTAGACATAGGATTTTTTATTTTATGTACCTTACATAAAACAATATCCTCTTCCCACAAATGTGAATGGAAACAATTGATAGTTTCAACTACAGGCAACAACCTTGGTAAACAACCAAATTCATTTTCCATCACTTCTTATATGGGATTATTATAATGATGTATATAAATTTAATATATTATATTTAGGATATTATAATAAATCTATCATCCAAATTTCATATTTCACAACTTACATTACATTCCATAGATGATATGATAATATTGTTCCTTTGTGTAGTGGACCGCCACCTCCCGAAGCGATGATATTTACTTTTCATCAACATGTTACATGGATGGTCATAAGGAATGTTTTTATGCTTATATACGTTTGAAATTACATATTTCACATTCACTAAATGTAATATATCATATAATTTATTTTTATATATTTCATTTGACAAATGATAACATAACTCATGTGTATATCGTAGTATTAGCTCACGAAGTGATCTGTAGAAACATTACTTTTTTTACATGACTATTAAATCATTTTAAATAAAAATAATAATATCACTTAAAACCCAGTTTAGATGGTATGGTGTCCTAGGAAAAATTTTATCATACACAATGACTACATAATAAAATATTAATATTATTTAATTCTTTCATATCTATCTTCTTGGTGGCCCACATGTTCCCCTAAGAAAAATAATATAGAGACTCTCACTTTACAAATATTAAAATTCAATCATTTTTGTGGAATAAATAATACATTAAAAAACCCAAAATACCATATTATTATAGTTCATTTGGAAACATGGAAACATAAATATTGGTAAATAATTTAGTTACATTAACTCCTACAATGTATTTCATGACTCTTAGCCTTCTTAGAAACATGATAAATAATATGTTTCTTCGTAAATTGGATAATGGAAACATTAAAATGGGTGAGATCATATGCTTGGTAAGTGTTAAAAAATATATATTTTAGTATAAACATGAGTACATGGGTATGATAAAATTATCATTACACTAAAATATTAAACCCATAAAAAATCATAATCTTGAATTGTGGAATAAGATTAGATGTTCATAAGAAATAAATCATAAGGGAATGAAGAGAATAATCCATGAAATAATAACATAAGATTAAGACATCAAATTTTTGTAGAAAAATAATAATATAACGGATTTACATTATATTTAATGTATCAATTACAGTGTAATATTAGAAGTATATGTTCCCTCCCCGTAAAATCTTAGTAGTTATGGTTCAATCCCTAGACCATCGTTGTAATCAAGGTTCACTGCCAAGACCATCCTAGTAGATAGTGTCCCTTAATGAATTGATTACACTCCCTATTCTATCCATTTATATCCCTTGGTATATAAATTATTAACCATTGAATTGGAAGGATATTTAGGTCCCCCATCAAATATTTTAAATCATATATAAATGTGATTCAAAATGATAAATAAGAATATCAAAACAAATGAAAATAAATGGGTATCATAAACATGTAATCATACCATATCCTATGGAAAAGAGATAAATTTAACAATTAATTCATAAAATCATAACCCATGAAATGTAGTGGGTTTAATAAATATATAACATATCAAATACAAATTTATTTCATAAACAACATGACATCAAAACATAACACATTCAAAAAAATAATATAAATTAAATTTTTAGAACATTTTCTAAAAAGGAATGATTAACACCAACAGATATCAAAATTTAGAAAATATAATTTTAAATGATCCTTTTAAAAAAATTATACGGAAATTATTCATTATTCAATTCAAAAATTATTTTTAAAATATAATTCCTTTTGAGAACATTTTTCCTTAAAATCATACAAAATAATATTTAAAACATATTGATATCCTCATTCTTTTAAATAGATTTGAAAAAATATATAACCTATTTGAAAAAAAATTATGATAAAATGTTCTTGAAATGTTGTTTTGAAAATATTTTTGGCATTTTTTTAAAAAAAATTATTTTTAATTAAAAGATATCCAATCCAAAAGGGAAATGATATTAGATTTTTATAAAAGCATTTTACTAGTCATACCAACTACCAAATAGTGGAACCATGGTACCAATACATGAATATATCATTATAAACTAGTTTATAATAAAATTAATGAGTGATCCTGAGAAAAGGATCATAAGATTTCATTAACAGATGAAAAAACCTAAACAATCATGATAAATGATGAAATCATATCAATAAAATCATACCACACTATAACATTGAATCATACACCCCATGTAATAAAATGGAATTAAAGAATGATCAAAATATGATAAAAACAAAGTATTTTCAGTATATTTTATTTCATATGGACGTATGTACAATTCCAAAAGGAATATTGGTTTATAAAAAACATGTGTCTCAATGAAGGAAAATTAAGACAAAACTATCATACAGATTTGGAAACTTTTTAATTCTAAAACCCCATAAATGAGATATCATTAACTGTATGTGTAAATTCCCATAATTTTATATATAGTAAAAATATAATACATTCATGGGAATTATATATACCACATTAAGGAATAACTAGTAAATAAATCATATCTCCCACAAAAATAAATATGAGACTACAAAACCCTTAACACATGTCATGACTCTCATAATACTAGTAAAAACCCATGTATAATAATTTTTGAGTTTATTATAAATATATTAAATAATTATTTTCTTATATCTAATATGATATGTTATTTTGGTATGGATTCACATTACCCATTTATTTACAATTCAATGTTTATGTTATGCTTTATGTATTATCTGTTTTGTTTTTCGTACTCTTCTTGAGTAATTAATCATGATCTTGTTACTTAGATCATGAATTTCATTAAATAATTTGAAAAATTATATAAATATAATCTATTTTAATAAAAATATTATTATGAATCTAAAAATTAGATAAACATGAAATTGAATACACCACTCAGGGAGATGGTAGGTTGCATGTATGCATGAACATTGTTTCCATTTAATTATCATTTTTAGTTAACTAATTTAAATTACATATATGTATATATATTATCATTAAAATTATAATTTTTATTTCATATATATCATATAATTTTATTAAACTCAACTTCAATACATTCTGTGTAAAGGGTGAACCGATTACATTGATTTGACGAGGCGATAGTCCACACACCCACTAACAAAGATATCATATATATATAATGGAATTAATGAAGTTTTTTTATAATAATTCTTTCAGAATAAAAATATATTATTTAACATATATATTATATTAAATAATAGTTTCCATCTTTATTTTCCACCATAATATTTGGTAAATGATAAACAATCAACATCATTTTGTGAGGTCGTAGTTCGTCGTATACAAGAATGGTATGTTTGTTACCAATTTGATGAATATGAGTGTAAGAGTAAGAAACCCCCATAGAATGAAAACATATAAGTATATTTAGGATATATATAGGTTATTATATAGCAATTTAATATTATATTTTATGGGGTGTATAATGAAAATAAAACAAAGGTTCTTGAGGATGGATGTTATATCTTGTTCGGGTAACTCTATTTGGTTTTCACAAAAGGGACTACATGTGAGGCTCTATAATATATGGAATAATTATAGGATGAGGTTTTGTATTTTGGGAGGAGATTTTTGGAATATTTAATGGTAGAAAAATGGCTTTATATGTGTAAATAAATGGGATGGGTGAGTGAATTTTTATTTTGGAAGAGAAGTGGAATTCATGAATGTTTTTTAAATGGGTGTTTCACCCACGTTTTCCCCATCAAAAGTATCTCAAATGATGATACATAACCTATTAAATAGAGAATAGGGTCTAAATATTAAGATCCAATAGCCTTTAAATAGGTGTCTTGGTGATTTTGGGCATTATGTTTAAGGTTTAGTTCTTCATAAAGCTAATTTTTCTCTTAATAGTTGTAATTAAATTTTCTAGATTTCATTACCTTATTATAAATTATAAATTAGGATGATTAAAAATTTACAACCCATTTTTCCAAAATATAATCACATAATTTTAAGAAATTAATTTAAAATTAGTTCAATAGATATGTCACATCATCATGTTTTTATGTAAAAATGTTTAATAGTTTCTGATGATTTTATATCCAATTAGAATTGTTAAATTACTTCCAATTTCCTAAATTGGAATAATTTATGTAAAATTAATCAAATTAAACTTAAAAAACAAATTTATATATAATTTAACAAAATAAATAAATTAGATGAAAAATATGTTCTGAATAAAATTCTGTATTTTTTAATATTCATCCAAAAAAGATGTTTTTCAAAAAATTCTAATAATTCACCTGAAGAAAATTTTCACATTATGACTTCAAATAAAATATTATATTTTTAAAATTCAATTTCTAAAATGTTATATAATTAATTTTATTAGACTTTATTTAAGAAAAAAAGATCAGTTATTTTATTAAAATATTATTTTTAAACAAGTAAAGACTTTTCTAAATATTGTAAGTCATGTTATCGATATATTTTTTTATGTCAGACCACTATAAATAATATTTAGTATGTAATTATTAAAATTCATATTACTATTATTATACTCTAGGTTATAACTATATAACATAAATAACTATAATAATAAAATGTTGTTTCGTAGAAACTCTGTGTGGTGTGAAATGAAGGAAATGGTTGTGTTCAATATAGAAAAATATTAAATCGTTATAATGTTGAACAAAATCATATCTAGGTGTAGAATTCAATGAAATAAATTGAATAAAAATTATTCAAATGAAAAGGTTCAAAAAAACTAAATGTGGTACATTCTAACCCCCATAAAATTAATTTCTCCCTAGAAATTCATAATTTTGATAGAAACAAATGATGATAATTATACCTCATAAAATCCTCAAGATTATGTATAGCATACTCTAACAGTAGGTTTATCCAATAATTAAATACCAAATTAATATTATTATTTGTTATAACATTCTCTGTATGATCCATAGTTCCCATAAGTAGTTACTCATAAGACAGATCAAGTTCCAGCTATATGACATCTAATTTCAGTATGTGTGAAGGGTTGAGTATTTATATTCCTAATAAAGATACATGGAACTCATCATGGTCTTGAATGATATTAAGAAGATTATCCATGTGATATTATACCATCTTAATACAATCCATACTACTAAAGATTCTGATATAACTATGTCTTATAGTCCCTTTCATTTCGAATCTCATTTCCTTACAATAGAGAGATATTCATAGAAATTCATCGCTGAAACATCAAATTATCGATCACACCATTAGTTATAATGATAATATTTCTTCCAACATTAATATTACATGATATTCCACTTAATGGTTCTTAACATTTTCTTCCAGTTATTCATCTATCTCAGGTCTCAAAATATTTCTTTCTTTGACTTAATCGCTTTACATCAGGGATCTACATTTTATCGCAAAAATGAATTCATATTGAAACATGTTAATTCTTTATTTAATGATATTGTAGTAAGAAAACTCAAATAGAGGATTTTTTTTATCCCAATAACCCTTGAAATAAAACATACAAGATCTCAAAAAATCCTCTTGGGTTTGAATTGTTATTTCAGACTAGCCTTCTATCATGGGATGATAAGCAATTATGGCACTCAATTATGTATTTGGTGATTGTTAATGAATTTTCCAAAATACTAATTTAAACCATGGATCCCAATTAGAAAAAGGATATTTTTACACTCCATGAAATAATATCACTTCATTAATGTATATCAATAGAATATATTTCAAATATATGTCCACTCTAATTGAAATTAAGTGTAATAACTTAGTAATGAAATAGGCTGCCACCCATATAGCATTAAACCCCCTATATGTTTTGGGGAATCCAACTTCATGGTCTATAGTGTCGTTCTCCCTTTTCCATTAGGTATATCTAATATAGAAAATATCCCTTAATAATTTTTTCTTTCTTCCTTAACATGATGGAATAAGAAGCATTGATATAAACAAATTTTTGATATCCCTATTCCTATTAACCTACAAGAGGTCTTATTTCTCTATAAATCATCATACATCTGGGATTAATTTAGAATTAATAACTATGATATTCCTATAAGAGATACATCTTCAAATGTGTTATGGAAGGAACACATTCAATGTTCTTGAACCTTATCATTTCATCCTGATGAAGTATAAACTCTTTAACATTTTCAATGTTTTTTTCACCTCTACATGTTTCTTTTCCACCTTTTTAATCATTACTGAGATATAGGGTTTAAAATTCAATGGATAAAGATAATATTTATCTCATTCCTTCAATTCTTTCATATTCATCATTTTAATCCTTATGTATTATATATTTTACATTCATCGTCATGGATAAGTTATCTTAAACCTTTCGACTCAAAGAATCCTCTACTTTGTTCACTTTCATAGGGTGGTAATGTATTGGTCCATAAAAATACTTTATCATCTATATCAATTATATATGGTTCATGTTTATAAACTTCTATGTAAATATATATTTAACAATTTTATGATCACTATATATGTTACACATATCTCAACAAATATAATTCCTCTATATCTATAATGAAAAAATCAATGCATCTCTCTCCAAATCATGAGTTTGTTATTTTTCACAAGAATTTTAAACTATAGTGATACATAGGATATGAACATGTTATTATTCATAATAACAGATCCCAATACCTTCTTGTATATTTCGCTATAGATTACAAACCCTTATCCACTCTTGGGAAATGTAAGCACTGGGACGTGAACTAACATTCTATTAAGATCCTTGAAATTTTCCTTATATCTGTCTGTCTAGAGGAACATGGATCCCTTATTAGGTAAATTGGTAAGAGTATTTGAGATCCATTAGATTATCTCCAAAAATTATAATTTTTAGTTAAACCATGGAAACTATATATCTCATTCACTGTGGTCGGTCTATGAGAACATTCAATGGCCACTATCATTGATTAATCTGTTATAATACCATCTATTCACAATATGTGACACCGAAATGAAACCCTTTTCATCCAAAATTTTGACATTGTGACACCCCAGGTAAATAAAGAATATGACATTTTCATATTCATCCATATTTTTGAATAAAATTTTAATATGACTTTAAAGGGGACGCTATGCTCGATGACGTACCCAACAAGCAACAATGAGTTTCTTGGGAATCTTATGTTGCACTCTAATAATAAAATAATATTATTTTAAATGGCAGTTAACTTGTAGTCGTTGTATTGTTAGGAATGGATAGAAATAACTAAAATATGAATATATATGTTTTTAAATGTTTTTACATTTATCCAATAAAAGATAAAGGCTTAAAATACGGAAAGAATTCAATTTTAGGCGTATATGCCCTAGTTTTCACTAAAGGTTCACTTATCACCTTTTGATGGCAAACTGTCATTAAATATAGTTTTGTTCACTCTTATAAATTCTATTGGACCAAATAAAACTCTTCTTTAGAATCAGGACATCAAAATTTACTTTGTGTAAATTTTTGGTATCTTTCCGATAAAGTTCATTTTTTTAATGAATAGTGTAAAATGTTGTATTTTAATTCAAAACCTCTTTTCAATATAATTTATTTATATGATTATATTATCTTTTTAATTGGTTTTAAAGTGAAATTAGAATATATTTTTACCATTAAATTCAATATTGGTCGTTGGAATTAATTTCACTTTGAACTCAGACTTAAACTAGTGTCAATCTTTTGATACTTATTGTTTCATAAAAACACGCTATTTGTCATGACAGCGGGAATTAATTATTAAATTAATTAATGTGACTTATATGTGTTGAATTTTTTAAAATAGACTTCATTTTTGAATTCGGAATATCAAATATAGCTTAGGGTGAATTTTTGGTAATTTTCAGAAAAACTTCAATTTTTGATGAATAGTGAAACCACTAAGTGGTACTTATAAAAACTGATTTTCCGTTTAAATGAAATTTTTCCACCTTTGTGTTTTGAATTTCAAAAATCCGACATACATGGTTGTCATTAAGAAGTAAAATGTCGTTCAATGGGATTAAAATAATTTTTTGGTGAATAGTAACTTGTTATGTTTTTAATCGCGATTAGAGGTAATTAGTGTAGTTTAAGGTAAAAATAATGTTTTAATAATATGAAATGAAATTGACACATGTCATAACCTTATTGGATGTGTCATGGAAGACCAATACAAGCCATGGGTCAACTTGGGGACCCCATGGAGCCACTTTGGTTGGGAAATGACATAAATAACTTTTTATTTAATGTTAAAGTAAAAATGACACACACATGAGATGTTTTACTAAAACAATTTTTACATGGGGTTATACAAGTCATCTTTTTGACTATAAATAGTAGTTGGAAATCTAAAAAGATTTCATACATCATAGTGTTTTTTTTATAATTTTTAGACATTAAATAAATTAAATTATATATGACATCATGATGATGCAGCAATGACCTCATTATTTAACGATTTAAATAAAATGGAAAGATAATATAATATCAAAGACCTACACATGTCCAAAACCTATTGGATGAGTGGATTTCGAACCCTTCTCACCTTATCCTCGACATACGCCAATGTGGGACCTTTAAAATCTGAAACTCGTTTGAAAATAAAGTAACATTTTGTAACTTTACAAGAGTGCCCCTCCTCTCCTCTTATAAAAGGCCCCCACCTCTACCTCCTTACCCACACTCCCAAAGCCTTTCACTCGGCCAACCCATGCCCATTTTGGCTCTCCACATCCCTCTATTACTCCTTGGAGCCTCACATTGGGCAGAAGTCTTCCCAAGGAAGCCTTTGAGCTCAAACCAAGGGGAGTTACCCGATTTTAAGGTAATGTCTTCTTTTGAGTCCTTTTGTTTTATTTTGCTTCTCCAACCCCCTAAACTCTTTTTATTCTTTTCTTTTGTAACAACTCCAGTATCCTCAATATACTAGGATGATTTTTATAATAAGGATTCGAGCTACACTTACACACACCTACATCTAATGGTTAACGAACATACTGTTTTCGTGGATGGCGAATTTATGCCTCCCGAAACGATGATTGTTCAACATTCTTTTAACACCTTCAAAGGTGTCCATTAAGATTTCACTATATTTATATATGATATATAATATGTTTATGTTTTACTTAAGCTTATGTATTTTTCATTTTTGACTTACCTTTATTGCTTCCATTATGGGTATATGCAATATCTTCATTTTAGGAAGTGCGGACTACCGCCCCCTCAAAGTGATGTGATTCATTAATGACATACATGGGATGTATAAAGGATGGATTTAATGTTATTATATATTATTTTATACTGGAATTATTATATACCTATATATCATTATTATTACTTTCCATTAAAGTATGAGATAGAAATGAAAGTAGCATTCATGCATACGTACGGCTTACCGTCTCCATTAACGGTGCATTTCATTTCTTATCCCCAAATGTAATGTACTATAATAAGTACATATATATTGTATATATATGATGAATGATACTTCTAAATGATGAATATAATTCTGGAATTAAAATATACATACCTCTCATTTAGTTTTAATTCCATTAATATGACAAAGAAATGAAAGTAGTGTTCATGTGTACGTACGGCTTACCGTCTCCATGAATGGTGCATTTCATTTATTACCTCTAAATGATTATGTAATATTATAAATACATGTATATGCTGGATATTTATGATATATATGATATACAGATCAGTAATGTCATTCTGTATATAAACAATCTTTGACTGCACGAACAACATGTAATTGTAAGAAGTCCACTTTCGACTTCAGAACCAAATATCGACAAAACAAACATTATTAACTAAAATGATTACATAATGTTTATAACATGTCAATAATTGATATTAAAGGAATAATGAACTTGAAATAGTTTCTTATGCAAATAGAAATTAACTCAAGTTTATTATTCAGGACGTTAAAAAACGATCGAGTCAAGTCGGACCCGAGGTAAGGGATCTTACTCCTCTCTTTCTTTTTAAAGTACACTCTTTTATGTCATTCCTTTTAAAGCTCATATTTCATGATATTGGGATATTATTTTATATTAATATTTCTCTAATTTTTATGTTCATATGATGAGAGACCCTATTCTCTATCATCAATCCATTTTGGAAGTTTTGAGTGGTGCCGTTAGGCTGCCGAATTTTCGTAAGTGATCCAACCTCTCTCTTTCTTTTTAAGTACTCTCCTTTATGTCACTTCTTTTAAGCTCCACTTTGTTATGTTGGGGGATGTTCTTTTATATTCATCTTTCTATAAACTTTATGTTAATATGATGAGATACCCTATTTGATCTCATCAATCCATTTGTAATTTTTATGTGGCGCCGTTAGGCTGCCGAGTTTTCGTAAGGGATTTTTCATCTCACTTTTATTCCCGTGAGATTTATGCTACATTTTCCACAATTTCCTTTGAGTGGTGTACGTACTGCCCATTATTCTACTCTTTTTGTAATATACTTTTGTTCTATGAGTATTTACATCAATGATTTATTGTCCTTCTTTCATGGGGCGTATGTTTTGAAAGATACCCAAGTCAGTAAGGGAACCTTTCACCCTCCTCTTTTTAAAAGACTTCTTCGGTTGGGTCTTTTAATTTACATATTGTTATGTTGGGATATGTTCCCATATATCCTTATTGATGTAACTTTTATGTCCAAGTGATGAGATACACTTTTTATCTCTCATCAACTCATTTTGATGTGACGTTGTTAGGTTGTCAAGGGAACTTCTTAACCCAATTTCGATTTCTTTGAGTTCAACATGTAGTTATTGAATATGTCATCCTTTGAATATGTGTGAATGACCTTTGATTATTTTACACTTAATATCCAATTATATTTTGTGTATTCATTTGTCACACATAATTATTTAATTTATTTATCCTTAAACCAAGGATACCGTCTTTGTAATGGACTTCGTCTCAATCTCCTTTCATTGAGGCATATTTTGTTTTATACACAACTTTATTTTATACAGTGTATAAACCCCTTTGACTTTTACTTTTATACAAAAGGAATATTTTTCTACGAAGCATTTTACTAAACGACAAAAAGGAATGTTTTTTTTAACGTACGTGGTGACAATGACCTTTTCCGCCGCCGCGAGTATTATTTGGACTTTGGCTTCCTCAACAAGCCGTAATGTTTCTAAAATAAAATAAATATCATATACTCTTTTATGTATTTTGGTATTGAAAATGGTTTTGATAAAGGATTCTATTATGATATATTGTGATTGAAATGTGGAAATGTTATCATTCCTTTATATTGGTTTTATGTTTTATGATTTTATATTGGTACTTGGACATTTGACGGGTGGTTACGTGATAAACCATATGACGGGTGGTACCGTGAATACCAGGACAGGTGGTTACGTTATAAACTCCAATGCATTGGGTATGGAAGTCGGCCGTATGGCTATTCCATTAAGTATGTATGGAAGTTGGCCGAATGGCTATTCAATTAAGTGATATGTGTGGAAGTCGACCGTATGCCTATTCCACTTAAGTATGTTTATGTCCCAAGTTACCTTTATATGTTATGTGTTCTTTATATGGTTTTTATGGTAATCTTTTGGTTACAAAAGGGTAAGTAATGAACTTTTATTCAGCGAAGAGTTTTTACTACTTAGAAGAGGTTAAAAGTATTACATTGATAAAGTATACATGGTTTACTTGTTGTTTTGAAAAACTAACAGTTTTCATTGTTTGTGTATCCCTTACTAAGCCTTTTATGCTCATACCAAGTTTTTGAAATGTTTTTCACAGGACTTAGCATGGAATAGGGTCAAGGATGGGATCAAGGGAAAGTCATGCTAACTAAAACATGGAACAATACATGTTTCTTTTTAAGAGTTTTTATTTTATGGAAATTTGGTAGAAGCGACTACTTTGGAATCTTTTGAGATGTAATAGTTATGTCCTAATTCTCTAAAACTCTAAACATAAAAAGATCCTCAATGTGAATTACTCATTTAATTCAATATTAAGTAAGGTTTAAGGCTGGGGCCTTATAGTTGGTATCAGAGGTCGGTTTAGACAACTTTAGGGATTAGGAGTTCTTGTGAGACACATTATTAGTCCCTATATCTATTTTTTCAGTTAAATCCTTGTTTTATAAAATTTTTTAAGGTCAAGTAAAGTCGGTTAAGAATGGAAGGAGAAGGATCTCAAATGACATTCTTATCTCTTCCTGATGACATTCTTGCAATAATTATTGCAATGTCATCTTCAGATTATTGTGAAACTTTTTCTAGCATACAACTCACTTGCACGCAGTTGTTTGAGATATCAAACACCTCCACTATACCTCGTTATCATCATGGATCATGTGTTGTTTTTAGACAAATACTATTTTCACAATATTCTCATATTTTAAATAAAGGTAAATATTATCAAGGTATTTTCAAATATTTTACCTTATCACAATAATTTGAAGCATATTATGATTTTAAAAATGGTGTTGAGGAAGGAGACCCTTGCGCAACCTATTTATATTTGTTTTTAAAATATAGTCTCACATCACATACTTATGGTATTTTAAAAGGACCAACAATAGAAAGTTTCAACTCAATTTCGGTCTGACTATTTTATAGAAATCATGTTTTATCAGATGTTTTGGAATTATATGTCATACATGATTATTTTCCAAAACTGTTTTTCTGTGTACACCCATATGACCCATGTTATACGAGGTGTATTTGGATGGAGGAAGAAAATGATTTTGAAGGATCGCTAAATCATTGTTGTAATGCATCGGACTTCTACCTATGTGAACAAGATGACGATGAAACCGATTGGACGCCATGATCAAGGTATGCTATTATGAGTTTGTGTAAAAAACCTAGAAAGAGTTGAAAGTCAACATGACAAGTAAGTATGTTTCCTTAATATCGAAAATAAATTCCTTAATGAAAATTAACTTAAATGAAAAATGTTTTCTATTAACTTTTCCTACCGGGGAATCGAATACTGTTTAACCCATCACAAGTTTGTGATTTTCTCATGGTTAACTTTCTCCTAGACATGTTTACTATCACTCTCCCTCAAGAACATGACCCTTTTCTTTTTATTCCATGTCCATGTTTTTCTACATGGAATCCTAGTATGTGTTAACTCAGGTGACCTCTGTACTTATCTTCCTTTATTTTAAAGTGATTGTTTTACCGACTCTTCTTCCGATGTGGGACTTTCAAGGATGTTTCCAAGCCCAATTTTAAAATTGCGAGGACGCAATTCCCAAAAGGGGGGAAGGATGTAACACCCCAGGTAAATAAAGAATATGACATTTTCATATTTATCCATATTTGTGAATAAAATTTTAATATGACTTTAAAGGGGACGCTATGCTCGATGACGTACCCTACACGCAACAACGAGTTTCTTGGGAATCTTACGGTGCACTCTAATAATAAAATAATATTATTTTAAATGGCAGTTAACATGTAGCTGTTGTATTGGAGGGAATGGATATAAATAACTAAAATATGATTATATATGTTTTTAAATGTTTTTACATTTATCCAATAAAAGATAAAGGCTTAAAATACGGAAAGAATTCAATTTTAGGCGTATATGCCCTAGTTTTCACTAAAGGTTCACTTATCGCCTTTTGATGGAGAACCGTCACTAAATATAGTTTTTTTCACTCTTATACATTCTATTGGACCAAATAAAACTCTTCTTTAGAATCGGGACATCAAAATTTACTTTGCGTAAATTTTTGGTATCTTTCCAATAAAGTTCATTTTTTTAATGAATAGTGTAAAATGTTGTATTTTAATTCAAAAACCTCTTTTTAATCTAATTTATTTATATGATTAGATTATCTTTTTAATTGGTTTTAAAGTGAAATTAGAATATATTTTTACCATTAAATCCAATAGTGGTCGTTGGAATTAATTTCACTTTGAAATCGGACTTAAACTAGTGTCAATCTTTTGATACTTATTGTTTCATAAAAACACGCTATTTGTCATGACAACGGGAATTAATTATTATATTAATTAATGTGACTTATATGTTTTGAATTTTGTAAGATAGAATTCATTTTTTAATTCAGAATATAAAATATAGCTTAGGGTGAATTTTTGGTAATTTTCTGAAAAACTTCAATTTTTGATGAATAGTGAAACCACTAAGTGGTACTTATAAAAACTGATTTTCCATTTAAATGAAATTTTTCCACATTTGTGTTTTTAATTTCAAAAATCTGACATACATGGTTTTAATTAAGAAGTAAAATGTGGTTCAATGGGATTAAAATAATTTTTTTGGTGAATAGTAACTTATTATGTTTTTAATCGCGATTAGAGGTAATTAGTGTAGTTTAAGGTAAAAATAATGTTTTAATAATATTAAATAAACATTAAACATGTCCTTACCTTATTGGATGTGTCATGGCCGACCGAGACAAGCCATGGGTCAACTTGGAGACCCCATGGAGCCACTTTGGTTGGGAAATGACATAAATAACTTTTTATTTAATGTTAAAGTAAAAATGACACACACATGAGATGTTTTACTAAAACAATTTTTACATGGGGTTATACAAGTCAGATTTTTGACTATAAATAGTCATTGGAAATATAAATAGATTTCCTACATCATAGTAGTTTTTTTATAATTTTTAGACATTAAATAAATTAAATTATTTATGACATCATGATGATGCAGCAATGACCTCATTATTTAACGATTTAAATAAAATGGAAAGATAATTTAATATCTAAGACCTAAACATGTCCAAAACCTATTGGATGAGTGTATTTCGAACCCTTATCACCTTCTCCTTTACATACATCAATTTGGGACCTTTAAAATCCGAAATGCTTTTTAAAATAAAGTAACATTTTGTAACATTACAAGAGTGCCCCTCCTCTCCTCTTATAAAAGGCCCCCACCTCTACCTCCTTACCCACACTCCCAAAGCCTTTGGCTCGGCCAACCCCTGCCCATTTTGGCTCTCCACATCCCTCTCTTACTACTTGAAGACTCACTTTTTGCATAAGTCTTCTCAAGGAAGCCTTTGAGCTCTAACCAAGGGGAGTTACCCGATTTTAAGGTAATGTCTTCTTTTGAGTCCTTTTGTTTTATTTTGCTTCTCCAACCCCCTAAACTCTTTTTATTATTTTCTTTTGTAACAAATACAGTATCCTAAATATACTAGGATTATTTTTATAATAAGGATTCTAGCTACACTTACACACACCTACATCTAACGGTTAACGAACATACTGTTTCCGTGGATGGCGAATTTATGCCTCCCTAAACGATGATTGTTCAACATTCTTTTAACACCTTCAAAGGTGGCCATTAAGATGTAACTATATTTATATATGATATATAATATGAATATGGTTTACTTAATCTTCTGTATTTTTCATTTTTGTCTTACCTTTATGGCTTCCATTATGGGTATACGCGATATCTTCATTTTAGGAAGTGCGGACTACCGCCCCCTCAAAGTGATGTGATTCGTTAATGCCATATGTGGGACGTATAAAGGATGGATTTAATGTTATTATATATGATTTTATACTGGAATTATTATATACCTATATATAATTATTATTTCCTTCCATTAAAGTATGAGATATAAATGAAAGTAGCGTTCATGCGTATGTACGGCTTACCGTCTCCATGAACGGTGCATTTCATTTCTTATCCCCAAATGTAATGTACTATTATAAGTACATGTATATAATGGATATATATGATGACTGATATATCTAAATGATTAATATAATTCTGGAATTAAAATATACATTCCTCTCATTTAGTTTTAATTCCATTAATATGACAAAGAAATGAAAGTAGCGTTCATGCGTACGTACGGCTTACCGTCTCCATGAACGGTGCATTTCGTTTCTTACCTCTAAATGATTATGTAATATTATAAATACATGTATATGCTGGATATATATTATATATATGATATCCAAATCAGTAATGTCATTCTGGATATAAATAACCTTTGACCACACGAACAACATGTAATTGTAAGAAGTCCACTTTCGACTTAAGAACCAAATATCGACAAAACAAACATTATTAACGTAAATGATTACATAATATTTATAACATGTCAATAATTTATATAAGAGGAATAATTAACTTGAAAAAGGTTCTTAAGAGAATATAAATTAACACAAGTTTATTATTCAAGACGTTAAAAAATGATCGAGTCAAGTCGGACCCGAGGTAAGGGATCCTACTCCTCTCTTTATTTTTAATGTACACTCTTTTATTTCATTCCTTTTAAAGCTCATATTTCTTGTTATTGGGATATTCTTTTATATTACACTTACTTTAATTTTTATGTTCATATGATGAGAGACCCTATTCTCTCTCATCAATCCATTTTGGAAGTTTTGAGTGGTGCTGTTAGGCTGCCGAATTTTCGTAAGAGATCCAACCTTTCTCTTTCTTTTTAAGTACTCTCCTTTATGTCACTTCTTTTAAGATCCAGTTTTTTATGTTGGGGGATGTTCTTTTATATTCATATTTCTATAAACATTATGTTAATATGATGAGATACCCTATTTGATCTCATCAATCCATTTTTTTATGTTTTATGTGGCGTCGTTAGGCTGCCGAGTTTTTGTAAGGGATTTTTCATCTCACTTTTATTCCCGTGAGATTTATGCTACATTTGCCACGATTTCCTTTGAGTGGTGTAAGTACTACCCATTATTCTACTCTTTTTGTAATATACTTTCGTTCTATGAGTATTTACATCAATGATGTATTGTCCTTCTTTCATTGGGTGTATGTTTTGAAAGATACCCAAGTCGGTAAGGGAACCTTTCACCCTCCTCTTTTTAAAAGACTTCTTTTGTTGGGTCTTTTAATTTACATATTGTTTTGTTGGGATATGTTCTCATATATCATTATTGATGTAACTTTTATGTCCAAGTGATGAGATACACTTTTTATCTCTCATCAACTCATTTTGATGTGACGCCGTTAGGCTGTCAAGGGAACTTCTTAACCCAATTTCGATTTCTTTGGTTTCAATATGTAGTTATTGAATATGTCATCATTTGAATATGTGTGAATTATCATTTATTATTTTACACTTAATATCCACTTATATTTGGTGTATTAATTTGTCACACATAATTATGTAATTGATTAATCCTTAAACCAAGGATATCGTCTTTGTAAGGGACATCGTCTCAATCTCCTTTCATTGAGGAATATTTCATTTTATACACAACTTTATTTTATACGGTGTATAAACCCCTTTGACTCTTACTTTTATAAAAAAGGAATATTTTTCTACAAATCGTTTTACTAAATGACAAAAAGGAATGTTTTTTTAATGTACATGGTGACAACGACCTTTTCCGCCTCCGCGAGTATTATTTGGTCTTTGGCTTCCTCAACAAGCCATAATGTTTTTAAAATAAAATAAATACCATATACTCTTTTATGTATTTTGGTATTGAAAATGGTTTTGATAAAGGATTCTATTATGATATATTGTGATTGAAATGTGGAAATGTTATCATTCCTTTATATTGGTTTTATGTTTTATGATTTTATATTGGTACTTGGACATTTGGCAGGTGGTTACGTGATAAACCATATGACGGGTGGTTCCGTGAATACCAGGACGGGTGGTTACGTTATAACCTCCAATGCATTGGGTATGGAAGTCGGCCGTATGGATATTCCATTAAGTATGTATGGAAGTTTTCCGAATGGCTATTCCATTAATTGATATGTGTAGAAGTCGACTGTATGGTTATTCCACTTAAGTATGTTTATGTCCCAAGTTACCTTTATATGTTATGTGTTCTTTATATGGGTTTTATGGTAATATTTTGGTTACAAAAAGGTAAGTAATGAACTTTTATTCAGAGAAGAGTTTTTACTACTTCGAAGAGGTGAAAAGTATTACTTTGATAAAGTATACATGGTTTACTTGTTGTTTTGAAAAAATAACAGTTTTCATTATTTGTGTATCCCTTACTGAGCTTTTTATGCTCATCCCATGTTTTTGAAATGTTTTTCACAGGACTTAGTGTAGAATAGGGTCAAGGATGGGATCAAGGGAAAGTCATGCTACCTAAAACATGGAACTATACATGATTCTTTTTAAGAGTTTTTATTTTATGGAAATTTGGTAGAAACGACTACTTTGGAATCTTTTGAGATTTAATAGTTATGTCCTAATTCTCTAAAACTCTAAACCTGAAAAGATCCTCAATGTGAATTACTCATTTAATTCAAAATTAAGTAAGGCTTAAGGCTATGGCCTTATAGATATTGTTAAATTTTCAAACCTTTTCTCCCTCCTTAGGGTATTTTTTACAATTCCTATGTGGCCTTCATGCTCATCTATATTGCATGGATTTAAAAAAATATCATATATCAAGACTACTATAAATCGGTTTAAGTAATCTCTAAATATTCTATTAATCACATGTTTGAATATAGAATGGGTATTAGTAATACTGAAAGTCATCACTATATATTCATAGTGTTTATACCTTTTATGTATTACCATAATGGGTATATCCTCTTTTAGGAACCGCAATTTATGATATTAAGAATTATGGACATATTGGAAAATTATTGAGCTCCACACAGTTGATTGATCAAGACATTAATATAGGATAGGGGACAGAAGTTCTGGATTGTGATATTTTTCAACATCCGATAATAAATGTATAGTTACATTGATCCATATTTATTATTCATAGAGATAATAGTTGCATTCCATGGTGAATCACAAGGTTGCACAAAAATATTATTAAGAATTTCTTGGAGTGGGTTCATGAATTATGAAAACACAATTTGGGAAATTCTATAGGGATTCATTGAAATTGGTGTGGAACTAGGTATAAGGTATATTGAGTACCCAACCTAAAATTTTGGGGAGAGTCATGGAAACTATTCCATAAAAGAACCCTTAATGTATCAAAAAATAGTCATATCATGGAAGTTGATTTTCTCCACAACCATTTGAGAGAAATATCCCTTTTTAATGGGAATTAATACCCATACAATATATGGAATTTCAATAGAAATGTCATATGTAACATCATGTTGATAGATGATCATAAGTTGGTTGGAAATATCAAACGTAACTTCCCTTACTATAAAATTTGTGTATGATTTATGACGATAAGGAAACTCCATGCCTATGATGAAATCAAATTCAAGAAACGTAATAATGGAAAGATTTTTAGGAATCACATTCCCACAATAGTCAAACAGGGAGGAATGCTGGACATGAGATCAAATAATCATAAAATTAAGGGGTTTCACTACTAATTATCCATCTAAATGTTTGTTTAGAGTAAAAATACCCTTATCAAACTCATTAGATATAAAATACTGGGTAGATCAATAATTAACAAACACATTAGATATTCTAGATTGGATGGTAAGTATTCCTTTCACCACATCATTATCACACCAGTCATCAAAAATAGGGATTTAATGAGACTTACCTCTCTCTTTTAGTGTAAGAGGTTTTTGATGTTAATCATCACCACCAAGCCTTGAGTTTGGGAACTGGATAACATAACAATAAATCTCCTAACACTTTCAGTACTAAAGAGGGGGTGTTTAATTTTATGACGGTTTTATCCACATTTTCATTGTTTTTAGAATTATCCCCATCACTTTGCTGAGAAAATTCCATATGAACATTATTTCCACACAAAAAAAATTTATTACACCCCTTAAGAACATTTCTTTGATGCTTCTTTAAACACATAGAGGAATAGGAAATCTCATATTCTTCTCTTCATGGATTTTAAACATTCCTTTTAAATCCATCTTCTTTTTTGTTCAAAACCATGTGCTTTATATGTAACTCCCACATTCATTTCATCAATGATTTTAAAATTCACAATCACTTTATACTGATTAAATACTATTTTGTCCAATACCCTTATGATACTTGTCTTTTTTCGACAAAATAATTGGTCATATGTACATTCTGGTTGGGTGATAATATCGGAATCCAACCTCACCATTCTTATGAATTTACCCTCGAAGCTACCTATAGATTTTAATCCATTTTATTTAACTTAGGAAAATTTTATCCAACATTGTATATAGAATATGAGCAATGTTCCAATTAAAAAATAATTTCTTGAACTCATCTCATACAATGGATTAGATTTCATCTTTATTCCTCGTATTACTGATTATTGTACACCATTGGTATGCATCACCTTCTAAAAGATATAATGACATATTGAATTTCTCATGTTTTGAACACATGAGATTGGATGATATCTTTTAATTGGTACTGTTCTTTTTTTCAATCAAAATTTTGATCCGAAAACCTGGTAAATGTAGTTGGGAGTTTCCTCATGAAGGACTCAACATAATTTTGTCCCCTAGATTGAACATTTGGGAGTCCACCATGGTTCCAAGCATGAGAAATCTGTGTGATTATGGAAATTAGGTTTTGAATTACATCTCCAATTTCATTCATATTCACGTGAGAACAATTTTTTCATCTCCTATCACACATAGCATTGAGGAGGTTCATTTCGGTTTTATCCATTGACTAAATAATTCCTATAGTAAGAAAAAGTTATCACAGTGATGGACAATATAATCCAAAAACACTTATAGGATGTCTAAATTATTAAAATTATTTAATCTATGACACCTTATGTCTATAATATGTTATTCATCGACTAATCCTATTTATATACTTCAAGATATATCTTGATGACTTTATGAGTTTTCAAAGCATATCCCCAGGGAGTCTCAAACCGGGTGTGAAGCAAGACCTATTTTTTGTACTAGGTTAGGCACGAGTCAAGTCCAATAAAACTTTATGAATATGTTACACCTAGGTGAGTCTATGCTAGAGACACATCCACTTATAGTATCCAGAAAAAGATATACTTATAGGAAAACACATTCTCTATCCTTTAATATAATTCTAGGACATTTTCTAATATTTTCTTTATCCTTAAACCTACTAACAGACATATTCATAAGGTTATAACTAAGGTTTTATATTCCTATTTTAAAAAGGATAACTAATATTTTCTCTAATAACAACAATAGAGAACCTACTTTTCAGAAATTATCATTGCATCATTTCTGCTAAATACATAATGCATAACCCAAAAAGACACTCAAAGATGATATTAGTCAAGTGCCTTTGGAATCATGTAATCATGAACATTGGTACATAATTGAGCTAAATTTCCTCTTACTAGGTTCTTCATGAATATCATTCCTCTTAAACAAATCATACATAATACAAATCTTCATAACCTAGGATCAAAATCATAAAAATTTGTGAGCTCAGATGCTTAGTATGGGTCATTAAAGGTACTATATAAGAAGAAACATGAGTGTAAGCGTATAATACCAAGATCATGTAATTATATTACTGCACCCTATATAATAAATATCATAAGAATTAATTAAGGAATAATATTTTCTACTCACAAGACTTGAATCATAAGGGAATCAAGATAAATAAGATATTAAATCATAACACAAGACTAAGACATGGAATTTATTGTAGAAACATAATCATGTAAAATTATTTAAATATTATTCAAGGAATAAATTCTAGGAATATATTAGTTCTATGGGTTCACTCCAAATACATTCTTGGTATCCATGGTTCACAACAGTGACCATCTTAGTAGTTAATGTTCACTCCCAATACCATCATTACAGAAACTTTTCTTTTACTAAACCAAATTGACACCACATTCTAGCCATGTCTATCTAATGAGATATAAATATTTAAACAATTCATTGGAGGAATATATAGGTCCCTCAAATTTTATAATGAAATCATACATATGTGTTTTAGAAAACCAAGATAAATAATGATATAACCCATTAAATGAAATTGGTATCATAAATAAATATTAATATCAAAAAATTTAAAATATATAGATTTTAGAATCATTTCATCAATCTGTTACCCCAAAAAAGATGTAAATTTCATATCCAAATAACCCATCATATATAAATGGGTTTCATTAACATCATTAAATAAAACCATAAACCATTTAAAAAATATTATTATTGGTTTTTTGGGTCTCTTTCGTAAAATTCATGAGTAACAACAACATATGTCATCTTAGGTGGAAAATAATTTATAAAGATCCTTTTAAAAACAATTTTTAAAAAAAATAAAATTTTATCATTTAAAAATATTATTAAACAAAAATACCTTTTGAATACCATTTTCAAGGAAAACAAACAAATGAATCCTAAAAACATGTTGAAAACATTTTTTCTTGAAAATGGATTTCCAAATATATAAAATATTTTTGAAATATTTTTATAAATGAAACTAATTTTTAATTATCATTTTAAGAAAAAAATTTAGAAATTTTTTTTAAAAAATAAACCAATTTCTAGCTGAAAACAGAAATGAGTTATGAAATTTATTAAAAAAATTATTTATAATATAATGTTCCAATAGAGTGGGAATATTGAACTAATACATGATGATATCATCCATGATCGATGGAGAATGAAATTAATGATTTTATATATATGAATCATAAATTTTCATAAATTCTTTTATAATAATAAATAATATCATTAAACAATGATATTTTTCTGTAAATTCATACCAGTTGGTAACTTTGAATCTAACTCCCCTTATAAATAATTGAAATTTCATGGAGAACAAAATATATTCAAAAGAGTAATATTTCTGATATAAAATTACAAATATAGGTATATAATCCTTGGAAACATATATATCTATGTTAAAAAACCTGTGTCTTATAGAAGGAAAACGGAGACAAAAATCCAATGGATTTGGTAACTTTTGAATGGTAAAACCTCTTAAAAGAGGGATCATAAAATTAATGTTTAAATAACAATATATTTAATGATAATATTCATAGAATACATTCATGGGAAGTATATATAGTTCATAATGGAATTAATGGTGAATAAATAATAACTCTCACAGAAAAAAAAATTGAGACTAGAAAAAAAAAATATTATATCTTGACCCTCGTCATACTTCTACAAACCACTTTTATAATAAATATATGATTGTTATACTTATATCAGTGAACTATAATATTATATATGATTCTTTATATCATTTTATTAAGAACATATATTTCTCCAAAATGGGATCAGTGGCTATTTGATCTTTCTTGGGTGATAGAGATATTTGTATATTATTTATGTTATAATTCATAGAATCAGATTGTTTTTTAAGAATCACTATAAATTTTTAAACTATACATCCCATAGAATTGGGGTTATCATTTGTACAATTTTTTCATTGTCCTTCACATGTGTTTTCATCTTCGTTTCTCTTTGGTCATACCGTTTTCTAAAATAGAAATGTTTTTGAAAAAAACATAAGAAAATAAATATTTTGTAAATAATTTATTGTTTTCCAAAATTAAATATAAATAAATATCTTATGGGATACCTCTATTTATCATTTCCTAAAATGATTATTCTAGTATTTATTCCTATATATTAACTTATACTTATGGTATCCAGGATTATTTCCCAATCCTATTTCCCATATTATCTAAATTTTGATCTGATTCCCCAAATAATGACCCTAAATTTTCTTACATGATTATTCGGTCATCTTAAATATAAACAATATAATAGTTTTAAAAACCATGGATAAAAATATTTAGTTTCATTAAAAAATTATGTAAATACAAAACTAATACAAAAAATAGAAAAATTATTTATTAAATTATTCTATATATTTTTAATGGACACCATGTTCTCCTTAGTACAATTAAACACGTTAGTTTATACACAAATGAAAGGGGTTAACTAAAATATGAGGAATACACTAAACAAGGGACATGAATCAATATAACATGAGTGATAAAAATAATTATCATCATAAAATAAGCGTAGTACGATCATCAACATCATTAGTGAAATGATTCATAAAGGCATGTAATCTGGAAATTCCTAAAAATGAAACATCAAGCCTTAGTTTTCTAATACTACACATAGTTGTAAATAAATCTAGCATTGTTTTCACGAATAAAATATATGAATACTAAATAAAAAAAATTAGATAATTTATAACCCTGATCATACAAAATAAAAATCATATTATGAGATACATCACATTACCCAATCCACAAGAGGTAAATATAATTATGGGACCACCCCTCACGTCGTAACGTTTAGATAATCATGATTACACATAAATAATAACTGTCAATCATAGTCATAATGTCAACCCAAGTTAAAGAGTGGGTGTCATAATTATTAAATAAATCATAAATCTATGAAATAATTTTCTAGATCCCAAATGAATAATTTTTGTCATACATGTAAATAATACATCCTTATTCCTAATTGGACATGGATTATTTCATGTTGAGTAAAATATGTTGTTTGGGAAATTTAAGTCACATTTAATAAACATTTTCTCTTATGAATCCTTTTGATATGGTTGTAACATGTATATTACTTAATGAAAAGGTAAAGGAAATTTTTATAAAATTATATGAACTTTCATTCATGTAAGAGAGAGTAACCCAAAGAAATTAATTGGGTCTATCTCTCCCCATACATTAATTTTCACCTTATTTAATTATTCTTCCTCCAATAAAATAATAAGATTAGATTTATTAAAACCTTGATTCAGTGGTCTATTATAGTAATTTATACAACTATTTATCAATTATAATAATTTTATTATATTTCTAAATTTCTTTTGATGAAATTGAATAGTTTTTATATCTTGTTTTTCTTAAACATTCCATGTTTCCCTTTAAGTTATATATTTTCATAAATGTTATATAATCTTTAGTATACTTAATTATAAGAAAATATATTTCATATAAGTAAATTTTTATATATTACATATATTTTATAATATTCGTCCATGATGATAGTTATATGGGTTTATATGTAAATGTCTCAGTTGGTTGGTAACCGGCCATTCACGAGACAATGTCGGGAGGGTATAAATAAAAAGACCAAAATTTAAATATATAATATCATGAAAATTTTTATTGGTTAAAATAATTAATATAATACTATCATACATCCATATAAAATCATTTAAGGTTATTTTCTCAATGGTTTGGTGGAAAATGAATGATAATAGGTATAATAAATAAAATATATAGAGATGTTCATGAGAACTTACTTAATCCTCAGTGTAGCTTCCCTGGTACAACACTATAGCTCCTTGGTGATTGGTTTTGGATTCCTCCTGAACATATCTAATTTCTATAGGATAATTAAGGACTATTTGGGTATATAATTTCATTTGGAATAGGTTTTATGGGAGGGTTTACAAGTGTAGGGATAGTGATTGTTTATCCATGATGAGAGTGGTATTTTTAGAATAAAATATTGAATGGAACAATATATCAATTGTCAATCATGTAATTTTGATTTTTTACAATTTAAATCAGATAGTACTAAAATATAATTATTTTATAACTTTATATAACCAATTTTGTGATATTTTTTTAGTTTTTAAAAAGAGAAAGTGGAAAATAATTATTTTAAGGAATCACTTTTTCATTTAGGTTTTGAAAAGTTATTTTTTTTTGTTTGGAATTTATTTTTATCATAAATTAATCAATATTTTATAAAATAAAATATATCATGGCCAAAACACAATTTATATAAATTATTATTTAATAATTACATCTTGAATGATGTTATTTTTGCGTTATACAGTTGTGTGAAAAACTGTATTTTTATTATTCTTAGGAAAATTATTGTCTTCCAGAAAATTATAAAAAAAATCACCCATGGTTATTTTAGAAGTGATTTTATCAAAATTAATATTAATTTTTTCAAAATATGTTTCATAAATAATTAATTTTAATTTTTAATAAATCATTTGTTACTTTTATGATATACTTTATAATTGAGTTTATTTAAAATGTGGTTATATTTTCTTTTAGTTTCTTAAATGTGAGATTTAATTTTTGGCAATTATAAAATTTATAATTACATAAATTAATAATCACTAATAATATTTTTATTAAATTTTATTATTTGTTGTAAAATTACTTTTTCAATGGTTATGTTACTAATCCCAATAGTCAGGTTGTTTTTACCAACAGTCAGGTTACTATTTCAATGTTCAAATTACCATTCCAAGGATCAAATTACCTCCAATTAATGACACATAATTTTTTTAATTAATACTTATCTCAGTTACTCTCATGGATAAATATTCCCATTTTCTATAATGTAACACCCCAACACTAGATACCCAGAGTCAGTGCATTATTACATAACATTGGCATGATCACAAGAAAGATCAAGTCTCAAAAGACCGATTAGTTTAGTAGCCATGGAAACACTAGATATATTCATAAAGTTTACATTACATCAATAAGTGAAAAACTAAAACAACATATTGTCTTCATATCCCCTCATACTATCCATACAGATCATTTATAAAATACTTCTTCGCATCTTGGGAAAAATAAAACATTGAAATGGGTGAGCTCAGATGCTCATTAAGGATAACAATATAGCAGAAACTTTCATAAATAAACATAAACATTTAAGACAATGTATAACTAAAACAAAAGCCTTTTAAACTTGAACTTCAGGATAATATGGAAAGAATAAAATTAAATAATTCCATTTACTTATTCACATGGATATTCTACTAGTTGAATAATCACATGAAAATATTAATAACCACTTTCATAATGACGGAATGCATAATTCCAGACTATCATAACCACATACCAAAGGCCTCGTGCCCAGACTACAATTAAGATTTTGTCAAGGCCTCGTGCCAAGACTCTAGTTTGTCTCATGAGACCTACCTATTCATCGAGGAGCTATAGAGGGCTCCACCCGTCACTTAATAGGTCCAATTAATTCCTCATATGAAAAGTTGAAACATAAAATAAACATTTGTATTAAAACTAGCATACAAAATGTCAATAATTTACCCACAAACCATGAATGGTATAAAAATTGTACATCCACAGTCAAGCATAACTCATTCAATACAATATGAAATATTTAATTGTAATATATTAACCTCAATCAATAATAATGAAGGATATTGACATATATGAAAATAATCATCAAAACTATTTGAGAGAAATATCACCCTTTTTCTTGAAATCATTTAAAAGTAACACTATTTGAAAAGAAGCCATTTAAAAATTGATTTTTGAATCAAAGTGTCCCATACCACTTTGAAACTTTTAAAAGTAATTTAAATTTTAAAACATTAATTTCCATGTAAATAAATTCTTAAAACCATTTTTAAAAATGGATATTAATGAGAAATATTTAGAAGAATAAATCTTTAAAACACTTAAAAATGTATTTTAGTTAGTGTTTCTAACCAAAAGAGAGACACTTGAATAAAAATAATTGAGGTAATCAGAACTTTATAATATCATGTGAATAAAGGGATTCATGATATACTATTTCAAAGTACATTATATACACCATATAAAAGTGATGTGGTGTATAACAACAAGGAAGTCTCAATGGAATTTAAATTGAGATGAATTATCTTATAAAGACCATATCATTAGGTTAAGGATAAATAAATGACATAATTATGTATGTCAAATATAAATACACTCAATATGATTGGATATTTAGTGTAAATAAATCAGATGACATTCACAAACATTCTTTTAAAAACAACATCAATGAATTGGATATTTAACTCAACAAATGGAGATTGAGTTAAAAATACTCTTAACATGTTCATACCGATGACTTGAGAATTTATAAATTGAGTTATTATGTGTATAAAAATAATATCCACAGAAATGGGAGTGTAAATTGTGACATAATCAAATGAATAGTGATTCCACACATAATCTTGGAGTAAAATAATCAATGAAGTATGCCTAAAGCCGAATGAGTGAAAATTGAAATTTCAAATTCCCTTATCGATTAGGTAACTTAAGAAAAATACAACCACGAAACAAATATCATAAAATGATGATGTAAATACCCATAAATTAAATTATATTACCCAATGAATACAATCATGGGAAATATATATACACCACATGCAATAAATAAGTGGTGAACAATAGAATTCTCACGAAATTAAGAGTGAGATAAGAAACCCCTTACTTTGTAACTTTTCCTTGGTCAATGGTAGGTTAACCTTCTTTATAATGGTGAAATATTTTTTATTGAATTATAAAAATATCATTTACATTAATATGATACCATATATGATATTTTAACATTGATTTGTTAATAATATCTTAGTATTATCGTGATTTCGGGTGTTAACTTACTCGTTTTCCTTTATATTCTATGTTACGTAATCCATGTTTGTTATGGATAGGTTTATCTTATTCATATCCATAATTATATCAATTACATAAACATTATTTTTAATCGTCAAATGAGAATTATACTTGAATGGATACGAAGGAGAATGAATCTCATCGTGTTCGTGGAGACGGTAGTCCGTACGTACGCACGAGCGAAAATATCATTCTTTTGATGTTAAAATAATATATAATTGCATGGTAAATTGTATAGAAAGAATAATTATCATGTTATATTTATTATTTAGATGAATTACACATCATTATTATACCCATACAAATAATTACTTATTGAATGACAATTACACCACGACGTGGAGACGGTAAGCCGTACATACGCACGTATGGTGACATGCCATTCAAAGGATGGATAGAATATTGAATATGGTTGTACCATATTTATAATAACATCATAGTATATATATGATACTGGAGTTATTATTTTAGAATAGAAATACCAAAGAAAGAAGAAGTTGAAGAAGAAAGGAACATGAAAGATGGTGGTGAAAACATTACCTCTTCTTCGGGTTCTTCCTTTTGATTTGATCAAAAGGGCTCCTTAAGTTGGATTTATGATCAAACAAAGGCCTCTAGGTTGTAGTTATGGAATTTTAGAGAGTATTGGGGAAAGGTTCTGCTGAGCCCAAAGTCTTTGAATGTGTGAATTAGTGAGAAGGGGGAGTGCCCTTTTATAAGAGGGGTGAGGGGCACCTTTGGAAAAGCTAAAAATATTATTTTATAATAAATTCATATGCGGTTTATAATGGATCAAAAGTGGATTATTTAAAGTTTACGGTGGTTATGGGTCGAAAAAAACTCAACCAATATAATTTAGACAGGTTTGGGTCATTATATTAACCTTATATTTAAGTATTAACTCTTAGTTATTAGTTTCACTTTTACAATGTCTCTTTGTATTTTTATATTATATGGTTAATAAACTTACTATATGCATTAAAGAGACCCCCATGTGGTCCATTAATGGTACACATATCATGATATAAGTCTCCTGGCCAAACCTTAGATTTTTAGGAATTGAAAATAAATTAATAATATAATATTCTTTTAAAAAACACTTTTATGTCAATTTTGACACTATTGGGTATTTTGTTTTTGATAAATTCATACCAGAATTATTACATCGAAAACAATTTATATAATCAATCCTAATATGTCATATTAACCTATAAAATTATTGGAATTCATAAAAAGTCTCAAATGACATTTATTTTGATATTTATAATATCAATTATTTTAATATTTCATTAATTAGGTAATTACTGAATCACCATTGTGTCATAAATAAATTAAATTATTTAATTTCTAAAAATTATAAATAAACTACCATTATGTAGGAAGTATTTTTAGAGTTCTAATGAATATTTACAATCAAATTTATCTTATGTATAACCCTAAATTAAATTTTTTTAGTAAATAATCTTTCATTTTATCTCTTTTAACTCTTCTTTGAATTAAATAATAATAAATGTCCTAATCTAATACAAGTGGACCTAAATGATAATATTATACTCCTAAGGTTTTTTTTGGTCTATATACACTTCTAAAATAGAATTAGGACATGTGTTAGGGTAATATTAATATCATTTTTACCCTTAATTACCCTATTTACTTTTAACCGTGGTAAATAAAAGTAAAAAGTTACTATTCACCAAAAATTATTTTCATCTCATTGAACCACATTTTACTCCTTGATATTAATATTGTCTCTCGGATTTTCGTAATTACACTCACAGAAGTGGTAAAATTAAGTTTTATGAAAAATTCAGTTTTTTAACTACCACATAGTGGTTTAACTATTCATCAAAAAAAATTAAAGTTTCCAGAAAAAAACCAAAAATTAGGCCTAAGCTATATTTGATATTATGAATTAAAAAATGATGTCTATTTTACAAAATTCAAAACATATTAGTTGCATTAATTAATTTAAAAATTAATTCCCATCGTCAAAACAAACAGCGTGTTTTTAAGAGTTAATAACTATCAAAAGATTGACACTTGTTTATGTCTGGTTTAAATGTGAAATTACATCCAATGTCCAACATTGTATTAAATGGTAAAAATATATTCTAAATATACTTTAAAACCACTCAAATTAATAATTTATCACTATTAATTATTTCTTTTAAAAAACGTATTTTTAATTAATATTTAGTAATTTTCACTATTCATTAAAATATGAAAGTTATCTGAAAAGTACCAAAATTTCACCCTAAGCTAATTTAGATATTAAGAATCCAAAAATGAAGTCCATTTCTAAAGATAAAATTTATAAAATTTCAAAAAATAGGTATTACTATTCATAATGGCTAGTTTGATTGGTTGTGGTGTGTTAGAATCTCGATGTTGCGTACAATGCACGCCATTGCATTATTCAAAGGGAAACGTATCGTGGAAGCTTGGGGTGTTACATTCTCCCCTCCTTTAATAAATTGCATCCTCGTAATTTTTTTAAAATTGGGCTTGAGAATATAATGGAACGTCCCACATCGGAAATAGAGTCAATAAAACTATTACTTTAAAAGAAAGGAAGAGATGTATAAAGGTCACCCAAGATAACCCATACTAGGATTACATGTAGGAAAACATGGATATGGATGATAAACTAAGTGTTAAGTTCTGTTGGAGAGGGATAGAAAACATGATCTGGATAAAGTTAACAATAAAATCACAAACTTGTTTTGGGACAAACGGTCATTAGTCTCCTAGTAGGAAAAGTAAACGGACAACATTTTTTTGTTTTAAGTTACATTACATAAGGTTAAGGAATTAATTTATGATATTGACTAAGAACATAAAGAGATATACTTAATTTTAAGTAGAGTTTCATTCTTTAATAAATTTTTACCAATAACTCATTTTTTTACAATGAGTATTCAAGAAGACTTGGTCACAATGGAAGAGCCAGAATAAACATCTATAGAAATACATGATCCACGTAGGATAAACTATATATTTACCTTGTATTTAGTGATTAGTCACAACAAAAATGGTTAGTATAATATATGATGATCCCCCAAATGGATATTCCATTAGAGAAAAAATGCTAATATTAATTTCTAAAATTAAACCATCAATACCCCAAAGTTAAATAAATACCATTCAATAAACAATTGTCCTTAAAATCCTTCAATATAATCCAAAATAATAATGAAACCCAAAACTTATAAGAATTTAGTCTTACACATTAAATTGTATCTCCATATGACATTAATTAATCTTAAGGTCACATACTTAAAAGTAATTAACCTAATCATCTACATAAATAACCCGAATCACTATAAATCCACAATAAAAACATAGATAAAAATCCACCATTACTACTCAAATGAAATCTCATACTATTCTATTTTCCTTGGGAATATAGTGTTCACAACAAAGTGAACAACTTCCAAAATAACATTTATCACTTAATAACCAAATCAATTTCCTATAGTAAGGGTATTCATTTGATATGATATAAGATCCCAAATCAAATTATAATTGATCAATAAAATCATTTAACTAAAATTAATAGTCACACTAACCAGGGACTTCACGTTGTCCAGTGGTAGGAGATAAATCCCAATCGCACTTTGGTTGTGGGTTCGATTCCCACAGCTTTGTCTGACGCGACGGGTTGTCACACGGTCTGCGTGTTGTCCTTTTTCAAAAACTATATTTTATAACATTAACAAAATGAGATAAATTCCTCAAAATAACCATAAAATAATTTAACCACAAATATTATCTCATACCTTGCATTTTCATCCCATATTATAATAACTTATAATTGCCTCAAACCAAACGATCATATAAAACCAAATGGTTATTTATAACTATATCCACAATAGAAAGGATAATTCTTCCTCAAATATCATTCTCACATGGAAAACTACAGGGTTAAAAATACAAGAAAAAATTATTCCAAAGTAAACCCATCAACAACGAGCACTAATAATTTTTAAACATTTCTCCAACCATTTATTTCCACATAGCTTCTTCTTTGACCAAGAAAATATCCTATATAATAGGGAATTCACTCAGGTAATGGCTAGGTCCCCTATATTTATGTAAAATGACTGTAAATGGATTCTTGGGACCATTTTTATCTTCTTCCATAGTACCCTTCATTTTTCTTCGGCAATTCTTCACTTTATGTCCTTCCATCCCACACGTAAAGCATTTCCTTGTCCCATTGAGACACTTTCCTGGGTGTCTCCTTCCACATTTCATGCATGATGGAAGTTGAGGATTCCTTTCTCTATGGTCTCCACTGCTGGAGATCTTATCAGTCATCACCTTTCTCTTCTTTGTTGAGTCCGGGAATTGGTTAATATATATATTTTTGATCATGTTTTTTGAAAATTGATTTGGCATAAAGGGGATATCTTTTGCGCCTATCAACATTCCATTTTGTTTCTCATTACCACCATCGTTTCCAACTTTTACATCATTCTCAAAGTCACTATGACTTCCTTGGAATCCAGCCATTGACTAAAATCCAAAAGCAGTGTGTGAGTAACAGTAGTCATACAATCATTTAGAGATTAACATGTCACCATATTTGCAATTTGAAACACATTAGGATTAACTAAGGTCATTTACTCTCATCATATATATATAATACTTCAAATTGGTTTGTAAAGAAAATATAAATTATCCTAAGCATATCCCTGGGAGTGTTGTAACCAAGAGTGCAGCAAGGCCCGTTGTCGTGGACCAGTTCCCATTCGAGTCTATCTCAAAGCGGTGTTTTCGGGTTTTACCCCTAGGTACATCTATGCCAGAGCCGCCTCTACCTGCACGTATCCAGACAGGGATGTATTGTTCGGAAAACACACAAAATCTTTACAATACCAAAATTCTAGGAAGTTCTTCTATACTAATCCTCAAAGTTTATCTTAGGTCTACGTGCTCTAATCAGAGTTTATCTAAATATAGCTTCCAAGGATTGTAATAAACTTCCTCTGATACACACTGTAATGCCCCGACCCTAGATACCTAGAGTCGGTGAATTATTACATAACATTGGCATGATCACAAGAAAGATCATGTCTCGAAAGACCGATTAGTTTTGTAGCCTTGGAAATACTAGATATATTCAGAAGGTTTACATTACATCAATAAGTGAAAAACTACAACAACATATTGTCTCCATATAACTTCATACTATCCATGCAGGTCATTCATAAAATACTTCATGACATCCTAGGAAAATTAAAACATTGAAAGGGGTGAGCTCAGATGCTCGGAAAGGATAAAAATATAGTAGAAACGTTCATAAATAAACATAAAAATTTAAGGAAATGTATAACTAAAACAAAATCCTTTTAAACATGAACTTTAGAATAATATGGAATGGATAAAATGAAATAATGCAATTTACTTATTCACATATATATTCTACTATTCGAATAATCACATGAAAATATTAATAACCACTTTCATAATGACGGAATGCATAATTCCAGACTATCATAACCACGTTGCCAAGGCCTCGTTCCAAGACTACAATTATGATTTTTTGAAGGCCTCGGGCCAAGACTCTAGTTTTTCTCATGAGATCTACTGATGCATTTAAGAGATATAGCAGGCTCCACCCGTCACTTAATAAGTCGAATGCATTCCTCATATGAAAAGTTGAAACATAACATAAACATTCATATTAAAACTAGAATACGAAATATCAATACTTTACCCACAAACCATGAATGGTATAAAAATAGTAAATCCATAGTCAATCATAACTCATTCAATACAATATGAAAGATTGTATTGTAATAGATTAACCTCAATCGAGAATAATGAAGGATATTGACATATATGAAAATAATCATCAAAACTATTTGAGAGAAATATAACCTTTTTTCTTGAAATCATTTAAAAGTCACACTATTTTGCAAGAATCCATTTAAAAATAGATTTTGGAATAAAAGTGTCCCATACCACTTTGATACTTTTAAAAGCAATTTTAATTTTAAAACTTTAATGTCCATATAAATAAATTCTTAAAACCATTTTTAAAACATGGACATTAATGAGAAATATTTAGAAGAATAAATCTTTAAAACACATAAAAATGTATTTTAGTTAGAGTTTCTAACCAAAAGAGAGAAAATTTAATATAAATAATTGAGGTAATCAAAACTTTATAATATCATGAGAATAAATGGATTCATGATATAATATGTCACAGTACATTATATACACCATATAAAAGTGATTTGGGGTATAACAACAAATAAGTCTCAATGGAATGTAAATTGAGATGAATTCTCTTATAAAGACCATATCCTTAGGATAAGGATAAATCAACAACATAATTATGTGTGAAAAATATAAATTCACACAATATGATTGGATATTTAGTGTAAATCAATCAGATGGCATTCACACATATTCTTGTAAAAACAACACCAATTAATTGGATATTTAACTCAACAAATGGAGATTGAGTTAAAATTACTCTTATCAAGTTCATACTTATGACTTGAGAATTTATCAATGGGGTGATTATGTGTATAAAAATTATATCCAGAGAAAGGGGAGTGGAAATTATGACATAATCAAATGAATTGTGATGCCACACATAATCTTGGAGTAAAATAATCAATGAAGTATGCCTAAAGCCGAATGAGTGCAAATTGAAATTTCTAATTCCCTTATCGATTAAGTAACTTAAGAAACATACAAACATGAAAAAAGGATAATAAAATGATGATGTAAATACCCATAAATTAAATTATATTACACAATGAATACAATCATGTGCAATACACATTCACCACATGCAATAAATAAGTGGTGAACAATGGAATTCTCACAAAATTAAGAGTGAGATAAGAAATCCCTTACTTTGTACTTTTTCCTTGGTCGAAGGTAGGTTAACCTCATATATAATGGTGAAATAATTTGTATTGAATTATACAAGAATAATTTACATTAATATGATATCATATATGATATTTTAACATTGATTTGTTAATAATATCTTAGTATTATCGTCATTTCAGGTGTTAACTTACTCATTTTCCTTTATATTGTTTGTTACGTAAGCCGTGTTTTTTATGGATATGTTGTATCTTATTCATATCCAGAATTATATCAAGTCCTTAAACATTATTTTTAATCATAAAATGAGATTTATACTTGAATGGATACAATGGAGAATGAATCTCATCGCGTTCATGGAGACGGTAGTCCGTACGTACGCACGAGTGACAATATCATTATTTTGATGTTAAAAAAATATATAATGGGATGTTATATCATATAGATATAATAATTATCATGTTATATTTATTTTTTACCTGAATTACACATCGTTATTATACCCATCCAAAAAATAATTTATTGAATGACAATTACACCATGACGTGGATACGGTAAGACGTACGTACTCACGTATAGTGACATGCCATTAAAAGGATGGATAGAATATTGAATATGGTTGTACCATATTTATAATAAAATCATAGTATAAATAATACACTGAAGTTATTATTTTAGAATAGAAATAACAATGAAAAAAGAAGTTGAAGAAGAAAGGAAGTTGAAAGAGGGTGCTGAAAACATTACCTCTTCTTCGGGTTCTTCCTTTTGATTTGATCAAAAGGGCCCCTTAGGTTGGCTTTATGATCAAACTATGGCCTCTAGGATGTATTGAGGGTAGTTGATAGAGTATTTGGGAAGGGTTTTTCCAAGCCAAAAGGCTTTGAATATGTGAATTAGTGAGAAGGGGGAGTTCCCTTTTATAAGAGTGGTGAGGGGCACCTTTGGAAAAGCTAAAAATGTTATTTTATAATAAATTCATATTTGGTTTATAATGGCTCAAAAGTTGATTATTTAAAGTTTAAGGTGGGTATGGGTCGCAAAACACTCAACCAATATAATTTAGACAGGTTTGGTTCATTATATTAACCTTATCTTTAAGTATTAACTCTTAGATAATTAGTTTCACTTTTACAATGTCTCTTTATATTTTTATATTATTGTGTTAATAAAAATACTATGTACATCCAAGTGACCCCCAAGTGGTCCATTAATGGTACACCTATCATGATATAAGTCTCTTGGCATAACCTTAGATTTTTAGGAATTGAATATAAATTAATAATATAATATTTTTTTTAAAAACACTATTATGTCAATTTTGACACTATTGGGTATTTTGTTTTTGATAAATTCATAACAGCAGTATTACTTCGAAAAACATTTATATAATCACTCCTAATATATCATATTAACCTATAAAATTATTGGAATTCATAAAAAGTCTAAAATTACATTTATTTTGATATTTATAATATCAATTATTTTAATATTTCATTAATTAGATAATTACTGCATCACCATTGTGTCATAAATAAATTAAATTATTTAATGTCTAAAAATTATAAATAAAATACCATTATGTAGGATATATTTTTAGCTTTATAATTAATATTTAAAATCGAATTTATATTATGAATAACCCTATATTAAAAAAAAATAGTAAATAAACTTTGATTTCAACTCTTCTTTGAATTAAATAATAATAAATGTCCTAACCTAATACAAGTGAACCTAAATGATAATATTTTACTCCTAAGGTTGTTTTCAGTCGAGATACACTTGTCCAATAGAATTAGGACATGTGTTAGGGTAATATTAATAACATTTTTACCCTTAATTGCCATATTTAATTTTAACTGTGGTAAATAAAAGTAAAAAGTTACTATTCACCAAAAATTATTTTCATCTCATTGAACCACTTTTTACTCCATGATATTAACTGTGTTATCAGATTTTTGAAATTCCACTCACAGAAGCAGTAAAATTACGTTTGATGAAAAATTCAGTTTTTAACTACCACTTAGTGGTTTCACTATTCATCAAAAAAATGAAAGTTTCCAAAAAAATACAAAAAATTAGGCCTAAGCTATATTTGATATTATGAATTCAAAAATGATGTCTATTTTACCAAATTCAAAACATATCTGTTGCATTAATTAATTTAAAAATTAATTCTCGTCGTCAAAACAAACAGCGCGTTTTTAAGAGATAATAACTATCAAAAGATTGGCACTTGTTTATGTATGGTTTAAATGTGAAATTACATCCAATGATCAACATTGTATTAAATGGTAAAAATATATTTTAAATATACTTTAAAACCACTCAAATTAATAATTTATCACTATTAATTATTTCAATTTAAAAAGTTGTTTTTAATTAAAATTTAGTAATTTTAACTATTCATCAAAATATGAAAGTTATCTGAAAAGTACCAAAATTTCACCCTAAGCTAATTTCGATATTACGAATCAAAAAATGAAGTCCATTTAGAAAGATAAAATTCATGATATTTCAAAAAGTAGGTATTACTATTCATAACAGCTAGTTTGATTGGTTGCGGTGTGTTAGAATCTCAAAGTTGCGTACAATGCACATCATTGCCTTATTCAAAGGGAAATGTACAGTGGAAGCTTGGGCTGTTACATATAATGATTCTTGGATTCGTAAAATATTCATTCTTCTCTAAGGTGTTTGCAGTGGTGTGATTATTATAGTATATTGCGGTGGCACATATTTTTCCATATATTCTTTTCTATTTTATATATTTTTCCCCATTGTAATGTTGGGAATTTTATATTGTTTCATTGATGATTATTGTAACTGTATTTTGTAACAAAACCAATGCTTTTTTATTTCTCTGTATTTTTTTGTTTAAAATGATATATTATATAATTCCAGACACATTTATATATGAAACAAATTTCACTAAAAACACTGGGTTGTAACATGATCTGGTTCATTTTTTAGTAACTTGTTTTATAGAACGTAAAACAAATTAATTATATAATTATATACTATATTAATGAAATATTACTCATTCATTAAAATTAATATATCTTATAATTTCATATCTTATCATCCATTGATTAATCAATAATTTTTTGTGTATATGTTAAACAGTTTCCTTTAAAATAAATGTTATTTGTTTTATTACTTCATCACATTATTTTTGTATGTATCATTATTTAGTTAAGTAAAATGATAATAATGATACTATTATGATTCTATTAATATTAAAATACACTTACCTTAATTCCATAATGTTCTTTAAATAAGGAAATTTTACTCATGCATATGAACGACAAACCATCTCAATGATTGTAGCATTGTACATTTTTCATAACCATATTTGATGGATGGTTTGAAATTTAAATTTAATTTATAATATTAATAAAAAAATTAATTTTATCATTATATATTTGATTAATTAATAATATATATACCAATATTAATCAAATCAATATTATTTTTGACATATGTATCACCTCTCTTTAAAAAAACAATGTGATATTAATTGTTTATGAAATTAAATATGACATGGTAAAAATTAAAACAAAATTAATAAACAAATATGAAAAAATTATTTATATATATAAATAACTACAATAATTGTTTATATTTAGGATTTTAAAGAATTCATGTGAAAAATTGGGATATATATAATGGATTCCTCTAAACAAAAACTTACTTGGAGATTATAAATTTTTTTTCTATAACTCAAATTATTAGTCTTTTTAATATTATGCAAGGCTTAAAAATTATGTATATATCTCTACTAGATATGTTTCTATCTTATTACCCCATAATTTTAATTATTAATATATTATATATGAACATTTGTCAAATAAATTCAGTATCAAATATCTTTTAGATATGATTTAAAGAACGATTGTGTCGCCCATTTTCTTTCCATTGATAATTCACATGTAATGCCTTCTACCTACTTTCCATTAAGTGGAACAAATTTTTAATGAACATGTTATGATTGGTGAACCCATATATCACTCTAATGAATTGGTTAAATCATTAGTTTCATGTGTCATCTGGTATTGGATTATGGAGTAAACTTAATCCATTATGGGACATTATCCATGATGCGATTTTGTCTGCGAAGTTATCCTTGACTAATTTTTATTTCATGATATATGTTTCTTCAAAATTTCAACTGATTACATTATATAATGATAATATTTTACTAATGATAATTATCCATCTAGGTACACCTATTCCATATAATTTCTGATATGAGGGTATACCTTCAACTCTAATATGATGTTTACTTATCAGGTTTATTAACCTACTATGTTTTTTATCCGACCCCTTTCTCTATGAATTTCCTTGGTTACCTGATGCAGTTTTAGGATCTCATATGGAATCTAGTAGCTTTCTATAGTGAAAAAAATAAGGATTCCATGTTATAAGGTAATTATGATGTAATATTAATTTAATATTCCAATGACAACGGGACTTCATGATCCTCGTGTTGTATTAATGGAAATGTATGCTTTTAGATCACGTAATAAAATGTCTAAAATAATAGAGAATACATAAAAATAAATATACCAATGAATATATCTCCATTATAATCTCTAATAAATGTGAATCATATGGTATAACACAAGATTTCATGTCCACTTTTCATTTTTTAGGTCATTCTGACATTATCGTAAACTATAATATACTAATCTTAATTGTAACTGTATAAATGAATATTTAATCAACATTAGTTCTTCAAAATAATATATTATATATGAGGGGATATAAAAAATTAACTAAATACAAAATTATTTCATGTCTTTTCTACAACATAATTTCTTAATAATTTGCTTACATGTATAAAAAAGGAATTTCTTTCTTAAATGATAAGGTTCTTACAAATGGAAAATAATTCTACAAAAAAATATTGTATTGTTCTGATATGATTATCTCATATTTATAATTGTCATAATGATTAATTATTTCATATGAAAATTAATATATATATATATATAATAAACAATGATATGGTTAAATTTCTTAGTTAATGATGATCAATTAACAATGTGGTTCAATATGAAAATTAAATTTATTCTATATAATGGATTATACAAATCTTTTTCATATCATTGATTATGATTTCTATATCATAATAGTGTTTTGAAATGAAATTTATTATATTTAACTCCTTTTGATCTATATTAAATTTTAAATAATGTGTTACTTATTCATTTCATAAAAAAAAAACAGGGGTTATATTATCATTATTTTGAATTAAACCCATTAATTTTAAACATATTTCTGCTTGATATGATAAATGTATAATTATTGAAGGTTTCATGATTTTGATCATTATATATGTGTCATCTTTGAAATAAAAATATTTTTAGTTTGACAATGACCTGACATGGGAGATTTATGATCATAAATTAATCAATGAAATGTTGAATATATTATAATATAAAAATTTTGTTTATTAGTATATATAGATTAGAATATGGAGGTTTTATTTCATATAGTCATCATGGAAAAGTGATATTTTGAATGTCATGTGGGTTAATTTCTTCCCCCATTCTACAAATTGTTACTTATATTATGATTAGTCAATTTTTTTATGATTGATGGTAATGATGTGATTTTGAGATTAAATGAATTTTTTTTTCGAAAAGTGTAACATTATTATAGTATCACTTTCCAATGATGATAAATTGTAATATATATAAATGATTAATGTGGTTGATATTGAAATATGTGTGGATATTTCATCCATTGGGTTATATAAGCTTATTTTTTTTAATCTTTTCGCTCTTGGAAAGGTTTTTATTATAGTAAATATTTTCTATTTTTTGAAGTAATATTATATAACTATTTTAAAAAATATATTTACTAGAAGTAATATATATCGTTGTGGTAAATAAAATGAATATATAAATTTTTGATCTATTTTATATTGACTCTTTTATGTATAATTTATAAAAATTATATTCTTCTTGAGAATATTTTAATCTGGTATAGCATGGCCGTAAATTATCATGTCATGATCATGAGTGAAAATTAAAAATCATTGTAGAATGATTATATAACCCTGATCAGATTTATTATTCCCTAAGGTAGTGACTATGTAATTGTATGGTTTAAATAAAATCATTCAAGACAATATATTTCTATGATATTTTTGTTTTCATTTTTTTAGTTTTATGATTATACATTAACTGACAGAACCCCTGAATCTTTTGACTAAAAAACATTTTAAAACAATATAATCTACAATTTAATCCATAACAATCCTTCAATATCTCCAAACAAATTCCCCAAAATTGATACTCTAAAAAACACTTCAAACATATTAATTTTCTTCATAACATTTTTAAATGTATCCATTAGAATATTGTGATCACATATTTTCATAAATGTTTAAATAATTAAATACATTATTAACATGAGAAATAACATCTTAGTAACATTTAAATATGAAAATAATTACATATAGATAAGTAAATTAATAATAACATGAACAAATGTACATGAATATTAACATTGGAAATTTGGGTTCAATATAAATTTAAGACATTCATAAGAATATCAGTATTTTTCGTCATTTAGGATTCATTAAATAACATTAACATGTTTTCTCAAGAAGGTATCATAAAATATTACCAAGGCATTCCACCATGTTAATATGAAAAATTAGTCTATATATATTTATTCATAACCTAATGTATTAGAAGAATTTTACTATTTACCCTTAATATTTCAATTATTTTTCATCGATCTAGAAAAAAAATATTACAAATGATTGTTTCCTTACTTTCGTGAGCATGTTTTCTCTAGAGATTAATTAATTACCCAATGAAATGTAGTTTTATCTAGGAAAAGCCTCTATATTACTGATTTTGTTTACTATGATATGATAATACATTACTATTTAACTTTTATAGTGTATAATAAATGGATATTAAATAATTTATATTGATGAACTAGATGTTAAATATTTTTTTAAGATTTAGCATGTATAATTTCCAAAAAAAAATATCACGGATATTTTGGAAAAATTTCTTTAAATATTTTATAAAATTAGTATAATGGTAATTTACATGTTAAAACATGATTATTTAGACATTATGTTTCATATAAAATAATGAATACCAAAGAAATATGTGTTTTCAGGGTAGATAAAAATGAAAATATATTCTTGGAAAATATTTTAAATTTTATTGAAGGATCACTAAGTTATAGGTCTCTTGATAATATTATTTTTAAAAATGTAAAGTGAAAGATATTTAAATAATATAGTTTCAAAATGGAATATTCAACAATATATCCTTTAAAGGATATAAGTGTCATAATAAAATATGGCGTGGAGGAAAAAAATTGATTTTGAAAGGATTGAATACCTTTTGATAACTTAACATATACTCTCTGAAATCCCATAGTGTAATAAAGGAAAAAAATGTACTTATAAAAATATTTTAAGGTAATAATATTGGTTAGATTAGATTACAATAATTATTGAAATAAATTAAATGGAGAAATTTGGAATTACTATGATAAATATAAAATGATAGGATACCATAATTAAAGAGGTTTTGAATTATTTTCAATAATGATATAAGTTTTTTGAAATAAATTTATCAAGGTAAAATATATAAATTAAAATGAAATTTACCAGTAGTTATTTATATAATGTACAAAATAATAAAATGATAGTGTGTAAGAAACCATGATTGGTATATGTATTATCAATAGTAATTATTATAAATAAACAAAGTGATTGGAGTTTTCAAAAACACTATCAACATTGCTATCAATTGAGATGTAATCCATTTCGTTAAAGATCATAACATAGTTCTTCAAACCCATAAAATTAAATTAATATATAAATAGTAAATCATTATTTTTTAATCAAAAAATGTTAAATGTTTCTTGGTGAACAATTAATGATTTTTATAATAAATATAAATTTGAGATAAGGAATCCCATATGGCTTTAGAAAAATTCGATTCGAAACACCTTGAAATATATAATTACAATTGTAATGTTAAATAACCTATGTAACTATAGGTTCATGATGAAAAATATTAAATTTGTAGTAAAATCACCATTATAAATTAAAAGTGGTCTATAAAACTAAATATTTCTCACAAAATTAAATTTATGAAAAGAAACCCATACATTAAATCCAAACTTCCGCAAAATCTATTAAGTATCATATACAAAACAATATTATAATCACCTGTTTAAAAGCCTTTTTGATAAATAAATACTTTTATTAGATAAATTTATAATTATTCTCTCCATGTCTATTATTATGTTGTTGTTAATTTTTAAAATCACATGTAAGTGATAATGATCCTTAATAACTAATTCTGTAATAGTGTATTTGTTATGAATTCCTCTACTAAATTTTATCATTTCTAGTTTATTTATATAACTAAAATTGATATTTAATTATTCTTTTAAATTTATAATTTCAATTCATTTTAATTTATAGATAGTTCAAGATGAAAAATTCGATAAATTGCTTAACTAGTAATTTATAAATAACAAAAGGTGTAATCTTATTTAATCTGTTCAATGTTCATATTAAAATTATACAAAAAAAATAAATTATTTAATTACTACGATAAAATAATATATTTAAAAATCCTTTAATGATAGTTATTTATATATCCATTCATTCATGTGTTTAATCAAACACAACAAGAACATGCTATAATCTATATGTGGGAATGTCTATGTATGAGATTCGTTTTTAATAATAAAATTACTATAAAATATTTAAAACTTATTAATATTTTATTATAGAAAATTTTGAATATTAAATGGGGCTATACTATGGAGGTAAATGGAAATTTATTTAATAACTTTAAAGTTTCACTTTTCCTCTTAATATTTTCAATTAAGGCAGTTAGTTTCCTAATGATTCATATTTTCTAAAACTACTTATAGAATTAAAAAATTAAATTTATTGAATAAAAATCATGACATAAATAACATATATTTTTACATTACACATTCCTAGAACCATCCATTAAATATAGGGAAGTGAAGGAAATGTGTCATTCATAGAGGAGGTAGTCTACAAACACACAAGAAAAATGTTTTCAATTTTTTATTTGAACTGTATGGGAATAAGTTATTTTTTTGACCCTTGATTTTAACAATTATTTTTTTAATTATGTCTAATATTGTTGCATTGATTTATCCATAAGAAACACCAATATAAAATAAAATCAGGATTTTCTAAGACAATATATACTGGTTGGATAAGTATGTATAAAAAGATGCTAAAATTTAAAAACATATTAAAATATATGTATATATAGATTTCATTTTAACCATATTTAAAAATTCATTTGGGTGTTTAAATATTTAGCCTTTTATTCATGATACATTTAAAAAAACTCTATATATTATCTTTAAATGATTCTTTTAATAAAATGTAATATTAATTGATATATGACATCTTTATTGGTGACATACAAAAACAATGAATCAAAACAACTATCATTTGAAAAATAAATTTTATTATAAAAAATAATTTCAATATAATCTATGAACTTAATTAAATCGTTAAATTTAAAATATTTAATTTAAAATTTAGAAAATTATTATCATTATTGTATTGAAAAATATAATATTATATAATGATACATTATTAGTATTTTTTAGAAATAATTTTTCTCCAGGTGAAATGAGAAAATACAGATTTTACTAACAACATCACTATTATGAAATTAATTTTTTGTATGAATATGTTGGATTATTTTCTAACACTTTACCTACATATATTATGTAATATATTCTAATATAATGAATTTTAAAATATTTAGTCGAATTTATAAACATTTGCTCAATATTCTAAATATTTATTTACCACTTAAATGAAACCAATATTTCATATAAATTTTATTAAATATTATTATGAGGAAAATATTTTTTTCAGTATATTATATTTTTTAATAAAAATTCATTTAAAGAACAAAATTATTTTTATTTAATGGTTATAAATTTAATTATTAAATATATCTTTAACCTAAATCATTTTTCATTAAAATATAATTTATCAAATTATAGGTTTTTCATGTTACATGTGATTGTGTAGAAATTAAAATCCCTTAAGCATAGGATATTTTTTTGATATATTGTATTTCATATTTATCATTACTTTATTAAAATTATATAATTATTATTATAATATTTTTGGGCTTCAAATTGACTTACCTAGGTAAGAATTTGTTACCTCTGTAAAAACTAAACAAATGATAATGAATAAATTTAAAAGTAAATTTATAAAAACTGACTTAACGAATATGTAGAAATTCATGGTTGAGACATTAATGGAAAAACATAATATATAGTCATTTTAATTCTATTTCTTGTCTATTGACCATTAAATTAATATAATATGTTATTGGAAAAGTATATGGTCTTTAAAAACAACCAATCTAATTAGTTTTATCATGATCCCTCACCCAGACACCCTCTCCACACATCCTATGACTCATAATCTCACCCAAATATTCTTGAGTATCTCATCATCCTTCACAACACGTCCTAAATTCCTGGTCATTTCATTATAATAATAAAATGTTCCTTGAGGTGGTTACTAAAGGATATCACCCAAAGAGAAATATAATGTTTTCAACTGAACATTCTTAATTCAATTCAACTTATACGGCCAGAAAAATATCATATACATAAGAGTAAGATAAATAAATTATTGGAATCTTTTATATTGTTGTTATATTAGAATATCTATTTTCTACTTTCTCAAAAAACCTATCAGTAAATGTTGGAATTGCTAAATGTACATTTATATTTCAACATCCAACAATAACATGTTATAATTATAATTACCAAAATAAATGGATGGGTAAAAATTAAAAAGACACTATAAAATTTATAAAATATTAATGACTCTTGGAGGATTTGATAATTTTTTTATACTCTCTTTCAATTCATTAAAAATAAGAGTGTTGTCCTTGTGTTTGTTTTCTCTACCACTGCCATGAGATAGTGTTTCTATTTCATTTTTCATATAAACTAAGATGAATGTAATTACAATAGTATTTAATTTATAATAATATTTTTTAAATATACAATTAATATTCTGGAATGATAATATTATATAGTCCGTATTCAATAATAAAAATAATAAGTTATTGTAATTTTAACTACTAATATGACTTACTAATGTATCTTTTCTATATAGATTCCATTCATGGATAACCTATTTAACTATATGAGTTTTTTTATAAATAACTTTCAAAGTAAATAATAATATTAAATTCCTAATATTATGAAACTATTTTGTTACACATTATACCATTTTCATCATATCATCAATACTTCTAAGGAACTGGAAATGAAAAATAAAATAAATACCATAAACATTAACTATATAACATATTAATTAAAAAATATGATTGATATGACACATAAAATAAAAAATATATTTTGGTATACATGATTAATGTTTTTACTAAACATTATTTAATTCTCTATGAGATTTTGTTTTGTAACGAACCTAGAAGGACTAAAGCCCAACCAAACTCGTCCACGCCTGAGACTATCCCTCTGATAGATAACAGACCCCCACCCCACGGGCAGATAACAGGCCCCCAACATATATAGGCCCAAATAACACGTGGCAGGAACTGTCCCCTGCCTGACAAGGATTTTAATTCGCCTCCCTCACAACTCGAACCGATGACCATATGCATAAGAGCCAACAGGGAGCGTTAACGAGTACCAATAGTCCATTGGATTAGTGGTACTCATTAAGGATCATGGTTGGTTGTTAAGCCTCTGGTCTCCAGTTCGAGTTGCGAGGGAGTCCAATTAAAATCCTCTTCAGGCAGGGGACAGTTCCTGCCACGTGTTTTCTAGGCCGATCTGAGGTGGGGGCCCATTAACTGCTCGTGGGGTGGGGGTATTCTATCTTCCATAGGGTGGGCTCGGGTATCGCCGAGTGTGGTTGGGATATAGGCCTATCGGGTTAGTTACATAAAAAGTTTCCTTTTTATGTAACAAACCCGGCAGGCCTAAATCCCAACCAGACTGGGCCACGCCTGAGCCCAGCCCTCAGGAAGATAGCAGACCCCCAACCCACGGGCAGATAACAGGCCCCCACCTTAGACCGGCCCAGATAACACGTGGTATTCACTGTTCCATGCCCGACGGGAATTTTTAATTCACCTCCATCACAACTCAAACCGGCGACCATGACCCAACGGGGCTCAAGCCGTGACTCCCCAAGCCCACCTCCAATAGGCCAGGGGCTGGCAACTAGCACCGAGTAGGCTATCAACCACATGGGAGGCATTATCCTGAGGTACCTGTACACACACACCCACATACACCTCCATCCAACAGTGCAGCGATATATATAAAAACTGGAAAGAAAGGCATGCATACATCTAACCCCCAACCAGAGTACAGTAGAAGTACAAAAGGAAAAACAGGGCCCAATAAAGGAAAACTAAAAAAGTGTCCAAACTACTCAAAAGGAGGAAGAATATCGCAAAAAGAACCTTCTGGTATGCTCCTCATCACAGCTCTAGTGAACCCCTCCGATCGGTCATGCACACTATGCTCTGCCTGCTCCAGGTCCTCCTAGAACTCCATCGAAAGGCCTCTGGTCTACACAAGACACAATCATGAGTGGGAAAATCCCGTGCAGGGGTGAGTATATAAAATACGCAGTAGGAACCCCAAAAACCACAAAATAAAAGGGACCAACTGAAAGGAAATATTCATCTCATCCCAGCCAGAGGGAACCCAAATGAGATAGAAACTCCACCTTGAGACCGTCTTTTGCTAAACACGACTAGTCAGCAAAGCTCCGTTGTATGCCCATACATACACCATGAACATCCGCTCAGGTATATTCCCATACATATACAATGAGAAATCCACTCAGGTATATTACCATATATATACCATGATCAATCCAGATATACTCAAACACGCACGAAGCCTCATGAGGTTCCGACCTCATAACCTGTGATAGGCACATAACTAAAAGAACACACTCCACGAGCACTGTCATCCCAGATGACACTCATCTGAGAGATATACGCTCCTCGAATATCATCACTAAGAACCTCACATTGAAACAATAAAAATACCAAACTCCTTATATATGGGATCACACCTAGGGTCCACTAGGGGATACAAAAACCCACTATGGTAACTCGTAGATCTCGCAGATAGGGGATCACTCCTATGATACGTTGGGGGATACCACAACCCGATCTAGTGCTCCACAGATCACGTCACTCAGATAGCGGATTGTTTCCCATATAAGGGTGGTCATGATGATACTGGAACCCTATATGGTATAACTCATGATGTAAGGGATCGAACCAATGATGCACCAAACCTACCGAAACCGTAAGATAAGTTGGGGATCGTATAACCAATGATGACGCAACCCTACTATAAACCACATGATGAGTAGGGGATCATATAACCAATGATGCCACATCCCTACTATGCATGGCCCATAATGTAGGGGATCATATTCCCGATGATTCCTCAAACCCTACGGGATTAACCTACTAGATAGGGGATCGCCGCCCGTGGATAAGCGATCACAACGATACCAAGAACCCGGTCTAGGGAAGCGAAGCTATAGGATCCCGCTCTGAACCCACCAGAGGGATTACACAACTCTAAGAGAAATTCATCCTATGGAGGGGATCACAAACCTATATGGAGGTATTAATGGCACACGGACCCTCATAGGAATGAACCAAGGGAGTACACTCAACCAATGTTGGTCTAAACGTCGCTAACCCGAGAAACCAGTATCATCGCCACATTGCGCACCTTCTATGACTATAATGAGGCAACCATTGTGATCTATGTAGAAAAACTTGCAAGGTAGGATACTCATTTTCCCCAAATGGACTAACGAAGCATAAGTCATAAAAACATAGCACACGCCCAGTACCCGCCTCGTGGGGCACATGCCTCAACCCCAAATTCTGGTAGGCAGATTTTACCATTGCAATCCCCTTATAAAAACACACCGAAATGGGTTTCCAAACACTCCAAATGGATGTAAGGTGAAAAGGCGACATTTCATTGTAAAATGTGTAAACCGGGCCCTGTGGGGCCCGCACCATGTCTTTAGCCTGAAAACTGAAAGGAGCATCTCAAAATTTCCGTACGAGAACTAGGATCACACTTCCTATTATGGCGCATCCATCGGACGTCTGGTTCGCGAGGTATGTCCGTTGCAGGCTTTAATAATAATTTAATATTATTAAATTTAAGCGTTTTGGGTCACCCACCTTCGAACACAGAACTCAAAAACCCATAAACCCACTTCAAAATGTCTTTCTCTATAACACAAACCTCTGTCCATAGACATATCATCAAACGGACCCGCCGTTTCAAAGTTACGCCCCTTTGAACGCAAGGGGGCCCAACTATGTCGGTCCGTCTCGGATGACCCGGTCCCGACTGCCGGCCTTCGGCCCTGTCGCGGGTCCAACTCACCTCGCTGCAGCCCACTGGATATGGACCATCCCAACACCACAGAATCCTAGGGTCCAGTTCCTCCAAACAGACCAGCCAAGTGGCCAGTCTTTGTCCATATGCGACACCAGCAGGACCCGTTGAAAGGTGGTCCTTGTCCGCGGCTCCCCCCAAGGTGAAAACCTCTGGGTCTCATCCCGATTGTGAAAAGCCAAGGGAGAAACCCCCCCACCCCTGCCAGCATATTGCACCATCGCGGCACCATGTTCCTGCGTCGTAGCCTCCTGGGATCCCCCACTTCACCACGTGGACAGCCTGGCTCCTCCGGCCCCCTGCTATACCACACAGCAGCCGCCTTCGCCCAGCTGCATCTGAGCTCACAGATCCGGCCACACCCGATGCCACCGTCCTCCCCGTCCACACCCCGACGCCGCCTCTCCGCCTGCTTCTAAACCCCTTTGGACTCTACTCATCCGCCAGCCCCTACCCACCGGCCCTACGAGCTATGCCTCAGCCTACCGCACCCCAACAAACTCCTCATGTCAGTTCCACCGTTGCACCACCCCGATCTCCTTCCACCACCATTTCCAGAGCCAGGGCTTCCGATGGCCGCCACAACCGCTCCGGTGGCCCGATTTAAAAACCAAAGGTAGATTTGGAATCCTCATAATGAGGCCTTCGCAGCGCCTTCCCCTGATCAATGATCCCAATGAGTTTTGGTGCATCCGAAAATTTAGTCGAAGAATGATGAAGAACGCATCGAACACGGGATTTAGAATGGGACTCGGAAGATGGATGTGTAAATTCAAAAATCATCCCAATTCTAAAATTATATAATTAAAATGATGGATTTGACAAAAAGTCGATAAAATCACAAAGGAGTGGAAAATCAACTAAAATCATACCTCGATCCAGTCGTTAGTCATTGGTGACACACCCGCTGCGATCCCACTTCGATCCACCGGAGGTCACTCCTAAATCCAGAAAAGAATGGTGAAGAATGCCGAAGAATGTTAATGAGAGAGAGAGGGAAGGGAAAATGGGTTCTCCCCTTCAATCCACACTTAAGTGGAATTTATAAACTCTCTCAGACTCTGCTGAGAGGTGCGGATTCTGAAACCTCTGCACCCGCCTATTTTATATCACGCCTTGGAAAAACACCCCATTTCGAATTCAACTGAAGTCTTAGATTCCCATTCCAAGAATTAATTTTAATTTTATTATAAAATAATTCCAGTGATAAAAAACACTTAGTCGTTATTTCAAAATGATGATTTTCCCCTGGGTGACATCTCTCACAGCATGCTCACGCTTGCAAATTTTACACCCCACCTAAGGTACATGACACGCTCGGAACGCAACCATGTCCTCGGATTTCTTATCCAAGCTACTATTTAAGAGAAAACTCTCCCCCTCCATGTGAATAGTATAAAAATACTTAATATTTTTATAAAATTAATTATGGGCACACCAGGCCCCAGAATCCCTTGTTGTCTTCGCACCTAGCTCTAGAATTATTCATAAGAATATTCCAAAGTCTGACAAGGCCAATACCCGAGTCACTACATCCTCCCTACCATAGAACTTTTCATCCCCAAATACCAACAATCATAAAGAAAGCAACTGGACTCTCAACTGGGTCTCACACTCTAGTGAGTTCGCCAACAAACACCACTGCATGAACACATTAGTCAGAGGGACTCATCCACCACACATCAACACTGTCTGATTTGCGAGGCACTGACTTTCCCACACGGTTTTGATCACGTCAAAAAAACACATCTCGGTGGTGGAAGGATCTCTCTTTCTCACGAATTCGAAGCACACCAAACAACACCCACATTGTGTCTTACCAACTCCCTGAACAAAACTCGAGCAAGCAACGGAAAGTGAAGAGTGCAGCTAAATAGTTTCTATCAAACTACTAAAGAAAGTAGAAAGAACAGAAGGTGTACCACTATCCATCTGCATAGACTCTTGCTCAATAGCCTTTAAAGCATGAAATTGTCCTTGCCCTCTCCCTCTAGCTCCTTGATCTCAGTGTGGACCACCTAGGGGTGGTGGTAGTGGCATATGATACCACCTACCACCTCCCACTACTGTACCAGCTCCATTTCCACGTCTGCCACCCTGTGGACCTCCAAACTAGAGATTTTGCCGCTGCCAAGGCGGCCTATCGACCTACTCCCTCTCAGTATCACGAAGGGTCAGACAGTCTCTAGCAAGATGTCCTCGATCCTCGCAAGTGTAACACCGCCTCTCCTACGGCTGACCAAAATTGTCATGTCAGCCCTGTGAATCCTGAGCCTCAAATCCTCCATCCTAGGGTCACCTCTTGAAATGTCGGCCATGTCCAGACCGATGCGCCAGCCGCCGACTACCAGTTGTCGATGTCTCATCTACCACGCACCCAACACTGACAGACTAAATCTCCTCAGCCAGAATGCTCTCCACCACCAAGGCTCGCTCCAGCACTCCAGCATGGGTGGGAAAACACAAGGAAACCACACATACCCAAAAGTCTCTATGTAGGCCCTGCTCGATGGTCCGAGCCCTAAATAATGGGTCTCGAACAATATCCAGGGAGTAGAGCTACATGTCTACGAACCTCGTTGATTACTTAGACACAGTCATGCCCTTCTGATGAAGCTGTAGAAGCTCCCGAATCCACACTGACCTTAGCATCACTGGATATAAATCTTCCATAAAGAGCCGATCTAACTCTACCCATGTGAGCGTCTCCTCATCATGGGACTGGGTCACCAAAATCCACCATCGCCCGACTGAACCATACGGAAGGCTTTCCGCTAGGACCACCATCTGATATAGGGGTGTCCTTACCAGGAGGAAAACTCGGGTGACTGCTTCGATACAGACTTTCAAATATTCCTTTGAATAATTCCAGATCTAGGCACGAAGACGGTGTGCGATTATGAGACCTGGTGTGCCCGGAATTAATTTTATAAATATATTAAGTATTTTTATACTATTCATGAGGCAAGAATGAGTTATCTCCAAAACCGTAGCTCATAATGGGAATCGGAGTGCACAGTTGCATCTGGAGCATGTGGTTTACCTTAGGTGTGGTGTAGAAGTTGTGGGCACGGGCCCACTGTGAGAGATGTCACCCAGGGAAAAAATTGTCATTTTAAAATAATGAATTAGTGATTTTTATCATTGGCATTATTTTCAAATATCTTTTGAATGAAGTCTTGGAATGGAAATCAAAGACTTTTGTTGAGTTCGAAATGGGGTGTTTTTCCTAGGCGTGATATAAAATAGGCAGGTGTGGAGGTTTTGGAATCTGCGCCCATAGGTAGAGATTCAGAGAGTTTATAAGTTCCACATAAGTGATGGAATTAAGGGTAGAACCCATTTTTTCTTCTCTCTCTCTTTCCCTCTTTCTTGAACGTTCATTGGCGTTCTTTGTCATTCTTCGCCGTTCTTCGCCAGATTGAGGAGCGAACTCTGGCGGATCAAAGGGGGATCGTAGCGGGATCACAGCGGGTGTGTCGCCAATGACGAACGACCGGATTGAGGTATGCTTTCTATTTTTTTCCACTCCTTCATCGATTTATTGAGTTTTCTTTGAGTCGATTGTTTAAATTATATAATTTTAGAATTATGATGATGGCCAAACAAACACATCCACTGTACGAGTCTCGTTCTAAATCTCGTGTTTGACGCATTCTTCATCATTCGTAGACCAAATTTTCAGATGTGCCAAAACTCATTTGGACGATCGATCGGGGGAAGGTTATGAAAATGCCTCGTCCCGAGGATCCAAAATCCACCTTTAGCTTTGAAATTGGGCCACCTGAGAGGTTTTGGAGGTCGACGGAAGCCCTGGCTCCGGCAAGGGAGGTGGCTGAACATCGGGGTGGCGCAGCGGCGTCGACTGGAGGTGTTCATCGCAGTGCGGTAGGTTGCGGCGGAGATCGGAGGGCCGACGTGTGGAGGCCAAAGGATGAGAAGAGTCCATAGGGGTTCGAGTAGAGAAGTGGAGAGGAGGTTTCAGGTGTGTCCGGAGTAGCGAGCTCGGGTATGGCCTAGTGGAGGCGGCTACGGCGTGGCGTAGTAGGGGACCAGAGGATGCGGGCTGGCCATCGGCTAAGGCGGAGAGGCGGTGCGGGACGAGGTGTCACGGAAGTGAGCTCCGTAGAAGGGGGGAGATGGTGTCGGCCCTATCATGGTCAGGGGGAGCCTTGAGGTCAGTGCCTCAGGGGGAGCTGTGGACAAGGACCCGTGTTCGGCGGGTCCTGCTCATGCAACGTGCAGACAAAGATCAGCCACTTTGCTGGTCTGTTTGGAGGAACCGAACCTGAGCGGTCCGGTGGTGTTCTGACGGGCCGCAGCTAGTGGTTCATGGTATGCTGGACCAGACTTGCGGCTAGACCACGGGCCAGCGGTCTGGACCAGGCCGTCCGGTGTGGACCGAACCGGTTGGGGCCCTTGTGTTCTAAGGGATGCAACTCCTAAATGGCGCATCTGTTTGAGACGACGTCTGCGGATATGGGTTCGTATCGTCGAGACGGACATTATGAAATAGTTTTCAAGGTTTTTTCATTTTTTGACTAAAGATGGGTGACCCAAAACACTTTAATTTAATAACAAGAAATTATTATTAAAGGTTGTAATGGACGTGCCTCACGGGTCAGACGTCTGATTGGTGCGCCATTAGTGGCAGTGTGATCCTAATACTAATTTGGGATTTTTGATATTCTCCTTACTATTGTCGGGCTGAAGATAGAGTGTGGGCCCCACAGGTCCCGGTTTTTCGGTTTTACAATGGAATGTCTCCTTTTCACCCGACATCCGTTTGGAGTGTTTGAACACTCATTTTTGTGTAATTTTCCAAGGGGATTGCAACAGTGCAATCTAACTGCCTAAACTTGGGGTTGAGACGTGGGTCCCAAAAGGTGGCTACTAGGAGTATGTTGCGTTTTTTTGACTTATGCTTCGTAAGTCCATTCGTGGAAAATGAATAGCCTACCATGCGTGTTTTTTGTGTAGATCGCGATGGGGGCCTTGGTATTGGACTAGGAGGTGTGAAATGTGATGACGATGTAGGTTGCTCAGGTTAGTGATGTTTGGACTAGCAGTGGTTGAATGTACTCCCTTGCTTCGTTCCAATGAGGGTTCGTGTGGCATTACTACCATAGTATAGGTTTGTGATCCCCTCGATAAGATGAATTTTGGATGGAGTTGTGGCATCCCTCCAGTAGGTTTGGGGCGGGATCATCGAGCTTCTCTTCCCTATATCAGGTTATTGGTATCGCTGTGACCGCTTATCCATGGGAGACGATCCCCTATCTAGTAGGTTAATCCTGTAGGGTTTGATGAATCATCGGGAAGATGATCCCCTACTTTGTGGGACCTACATAGTAGGGTTGTGGCATCGTTGGTTATATGATCCCCTACTCATCATGTGGATTATAGTAGGGTTGTGGCATTGTTGGTTATATGATCCCCTACTTCTCTTATGGTTTCAGTAGGGTTAGAGAATCATCGGTTTGATCCCCTACATCGCTAGTTATACCAGATAGGATTCCAGTATCATCGTGACCACCTTTACATGGGAATCAATCCTCTATCTGAGTGACATGATCTATGGGGCACCAGATCAGGTTGTGGTATCCCCTAGTGGATCCTGGGAGTGATCCCCTCTCTATGAGATCTACGAGTTACCTAAGTGGGTTTATGTATCCCTTAGAGGACCCTAGGAGTGATCCCCTATCTTAGGAGTTGGTATCTCCAATTTTTCAGCTTGAGGTTCTCAGTGATTATATTCGATGAGCATATATCTCTTGGATGAGTGTCATTTGGGAACACAGAGCTCGCCGAGTGTGTTCTCCTAGTTATGTACATGTCGCAGGTTACGAGGTCGGAACCACATAAGGCTTGGTGCGTGTTCGAGTATATCTGGATTTCTCATGGTATACGTAAGATCATATACCTGAGTGGATGTTCATAGTGTATGTATGGTCATACACCAGAGCTGTGATGACTAGTTTTGCTTAGCTGAGGATGGTCTCGAGGTGTAGTTTCTCTCTCGTTTGGGTTCCCTCTGGCAGGGATGAGGTGACTGTTGCCTTTCAGTTTCTCCCTTTTATTGTGGGGTTTTGGGGTGCCTACTGGGTATTTTATATACTCACCCATTTACGGGCTTTTCCCGCACATGTTTGTGTCTTGTGCAGACCACAAGCCTTTCGATGGAGTTCCAGGAGAACCCAAAGCAGGCGGATCTTGATGTACACGACCAACCGGGGGGGTTTACTGGAGTTGTGCTCAAGAGCATACCAGGAGGTTCTTTGGGCGGCGTTCTTCCTCATTCAGAGTAGGTTAAAATCTTTTGTAGTTTTTATTTGGTGGGCCCAGTTTTTTCCTTTGAACTTCTGTTGCACTCTGGTTTTGGATAGATGTATGCATGTTTTCCCTTCTCAGTTTTTATATACATATCTGCATTTTTGCATGTGCACTTTCAGACCTGTGGTAAAGAATTCATCTAAAAAAATCCCTTCTTTTGGAAACATTTTATTTTATTCCCATTGTAACACCCCATGCTTCCACGATACACTTCTCTTTGAATAATACAATAGCTTGTGATGTACAGAACGTTGAGTTCTAACACACCAAGACCAATCAAACTAGCCATGATGAATAGTAATACCCACTTTTTTATTTTTTTAAAATTTTATTTTTCAAAATGGACTTCCTTTTTGGATTTAGAATATCAAAATGAGATTAGGGTGAACTTTTTGTATTTTTCTGAAAACGTTCAATTTTTGAGGAATAGTGAAAAACACTGCATTACGGTTTAAAACCGATTTTTTATTTAAATAATTAATTATTTTATTTAAATTTATATTAGGTAAAAATCGATACAAAATAACTATATATGTTCAATGTAATTTATTTGAGTCATTTTATAATAATATTAGATATATAAAATTTTAAGGAACTTCTTTCTGTCTTTTACCCACCTTCTATGTGCATTTAAAATTTTGCATTAAATGTAATTTTACCACTTCTGTTAATTGAATTTCAAAAATTTGAGAGACACGGTTGAAATCTGTAAGTAAAATTTGGTTCAATAAAATGACAATATTTTTTGTTAAATAGTAACTTTCGACTTTTATTTACCACAGTTAAATATATATAGGGAAATTAAAGGAAAGAAATGATTTTATAATTACCCTAACACATGTCCTAATACTATTGGATAAGTGTATTTTGATCAAAATCAACCTTATGAATAAAATATGATCCTTTTGGTCTACTTGAATTAGATTAGGACATTTATTTTTATTTTATTTAATGAAGAGTAAAAAGTGTTAAATTCAATGTTTAATAACTAAGACATTTTTAATATAGGGTTATACATAAGATAAATTTGACTATATGTATTAATTATAATTTAAAAAATATTTCCTACATAATGGTATTTTATTTATAATTTCTAGACATTAAATAATTAAATTTATTTATGACACAATGATGATGCAGTAGTTACATTGTTAGTGAATGATTAAAATAATTGATATTATAAATTTCAAAATAAATGTCAATTGAGACATCTGATGAATTCAACTAATATTCTATGTTAATATGAAATTTTAGGGTTTATTAAATAAATTTTTTTCTAAGTGATAATGTTTTTCTGACTTTCACAAAAAAAAATATCAAATAGTGTCAAAGTTGACATAAATGAGTTTTTAAAACAAATATTATATTATTAATCGATATAATATTCCTAAAAATCTATGTTTCAGCCAAAGTAATTAGATAAGGTTAGATATATTAAAACTGAACCACTTGGGGTTCTCTTGGATTTTTATAGTAATTTTATTAACAATTTATTATAAAAATACAAGAATACATGGTAAATGTTAACCTATTTCACTAAGAGTTATATGTAAAAGATAAAGTTAATATGGTGACATAAACCAGTCTAAAACCTATTGGTTGAGAGTTTTTTAACCCATCCCTACATTATCCTCTAAATAAATCATTTATGATCCATTTTAAACCGAATATGATTGTATAATAAAATAATATTTCGGGATTTTCTTAAAGTGGCCCTCACCTCTCTTATGAAAGTTTATTTCCCCTTATCTCAAAATCACACCACCAATGCCATTTGGCTCAGCCAAACCCTGATAAAATATCCTCCAAACTACCCTACCTTAACCCTAGTTCCATTAAATTGATCATAATCCAACCTAAGGAGCCCTTTTGATCAAATCAAAAGGAAACACCCGAAGAAGAGGTAATAATTTCACCTCCTTTTCCAAAGGTCATTTCTTTTTCCAATTGCTATGTCTTTGTTGTTTCCACACCAAAATAATAACTCTAGTACCTTATACATACTATAATTTTATTATAAATATGGTACAACCATATTAATTATTCTATCCATCCTATGAATGACATGTCACCATACGTGCGTACGTACAGCTTACGTCTCCACATCGTTGTGTAGTTTGTTATTCAAACACATCATTATTTGGATGGGTATAATAATGAGTATAAATAATGTAAATAATAAATATAAAATGTTTATGATTTTTTATATATGATATAGCATCCAATTACAAGAAATTTCAGCATCAATATAATGATATTGACGCTCGTGCGTACGTACATATTACCATCTCCACGAATGAGATGAAATTCATTCCCCATCATAACCATTCAAAAAGAGTTTTCATTTAATGATTAAAAATAATGGTTAAGAACTTAATATCATTATGGATATGAATCAAATACATCCTATCCCTAAAAAATATGGCTTACTTTACAATCATATAAAATAAGAATAATTAGTTAACACCAGAAATGATAATATTATTGAAATATTATTAACAAAAAATATTAGAAGATCATATATGATATAATATTTATGTATATGGTTCTTGTATAATTTAATAAAAATTATTTAACTATTATGCAAGAGTTTAACATACCCTCAACCATGTAAAAGTACAAGGTAAGGTTTAATTCAACAATCTCTTCATTATCCGAGGTTGTTTATACGTGACTATCTACTAGGATCTCTTTATCATCCACATCTGTGATTCTTAAAAAATGCATTTCAAATCCTACTTTATATTTCCTAGACTATGCATTAAATTAATTTATACCCTTTTTTTAATTTTTATAAGATATTTTTAAATGATTCCTTCTTTCATTTTCCAAAAAATTTCATTTACAACCTTTTTCCAAAAAATTAAGGAAAGACTGTTTTTTAACATATACGGTGGTTGAGACTATTTTATATTGTTATAACACCTTCAAAGCATCCATTATAATATTATAAAAATATTTTCAAAATAATATTTTTCATTTTAAACTTACATGACTTTTAAATGATTTCAAAATATAAAGAGATATTTCTCTCAAATAGCTTTGATTTAATCTGTTTCAAAATCCTTTGTTGGATTTTATGCTTGTTTGAAGTTGATTTATTATGATAAAATATTCCATATTGTATTGAAGGTTGTGTGATATGTTTTACTGTGGATGTGATATTTTTATACCATTCATGGTTTATGGTTAAATTATTGACATGTTTTATGGTAGTTTTAATACAAATGTTTATGTTATGTTTCAACCTTTTCATATAAGGAATGCATTGAACTTAGTAAGTGATGTGTGGAGCCTGCTATAGCTTCCTAATGCATCGGTAGGTATCATGAAAAAAACTTGTGTCTTGGAATAAGTACATGACAAAATATTATTTGTAGTCTTGGAATGAGGCTTTGAATATGTGGTTATGATGTCTGGCATTATGCATTCCATCATTATGAAATTTGCTATTGATATTACATATGATGGTTCGACTAGTATAATATCTAGGTGAATAAGTAAATGGTATTATTTGAATTATCTTTTCCATATTATTTTGATGTTTATTGTTAAAAAGGCTTTTGTTTTACACTTATACATTTTCTTAAATGTTTATGCTTATTTTTGGAAGTTTCTGCTATATTATTATCCTTACTGAGAACCTGAGATCACCCATTTATATGTTTTCTTTTTCCCTGTATGTGAAGAAGTATATTATGACTGAATTACAGGGATATCCTAAGGGAGATGAATGTGTAAAAATAAGACACAATGTTTTTGTTTTTCCTTTCATAATGTAATTTAAAACATATGTTTGTATCTGGTACTTCTAAGGCTACTAAAATGATCGGTAATTCGAGATTTGTTCCCTTTTGATCATGCTAATGTTATGTACTAATGAACTACTCTAAGTAACTAGGGTCCAGGTGTTACAGTTGGTATCAGAATATGTTTATTACAAACCTTGGGAACTATAATTTAAAAAACTATGATTAGAGAACATTACCCTAAGATAGAATATGAGAATTGGTATAGAAGAACTTCCTGCAATTTGGGTAATGTAATCATTTTTTGAGTTTGTGAAAAAATACATCATTGTCTGGATACGAGCAGGTAGAGGCGACTCTGGCATAGATATTATTAGGAGTGAAAACTCCAACAATTAGTTTCGGGATTGACCTGGGGTATCCTGGTACACAACGACGGGCCTTGCCTCACTCTTTGTTATGACACTCCCAGGGGATATTCTTAGGATAATTCACAATTTATTTACAAACCATTCTGAAGGATTAATGATTATATACCTCCTCAAAAAAATCATTTTTATGATTATGGATTATATCCCTAAACTGTTCAATTTATGTTTAGTGATTTACAAGTTTGGAATTATGTATTGCAATTCATAAAATAATCTAATGTGTTCCGTTGTTTAGAAATGGTGCCTTGTAGAATGAATGGAAACAATATTAATGCACGTAATCCACGTAGGGATTTCTCTCCTACCCAAGATAATTATAGTGGAGTTAGTGATGAAACTGGTGTTGATCTGCTTATTACCATACTAGGAAAACTCACTCAGGTTATGAACAATAACCTTACCTATATGGATCACCCTGATCCACAACACAGACGATCAATTTTAGACCACTTCATGAGTTAATAACCACAGAAATTCAATGGGACTACAAATCCATTTGTATCTGAGCAATGGATAAGTTCCATAGAGAAAATATTTCATGCTTTGGGGAGTAGTTAAAGGGAAAAGGTTTTAATGGCAGTTTATCACCGCACGAGAGATGCAGATCAATGGTGGTCATTAATTCAAAACACAAATAAGGATTAATAAGAATAAAATATGGAATGGAGGGAGTTTAAAGATATTTTCTTAGAATAATACATTCAACATGACCATCGAGCTGATATAGAAAGGAAATTTCTGATTCTGAGGCAAAAGGAGGATGAGAATGTCACAAAGTATGAGGATAACTTTACAAGGTTAGCAAGGCATGAAGTAAAATATATACATTACCCAAGGAGTAAGATTGATCTATTATTTTATGGGTTAAAACCATTTCTCCATAGAGCATTAGTATCACAATACTTTTCATTGTACGATGATATTGTCTCATGTGGTATCAAGACAGTAAAGGAATTGTCTAAGTCCTATGACTTTAAAGAAATGAAATAGAAGAATAGATCTACTAAACACTGTGGAAATGGAAATCAGGGGAAGAATAGAAAATTCAAATTTCTATCTTGTGGTAAATATGGGAAGAAACACACTGGTATGTTCCTAAAGGGAATGGGAGTCTGTAACAAGTGTGGTGAAAAGTCCACCAAACTCATGATTGTAAGGGAAATAAAGAGGTTGTCAATGTTTAATGCAACAATTGTAAAGAAATGGGTCACTATGAAAATAAATGTTTTATGCACCAAGGAAACATACCTCAGAAAAGGCCAAGGGAGAAAGTCCAAGCTTGTGTGATCACTACTGCTGAGGTTAAAGCTCCAAAAGACATGGTGACAGGTAATTTAATGGTTTCCTCAAATTTATCAAATGATTTATTTTATTCTGGATCATCAAATTCTTTAATATCTTCCCAGTTTGTTAAAAAAATTAGATATTTCCAATTTTATTTAACAAGGGAGTTTTCAATCAAAACTCTTAAGGGAAGTATCATTGCAACATAGTTTTGTGAATCAGTTCCCATTAGGGCATATAAATGTTCTTTATTGATGATCTCAGCATCATACCCATGATTGAATTTGATATAATCCTCAGTATGGATTTTATTTTTGACCATGAAGTGATTATTTATTGTTGAAGAAGGAGGTTACAATTTTTGATGATGATAAGAAGTAACTTATATTAAGATTAGAAACGTCACCATCAAATTATTATCTAGATCCACCAACTATAGCTCTACTAAATTGAATTATTGTGGTGGAAGAAAGTGGAACAACTATGGGTGAGGAAAATAATTTTCAAATAGATGATGTATGTATTGTGCAAGAATATGTTGATGTGTTTCTAGAGGATTTACCTAGACATAATCCAAAACGAGAAATTTAATTTTCCATTAATTTATTTCCTAGTTAGATGTCCATATCAAAGACCCCTTATATAATGGCCCATGTGGAATTAGTGGAAATAAATAAAAAACTAGAGGAATTGAGTAATAAAGTATTTATTCAACCTAGTTTTTCTCCATGGGGAGCCCCTGTTCTTTTTGTTAGGAAGAAAGATGGATCTATGATGTCGTGCATTGACTACAGGGAGATCAATGCTATAGTAACAGACAATAAGTATCCCCTTACATGCATTGATAATTTATTCAATAAATTTCATGGAGCTCAATATTTTAAAATGATTTACCTTCAATATGGATATCATCTGTTGTGTGTGATGAAGGCCGACATTCTGAAGACATCATGTCATAGTAAGTATGGGAATTACGAGTTTATAGTAATGCCTTTTGGACTGACTAATGAACCCTATATTTTCATGGATCCAATGAATAGAGTATTCACTGAATATGTTGATGAATTTTTAGTGGTATTTATTGATGATATATTGGTTTAATCAAAAATCTATGAAGATCATGAAAATCACTTGCGCGCTATTCTGAAATCCCTCAGACGAAATGAATTATATGGGAAGTGTAGAAAGTGTGAATTCTGGCTCTGGGAGATTTATTTTCAGGACAATATTGTCTCTAAGGATGGATTGTCTATTGATCCTTCTAAGACAAAAGCAATACAATAATGACAAGTACCGATGAGTATAATTGGGTACGCAGTTTTATTAGTTTGGTAGGTTATTATCGACATTTCGTCCAAAATTTAGCCTAATTGGCTAACCCATCAACCAAGCTCACACATAAAGGAGTTAAATTTGTTTGGACAAAAAATTGTGAGTACTGTTATGAAGAACTGATGAGAATATTAGTCAATGATCCTATCTTGACTCTACCATCGGGTAATGATGGGTTTGTTATTTATAGAGATTTTTCAAAGAATGGAAATGGTTGTGTCCTTATGCATAATGATAGGGTTATTGTCTACGCATCATGAGAGCTAAAAATTCATGAACAAAAAAATCACACTCATGATCTTGAGTTAGTAGCTGTAATCATTGCTTTGAAGATATCGATACACTATATGTATGGTTAAAAATGTGAGATATATATCGATCGCAATAGTTTGAAGTATATTTTCACACAGAAATAACTCAACATAAGGAAAAGATGATGGATTGAACTACTTAAAGATTATGATTTCACTATACACTACCACCTGGGGAAGGAAAATAAGGTGGAAAGTGTTTTGAGATGAAAGGATCATGAGGTTTCGAACAAGATGAGAGTTTAAAGGGATCATATGTTCATGGATATAGTAAATATAGATATAAGAATAATCATGGAAGGTGAAACATCAATACTTCTTCAAATGGTTTCTAAAACATATTTACTAGAAAGGATAAATAGTTCTCTGACTGATGAGGAGGAGTTTCAAAAGAAAATTAAAGCTGTGAATGATGGGAGATTGATTGACTTTATATGTGAAGATGGAATTTTGAATTTTGGGAAAAGACTTTGTGATCCCAATATACAAGATCTAATAAGGGAATTATTGGATGATGCTCATTGCACCAATTTCTATATAAAACATTGTAGCACTAAGATGTATAGAGATTTGATGGAACATTTTTAGTAGGAAAACATGAAGAGAGATATTGTTGTTTATGTGTCAAGATGTATGGTTTTTCAACAAGTGAAAGTAGGAAGACAACATCCCTGAGGAGTCATGAAACCTCTTCCCATACCTGAGTGGAAATGGGATGATATTACAATGCAATTTGTCATGGGACTGCCAAAGACTCCTAGATGGAATAATTCAATATGGTTTATTGTTGATTGTCTTACAAATTCGGAACCTTTTATTTCTATAAGAGAAGATTTACCACTTGAAAATATATCAAGACTATATATTAATGAAGTTGTAAGACGTCATGGAGTACCCCTATCGATTGTTTTTGATCCTGATCCATTTTTTACATCAAGATTCTAGAAAATTATTTAGAAGGCCATGGATACGGAACTTCATTTGAGCACTTCCTACCACACTCAAACTAATGGAGAATCAGAACTGACTATTCAAACCATAGAATAAATTTTGAGATCTTTCTCACATGAATTTCAAGGGATGTGTGATCAATATTTACCTCCTGTTGAATTTTAGTATAACAATATATTCCATTCAAGTATTTATATTGCACCATATGAAGAATTATATGAAATAGATGTCGTACACCAACTTATTTGGAGGATCTTGGTGAAAGAAAACTCTTAGTCCCATAACTTGTTGAGGAAACAGTGGAAAAGGTAAAGATTATCCAAACCCACATAAAACCATCTCAATGTAGGCAAAAGATATATGCTGATAACCGAAGGAAGGATTTAGAATTTCATGTAGGAGATCATGTTTTCTTGAAGTTATATCAATGTAAGGGTGTTATATGTTTCGGTAAGAAGGGAAAATTATGTCTCAGGTACATAGTACCTTTAAAAATTCTAGAACAAATTGGAGTTATAGCTTATCATTTGGAAATGCTGCCAAGTCTCTCTGAAGTTCATGATGTATTCCAAGTATCACTGTTAAGAAAATAAATTCCCAACCCGACGCATGTACTCACTGAGGAATAAATATAACTAGAACATTATATGGATTATTGTGAATATCCTCTCAAGATTCTTGATACTAGAAAATTGGTGCTGAGAAATCGAAAGACTAGTTTGGTGAAAGTTCAATGGAGAACCATAAGATGGTAGAGGCAACGTGGGAACCTTAGGAACTTATGATGATGATCCACGCGAATCATTTTATGTTTTAATATTCTAGAAATTTTGAGGAAAAAATTATTTTGAGGGAATAATATTACACCCCAAGCTTCCACTGTACGCTTCTCTTTGAATAATACAATAGCTTGCGTTATATACAACATCAAGTTCAAACACACCACGACCAATCAAACTAGCCGTTAGGAATAGTAATACCCACTTTTTGAAATTTTATAAATTTTATTTTTCTAAATGGACTTCATTTTTGGATTCATAATATTAAAATTATCTTAGGGTGAAGTTTTGGTATTTTTCTGAAAACATTCTATTTTTGATTAATAGTGAAAAACACTGCGTTATTATTTAAAACAAACATTTTATTTAAATAATTAGTTATTTTATTTTAATTTATATTATGTAAAAGTTGATACATAATACCAATATATGTTCAATGTAATTCATTGGAGTCATTTTATAATAATATTATATAGATAAAATTTTATTGAATTTTTTATCGTCTTTTACCCACCTTCTAGGTGCATTTTCAAATTGGCTTAAAATGTTATTATACCACTTCTATAAATTGATTTTCAAAAATCAGAGAGACATGGTTTAAATAATTATGTAAAATGTGGTTTAATAAGATGAAAATAATTTTTGGTGAATAGTAACATTTGACTTTTATTTACCACTGTTAAAAGTAAATAGGGTAATTAAATGTTAAAACTGATTTTATAATTACACTAACACATGTCCTAATTATATTGGATTAGATTATTTCGACCAAAATCAACCTTAGGAATAAAATATGATCATTTTGGTCCACTTCTATTAGATTAGTATATTTATTATTAATTTATTTAAAGAATAGTTAAAAGGGTAAAATTCAAATTTTAATAACTAAACAATTTTTAATAAAGGGTTATACATTAGATAAATTAGACTATATATATATTAATTATAATGATAAAAGATTTCCTACATAATGGTATTTTATTTATAATTTTTATAAATTATATAATTAAATTTATTTTTGATAAAATGATGATGTAGAAATTACCTTATTAATGAAAGATTAAAATAATTGATATTATAAATATCCAATAAATGTAAATAGAGACTTCTGGTTAATTAAACTAATTTTATAAGTTAATATAAAATTTTAGGGTTTATTAAATAAATTTTTTTCTATGTGATAATGTTTTTATGACTTTCACAAAAACTAAATACCATATAGTGTCAAACTTGACATAAATGAGTTTTTAAAACAAATACTATATTATTAATTGATATAATATTCTTAAATATATAAGGATTGGCCAAAGGAAATATATAAGGTTATATATATCAAAAATTAACCCCTGGGGGTTATCTTGGGTTTTTATAGTATTTTTATTAATCATTTATTATAATAATACAAGATTTCTTGGTAAAAGTTAAACTATTTTACTAAGAGTTAAATATAGAAGATAAGGTTAATATTGTAACCTAAACCTATCTAAAACCTATTATTTCAGATTTTTTCGACCCATATCCACCTCATCCACAAATGAAATCATTTTTCAGCCATTATAAATATAATATGATTGTATAATGAAATAATATTTCAAGATTTTCCTAAAGTGACCCTCACCTCTCTTATAAAAGGGTACTTCCCCTTCTCTCAAAATCACACCTCCAAAGCCATTTGGCACAGCCAACCCCTAATCAAATATCCCCCAAACTACCTACCATTAAACCTAGAAGAATTAAATTGATCATAATCCTACCTAAGGATCCCTTTTGATCAAATAAAAAGCAAACACCCAAAGAAGAGGTAATAATTTCACCACCTCTGTCAATGTTTTTTTCTTCTTCCACTTTCTCTGTCTATGGTTTTTCCCCAACAAAATAATAACTACATTACGTTTTACATCTTGTGATGCTATTATAAAAAATTTATAACCATATTCATTATTCAATCCATCCTATTAATGACATGTCACCATACGTGCGTGCGTACGTCTGACCGTCTCCATGTTGTGGGGTAGTTTGTTATTCAAACACTTAATTATTAAGATGGGTATAATAAAGAGTATAACTGATGTAAATAATAAATATAACACGTTAATTATTCTGTATATATGATATATCTTCCAATTACATGTGTTTTCACCATCAATATAATGATATTGTCGTTTGTGCGTACGTACGAATTATTATCTCCATAAACACGATGAAATTCATTCCCCATCATAACCATTCAAGAATAATTTTCATTTAATGAATATAAATAATTTTTAAGAACTTAATATAATTCTGTATATAAAACAAATACATCTTATCCAAAACAAACATGGATTATGTAACCAAGAATATAAAATAAAACAAATTAGTTAACACCTAAAACGATGATACTACTAAAATATTATTAACAAAAAAATATTAAAGGATAATATATTATATAATATTTATGTATTTGTTTCTTTTATAATTTAATAATAGTAATTTAACTATTATATAGGACGTTAACGTACCCTTGACCAAGGAAAAGTACAAGTTAAGGGTTAATTATACAATCTATTCATTATCTGAGGTTGTTTATACGTGAGTATCTACTGGGACCTCTTTATCATCCACATATGTGTTTCTTAAAAATATATTTAAAAGAATTTTTACTATTCCCTAGACTACGGGTTATAGAAATTTATACCCTTTTTTGAAATTTTATAATATCATTATAAAGGAATATTTCCATCATTTTCCAAACAAGGTCCTTTACGACCTTTTCGATAAAATTAAAGAATGGCTGTTTTTTTAACTTATACGATAGGTGCGGTTATTTTACGCTATTATAACACCTTCCTATCATACCATAATAGCTTATAAGAATATTTTCAAAATAAATGGCTTATTTTAAAATTTCATGACATTTAAATTATTTCAAAATAGAAAGAGATATTTCTCTCAAATAGTTTTGATTTCATCTATGTCAACATCCTTTGTTGTATTTTATGCTTGTTTCAATTTGATTTATTATGATACAATCTTCCATATTTTATTGAAGGTTTTGTGATATTTTTTACTATGGATGTGATAATTTTATACCATTCATGGTTTATAGTTAAAGTATTGACATTTCATTTTCTAGTTTTAATATTTTTGTTTATGTTATGTTTCAACAATTTCATATAAGGAATGCATTGGACATAGTATGTGATGGGTGGATCCCACTATAGCTTCTTGATGCATTAGTAGGTATCATGAGACAAACTATTGTCTTGGTACAAGGCCTTGAAAAAATATTATTTGTAGTCTTGGCAAGGGGGATTGACTATGTGGTTTTGATTTCTGGTATTATTCATTGCATCATTGGGAAATTTGATATTGATATAACATGTGATTATTCGACTAGTAGAATATCCATGTGAATAAGTAAATGGAGTTATTTGATTTATCTTTTCCATATTATGTTGAACTGTAAGTTTAGAAGGATTTTGTTTTAGTCTTATACATTTCCTTAAATGTCTATACTTATTTATGAATGATTCTGATATATTCTTATCCTTACTGAGCAACTGAGCTCTCCCCTTTCTATGTTTTATTTTTCTCAGGATGAGAATAAGAATATTATGACTGACCTATAGGGATTTTCTATGGGAGATAAATGTGTTAAAAGGAGAAAAAATGTTGTTTTTTTCATTTAATAATTTAATGTAAATATTATGTTTGTATCTAGTACTTCCAAAGGTAGTAAATGGATCGGTCTTTCGAGATTTGATCCCCTATTATCATGCCAATGTTATGTATAATGCACCGACTCTGTGTAACTAGGGTTGGGGCATTACACACATAATTTCATTTAAATTTTTCTTATTTTGAAAATTATATATAAAATAACATTGGATATTTTTTAACTTTGACATAACACTTCCATTATTTCATGTGTTTTTATTAGATTTTATCATAAGTTGTTGTGAGTTGTCATGAAAATCTCTCCTCATTGAGACATGTTTTAATTTTATAAACTAATTTAAAATATATGTGGTTTATATGAATAACATTTATATATTTTTATAGTCATAAATGATTAAATATATTGTATTTAATAACACATATATTATTTAACTCACCAGGGAATTATGAATACAAATTTACTAAATCTGTATGGGTCATTTAGAACATATTATAATTTCCTGATTTTAAAATAGTTTCCTCTTAATTAATATTACTTTTCATATGGTATATACAATTCCTATCATCATAGTTCACCTTTAGATTAATTTATTCCATACTAGTGATTTCTATCCATTTTTCAAAATTTATATCTGTAAAATATAATCCTATCCATTTAAACATTGGTTTCCCTCTCATTATCTATAATTTACCTTCCCACTAATGTTCTCCATCTTAGTTAGAAACCTAATTTATTTTTACATGTCACTTTATCTAAAATACAATTATCATATTTTCTTATTATTGTTTTATTATTTTGATTCATATTGTGGAGTTTCATCAAAGCTATTTTTAAACATTAAAATGGAACTTTTATTCCTCCTTCGGGAATTAATATTTATGTATTTACATTATTTTCCCCCGTTTTCAACCATATTAATTTCATGTATGTCTTCATTTTTTGTATATATATGAATTAAATATATAAATATTTTAATATCCATTTTAATGTGGGGGCTATACATATTTTTATTTTTGATAGAAATTTCCACAATTATGTAAAACGGATTTATAGATACATTACAATTTTTATCTCATTTATATAATAACCCACATAATATGTGTTCTAGAGTATGAATAAATTTTAAAAACCCTAAAATGTATTAAGGATAACCCTATTAGTCCAATTATATGATTATTGAAAATTCCATTTCCTTTACTAATTTAAAAATATCCCATATTTATTTCATAATTTTTCACCCTAATATTTCACTTTCATTTTATCTCCATAGAATATTTCACATGAATTTTAAATAATCTAACTCCATGTTCAATAACGTAGTATCCTTTCTCAATTAGAAATGTTCAAAATAATTCAAATCATTCCCGATGGAGTATATATATAATATCCTATGATTATTCAAAAAGAAAATATGTTGAATCCAAATTTATTCTCATTGGTTTAATAATTCATATTATTTTTTAATGGTTTATAATTCATTTTATTAAATCAGAATATTGTACATATTAAGATAGAGGTTATCCTACGTTTTAATGGGTGGGTATGCAATTAGCATACATTACATTGGATAATGTTAATCTCTGGTTTGATTTCATGTGGGATGTGTGGGGGTTAGCCTATGAACAAAATGTAATAATGTCAGATATAGTATGTTGTGTGAGGTGGTTCAGTTATATCAATTTAATACATTAGCTAATGATGATTTCTCATTATATTGAATGTATAGTGACATTATATTAGCCTAGAAACACTTTGTTTGATGGATTGGTGTTTAATTATAATTACAATATCATTTGAAAGTATTTAACCTGATCATATAATGATTATAAAGGTGGTTATATTATATTATTCTATCCAAGTGGTTAACCTTGACATATGATTATGATATAATTATTTATGATATTTCCACATACATGTTATTATATGATATTATTATTTCATTTCCCTTGGTTATGTTTTCTTGATTATGATTATTTTATTTTTGACATAACGGTATTCTTCATGACACTTATTTAATTATTTATTTCCATGTTTATCCCTACAATTATGTTTCTACATAAAAAATTTCATTTTTTATTCTCCCCATGGGATCCTATATTGTTATATAAAATCTATTTTATTTATAAACTCTAATAATATTTTTAAATAATTATTTTGTTTCTAAATGAAATATGAATTCTTTATGCGTCTAATTTTCCAAGAACACTATTGCTCTATATCCATTGCATTTATTATTTGGAATTATGTTATAAATAATGAAATAAAGTGTTTTTAATGATTTATTATCTTTTTTTATTTCTTATAAATTTATATTTATTTTATATATTAATATTATGCAACATTAGTTAGAACCATATGGAAATGTCTAAGGTTTAAACCATTGAATTAGACACACAATTTTACCTAATAGTGTGGAATGGGACACATGGCCTTATGAAAACTATAGAAAAAATTTCTGATGGGATTCACATTGTTAAAACAAGGTTTCTATAATTGCACAGCCTAATTAGGAACCCCCTTCCGATAGTTGGTCATGCATGGTTGGAACGTTATTTGGAAAACTGTTTGCCTAAACCATGGGAAGTCCAAATTAGGTTGATTTTATGGATTTTCCCTTTAGTGAACTATTTATAAAAACCAAATTCTTTCTATTTATTCTCTAGTGGAAATCCCCGTCTATTTCCTCCCAATAAATCCAATGAGCTATATATCATAACATTGGATCTCATTCATCAGTCAAGAGTCTAATTCAGTTGTTGTTAGTCTCATTAGATTCACATTGGTAAGATCTCAATTCCTTTTTAATCATTCATCATTCATTTTCATATCAAAAAAGAAATTTGGATTCCAGCTCATATGCCCTATTTTTAGGGAATTCATCTATTCAACATATCTCATCCATTCCAGGATAAGTATGATGTTGAAACTAGATGATGAGAGTCATACAAGTACATGGAAGGTGTTCTATAACTCACTCCTCAAGTTTTTTTTATTTTATAAATATCCATCTTTATACATTGATTTCCTCAGGCATTGTCTATTCAATTAATATTCCATGAATGTAGTCTTTATAACATTGTTCAAAAATGAATTCCATATATCTTATTCATCATTTGTGGTTTAATCCACAACAATGACAACCCAAATTAGGTTGTTATCCAAAATTGAGTTTTGTGGTATTGTATGTGTTTTTTCACCACTATTCGATTATAATTTATCTTGATCTTGATAATGGAGAGACACACTAATTAGATGAATCTTGAATTGTAAATTTTTAAATGTCTAGTAACATTTTTGTTTATCACTTGAACAACCTGATGTAACTGATTCACTTTATTAATCTATGTTAAATGGTATATTAGTAAGTAAATGGTATATATATTTCTTGACCAAATTAATTGTAATATAATTTCTTGGATTCATATTTTTATCACCCATTTCCATGTTTTATAGAAGTTATTAGGGTGAACCATATTAAGATACTCTCACTAAAATGTGTTAATATAGTGGTTTCAAGCCCCTTCTCTGGGCATAATAATGAAATGAAGGAATTGAAACTTGTGAACCTTATTAAAAGGGTGTGAATAATTATGTGGATTATTTATTTAATGAATTAATTATTAGGTTCCAACATGTAAATGCGAATTGACATCGTTATTATTGGAGTGCTCACAATTGAGTTATCTTTTGGATTCTTGAAGGAATTGAATGAGAAATCTTGGATGCCATTACAATTCAAGGATGTTGGTTACATTGGTTAATACCCACATTTTATACCAATACTCACATATTATTGTATTTCTGGTATGTAACCATAAGAAAAACCCATTAATATTATAGGATACATTGGATAAACTCCATGGATCCATCATGCCTCCGATGAACATGAGTTTCCTTGATTACATCCTTTGGCCTAGCCATTGTTTATCCCATTTTACCATGGAGCTATTACATGGGCTCAGTTAGATCATCACTCTTGTATAATGGCTTGGATGATTCTCAACAGATTACACTCTTAGACCCTAATCCATGCAGTAGTTTCAACTATGTTGGAGACCCTTGAGGTCCTGGTTCCCTTTGTTATTACCTTGGAAACTCTTCAATATTACAATCCCCATGGTCTACTTGTTACATATTAAAACCTATACTATTAATTTCATATCATATTTTAAGTGATGGTAATACCTCATATGAATTATTTATATAAACTAGAACTAATTAATTAATGAACATGTTATATGCTCAGACACTAGTTGAGTGCCGAATCTAGTATTTGGTTATTTACAATATTGTAATACTTTACTTTCTTCTGTTCATTCTTGCACACTAGTTGATTTTTTCTTACATAGACTTGATATTATAGACACCATTGTTGATGGACTAATGGTATTTACATAAAACCATATCTGAGCCCAATTGGTACTCGAGTAGAATATATTTATGCATTTGATGATAAAGGGAAGAATATCACTTCTGACAGTAGATTTCATGATTACATAGTAAGGAGATTGTAGTAGATGACCAACCTCGAGTTCAAGATGTTTGGGATAGATTCTAGTTTCATTTTTTCCAATTTTAATATCATGTTTAGTATAATGCTTTTTATCTATATTTTCCACATTGTTTGATACATGACATATTATCATTATCTTTTTATATGATTATTAGTTACATCTGTTGTGCTATTACTCTTATCTTCTTCTATTTTTCATTCTGTTTATTATTAAATTGATTCTTATACTTACCTCATATTATATTACATTCATCCATTTTGATACACAATGGTTATGAGGGCATAGTTTACCAATATGGAAATGTTAGGCTCCTGATTCTAGTTGACATCCTCTATCATTTTGGATGATACGCTTGATGCCATTTGGCAAAACAGGCTCTAGACTCCTTCATTAAATCTGAGTCAAGGATGTCACAATGTGGTATCAAAGGTTTCCATCGATTTTTTACTATATATAGATAATATATTGGAGACTGGGAATGCTTATAACATGATCATAAGATGTTCATAGGTGTTTATAACCCATGATTGTGATTAATTCCACATTTCCTATATAATATTTTTTTCAATATTTCCTATTATAGCTGATAGTATTTCACCATTTGGAGACCCATGTTTTTATTATTATTACTATTATTATTCATATTGATTGTTTAATTTAATACATGGTTGATGATAAATTTATTATTAATCAGATTGAGAGTTTTATTTAATACATGGTTGATGATATTAGGGAATGGGGAACGGTTACATGCATCATCATAGGCACCTAGAATTCACATGTCATGCATATTTACATGCCATATATGTGAATTTCACTCCTTTAATTATTTTATATGCCTGTGATTATTAACTAAGCCTTGTTTTTATAGATATAATTGTGATTCTCTTGGATATGATAATGTGATTGCTGGTATAAATCCATGAGGTGTTCTGGGCCCTCATGGTTTGGAATTAGTAACTTATCGAGTCGATACAGTAGATTAAAATTAAATTGTTATCAGTTTTTTATAGGGATTATGGGCCATTATTAAATAGGACTAAAAATCCATTTTAGATTAACCTTGATATAAGGAAATAAATATATGAAAACTATAAAAGTTAAACACGACATATGAAAATGAAATAGATCCCAGTAAATGATAAGGTGATGTACTCCTGATTTAATATCTATTATAACCCATGTAAATTATACTAGAGAGCATACAAATATCCCACATTCTATGTGGTTAGTTGGGGTTGTATGCCATTGGTACTGATATTTTTTTATGCTTAGCTTTCACTAGCATTTATATCTATCAACATATAGCTTTCTCTTTGGTTTTTTCAAGGAATTTTTAGTCTGATGCTATAATTATATATTCAAGTTGTGTTCCATTAGGGTGGTTAAAACCATACAATAGACATGGTGGGCCCTGAGCCTATACTCATACAGTTAGGAGTTTCACTGGGGGAACCACCTAATGTACCTGTTCTGGGAACTGATGCTCAGTTTTGTGATAGTTTCATGTGCCTCATGGAGACCATGAAAGGTTATCCTCATCCTGAACCTATGATAGTTGATATGACATATGATTTCTAGCATCAACATTCTCATACCTTATATGGGGTTGATGGTACACATGCTACTCAGCATTGTCTTGAGGCCACCTTGTTTTTCATGTATAATATAGAAACTCCTTTAAATTAAAGGTTCATACCTACTATATACAGGTTGTATGATATCGCTAAGTGATGGTGGGATGTAGTATCCCAGGAACGTCTCCATCAAAACATGTTATGAACTAATTTCCAGACTACCTTATATGATCATTTCTTTCCTCAAATGATGAGATATAACAAATCCATGGATTTTATGCATCTGAAGTAGGGTTCAATGTCAATTATGTAATTTTAAAAGTGTTTCATATACTTTCATTTCATTGCACCAATTCTAGCCAGTTATTAGCTTTCTCATGCTAGCCTCTTCAAGGATGGAATTATGTATGACTTATGTACATAGGTGAATGTCTTTTACCAACCTAACATCACAAATATAGTCAATCGGTATCTTATCGCTAAGTGAAATATTTTTCATGTTGATATTCACAGGCCTAGAGGATCATCACCATGATAGGATAGTACTTATTTTTGTTGTAGAAAACATTCCCTTGAAGATTTTCCTTAGGTAATTAGAAGTGAGAGTACACATACATGTAGCTCTATAGTTTTTCATAAGTGTGGAAGATAGTGGAACCTAAAAACTCGGTGTGATATTATCCCTCTGGTTTGTTGGTGTTGTGGCCATATGGGGAACCTTCAGTGATTCTATCTGTCATTTTCATCATTTTATTTAGGAAGAAGATATGCACCATCTCCACCAATAGGGGAAGCATATTTTAAATAGATCCATGTAGGGATCTATAGTAACACCAGTAGGAGTAGTTTGGGGGGTGTCATCGTCGTGGTAGCTAGAATCATGATCACCAGCCACACCAATAGAGAAGTTTCAATCATTGTAGTAAAACTATTGAATATGGTTGTGGATCAGGTCATATGCATGAATTACACATGGTACCCAAGGATCAAGCTATAAGACCATCTACAGTCTGACATAATGTTATTGTATCCTCTACTATATTATATTCTGCACATAATAGAGGAGTTTTTCACTCCATTATCTATTTATCTATCATGGAATGTCTTGGGCTAGAACTATAGTATTAATGTGGTGTGATAACCTAAGATACACCATTGGGATTATGATCAGAGAGAATACACCAATGCATGGATTGTCCGATTGAGGTAGGTAGTTACCCCTTCTTATTAGATAGCTCTTTTCTTGAAATGATTGTCATTGAAATCAATCTAAAGATGTATTTCTGGGTTTTTTATCACAACTTTGGAGCTAGTCATTTCTATGGGGTATTTTTACATAACCATAGGGCATAAATAACATGTAGAAGGGTGAGTGTGATGTCTTGGTTAGTATAGATAGACAAGATCATCATGGGATAGGTTCAGTGACTTCCTCGATTGGAAATATCTTTATAGAGGGTCATGGTTCACATCATTCTATATTTCATCATATAGTAGATCATTTCAAGGATGTCTTTCCCAATGAGTTTTCTTTCAAAACTACTAAGATATATCTTAAAATGTATTATGTTCCATGAGTAACTTTAGTTTCCATTCCACCATATTGGATAGTTCCTATTGAACTCCAAGATCTCAAGCGGTAGTTATAGGATATAGAGGGCATTTGTTTTATATGACCATGTACTTCTTCTAGGGGTTCAATCATGTTATTCACTGAAATATTGATAGGAACCTTTTTATAGACATGTATAAAAGAAAGTTGGACTATATTATGGTCATTAAACATTATCCAATGACTCGAATATATGATATATTTGACTAGCACTGATGAGATAGGGACATCACAGAGATCATCCTGAGGTTGATCTATCATCAGGTGTGAGTCAGGCTATCAGAAATTCCTCGTACAAGTTTCTATAGAAGGTATGGTATTTATGAGTACCTTGTTATACCATTAGGTATCAGAATGAATCCACCTAATTCATGGAATTGTTGAATAGGGTGTTCCACCACTATCTGGATTCAATTTTTATTGTCTTTTGAGATTAAGTCTTGGTGTATTATCACATTCATACAAATCATGCTATGAACCTTAATATCATTCTATGTATAAAGATAAGGAATTATCATTATTCCAATATTTCTAAGTGACAATTATTTATCAATAAAGATCACTTCATTGAACATATTATCCTAGAAATAGAAACCTTTATTGACCTAGAGAAGGTTAGTATCGTGGTTTCCATAGTTTATCCCACGTACAATTTTTATATATGACGTTTCTTGGGGACAGATGGAAATTAAATGTTTTTAATAGAAGACATCTGGAACATTACTACACCTCTTAATAGTCTTAAAAAGAAGGTAGTTATTTTCTTGTTCCCAAAAGAGTGTGACAAATCCTTTCAAAAGATGAAAGGGAGGCTTTTATAGAAATCTATTCTGAATCTTTGAGAGCTAGGAATTGGGTATATAGTGTTTTGTGATGCATCATCCATTATTCTTGGAGGAGTGCCGTTATATTGGGAAAAAGATGATGTATAGAGATCTCACCAGTTGTGGCCTCATGAGTGAAACAACCAAATGCACGACCTATACCTAGCAACATTTTCTCATGCCATATGTTTTTTTGAGTAATTATCTATTGGTTTAGTGATTTGTGGTTTTTGGGGAGCAAAAGACTCTAAAATATATCTTTACATAGTGTGACATTAATTTAAGATGGTGGTGATGGGTAATATATCATCAGTCCTTCTATTTTGTGAAGTCATATATGACTAGGAAATGCATTTTCATAGGTGATGAAGAGAGTTAGAAAAGTCCGGAAAAGGACGTATTGGAAGCCATTGATCAATGAAAATTGATGGCCCTCATTTTGAATATAATTTGGATTTTTAGGACCTTCAGAATCTATGTTATCTCTCAACTTTTACAGTTACCACTTCCCTCCTTGAGAAGGAGAAGATCATGTAATTTTCATATATTGAGGGCTTGTTTCTTTGTGATGGTGTTTCAGGATATATCTTAGCTCCATGATTCTCATTGGGATTTTTATCCAAGAATCTCCAAGATATATATGATATATAATGTCAGTATTTGTTTCCTCAGATGAAATTTTATATAACATGCTTTATCACTAGGTGTTCTTCCTATCATCTAGTGAAGGAGGAACACAAAAGGCAGAAGGATTTTTAATGCTCCTTTTAGTCCCATGAGGGAAATGGGATGAGGTTTTCATAGACTATGTTGTCATATTACCAAGTTCTCTTAGGAGTAACAATGTTGTGTGGGTATTTATTGACCAAATAAAGAATGTGTCCCACTTCAATACTATTTGGGAGATATTATCTATTGAGGAGATGAGAATAGTGTCTTTATGTGACTTCATATAACTTCAAAAGGTACCTTTTACTATCATTTCTGATAGGGATTCTCATTTTAATTCATAGTTATAAAAGTTGTTGTATATGTATATGGGTGTAGAAGGTCTTCGAAGAATATCTCTTCCCCCACATACTGATTGAAAGTCAAAATGAATGATATAGGTTATACATCCAAGCCTTCATTATTTATTACATTAGTTTATTGGCGAATAACATCTCGCTCATCAATTTTTTCTATAATAAAATAGTTCATGCAATGAATCATATGGTCCTTTCAGGATTAGTATGGTATTCCATTTTGGTCACCCCTCTGGTGGCTCGAGGTAGGTGAGGTAGCCATACTAGGTCCTTATCTTATGAAGAAGAATTCTAAGTAGGTTCAACCGATCATGAAGGTTAAGACTAGATCTTAATATAAACAGAAATCATATACTGATCACCTTTGATGACCTCTAGAGTTTAAGGTTATTGATTTTTTTTCCTGTGGGTGTATATTTTGTTAGGGCATAGATAGATGTGATTGAAAGTTCCACTTTCACCACCATTTTTCATAGAATTTTAGATTATGGAGAGAGTAAGACAATTTTCCAATCAGTTGTTACTACCATAGAGGTAACAATTCATGCATAGTGTATTCAACATCTCATAGCTTATTTGGTACCATGCTAACCTGCCTCACACTTTTGATCATGAGGAAGTTGAGTTAAATGATGATGCTACCATTATGGAGTAACTGATACACACTATTAACTAAATAAAGAAGGATATCCTAGGATAGTATTTCTATCTAGTACTAGTTCTATAAAAAGAGGTATGTGTACATGATGAGATATGGGAGTAAGAGGCCGATGCACATTACCACTGGGAATTTTTTTTCTCAGATAGTGTTTCACCCTCGTGGAAGGTGATCTAGGGAAAAAGTTCCCTTATAATGGGAAAACTATAAGAACATAGTTTTTCCCTCATGTGCGAATGAATTTATTGTTTTACTAATTCCCTTTTAGGAACCTAATATGGATGCCTCAGGATTTATGGAATTTTTTTTAGGGTCCAGATCTATTTCATAGATCTGAACCCCAACTGAAGGAGAAAATAAGATGGATGCACCATTATAAGAAAAGTTGTTGGGAAGGCCACATGATTAGTTTTAACTATGTGAGGTTGGGTATTTGGATGGTATAGGGCACGTTTTTTCAATAACTATGAAGTAAGAGAAACATAGACATTAGAAAAATTAAAAAAAATATAGAAAAGATTCACACAGTTTTGGCATAAAATCCCAAAATGTGTATCCTAACTCTGATGGTACACCAATTCCTTCACCAGATCATGTACGGTCGGTAGAAGGGTTGTAAAATAATGTGGCCAAACCTTCCAAAGGCCAAATTGGTTTTATTTTATTGTTTCTCTTTAAAGTGGTCTATTTTTAATAACCCCTTCTTTCTTTTTTCTTATCTGTTGAAAAAATCCTCATATTTCCTCCCCATTGATGCCTAAGAGCTATCTAACATAGTTTTTGATCACATTCATCTCATTGTATTAGCATCATATTGTTCTCAATTCCTTTTTTATCAATTTTTCAATTTTCATCCTATCAATTATTATTTTTAGATACAGGCTCATATACCCTATTTTCATGGCATTGATTCATTCTTCAAAACACTTAAAATCCAAGACAAATTTTAGGATGCTACTAGATAAGGAGAGTCGCATGAGTATGATGTATGTGGTCTATAACTCAATCCTCAATATTCCTTATTTTATAAATTTCTTATCCTATGTGCCGATTTTATTTGGTGTCATCTATTTTTTTAATAGTAATTTCTTATAGTCATTAAAACCATGTTATAAGAACTATTCCATATATGTTACTCATAATTGTGGTTTACATCCACAACACAAAAAACCCCTAGTTTGGTGTTATTCGTAATTGAGTTTTAGTTATTGAGGTATGTGTTTATGCCATCATTAAGGTCTTCCATATCCTGAACACTATAATGGTACACCTCCCTTAATAGATGACTCTTGAATTATGTAATGTTAAATTTCTAGTACAATTTATTATTTCACATAACCCTCCTAAGGTAAGTACTTCACTTTTTTATCAATTTTATATGGTATATTGTATATTATATGGAATATATATGTCATAACATAATGAATTGTAATAAAGTGGCTTGGTTTCACATCCATTCAACCACATTACATGTATGATGGAAGGTATAATATTTATCTATTTTAAAATACTATGACATAAATGTGTTACTATAATAGTTGAATTCCCTTGGCCATGTCACACTAAAGAATGGAATGGATTTTAACTTTTGAACCTAATTATAATGTTATGATTGATTTTTTGGATTAATTAGATTAATAAATCAATTTTAAGGTGGAAAAATACATATGGACCACAAAACCATTATTAAATGAATTTTCAAATTCAATTTAGCTTTTGGATTATAAAGAAAATTCCTTAACCACTCATGGACACCATTCTGATTCATGGTTACAGGTTTCCTTATTTAAGACACACCTTGGAACTCGATAATCATCTATCATAGGTTTTCTAGTATAACACCATGGTATCACTCCTTTAATATTAAATGATTTATTGGACACACTCCATGAATCAATAATAGATACTATAAACATCAGGTTCCTTGGTTACATCCTTTGGCCTATCCATGGATTATCTCGTTTTACCTTGGATATATTAATTAGAATCAATTAGATCATCACAAGTGTAGAATTACATGGATGATTATCCTTGGATTTAAAACATACCCTTTTGGTAGGATGTAGTTACTACTGAGTTAGTGAACCAAGAGGCCTTTATTTCCTTGGTTATTACCATGGAACCTATTCATTATTATTATAATCAAGGCTCCATTATTACATATCGTAACCTGCACGCTATCTATCATATCGGATTTTCATTTCTAATAATACCTCACAAAACTTATTAATAAAAACATTAATTAATTAATTAATTAAATGGTTACATTTTCAAACACCAAGTATGTGATGAAGCATGTTCTTGGGTATTTATGTTGTTGTACTTCTTTAATTTCATATATGTCTGATTGCACGTTGTTTCAATATATATTTCATTGATAAAATGTTATAGACACTATTGGTGGTAGCCTACTGAGATTTATCACACACCATATCCATACATCCATTTGTACCTAGGAATACTATATGTATACAGGTGTTGATAAAGCATATCTATTTAGACACTTGATTGCATGATTTATTATGATGGAGCTGGTAGTAGATAACTGTGATGGAGCTCAAGATGCATGGGATAGTTTTTGGATTCCTTTTTTCTACTTATATAAGAAATGATCTATATGATTAATTATATCCATGTTTTCTAGAATATTAGATTCATGGAATATCATCATCTATTTTTTATAATATTATCAGTTCTATATTTGGTGTTATTATAACTATATTATTTTATTAAGCACTTTTTGTATTATTCCATTACTTCTACTACATACCTCTTGCTATTTTATATTCATTTATTATGCTAAAAAATGGTGATAAGGGAATAGTCTCCATAGAGACACACCTTAAGACCTTAACTCTTGTCAGTATACTTTGGAATTTAGGGAGATTTGCTTCATGCCATATGGACAACTCGGCTTGGGGAACTTTCAATGGTATCTAGTTCTCGTACATCACACTATATTCTATATGTTTTTAATGACGAATGAGTAAAATTTCATCAAGGGGAATATATTATGATTTACTTATGGTAAAATAGGGCATCAATAAATAATCACACAAAGGAAAAAAGAAATTATCAAGGAAGGAAGGTATTTTTCATCCTAAGGATCCTCTAATGATTTAAGGTTTAATAAGTGATTAGATTTTTCTAATTGAAACCCAAAGGCAAAATAAAAGGTTTAAATAAGATAACTGACATAAACCACCTCCTAGATTATGTGATGAATGAATGTCCTAAGAAATGAATATTTTTTCTGGGGATAATAATTTTTTCACTCCCTCTTTTTTGACGTCTTATGTCATTTTTTATTTGAAATATTATGTATTATGATACAAATAAAAACATTAGGTGATGTAATATTTATATCTATGGAATATGAAGCTTCATCATGGTTGGACTAATTATGAACCTTAGAAATGTATATCTTCTTCAGTCTTTCGAAATATATAAGGAACTAATATTTTTTTATTAAAGTTCTATTATATCCAATTTTATATAAATAAATATCACTTCATATCCTAAACTGAACTATGAATGATGACTATTTTATGTATACTTAAAAGATCCATCTGGAAATTAATCACATCCCGTGAGCATTAAAATTACAATGATGTAATTTATTTAGGTGGCACTTTAATGACGATGGATTTTAATATATTTTTTTCCTCTAATTAAATAAATTTGGTTCAATAATATTACCCACATGAAACATTTAAACAAAAAATTGGGTTATTCTTAGAACATCACTACATAGAGATTTAATTAGTATGTGTAAATAATAATAACCATGTTATATGATATGTTTGTATAAATATTTGTATGAAGGTTATTTTTCTCAAAAATCATTAATTAATTATTTTTTTAGAAGCTATCTTTTTTAGGTGTTGTGAGTTTTATTATAGAAAAAATCCATATTATTATCAAATGATGATTTTGCTAAAATATTATATTTATTTTTTAATAATATCATTATTATGGTTTTATAGATATGTGGAATAATGAAAATACATTTTAGTAATGTTTTTTCCTACTAAAAATATAATTTGAATATATTATGTATTTTTAAATTACTAATTTACCTTTAAATTTGTTTATTTTAATTTGGAAAAATGAAAATAATTTTTATATTTATACTAGAAATATTATTGTATTGTTTTTTTATTTTTCTCATAAATATTTTATTTTTTTGAGAATATTGGAAAAAAATATTTTTCTAATACAATTTTTTTATGATATCCTTTCATTTTAAAAAAACACATTATGTATCAGGAATAGATTGAATGATAAAATAATATAATGAAAGAATAATTATATAATTTAGCAATATTTCTTTTCTAAAATTGGCTTGCAAGTGACCCTGAATGTCTAAAACAGAATATTTAGTTGAATTAGTGGGTTGAAAAAATGACCACTCTAATAAAAATCATCAATTTCCATCATTCATAGTGACTTACATACATGATTATCCCTCATATACATTTGAGTCACATTCCATTTCATGTGGACCACGTGTCCAAAAAAAAGAAATACATTTTTGAATAATCCTCCATGAGAAATTCTCTTATTGATTCATTAAATCTACCAATGAAAGGTGTGAATATGATTTAATCCATATATGGATAAATCCATGCTATGTTTAATATCTAATGGAAAATTGACCAATTTTCCTCTTTATATGAAAATCCAATTCCATGATATCTTATAAAATTTCCCTTAAAAATCCATGATGGGTTTAAAAAACTGAAGAAAATCCTGAGAAGCGAAGTGTACCTAGAGCAACACCATCAATATTTAATTTGATCCATGTTGGGATTGGGGGATCTATATAATTTGATTCAGAAAATATGTCTATTATACCTTACTAAAAGACTAAGGATATTAAAAATACTTCCATTAGTGATGTTATTACCCATGTTACCAATTTGGATCATTGTTTCTTCTTATACAACTATTTAGATTGAAATATTTCCTAGATAAAAGTATGACCTCTAGTTGTTAAAGGTGTCATTATTCTTAATCCAACATTTAAATTTAAATAGTGATTATTATTAATGAGGAGATTATTCTATATCTATACAGTATACATTGAATCTATGATTTATTTCCAGAGTTTTAGAATATCATCATCAAGATGAAAGTATCATTCAAAATTAACTTATAAATAATTTAAGAGATACCTCACAATAGAACAACGTATAAATAAATTATTGTGTTATTTAGATTTTTTCCAACATAGAACACATACAGAATGAAATAAAAAATGAGGAGTATAAATATTGACATTAAATTGAATCCATAGTTTCAAAATTTTCAATATGAGAATCGCTTTTAAGGGGGAAGCAATCCTTCTTCTAAACATTTATAAATAATTTGGAACATCATAATTATTAAAAAAATATCTATTTTGAGCTCTCTAGTTGTGAAGTGGACCATAATTCTAGGAATACAAATTTTCATAATAATGTGAAAAAATGTGGTATATTTTTACCAATTTGATGATATTAGTTTGAAAAACTTATAAACCTACTATAATGTTTCATTATGGAACAATGATTGTTTTATTAACTACTAGAGTTTGATTCACTATGATTATAGTGGTATTAAATTCCTATATTAATTTCATCTATTTACATAGCATTCCCTTCCTATTTCTAATATTTTGAAATTTATTATTTATTTATAAGATAAATTGTAAGATGGAAAAACCAATTACATTGCATAATGAGAGTATATGTTGTCATGAATTGTCACAAATCTCTCCCTTTATAAGAGTATATCTTCAATATTTTACTTAATGATATTTATTGTATTCATATTGATATTTCTCTCCTTGAACATTCATGGTTCCTTTACTCCAATACATCCCATTTCAATAGTCTTAATGCAGTAATTATAGTTGACCATCACATGATTACTTTCAATGGATCATCATGTCAAAATGTCATTTCCAATCATATTCTGATTTTTATTTTCAAACTAACATTACATTAAAAAATTTATGTCATAAATAATAAATATTTAATATTAGAGTTAACCAAACATACAAGTCTATCTTGTTACATTCCCCTTCCCTTCCATTTTTTTCATATTGAAATCACCATAGTTGAGAAGTCATCGATATAAAAACTCATATCATTACCATCAAATACATGAATGTAGATATTATTAAATTGTTGGGATTTATTCACCACACATATAAAATTGTCCAAATTTCATTATTTTGATGATTATAATCCCTTCCAAAAACAATAGAAATCATTCTCTAGTTAAACGATTAACTACAATAATATTTATAGTTTTTGAACATTCATTTGATAAAGTGATGATTATTTAGTTATAATTATCCATAGTGGATGATATGACTAGAATACTACATCTAATGGAGTGGGTAAAAAAGATTCTCAAAAAAAATAACTTTCTTGTAATGCACTATTTGATCAAATTAAATGACATGTCCCCTACGATGTTCTTCATCGATGTATAAAAATTTCCCAGAGAGAAGATCTCCTTACCCCTCTCATCTAGGGTATCCAACATTTCATTTGGTGGTCCAGTAATAATAATCTATAACATGAATATCTTTTTAATTACAAATAAAATAAATAAAAAAATTAATTGTGAAACTATAATTTTTAAGGATATTAATAATGAAATTCCACATAATGGTGTCAAATGCCATTTAAATATCTATTTTAATAGAAATTTTCCTATTCCTATTATTTTTCATCATCATATAGATACATTGTGAAAAAATAATAATTAAATTCTTCATTAAATGAGCTTTCACAATGCTAAATCAACCTTGGGTAATAAGAAAACAAGATATATTCCCATTACTACATGATAAAAAATTTCTAAGGATTTTATTAAGGGAATTGTTCATTACAACATTCCAAAATCCATATATCAATAACATTACATTTCATGGGTAATAAAGAAATAATATTTGAATTTACCACAAATGGAATCTATATAAGGGAGAATAAAGGAAAAAATACATTAACCATATCATTATAGAAAATTTTAAAAATAAAAATTAATTAATTTGTAAATCTATGAAACTAGTAGATCAATCAGTGTTCAAGGAGAAGAAGTTATTCTCGATTTCTTCACTAAAAGGGGTTTTTGTTAAATGATGGTTTTGATTATCATAAATTAATATAGGATGGTTACTGCTGACTTGAGAAACATGACACTAACCATCATAAAAATATTTTTTTAAATATAATATACAACATATAAAGATATCTCTTCTATTTTGGAAAAGACATTATCATCTACCCATATATCATTATTTAAATTCTTGATAATATAATTATTATAAATATGGTTGAAAAATAATTTTTTCCTATCCCTAAATTGAAAAAATTTGACATTGAATTTATTTTTCCTGAGATTCTATTTTAGGAATAATAATTACTCTAACATATACAGGTTCATTGTTTCCCTAGAGGTGATCATTCACATTTTGATTCTCCACCTTAATAGTATTAATTTCCTCTTCCAAAAGAATTATATTATAATATATGTGGGATAAATATTTCATTCTTTATCCCTTCAATAATTCATTTACATTTTAAATATTCTAAAATAAAAATGTCTTTTATTTTCCACAATATATTTTTTCCCTTCAGTAAAAAACATACTCTCTAAAACCAGGTACGGTAATCCATTGAATGTTGAACATAAATTGATAAGGAGAAGTTAATTCTCTATTCAATGAAATAACCACAAGAAAAAGTTTGTGGTCATATTAATATATGGTAAGGGAAAAACCAAACATAACAACATTTCATCCACTATTCATCAGATGGAAAAAAATATGTATCAAGGATTCTATTTCCGTCCCAATTAATGGTAAACCTACCTCTTATAACATCATACTTAGATTAAAAAAGCATCCATAATGTTACAATATTCAATTATGGATCGAAACCCCTAGGAATAAGTTCTATCAAATAAATTCCAATATTTATTATCAAGAATGATAATATTGTTAAAATCCCTAATAGTGAGACATGCATATTATAACTATAAATTATGTATTGTTTCGTTAATATTTATTACATAACATTATAATACATTCTAGAATCATATATTTCTTTTATCCTTGGGAACTATAAAACATAAATAACGTCTTCATAAATTAACTACCACGTCTCCCATGTAGTTCTTGATAAGAAATAGTTGTAATAGATAAATTATACATAATAACATTATTCATAACCTAGTGAAACAAAAAATATGAAAGGTTTATCTTTAATGCTCATTATGGGTAAAAAAATGGAGATATTGATGATCATGTTGTTAATACATGATAATAATAGAATGAAAACATGTTGATAACAATTTAAAAGAATCCACTATATATAATTTATCATAATATTGAATCATTGTGTAAATAGTTGTACATAAAAACACATAACTCATAAAATAATCAATGAACATGATCCACGAGATCATAACATATGATCAGAACATGAGTTTGAAGAATATATATAATAATATAACTGATTTCCATTAGAGTCATTTCACAATTCCAAAACTGTCATTATAAAATGGTTCCACTCCAAAAACCATCATAGTTCTTAAGGTTCACTTAAACACTATCATAGAGTACAATGTACCAGACCGCACTAGGATAAATCACTATTATAGTCCTATTTCTCTCATGATATATCAACCATTAGACAATAAATTTGAGAGATATATAGGTCCCACCACTCTGTATTTATAATGTTACCACTTTCTTGGGTTATATAATAACCAATATACTAAGGTATAACATTAACATCATCCATTATTATAGTGTAACCAACTACAAATAATAAAGACAACACATTTTTTCCATGAGATTCTTATAAATTCCACAAATCAGATCCCATGAAAAGAAAAATGGTTCCATAAAAGTTTCATCATATCATTACATGTGGATAAGAAAAAGGATTGATAAACATATAATAATCACAAAAATGAAAAATTTTGAAAATGATACATGATGTTACTATTAGATCATATCACCATAAGATATTAAGAATCCTCATAGGTTAAAAATAATTTTAAAATACCATGTTTTATATTTTTTATGTAAATAACCCCTTCCATTTTGAAACCACGTATTCAAAAAAAACTCTAGAAATATGCTGGAAAACATTTTATTCAAATATATCCTTGTAAAATGTTAATGTAATATTCAAATAAATTATTAGTCATAATAGAAGAAAATTAATTCATTTAAAACAAGTTAAAAAACAATCCTTCCCAATTTTATTTGTAAAATTCACAAAGTACCTCATTTAGTGAAATATATGAATATTAATTTCAAACAATTTTTAAAAAATTAAAACATAGGCTAAATGAATTTTAAAACCCATTGGATTATAGATAAAAATATAATTTTTTTGAATTAATTGAGATGTAATTGAAATATTTCCATGTGGATAATTAAAAATAAATAATAATGAATGTTAATGTGATAGTAAAAAGAATCATTCCACTTTTGAATATTTTGAATCGTAAACCCCATGAAGCCAAAAAAATATACAGATATGTATTTCCCAATAAAATAAATAATTTTATTCTTAAAATTCATTCATTGTCAGTATATAAAACACATGAAATAAACAAACTATTGAATATGGTATACATCCGACATAAATAAAATTGATTTGAAAAAACCCATACCACTCATTTTAAATGATTTTAAAGCTCCCTAAACTCTAGTATAATAATTTAAAATTATTTAATTTTATATTCAAAAACAATTTAAGTTGTTATTATATAATATATAATCATTATATATATGGAACCATATATGTTAATAGTGACAGAAAATTAATTTCATTGTTTATATTGATGGTTGGTTGTACGTATATGTGAATGTTTCATTCGTTATTCCAAAAGATGAAATAAAATAAAGAGAAATAATAATTCCACATTATAGAGTCTGGGTTATATCATATAAATAATATATTTTAATCACATCAATTCTTAATAATATCCATGTAAAAAAATAATTGAACAATATATCCCAGTCCTTTTGGGAGCTAGTAGTCAACATGTTCAAATGATGAATGTTATCATTTCCCAATGGTATAGAAGGTAATAATGAAAAAATGAAAATAACATTTCAGTAGAATAATTTTTTTATTTATACCATTCGAAAATAATGGATCCACAATTATAAATATCCATGAAATATAGTGATTAAAAATTTATTGTATCATTATGTGAAGAATGAACACTATACATGCGACCGAGTGATACGCTCACTTCCAATTTAACAAAATGATGGTGAATAAAGGAGGTGAATAATCATATTAATATTTATTTACATTATGGATAATAAAAATGTTATTTTATTTATATTATAATGTATTTATTGGAGGTAAAAGTAAAATTATAAAAATAAAGTGATCAGTTAGGTTGGTTATCTCTTCTTTGAAATAACTCCTTTTAATTTCCTTTCAAGGGCACTAGGTATGGACATTTGAGAAGACAATCACCAATAGAAAATGGATAAAAAAAATTATTTGAATTTTTACGGTATGGTTGATCTAGAAGGATCAATGTCGTATGAAGAAATTAATGAATGGTTGTCCTATTATATTATATGGAAAGGATACACATTGAATTTCTTAATAGATCAAAATACAATAATGTCTTTCTCAATTTAAATGGTTCCAAACTCCAATAAATAATTATGGAATAATAATTTCAACCCTATGTTATAACATTTTTCAAATTTTAATATTTATTTTACATTTAAATAATTTATGAAATTATTATTTGATAAAATAACTCTAATTTCTAATTGATTATTATACTGTATATTGGATTTTAAATACATAAAGACGATTTTGGAATTATAATGTAATTATTTAAAATTAAAAAATATGTTTTATTAATCTAAAAAAATAGCATAAAAATTTATATAACTCATAATAAATTAATCTCATAATAAGTAATTTTCATAACATAAAAATAATATGATAAATTATTCTCATAATAAATATAAGTATTCATTCATAATAATTTTTTCCCATATGAATAAATAAAATATATTAAAAACTAATAGAGTGATACAATATATATTTCTTTAATTTAATTAATATTTAAGTAATTTTCATTGACATGTGTCAATTAAACAACCCAATATATAGACTAAGGTGATAAAAATGGAATTAAACTTATCCAATAGGAAATATGACGAAATATTTTTCACTTATCACTTATTTGAAAACTATATTAACCAGATTTAACCATTACTGATGTGATAAATTTTAATATCGTTACTATTAATATTGAAAATCAATAAGAGTGTCATATTTTAACATTTTTAATATCATTATTCAAATTATATAGTTTATTTCATCTTACTCAACTATTAATACTTAAAAATAGTTTTAATATATGTGTGAACAATGCGATAGAAACCAATTTTTAGAAAAAAAAACATTTTCATGAATAAAACTGGATTTACTAATATCATATTCTTGTAAAAATATTTATTAAATGTTAAAAAAAATTTACCACATAAATAGTATATTTCATTTAATTAATTCACCAAAATTATTTATTTTAATTTATTAATAATAACATATATTTCCCTATTAAGAAAAAATTTCAAAAAATAAATAAATTTTATTTTAATTTTCCATATTTTTAATTTTAATCATTTGATAACTAATGAATTATTTTTATAATTTTTTATACCATAATTTATTATAATTTTTTATTACTATTCATACTCACCAATGCAATAACTAATTGATAATGGATACATAATATTTTAATAATGATATTTAGTTCATATAAACACATTTTTGTGTGTAACACAAGCTATCAAATAAGTAAAATTATTTATAGGGAAATTTTTCATAAAAATTATTATGTGTTACATTCTGCACAGTTAAAATTATTTTCCTACCTAATATCTTTAATTTAATGAAAACATATGAGGATACTTATTCTTCTACACTTTCTCATGTTCTTATGTACCCTCCATAATTTGATGGTTTCACCAGGAAACATTAACTATGTCAGTGGTCCTCAATCATATCACTTTATATTTATGATCCAAAATCTCAACCAATTGTTCTTCATAAAAGTGATCTTCATACATTGGTATGACCTATTTTTTAAATACATGTGATTGATCTGTTATGTAATTACTCATGAGATATACATGGAAGACATCATGAACATGATGGAGGTTTATTGGATGATTCAATCAATAAGCTACCATCATGATACAATCAATAATTTTAAAATTATTGATATAAACATGTATTATCTTGTTATTCATTCTAACACTCATCACCCTCTTTACGGGTGATATTCATAGGAATAATATGTCACTAGCTCCACACTTTAGATCCTACCGAAAATTGATAGTATAACATTTTGGTTGAGTCTGACATACATTATCTGTTGTTGAATGTATCTAAGCTACAAATCCATATCCTTATATTTTTCTGGTCACAATAGATTCCCTCTCCAACATCAATCCAGTTTTATGGAGTTCTGCACTTCTTATAGTAGAGGGATTTATAGGGATCCATCTGAATGTTGGTGTGATATCAACAATTCTATGAAAATTACACTAATTTAATGTGTTGGTCCCCACCATCCTTGAAATATATATAGAATGTTGTTAACATGTGTTCTAGTGTTTGAATGGTCCTATGAGACAATATATCTATTTGAGCATGATATGTCATGCAGTAACATAACATTGATTCTAGTTCCTATTAAAAATTTCCAAAAAATATTTTGGTAAACCCTTGATCATGATCAAATACAATTTGTAGTGGGAGTAAATGAAAGAATACCACTTTGGTAATATATGTACAAGTATATTAGTCATGGTCTAAATGTTCTCAAATGGAAATGATGTGTTCTACCCTAGTAAGGCTATCTAATTAATCCCTAAAAATTATTCTCTATATATTTCTTTTGGGGATTCCAATGACATTATACATGATAATATTTTCCAATTTAAATTTTTTATGGGTAATGGTTGTAACATTTGTCAAGTCTTATCCCTAGGGACTCATGCCATGACAACACCATGCCCGCCTTCCATAAGCCTACAGCTAGTGACTAGCATCGGAAAGGCATATCCCAAAAACGAAAATCATTACCTTTAAACCGGTACACACAAAGATAGTGTATACTACAAAAAGAAAACCACAAAATAAAGAAAAAATTGTAAAACCAACACATGGAACCACCACTGAGAGTAAAGTGTGTAAACTGAAAGTAAAGGGTCCAGAACGCAACCCCATTTGAAAGGAATCTATATCCAAGGAAGTACAACCTCCAGAGGTCATCCACCAATGATCCTACCTAAAGGGTAGGTACAACTCTCTGTTGGACGTCACTACAGCCCAACATGTTTGTCGATCCACCTTCGAGTACCATCTATCCCTAGCTCTCTAAAGTACTAGTCAAAGTTCTATGTCGTCTGCACATGACACAACAAGCATGGGCGAAGCCTGTGAAGGGGTGAGTATAAAAATACTCATTAGAGACCAAGAGACCTCCAAAGATCTCCTATAAATCCACAAAGGAAAACACCACAAAGTAAAACACCACAAAGGAAATACCACAATGCTAATACCACCTAAGAAATATCTCAATCACATATCATAATGTAGAAGACAGCACACATCGAGTATAACTTATGTGAAGAAGTAAAGATGATTTTTCAGGAAGCTTGATAATATTATTTTGTTGAGAGGCTCTGTTGCTGATCTGCAATGGGTCTCTCTACTTAGGATCCATCACGAGTATCTTTGTGTATGATTGATAAAAGGTTACTATAATGTTGATCCACACAGGGTCTCTAGGTGCTGACCCACCTAGGGTTGCTAGATTCTGATCCAAGCAGGGTCTCTAGGTGCTAAGCCACACAGGGTCGCTAGGTGCAGACCCACAAAGAATCTCTATATGTTGATCCACATAGGGACTCTAGTATACTGATCCACAGAGTGTTGCTAGTATACTGATCCACACATGGTCGGTAGTATATTGATCCACACAGGGCCGCTTATAAATAAATTATGTCACAGTCAGCCACTGGATTCACTCACTCAACACACTTGATTTTGAATGTATATAATCCTCTAGGAACCAGTGATACCTCAACCTCTATGAATTCCCACAGAGAGTAACCTAAAGTACCACCTTGTCGTTAGGGTCCCAACACAACAGACGGCGCGTCGAATAGATGCATGGCCTGTAAGATATGGGCATTTTTTGTAAAAAGGGAATGGTTCGATTCATGTTCGATCCAACCTGGTTGAATGCCAACCTCCACCAAAACTTACATAGAGTATATCAGAAGTACTGCCACCTCGAAATGGTCCCAATTACACTGAAGGTGCATCAATCAGTCACCCGATTTGAGAGATACATACATTTTAGTGAAACACAGGCCGGTTGGGCACAGGTCTGGTACGACCTAGTCCGGGTCGACTCGACCCTTATCGGATTACTTTGTTCCAAGGCCTGACCTGTTGGTCCTTGGGTCCTCCTCGGTAGGGTGTTTCCTATCTAAGGGGTCAGCCCACAACCTACCTCATCTGCCGAGGGCAGACAGGTTGGTCTTCCTAGCTAGGACACATCCAGATGTCGTGTGCGGACCCCCTTTCACCTCGCGGGTCACTATGGGTCCTACCTTCCACATCGATCTAGCGGATACAGCCCACTACACATCGCACTGCATGTAGTCTCTGACACTGCCGAGCAGCTACATCCTTCCATGTCACCCACTAACCAAGTCTACATTTTGACATGTTCAACGCGGCACTAGCAAGGCATCGGTGGTCGCCCGCATCACAGCCATGGTGGTCGTGACCTCCACTGTTCGCCCTGGTGGCCCAGACTCATTCCACCTCCTACACACAGTGTCGGATGGCACCTCCCATCCAGGTCTCCCCAGCCATTTAGTTGTGACCTTCTTCCTCCATTGTGCGCTTCCACCCTTTACCCGCAGCCACAGCCGGTACCAGCGCACTGGTGGTTTCTTCTACAGGCCACTGGAGTTTCTCTCATGGTTTTTTCCTTGATCCATCTATGCCTACGGAATCATGAAGCTTCTACCTTCACTAAGATAGCCTCTAACTCACCTTTCCTCCATTTCAAAATTCATCCACGAAGAACGTGCCTGCTGAGGGGCTTGGGCCTTTTTTGTATCCGCACACGCCCTTCACGTTAGAAGTTTATAGACATGGGGTTGTTTAGGGATTGCAGTTCAATCACAAAAAGTGATAATTTAATCTACGATAAGAAAATAACAAATGAGGTCACTCTCACACAAGAATGCATGATCTGCGGTTAAACTATCTGTGGGTTAATCCACGATCATCCTTTAGAATAAGAATGGGGGAACGTTAAATAGTCTAAACCCATAACTAATTTGATGTCCAATTCTATAGTGTCTTGTCCTGGAGGGTTCAAAAGGTAGACATCATTTTTCATTTTTGGCTTCGTTCTTCGAGGTAAATCAAAGTCAATGAAATTCTACTGGAATTCTTTGTTCTTCATTGTAGTATAATCTCACCGAAGGTTCGTTAGAGATTTTCCCACCATTTCATTCCCATCTCTCCAATGCATTTGTTTAATAAAATGAATCATGTTGCAGAATTTCTATTACGTTGTGACATTGAGTTGTTATGCTGTTTCATTTATGAAACGGTACAGATGTTATGCTTGAACAACAATCCATTAATGATCCTCATTTCATGTGCCGCATCTTCACCTCGTTGTTGCACCATAACACCAATGTCTACCGCTCAATGGAGAGAAAAGAAATAAAATTACTTTTTAATGTAATTTTATTATTTTTTGAAATGTATAAAAAATAAACATTCCTTCCAACAATTTCCAGTCTAAGTTAAGTCCTTTATAGTTGAATCCCAAAGTTCTGATTTCAATGGTTCCCTCAGGTTTTAGATTTGAGCACTGGTACAAAGGTTAGAAAAACCCACATGCATGTCTACTGAACATACATTAAAATAAGTTCAAAATTACATTCTTGGTACTTTGGGATTCAGAATCATGTCTCTTCAATGAGTGGGTTCCAAAAATAATTCCATAGAATTTTTTAAACAAAAAATAAAATGGATATTCTAGGACATTACATTCTCTCGGCCTTAGGGATTTATATCCCTGAAATCCAAAACAAAGGTTAATCAAACAAATGGGGGAACTGAGAATGAATCTAAGCCTCCTACTCCCATGTGCTCTATGGAAGGTTCCTATGCAGCCACTAAACACACACTAGAGGAATCGACTGTCCATGATGGACCTTCTCTTGTCGATCCTCTATCTCCACCGGGAACTCCTCAAACATATCCCCATTATAAATGTCTAGCCCACCCTAGTCGATGACATGAGATTGATCATTTACATACCTCCTCAAATACAACACATGGAAAACATCTAGCACCAGGTGCATCTGTGGGGGAAGATATAGGGGGTACGACACCTTGTAAACTCTACTAAGAATCTATAAAGGTACAATTAACATTAGAGATAGCATTCTATCCCAGCTGGATCACTATAATCCTCATCGGGGTGAGACCTCTATGAAAACATGGTCTCCCTCCACAAAATACAAGGGTCTCTATCTCCTATTAGTATACAAATCTGCATGCTCTGTGTAGTCCTCATCTGCTCCTGGATGATCTGCACCTTCTTAGTGATATCCCGTACCAACTCTGGACCCATGAGTGCTAACTCCCATGGGACTTTCCAGCATATAGGTGATCTTCATGGTCTCCCATACATGGCCTGAAATGGATCCAGGACAATGGTGGAGTGATATATATTTTCGTATGCTAACTCCACTAGTGGTAGGTGGTCCTCCCAAATGCAAACAATATCATGGAAAAAAGCACAAAGCTTTTCCTCCTAGGTCTGTATGGTCCGCTCGGTCTTACCATCTGTTTGATGGTGAAAGGAGCTGCTCAAGTGTAGCTGACTCTCGAACACATTCTGTAATATCTTCCACAACTAGGATGTGAAGCATGCATCATGGTCTGAGATGATCATCAAAGGCACCCTATGAAGCTTTACTATCTCCTAGATAGAGAAGCATCACAATCCATCTACTAATACCTTCTGCTAGATGGGTAGGAAGTCTTCCAACATGGTGATTCGGTCAAAGATCACCTAGATAGAGTCATGGCCCATGTACATGTGTGGTAACCCTATCACAAAGTCCATGGAGATACCTTCAAACATCCGCTCGGGTACCTCATGTGGCTATGTCGAGCTTATTGGGACCTGATTCTTGGTCGTCACTTGCTGAAAAGTTATCCATCATGAAATGAACTCTTCCATAATGTTCTTAATCCCTAGCCACCAATACTTATGTTAGAGGTCCTAGTATATCTTTTCCACACCATGATGTACTGCCAAAGGGGATGTATGAAACTCCCTCAAAACCTCCTCCTGTAACGTCACTGGTACTATGGGGTGCCCTCTGAAATGTATGATGATCTCTCCTCCAAATGAAAATCCATCAGGATCCTATCCTGATGATATCTGAACATGTCAGTCCTTACAGTCAACATACACAAGTTGTGACTCCCTAAATAGCTTAAGGATTTGGGGAGTGACAGTTATAGACTATAGGAAAGCTACTTCATCGTCATCCATGAATGATATCTGCATCACGACTAGCTTCTCAATCACCTCACCCAGCAGCTGCAAACCGGACCTCCTGCTGATCACTTCATCCACAATGTACTCCTTCCTAGGAGTATATACTATATCAAAGTCATTTTCTTGGAGGAACTCAATCCTTCACCGCTGTCAGAGTATATTGTAAACTGCTCACCCATTAGTTACTACCTCTGCATATTCAAGGCAAAGACAATAGCTGCTAACTCCATGCCATGGGTCGCATATTTCTTCTTGTGTTGCCTCAAATATTGTGAGCCATGGGTGATCAATGCTCCATCCTATATCAGGACACAGCCCAATCTAGTCTCTGATGCATCAATGTAGACTACATAGTCAATTCCCTCCCCTGGAAACCTCAAGATGGGAGTGCTGGTCAATCTCTACCTCAACTGCTGGAATCTTCGTTGGCATTTCTCTGTCCACACGAATGGTTTTCCCTTCTTCGTCAAAGCTTTCGTAGGTGATGGTACTCTAGAGAAGTCGAGTATGAACTTCTTGTAGTACCCATCCAACACTAGGAAACTCCACATCCCAGTCATGCTTCTGGGTGGATCCCACGAAATCATTGCATGTATCTTCACTGGATACACCGTAACTCCAGCCTCTGAGATGGCGTGTCCGAGGAAGTGCACCTACCGAATCCAGAACGATAATTTCAAGAGCTTACCGTAAAAATTGTTCTCTCTGAGTGTATCCAAGACTATCTGTAGCTATGTATTGTTCTCCTCCTCTGACGTTGATTACACCAAGATTTTATCAATGAAGGCCACCAAGAAACAATCGAGGTAAGGCTGGATGATCCTATTTATGAGTCCCATGAACACCGCTAGGGCATTGGTAACACTTAAAAGAGACAAACAAAACTCGTAGTGGTTGTACAAGCATATAAAAATTGTCTTCAGTACGTCCTCACCACTTACCAAATGCTGATGATATCTTGATCTGAGGTCGATCTTCGAGAACCACCTCACTCCCATTAGTTGGTCGAAGAGGTCATCAATCCTTGGTAGTGGGTACTTGTTCTTCAAAGTCACCTGGTTCAGAGGATGGAAGTCCATGAATAGTCTCAAGATATTGTATTACTTATTGGAAAACAACATTGGGGCTTCCCATGTAGAAACATTTGGTCTTGCGAACACTTTCATATGCAAGACCTTAAGTTAGACCCTCAACTTACAAAGCTTTATGGGAGACATCTGATATGTAGGAGTAGATATAGATGTTTTCCCCAAGTACATGTCAATGAATAAGTCTACCTCTCTATGAGGAGGAATTACTGGGACTTATTTTGGTAATACATCCATATACTCATCCACCACTACAGGAAATATCAAATTCCTCTTGTCCACCGCACAGAGGGTGAGGCTAGCCAACTGGTGAGTGATCGGCTAACCCCTCCCTTGAGAAATCCCATCCTGTGCTTCCGATGTTTCCTTCTCACTGGTGAAGGAGAACCTGGTCCCATCCTCATGGACACACTACACTTTTCACCTCAAACAGTCAATCTAAACATGTACTGAAGATAACCAGTTCATACCCAATATGATGTCTTAAGGCCTCGACGCTGCTACTAGGAGATCCCAACCGAACCTCTCACCTCTTAATATAAGCTCACACTATAACCAAAAGTGTGTAATTGTTGAATCCCCTCCTGTATAAGTCTTTAATCATAATGATCGAGCCAATGGATCCACTAGCATCATCGATCCTTGAATGAGGTCGATGGAAATGAAAGAGTGACTGACACCTATTTCTATAAGAACTAAATCTAATGTGGAGTAGACATAGATCATACCTCTAATAATCTTTAGAGTAGTGTGGTCATGGGCCTCCACCACCATAAGCTGCATCACGCTTGTTCATCAGATCCCTGAGCCCGTTTTGGACTACTTGGGGTGGTGGTAGTGGTACCTCAAACTGTCATCCACCGACTGCTGATTGGCCTACTCCCCTTCTATGACCGCTGCCCTATGAACCTCCTCACTTGATCCTATGTATCAATATTAGCGGTCACATGAATGTCTGGTAATCATCTGTGTGGGGAGTCAGACAGTCGTGATATATGTGCCACTTTACACTACAGGAGTAACAAACTCTAGCGCTTAGCAGACCTCCTCTACCTCACGAGCTCCGCCCCTCCGACCCTGTATCCTGGAATCATCCTCCGAATGGTCTGCCACATTTGGGCCACTACTTCATCTGCCTACTACTTATTGCAGAACACTCAGCCACCTTTTTTCTGGTGGTGGCCCTCACTATCGGTGCCTTCTTGGTTAGGAATCTCTCCTCCAGTAGAGCTCATCCTAGCAGTCTAGCGTACGTTGGGATGCTGTGCGAAATCATTGACACCCTGATCTCCCATAGGATTCCCTATTCAAAGGTCTGATCCCTAAAGAATGGGTCATGTACTATGTCATTGGACAAGCAGGAGAGGTCGGTAAACCTCACCGAGTAACAGACAATATTCAGGCTACACTACTATAGTTTTAGTATCTTCTGAATACAAACTGAGCATAGTGCCACTAGTACAAACTCCACCCTGAAGAGTCTATTGAAGTCAACCTGGTACGGGATGACTTCTCATGTATCTAGAGCATAAAAATCCACCATATCCATGTTGTGCCCTAAAAAAGGCCAGCATCTTGGACCACAATATAGTCTATATGTGTCTTTGCCTGGAAAAAACTCATGTAACTACCTCCAACCAATCCTTAGCTAAATGAGGATCAATCTCACCTCGAAACCTCGGAAGCCTCTATCTCTAGAACTTGTGCCAAGTGCTCAGTCAACATTTATGGTCTGCTATTGGGGATGGTTGTAACTACTTCTCTATTGGTGGTGGTACTACTAGTACACCACCTGAAGTTTGTTCAATTTTAAGTGGTCCATGCACTGATGCCTCATCGGTTGGTGCTCCATATTTGTGATCCCTCACTGGAATCCTGGTTGGTTGTCTTCATGGAGGTATCGTTTAGAGAAACAGATGTTCCATAGTTAATAAGATATACTTGGTGAGCTAACATAAAATATAGAAAGAGGAAAATATTTCCAAAACACATGCAACTAGTTTTTTTATGTACTAAAATGAAAAACATAACTCAAGGTCCTATTGTATGGATATGTCGGTCATCGCACCGGAACTAGACTCCTCGATCTAAAAGCCACACTCAATCCACATAACACTCTTACCCCCATTGAAAAATATAGAATTTTATTTCTTCTGGTAGAACCAACCACCCTTGGATACAACTTTTTCATGACCCATCCCCCCATTCCCATCCCGTGACTACCCCAAGCCAGCCTTCCATAGGCCAGTGGCTTGTGAATAGCTACGAAAAGGCATATCCTAAAAAGGGAAGGCATTTCCTTTAAGCATGTGCACACATATATAGTGACTACTACATAAAGAAAACCTCAAAAGAAAAGAAAAAAATAGTAAAACCATCACAAGGTACCACCACTGGGATTAATGTGTGTAAACTAAAAGTAAAAAGGCCAAAATACATGCCCAACTAAAAGGAATGTAAATCAAAGGAAGTACAATATCCTGAGTTCATTCACCAAGGATCCTACCTAAAGGGTAGGTACACCTCTCTGTCGGATGTCAATGTAGCACACCATGTCTATCGATCCACCTCTAAGAATTATCAAGCCCTGGCTCCCCAAGGTCCCTATCAATGATTTTCTTCTTCTACACAAGATTCAACAGGTGTGGGTGAATCCCATTCAGGGGTGAGTATAACAATACTCAATGGGTACCCCGAGACCCTAAATGGACTCACAGAAATCGACAAAGTAAAACCCCAAAAATGAAGTCCCCATGAAGGAAATACCACAGAGGTACTACCACCAAGAAAGATCTCAAATGCATAGCACAATGTAAAAGATATCTCACACTAGGTATAACTAAACTGAATAAGTAAAGATGATTAGTTGTAAAGCTAGATCATCTTATTCTGTTGTGAAGCTCTACATGTAATCCACAAAGGATCACTATGTTGTGGATCCATGAAGGGTCGCACTGTGGTTGATCCATGAAGGGTCTCTAGTATTCTAATCCACATAGGGTTGCTAGGTGCTGACAAACACATGGTCGTAAGTTTCTGATCCACACAGGGTTGCTCAGTGATGATCCACCCAGGGTCAATAGGTGCTGACCCACATAGGCTCTCTAGCTACTGATCCAAACATGGCCACTAGAATTATGATCCACACTGGGTCTCTAGTATGCTTATCCACACAGGGTCGTTATAATGTCGATCCACACAGAGTCTCTAATAATTTAGTCACATCACAGCCATCCATTATGTTCTTGCACTTATCACGCTTAATTTTGGGAGGATCATCTCCTCAAGAAATCAACCGTACCTCAACCACCACGATGTCAAACATAGTGTAACCCAAAGTACAATCTCATTGTAAGGGTCCCAACACAATAGACGGCACATCGAATGGACACTCGGTCTGTAAGATATGGATATTTTTGTAAAAAAGGCCTAGTTGGATTCACGTATGATCCAATCCAACCATAGGATAACCATTTCCAAAACTCAAGTAGAGTATCTTATAAGTTTCACATTGTCATAGAAGTCCCATTAACACTAACAACACATCAATAAGATGCTTGGTTTGAAAGATTCAGGCATTTTGGTGAAATGAGGGCCTGTTGGGCCCAGGTCTAGTCTGACACGACCCGACCTGACCTAGATCCAGTCCGGACTAGGCCCAATACTGCAAAGTGTGGTGGGTCCCACCCAAGAGGTTTCTCATACTCTACCAGATCTTCCAAGAGCATACCAATTTTCTCACCTTACCAAGACACGGTGGGATGTAACGTCTGGTACCCCTGCTGCAATGTGGGTCATCGCAGGGCATCCCTTCCACCACAGTCAAGAGACCTCAAGCTCTAATGCAGTTGAGTTGCCGTGTCCTTCCATGTCACCTACAGACTAAGTCCTTTGGTTTACTCGGTCAAAGTGTCTCCAATGAGGCACAGTGGACGCGGGGGTTGTGGCCTTTTCTATTCGCTCAGTGGCCTGGACGTGGGCCACCGTTTCCATGTAGTGTCGCACCTCTACGTCATCGAGGGGTGCCGATAGGTGATCCACCTCCCTCCACCCACGGCCATCTCTATGGGCCACTGTCAGTCGTATTTGGTGTCATCACGCCAGTGGTTTCTTCTGCAGTCCACCGGAGTTGCTTCGTTGGTCCGTTTCTTGATCTGTCTATGCCTACAAGATCATGAAGTTGCCACCTTCACTATGACAACCTCTAACTCGCCTTGCCCCCATTTTTAGAATTCATCCATGAAGAATGCACATGTGGAGGGGCTTGGGATTTTTTAATTTCAGCCCAATACCTCCGCGTTAGAAGTTAAAGAAAATGTGGTGGTCCGGGGATTGTAGTTCAATCAAAACAACTGGTAATTTAATCCTAGGTAGAGAAATCCCAAAAGAAGTCACCCTCCCACAAGAATTCATGATTCGTGGATTTACCTATTAATGGGTTAATATGTGTCCATAGTTTAGAATAAAAATGGATAAACAATAAGTAGTTCAAACCCCTTCCTCATTTGACGTTCATTGCTGTAGCGTCTCTTCCTTGAGGGTTCTAGAGGTCGACATCGTTCTTCGCTTCCCAGCTTTGTTCATCGAGGTACGTCGAATTCGATGACGTTCTGTTGGCGTTCTTTATTCTTCATTGGAGAGGAATCCCACCTGAGGTTCATCAATGATTTTCCCACAGTTTCATTGACATCTTTCCAATGAGTTATTTTAATAAAAGGAAAAGTGTCACAACATTTCTAATATGTTGCGACATTGATTCATTACCCTATTTCATTTATGAAACAGTATATTAGTTATACATGCACAAAGATCCATTAAGGATCCTCATTTAATGTGCCTCGTTATCATCTCATCACTGCACCACAGAGCCACCGTATTCTTATCAATAGTGAGAAAATAAATAAAATAACATTTCAAAGATATTTTATTGTTTTCCAAAAATTCCATAATATAAATTTTCTTCCTGACCCTTTTCGTTCGAAGTTAATTCATTCCTAGGATAATCTCGGCATACTGAGTTCCAAAGTGTCCTCAGATTTTTAATATGAGCACCAGTTCAAAAGATAGAAAAACCCACTCACATGTTTACTAAATGTATATTATAATATGTTCAAAATTACATTCCTGGCCTCGAAGTCATGTGTCGTCAAAGCGTGTGGTCTCAAAATAATTCCATATAATTGTTTTACAAAACAATTACATAGAAATTCATGGACATTACAAAATCCACTTAGATTTTTTACTCTCAAATATAAATTTATGACATTACATGCTCCCAGAAAAATTATCTATAATAAATATCTTCATTCTATCCAACCAAAAGTACATGTTGAAATATATATAGATATTAATTAATTATAGATAAAAACTAGAAGAAGAACTATGAGCTTCATCCAACATCAATTTATTCAAATCTGAAAATGAAGGGACTCGAACAAAGTTCATCAACCTTATTATTAATTCATATTCAAGGTTGAACTCAAAACCATTTATCGCCTTATTTTTCAGATATAAATATTCTTCTTGAGACTTTTTAATATTCACCAATATAGATGGTTGACCACCCTTTTTAGGAAGGTAATATTTCCCACATTTATAAAGACATCATGATCCATCATTTTCCTCGCAAAAAGTATTTCCACTTTTTTATCCTCATTGTATATAAGAAATAAATATAATTTTGAAACATATCTTCTTACACCATGTTAGTGTAGTAATGTATCAAAAATTAATAATATTAAATAAAATCCAAAAATAATCTTGGGCATACATTTAGCTCTTTTTTACTGAAGATAAATATTAAGAATTTATGATTAAAATATATTATAAAAAAATTCCTCAAAGACAACTCATATATATTATTAACTAAAAAAATCCTATATAAAACAATAAAACATGATTTGGTAATTTTTCCAAGGTAAATTAAATTTTTGTGTGAAAAAATATTTGACCATGATGTTCTATAAGAGTATACATATCAGTCCCTTTATTAATACATCACTATAGTTTACAAACAATTTAGCATTGTAGGGTTGTGTAAGCATATATATGATGACTAGAAATCTCTTCAACTACAGAAAACACTCCTATAATTATTATTTAAAATGTAACTTTTCTACATTATTTACGGAAAATTTATTCAAAAAGTGCAGATAATATCCCACAAAAGAAAGAAAAATGTGGTTCTATTTCCAAGTGATTATTCTAGGCCAATGTTGAATAAAAACTTTCATTGAAGGCTCTATAGATATACCGTAACATTAGATCATATGACCCAAGAATTAATATTTATTATGAAAAAATTAATATTTGGTAAATTTTTACTAAATATCTTCCTTCCTAAGGGTCTTCGGTACAATCCTCATGTGATATTCATGCTCTTTTTTCACATAAAATATATAAGATTATAATATATAAAGACTACAAAAAACTGGTTAAGGTAATATATAATGTCACCATTCATTAAATACCATAAATTTTCAATGAAATTAGTAAAAAAATAATCTTAATATAAACTCATTGTGTCTATCCCATGTTTGGTATAGTTTATTTGTTATATCCTCCTTCTTTATCATTATTTGGCGACATCTAGAATTAAGTATTGTAGTGTTCTGCTACATTCTTTTATGTACATATTGGACCTTATTTGAACTTTATGTCATTGAGACTTACTTTGAGATTATTAAAAAAATATTAATGATAATATAGAAGACTATGGTGAATTTAATGGTTGGTTCATGGTTAGATATAACCCTACAGCTTTTCCTAGGAAACCAATTTAAAAAACATAGTCTTCTAGAAGGGGGTGCACTTTTTTTCCAAACTATATGACCACCCCTCCAAATTATAGATACCTAATTATAGGGTTTATAAATTGTTAAAAAATGGATTATATATCTATGTAGTGAAACTATAAATCAAAAATATAATCTATGTATTAGTTTCATGAATAAGGATTGTTGTTACTCTTAGCCATGAAACCACTCTGGAAAACTGTGTTCACTAGTTTTCAATGCTCTATTATTTTAAATAAAAATATATATGACCATGAATTTAAATCTAATTAACCTTAAAAACATTTTAATTTTACTTAATCCTTCACCATCATGATAGAGAATTATCTATTGGGTATATATAATGGTTTTATTCATTCTTGATGGATCATCTCAAGGTATGTTGTATTTTCCCTCAATTTATTAATTTTCATCAGTCTTCCTCGTTAGATGTCTTGTCCATTGAAATTTTAGAACAAGTAGGGGATTCTATACTCTATATGTGGGTTTTTACAGATGAATTATGCTTTTCTTTTGGATCTAGGATTGTGTTCACCCAATTCCCTCTTCATCAGTCTCCATTACCGAAGGATGAAAATTATACCTATGTTCCTAAAGAAGGTGATTCTATAAAAGGGAAAATTATATGAATTTATAATATTTCTTGTAAACTTATATTGGGTTATTAATTAAATTGTATTTATTATTTGTTTCAATGGATTTTTTTGGAACGTGACATGTTTTATAGTTTATTTACATTAGAAATTTTTATTTTCAAAAACTATGTGATTAAATGATATTTTGGTAGTTTTGATTCAGAAAATGTTTGTTGAAACACTGAGGTGAATTTCTATTGGATTTTAATTTTTTTTTAAATTTTGAAATTGGTTTTAAAATTGATATTGAAAATAATGGTACATTAGGAACCATGGGTGCATTAGGAATAGACGTTTCACTTTTTGGTAGGGTAGTGCCACTAGAGGTTTTGTGATACAGATAGACTATGATAGGAATCTATATTAGTTGGTACTAACATATAAATTATTTTTCCTTGTTTTATTGTAACACCCTAAGATTATATAAGATCTATTCTTTTTAATTTATTTCATATCTTGTGTTGTACGCTTCACCAATATTATCTTGTACTATACGCAACACTGTATTACCTTACAGTATACACAACACTATTCTTGGCTCGTGTTACACACAATTTCAAATTCGTTTTGTGGAATTTATTCTACACAACAATATGTATAGACTTTTTTTATTGTATAAATTAAATAAGTTTTGATTATGTTATACGCAACAAAAAATGGAGCTTTCACTACATGCAACCCTAACTTGGCGTGCATTACACGCAATCAAGACCTTCCTCGATAGCGTGTGTAGTACGCAATACCGATGTAAGAACACGGTTCTTATTTTTGAGGTACGGGCTTATTCTTTTTCCTTTTCCTTAAGTGTTTTTGAGAAAATATGGAAAATGGGGAAAAATCCTAAATTTTGGAACTACACGTCGTGTACTTTATCCACACCCCATGTACTTTTGGCCGTGTTGGGATGAGTACACGGGGCGTGTAGCTATGCCGGCGACGAAGGGTGTAGGAACCGACTACATGCTGTGTAGTGGTACTTACACACCATGTAGTTAGTCAGCAGGCTTAAATAGTAAGGCGGTGGACTTGCCGCCCGTTGGGCGATTGTACACATCGTGTACTTGGGAGTACATGCCATGTACTCAGGTTGACAGATGAATAGTGTGGCGGTGCCGCCAAATGAACAGTTAAATAAAAGAAGTACATGTCGTGTACTCAGAATTACACGCCGTGTACTTTGTTTTTTTCGGCTTAAAACAGGCAGTAGCCTCCTTATTTGGCAGAGGAGGTGTTTGAGCCATTTTGGATCCAAAGGAGGAGGCTGGATCTTTGAAGATCCACCGGGAGTTTGTCTGGAAGCCGATTCGACTTCGGACGATCTCGTTGGAACCGCACGGGTAAGCCCTCCCCTCTCCTTGTACCGTTCTTACCAATTCTTCTCCTAACATAAGTTATTTACATTTGAATGGGTTTTGTTCTTCGTCAGATCTACGCCGTTCTTGGGAATTTCGGGAACCGACGTTCGTGTATAACGTTCGTTGGTGTATAAGGTAGGTGGCTTTATGTTTATTTTCCAACTGTCGTGCGTTTTTGTGAATTTTCGTGCCACGAACCCATGTTGGGGTGCCGTGTGGATGAGGATGTTTCTATATTTAATGACTAAAATTGAATAGGTGATTTAATTGTGATAATAAAATGCTGGTTGGGATCGTTTCTTGGATCTGGAACCACCCTGGGGGTGTGTTTCACTATTTAGCTGTTTGGACAGAATACCCAAGGGTATGTCGTAGATGTAGTAATTTTGAATTTCCTTGGGAGGAATTGCTTGTTACTACTTGTTTACCTATTGGGCATGACCCGGTTACCTGTTTAGCCTAAGGGCATTGTTGTATTCAACCTGAGGGCATTATTGTGATTAGCCTGAGGGCGTGGCTATTTTAGCCCGAGGGCTGTCGTATTTCACCTGAGGGAAACCTTTCGTGCCTGAGGGCTTCACATATATGCCTGAGGGTGACACTTCGTATGCCTGAGGGTGAGAATTATTTTAGGCCTGAGGGCAATACCTACGGGTTGGATTATGTATGTCCTGAGGGCAAGCCTGAGGGCGTGGTTTACTATTTTAGCATGAGGGAATGGTTCTGGATGGCCTGAGGGCTTGGTGACGTTGAGCACAGAATGTCACTAAATTAAACTGATTAAATGAATAATAAAATGGAAATTTAACTGTTAAGTTAGTTACTTTTGAGTACTGTTTACTTTATTTCATTTTACTGTTTCACACTGTTGTTGCATGCTTACACGTAGTCAGGCACGGGCCTTTGGTGGGTGCCTACTGAGATATATTTCTCACACCCTATATGGTTCACACTTTTCGGCCCAAACAGATTACGTTGCTACAGGTGTAGATAGGGTAAAGAGTCCCTAAACAGGTACTTGAATGTTGCTGAGGAGTAGGAGGGCATGGGACCGAGCCTAGGCTCGCGATGCCGCTACCAGCTATTTGGCTTGTTTGCTGTACTCTGTATTTTGTTGTAATGTACTGATGTATAACATGTTCTGGCTGCTTTCTTAGAACATCAAACATGTAGAATAATAATTTATATATTGTTGGTTATATCCACTACTGTAGTTTATTTTAGTTGTGTATGTTTACTACTTTCGCTGTCATTGTATGATTTATTTAAATTCTGTTGCACTACACTTTGACAAATGAGGTCGTAGTTTCCCCGCTATCAGACCTGGGCCCTCACTGCTAGTCGGAAGCCTCTGGAATTTGGGGAAATGCTCTTGAGGTCACGTGGCGAACCGGGCTCGGGGCACCCGTTGCGTGGCACCCGGGTCTGGGACGTTACAAAGTGGTATCAGAGTGGTTTCTCTTCTTTGACTTACTATTTGGAGTCGTAGTCAGGGATAGGATGGAACAGTAGTTGGTAATAAGTTGTTCCCTGGCATAGCGAACCCGTGTACAGGGAAAAGCCATTCTACCTCATATTTTGCATTATTTTGATTTTCCAAATTTTATGGTTGATATGTTTTCACCGTTGGGTGACGCACTTGGATTGGGCTGTTTATATTTTATCTATGGGTTCTATTTAGTTGCAACCTGATGAGATGATGGTATGTCGTCTCATGCTTCATGTAGGCACATGATAGATATCACATGCCATGTATAGTTTCCATGCAATGTAGGTGCATTAGAATTTGCATGTTGTTGTGATAGTTGTTGTACTAGTGAAGCATGCTGTTGTGATAGCTTCTTGATAAATACATGCCATGTGATATGGTATTTTTGTTTGAGCCTGTTTATACAATGAACAACAAACTTCGTTTTTTGGGGATTATGGGCCCCCATTGACCGTAATTTGGTGGATCATTGGTTGTTTGTTGTTTATAACACAGATAAGAGGTCAAACTTTTATTCGTGGGGAGTATGGCCCCCCACGGGTCGGAATTTGACACTTAGGTGTTGTTTTACGGTATTTTCTGGGTTCCGGGGAAATTTCTGAGGCATAATGTCCGGAAACCCTGTCTACACGCCGTGTAGTATTTTTATACACGCCGTGTATGTTCTTCTGTTTGGGAAGAAAAATGAACCTTTTGAGTACACGTCGTGTACCCTGAGTACACGCCGTGTAGTCTCTTCCAGTGTCAAAAATCGTGTGGGCGGTGACACGGGGTAGGGAAGGCCTTGGGTAAAACACGATGTGTCATTTTTGTGCACGCCGTGTAGTGTGGCCTAGAGTTCGGCCGTGTAACTAACAACACGGGTCGGTGAACTCCTTGACAGAGCACGCCGTGTCAATTATAGACACGTCGTGTAGTGTGGCCTGGGTACTCGGTCATGTAACTAACAACATGGGCCGGTGTCACCTCTTCCTGAACATGTCGTGTACCTATGGGACATGCCGTGTAGTCTTGTCTGCGGACAGACCGTGTGGAGTTATCCATGTGGCTAGGAATCAGGGTGTTCTACACACCGTGTACGGGTGTAACACACTGTGTAGTGTCAAGCCGAGTGGTCTGCCATGTCACAGACGACATGAGCAGTTGGAAAATAACACCGTACATTCCGTGTAGATATTATACATGTCGTCTAGTTTTGTTGAATGGAAGTCGTGCGGCTTAGCCATGTAGAAGGACCCGAGTAGGGGAAGGTAAGTCAAGTACACGTCATGTAGTCATTGTACACGCCATGTAGTCTTGTTCTGAAAATTTTGAATGCCTTCTTTCTCTTGTTTCCTTTGTGGTTCCTTCGCTTTTCGGGCTTAATAATCTTGAATCTGAGGCGTGCTTTTGACCTTGTAGTGTCATGCCACCTAGATGACCGTGAGTTGTTTGCCAGAAGAGCGGCGACGATTATACTCTGGAGATGGTGGGCCATGGGCTACTAGTTGATCCTCCAGCAGAGCCAGATGCGGCCCCAGCTGTTAAACCGGACACAGGTGCGGAGGCACAGTTTTGTGAAGGCTTATTGCGGTTCATGCAGACCATTCAGGGAGCACCGCAGGCTGCCATATCTATGGCCGAGCTGACGCATATCTTTCCACAGCAGCATCCGCCTATGTTTTCAGGGTATGGCGGACCACAAGCTGCAGAGTCTTGCCTAGGATGGATGCAGACTATTTTCGATCACATGGAGATGCCTCCAGGGCGGAGGGTCAAGCTCGCAACTTACATGATGCGTGATTCCACCAATAGGTGGTGGGATGTTACCACCCAGACATAGCATCATAGGGAAATAGTGTGGGAAGATTTTTAGGCAGTCTTCTATGACTTCTTCTTTCCTGAGACGTTGAGGGAAGATAGAGCTCGAGAGTTCATGAATCTGCAGTAGTGCGCCATGTCAGTGATGTACTATTCTGCTCGTTTTAGGGAGCTTCAGCGCTTTTCACCCGTGCTGGTGGGTGATTAGACATTGATAGCCAGACGTTTTGAGGATGGTCTTCGGTATGACATACGAGCGCTGGTGAATGTTTTCAGCTTTCCTAATATACACGCGATTGTGAATCAGGCACTGATTACAGAGAGGAACCTGTGGGAATCTAGTGGTGTGTGCCAGTGTGGTTCAGCACCACTTACTGGTACTATTTCTACTGGTATGAGGAAGATACAGATGGACATCTCTTAGGGTGGCAGTACCATCCAGGCAACTTCTTCAGGTGGCCCGATCAGGTGCTACCAGTGTGGTAGAGAGGGGCACAAGAGGACGCAGTGTCCACGAGACCCAGTGGAGTGCCGAGCTTGCAGCAAGATGGGTCATCTGCAGCGCTTTTGTAGGGTGTTTCTACCAGTGGCCAGTGAGAGGGGTTCTGTGCAGACTCCGCCTGCGGGAGTAGGACCAGTGGCTTCTTACCAGTCAGGTAACTGGAATACGTCAGGGCATGCAGGAAGAGATGGTGGTCGTGGCCGTGGTAGCCAGACACCAGGATCGTAGAGGCAGCAGGGTGGGACAGCTCAGGGTATCTAGGTTGTGTCGTCGGGCCGCAGCACTGGGCATGCATATGCAGTGCGACAGACCCTGCAGGAGCAGGATCTCGAACCTTCTACAGTCATAGGTACTATTCTAGTAGATTTTATCTTGTCTTCAGTACTTTTTGATACTGGTGTTATGAATAGTTTCATATTTGTACCCTTTATGGAGATATTTGGGCTCGGTGTTTCTTCTTCTTCTGATATCATGACGCTAGACACTCCGTTGGGGACTCGAACGACTGGTGTGCGTCAGTGCAAGGAGTTCCCCCTTGAGGTTGGTGGGTGTCACTTCCTTTGGGACCTCTATGTCTTGGAGATGAAAAGCTATGAAGTCATTCTCAAGATGGACTGGTTGGTTCCCTATCGAGCTTTTGTAGACTGCAATCGTCGTAGGGTGTGTTTCACGTCACCAGGGGGCGGAGAGTGTCTATACAAGAGCGAATGGGATGTTCAGGCGAGTTGAGCTGGACCAGAGCATCATGGGAAATGTGGAGTCACAGCCCAGATTGTGAGCTTATATCTAGATGATCAAGGGACTTTTCAGACGGATTTCCCTCCAATTGTTGATCGTTTCTGGGATATCTTCCCGAACGACTTTTCAGGTCTACCTTCGGTGCGTGAGGTGGATTTCTCTATCGAGCTAGTGCCAGGAGCAGCACTGGTGTCCATTCCTCCTTATAGGATGGCCACGCCTGAGTTTCAGGAGCTCAAGAGGCAGTTATAGGAGTTACAGGCAAAGGGTTTTATTCAACCCAGTACTTATCCTTGGGGTTCTCTGGTCCTTTTTGAGAAGAAGGAGGATGGTACGTTCAGACTTTGCGTGGATTATCGGAAGCTGAACCATATGACGGTTAAGAACCGATATCCCTTGCTGGGGATAGATGATCTGTTTGATCAGCTTCATGGAGCACGAGTGTTCTCGAAGATTGACTTGAGATCCGGATATCATCAGTTGCGTGTTAGACCATCTGATATACCTCTCACAGCTTTCAGGAGTACGTATGGTCTATATGAGTATATGGTTATGCCGTTCGGACTGACGAACGCGCCAGCAGTTTTCATGCCTCTGATGAATCGTCTGTTCCATCCATATCTTGATTCATTTTTGGTAGTATTCATGGATGACATCTTGGTGTACTCTCACACTCGACATGACCATTCCACCCATCATGAGATCGTATTGAGTACACTAAGGGAGCATTGGTTATATGCTAAGCTATCGAAGTGCCACTTTTGGATGGACCAGATTCACTTCCTGGGTCATATTATCTCAGAGGCAGGAGTTGCAGTATACCCAGAAAAGGTGAGAGTAGTAGTTTCCTGGGAGAATCCTAAGAACATGTTTGAGATACAGAGTTTCTTAGGGCTGGCTGGTTACTACAGGCGCTTCATACATGACTTATCCCACTGAGCAGCGCCGTTGACAGGTCTGACTAAGAAGGGTGTGAAGTTCATTTGGTCGAAAGCTTTTGAGGCCGTTTTTCAGGACCTAAAGGGAAGGTTGACATCAGCAATGATCCTGATACTCCCAGAGCAGGGGAAGAGCTATACAGTTTACTGTGATGCATCAGGGATTGGGTTGGGGTCCATTTTGATGCAAGGAGATCGAGTTGTTGCGTACGGGTCCCAGCAGTTGAGGCCACATGAGAGTAATTACCCGACGCATGATCTCGAGTTGGCTTCAGTTGTTCATGCATTTCACTGTTGGAGACACTATCTTTTGGGAGATCATTTCGTGGTTTTCACCGACCACAAAAGCCTCAAGTATATCTTTACTCAGTGTGACCTGGATCTGATGCAGAGAAGGTGGGTTGAGTACCTACAGTCCTTTGATTTTGAGCTTGCCTATACACCTGGTAAAGGTAATGCAGTAGCTGATGTACTGAGCAAGAAGACTCAGATACAGGAAGTGCAAGAGGCCAGTGGTGAGTGGGAGCTCATGGCTTTGTTCTCTGAGATTCATCTGGAGGTGCATGATAGTCAGGGGCAGACTTATCATTCCTCGTTAGTTGTGACTTCTACCCTCCTGGACAGAGTGAGGATGAGGCAGCTATCGGTTTCAGAAGGTCTAGTTCTACAGGAGTCGGGGGCAAGTGGGGACCTTCCTTCCAGTTGGACGATAGGCGATGATGAGGTTTTTCATTTCCATGGACGATTATGGGTTCCAGGGGATATACGCGAGGAGCTGATGCGGGAGTTTCATGCTTCAGCTTGGGCAGTTCATCCCGGGGTTACCAAGATGTACCAACACTTGATACGTCAGTATTGGTGTTTAGGTAAGAAGAGAGAGAGCAGGTTTGGTTACAAGGTGTTCCACCTGTCAGCAGGTGAAGGCAGATCACCAGAGGCCTGCTGGGCTGTTATAGTAGTTTCCCATTCTAGAGTGGAAATGGGATGATGTCATGATGGATTTTGTGATGGGTTTACTGAGGTCACCTCGAGGAAATGATGTCGTGTGGGTTGTCGTGGACAGAATCACGAAGGTAGCTCACTTATTGCCGATAAGGAGAACTTCGGTGTGGACAAGCTCGGAAGGCTTTATATCCGAGATATCATACGCCTTCATGGGGTCCCTCGTTCTATCATTTCAGATAGGGATGCCCGCTTTACGTCTCGTTTCTGGCAGATTTTTCAGTGGGTGCTGGGTACACAGGTGCTTCTAAGCACAGCATACCACCCTCAGAAAGATGGCCAGTCAGAGCGGACGATACAGGTGCTAGAGGACATGTTGTGCGCATGTGTCCTAGACTTTGGGGGCTCATGGGATAAGCATATACCCTTAGTCTATTTTGACTATAACAATAGTTTTCAGGGAAATATTGAGATGGAACCATACGAGGCTTTATATGGTAGGCCATGCACATCACCCTTGTGCTGGTTAGAGGAAGGTGAGGCAGTTTTACTGGAGCCACAGCTCGTGCAAGAGACATCTGAGTAGGTCCAGTTGATTCGGAAGTGGATGGCTACCGCACAGTCTCGTCAGAAGTCTTATGCTGATCGCCACAGACGACCCTTGCAGTTCGTGGTCGGGGATCAGGTTTTCTTGTGTGTTTCTCCAAGGCTGGGAGAAAAACGGATCAGGAGATAGGGTAATCTCTCACCAAGGTATGTGGGACCATTTGAGATTCTGGAGAGAGTCGGGCTGGTTGCCTATCGGTTGCAGTTACCACAGTGGTACCGATCCATGCACAATGTCTTCCACGTGTATCAATTGAATCACTACCATTCAGACCCGTCTCACACCTTTCATCCAGAGGAGGTTGAGCTTCATCATGATGCGTCCTTTGAGGAGAATCTGATCCATATTGTTGACAGGAGCATGAAGGTTCTCCGAGCCCGGTCGGTTCCTCTCTTTACGGGTGTTATGGCAGCATGGATGAGTGCAGGACGAGACCTGGGAGCGGGAGACCGATGTACGTGCCCAGTGGCCAGAGTTTCTCTTAGATTTATCTCCATCATCCTTGGAAGGGAAATTCGGGGACGAATTGCTATAAAACTAGTGAAGAAAACATTTTTTACGTCGGTTATTTTTCAATTTTTACATCGGTTTCTAGTCGACATTAATACGTGCGACGTTATAGATAAGGTTTTTGACGTCGGTTATTTAAAAACCGACGTCAAAAGCATAAAATCGCGATGTTTATCACGTCGGCTATTTTAGAGCCGACGTGATAACGAAAATGGGAAGGGTTTATCACGTCGGTTATTTATCAACCAACGTGATAAAAGGCCTGGAAAATGGTTTATCATGTCGGTTATTAAACAACCGATGTGAAAAATAGGGGTGAGGGGTGTTTATCACGTCGGTTCTATAAGAACCGACGTGATAAACCGGGGTGAGCATCGTTTATCACGTCGGTTCTAATAAAAACGGCGTGAAGAACCAGGGGAGGGGGGTTTATCACGTCGGTTATTATATAACCGCCGTGATAAACCGGCAGGAGGCGGTTTATCACGTCGGTTATTCAATAACTGACGTGATAAACCATTGGCCATGCCTTTTATCACTTCGGTTATTCAATAACCGACGTGATAAACCATTTTCCAGGCCTTTTATCACGTCGGTTTTTAAATAACCGACGTGATAAACCATTGTCCATGCCTTTTATCACGTCGGTTATTAAATAACCGCCATGATAAACCATTCTCCAGGCATTTTATCACATCCGTTATTAAATAACCGACGTGATAAACTATTTTCTAGTCATTTTATCACGTCGGTTATTTAATAACCGACGTGATAAACCCAATTTTTTTTTAAGCAGAATGCAGTCATCTTCTCCCCACCAGAATCAACCAGAAAACAAATCAAGAAATCGTACCACAAAAACAGAAGTAAATCATAATTAATCATGTACATAGATAACATATAAAACTTACCCACTAGACAGCCCCCACCCTCATTTATACCCCATGGACAGCCCTCCCCCGCCCCGTTGGAGCCCTCACCCTCATGTATACCCCCTGGACAGCCCTCCCCCACCCCATTGGAGCTCCCACCCTCATGTATACCCCTTGGAAAACCCTCCCCCGCCCCATTGGATCCCCCACCACACTCCTGGACTACCCCTCGACCCCCGGACACCCCCAAACACCCCTCGACAACACCCCACCCGCCTGAACAGCACCCCCTCACCCCCTCACCCCACTTGACAGCCCCCACCACACCCCTGGACAGCCCTAAACACCCCTGGACAACCCCCCCCCCCCCCACCCCTGGACAGCACTCCCACACCCCTGGACCGCCTTCCCACACCCCTGGACATTCCTTCAACCCCCACAGGACTGTCCCCCCACCCCACCGGACAGCCCTCCTAGACCGCTGGACACCCCCCAACCCCACTGAACACACCCCCACACCCTTGGAACCCCTCCCCCACAGACCCAAATCCATACCAGAAAAACCATCAAAAGTATGCCAAAACAAGAAGTAGAGCAAAATTAAACATTTACTTATATAACATTCAAAACTTACACTGTCAACTTCAAAAAAAAACTAAATCCAACCTAAACAGCTACTAAATACACAATTAAACGACAATATTCAAAATTACATTTTACATTACAAACAACTAAAATTCAATCAAACTTGTAAAATAATTTGACCACTCCACTTGTACCTGTTTGATGTCTTCAGCAGTATAGGGTTGAGGGTCATAAAAAAGCTACAAATGAAAAAGAAGATAGTTAACTTGTATAATGAATAAATCAAATTGAAATATTATAGCAAAGTTTAATAGGAAATCATACCAGGTCAAAATTCAAAACTGTCCCAGTTGTTATTATTTCATACATAAATCTTAACATATAATATCCGCATTCGATGAGGCCTTGTTGTTCATGAAAATTCTGTTTGAATGAGTGTAAATTCAATATATTATTTTTATGTAATAAATCAAAAAGTTCAAATTATAAATGGAAATTTACCTTCGCATTTACATATTTGATCTTTGTATTTCTTTTCTTTGTGTTTTTTCGAAAGTAGACCCATGAACTGTTAGAAAATAATACGAATGGGGTAAATTTAAAATTCATTATAATATATAAAACTATTGAGAAATTGAAACTTACTTTTCCAATATATTCTTAAAACTTTCCCGCACAACACCATGAACATAGCATATCCAATAAAGAGCTTTCTCCCTTGGGAAAAAAATCCCTAACATCCAATGATCACTGATAAAAGGAAATTTAATGTTAGTGGTTTTTTATGTTAAAAGATAATTAACTCCTTGAGAGAAATGTGTTTCATACCTCTCACAAAAAGGCATCATCCAACATTGTGTGATTATATTCTTTTCAAATCTTTCAGCAATATAAACCATTCTTTGTTCCTCACTCAATGCACATGATTCAGGGGAAATCAATTGCAGGTCCATGAATCCATAAACTTCTATCAGCTCATTCCTCTGAAAAATTTTATAAAGATACCTAATACAAAACACACATAAGTATAAATTTTTAATGAATATAACGCAGGGAAAAGGTGTTAAGACTTACATGGAAAAAATTTGCACCACGTTGATGCCCAACTTATCTCCAGTAACAAGCTCCATGATATCAGTTTTTGTAATCCCCACACTTATTTCACGTCCAAAAACCTGAGATTCCATTGGAAACTCATAAAAACCCAACAACAAATGTGAATATCTTGACAATCTGTCAAGACCACTGGAATTTGTATCTGATGTCATAGCCAGTTGTCTTTGTTGTTGTCTATACAGTATTTCTTTACCTTTGAAGTATTCCTGTGAAAAAAAATTTGAAAAATATAGTAGTTTTAAAATGATAAAACAACTTTAATAAACAAATAAAATAAAAGATATAACATTCATACCTCTATGGTAATGAGTCGAAGAAGTCTGGATGGACAAACTAAAAAATGGACGATACTCTGTCCAACTGTCGCCACCTCATCTGTAGGTATTGTTACCCTAGCTGATCTATCTATAATATCCTGTACAGTGACCCTCTAATTCTCTACCTCTCATTTTTGATGATGAACTGCATCTCCTATACAATATACCAACCCGTATGCTACTATATGATGTTGAGAATCATCAACATACAACTCACAATATGTAGGAAGCTGCAGCGGAGGCGTAGGATAAAAAATGGGGTCCGCAGGATGAGGTGGGGGAGTGGGATCTACTGGCGGAGGTGGAGGATAAATAATGGGGTCTACAGGGGGAGGTGGAGGAGTGGGAGCTGCAGTCTGAAATTGTCTTTGCATTTCTGCAATCATAGACTGCACTGACTCTCTAATCTTTTCCTCCATCGTCGCATTAATATTTTTAACTTCAACCTCCAAGGATTCAATTTTTATTTATAAACCCCCTCAATGTTAGAAGTTGAAGAACGTGGAAACACTTTTCTTACCGATACACCTGCCGGATATCCTCTTACATGACCAGGATGTTCGGGCCTTCCCAATGCTGCAAATAAAATATCTTCCCTCCCAGTAGCTCTAAATTTCCCCTCTGAACTCTGCTCCTCAAGAGAGTCATGTATTAATTAATTGAACATTTCCGTAATGATTGAAACTTATATGAATAAAAAAGTTAACTTAAATAAATTAAATAGATATCTTACAATCCTCTCAGCTACGATTCTCGATTCTTCTGAAAGATATTGCCCTTTTTTCCCTTCTGAGCTCTCTTCCATTTTTCAAGTCTAGATGGACGGGATGGAGGGGACACCTCTCCAGAGCTTGAAGACTCAGCTCTTAGTTGTTGAAATTTTTCCGCCATCATTTGTTCTTCTAATAATGCATACCCTCTCCGAGATAAACTATGAGGGTATACATTTTTAGATTGGATCTCTTGATGAGATTTCCTTGTTTTTTATAATTTAAGAATAATAAATCATTAAAAAAACATTAATAAAATCATTTATATAAGAAAGTTTATAAAAGTTTACATTTCCCTTACCAGAAATGACTCTTTTTTCTACATTTAAAAACTGTCTCCATGTGTCTTCATCTATAAAAGGATATATACGACATGGATTGTCATGAATCCTATGACCATAAATGAAATCAGATGAGAGGGTTGATTTGAAATCCCTCCATCTACAGGCAGCCAACGATAAGCATTTCTTCCTGACTCCTCTAGTGTCAGGAATATCAAATGCCATCTGATAAAGAAGAGGTTAAACATATTATATATACTAGAAACATTAAATGAATGGTCAAACAATGACAAAAGATCTTACCAAAATCGTCTCCCACAACTGAGAGATAATCGCTTTATCCACACCTCTCCAATCATCATACAAAATGCTTACTTTGGTCTTATCTTGAGTTGCAACAAAACTCTTAAAATATTTGGCATTAAGACCTCTAGGAATATCATCATCATCAAACTCAACGACTATCCTCTGATCCTGCGTACGGGCAAGTGATAATTTTGGTAAAAGTGTGCACCCACGTTTACCAACCTTTGAACTCTTTGTCGTAATAGGAGCATGTGAATGTCCATCCCCAGAGGTATGACCAGCAATATGCTCCTCTCCAGAATCATGTGGTTGATCATCTGAATGATTTGTCATGTCATTCAAATCAAAAAAACAAACATCAGTTCACAAATATACAAATTCAAATATTTTAATACTACTGTAATCAGAAAATAGAAAAGTGTACTAAGTTACATAATATTAACCATTGGTAATATGGTAAGCATGTCAAACAATGTTAAAGATGAACAAGATGGTCAAGATGGTCAAGATGGTAAAAATGGTAAAAATGGTAAACCTGGTAAACATTGTAAACATGGTAAAGTAATTGTCAGTGAACAAAAATAAGCATTTTAAAATTCATGTAATGGTTTTAAACATGATAAAGTAAACTAAACAACCTTAAAACAAACAAAAACATATACTTATTTTATTTTAAAACATGTTTTAATAAATAAAAAACTTACAATATCTAACATTTATGGAAAAAATAAATGTAAACAGGAAATAAACATATGTTACCTGTAATTTTAGGAATGTACAAATGGATTGTTTTCCCAAATTCATTCGTTGTGATCGTTCCTTATGGCACAAACTATGTCTTCAACCTGATCATCATTATGTTCTGTTAATATTTACATGGAAGTAGGGATCTCACATAAATCAACATATTCATCAAGTTCATCCTCACCAACATATTGTTTTTTCCCTTGTAAAACAACAGCCCACTGCATATCTGATTGATCTACTACATAGAAAATTTGTTTATCATGTGTTTCAATTATAAAAGAATTATCTATGTCTTCCAATCTATTCAGATTAACAAGTGTCATTCCAAGTTCATCGTGTCTGACACGTTTGTTACCGTTAAACCATTTACAGTTAAAAACGGGAACTTTAATTTTAAAGTAATCAACCTCCCATATGTCTTCAATCACTCCATAATATGCACTTGATGCAAAAATTGGGTTTTTTTTCATTAGCACTCAAAAAATGCATTACTTCTGCAAACACCAATACACCACTATTCTGAACTGCACTTCTTTTGTCCTGAGCTTTTGTATGAAATGTATAACCATTAATGTCATAACCGGACCATGTTATCACATTTAAACATGGACCACCCACTATCCATTTTAATGTCTCTGATACATCTGATCTACAAAGCAAAGTCTTTTTAATCCATGACAAAAAAGTTTTGTTGTGCTCATTCAAAATCCACATTTCTTTTTTCTTTGGATGACATTGTTTCAACTCATTAATATGCAATGTGATATACGGTTGAGCATCAGCTATGTTATTCAAGATGTATGATTCTAACTTCTTCATCTGTTCAGCTGACAATGATTTGACATTCAAGCCGCAAATCCCCTTTCCCTCATTATTAACTCGTTCATGGCGAGATGGAGGCAAACCTATGTGTTGTGCCGCAGCCAAGTAGCTCATACAAAACTCTGCTACCTCCTCAGAAATATACTTTTCAATAATGGAGGCTTCATGTCGATATATATTTTTAACATAACCCTTTCATATTTTCATATACCTTTCAAAAGGATACATCCAACGAAGATATACAGGTCCACAAAGCTTTATTTATCGAACCAGATGAATCATTAAATGCACCATTATATCAAAAAAATTTGGAGGAAAATACATTTCCAATTGACAAAGTATAAAAATTGCATCCTTTTCCAAAATGTTCAAAACATTCATATCAATCTCCTTGTTACAAATTGAATTGAAAAAATAACACAACTTCATTATAGTCTTTCTGACACGAATGGCCAATATTCCACGCAATGCAACTGGTAGAATTTGTTGCATCATGACGTGACAATCATGTGATTTCATACCTATCAACTTCAAGTCCTTCAATGAGACAAAATTTTTTACATTAGAAGAACAACCTTAAGGCACTTTGGTATCATGAAGACACTGACAGAAGCTAATTTTCTCCCTCTTCGATAATGTATGACAATCCGGGGGAAGAAATTTTCGTCTTCCTTTAGGAGTGGGAGCTAACTCCAAACGTATTCCCATTGATAGTAAGTCTAATCTTGCATTCAACCCATCTTTAGTCTTTCCTTTAATATCTAACAATGTTCCAATCAAAGAATCATAGATATTATTCTCCACGTGCATGACATCAATATTATGTTTAAATTCATGATACCTCCAATATGGTAGCTCCAAAAAAATTGACCTTTTCTTCCAAATATGTCTATCATTACCAGATTTTTGTGTCTTTCCCAATGTCATGTCAATGTTTTTCACCCTCTGAAAATACAGATCAGGGGATAAAGGTTTTGGAGCAGTATCAAATTATTGTGAGCCATTGAATGCCTTTTTTAGTCTTCTATAAGGGTGTTCCGTAGGCAAAAACTTTCGATGACCCATGTACACTGTTTTCCTCCAATGATTTAATTGACAATATGACGTCTGTTGTTCGCAAATTGGACATGCTTTATGCCCTTTAACACTGTATCCAGACAAACTTCCATACGCCTGGACGTCATTTATAGTGAACAGAAGCAATACATGCAGTTGAAAATATTCCATTTTATAAGAATCATACACCCTAATACCATCAGCCCATAACAGTTTCAAATCATCAATCAACGGTGACAAGTAAACATCAATATCATTACCGGGTTGCTTTGGACCAGAGATCATTGTACTCAACATGACATATTTGCGCTTCATACAAACTTCAGGAGAGAGGTTTTAAATTACCAATAAAACAGGCCATGAATTATGTGTGCTACTGAGTGTTCGGTATGGATTTATTCCATCTGTGCACAACCCTAGTATGAGATTTCTAATTTAATTTCCAAATGTAGAATATTGTGCATCAATTTTCTTCCATTGTGGACAATCAGCTGGATGATGTATTTTTCCATCACATACCCGCTCTTCAGCATGCCATCTTAACCTTTTTTCATCATGTGAATTAGCAAATAAACGTTTGAAACGATTAATTATAGGAAGATACTAAAATACCATTGAAGGGAGCTTTGTAATCTCTACATCAGCCTGTGATTTTTCTTCCACCTTATACCGTGATGTCCCACATTTAGGACACTCTGACAAGAATTCATATTCCTTCCTATATATAATGAAGTCATTCGGACAGGCATGTATTTTCTTATATCCCAATCCCATCGAGCATAATATTTTCTTGGCTTTGTAATGTGAATCTGTAATATCGTTATCTTTTGGAAGAATTTCTTTCATCAATTGTAGAAGCTCTGTAAAACTTCTATCACTCCATCCATGCTTCGCCTTCAGGTTAATCAATCTTAACACCGCCGACAAAACCGTAAGATCTGTACAACCAGGATATAATGGTTTTTTAGCATCACCATATAGACGTGCAACTGTCGGTTCTATCTCAATTTGTTCTGCTACAATATCGCGAATCATTTCTTCAATTCCATCGGAGTGACCATCTTGCAAATCATCATCATCAGTGACATTCCGTCCAGTTTCACCATGCCAAATCCAAGGGTTGTAACTCAGATTAAAACCATGACAAATCAGATGATCTTTTATCTCTCTACTTTTCAACTTCATCATATTCAAACATTTCAGGCATGGAAAGAAAAAAATGTTACTACTTGGAACATTTCGTTTTGCAAATTCCAAAAAGGCATCAAAACCTTCTTCAAATTCATTTCTCATTCGATGTGCCGTAATCCAACTTCGACTCATTATTACCTATAACAAATATCAACAAAACAATATATATTTTTAAGATAAGACAAATATATGTTTATATGAAAAAAATCATAATTTGAATGTAAAACAATTTAAAATATAAAACAAATCTATAGGTATTTAAAAAAATATGCTTGAATATTATTTTTAAAACAAAATATAGTTAGATATAATACTTCTAAATTTCATTGAATCAAAGAAAACCATGACGCCTACATAGTTTAATATTGATTGTCGTTTTGATGTTTTAATATATTAGATAAACTACCTATTTAACATGTTATTAATGGTTTCTGTAGACCCTAAATCCATTTGGTAAATATTTTCACACAATTATAAAAATCAATGGAAGTGTTTTTGGGAGGAATATGTTCAATCATTTGATTTTGATGTCCCATATTCTATAACAAAAGGCAATGTGGATACCAAAGCCCTTAGTTTGGTTTTTTATTCTCAAAGGGTTTGTGATGAAAAAGAAGAGTATAAGTTGATGTATATGATAAATAAAATACAACTATATTTTATTTATGGTTATGATAGAATGAATTCATACCATATCATTAAGGATCTGCTCCCACCAAAAGTAACCCTCCTCAGTTCGAAATGAATAAATTTAGATAATTATGCATGAATTCATACATGTATTGTTGTACATAAACCAAAAAGAAGATTATTAGTACTAAAAGTAAAACTAGGAAGAAACAATAAACTCTATATACTCATGAAAGCTACTCCACAACACTTCCATGATACTAACATCTATAAAAAACTACAAATTGCTTTTAAAAACCAAAAAAATTGTTTATATTTATGTATGGTGGGCATAACATGTTTACATAGTAAGATCCTCCCTAAAACATCTCATGAAAATGTTGAGGAAGCACACTAAAGCCCTATGAAAAAAGGAATCTAAATCATCACCTAAACAAGGAAAAATAGTTTCATATACTCACTATGGATCACTCACAAAATAATTCATATAAATAAACCTTTTTGTATAAAAAATTATATATATATATATATATTAAAATTAAGGTTCTCGGATACCACTTCTCCACTAGTTTTCCTCTCACACCCCAATGCGCTACTCCACAACACTTCCATGCTACTAACATCTATAAAAAACTACAAATTTCTTTTAAAAACCAAAAAAATTGTTTATATTTATGAATGGTGGGCATAACAACTAGAACATCTCATGAAAATGTTGAGGAAGCAAACTAAAGCCCTATGAAAAAAGGAATCTAAATCATCACCTAAACAAGGAAAAATAGTTTCATATACTCACTATGGATCACTCTCAAAATAATTCATATAAATAAACCATTTCGTATAAAAAATTATATATATATATATATATATATATATATTAAAATTAAGGTTCTCAGATACCACTTCTCCACTAGTTTTCCTCTCACACCCCAATGCTAATGTCATGGTCTCACCCCACCCATAAATCACCCTACACCATGTGAAATTGTATCACTTCCATCAATGAATCATATGTATCTTAGATTATCTCATCACCATCTTATCAAAATAGTAATGAGGTGCATACTTGGAAACCACTACATCGTGTTTACATTAAATGTACAAAAATCACAAAACATAATTATAGAATATCCGTGAAAAAAAACGAACGAAATAAATTTTTGGAATGCTTACTTGAATGTTGCGAGTTAAGATGATAGATCCGGGAGGAGTGAAGAAGATAAAAAATGAAGCCAAAATGAGTTTAACGCAGGTCGATCGACGAGCCGATTAGGGTTTACCGTGCGAGAGAGATGAGCCGACGGACTGTCAATCGAAAAGCCGTAAATGACAGTCCACGGGGCTTTAATTTCTTTAAAAGTTTTATAACGTCAGTTATATAATAACTGACATTATAAACTATTTTTTAAATTTATAACGTCGGTTATTTTAAAACCGATGTAAAAAAGCTCCTGCGCTCTGGTTTTTTACGTCGGTTATTTTATAACGGACGTAAAAACCGACATATCTACGGGTTTTTTACGTCGGTTATTTTATAACTGACGTAAAAAACCCCCAGTGCTTTTGTTTTTTACGTCGGTTATTTTATAACCGACGTAAAAAACGTGTAGATATCTCGTTTTTTACATTGGTTATCTTATAACCACCGTAAAAAACCAATGCACGGGGGGGATTTTTACATCGGTTATTAGGAAACCGACGTAAAACACTCGATCTCTAAGCGTTTTTTACGTTGGTTATCAAATAACCGACGTAAAAAACCAAAGCCCGGGGGGGGGTTTTACGTTGGTTATAAAATAACCGACATAAAAAATGCGTAGATATCGGGTTTTTTACGTCGGTTTCAAAATAACCGACGTAAAAAACCCCCCTGGCATTGGTTTTTTACGTCGGTTATAAGATAACTGATGTAAAAACCAAACAGGCGCGATTTGTAACGTCGGTTATTAAAATAACCGACGTTAAAAATCTTCTCGCTGCATTTTTAGGTCGGTTATATATAACCGACGTAAAAAATGGTGACGTAAAAAACGTTTTCCGCACTAGTATAAGGGGGGAAGTTTGTAAGAACCCGATTCTTATTTTTGGGGTACGGGATTCTTCTTTTTCATTTTCCTTAAGTGTTTTTGAGAAAATATGGAAAATGGGGAAAAATCCTAAATTTTGGAACTACACTCCGTGTACATTATCCACACACCGTGTACTTTTGGCCGTGTTGGGATGATTACACGGGGCGTGTAGCCTTGTCGGTGACGAAGGGTGTAGGAACCAACTACACACTGTGTAGTGGTACTTACATGCCGTGTAGTTAGTCAGCATGCTTAAATAGTAAGGAGGTGGAGTCACCGCCAGCTGGGCGACAGTACACGCCGTGTACTTGGGAGTACATGCTGTGTACTCAGGTCGACGAATGAATAGAGTGGTGGTGCCGCCAAATGAATAGTTAAATGAAATAATTACATGTTGTCTACTCAGAAGTACATGCCGTGTACTTTTTTTCAGATTAAAAGAGGAAGTAGCCTCCTCATTTGGCAGAGGAGGCGTTTGAGCCATTTTGGAGCCAAAGGAGGAGGCTAGATCTTTGAAGATCCGCCGGGAGTTCGTCTGGAATTCGATTCTGCTTCGGATGATCTCATTGGAACCGCACGGGTAAGCCCTCTCCTCTCCTGGTACCATTCTTAACAATTCTTCTCCTAACGTAAGTTATTTATGTTTGAATGGGTTTTGTTATTCGTCATATATATGCCATTCTTGGGCATTTCGGGAACTGACATTCGTGTATAACACTCGTTGGCGTATAAGGTAGGTGGCTTTGTGTTTATTTTCCAACTGTCGTGCGTTTTTGTGCATTTTCGTGCCACAAACCCATGTTGGGGTGTCGTGTGGCTGAGGTCGTTGCTATATTTAATGACTAAAATTTCATAGGTGATTAAATTTTGATAATAAAATTCTGGTTGGGATCGTTTATTGGATCCGGAACCACCCTGGGGGTGTGTTTCACTATTTAGCCGTTTGGCCAGAATACCCCAGGGTATGTCGTAGATGTAGTAATTATAGAATTGCCTTGGGAGGAATTTATTGTTACTGCTTGTTTACCTGTTCGGCATGACCCGGTTACCTGTTTATCCTAAGGGCATTGTGGTATTCAGCCTGAGGGCGTTGTTGTGATTAGCCTGACGGCGTGACCGTTTTAGCCCGAGGGCTGCCGTATTTCGCCTGAGGGCAACCTTTCGTGCCTAAGGGCTTGAAATTTGTGCCTGAGGAAGACACTTCATATGCTTGAGGGCGATAATTCTATTATGCCTAAGGGAAATACCTACGGGATGGATTCTGTATGGCCTGAGGGCAAGCCTGAGGGCGTGGTTTACTATTTTAGCCTAAGGGCACGATTCTGGTTGGCTTGAGGGCTTGGTGCTGTTGAGCACAGAATGTCACTAAATTAAATGGATTAATTGAATAATAAAATGGCAATTTAACTGTTAAGTTAGTTAATTTTTAGTACTGCTTACTTTATTTCATTTTACTGTTTCACACTGTTGTTTCATGCTTACAAGCAGTCGGGCACGGGCCTTTGGTGGGTGCCTACTGAGATATATTTCTCAAACCCTGTTTGGGTCACACTTTTCGGCCCAAACAGATTATGTTGTTTTAGGTTTAGATAGAGTCAAGAGTCCATATACAGGTACTTGACTGTTGCTGGGGAGTAGGAGGGAACGGGACCGAGCCTAGGCTCGCGATGCTGTTGCCAGCTGTTTTGCTTGTTTGCTGTACTCTGTATTTTGTTGTATTGTATTGATGTATAACATGTTCTGGCTTCTTTCTTAGAACTTGAAACGTGTAGCATCATCATTTATATATTTTTTGTTATATCCACTACTTTAGTTTATTTCAGTTGTGTATGTTTACTGCTTCCGCTGTCGTTGTATGATTTATTTAAATTCTGATGTGCTACACTTTGACAAATGAGGGCATAGTTTCCCCATTATCAGACCTGGGCCCTCGCTGCTACTCGGAAACCTCTGGCATTTGGGGAAATGCGCTTGAGGTCACGTGGAGAACCGGGCTTGGGGAACACGTTTCATGGCACCCAGGTCCGGGACGTTACAACCGAGTTTCACTAAACGAGATATTATTATAATATTATTATGAACTAGCCGTTATGAATGGTAATACCCACTTTTTAAAATTTTATAAATTTTATCTTTCAAAATGGACTTCATTTTTGGATTCATAATATCAAAATTATCCTAGGGTGAATTTTTGGTATTTTTCTGAAAACTTTCTATTTTTGATGAATAGTGAAAACACTAGGTCACTATTTAATAACCGACTTTCTATTTAAATAATTATTTATTTTATTTAAATTTATTTTAAGTAAAAATTGATACATAATACCTATATAAGTTAAATTTAGTTCATTGGAGTCATTTTATAATAATTTTAGATATATAAAAATTTTATTGAACGTTTCACCGTCTTTTACCCACCTCCTATGAGAATTTGAAAATTTACATAAAACTTCATTTTACCACTTCTATGAGTAGAATATCGAAAATTAGAGAGACGCAGTTAATATCAAGGATTAAAATTTTGTTCAATAAGATAAAAATAATTTTTTGTGAATAGTAACTTTTTACTTTTATTTACCACGGTTAAAAATAAATAGGGTAATTAAGGGTAAAAATGATATTATTATCACCCTAACACATGTCCTAATTCTATTGGATAAGTGTAATTCGACCAAAAACAACCTTAGGAATAAAATATTACCCTTTAGGTTCACTTGGACTATATTAAGACATTTATTATTATTTTATTTAAAAAAGAGTTAAAATAGTTAAAATCAAATATTAATAACTAAAACATTTTTAATATATGGTTATACATAGGATAAATTCGACTATAAATATTCATTAGAAATATAAAAAGATTTCATACATAATGGTATTTTATTTATAATTTTTAGACATTAAATAATTTAATTTATTTATGACACAATGATGATGCAGTAATTACCTTTTTAAAGAAATAATAACATAATTCATGTTATAAATACCCAAATAAATGTAATTTGAGACTTTTTATGAATTATAATAATTTTCTAGGTTACTGTTACATGTTATTATTTCTTTAATTAACTTTTTTCGAACTAATCATTCTGTTATGATTTCCACAAAAATCAATTTCCAAATAGTGTCAAAATTGACATAAAATAGTTTTTAAAACAAATATTATATTATTAATTGTTATTATATTCCAAAAAATATAAGGTTCGGACAAATTACTTAGATAAGGATATATATATATTAATAATTAACCACTTTGGGTTCTTTTGGCTGGTTATAGTATGTTTATTAACCATATAGTGTAAGAAAACACGAAGACACGGTAAATGTTAAATTATTTAACTTAGACTTAAATCTAAATGATAAGGTTAAAATAGAAACATAAACTTTTCTAAAACCTATTGGTTGAGAGGATTTCTACCCATCCCCACATTATCTTCGAAAAAAATCAATTGGGAGCTATTATAAACCGAATATGACTTTATTATAAAATAATAATTTAAGTTTTTCCTAAGGTGCCCCTCTCCTCCCTTATAAAAGGGCACCTCCTCCCTCTCCTCATCACCCCATTTTGTGCCTTGAAGGTCGTCCAAACTCTTCCCATATCACTTCCCCACTTCCCTAGAAACCTTATAGAGGTACTGTTCTTCTCAAAATACCAACTCTAGTTCCTTAAGAGGAAGTTCAATGGAGGCACTTCGAGGAAGAGGTAATACCTTCTACCGATTCTTTCAAGTTTCATTATTCTTCTACTTCCTATTATTTAGTGGTTTCACTATGAAATAATAACATCAGTATGCTTAATATACTTATATTTTATTATAAATATGAAACAACCCTTTTTCACCTTCTATCCATCCAACAGAAAACAAAATCACCGCGCGTGCGTACGTACGGAATATCGTCTCCACGCCATGGTGTAATCTGTTTTTCCACCACCACCATACTTGGATGGGTATAATGGTGTAAAGAATAAATATATATAGTTATTATAATATCATATGGATTCTGATATGTTATATAATCCAATCCAATTCAATTCAATAATTATGGGAACGATATCATCACTCGTGCGTACGTACAGATTACCGTGTCCTTGACGTGATGAGATTCATTCTCCATGATAACCACTCAAGAATGATTATAAAGTATATATAATGAATAATAATGAAATATATGACATGATAAAGCTACTATATTTATTTATATATGTGTGTGTGTGTGTCATCTACTTACTTCCTTTCAAGTCAATAAGGAAAAGAAAACAGCGTTCATGCCTACGTATGGATTACCGTCTCCATGAACGGTGTATTTCATTTCATTCATCTGACTATTATATATATATATATATACTGAATATATATGATATATAAATCATGATTTACATTCTGTAAGTAATTAAATCATGATATAATAAATAATAATATCAATAACAACAAGTCCAAACACGTACGATAAATAAAACGATTTTACTCAAAACGCTGCTTTAACATGGAATTTACAAAAGAATAGGTAATATAAAGTCATAAGTGAACCATATATGATTTCATAAGAATGAATATGATTCTTTAATAAGTCAATGACATTATTTAAATCATTATACAGGAGTTTCAGATATGTACGAAGCATAACAGACCTAATGTAAGGGATAACTATTCCAATCTCTCTCTTATACGAGATTGTTTATTCGTAAGTATTTACTGAGGTTTTTGTTATCATACATGTCCCTATTTTCTAAAAATTTTTCATGTATGTTTAATGGAATTTTTACCCATTTTTGAATTTTACCACATGTTATGAAAGGAATCTTACATTTGTTTACCACACGAGGAACTTTTTGACTTTTCCGACAAAAGTACAAGGAGAATGTTATTTTTAACTTATACGGCGTGAATGGATTTTTACGGTTTCATAATGCCTCATTTTCATGAAGCTTCCTCTACAATATTTCATGATTATTTTCAACAAAACCCTTTCCTTTTAAAATTTCATGGCATTTTGTGAAAAAAAAATGATTTTGAATAAGAAATGATATTTTCCTCAAGAATTAATTTCAAGTGTTTTATCAAAACTACTTTCTATATAAAATGACATTATTTAATATGATTATGTTTCAAGTATAATGTCTCCATTATTTACATGGTTTTATTCTTCTTATGATGAAATGATATCCATTTTTTTATATGTATTATGTTATGATGGCATGATATTTACGAATCCCATTCTATTACATGGGTTATGCTATGATGTATGATTTATGATTTTGTGGCACATGAAAGAATGATTTAATTATGATATGGGTGGGACCTATATCTCCCTAAAATGAATTGGGTAAAGATTTATATCTCATGAGATAGACATGGATGGAACAGTAAGTTAATCCAGTTCAGTAATACAGGACTGGAATGAGGAGTGAACTTGATTCAGAAATGGACTTTGTCCACTAAGATGGTCTTGACAGCAATGTCTTGGCTACTATGGAAATCATGTCATGTGCTTAATGGTTTTCACAATTACAAGTTTTATTCTCATGCTATTTTACCATTATTTATGTTCCTTTATGATATATTCCTTACGTACTTCCAAGATTTATGTCTTTTCTCATGATTTTGATGTTTTGATTCTATGTTCAAGTTTTTGCATTCAAATGTTTTTGGATTGTTTTATGTTCTCTATGATTACCCTTACTGAGCATTTTAGCTCACCCTTTTTATGTTTTATTTTCCCCATGATATGAAAAAGGTTTTAGGTAAGAAAAGAAAAAGGGGAAGATCTTTATGGGAGAGGTTGGAGATCTTTCACCATGATTAGAGGATTACATTTTGAGTTTCCAAAGACACTAAACTAATATGATCTTTGGGTGTCTGTTTTTTGTCATATATTAAGTATTCCACAAAAGTAATGTAATTTCCATGTACATCAAGATTTGGGTCTTTACATTTGGTATCAGAGCTAAGGTTTAGTTAACCTTTGGAAACTAGGATGCGAAAACTTTATTGAGATCCCTAGAGATATTTCTAAGTTATTTCTAGGGATGTCCCTAAGGTTAAGTATAAGTATAGGTTATAGTCCTAGAATTACAGTAAAGATATTAGAATTTAACCTAAGATGTTATATATTGATGTTAATCCCCCTTGATTATGATTTTTTCCACTCACACTATTCTTTTTGGGTTTTAAAAAATGGATTTAAAAGGGAATATTCACGATAATGGAGTATATGATGGACAATGGAATGATATTCCTTATGAGAAACCAAATGAAATTTGATCTGGGAGTCCACATATCGTTATTATGTCTAATCAACAATCTCATAATATGATCAATAATATCAACTTTGGTATGTTTCCTGACCCAACTAATAAGAGAAAGATGGAGTTTCATGATGATCATAGAGGAAAGAAAGTTCGATTTTTCTCATGTAAATCATGTGGGAAGAGGCATCAAAGAAATTTTTCAAAGGAACTGGAAGATTCTTTGGGTGCGTAAATGAAAAACACAAATCCAGTAAGTGCAAAGGAAAAGGTTCAGTTAACACCATGGAGAAGGATAATGGTATTTCTATGACATCAACAATGATTAGATGTTTTAAATGTTGAATGTACGGGCATTATGCAAACCAATTTCCTAAGGGAAAATATCATGAAGATAATCAGCATGCTCATATGGGTAGTATTTATGTGGATGATGATGAAGAGACTACAAATAATATATGAGATGAAGCTCAATCAGTGGTTTAAGAAGGTAGTGGAATCATTGTATGTTTATCAAGAATAATGTATGGTACTATGGAATAAAGAAAAATCTAAGGATTGTTACACTGTTGCTTTTTCTTGAGTTTTGAAAGTATATGATGGATGGTACCGATAACCATGAAAGGATATTCAAATATTTTTGGAAAGTAGATGATATGCGCATAATGAAGGGATAAGAAGATAATGAGATTTTTTATAGTATTAATGAGATCATGATTGATATAAGGACAAAGTCATATCATGGTTTGAGTATATAGAATTTTGGGATTTTGGTGTGTGGAAAGAGTTAACTTTTGACAGCATTCATGTTTTCACTAAAGTTGAATGGGTATTCATTTTTCAAGAGAATAAATGATTAATGTATTCACATGTTTGGAATGTGTCCAACAAGATATATTGTATGATATATGAGGGATAAATGATGGTGTTCACTTGCTTATTATGCAACCTTTCTAGTAATAATTTTCTTTATTCTATGAGCTTGGACCGAAGTATTTTGGATAATCCTAAAGATTGGAATGAATTAAGTTAGACATAATATAGAATTGTTAAAGGCTAGAACTTTTTTCGATATAATTTCTGTAATGTTATAATAGTTTATTTTTAGAAAAAGGACAACATGCAAGATGGGCTACAACCCATCGTGTCAGACAAGGCTGTGAGAATCAAACATGAAACCGAAGTGCGATAGGCCTTTATCACCTACCACTGGCATACAGGAAGTCCCTAGTTAGAAGAAACTAGTTTTATTTTATTAAGCGCTATGACAGATGAAGTATAAGTCCATTTTAGGAACCATATACGATTAATCTCACCATAGATAGACTTATATATATAAATTTTTCTAACCTTATGTTTGAGACAAATGGAATGCCCTATCATTCTATCACATGATCTGATAAAACTTCGTGAAAGAAAAATTCAAATTCATTTCATTAATATATGAAGTGGAAATTGTTCGAGGCACGATCAACGTTGAGATTGTACCAAAATCAAGTAAGTATTTCCTTTAATTTAAAAATTCTAAAACATTTGGGAAATGATCTTGAAAACCAAAAAAATGTTGTCCTAGTGCCCTCATATCTGATGAATTAGATGGTCCCTTAGATCAACACAAATTTATGGATTTGTGATTTTTGGCTTTTTCATAGCCATGTTCTCTACCACTCTTCATCGGAACATGATGGTTAGATTTCTTTTCCATATTCATATTTTCACCTATGTTCTCCTATGTGGGAACCCATTTTTTAGTTAATTTGGGTAACAGTTACACTTCATACATTAGTTTTTAAGGATAATTTTTTTTATTCCCTTTTACGATGTGGGTTTATATGAAAGAAACTCTCCTGTAATAAACCATTTATAATCCTGACGAATTTCGATGGCGGAATTCATTTTAAGGGGGGTAGAATGTGACACCCCGAGATTTTATAAGATCTATTATTTTTAATTTCTTTCATATATTGTGTTTTACGCTACACTAATATTATCTTGTAATATACACAACACTGTATTAGCTTGCAGTATACGCAACACTATTCTTGGATCGTGTTACACACAATTTCAAGTTCATTTTGTGGAAATTATTCTATGTAACATTATGTATTGATTGTGTTTAATTTATAAATGAAATAAGCTTTGATTATGTTATACACAACACCAAATAGAGGTTTCACTACATGAAGCCCTGACTTGGCTTACATTACACGCAATCAAGACCTTCCTAGATAACGTGTGTAGTACGCAATACCGAGTTTCACTAAATAAGATATTATTATAATATTATTATGAACTAGCCATTATGAATAGTAATACACATTTTTTGAAATTTTATAAATTTTATCTTTCAAAATGGACTTAATTTTTGGATTCGGAATATCGAAATTAGCCTAGGGTGAATTTTTGGTATTTTTCTGAAAACTTTCAATTTTTGATGAATAGTGAAAACCCTGAGTTACTATTTAAAAACCAACTTTTTATTTAAATAAGTATTTATTTTATTTAAATTTATTTTAGGTCAAAATTTATACATAATACCTATATAAGTTCAATGTAATTCATTGGAGTCATTTTATAATAATTTTAGATATATTAAAATTTTATTGAACGTTTCACCGTCTTGTACCCACCTCCTAGGAGAATTTGAAAATTTACATAAAACTAAATTTTACTGCTTCTGTGAGTGGAATTTCGAAAATCCGAGAGACACGGTTAATATCAAGGAAAAAAATGTGGTTCAATAAGATACTAATATTTTTTGGTGAATATTAACTTTTTACTTTTATTAACCATGGTTAAAAGTAAATAGGGTAATTAAGGGTAAAAATGATATTATTATTACCCTAAAAAATGTCCTAATTATATTTTATAAGTGTAATTAAACCAAAAACAACCTTAGGAATAAAATATTACCCTTTAGGTTCAGTTGGATTAGATTAGGACAATTATTATTATTTTATTTAAAGAAGAGTTAAAATAGTTAAAATCAAATTTTAATAACTAAAACATTTTTAATATTGGGTTATACATAAGATAAATTAGACTATAAATATTAATTCGAAATATAAAATGATTTCCTAAATAATGGTATTTTATTTATAATTTTTAGACATTAAATATTTTAATTTATTTATGACACAATGGTGATGCAGTAATTACATTTTTAATGAAATATTAACATAATTGATGCTATAAATACCCAAATAAATATAATTTGAGACTTTTAATGAATTAAAATTATTTTCTAGGTTAATATGACATGTTAGTATTTATTTAATTAACATTATTTGTAATAATAATTCTATAATAATTTCCACAAAAATCAATTTCCAAATAGTGTCAAAATTGACATAAAATAGTTTTTAAAACAAATATTATATTATTAATTGTTATTATATTCCTAAAAATATAATATTTGGCCAAATTACTTATATAAGGATATATATATTAATAATGAACCACTTGGGGTTCTTTTGGCTTGTTATAATAATTTTATTAACCATATAGTGTAAGAAAACAAGAAGACGCGGTAAAAGTTAAATTATTTAACTTAGAGTTAAATCTAAATGATAAGGTTAAAATATTAACCTAAACTTGTCTAAAACCTATGTGTTGAGAGGATTTAAACCCATCCCCACTTTAGCTTCTAAATAAATCAATTTGGAGCTATTATAAACCGAATATGACTTTATTATAAAATAATAATTTGAGTTTTTCCTAAGGTGCCCCTCTCCTCCCTTATAAAAGGGCACCTCCTCCCTTATAAAAGGGCACCTCCTCCCTCTCTTCCTCACACCAATTTTAGCCTTCAATCTCGGCCAAACTCTGCCCATTTCACTTCCCAACTTCCATATAAACCTTATATGTGTACTGGTCTTCCCAAAATACCAACTCTAGTGCCCTAAGATGAAGTTCAAAGGAGGCACTTCGAAGAGGAGGTAATAACTTCTACCGATTCTTTCAAGTTTCTTTCTTCTTATACTTCCTATTATTTAGTGGTTTAATTATTAAATAATAAAATAAGTATCCTTCATATACTGATATTTTATTATAAATATGAAACAATCATATTTCACCTTCTATCCATCCTACAGAAAACGATATCACCGTGCATGCGTACGTACGGAATACCGTCACCACGCCGTGTTGTAATCTATTTTTTCACCACCACCATACTTGGATGGGTATAATGGTGTAAAAATAACAATATATAGTTATTATAACATCATAATGATTATTATATGTTATATCATCCACTCCAATTCAATTCAATAATTATGGTAATGATATCATCGCTCGTGCATACCAACAGATTACCGTCTCCATGACGCGATGAGATTCATTATCCATGATAACAACTCAAGAATGATTATAAAGTATATATAATGAATAATAATGAAATATATGACATGATAAAGCTACTTTATATATATATATATATATATATATATATTTCATCTACTTACTTCCATTCAAGTTAATAAAGAAAAGAAAACAGCGTTCATGCGTACGTACGTACTACCGTCTCCATGAACGGTGTATTTAATTTCATTTATCTATCTATTATATATATATATACTGAATATATATGGTATATAAATCATTATTTACATTGTGGAAGTAATTAAATCATTATATAAGTAATAATAATATCAAGATCAACAAGTCCCGAAACGTACGATAAATAAAATGATTTTACCCAAAACGCTGCTTTAACACGGAATTTACAAAAGAATGGGTAATATAAAGTCATAAGTGAACCATATATGATATCATACCAATGAATAGTATTAGGTAATAACTCAATGACATTATTTAAATCATTATACAAGTGGTTCAGATATATACGAAGCATATCAGACCTAAGGGAAGGGATAACTATTCCAATCTCGCTCTTATCCGAGATTGTTTATTCGTAAGTATTTACTGGGGTTTTTGTTATCATCCATGTCCCTGTTTTATAAAAATTTTCTTGTATGTTTAATTGTATTTTTACCCTTTTTTGAATTTTACCACATGTTATGAAAGTAATATTACTTTTTTTTACCACACGAGGAACTTTTTGACTTTTCCGAAAAAAAGTACGAGGAGAATGTTATTTTTAACTTATACGGTGTGAACGGATTTTTACGGTTTCATAACACCTCATTTTCATGAATCTTCCTCTACAAGATTGCATGATTATTTTCAACAAAACCCTTTCCGTTTAAAATTTCGTGTAATTTTGTGAAAATAAAATGATTTTGAATAATAAAGGAGATTTTCCTCAAGAATTCATTTCAACTGTTTTATCAAAACTATTTTCCATATAAAATGACATTATTTAATATGATTATGTTTCAAGTATAATGTCTCCATTATTTACATGGTTTGAGTATTCATATGTTGAAATTATATCCATTTTTTATATGGATTATTTTATGATGGCATGATGTTTACGAATCCCATTCTATTACATTGGTTATGCTATGATGTATGATTTATGATTTTGTGCCACACGAAAGAATGATTTAATTATAAGATGGGTGGGACTTATATCTCCCTCCCATTCATTGGGTAAAGATTTATATCTCATGAGATAGACATGGCTGGAACGGTAAGTTAATCTAGTTCAGTGTTACAGGATTGGAACGAGGAGTGAACTCGATTCAGAAAGGGACTTTGTCCACTAAGATGGTCTTGGAAGCAATGCCTTGGATACTATGGAAATCATATGATTTTCTTAATGGTTTCCACAATTACAAGTTTTATTCCCATGATAATTTATCATGATTCATGTTCCTTTATGATATATGCCTTACGTACTTCAAATATTTATGTCTTTGCTCAAGATTTTGATGTTTAGATTTTATGTTCAATTTTTTGCATTCAAATGTTTTTGGATTGTTTTATGTTCTCTATGTTTACCATTTCTGAGCATTTGATCTCACCCTTTTTATGTTTTATTTTCACGAGGATATAAAGAAACGTTTTAGGTAAGAAAACCAAAAGGGGAAGATCTTTATGGGAGATGTTGGAGATCTTTCACCATGATTAGAAGATTATGTTCCGAGTTTCCAAAGACACTACACTAATACGATCTTTGGGCATCTGTTTTTGGAATGTATTAAGTATTCCACAAATGTAATGTAATTTCCATGTACATCAAGATTTGGGTATTTACATTTATATCTAGTACATATTATTATAATATAGGAACCAATATGGTGTTCTTTATTCATTTATTAATTTTTATCATAGGATGGACATTTTCTTGGAATGTTGAACACATATTTTCACATTAGATTATATCCCTTTGTTTTTCCTAATGGGATATTTCATGGATAAGTGTTTAATTTCTTACCATATGGTGTGTAGATATGATTTCTATTTTTGTAAATTGTAATTTAAATTTACTATCCTAGTGAATTTGAAATGATTTAATGGAAAACAAAAGAATATTATTTACATTTTTTATATTTATAAGGATTCCATATAAAACTATTTTTCTTTTAAAAGATTTAATAGTTTTATTCATGACATAAGAACATTTATATACCATGATGTGGTATTCCATCTAGATTATTTCTCAAACCCTATATTTTCCATAGGGTGGTTGTAGACGTTGTTCTTCTAAACCCCTTAAAAGATAATTGCATATTGAACCTTTTTTTCTTCTATTTTCACTATTTCCTTTTTAATTAGATGGTTTGGAGGTGACAGGTGGGCATTTTGAGACTCTTTGGTCTTTTATTTCCCAAGTTTTAGTTTATCATGGATTTATGAGGTGGTATATATCATATTTTATCACTTTTTTATTTTATTTACATTGGTTTTATATATTTTTTTGATATATATACATGACTATTTTCTATAATCATTGTTTTACCTCAACATGTGATTCTCTGCTCTGGTGGATGATTTAGTTGACCCGAGTTGGTCTTTTATAATTCTTAATAAAATTGTTACTTATAGTAAATTATGATAGAAATACATGATTATGGTATTATTTAATCGATAGAGATTATTTAGGACCATCAAAATTCAATAAGATGGTGCAGGAGGGTTCCTTGTCAGCACACTTTTGTGTTTGATCTCGAGTAACAATGTTTTGTTATAAATTATTTACTAGGCTTGAGACTTTGTTTTTATAGTCATTTGAGTGAATTTAAAGTAGAGTTTCTTTTAATTTAAAAGTTACATTTTAATTTGTTTCCAACCATAGAAATAATTATTGATTTAAATTATTGATTTCTTAAAAATTGAAATGAATTTTCAAAGCTAGTCTTGTGATTATTGAACCTAATCTATAGATGATTTTTTGTCTTCAAATGAATTAAAGACTATGACTCTAAGAAGATATCCAAATATGATATAGAAATATAAGATAGCGGATCTTCTATATAATCTTCTAGTAGAACCCAATATTGATGAATATATAATCCTTACCATACAGACTCGAGGTCATATGGGTGCTGAGAGCCAAAGATAACATGTGTATCATGACATGGAATCAATTCAGTAGTGGATGAGTTGGTGGTATTTATATGATAAATACCAATTCTGTTCATGTAATACTGTAATGACCTGGAAGATATGGAATATTCATGGAGTTTTGGGGGAGTTGATTTGGCACTTTGGGGGGGAAAGAGTCATGGGATGGCGTACTAATCACTCTGGACTGCCACTTGAAAAGATAGAGGTGGTGGGATGAAGTCAAGTCTACATGGCATGATGGTCGGGTGAATAAGAATAATTGGATTTTATATCCTAGATTGAGAGAATCTTTATATTCTAGATACATCCTAATGAATCCAAATTTTCATTTTCCATGTATATGCTCAAGGGATCAGGAAGGAGATTGTGGGACACTAATGTGCAGGCTAATTTTCATGGAGATCATTCCTGAATACATTTCGAGGAAATATTAAATATGATGTTTCTCCCTGATGTATTATTGGTGGTATATACATAGGATTTTCTATCCTCTAAGGATGCTAATCATATCATTTTAGAGTATTTGATAAAATTTACTATGATGGTGTGTTCGGCACAAGAGCATGTTCCCAATGTGTATGTAAGGGTGTGGAATATTTAGTTGGGACTGAGCCTAAATATTCTATCAATGTTTGTTATCAAGTTCCCTTAGACCTTTTCATAGGAATTAAAAAATAAATTCTTTCATAATTAAGTCAATGATGGAATGATAGTTTATATTGGAGCTTCAGTCATTGATGGTGTTATCCAGGGTGTCCTTTATTGACAAAAAAACTAAAATGGTGGTCTGTTTTATTTAAGACTGGTTTCACAGGAATGATTAGTATAGGAGATGTTTTTTTCAACCAATTTATAAGGTGTTGTCATACCCTAGCTAACTGGTTAGGGGCTTCGAATAATTGACATCATTTTAGACTTCTAGTCCATATTGTGTGTTTTTTGTGAAAGGATATCCTCATGAAGTAAGGAATGACACACATTCAACAATGGTTTTAAATATAAAACTGATGATTCCATGGTTTATTGGTCTAATCCAAATGTAATGTGGGGATATTATTGTATCTATGATTATATGACATTATGTGACAGATTATGTTCCTATCGAATATGAAGTAGGTCTATGTACTATAAGATTAATAGAGTAAATTTTGTCTTTTATATTTCTTGAATTGATTAAATACAAGTGAGACCCAATCATTTATATCATTAAATATAGTTTAAATGATTTTGTTAATCTAGAAAATTATTCCTCACACGTGTGATATTTATGTTGCTTTGTGATGTATTTATGGACATGTTTTCATGTGTCTTACATGTTTGGAGATAATTTATGACTATGAGGTGATATGGGAATTTTATGTTCTTAATATTAAAATTTATAACCTGATACATGGAATTGATTTTTTTATGTTAATTATGAACCAAAGAGAATATTATTTTCACTAAGTTCAATTTTTGTCTTCCTATGGTTTCACTCATGTTTTTAGGGTGTATGGGACTCTAAATTGGGATGGGTGGGGCATATTGTTTCATATAATGGGGTTGTCTAAAGATACCATTTAGATAACCTTTAGGATGTTGCTGAACATTTTTTGGGTACATCACCTCCTATAGTGGTTTATGTGTACCCCAAGGTTTTCCAGAATATTTTTCTATGTGATAAACAAATAGATGGGACTTGATTACTAGGTATATGCTCACCGGTATGATGCCCATTTCTATTCATTCTTCTTGAATGAAACCTACTCGGTTGGTGGAACGTAAATTATGGCTTGAAAGCCATGAGGTGAAAGGATTTATTCATTCTACTATGTCGCTATGGGTTTTTCTTGTGTGCATTTATAGAAAATAATATTGATTTCCTAGACATTTTTTGGATTATCAAATGTTAAATAAGATGATCATTAAGAAAAAAATGTCATTTTCCTAATATTAGTGATATCATTGACAATTTTATAGGGTCTTGTTTGTTTTAAAAATGTGACATTCAGTCGGGGTACCACCCATTGAGATTATAAGAAGAGGGCATACTTATGAGATATTTTTGGTGCCTGTGGGGGATTTTTGTGTTTCTGTATATTCCATTTGGTATCACTAAATATTTTGTGATATTAATGGATTTTTTTGATAAAGTATCTCCTTGGTTTTTTCAAAATACTGTTGTTTTTTTTCACATATGATATTTTAGTGAACTCCAAGTAAGAGGTGGATCCTATATACAATTTTTATATCAGTCTATGAATCATGATAGAACATCATATATATGGAATGGTTTCCAAATTAGGGTTTTTTATTTTGTAAATGAAATTTCTAAGGAATGTGATATATGAATGGGTAATCTCAGTTTATCCCAAAATGATACAGGAATTTATGTCTTCTGAGAATCATACAAATTTGTTTTAGATCTATTGTCTATTGGGTTTGCATGTATAATATAATGGGTTGATCCTAATTTCATAAAGCACATATATTATGATAGATATAGAGAATGAATAACACCATACATGGAGAAGGTAGGTCATACATACTCATGAACATTGATTTCATTTTTCCGATGGCTGGACCAAAACAAGGGTAAAAAAATAATTCAAATTTTAAAATAAATATTATATCATATAAATAATATATATTAATCATATCTATATTTATTAGAATACACATAAAATAGAAATGAAAGAGAATCCAGATTTCTTTGTGGAGGTAGTAATCTACACATACACATGAACTACATAATCAATTTCAAACTATTTGGAAATTAAGATCATTAATGTGATACATTCATTACAGTATCATAATAATATCATTAATTTCATACATAAATAGTATATCGATCATAAAAATCATCTATTAATGATGGAGAAGAAAAATAAATCATATTTCCATGTGGAGAGGGTGAGTTGTATGTGGACATGAGTGTTACTTTCACTTCCCCTTTGATGGGAAGAGAGTTAATAAAGGTGGTTTCATAATAAAAAAAATCTTTTAGTATATTAATGATTATAATTTTATTATTTTGTATATAATATAAAATACTTAGTGAATGTAAAATAATGTATAATAAAATTTATCAATTAAGGCAATTACCACTTTATAGAAACTATTATATTCCATTTACACAGAAGGGATATGGGTTTTGTCTTTTGGAATGAACCGAAAATTTATAACAGGGATAAAAATGTTTACATATTTTTTTTAACAGATGATTTTGAAGGATAGATGTGTTATGTAGAGGATAATTAAAGGGTTTCCTTTTGTAATGGAGGGGGGAACACATATGGGGTTTAATAAAAGATTAAAATACAAAATATTCCATCTAAAAAATAGTTAAAATGGACTATTAATGCATATGGTATAAAATATTAAAACATATATTTTCCTTTTTTCTTATTTTAATATTTTAGGATTTTTAAATAATTTAAAAAAATATTATTTTTATAAAATATCATTAATGAAAATTTTATTACTATTCATTAAATATTACCTAAAAGTGGAAAATAAAATTCTAGAATTTTAATATATTTCTTTACAATAACACCAATATATCATTTTCAATTTTTCAATTTTTTTAAAACATTAATCTACCCAAATTATATAATATTTATGGTTTTTACATTTTATTTATTTATTTATTGTTAATTCAAGAAAGACTACATTGGTGTTGATAAAGAAGTTATGGTCATTATATAACTACTAAAAATTAAAAATATATTTATATCATTAAAATGAAAATATAAATCAATATTTTTTAATCTATTTTGGGAACCTAGCTATCTATATTAGTTATATTTAGAACATAAAGAGTGATACATTGTAACTTTATTTTATTTAAAAAAATTACATGTCATTTAACTAGAGTAGAATCAACATTTTTCAAATGGTACATACCACATTTTGTTTGAGAACCTTAACACTCATATGTTTACATTATTTTTATTTGATTGTAGAAGGTCCATGGATCAATATCTCTAATTTCCTATGGTTTTTCTATTTAGTACACTCCTAAAGGGCCTCATTGATAGAATTTATATCTTGATAATTATAATAAATTTTCCCTTTAGTTTGATCCACATATGTTATATGAGTTATCACAATTTTAGGATCATTTTTATCATCTGGTGGGAGTGCATAATCATTAACTTCCACAAAAATCATTCACCATTCAACATTCCCAGCTTCCAATACAATTTTTGGAGACTTATAAGTCCCTAGTGGAGGCATCCCATGTTGAATAGTTTATTTTTTAGGATAAATGGTTTCACCATAGGTCTATGTATTATCATTGTCCATAACCATTTGAGTATTCATTATTTTTATCTTTTCATTTTCTATTTCCATTTTATAATGACTATTATCAAGAACAATTATCCTAGAGAATGAACATGGTGTATTTTATTTCATACATTTTAATGTTTCATGACCAATCCCATAGTAGTTCAAAAAAAAATTAGTAAATTTTATAATAATCAATTGTAATATTTATATTTTCATCATTCATCAAAAAAAATATTCTAATTTATTATTTTATACATGTAGAGTTCAACAAGATTATTTGATAATTGACAATACTATGTAGCATTAATCTCATTGGATATTTCAATGGGATTTTTTAATTTAGTGGAAACATATTTTAATTTCATTGGACTCTAGAAGACCCATCACATGCCATGAACATCACCCATAACTAGGAAAATATTATTTTGAACTCAAAAGGTTTAAATCCAGAATCCCATTAATATATTCAAAGAAAAACCAGTTTTAGATATAATGAATAAAAACCCCATGATTTCTTTGGAGTGACTATATAGGATTAGGATATAGAAATACCCTTTTTGTATCAATATTGTTCTCTATTTTGGGATACCCCAAATACACATTTGCCCTTTTAAAATTTCATCTTTTTTCTAGAAAAATTCATAATGAGGGAGAGATAGAATGGTGTTATGGGAGTGTTTAAAACATATATGTAATTTTTTTAGAATTTATCAAACTAAACATATTTAAAACCCCATTTTTTCCCTTTCAAAGTCATTGTAACATAAATATTAACATTGTAATATTGAAATATTAAACCTATTTCTCGATAACTAGGCTTATATACACTGTTAAAAATATACCCTAACCCATCCCCCACTCTCTGTATTTCCACAGACTTGTATACCTTACCTAAAACCTATCATAATATCTATTAATCATTATCCCCATGTCTTATTTGACTTATTCTTAATAGATGACCAAGAAAATGTTCTCAATGGTGGTAACCAAATCAGATATCCTAAAGAAATATATAAAATTTTCAACAACACCATATTATGTACTTTCTATTTATAGAATCACATACCTATCCTTGGAATTATATTATTATAAGTAAAATTTTATTATTTTTCATGATTATTTTTACACAAATGTATAATATATTTTATACTTTCCCCAAAAATATTCAATAAATGTAGATATCATCATGAAAATGTAATGAATAAAACCTCCATGAATAATGTGTTTATTTTTTATGACGAAATTTAATGGATTTTTAAATGTGGTTATTTTATAGAATATTATAAAATTTATTTCATTTTAATAATTCTGAAATTATATGAAATATTTTTCTAGTCTCTTTATATGTTATAAAAAAGAGTGATGACCCTGTTTATGTGTGGACTACTTAGTTCATCACATGATGTATCTTTGTCATATTACTTTTTATCTAAAATGAACAAATGAAAACATGTATTTAATGAATAAAAAAGATTATTTACTAAATAATTTCCTTTCAATATTGATGATATTATATATTCCAGGAGTAATATTAAAAATGAAGTGTTATAATAAATTTCCCTAGTAGAAGGACATATTAATGTTACTTTTCTAAATTGAGTCCATTTATTATTAAATCTATTGAAAAATATGAATTTTGCTTCCAATAAATATTAATATAAACAAAAATCTTCAATTATGGTGATTATGAAATCATTATCAAAAATATACATTATTCAACATAGCATGACTATTTCTACGGAATCGACCAAACAATATAAATTAACCACCATAAGTGAAAGCAAAGTAATAAATTTAAAACAAAATATTTTAGATAAAACGTATAAACTTAAATATCAATATATAACAATATATTTAAATTTTTTATTAATTTTTTTTATTATCTTCAATACTGTGTGAAGTTTTCTGTTCTTTGAAGAATGAGGTAAGCGATTCATCTCAAAACATATTTATTTTAGATTGTTTTAATTTTACACATAGAATATAATTTACACTACAAAAAATAACCTGAATAGATGGGGTTATTATTTAGATTGGGGGGGGGGTTATAAACCCCACTAAACACATTATAAGTTTATATGAGAAGTTGTTTCTAATGTGTCTTCCAACTATAGTTAGAAGCACTTTTGAAGAACCACTGCTAAACTACACGATAATTTAGTGGTGGTTTAATTATATAGGTTGACCCCCACCCCCCATAGTGTCACCATATAAATTTAGTGTATAAGCAGTTTTAACCCCTCTCAAGTTTATTTAATAAGTTAGAGGTGGTTTGAAACCACCACTAATTGAAATATTGGTCATATATTGAGGTTGGATTTGGTAACCGCATCTATATAAGGTTCAATTAGAGGGGGTTAAACACTTATAATAGAGACACATCCCATATATTATATAATTTAAACACATACCACAAATTAGATGAGGTTTCAAAACTTGCTCTAATTATATTATTATATTCAATATTCCTTCCAAACAACTAGACATTCACTTGTGAGGTCCCCGTTCTAGTTCTAGTACCACTATCCCCATTCGTTGTATGTGATCCTCTCGTTCACTTATACGGAATACCCTTGTTAGACATTATCCAAATCCCTCCCTCCCATTCTCCAATATTCCCGCTTCCTCTTATTCCATGTGAGGGTGATTCGTCCCCCCGTACGCATGTTTCCCCTCCACATTAGCCTGTTATGCTACCACACATTTTATAATATTTTACTAGCGGTGGGTTTCTAACATATGATTCCCAGAATATAGAGCTTGTGCCTTCACCACCGGGCCAATTTAATTTCATGTTTATAATAACAATGTATTATATTTATATAATTTAGAATTATTATTCAAATATTTGTTATTGAATTAATATTTAAATTAAAATAAATATATAACCTATATATATTTATATAAATTAATATGTACATTTTTATATTATTTATTAATATTATAATACATTTATATAATGTTCAATTTATAAATTTACATAAACTATATATTTTATATGTTTATTTACACAAATACTAGTAAATATATTTTATAATTCTATTTATATTATGTATACACACACAGAAACACACACACATGTATATATTTTTCAATTATTTATACTTAAATACATATATATCTATATATGTATTATGTATATTTTTATTTATATAATATATTAAAATAATTTATTTCAAAATATATATTTATTATTATGAAAATTAATAAATATTTTTATTTATAAATTGTATAATATTATATATAAATAATACATAATCCATATCATATAAAATACATATATTTGAAATATGATATATAAAGGTATTTTTTTTATACATAATAAATATTATGTTTAATAAAATTTATACAAATATTATATATGAAATAAAATATGTACAGAGAATGATATAATGCTATATGAGACAAAGTTTTAGGTTATATATAATTAATAAGTATATTATTTGTAATTAATATCATATGAAATACATTTTATAAAAATATATAATTAATATTATATGAAATATAATTTATAAAAATATTTATATAATGTATTTAAATACAAAAATTTATTATTATGTACATTAATATGTATGTTTTTTCAATAAATATAATTGCATAATATTATGTACATTAATATATGTGTATTTAAATAAATATAATTGTATAATATTTTGTAAATTAATATATCTTCATTTGTATAAATTGATTATCAATAATATTATTTTTATATAATATAAAAGCATTCACGTATTATTAAAATATATATATTTTAGTATAATAATATAGATTATAAAAACTCCAACCATGAGTCTTTATGTGACATATTTTGTAAATAAATTATATTTTGGTATATATTTATATATTATGTTTATTATGGTATATCATATATAAATAATATTATATGAAATATAATTTGTCAATATAAATATATATAAATGTTCTTAAATTTATAGAATAATATTTATGTACTCATATAAACAAAAATAAATACATTCATAGAATTAGAAATATATACTATAATTTAATATTAATCATATTTTCTAAATTAATTTATTATTAATTTGGTATACTAATATATATATATATAATAATTAAAAAATATATATATATTTATATATAATAAATATGTTATAAATATAATATATTTATATATATTTTTATATATTATTATTTAATTCAATATATATTATATTTATTTGTATACATAATATAATAAATATGTATTTATAAATAAATATACAGTAAAAATGTATTTAGTATTATATATATATATATCATAGTATAAATGTATAGTATTTATAAAACCATATATAAATGTTCTATATTTGAATAAATATAATTATAATTAAATTTTTATTATGTATACTAACATTTTTATATGTATACATTTTTGTTTATATATATACATATTTATTTAATATATTTATATATTTTCTTTTTATATATATCTCTTTACAATGAAATTAAATATATTTATATAATATTTTTATGTAATATATATGTGTGCATGCACACATGAGCATGAACACATATATAAAGGGTGTTGAAAAAGAAATAAATATTTAGAGTGGGATAGACGCCCATATATTCAAAGGGATTGGAGGTGGTTCATGAACCACTCTATTATCATGAATTATAGGGAGTTGAAAACCCCTTATAATGTCTTATATGAGAGAGGGTTCACATCCCCCTCTAATTTCTTAAATTTCAGTGGGTTCAAACACTCTTTAACTTAATATATTATTGGGTATTCAGAACCCCATATAATTTCATAAATTAGAGCGGGTTAAAACCCACATATAATCTATGGTATCAACGATAGTTGATGAACCCCCTCTAATTTAATATATTATGGGGTTGTGAACCCCCGCTATTTTCTTAAAAAAGTTCCCATGTTATACATATTTCCTTTAATATCCAATCAAATATTATATGTATATATATATAGTGCCTATAAAATCCAACCAAACATATAGGGAAACTATCTATAAAATTATTAGTGGATTTAAAACAACTTACTATAAAATCCAAAAAAATATTACAAAAAATTGATAAGAAATTAAGACGGGGTTGTGAACTCCATCAAAATTCGATGATTAGTGGGGGTTGGGCATAAACCACTCTAAAAACCCACTAATAATATTATTTTCTTAGTGTTATATAGATTACATACAAATAATTACATATATTATATAATGAATTAAATTTTTTCATTGAATATTAAATTTCTCATCAATATTTATCTTCTTCATTGGTTTGTTGTAATTTACCCTAATATGTAAGGTTTTTCATCTCATCTTCTTTCCATTGAGACATGTTTTAATTTTATAAATCATTTTATTATTTATGTTTTGTAAATATGTAAAATAAATTTATTTCTCCATACTCCATGATTCAATTCATGTTATTCAAAGAACCATATTATTTTCAACCATCAAATAAAAATTGATTTCTATGTTCCTAAATTAGTAATGTCTTTTTATAACTCAAACTGGTTTCTTATGTTATAATATTTTTCCTGGATTTTTATCCTTTATATTATATTATATAACCTATTTAATTCTCTGGGGACCACTTAGTAATTCATTTCCTCATTATTGCAATGATATAATCATTTTTAAAGATTAAAATTTTAGAAAAATAATTCAAATCAATTTAATTGATGGTTTCTCCCTCTATTTCAATAATTTCCATTCCCCGCAATTTTCTCTATTTTAATTATTTTTATTATGATTTTTAATATCATGTGATCATCATATTTAAAAAATCAACATTTAAAAATAATTTTTTATTATTTTATATTATAATGTGGGTTTTTAATTGTCTTTTTAAACTATAAAAAATGTTTCATCTATACGTACTTCAGGACATGTTTGTTATGAATTTACTTTAATTTTACCTTTTATTCCATATACATATCAGGTATATATAATGTTTATATATATATATATATATATTTTATAAATTAGACTTTTTTCTTATGATTTTCACAATTGGGGTAATAAAAGATTTTATTTCCCTTACAATTCCCCCCATTAAATATTTTCAACTTAGGAGAAATTTCTTATTTCTGTTCTCATAATAATCATTAACCCCATATATGTTTTGAACACTTAATAGCTTCTAAAAACCACCAATATATTTTTATGTACCCTATTTGGTTCAATTATACTTTAATATAATATGATATTCATTTTCCATCTTTAAACATATCCGTTATTTATTTCATAAAACATCTCCCAGGTGGTTCATATTAATTATTTCATCATTGAATATTTCCCAGGAAATTTATAAAATGGAACTACATCTAAATATCATAAATTTATATTTTTTTAATTATTATTTCTAAAAACAATCTAATTCCTTTTTCTTATGTGAATCTATATGATATATCCTTTTTTTATTATTTAATACACGATTATAAAGCGCAAAATCTTCTCATGGGATTTTTTTACTTATTTTTTATATATGATTTATTTTTTCTTTTTTCTCCCACATAAGATTATATATAGTATGATGGTGGTTATATAATGTTGTGATGAGTGGGACTATTATATAACTTCAATGAATTGTTTAAAGTGAATGTCTCAAGAGTTGAAATGTATGTTTTATTGGTAGTCATCAAATTCCCATTATTTTATAATTAAAATTAACTTATGTCTTGATGATTGGATCCATTATAGCACTCTAATACATTGGTAAATGTTAATGTCTTTTGAGATTCCATTTATTATTCTTAAGTGATCAATTTATGAACAAAATATATTATGCCCAGGTGGTCACCTTAGGCACACTATGAAATAATAGTGGTTAACATAATCATATGATGATTATAAAGGTAATTATAATATATTATGTTGTCCTTTGAAGTATCCTTAATATGTTCTTGTGATTCCATGAGTTATTATGTGTCTATATCATTATGATTCCCTATTCACAATATTTAATTTTCTTATGCCACATTATCGGTATAATGATCATTCTATTTATGTTATTATATTGTGCCTCTTGAAACATATGTAATGATTTACTACCATTTCAATTTCCAGACCATTTTATCATGCTATCCTCCCTTCACGTTTCATAATATCTATGGATATTACTAAAAGACTTCAAAAAATTAGATAATTTTTTAATCTTTTTTAGATGTTGTATTTACATATATATTCTTTCAAATACACTAATCCTTTATATCCATAGAATATATAATTAGAAAAATATTCTATAATATTATGAAATAAAGTGTTTATAAGGCTCAATTTTTTATAATATTTGTATTTCCATATATAAAATATATTTTCAATATATTATATATACTTATGTAATTATATGAATATGGTTACAATGGATTCTGGGGAAGGTGGATGAGATGAATAAAGAAGGGATGTTAAATTCTATGTAAAACTTATTATGGGGATTTCTATATTATTTATATTTTTTCAGTGTAAATAAAATAATTATGGAACATTGATGTGGAAAGGGCCTACAAAAATGGAGAAGATCCCTTGAAGAATTAAATTGGGATGATTTTCATTTGGAATTTCTAACTGTGGGTGTGGCATTAAATGGATACTACTGAGATCTTATTTGAGGTGAAAAATATTTACAAATCATTGAAAAAATAATGCTAAATATTTGATAAGAATTATATTATATGATAGTTAGGTGATTTTTGGGGTGAAATGTTTTTGAGAAGTGAATGAATATCTTCGAAACCAAAATATGGTATTGTGGAAATTTTTTGTGTAAAATTGATTTTATTAAAATTTGGGAGACATTAGATTATCTATTTTCTCCAATTAATCTTAATTAGAAATTTTCCATGATAAATATAATGTTATAAAAATATATGTTCACTATTATTATAAAATTTTAATATACTAAATCTAATATTTTACTCAATTTAATATAATTTAATATCTAAATATTATAAATTTATCATAGAAATAAAAATGTATATTATGTTGAAAACATGTTTCATAGAAACATTCCATTTTAATCATTAATTGTTATTAATTTTATTTATAAATGACTACTATTTAATATTTCATAATTTTTTAAATTTAATTTTATATTATTTATATTTAAAATAGATCTTCATGTCAGGTTTTTATGTATTCCTTGGTTATGGCTCAAGTCAGGTTCTCGGTTGTTTTCTCTAAAACAAGGTGTGATGGGTTTGATATTTTTGTATATTCTTGTCGGTGTTTGTTTTGAATACCAGATTGAATCACAGGGTTTTTATTGAAAAAACGAGTTCTTTTGGCCTCGGCATCATCTAGACCATGGGAAGAGAACTATTTGGAAATCGTATGGATTCTCCCAGGTCACCATGCGGCCTACACGGTGTTCAAGATGAATAAAAATTAAATGAATAATAAAAGGAAAACAAAAAAAAATAAGAATAGGAAAATGAAATTAAAATAATTTTTTAATAATATTAATGCTAATATTATTATTAATATTATAATTATATTTATTCTTTTTGTTAATATTACAATTAATATAATTATTATTAGCCTTATTGTTGTTGTTATTAATGTTATTATTGGGATATTTTTTAGGTGTTTTCCCCACTTTCTCCAACTTCCCCCTTCTCCCTCACACAACCCCTTCTCCAACCCCCTATCCATATCGCATGACCGACCCTGTACTCCCCCTCCTTTGTACCTATGGATCCCCTCTAGCGACCCACCCTCTAGTGAACCCCTCCTTAGGTGACCTATCTCCCTCAGACGACCCCACCTACACCATCATTTCCAGCTCATGATTGCACCCTCCTCTTCAGAGCCCTACCACATTGGTTCCTTCTTCTTTGGCCCACAACCCCCTCCCTCCATAGGCTGCACCCTCTTCCCCTCGGGGTAAGCCCCTCCCCCGTTCAAGGTTTTTGTTTCATTTTCATTGGAGATTTTGTTTTCCTTTGTATGATCTAGACCTTTTCCGGAGTAATATCCGGCGAAATTCTAGGTCCTTTTTCTTTTTTACTTAAATAAATTTTATGGGTTTTATGGCTTGGTGTGTTTTGGGGGATGTCTTAGAAAATTTTGGATAAAAAGAGGTTCTGCACAGTTGGCGCATGGTTTTTATAAACAGTGGGGCTTCCTAGGAGAAACCTTTCAATCTATATTATTTTGAGGTAGTAGATTTGGTCTAATTAAATCAATTTTTGATCTATTTTGTGAGGTATCCATTTGAGGTTCCTTATTAAAGTAGTGCCTAATACACGGGTTTTCTAATCATTTGACTAAACTATGTGAGGGATGACCATGAGATCCAAAAATTGTCGATCTCATTTTTTTTTTAAACATTTAATCACCTATTTCACCACCTATGATTCCCTAACTCATGATTTTACAATCATATGGGTAATGGAAGGTTCTCCCATCAACTTTAAGGGATTATAAGACATTACAAACGCCATTCTTTGACATCGATAGATCGTATTAATGATTTTATCTTCTCCCGATAAGTGGATTTCATCCCGATGCTTCTCTCGTTCCTTCTTCTATCCTCCCTTGATCATTTCATGGTTTATACCCTATGTTTCCTTGGATATAAACTTATGTGTTGAGATATGGATCTATGACTTCGAATCTTGATCTACATTTATGAGATCTGGTTGTCTTTAATCTTGATTTTAGTTTAGGGAATTAGATATGTAACTCGTATCAATGTCATTGTGCTACTCGGAATTTTGGGAATTATTTTGGGAAAGAATCTATCAATGAACCAAGGTAGGTAGTCTAAATCTACATCCCCTAGTCATGGATTTTATATGTATATTAAAAATATTACTATTTCTTTCTTCCATTATCAATATATTTTCTTGATTTGGGTTGATTATATAATCCAAATTGATTAATCAAAGTTTTGATGAAATAAGAGATTAATTGGGTAATTAATCATGAGACTAAGGGGATTTCCTATTAGATAATTAATTTTGGTAAATTTATTATAAGAGTGAGTGGTTGTAATCTAGATAATTAATTGGGGTATTAGTTATGATATATTCAAATGTATATGTTGTGATAATTAATTATGTATTAATTATTTTCTCTGATAATATGATCTAGATAATTAATTATGGGATTAATTTTATAAGGTTGAGATTATATTGAGATAATTAAATTTGTAAAATTAATTATTGAATATGAATTTTGATATTTATTCAATAATTTATGAATTAATTAATTATTTGAAGCACTTAGTCTATTCTTGAATTAACTAATGGAATGGATGTGTCTAAATAATTATTGACTTAGTAATTGGATTGGGGTGGATAATTAATTAGTAAATTAATTATAAGATAAATAATAAGAATTTGGTCCTTATAAATTTTGAAGTACAAATGGTAACATGGTCATCATACAAATGAATAAATAGAATTGAAACATGGTCATTCTAAATTGAGAGGTATACATGATAACATGGTCATTATACTTGTGAGTAATGATAATGGGAACATGGTCATTCTATCAAGGTGTAATCATGGTAACATGTTCATCTTACTTAAATTTTTGATATTGGTGACTTTGAAAATGTGTTGTATGACTGTGAAATTAAAGAATTGAAATAATTGTACTCTAAGTTATGGATTCACATGAGAGTATTCAACTCTGGAATGAGTTGAATCAGGTGCTGAGATATAATTACATCGTGAATACTTAGAGCTTCTCCTCTAAGATGATTTTAGGATATAGTATTACCTAGGGAACACATTGGGATCTGGTACAAGATGAAGTTAGTATTGAGGTATGGGAATCCTTGGGAACCCTAGAGTTAATGTAGTTAGATAAGAATAAATGAAAATTTGATTAAAAAATTTATTATTTCATTTTACTTATTTCATTATAGAACAACATGCACTATAATTTGACTCGGTTTGTTTAAGACACCCTTAGTGGTGGCAAACTAAGTTGTACTCACACACTATTCAGGTTGTCTGATCAGTACCCGAATAGACTATATTGATGTAAAAATTGATAAGGGAAAATTACATGAGATAGGTTTCCAATTGGAATGGATATTGGAGGAGGGAACTATACAATGATTAGATCCTTCCAAGGTAGTTGTAGTGTCTTTATTTTAAACTTCATATTAGGCACCTGACACTTATATTGTCAAAACATGTTTTCCCTTTCAGTTGAGTCCTGTTTTCTTGTTTGGTTATCTTGTTACATTAGTATTTTTTTAGTTATATATATATATATATATATATATATTATTCCACATTTTTTTATGTATTTATGCTGGTGTTTTACTGTGATAAATGGGGGTATTGTCTCTAAATGACTGACTTACTAGACCCTCACTGCTAGTCAGCAACCTCTAGAATATGGAGAGGTGCGCTTGAGGTCATGTGACCAACTGACTCAGGACACTGATGCATAGTACCCAGGCCGGGACATTAAAAATTGGTACCGGAGCTCCAATTGTAATTATTCTTCTTTTTTTCTTACTATTTTGGGAAAGGTATATAGGAAAATAATAAGATTTTGGGCATGGTAATGAGCTCAAGCATTGCAGTTGTAAACTCATGTACAGGGGAAAACCCAAAAACTCAGTATGGGATTTTTTTATTGTTTTTTTCTATTGTTGTCGAATAATATTTCACCTTGGGTGATATACATGAGGTGTGATGTGAATATTGTTTCTCAGAATTTTTAGGTATTGACTCCTGGCCCCTAAAGGCATGATAGTTGAATCTGTGTTGATCATTCTAGTAACACTTGGTTAGTGTGACATGAATTATTTTATAGATGCATGAAGAAATGGGTTATGGTATGTTATTAAATTTGAATGGTTTTCCTTGTTTGTGAGATTAAAATAAAAAATGGGGCCTAGATGCAATTGAGTAGGATTTTAAGGTGATTTAAAATGAAAATAATTGTGTTTCTAAATAAGACACATTATTATAATAGTGTTCTTACCATGTTAACCAAAACCTAGGAGTTGGATGGTTAAGGGTACTGATAGAGCCTCGGTTTTAACCTTGTGGTGAGGTGGGGGAAAAGGATTGTTCTGATTATTTTCATCTTATGTAAATTTTGTAAGGTTGTGATATGGGATCTGGGGAATCTTTTTGGTTGTGTAGAGAGTCTGCCTCCATGATTCTTATTGATGGGATGACTATCGGGCGTTCCTAAGAATGTTTTTCCAGTTAGGGAACTTGAGGCTCTGATCATTTCAGTTGAAGATAAAGGGTTGCAGTTTTGAGAGAACATCCCTATCTTCATTTAATTCCTAGAAAGACACCTAGGGAGTGTTGTGAATGTTTTATCTAAGTTGAAAAGTGAGTTTTTTGGTAGAACCCTGCGACTTTTACTAGAGATGGTGGACATGATGGATCTAAATACTGCATTGATTCCATTGAAACAATACTTGAAAATTTGGATACTTTCGATGAGAAGAGGGTCATGTTGGCTGCTTATATGATATGGGGATCAGTGGTACACTGGTGGGACATTTAAGTGTGAATTGGATAGACTAAATGTATGTTATGAAAGGACATCATAGAGAGGTTCTCAGAACATTTTTATCCATAGATTGTGAGATAAGAAAATGCTACTGAGTATATGCATATAACACATGGTTGTATGTCAGTGATGGATTATTCTAGACACTAAATAGATCTCTAATGAATTTCTCCTATGATAATAAGAGACGTGGAAGCTATAGAAGAACATTTTTAGGATGGACTTAAGTGTGAGATTAAGTCCCAGGTTATTATTTTCAGGTTAAAGAAGTTTTCAGAAGTGGGGGATCAGGCTCTCGTACATAAAAGAAAATTGTGTGAGGATCCCAATGATGGAAAAGTAGCTTTTGTTGGATGATAAAGAGGTGTGTCTTCTAAGACCAGGTAGTTCCACTATGACAACATTATCCAAGGTAATGGGAAGTAGAGTATAAAAGTAGGAGGGTCAGTTGTATAAGACCATACTGGGGTGATCTATCATCATTGTGGCAGGATGATACAGTATATTCAACACTAAGCCTGGCCACCAGTCGAGTGTCAGTATTACAGGATTTTTGGATAACTATAGATTTTATATGCCGGTCATAGCAACAGATAGCTATGGAAGGGGAATTTGGATAGATTCGGAGTGTGGGAAGAGGATCTTCAACACCTTATCAGGATGGCAGTTGGAGTTCTACTGGATGAGTAGGTAGAGTTAGTGGACACAATGCTTCTGGATTAGAGTACCCACATCAGTAGAGTGGTGGTACTCTGGGGTTTTAGAAAGCATCAAAGTGAATATGGGAATCATAGTTACATTCAAAAAATTTTACACATTTGGATAGAAAGGCTAGACCATCAATATTGATAGGTACCATTCTTGTATCTTATACATTATATAGTGATCTATTTGATTTGGGTGCCTCACATTCCTTTATATCTACAAAACCTGTTAATGTTTTGAGCCTGATAGTGGAGTTTGTGAGCAGGGTAATGAATTTACATACACCATTGGGAGATCCTCCTTGAAATATATTTCTTTGTAAGGGATGTTATCTAGAGGTTAGAGAATATCATTTCATATGGGATCTATATATTCTTGATATAACAAGATTCAACTTGATTGTGGCTATGGACTATCTAGTCACATACTGGTCCCATCTCGATTGTTACCTTATGAGACTAACCTTTGTGTCTTTTGGTGACTAGTATATTCATCAGTGAGACTGGGATATCTAGGAAAGATGATAAAGGCCAATTACTCATCACTTAGGGGAGCTCACAACCATCATTGCTTGTCTTTTTTAAAATAAAGAGGGTGTTTGGAAAGATATCCTTCCACCAGTAGTGGAACTATTTTAGGATGTCTTTCCTAATGAATTCTTTGGTCTACCATAGAAGAGACATGTGTAATTAAATATTGAGATCATGTTAGGGGATGAGATAGTATCTATTCCACTATACACAGTGAAACTGACTTAGTTTCATGAGATCAAGACTCGGTTGGAGGAGATTTAGTATAAGGGATTTATCTGTCCATGTACGTCACCTTGGGGATCACTTGTTTTATTCGTAAAGAAGGCTGATATGAGTTTACGATTATGTGTCAATTGGAATATTTTGAACAAAATTACTACTAAGAAATGATATCCACAACCATGTATCAATTATCTATTTGACCAATTGAATGGATCTTGTGTGTTCTTAAATATTTATTTGATATCAGGGTATCATAAGTTTTGAGTACAGACATATGATATACCAAGTACTACTTTTAGAATAAGTATGGCCTTTATGAGTGTGTCTTAATGCAGTTTGGGTTGAAAAATGCACCAGAAGTGTTTATAGATTTGATGAATAGGATATTTCATCTATATTTGGATCAATTTATGGTTGTGTTTTGAGATGATATATTGGCGTACTCCAAGAATCATGATGATCATGTCCAACATCTTGAAATCATCCTGTGTATACTAAGAGATAATAAGTTTTATGCCTTTATTTCTATGTGTCATTTTTGGATTGGTTGGGTACACTTCTTGGTGCACATCATCATGGAGGAAGGTGCATTAGTGGACCCAAAGACAGTTCAGGTAGTGGTTTCATTGGAGTATCCAATGAATTTTTTTGATGTCTGAATATTTCAAGGATTAGCTTGATATTACAAGAGATTCATCCAATAAATTTTCCATTTGGAATCCCTTCTTTCATGTTTTACCAAAAAGGGAGTAAAGTTTTAACCATCAGAGACATATGAGAGATATTTTTAGGAGTTTAAGAAACACTCAACACTGACACCAATTTTAACCCTACTTGAGTCTGGTGAAGAGTATACCATTTATTTTGATGCCTCTAGTATTATATTTTGAGATGTTTTTATGGAGGGAGATCGAGTTGTGGCGTATAAGTCCGTATTTGGGGCCTCATAACTAGAGTTACCCTACACATGACCTTGATTTGGAATAAGTGGTATATGATTTTAAGTGTTATCGATATTATCTTTTGGGATAAATGTTTACATTCTATACAGATTACATGAGGTTAAATTTTATATATTCACAAAATTATTTAAATCATTGGCAGTGGATATGGGTTGAGTATATGTAGTATTTCAATTTTAAACTAGAATATATGCTCTAGAATGGAAATAATGTAGCACATGGATTGGGTAGGAAAAATCAAACTTCGATGGTTCAGGAGTTGAGGGATGAGTGGAAGATGATAACCTTGTTGGATGAAATGCATGAGGTGGTTGAGGAGAGACTTGAATAGATGACTCTGGTTTTACTTTCAGTGAAGTACACACTTTTGAGACATATCAAGGATGGGTAGTATGAGAATACAAAGTGAATAGCCTTAAGGTAAATCATTGAATGTGGGGAGACATATTTATACTTGTAGATATATGATGACAAGATCATCTATGTGATGAATCAATTTGTGGTATCTACAAGCATGAAAGAAGAGCTTATGTGGGAATTCCATGCCTCAAAATGGGTGGTGATTCTAGGTGTAACCAAAATCTACCATGACCTATGATAAAATATTTTTTATCCAGACATGAAAATTGAGATAGCATGGTTTGTGACAACATGCGTCAACCGTCATGTTGTGAAGGTAGTGAATCAACAACCTAGTGGTATACTACAATCATTGCTTATTCTGGAAAGGAAGTGGGAAAATGAGACCATGAATTTTGTGTTGTGTCTTCCAAATATTATTAGGAATAATGTCACCATTTTGGTCATTGTGGATCAACTGGAAAAGGTATCGTATTTCCTGCATATAAGGGAAACCTTTATAGTAGAATAGTTGGAAGAACTGTATGTTTGGGAGATAGTCTATCTGCATGGAGTACCATGGACTGTTGTTTGAGATCATGATTCACCCATTAATTCATGCTTCTGGTAGGGCTTGAAGAAAGTGCTTGGCACATAGGTATTATTATGTATGGATTTCCATCCACAGACAGATGAGTAGTCAAAATGTACTATATAGTTTCTTGAGGATATGGTACCTGAATGTGTGCATGAAATCGGTGGATATTGAGAAAATCGGTTGGATTTAGTTGAGTTCTTATATAAAAACATTTATTAGGACACTATACAAATGTCACTATATGAGGCTCTTTTTGTAATTCCATGAAGATCGTTGATATTCTTGATGGAGGCTAGTGAGTCAAAGTTGTTGGGACCAAGTCCCTTCCATGAGATATCGAAGAAGGTACAGATGATTCTTAAATGTATGGATATGGTGCAGAGTAGACCTAAGTTGTATGATAATTGATGGAGACAACCTACAGAGTTAAAATATGGTGATCGTGTATCTCTTCGGGTGTCCCCTAAGTTGGGTCACCAAAGGATACAGAGGCTGGGAAAGTTGGAACCCAGGTTTGTTGGTCCTTTTAAGATAGTGGAGAGAATCAGGGTGATGTCTTACCAGTGGGATCTTCCATAGAGATACAGTACTATGAATGAGTTTTTTATGTATCTCAACATCGGAGGTACAACCCAGACCCTTCTCATGTGAACAATGTTGATGAGGATGACCTTCATATATATGTGTCATTTGAGTAGCATCTGATACATGTGTTGGATCATAGTAAAAAGGTATTTTTAAGAAAGACTATTTTGATAGTTATTCTATTATGGAAATATGGGAATGTGAAAGTAGAAACATGGGAAATAAAATATGATGTGAGGGCTCAATGGCCCAAACTTTTTGTCTTTGATTCTTAGAAATGATAGGATGTCTTTCTTAAGGACGAGATGTTATAATGTGTGGAGTTTTGAATATCTTGATATTTTTGGAGTTATCTTGGGTCTGATTCTAGGTACTTTTTGTTTTTAATTTAGTAACTTTTATGGGAGTTATATCTTGGGGTGTGTTTGGGTGAATTCGAAGAATATTTTGGGGAAAAAGAGGTTTTTAATAGTCGGCGCATAGTTTTTACAGACCATGCAATCTAGTGTATTTTGATGAAATAAATTGAGAACAATTAAAGCATGGTTCGATAGGTTTTGTGAGGCATCCATGAGATGTTAACTTTTTAAGTAGTGTATAATGTGTGGTTTGTGCATAGTTTGTCTCACTGTTTGACTGAACTATGCAAGGGTCGATAGTGAGATCCTAAAATTGTGGATCTCACTCATTTTCAACCATTAAAGACATGTTTCACCTATGATGCATCCCTAACATGGGATTTTACTTTCCTAAAGGTAACCTAATGTTCTCCCATTAACAAAGAGGGATTATAATAAATTAGGAACACCATTATTTATGATCAAAAGATTGAATTAAATATCTTCTCTTCTCTAGGTAATTGGATTTCATCCTAATGCTTCTCATGTTCCTTATTCTATATTTCATTGATCTTTTCAAAGATGATATACTATGTTTCATTGGATATAAACCTATGTTATGAGATCTAGATATAGCATTGTTAATCTATAACTATATTTATGAGATATTAATTTCAAAGATCTTGATATTGGTTTAGGGATTTAGAAACGGAATACATATCAACGTCATTGTGATGGTCATATTTTTGGGATTTCCATTAAGAAAACATCCATCAACGAACCGAGGTAGGTGGTCTAAATATAATTCAAATTTCATGGATTTGATATGTATATGAAAAATGTTATAATTTATACCATCCCTTAGTAATATATTTTCCTGAATTTGGATAATTAGATTGACCAATTGATTTATCTTAGAATTGTTTAAATAAGGGAATAATTAGGGAATTAATAATGAGACTAAGGGGATTCCCTATTAGATAATTAATTTGATGAAATTGATTATAAGAGGTTGGGTTTGTAATTTATATAGTTAATTAGGGGATTAATTATGAGATATTTAAATGGCTATGTTAAGATAATTATTTATGTATTAATTATGTCCTTTTGATAATATAATCTACATAATTAATTGCGGGATTAATTATAGAAATTTTAGATTATAATGAGATAATTAATTCTGTAAAATTATTTATGGAATATGTGTTGTGATAATTATTAATTAATTGATTAATTAATTAATGGATTTAAGAACTTAGTTAATTGTTGAGTTAACTAATGGAATTGATGTGTTTAAAAAAATTTGAATTAGTAGTGGGATTGGGGTGGAAAAATAATTAGTAAATTAAGTATGTGATAAAGAATGGGAACATGGTAATTATAAATTGTGAAGTAATAATTGTAACATGGTCATCATACAAATGAGTATAGATAATGGGAACATTTTCATTTTAAATTGAAAAGTATACACGGTGACATGGTCATTATACTTATAATTAAAGATAATGGGAACATGGTCATTATATTGAGGACTAATCGATGAAACATGATCATCTTATATAAATTTTTAATGTTGGTTACTTTGTAAATTTTTCTTATAAATGTGAAATTAATGAATGGAAATAATGGAACTCTAAGTTATGGCCTCACACAAGAGTATTAAACTCTGACACAATTCGAATAATGAACTAAGATGTCATAGAACCTTGAATACTTCAACCTGCGACTAGAAGTAGGTATTCAGATATGTTATTACCTAGGGAACACTTTGGGATTCTGTATGAGATGATGTTACTATTAAGGTACGGGTATCCATGGGAACCTTGGAGTTAATATATTTAGATGAGAATAAATAAAAATATGATAACCTATTTATTATTACTTTGTACATATTTCATTATAGAATTGAATCCACTCTCTTTTGACTATACATATATAAATATCATGGGTAGTGGCCTAATAAGTTGTACTCACACCTTATTCAGGCTGCCTAATCGGTACTTGAATAGATTGTATTGTTGTTGGGTAGGATAAGGGAAAATTCCTTAGGATATATGGCTGATTGGGGATGTATATTGGAGGTGGGAACCAAAAATGGTTAGAAACTCTCTTGGGGAGTCATAGTTTCATTATATTCAGATGTATATTTGACACTTGTCAATTATATTGGCATAGCATATTTTCACTTGTAGTAGAGTTTTGTTTTCTAGTTTTATTATCTTCTAAAATGAGTATTTTATTTGGTTTTGTGTGTGTGTGTGTTCTGCATTGTTTATTTTTTTCTTCACATATTTCAATCTGATAAATAAAGGGTATATTCTCCCGAAGACTGACTTACCAGACCCTAGCAGCTAGTCGACAACCCCCAGTAGATGGGGAGGCACACTTGAGGTGATGTGGCCAACCTTCCCGGAGTAGTGATGCATGGAAATCAATACGATAAATTACATCTCGTGGATAGGGTTGTGTTTTTTTTTGTTTTTGTCTTAGGTCATTTGGGTTCGGTCATCCTGTTCAGGGTTCGATTTTTGATTCCTGGGGTGAGGCTAGGGTGCAGTTGGACAATCACACTGAATTTAAGGGTTTTCTCCACATGAGGTAGGAGATTCAATGCATAACCATTAATTGATTACTTTTTATTCCTTCATGAGAGATTTTTCATAATCTATAGTTATCTCGAGTGGAGAGAAAATTCTTTGTGAATAGAATTAAGATGATTTTGGTTATAATGTGGATTTTAAATAGTGGAGGTGGTTGTATTTAAGGTGTAAAATCATATGGTGTATATTTGAAATTTTTCATCAAGGGTATAAGTGATTTATTAAATCTTTTAATTGAATTTTTAAATTGTATAAATTATTTGAATGGTTTTTGGAAAATGTATTTGTCTACTTTTGATTTTACGGAGAGAAATTTTAGTATGTTTTTTCGGTAAATCCTCAGTGTGCATCTTTGAAATATTTTATTAATTATGGTAATGAATTATTATGTTATGTGTGTGATAAGAAATATATTTTGGGAATGTTTTATTTTTTTGGTTTAAAAATATTATTTTGAGTGTGTTTTTTGGTATAAATACATATTTCAAATCATAGAATTTATTTATAAAGTTTTTAAATGATTTATTAAATTATGTAATTGATGAAAATCATGATTTTAAACAGTTCCGGTATACATTTTAGTTTTAAAGAGAAGTTTTTGTTTTGTAGTGGTGGTTTTTGTTGTGAAATTATTTGATTGGTTGATGAAACATAGATTTAGTGTGGTATGTGACATGTCCAAATTATTTGAGCACAAATGGAAGCCTAGGTATCTAGGGGGGCTGAATAGGACTAGTATTATAGTGATTTGGAAGTGGTTATGGCCTATTTTTCCATAGTTAAGTGGCGATGATTGTAATCCACTATAAGTTTAGATGTTTCTCCCCTCTAGTGGCTCATGCATGAGAATGTAGTTGTTTGTGGTTTTTATACCATATATCACCGAAATGTGTGGTTTTTAGGGTCCCATTGCCAGTTAGTGCCTATGGGTTTGTCCTATGACTAGTGCTCTTTGTATTTGTTTCACCTACCAATGGCATATGGTATGGAGTATTGCTTACTTCAAAATAAAGGGGTGTTTTTATTTCATGTTGACTTCTTTTAATGTTTATTTTCTTTAAAGCACTTTCCATAAAATTGATCTACCATTAAATTCATTTTTAAAACCTACAAATATATTTTTCATTTGATTTTAAGAGAAAAAAATCCAATTTTCTGGCATCCTACTAGGAAATATCTCACACCTTGATTACACCCTAGGGTTTATTAAAACTTTGTATTGTTTGATAACAGTAATTGTAATGCTTTTGGAGATGGTGGTTCAAGTTTCTAATGGTCATCTTGGTTCGATGTTGTGGTGATAGCTTGGTGGAGTTACACCCCTATTCCATGTGGTGGCTTGAGTTGGTTTTTGGTTTCTCTTTTTGTAGTATACATTTTGGGTTGTCTTAAGCTTATAATCTCAAAACTGGAATATTTTTTATGGATTTTTATGTATGAATTTTCTTTTTTTTTAATTTTTATTAATTTTATTTTCAGTATTTCTTATTTGGGTAAAACTTTTCCAAATTTTTGATTTGATACTTGGGCACTTATTCCATCTTTTGGGGATTGGGAACACCCTTCTGGTCATTAATACACTGGGCCTAGTAGCAGTTTGGGTGGTGACCTAGTTTGGTTCGTAAAAACAATTTATCCTAGTATGTTAAACTCTTTTAGGGCTTTTTCTTTTCAAAAATGTCTGGGTAGACTGAATCATTATTTTTATAACAAGATTTTTTGGTCAAGAATAAGGTGCCTAGCTAGAACACATTATGGTTGGACTCTAGTCACTAGGGTAAGTCAGGTTTTATCTGAGTTCCTCAGTTATTGTGGTTGATTATTTCTTGGAAAATGAAATTGGAGTTGGGTCAATGGTTATAGTGATTTTTCATAAACTTTTAAGTCATGTGGAGTTGGGGAAGTTGTCCTAAAACACTATTAGTGACGGTGGTGTGACTGGAGTCTGGATACCAACCATATGTCTGAGTTACCCATAGATACTAGTTTCCTCTTAATTTGTTTTGTATCTATATTTGTTTTGGAAACTCATTTTAAAAATATATATTTGAAAATTTTGAAAACTGGATTTCTAAAATTCAAATAGTTTTTAGTGAATGGGTTTGAGTCTATTAGAAATGGATTTTCATAAATTAAACTTGTGGTTTGTTGATAATTAATTTTTTTGAAAGAATGAATTATGTCAAATAGGGTTTTGGAAATATATTTGAAATGTGATTTGAAAAACTATTGAAATGCATTTTGAATGGGATCAATTGGTATTTTAATAATCGGTTGAATTGGATGAAATTTTTTGGATTTTGTACATGATGTTTAAAAATGACCTCTGATTTGGTAAATAGAATGGCTTTGAACATTTTTATTTGTTTTTTGGAATCATTTAGTGGATTATGAATTTGTAATGGTGTGATGAATGTATGTTTTAAAAAAATAGAAAGGGTTTTTTACCCATGGTAACCCCATGAGTTTTCACATGCAAGGGTATGTATGGAATAGTGGATGGTTAATGGAACAAGTGGATGGATTCCTAGATTGACATGTAGTGGGTTCCTGATGTGGCACTAGAACATGCATGTGTGAGGCCCATGAGATTCCATTAGTAAGTATTCAACACACCAAGACTAAATTATTTTAAACGTATTCTTAATGTGTAGATATGATGTTTTCATAACCATTGTTGGTGTGGTGTGCATTTTATTTTTTTGAAATGTTGTAGTGGGGTGTTTTGAGTAGGTAAACCCTCTTTTTTAATATGTTTCATGCTTTTGTTTCATTGGTATGTTGGTTTGAATCGATGGTTAATGGTTCCTTTTGGGAATTTTTTTGGTATGCCTTTTTGATGAACCCATTTTCATGTTCGAAGTCTTTTATAGAATGTCTTTTCTAGTGGGTTATTCTCTTTGGACCCTCTATTTCATCTATTAGATAGTGTACGCACCCATAAGGAATTAAGAAACATTTGAAGTGAGGCCTTGGTTGATTCACATTTGGCATATCATCCAGTATATCAATATATGAACTTCCTTTTTGAGCTTTATAGATTGATTCTACCCCCACTTCATTCTCAATTAATCAACCTCCCTCCCCCCTTTAGTGAGATACTGTATGTGTAATGTTGAAAGATATCTTGGTTTATAGATTTTTAGGGGTTATCAAAGGTGAAGTCTGACACTGATGTGTCTAAAGGTCTTGTTTGCAAGCACTGGAAGGAATTATAGTGTGGAAAGGTGGAAGTACTATATATTTTTCTGTGCTGGATGATGTTATAAAGGGAAATTGGGTCTTTCATTAATTTCTTATATGTAAAGAATTGTTTTAGGCTACTAGTTTGGGAGGTCCGGTCGTAAGAGGCTGTTAAGGACATTTTTAGGAATCAACTATTGGTGGGGACTCATTTTAATGTACATCTCCTTGTAATTTTTCAATTGGTGGTAAGGGTCATGTTAGGTGACATATTATAGGGTTAATATTCTTCTTAAATGAAAAGTTTTATTTGCGGCACCTATCAAGATCCTCAATTTTAACAGAAGTATTTGTTTCTTTATGGGGAATTAAAAATTTCTCTGTTCTAAGTGATGGTTCCTCCCATGTGTTCTTCCTTCTGTTGTTTCTTTTTTGTAGTGAAAGGGATGATATGTATACATCTTTTAAGCCCATGTTTTGGTGAAAGTGTTCATTGGGTGTAAGTGGGTATCACTGTGTGCTATGTTCTGTTGGTGTTGTCTGGGATGCAGTGTTGTTCCTTGTGGTACTGGTAGGAGAAGTCATGTTTGGGGTTTTCAATACTTCACTGTGAGGAAGGAGATTCTTTAATCACTAAAACTCCAATGATAGTTCCTAGATAAAATCTAGTTCATTGTCAAGAATCGCATGGGGAAGTAAAGGACCTTAGTCTAGTGTATGTATTTAGTTTGGGAAATGAAGACAATTTATTCTTAATGTAAATTTGGTCCACACCAAATGGTCATTTTGGATGGAGATGTTATGAGGACACTATTTCTTTTCTATGAACCACAAGGGTGAAAGAGTTACTCCAGGGTTATAAGTAGGTTAGGTTGTCTTGTTCTATTGAAATTTAGTACTCATGCCCTTGTGGATATGAATCTTTGTTTGGTTGTCCATGTATGTATTATCTCGTGAGTTGAACTCACTCTCGGTCTGGCCTCATCCAAGGATGGTAATTCCTATGGGAGTAGTTAATCACATTTTGTTTTCTATCAATTTTTTAATTTCATTAATTGGGTCCCTTAAGATGTGGTACTGGGTTGTGTGGTAAGTTCCCAAGTTTACCATGTTAGGATTACTTTTTCGGTAAATGTCATTCAATTAACCTAGTTGATCTATATAGTTTGGATACCCATTGTGGGACTCGCTAAAATTCTACTAAAATTAATTGAGGTATCCTATTCCTTATGGTGGGGACTCTGTTCGGGTCTCCCTATGTTGGTCCACTAGCTCTATATTGGGTATTGGATTGTTCTTATTGTAGGGATTCCATTTCGATCCCCGTGTTAGTATTTCAGTTATGTTCTTGGTTTTTACTTCATGATATATAGTGTCATTCGGATCTATCATACCCCATTCTCCTCCATTGAGAATTCATTGGGTTCGAAGCACACCCAACATTTTTTTGAATCTATATCATTCGAGTATTCATCATGATATGTTTTGATGTTTTTTACTTGTTTCAAGATAGTTGTGTGAGTTTCGTTGATAGGGTCTGGGGTGTTTTGGTTTAAGGGGTTGGATTTTGAATCATGAGAATTATTTTCCATTGATCAATCAACTGGAGGTGTCTAATCATTTACATAGCGGGTTTCACATAATGGGGATTTTATTTTGGTCTCACGAGATCAATTTCTAAGTATCCTTTTCTATTGATAATCCTTTAGTCTTCTACTCGCTCATCTTTCATTGGGGATGACTTTAAACTATAATGGAATATCAGTTTATATTTTGATCTAGACCATGTTGCATCTTTCTGGGGGTAGAAAGCATTATGGTGGGGAGAATTTCCACACCAAGATTTTCAGATTGCCTTGGTTCTGGTTCAGGTTGGTTTCTCAGTTATTTTCAAGGGAAACGGCTGTGAGAGGTTTGATTTTATAGGATATTCCTTTTGGGGTTCAGGTTGAATCCCAGTATGAATCTTTCAATTTTTTTAAAATAATTTTTTTGCACTCAATAGCATATGGTGCATAGGCATAGAACGGTTTGGAAACTGTGGATCTTTTCCCATGTCACTTTCCGACCTTCCTGTTGTTCAAAGTAAATAAATATATGAATTATAAAATGAAAATAAAATAAAATAGGTAATGTAAAATTAAAATAAAATAATTTTTTTAATATTAATAATTATGATAATATTATTTTTTAAAATATTATTATTACTATACTTGTTAATATTATTATTAATATTATTATTATTATTAAGCTTTTTGTGTTTGTTTTTATTAGGTCATTTTTTGGAGTATCCCCCCTTCTCTATATTTCCCCCTTCTCCGTCACGTAGCCCCTTCTCACCCCGTCTCTCTATCGTGAGACCATCCTCATACTCTTTATCATCTATGTGAAGAACTCCCCTCCGACAAGCCACCGTCTGGAGAACTAGTCCTCCAGGATCCTCTCTCCCTCATGAGGCCCTACTAGCACCCTCATCTCAGGTACATGACCCCTCCAGTGCCCTCCTCTCTAGAATGCGAACCTTTTGGCGCCCTCCTCTTTGCACGTGCGACCCCCTCCTTTCGGTGGCCGCACCCTCTTACCCAATGGGTAATCCCCTCCTACATTCTAGGGGTTTTATCCATTTTCATTAGGTATGTGGTTTTCTAGCGGGTTGGGTTGTGTTTTTATGTTTTTAATCATGGGTCATTTGGGATTGATCCTAATGTTTAGGGTTTTTTTTGTTTCTTAAGGTGTGGAAATGGTGTGGTTGGGCTTCTAAGCTGAATATAAGGGTTTTCTCCAACTAAGGTAGGTGATTATGTTCTTAATCATCAATTGATGGACTTTTATGGTGGCCTGGTTGTTTTTTAATGTTCAATGGTTATCTTGTGTGGTGTGAAAATTGTTTGTGAATGTAATTGAGATACTTTTGGTTTTAATTTGTATTTTACATAATGAAAATGGGTTTATTTATGGTGTTAACACCTTTGGTGAATCTTGAAATTTTCTTATTAAGTGTATACGTGATTTATTAAATTGCGTCAGTGACTTGTTAAAGTGTATAAGTTATGAGAATGGTGTTTGGAAAATGTTTTAGTGTGAGTTTTATTTTAAAGAGAAGAATTTGAGAATTTTTTTGAGTTAAATCATCATTATACATCTAGGAAATGTTTTATTGATTTTGTAAATGGTTTATTAATTATTTATTGTTATGTGAATCATATTTTGGGATGTTTTATTGAGAATTTGGAATAAAAAGAGGATTTTGAGTGTGTTTTATGTGTAAATCCTTTTGGAACTTCTTGGAATTAATTTATAATGTTTTTAAAGGAATTATTAAATTATATAAGTGATGAAAATACTAATATTAAATGGTTTTAGTGTAAATTTTATATTTAATGAAGAGTTTGGGTGTGAAATCGGTGGATAGTGTTGTGAAATACCATTTCTACTTCATGGAATGTGGATGTGGTGTGTTATTTGATGTTTCAAACTTATATGAGCAGAAAGGGACACTTGGGTATCTTAGTGGTCCGACTTGGACTAGTATTCTTGTTATTCAGAATTGGATGTTACCTGGTTTCACTTAGTGGTATTGATGACGTAAATACAAACTAAACATGAATGATGATTATAGACCACATGAACTTTGGATGTTGCTCCTCTTTAGTATCGTGTACACGATTACATAGTTGGAAATGGTTTCTATACAACATTTCACCGAGATGTGAGGCTCCTCTGGTCCCATTTCTATATAGTGCGTATGGGATTTTCCCAAGACTAGATCTCTTTGTATTTTTTTTACATACCATTGACATACGGTATGGAATATTGGTTACTTCAAAAGAAAGCGGTGTTGTTTTACATAAAGATACCTTCCTTTATAGTTTCTTTTCTTTTAAGTGTTTTCCTTAAAATTTATCTATCATTTCCATCATTTATAAACAATTCATTTTTATTTTTCATTTTATGTTTAGATAATATAATCCATTTTGGGTGGCATCCTATTTGGAAATAGCTCACACCCTACTTACACCCTCAGGTTTAAGAAGATGTTATAATGTTTGATACAAGTAAAGGTAAAGCTTCTGGAGATAGTGGTTCAGGTTTTTAGTGATAATCATGGTGTTGTGTTATAGAGATGGCTTGGGGGAGTTTCACCCCTATTCCATATGGTGGTTTGATTTGGTTTTTGATTTCTCTTTGGTTTTATCCATTTTTTGTTGTGTAAACCTTATAAACTCAAATATGTAAAAAAAATAGTCATGTTTGGTTATGAATTTTTAGTTTTTGTTTCTTTATATTATGGTTTGTTTCATGGATTTTTATTCAGGTAAATCATTACCAACATGTTTTATTTGATACTCAGGCACTTGTGTCAGCATATGGGGATCAGGAACGCCCTTTCAGCCATTCCACTAACTAGGACAGACACCAAGTCGGTTGGTGACATGTTTCGGTTTTTGAAATTTATCAATTCTATTTATAATATCAATATTTTGAAATTTATCATTCAATTAAAAACAATAGTTCTATTGTGGAAAAAAATTTACACTGGTATTGAAATTTTATTGGTAAAAATGAAAATGAAAATTCTAATTAATTTGGATGTGCTTATTTAAAATGTGAAAATATTATTATCTAATACAATTTCTAATTTTTTTTCAAATATTATATTAAAATAATAATGATTAAATTGAAATATGATTTTATGAATGAAGTATCATTCTATCATAAAATAAATTTATTTTGATCATATAATGAACTATTGGATGATTTTATAATTATTTTATTTCATATAGTTTCAATAAAATATATTTAAACAACATTTTAACCATGATATAACTTACATCATAGAGAATTAATATATATTTTTTTAGAAAAAATTATTTCTATAAAAAATGATTTTATTTGTTATTTCACTATGTTAATTATTTTTTATCAATAGACAAGAATTAAAATGATCAATATTTTTTAAAGATTAATTTCAAGATTCAGTTTTTGATAATATTAAATCTGTAACCTAAGGATACAATTGAAAGGAAATATAATAATTTATGGTTCATTTTTTTCGATGTCTTTTGGAAGAAAACTATTAAACCAGAATGATTTTGAAGAACAATATATAATTTAAATTCTCTGGTTTTTATATTCTCCATTACCCTACTAAATAAATTTCATCCTCGTAATTTTAATTATCAACCCATAATAAAATTATATAAGGATATATAAATGATTTCATAAAATAATATATAATTTTTATAGAGATATCAACATTAATATGTTATGGTCACTGAGGAAAAAAATATTTCCCTATGATCATTTTAACTCATTGAATCATTTTTCCTTCAATACATGTTCTCATATTCCCTCCATTTCCATTCATGAGGAATCTTCCAATTCCTATAAAACATTTTCATATGTTACTCTCCACACATTCTTTACATGTAATAAATTCAATCATCATCGCACAATCATTTTTTCACTCAATCATTGAAAATAATCTATCCTCTCTATGATTGTTTATTTTTAAATTTAAATATTTATGTTTTTAATCAGAATTCTTGATGGATTGTTCCTCATAATAAAAAAATTGGACACTTAAATTTTAACTTCTTTGGGAGGATCATTTGAAAAATATCAATATTGTCCATGATATCCATTTTTTACTTGATTCTATCGGCCTCAAACATTGCTAGATCTAAATAGATATAATGAGAGTGATGAACACCATAAGAAGAATAATAATAATAATTACATGATAATTGAACATCAAAATGATGTATTCTTCAAAATAACTAGTTTAACATTCTATATAAACTAAATCACCCGCAACATAAACTATGTTTAACACAGATTATTTCTCTCATATTCCATAATCTATATCAATATTATAATAAATCATTCAAAATTTATTATAAATATAATTTGATTAAAAAAATAATTTTCGTTGGACCTTATATCCATGTGTGTAGACATAGGCGCACTCATCCTAGAAAATAGTGATGATTGAGTGGATACTCAAATATCCCTTTCTGGGGTGATTAAATCTTGATTCTTTTAGGAAACATCCACATCCACATTACAATATCTAGATATGCATATAGTTTCTATGGGAACTGCACATTATCTACATTGTAGAAATAATAAGATGTTATATTATGTAAACACCCAGAAATTCCTTGGACTTTTTTTTAAATACATGGGAATTTTAGGAGTCTGCAGTTTCTGACAGCGCGCGATTCCGAGTCCCGGAGTGCCTAGAATGTTTCGTCGAAGTTTTGTTAAGCTTAAATTAACGCGAGTATGTAGTTTTCCTGAAAAAGTGTAATAAATCTTAAACGGTTACTCGGACCAAAAATCTGAGGCCACCGTTGCACTCAAGATGGTGGTTTTACCCTAGAAGTGACTTAACTTTAGTCAACACGGGCCTCCTATGAGAAAACCCGAAAATGGAATAACCATAAATAAAATAATTAAATAAAGTTATTTTATTTTTCAAATTATTATAACTCACAAACAGTAACTCGGATTAAAAATCAGAGACCACCACTGAACTTGTGAGGGGAGTATTTCTTTAAGAAGATACTAACTTTGGTCGGCGAGGGCCACCAGAGAAAGTTAGTTTTTGGCCGCAAATAAAATAATTAAGTGACAATTATTTTATTGTAAAATTCATAACTTTTAAATAGTTACTCGAATTAGAAATATGAGGGTACCATAGGTTCTGTTGGGGCATGATTCACCTAGGCAGAGCCTAACCTTAATCAGCGTAGGTCTAGGGTGGCTGATATTAATTTTCTGAACTTTTTTTCAGGTACGTTCAGTAAACGTGTGAGAAGCATTTTATATCTTTTGAACCGGTGCTCGGAATTGAAATCTGAGGGCACCGTTGAACTCACAGCGTCAACGATTTCTTAGTGAGACCTTCACCATAGTTGTGTTCTAACGAGAATGGAAGTTAGTTTTTGGTGGTTTTTAATTAAATTAAATAAATATAAGGTGTACTTATTTTTATTTGATATGGTTAAAACCTCCAAAGGGAGGTTAGAGGTGGGGCTCACCCACAGATAACCTCCCTTGGGAGGATATTATTTTGTGGGGCCCACATGAAGTTTTAACCTCTCTTGAAATCAAAGGGGTGGGACCCACATGAGCATTAACCCCCTTTAAACTCTCCATAATGTGGGGGAAAACATTGAAATTATTCACCTTCCTTCCCTCATTAAAGTGCCAACTCCACATGAATTAATTAATGGTTCATTAATTAATTATTTGAATTATTTTGAATTCATGCCAACAATAAAATAATAGGCAAAGCTATTATTTTATTTTGTTGGCACATTCATCTGGTGGATCCTTGGAGAAATTGAGAGAACATTCTCTCAACGAAGTACCGCCGACATCTTCTTCCTCCTTCAACCGGGGCAAGAAAGGTAAGTGACACCCAGTAAGAACACCGACGTCGTCTTTCACTTCATCACCTTCAAACTCTCATCCTCCAATGATGAGTACCCTCTTCCTCCTCCGAATTTGAAGGAACGACATCCGCTTTCCGCGACTCCATTTTCAATCACCAACAAGCGAGGTAGGGGTTGTTTTGTGTATGAATATACCCTTTGTTCTTCGTCGTTTGTTAAACACCTTGTTTTCGATTGATATCATCTTAACAAAGTGGGCTCGGACCGCACGAACATGGTCGGACCCCCCCCCCCATTTTTGTTGCTCTAGTTTTGTTGACAACGGAGGTGGAGCGCGAAAAAGTCGGCTGCGCAAGGCCGCTGGGTCACCACAAGGGTGTGGCATCTTCGTGTTGCGCAAAGAACCAAGTTGCTGCTGGATGGAACGTGTTGGTGCCGGTGGTGCATGGTGTCGTCGCACCGTGCCAAAAGTAAGAGTTGTGGCCAGGTGGGAAGCGGCGGTCGGACTATGAGCATGGTGCCATCGCGCTGTGCGGAGGAACCGGGGACCGCAGCTAGGTCGGGATGCGGTGGAGGCGGCGCAGCGTCAGCGCGCCGCACGGAGGCCAGCAGAACCGTCGTGCCATCGCGCCGTGGTGGAGGAACCAGGGCGGCCGGCTGAGCCGACCACAGATGTGCGCTACAGGCGGGACTCAAAGGGTCACAGGGAGAAACTGAATCAGTGCCCCACGCCAGTTTGGATCCGAAACAGGGGGCAAGAACCCCCTCCCACGTGTGGCCAGCCAGGCCATGCAGACAAGCCAGCCGGGCCGCCAAGGGTCGGGCCGCCCTCGGTCGGGCCGCCCCCTCGGCCGGGCCGCCCCCTCGGTCGGGCCGCCCCCTCGGCCGGGTCGCCCCCTCAGTTCGGTCTACCCCCTTAGACCGGGTAAGACCCGTGGACAAGGCCAGACCCCGGTTCAGCCCGAGTCGGGCTGGGTCAGTCTGATTGGGTCAGACCGGACCCGCACCCGTTTTAGCCTAATTACACCTTTTCGCAAATATCTTGTGATATGGGCGTCTGTTTGACGAACCTTCAGTGGAACTGATATTCTTGGAACGAAGCCATCCCTTTGATAATACCCCACTGGAGTTCAGGGTATATTTGAGATACGGTCAGGTTGGTTCGTACACAAAACCAACCGGGCCCCCGGGACTAAAAGCCTAATAACTCACAGACCAGGCGTCTGTGTAACATGTAAAGACCCGTAAATTTCAAGAAAATTTTCATCTTAATTTTCTTTTGAATTTTACAAGAACGCAGTTTCAGACGGCACCTGATTCTGAGGCCCGGTGTGCCCAGAATCATTTTCCGAACTTTGGCTCGGGTACATTCAGTGAACGAACGAGCGGGTTTTTCTAACTATTGAACTGGTGCTCAGAATCAAATTCCAAGGGCACCTATGGAATTGCAGCGCCGGTATTTGCTTAGAAATTCCTCTTCCAGAGTTGCGTTTGCTCGGGTGTGGTTTTTAATTTTTAGGCTTAAGGTTAAGAAATAAAATAATTGGTACGACAAACTTTATTTTATTTCACTTTAAGCCACTTAAAAGTCACTTTAAGCTGCTTAAGCTGAGTTGAAGCGGATAGGGTAGAACCCGAAATATCCTACCCTCCTGGTAGGATATTTTTGAGGTGGGGCCCGCACGAGACCCACCGTTTCTTTTCCACTAAGTAACGCACCCGTGAAAACCCATCATTATGAAAGTCAACTGACGCGTTTTCTTAAATTCTTAATTCACCAATTAATTGGGTGGTTTTATTCGTTGAATTAATTCTACGAATTAATGGGTCGTTACTTAACTTATATTTTTTTCGTTTGATGGCATGATAATAAAATAAGACCAACGCTATTCTTCTTAAGTGTTTTTCGTTGAGAGGATTTGAAAGAAACCTCAAGTTCTTCCTCCTTCTTTGCGAAGAACACGAAGAACGCGAAGAACGCGAAGAACACGAAGAACGCCGGCCTTTGACGAAAGGCGACGAATTACGCCGAACCCGCGGAGATCGACAACGCGAAGCCTTGTACCGCGACACCGACGAATCTCCCTTCGCGATGCTTCTTCCGCGATGATTCAACCCCGTGACAACCTTCGATCGATAACGACAAGGTAGGGGGGTTGCGCTCTTTTTTTTTAATTCTTTGTGGATTATAACAATAACATGGATTTAATTATTATTAATTAAATCTGTATGTTCTCGATCCTCAGAGTTCGTCGACGCGACGCCGAGTACCGCACGACAGTGACACCCTTCCGCGACGTGGCGACCCTTTTTTCCGCGACGGTCGATCTCGCGCCCGACGACGACGTTAAGGTAGGGGATTTTATTTTGGTGTTCTATTATCTTTGAGAAAAGAACGACGAGCGCGGACCAACCAATTCCGGGTTGATCCGCGGATCATTCGTTCATGCGGATTGATGTTGAGGATTATTATTTAATTTGTTCATGATTATTACCTTGACGATCTTCGTGAAATATGACCTTTTGCTATCAATTAACGGGAGGGGGCCGGACCGCACAAACATGGACGACCCACCTCCTTATCCTTGTGGGCTTCTTTTGTGGTTTGAAATGGGGATGGTGTGGTGCCGTCGCACCGTGTGGAAACGTGCGGCGCCGTCGCGCCGCATCGGAGAAACCCAAAGACATCCGCGGATAGATTCAGGCCACGATGAAGGGGCGCGACACCATCGCGTCGCGCCGGAGAACCTTGAAGGCGACGTGTTTTGTTAATTGATGTGCGGATTGTCGGACGCGACGAACGGGGCCGCAAGGGCGATTTGAAAGCTTTTCAGCAAAGTTCAGGTCTCGTGAGGAGCTTCGGCACAGACGGAAGCGAAATCGGACCACCGGAGCAACTCCGGTGGCCCGCGGAACCACCTGCGGCGCTGGCGGCGGCCAGCGGACCCGCGGCCGCGCGGGTCCGGCACACACGGGACGCGGCTTTGTTGCGTCCGCAGATCCAGCGCGGCCCCACGTGGGGCCGCGACAATCTCATCCCGCAGGGGCAGCGCCCCGCGGCTCCCTCGCTCGGCCGCTCGGCCGAGCCAAGTCGGGCCGCGCCGAACCGGGTCCGACCCGGACCCGGGTCGGGTCGACTCGGTTCGGGCCGACCCAGGGGGGGTCGGGCCGAGTCGGTCCGGGCCCAGACCCCCCGTCTTCAGACCGTTTTCGGTCTTTTACCCGTATCTTGAGCTACGGGCCTCCGAACGACATGTCGTCAGCGTCAATGTGATCCTTGGATCGAGCCGGTCATTTCGGTATATCGCACTCAAAGTTTTGGAACACTTTCGGTTCGGCCGGGTTGGTTCGGATACGAAACCAACCGGGCCCTCGGAGCGGAAACGCTCATATCTTGAGCTCCGAACGTCTGATTGATGTGTCGTCGACATTGTTGCTTTTCTCTAAGTGAGGTGGATCTTTTGGCTTACCTCGCTCGAGGTTTGGATACCGTCGGAGTGCGGTCGGGTTGGTTCGCTCACGAAACCAACCAGGCCCCTGGAATGAAACAGCCAATAACTCACAGACCGGGCGTCCGATTGACGCGCCATCTATCTCGTTGTTTTCCTCTTGATGAGACGGAACTTTTGACATACTTCGCCCAAGTTTTGGATGCAGTTGGATAGTGGCCGGGTTGGATTGCACCCAAAATCCATCCGGGCCCCTGGAACAGAAAAGCTGATATCTTTCAGACTAGATGTCTGTTTGACGAACCGTCAGCGGCGTTGGTGATCACGTTGAGAAACGGTCCCTATGAGTATACCCTATGAGAGTTCGGGGTACAGTTGAGATACGGCCGGGTTGGTTTGCTCACGAAACCAACCAGGCCCCTGGGACGAAAAGGCTAATAACTCACAGACCGAGCATCCGATTGAAGCACCGTCTGTTGCGTTGAGACCCCTATGATGAGGCGGTCTGTTGAGATACTTCTTCATGGGACTTTGAGATACTTTGAGTATTGACCTGTAGCTCGTGGAGCGGACCCTCCTGAAGACGAGCGTGCGGAGTATGGAGACTGTGTAGCCGACTGAGACCTGACGACTGCTTGACCGACTCGACTTGGAGTGAGTCGACTAGCCCAGTGGATGGAGCACTACTTGTGAGGTGCAGACCCATGGCGGACGGAGCACTACGTGTGATAGTGCAGACCCGCGGTACTTGTCCGGAGAGTACCTCAGCAGGCTACGAGGGGGTGTGCACTACTGTGTTTGGGTGACATACCTCGGCGGGAAGCACTACTGTGTTTTGGTGGCTGACCCGTGGTACTCGACAGGAGGAGTACCTCAGCAGTCTTAGGTTAGTGAGCAGTACCTCGGAGTCGTGATAGGACCATTGTACACTCCAGAGACGGAGCTCTTCAGCAGTTACGGTTTCGATAATGAAAATCCTGGTTTGAGCTGTGACTTTTGACCTTTGTGTTTACCTCATGATTGAGATGGGTTACTTGATAACTTAGGTATATGTATGGGAATATACCTGGGTAGTGGTTATCCGTTGATTTCATGATCTTGTGTTTCCTCATGATTGAGATGGGTTACTTGATAACTTAGGTATATGAATGGGCATATACCTAAGTAGAGGTTATCTGTTGAGATCTTCTTTGTGGTTATCCTTGTTGGTTTTAGTGAGACCTTGAGGGTCTCGGGGTCGCTACTGAGTATCGTTATACTCACCCCTGCACGGGCTATGCCCGCACCTCGTTGTGTTGCTTGTAGATGACAGGCAGTGCTGACGGAGGCCGAGTGTTCGAGGACTGGATTGTACCCGGAGGTGGACTACACGATGAGTTGAAACCCGGAGGTGGACTACACAATGAGATGACACACGGAGGAGGTTGACGGATGAGAGCGTCGAGGAGGCTATCTGTACCAACCCTTTTGGTAGGATCTGTGGTGGACGACCAGGAGCTACGCCATCTGTACCTACCCATCAGGTTGGATCCGAGGAGGATGACCCAGGAGCCGCTTCCGTCCTTCCAGCTGTTATCTTTTCTGTTGTACTTGTTCTGTTGTAGTTGTACATTCTTTTGGGTTTGTATTCTGGACCATTTACTTTTCATCACTTCTCTTGTACTCAGTGTTTACTTTTTCCGCTTGCTTACTCTGTGGTGCTTGTTTTCTTTTATAAAGGCAATGTCTTCCCAGTTATCGGGATTTACGCCTTTGGTGCTAGTCGCCAGCCCCTGGCCTATGGAAGGCAGGCTTGGGGTAGTCACGGCATGGGCCCCGAGGACGGGTCGTGACATAACACCCCAAGGTTTTGGAAATAAATATAGAATTCAATTTTATAATCTATCTTCTTCTATGTTTTGAATTTCAAAAAATGTTCATCTAGAGTTGTGCTCAGTATGTCATTTGGAGTCTGATAGAACAAACTTGTTTTTTTGGTGAATAGTAACATACCCTTATGAATAGTAATATGACCTCATGAGTAGTAGATAATATTATTATTTTTTTCCCAAGGCAATAGGATAATGGGATCTTAATTAATTTTCCAATGTCACATAAAACTAATTGCACTTCAATATTGTTATTTTTCGAATTAACTGTGACCTTATTTAAAAATTTAATTAATAATTTTAAGAAAATTATTTTTTGGAAAATGGATTTCACTTTTGAAATCTACATTTCGAAATATGGTTGGGTTAAATTTTTGGTATTTTTCTAAAACTCTTGAATTTTCGGTGAATAGTGAAATACGATAAAATACAGTATAATCAATTTATCAGTAAAAATGCACTATTTATGACATCATAAGTGATTCAAGGCCACTTTCTTATAACTCACATTATATTATCACTATTTAGGGCTACTTGTTTTGATATTATTCATAGTCTTGTTAAAAATATTATAATAATGATTAAAATAATCTAAAATACCACCCCACCTCCACTATAAATACCACCCTCACTCCCCTCTTCCTCCCACACCTCTCAAGCCTTGATCATTGTCTAAATTCTGCCAAATTCTCTCCCCAATCTTCTTCCCGGTGTCCTAGAGATGTTGGTCTCACCAAAAGACCAAAATCAATGCCCTTAGGAAGGATCTCAAGGAGAAGAGATCAAGAGGTAAACATCCTCTTTCATTTTCATTCTTTTCTTCCATTTTATGTTATTCTCTTCCATTACCATTGTTTTGTGTTGAGATATTTCATTAAATATTTCCCCTTACCGTCCATATTATGTATGAATGATGAGATATTCCATTCCTCTCATCAAACTATTTTTTTTATGAAATTTTAAGAGACATCGTTAGGCTGCCGAATTTTCGTGGGAAATTTATCAAGTTTTCATTCATGTTAAGATTCCTTTATTTTCTTCTTCTTTCCTCACCTCATCTATACAAATGATAATTTTTACTCCAGTAGAATATATATACTGGATTTATATCATGTTAATGGAAGAACTATCTTAAAAATTCTTACTCCCTCCCTTTTATTTTGTAAACGAAATCGACGTCCATAAGGTTCCGATTTATAACCTTCATGGACGAAGAAGTTTCATTATTAAGTTTATTCTTCATTACTGGTCATGAAACCATATTCATGGATGAACCAGACTATAATATATGTTTTAAAACCTAATTAATATTCAGGAACTAGAATATGTACATATAATTAAGTTATATGACAAAACTAGTTCATAATAATCCAAGTACCGCTGAATAATCAAAGGGGTTGTCATCTAATAATTCAACCACATTCCATGTAACCAAATGATTGAAATGGACATTAAAAATTATGTATTTTCATAAGTAATATTTAATTTCATTTCAGGAGATTTACATCCATTCAACTTCTTTACTTAAAAACAAGTGAACCGAATATGAAAATAAAGGAAACAAACAATCCAGAACGACGGAATTCAATATAATAACTTATAAATAATAACATAAAGGAACTAACCAGAATTATGATAATCTAAATACATGTCTATTGGGTTATGAAATATGTTATTGATATGTATAATTTCACATTCCAGGACCATAAGTTCAAGAGTAGAACACATTTGGATTTACGGTAAGGGTTTCTTCATCTCACTTCCATTTTTGTGAGATATTCCGTAATCACTACTATTACTTTGTATGGTGTATATATACTACCCATTATTGTCTCATAGCAGGAATATATTTATTTTTATGATATTAAATTTATCATTTGACAATCATTAATTTTGGGTCACACGAGTCAATTGATTACAATGTTGTAAGGGGTTCCTCGTCTCACTTTCATTTCTGTGAGATTTTCATCGTTCGCCGCTTATTTCTTGTATGTGTTATATGTGTACTGTCATTTGATATATATAATAACATGATTATCTTTATATTCATTTTATTCAATTATTCACTTGATATTTATTATATTCTGGTCATATGATTCGACCGATCACATTGTTGTAAGGGAATTCTTAACCCGATTTCCATTCTTTGGGTTAACCTTCTACTTTTTAATTTATGTGCTATTTAAATTTTTCGTGTGATGGGTTCTGTTTATATTATGTTTCATTATGTGTATTTATAGAGTATATACATATTCCATCCACTCTATTAAATCTCACTTCAAGTATATGATGTTTATAAGGGACTTTTCTTCTAAAATCCTCTTTTAAAATTCTGTTTTATAAGATTCAAAAGAAATGTTTGTATGCTATTGTTTATGTTGCATGATTATGTTTTGGTTATTGGGAATTGTTTATGATGAAGGGTGGGACCTATATTTCCCTCCAATGTATTGGGTATGAGTAAGTTGTAGGTCAGCCTGATGGTTACTCCAAGTGTAACTGCGATGGTTACACAAAGTAAGGTAGCCGTGAGGGTTACAAATTTTAAGGTAGCCAAGATGGTTACAAGATTATGTAAGTAATGACCCAAGATACCTCTATGATTATATTTATTTTCTTCTGTTTCATGTTGTTATTCGACTAGTAGAATACCCATAATTATGTTTAATTATGGCATTATTTGTTTAGCTCATTTTTCTTCCATAATATGTTTCAAGTTTATTATTAAAGGCATGTGTTTTCAATTATTCACCATGTCTAATGTTTATTTTATCTTCTGCTGTATTTCATACTCTTACTGAGTGTTTGAGCTCACCCCTTTCTTATGTTTCATTTTCTCAGGATATAAGGAAGTAATTTTTGAATGACTTACAAGTATAATCTAGGAGACAAGATGTTTCTAGTGGATTAAAACAGTGTTTTTGTTTCCCTTCATGTTGTAATGATAAACGTATGTATGTATCTTTTTTCCAATAATACTAAACTACTCAGTCCTTTGGGATTATTATTCCTTGTATGTATACCAATGTAATAAAATAAGGCACCGACTCCGTGCAACTGGGGTCGGGTCCTTACAGTTGGTATCAGAGGAATGTTTAGTAGAAAACGTGGAAACTAGATTTAGAAAACGTAGATTAGGGAACAAATCCCTAAGATAGTATTTGAGGATAAATGTACAAAAGAATCCTGGTATTTTGGTATGGAATAGAATATGTTAATCCTTCTAGAAAATACATCCCTGTCGGGATACGAGCATGTAGAGGCGGCTCTGGCCCAGATGTATCTAGGGGTAAAACCCGAAAACACCGCTTTAAGCTAGACTCGAATGGGAACTGGTACACGACAACGGGCCTTGCTGCACTCTTGGTTACGACACTCCTGGGGGTTATGCTTAGGATAATTCATATTCTTTTAAGCCATTATAAGGGAGTTAGTGTAAATTTTCCTCATAGTATTGGGTTTGAATAACTCTGGAAACCAGAACTGAACAATTATTAACTTCCTTAAACAATACTAAGAGTGATGTTTTTTTATTTTCAGATGGAAAATGAAGGTACAAGTCTTTTGTCCCTTCCCACGGAAATCCTCGAAACTATAATTGTGAAGTCATGTACAGAAGACTATGAACCCTTTGGAAACCTCCGACTATCCTGGAAGCTTCTTTACAATGTTTCGAACAAATCAAATGTCCTTAGAATATTCCGGGGATCAGAAGTTGTGTATAACAAAATATCCAATGCACTGTTCGAGAATTATAAAAATAAAGGGAAGTAATACGAGGGACTCTTCCTGTGTTTCACCCTAGATAAGAAATGGTTGGCCATCACGACTTTTGGAGAAGCCGCAAAGGAGCTGGACTTCCGCGCAGTCCTTATGTACCAAATCCTGTGTTTCAGCATGCTTGGGGTCCTCTGGGATTTGGAATCATTCATCGAATCCTTCAAATATGATGTGGTTTGAATGATCTTTAGGAACCAAATCCTAGCGGATGTCGCAGAACTTGATGTTACTCATTCCTATCTCTAGAAAAACACATGTATCAAACGAGAGCTTGGGTTTAACCACGATCTAATTTTCCGAGAGTGTATTTTGGAAGAGGACACCCACGATATTTGTTCAACCCTGGGAGTAAAGTTGAATAAAACCTTCCTCCTTAGTCAATGGAGGTATAGGGACATCACCAATGATGTCAGGAAGTCCATACTAATGTTTTGTGAAAGGGATCAAGAGATTGTGTAATTTCTTGAGCTTTATAAATCATGTCTAAATGAATCATGTTGTATTCTATTTTTTGTTATGTTTTTATATAAAACAATAACTTGGTTTATAATGGATTTGAGATACTGAATGTTGATTTACTAAAACATTTCAGATAGAAGATGAGTCAACCAACCAATATTTTATCACTACCTACTGAGTTGTTAGAGACTATAATTGTCAAGACATGCTCCGAAGAGGACCATCCCTATTCCAACATATGTCTGACTTGTAAACTAATCTATTGGGTATCAAATCATCCAAAAATTCTCCATCTTTACCAAGGAAGAAATTTGGTCTATTACCATATTGCATATGCACAATTTCCTGCATATAGGAAAAGAGGGAAGTATCATGAATCTCTTTTTCTATGTTTCACTCTGGCTGATAACTACAGAGCTGTGGGTAAATTTCTTGAAGCTGCTTTGGATGGTGACCATCGAGCGACCTACCTATTTCAGATCTTGAGTTTTAGTGTGTACGGAGAACTTTACGACATCAATATCTTGAATAATGATGTGGTGCGTGGGAATTATAGGGATTTAGTCCACACTGAAATTTCTGACCTCCACACTTCTTGTGCCTCTCTAGGGATTCCTGAGTGCTTTAAGCACAGTTTTGACCCTACCTGTCTGGAGTGTGTCTGGGTTAAGGAAATCAAGCAGCTAAATACTACCTTAGGAATTCACCTGAGGTCATCATAACCCTAGCATCGGTGGTGTCTCCGGTAAAGGGACTTCTGGAGTAACGTGTTTTTAGTGTTGCGTATGGTTTTGGGAGATTTAAATTATTGAACTAGTTTGGGGATTCATGTATTCGAGGAATTGGGAAACCATTAGCACAGCATTCCATTTTAAACCAGTGGTTATATACAAATATAGCATGTTGTCTTTTCTTTTTGTTATCCTTTCATCAGTTATACTTTTAAATGAGTATCACTAAGTAAACTTTTATAATAAATTTTCAGATAGAAGGAAAAACCCATATGTTATCTCTTCCTATAGAGATCCTGGAAATCATTGCAATCAAAACCTGTGAAGAAGGGTACCTACCTCTCGCAAACTTTCGAAAAACGTGTAAACAACTATATGAAGTGACAAACAGTCCGTACATTCTCCACACCTGTCAAGGGAATGCTTCCATTAACTACCGCTTATCCATGGCACAATTGGTTTAGTACAGGCGAAGAGGAAAATAACACGAAGGGATTTTCCAATGTTTCACCCTGGGGAAAAACTATAAGGCCAGGTTATGTTTTCTTGAGGCTACTTTGGAGGGAAACCTTTGTGCAACTTACATGTACCAACTCCTTAGTTTTAACTTGTACAACAATATCTATGACATAGATGTTCTCAGTCGAGACATAGTTCGGCGAGTTCTTCGTATGTTGGTCTATTCGGACATTTCTAAACATTGCACTGTTCGAGCTTCCCACTGGAAGCCCAAGTGTTCGATGTAAGAGTTCAACCACTTCTATCTGAGGTGTGTCTAGGTCAAATAACGAGAGGAGTTGAGCAACAATTTGGGTTTTCCGCTGAGCGCACCTGAGGATCCTCTACGACGGGAGATGTGGTAAGAACATCTGAGAGCTTTCTTTTGTGGTTATGAAATGAATTGCAAGGACACAATTATTTAAAGGGGGGGAGAATGTAACACCCCAAGGTTTTGGAAATAAATATAGAATTCAATTTTATAATCTATCCTCTTCTATGTTTTTAATTTCAAGAAATGTTCATCTAGAGTTGTGCTCAGTAAGTCATTTGGAGTCTGATAGAACAAACTTGTTTTTTTGGTGAATAGTAACATACCCTTATGAATAGCAATATGAATAGTAATATGAATAGTAATATGACCTCATGAATAGTAAATAATACTATTTTTTTCTCAAGGAAATAGGATAATGGGATCTTAATTAATTTTCCAATGTCACATAAAACTAATTGCACTTCAATATTGTTATTTTTCTAATTAAATGTGACCTTATTTAAAAATTAAATTAATAATTTTTAGAAAATTATTTTTTGAAAATGGATTTCACTTTTTAATTATACACGTCGAAAAATGGTTGGGGTAAATTTTTGGTATTTTTCTAAAACTCTTGAATTTTCGGTGAATGGTGAAATACGATAAAATACCGTATAATCAATTTATGAGTAAAAATGCACTATTTATGACATCATAAGTGATGAAAGGCCACTTTCTTTGAACTCACATGATATTATCACTATTTAGGGATACATGTTTTGATATTATTCATAGTCTTGATAAAAATATTATAATAATGATTAAAATAATCTAAAATACCACCCATCCTCCACTATAAATACCACCCTCACTCCCCTCTTCCTCCCGCACCTCTCAAGCCTTGAGAATTGTCTAAATTCTGCCAAATACCCTCCCTAATATTCTTCCCCACGTCCTAGAGCTGCTGGTCTCACCAAAAGACCAAAATAAAAGCCCTTAAGAAGGATCTCAAGGAGAAGAGATCAAGAGGTAAACATCCTCTTTCATTTTCATTCTTTTATCCATTTTATGTTATTCTCTTCCATTACCATTGTTTTGTGTTGAGATATTTCATTAAATATTCCCCTTACTGTAAATATTTTGTATGAATGATGAGATATTCCATTCCTCTCATAAATCTATTTTTTTATGAAATTTTAAGAGACGTCGTTAGGCTGCCAAATTTTCGTGAGAAATTTATCAAGTTTTCTTTCGTTTTAAGATTCCTTTATTTTCTTCCTCTTTCCTCACCTCCTCTATCCAAATGATCATGATAACTCCAGTAGCATATATATACTGTATTTATATCATGTGAATGAAATAACTATCTTAAATATTCTTACTCCCTCCCTTTTATTTTGTAAACGAAATCGACATCCATAAGGTTCCGATTTATAACCTTCGTGGACGATGAAGTTTCATTATTAAATTTCTTCTTCATTACTGGTCATGAAACCATATTCATGGTTGAAATAGACTATAATATATTTTTTATAACCTAATTAATATTCAGGAACCAGAATATGTACATATAATTAAGTTATATGAAAAAAATAGTTCATAATAATCCAAGTACCACCGAATAATCAAAGTGGTTGTCATCTAATAATTCAACCTCATTCCATGTAAACAAATGACAGAAGTGTACATTAACAATTCTTTATGTTCATAAGTAATATTTAATTTCAATTCTTGATATTTACATCCATTCAAATTCTTTACTTAAAAACAAGTGAACCGAATATGAAAATAAAGGAAACAAACAATCCAGAACGACGGAATTCAATATAATAACTTATAAATAATAACATAAAGAAACTAACCAGAATTATGATAAAATAAATACATGTCTATTAGGTTCTGAAATATTTTATTGATATGTATAATTTCACATTCCAGGACCTTAAGTTCAAGAGGAGAACACATTTGGATTTACGGTAAGGGTTTCTTCATCTCACTTCCATTTTTGTGAGATATTTTGTAATCACTACTATTAATTTGTATGGTGTATGTATACTACCCATTATTGTCTAATATCATGAATATATTTATTTTTATTATATTCAATTTATCATTTTAAAATCATTAATTTTGGGTCATACGAATCAATTGATTACAAAGTTGTAAGGGGTTCCTCGTCTCACTTTCATTTCTGTGATATTTTCATCGTTCGCCGCTTATTTCTTGTATATGGTATATGTGTACTGTAATTTGATATATATAATAACATTATTATCTTTATATTCATGTTATTCAATGATTCACTTGATATTTATTATATTCTGGTCATATGATTCGACTGATCACATTGTTGTAAGGGAATTCTTAACCCAATTTCCATTCTTTGGGTTAACCTTCTACTTTATAATTTATGTGCTATTTAAATTGTTTGTGTGATGGGTTCTATTTATATTATGTTTCATTATTTTTATTTACAGATTATATACATATTCCATCCACTCTATTAAGTCTCACTTCAAGTATATGATGTTTATAAGGGACTTTTCTTCTAAAATCCGCTTTTAAAATCCTGTTTTATAAGATTAAAAAGCAATGTTTTTATGCTGTTTTTTGTGTTGTATGATTATGTTTTGGTTATTGGTAATTGTTTATGATGAAGGGTGGGACCTATATTTCCCTCCATTGCATTGGGTATGAGTAAGTTGGAGGTCGGTCTTATGGTTACTCAAAGTGTAACTGCGATGGTTATACAAAGTAAGGTAGATCTGAGGGTTACAAATTTTAAGGTAGCCAAGATGGTTACAATATTATGTAAGTAATGCCCCAAGATACCTCTATGACTATATTTATGTTCTCATGTTTCATGTGGTTATTCGACTAGTATAATACCCATAATTATGTTTAATTATGGCAGTATTTGTTTAGCTCATATTTCTGCCATAATCTGTTTCAAGTTTATTATTAAAGGCATGTGTTTTCAATTATTCACCATGTATAATGTTTATATTATCTTCCTCTATATTGATTACTCTTACTGAGTGTTTGAGCTCACCCCTTTATTATGTTTCATTTTCTCAGGATATGAAAAAGTAATTTGTGAATGACTTACAAGTATAATCTAGGAGACGAGATGTTTCTAGTGGATTAAAATAGTGTTTTTGTTTCCCTTCATGTTCTAATGATAAACTTATGTATGTATCTTGTTTCCAATAATACTAAACTACTCGGTCCTTCGGGATTCGTATTCCTTGTATGTATTCCAACGTAATCAAATAAGGTACCAGCTCCGGGCAACTGGGGTCGGGTCCTTACAGTCTGATTGGCGCGCCGTCTATTGCGTTGAGACCCCTATAACGTGACAGTCCTTTGAGATACTTCCATGTGAGACTTCGTGACACTTGGAGTATCGACCAGTAGATCGTGGAGCGAATCCTTCCAGTGAAGAGCAGTCAGAGTGTGAAGACCTATTAGCTGACAAACCTGATGATTGCTTGACCGATTTGACTAATAGTGATTCGACAAGCCCAGTCGGGAGCGCCCAATATTTGGTGGCAGACCCATGGAGAAGGAGTGTCTGGTATTTGGTGGAAGACTCGTGGTACTCGATAGGAGGAGTACCTATATGGGCTATTAGGGGGAGTGTCCGGTATTTGGCGGCAGACCCACAAAGAAGGAGTGAAGGATATTTTTCCACAGACCCGCGGTACTCGACAGGAGGAGTACCTCAGTAGTCTATGGTTAGTGATATTCGCCTTGGTGTCGTGACAGGCCCACTGTTCTCGACAGAGGTGGAGTTCTCCAGGAGTCGTGGCTTCGATAATGAAAATCCTGGTTTGAGCTAATTCAATTACTTTTGTGTTTCCTCATGATTGAGATGGGTTACTAGATAACTTAAGTATATGTATGGGCATATACCTAAGTATGGGTTATCCATTGAATTCATACTTTTTGGTTTATCCTTGATGGATATTGTGAGACCTTGAGGGTCTCGGGGTCCCTACTGAGTATCGTTATACTCACCCCTACACGGGTTATGACTGCACCTCGTTGTGTTTGATGCAGCCGACGGACAGCGCTGACGGTGGCCGAAAACGCCCGGATTGGACGGTACCCAGAGTTGGACCTCACGAAGAGTCGGTACCCAGAGGAGATGGACGGACATGGAGCGCTGAGGAGGCTATATGTACCTACCCTTTAGGTAGGATCTGTGGTGGATGATCCAGGAGCTTCTAGACACCTTCCAGTTGTTTGTCTTTTTAGTTGTACTTGTTTGTCTTGTACTTGTAATTTACTATTGGGATTTTATTTCCGACCCCTTTACATTCCAGCACCCCTTCTATATTCAGTATTTTTTAGTGTTTTGCTTAAAGTTGTGTACTCTGATTGTGTGTGTTTACTTTTTATAAATGATATTCCTTCCCAAATTAGGTATTTACGCATTTGGTGTTATCCTCCTGCCCCTGGCCTATGGAAGGCGGGATTGGGGTAGTCACAGCATGGGTCCCGAGGACGGGTAGTGAAAAATTGGTATCAGAGGAGTCGGTTCTATGGCATAACTCAGGACTCTGGTCATTCTCTTCTGTGAAGAAATAGTGTTAAGGGTACCGAGTGTGGTTTTCAGTTCAGGGATTCCAGTGTTGGTGCAGCGGCCGACGTATTCGTACACCAGGACCCTGACTTCTGATCTCCGACTCGCTGTAGGAAAACACTGATTGCGTGTGTGTTTCAAAAGTTTCTCTAAGGATCAGCTCAACTAGGTAAGCTCGCCAGGTATAATGTTTTGACTATGTCGCATCTATTCCTTTCAGGATGCCTCCCGAAAGACGACCAGTTAGAGTCCCGAGATAGTACTCGATGACGGCCTACTAAGCGACGAGGCTCCGATGCAGGGCCTCATTACTATGTTGGAACCTTCGAGTGGTGTACCAGCAGAACCACTACCCGTTGGGAATTAGATTCCACTAGACACATTGGAGGACGGTGCATGCCGACTGAGTGTGTTGCACGAGTTCCAGCCACAGAGGCCTCCGTGGTTTCAAGGCGAGTCAGATTCTGAAGTATCATAGGACTAGATGGAGGCGATTACTGGATTTTTCCGCCTAGTTGAGACACTAGTAGAGTAGATGTTGATCATAGCTGATAGTCTTTTTCAGTGAGTGACCATGAGGATGGTCTGCATAGGGATGAGGTTTTGGTACTTGGACTGTTTTCTAAGATGGTACCATCAGGCAGTGTGCCAACTATATCACTGACTGTTGGTCAGCAGACACTACCGGCGGTACCGGTAGAGGACACTTGTAGGATTAGTGCCTTAAATGTGTTTCAGCATCAGATATCCCTCATGTTCTGAGGTGAGCCCGACTCATAGGTGTTTGAGGACTGGCTTGAGGAGGTGGTTGAGAGTTCCCTTCAGCTTCTACAGTTTTGGCAGGTCGACATGTCGGTAGTTGTGTATTCATCAAGGTGTACCGACCATTCTCAGTACTCGATGAATACAATGCGAACAGTGCTTCAGTGCCCTGACTTCTGAGCTATGTGTGTTTAATAAAAAATGAGCCAGCACTTTTCCTCTATGAATTCCTACTCATGTTAGGGTGATAGAGAGAACCGTTGTGGTTGAATGTTCTTTGGATGATCAGATACAGCTAGTGAACGTTAGAAGTGGGAAAGCAGGAAACTGGTTCCAGTCTTAGAGACTTGGGCATGCAAGAAGTTTTGGGAAGAGGATGTGACATGGATAGATCAATCTGCAGGGTAGAAGACGTCGAAGCATATCTAGGAGAGCAACATGAGGTGGTGTACATTTTGATATGTTACAACCACCCTCCATGGTAGTTCCCACCTGGCTCAGGGAGTTGGAGGTCAGGGGAAGAGAGTAGCTGCATGTGGTCAAGGAGTGTGACCCAAGGTCTCTAAGAATGATTTGAGGTACGGTCTGTGTCTACTACTAGCTGTCGTATCAATATAAATAGGTACAAATAATTCCTTCCTTCCATGAATCTTGTCCTAGATCTATTGTTTCCAGTTAAACCATTGACTTGAACATCACATCAAGAGATAAATATGGGAGAAGACTCGATAATCACACTTGCACCGACGGTGTGATCTGACCCTCGACGAAAGAGTTTCGGTTGGAACCACTTGGTGGAAGCGTCGAGGCCTTACGACATTAGTTTGGGTATGGACTTGGAAACCACAGTTCATACACATATTGACTGTATTAGGCAAAGAGGTTGTCGTTTATCTACAACGTTGGGATGGGGGTTTTCCTTGGTTGGCGAAAAAGGAATCCCAGGAAGCACGACATGAACTCATGCATAAAAGGATGCATACAATAACTTGTGAGTCATCCAAAATCACCCTTGTGGTAGTAGAAGTTGAATTTGATATATTCTATACTCCTGGGAATGGGAACATGGTAGCAGACGCACTCAACAGAAGGTATGGCCTACATCTAATGAGAGAGGCGACAGAGCAGTTGGTTGCTTTACAGATATCCTTTATAGATAGAGATGGAGTGGCCTTTCTACAGTCTCTTATAGTCACTCTTCCAATTCTTCAGCGAGTTAGGGAGGCGCAGCATGGGGACGCTGACTACGAGACGTGACGTGCTCAGATATCCAGAGGGCAGGCAACTGATGATTTCTTTGAAGGTGGGGAGCACATCATCATATTCAGAGGATATACCTTGGTTCCAGATTTACTTCATGATGAGGTGTTGAGGGAGTTTCACACTTCCCCTTTAGAGGTACATCCAGTGGCGAATATGTATCAGGACCTCAGACGACAACATTGGCAGCCAGGTATGAAGAAAGAAGAAGTGGAGTTTTTCTCTCACTTGTCAACAAGTGAAGGTGGAGCACCAGGTACTAGTGGGCTTGGTTCAACCTTTGGAGGATTTGAAGTGGTATGGGATATACATGGACTTCATGACGTGTCTCCCACATACATCCAGGAGCCACGACATGATTTGGGTGATCGTCGATCGACTCACCAACTCAGACCACTTCCTACCATTCAGAGAATAGGGTTCAGTAGAGAACTTGGGACGCCTCTACATGTGGTAGATTGTGCAGATACATGGAGTACCTTCTTCTATTGTCTCTGATCATGACGCAAGATTTACTTCCTATCTATGGGAGGGGTTCCAGGAAGCTTTTGGGATGCAGCTTTGTTTGAGCACCGCCTTCCATCCTCTGACGGATGGTCAGCCAGAGCGGACAATTCAGACCCTCAAGGACATGCTATGAGCTTGTGTCCTTGAATTTGGTTGCAGCTAGAAGGGCCACCTATTGTTGGTGGAGTTTGCCTACAACAATATCTATCACTCCACCATAGGGATGGCACCTTTTGAGGCCTTGTATGGTCGACCTTGCAGATCTCCACTATGCTAGACAGACCTAAGGGAGTTAGCACTAGTCGGAACAGTGATGGTACGTGCTACCACGGAGAAGGTGAAAATCATCCAAGAGAAGATGAAGACTACACAAAGTATGAAAAAGTCGTATTCTGACAAGAGACAGAGACCTCTTGAGTTCGAGGATGGAGACCATGTCTTCTTACGGGTCTCACCTCGACGATGTCTGCGGAGATTTGGCCGAGGTTGCAAGTTGTCACCATGATTCATCAGACCCTTATAGGTCCTCAGTAGAGTAGGCGAGGTGGATTACTGCTTAGCTCTTCCACCTCAGTTACATCGAGTGCACAACATCTTCCACATATCTCAGCTGAGGAGATACATGCACGACCCGTCCCACATCATCGATCATGGAGAGCTAGACATTGTTGAGGGGGCGACATTCATAGAGGTTCCAGTAGAGATTGAGGATTGACAGCATCAGGTCCTACGTGGATGGTCGATACCTCTAGTTCTCATTAGTTGGTAGCACGGAAACCTCTAGGATAGAACATGGGAGCGGGAGGCTCAGATGCGTGCTCAATACCACCATTTGTTCCCTTAGCTCGAGTTGTAGCATATGGGGACCTAAAGCCCTAATGTGGGGAGAATTTAAAGACTCTAAAATTTTGTGGTATTTTTTTTTAAATACATGTGAATTTTATGAGTCTATACTTTTTTACGGTACATGATTCTGAGGCTCAGAGTGCCTGGAATGATCCGTAAAATTTTTTTAAGCTTAAATTAATGTGCGTATGCAGTTTTCATGAAAAAGTGGAATAACTCTTAAACAGTTACTTGGATCAAAAATATGATGCCATTGTTGCACTCTGAATGGTGGGTTTACCTTAGGCGTGACTTAAGTTTAGTCGCTCCGGGCCTCCTATGAGAAAACCCGAAAATGGCGTAACTGTAAATAAAATAATTAAATAAAGTGATTTTATTTTTCAAATGCTTATAACTCAAAACGGTAACTCGGATTAAAAATCTGATACCACAGCTGAACTTGTGAGGGTAGGGTTTCTTTAAGCAGATACTAACTTCGGTAGGCGAGGGCCACCAGAGAAAGATAGTTTTTGGCAGAAAATAAAATAATTAAGTGACAATTATTTTATTGTAAAATTAATAACTTTTAAATGGTAACTCGGATTGGAAATTCGAGGGGGCTGTTGGGTTCGTTGGGGTATGATTCACCTAGGCAGAGCCTATCCTAAACCGGCGCAGATTGAGGTTGGATGATGTTAATTTTTTGATGTTTTTTTGGGTACGTTCAGTAAACGTGCGAGTGACATTTTATATCTTTTGAACCGGTGCTCGGAATTGAAATATGAGGGCACCGTTGAACTCACAGCATCGGTGATTTCTTAGTGAGTCTTTCACCACAGTTTTGTTCTAATTAGAATGGAAGTTAGTTTTTGGGGGTTTTTAATTAAATTAAATAAAAATAAGGTGTACTTATTTTTATTTGAGATGGTTAAAACCTCCAAAGGGAGGTTAGATCTGGGGCCCACCCGCACATAACCTCCCTTGGGAGGATATTATTTGGTGGGGCCCACCTGAAGTTTTAACCTCTCTTGAAATCAATGGGGTGGGGCCCATATGAGCTTTAACCCCCTTGTAACTCTCCATAAAGTGGCAGAAACATTTGAAATTCTTCACCTTCTTTCCCTCATTAAAGTGCCAACTCCAAATGAATTAATTAATAGTTCATTAATTTATTATTTGAATTATTTTGAATTCTTGCCAACAATAAAATAATAGGCAAAGCTATTAATCTATTTTGTTTGCACATTCATCTGGTGGAGCCTTGGAGAAATTGAGAGAACATTCTCTCAACGAAGAACATGAAGAACCGTCGGCATCTTCTTCCTTCTTCAACTAGGGCAAGAAAGGGAAGAGGCGCCCACGAAGAACTTCGATGTCGTCTTCGACTTCGTCACCATTGAACGCTCATCTGCCAATGATGAGTACCCTCTTCCTCCTCCGAAATAGATGGAACGACATCCGCTTTCCACGACTCTGTCATCAATCACCGACAAGAGAGGTAGGGTTTGTTTTGTGTATGAATTTACCCTCCTTTCTTCATCGTTTTTTGAGAACCTTATTGCCGATTGATATCATCTTAATGAGGAGGGACTAGACGATACGAACACGGTCTGACCCTCCCCCCCCTCCCTTGTTGTTGCTCTAGTTTTGTTGATGATGGAGGTGGAGTGCGAAAAATCTGGTCGCGCAAGGTAGCCAGGTCACCACAAGGGCGTGGCACCGCCGTGTCGCGCAAAGAATCAAGCCGCGGCTGGATAGGCCGCGGCGGTGCCGAAGCGGCGCAGTGTCGTCACACCGCGCCGAAAGGAGGAGTCGCAGCCAGGTGGGCCGTGGCGGTCGGACAACGAGAGCGGCATCGTCGCGCTACGCGGAGGAACTGGGGACCACGGCCAGGTCGGGCCGTGGAATAGGTGGCGCAGTGCCTCTGTTCCACATGGAGTCTAGAAGAACCGCGATGTCGTAGGGCTGCAGTGGAGGAACCAGGGCGGCCGGCTGAGGCGGCCTCTGGTGCATGCTACAGGCAGGACCCGAAGGGTCCCACGAAAAAACCGAACTTGCGCCCAGTGCCGGTTCAGATCGGAAACAGGGGGTACGGCACCCCCTACCACGCCTGGCCAGCCAGGCCACGCAGCCCGGCTAGCCAGGCCGCCACGGGCCGGGCTGCCCCCTCAGTCGGGCCGCCCCCTCGGTCGGGCCACGCCATCAGTTAGGCCACCCCCTCAGCCGGGCCTCCCCCTCAGCCGGGCCGCCCCCTCGGTCGGGCCACCCCTTCGGGATGGGCCGCACCCTTGGTTCGGGCCACCCCCTTGGACTGGGTCGAACCCATGGACCAGGTTGGGTCGGGTCGTTCTGACTGGGTCAGACCAGACCTGGACATGTTTTAGCCCGATTATACCTTTTCGCCCGTATCTTGGGCTACAGGAGTCCGTTTGACTAACCGTGTGCGACACCGATATTATTTGAAAAAATACGCCCCTTTTAGAATACCGCATGGGAGTTCAGGTATAGTTGAGATACGGTTAGGATGGTTCATACACAAAACCAACCGGGCCCCTGGGACTAAAAGGCTAATAACTCAAAGACCGGACGTCTGATTGATGCGCCGTCTGTTGAATTGAAACCCCTATGGCATGGCGGTACTTTGAGATACTTCTACGTGAGGCTTTGTGACACTTGGAGTATTGAATAGTAGCTCATGGAGCAGATCCTTCGAGTGACGAGTAGTCAGAGTGCAGAGACCTAGTAGCTGATAGACCTGATGGCTGCTTGGCCAATTTGACTCGGAGTGATTTGACTGGCCCAGTGGGGAGCGCCTAGTATTTAAAGGCAGACCCATGATGGAGGAGTGTGGGGTATTTGGTGGGAAGACCCGCGATACTCGATAGGAGGAGTACCTCTGCAGGATATTATGGGGAGCGTCTGGTATTTGGTGGCAGACCCACAGTAATGGAGTGCCTAGTATTTGGTGGCAGACCTGTGGTATTCGACAGGTGGAGTACCTCACCTGTCTAAGGTTAGTGAGAATGCATTGGTGTCACGACAGTCCCACTGGTCTCGACAGAAGTGGAGTTCTCCAATAGTTGTGGTTTTGATAATGAAAATCTTGGTTTGAGCTGAGTCAATGACTTTTGTGTTTCCTCATGATTGAGACGGTTTACTAGATAACTTAGGTATATGTATGGGAATATACCTAAGTATGGGTCATCCTTTGAATTAATACTTTGTGGTCTATCCTTGTTGTATATTTTGAGATCTTGAGGTTATCGGTGTCCCTATTGAGTATCGTTATACTAACCCCTGCACGAGTAATATCTGCACCTCATTGTGTTGGATGCACACGACGAACAGTGCTGACGGTGGCTAAGAGTGCCAGGGCTGGACGGTACCCAGAGGTGGACCTAACAATGATTTGTTACCCGGAGGAGACGGATGGACCTGGATTGCTGAGGAGGCTATCTATACCTACCCATCAGGTAGGATCTGTGGTGGACGATCCAGGAGTTGCTAGACACCTTCCAGCTGTTTGTCTTTCTAGTTCTACATGTTTGTCTTGTACTTGTACTTTACTATTGGGATTTTATTTCCGGACCCTTTACTTTCCAACACCTCTTCTATATTCAATATTTCTTAGTATTTTTATTCCAGTTATATACTCTAATTGTGTGTGTTTACTTTTTTTAAAGGCAATTCCTTCCCAACTTAGGTATTTATGCCTTTGGTGCTAGTCGGCAGCCCCTGGCCTATAGAAGATGGGCTTGGGGTAGTCACGGAAAGGGTCCCAAGGATGGGTTGTGACAAATTATATGAACAGATATCCCTTAGATTTATCCATAGGGTTCCTCAGTAAAGTTATATTAATTTATTCATTAAGATAATAATCATTTATTTGAAAATACTATAGAATAAATTGTGCCCTAAAATTTTTACCTAACCATTTCATAGAAAAAAATTATCCATAATGAAAGTACTAACATCTAAAGTTATATAAACACTTATCTAATACCAAATACGACACATAATGATATGATTTAATAATTACATGAATAAAATAAAATATTGTATTAAAATAGACACTCCCAATGTTTTAGGTTTACGGTTTTAGAGAATATAGAAAACCCATTAACTAACAAAACCCGAGGATTTTTCAAATAAAATGAATTTTTTCAATACATAATATACAACACAGTCAATATTAAGTCTTGAACCTCTAACATTAATTATACATAGTTGATACACTTCTATAAACATAATATATATTAAATTTATATAAAATATGGGTTAATAGATATATATGAATGGGGTGATATCAGATTCTTAATAAGGAATAAATAATGAAATTTAAACTTAACAAGAGTATGATTGTAGAGTATCATCGGAATAAGAACATTTGAACCTAAAAATAAGTATATGAGTCTTGACATGATCATATTTAAATGATGTAAAAAATTTAATTGTGGATATAGAATAAACATGATAAAATTATTAGAATATCACCAATGTTCATCTATAAGGTGTTAACAAATAACATTAATAGGGTTGATGACTATGGTATCATAATATATTATGATGTTGTTGTCCCAAGAATTCATGTAAAATTAATACCAATTAATTAATTCACTAACCAATGGAATGGAGAGTAATTCAGGTGCACCAATCCTATAACTAAACTTTTTCACTAATGTATTGCAAGAAAAATCCAATGTATGTATTCATGGTACATTGAAGATGTAATCTCTAGAGATTATTTCCTCACCCAATACATTTGACCTCAATCTTGAACACCCTTTCTAATGCAATTAATTTTCTATAATTGATATTAAAAAGTTAAAATGATTTTTTGGAAATTTATCATCATATAATATCGAAAAAAATAATGGGGGTGTTTATATATATGGTACATAAAATTTCTATGCAATTAAAAAATTTCTTTTGAAATGTGATATATTTTTTAACATTTTAAATCGTTGGATGAAATATTTTTTTAAATTTTGATAATAATAATTTATGCAAATATGGTTATGTTATAGAGATTAATTTTTAGAATAAAAGACAATGTAAGGTGAATGAAGTGTTATCAAAGAAGAAATACATAATGTTAAATATTATGAAAACATTTATAGCATTATGATACTAATATGAAGTTATCGGTTACATTCATTTTTTATTTTATAAAAATGATGTGAACACTTTTTAAAATTTCTAATTTATAAAAAGAAACATCAATAATATATCCTTAAAATTAATGACTTTTTATAAAAAATATTTTTGTTGGAACAAATAATATTTGATTTTAGAACAACGGAAGGCATTTTGAGTGTCTGAAATATCATTATGGAATACCCACATTAAAAAAGGTTTTAAAAATACATTTCAAAATATGGTAAGGGTGATATGAAGGTTAGATGAAATATGAATAATTAGGTTTTAGAATAAGAATAAGAATAATGGTGAAAAATATTAATATGGACAAGGAGATAAAAATTCATTAAAGAGGATCAAAAATATTCTAAAGAATGAAAAAAAATGAGAAATAAATTTACCATTGTAGAAAATTTTAACCAAAGGTAATTTACCTAATAGGATAATATAATGTATAATTAAATAAAATCATATGGTGGATGTATCCAATCCTAGAATAATGAAGTTCATGAAAATGAATTATAACTCAATGAATGATGTTGAGTTAAGAAAACCATTTTCAAATTTCATATATTTTGAATCCAAGTCCATTTTGACGAAGGACATGATATATATATAATAAAACCACATAAGATAAATTAATATGTTAAAATAATTTTATTATGTAATAATCAAACAAAAATAAAAATATATTGGAGACAAAAATAGAAATACCTCAAGAATTTAAATATTAGATAACTAACCTCTTTTAACATTACAAATACATGAATCAAAACCCCTTGAAAGATATGAAATCATATATATTAGTATATGTCATGAATAATTATACGGTCATGCTATAAAAAATAATTGTGTTTTATACACATCATTCTAAATAAATTTATACCTATAATAAGAAATATATCTCATGAAATTAAATATGATATAAAAACACTTACTTAAATTTCTCACATCTACTAATGTTCTTAAATCTTTTATATAATAAAAATAAATATATTAATCACATATTTTTTCAAAATTTTAATATCTATATACTTTTATTAACTTTATTTATAACTATTATGTCCTTTTACAGGTGTAAGTTATTATCTTTTAGCTATATAAGGATTGAGTAATATTGATTTTTCAATCCTAGTTTCAGAATAGTTGTGTTGTTATTCATCTTTCTCCTAATATTCATCTTTCACAAAAACAAAAATGTATTGCAATTTTTCTATTTTTTATGACGTTATTATTTCTTTTATTATTTATGTTATATAATATTCGTTATGGAGAAGTCAATGAAGAACATGTTTTTTGTAATTTATAATGAATGAATGATGTTGTTATAAATAATGTTTTAAAAGTCAGTTTGACATTAAAATATAAAAAAATGATTATTTAATTATTAATATCTAATGTTATGAAAAAAATCCTTGAAAAACAATTATAGCACTATTATGAATTATGATTAAAATGACCATGTAATAAAATTATACAATCATTTGTGTGGAAAAAACTATTGTAGATAATGTTTGTTATAATATAATTATCCCAAATGTATTATGAAAATATGTATGTGTAATTATTGATATGAATCGTATTTCATCAAGAGTTATAATATTATTTTCAGTGAAAGAAATGTTTTTATAAATAAATCATTTTTCTTAAGGGTGTGTTTGTTTTTGGAAGTTATTTTTCAAAGTTACATATTACTAATATTATATATCAAATTCAAAATAATTAAATTAATAAAAATAAATTAATCTATATAAAAATATATATTCAATAAACCGATTTTTTGAACCATACTTAAATGGTATGGATGAAAAATAATATGTGTTGTTCATAGAGGTGGTTGTCTATACACACCAATGAGATGCATTTTTAATTTTGAAATTTAATATGTTGGGAAAATATAATGGTTATACAATAAACAAAATAAAATTTTGGTATATTATTTTTACAGATGTAATTATATAAATATCGATTGAATGGTTTTACTCTGTATATTTGTATTTTATTGATACTGAAAATGGGTATAGGGGAAATAGAAGTTGTTAATTTAGATTATTTTCATGGAAATATTGAAATGCAGTTGTTTAATATCTAGATACGAAAAAATTAACAATTAAATTAAAACATTTAATGTTTTTAATGACAATTTTTTTGACAAATATATGTTTAAAAATTAATTTTTAATAATATTATTTATCATTAATTACTAGTTAATGGAATTTTATTTATTAAATATGTTCAAACATCATATTACATTCCATATTTCTAAAATATAACAATTTAATTTTAAAATTAAAATATATTGAAATGTATCATTTCATGAAAAATATATTTTCTAGGGTAGCTAATTTATAATTTGTTAGCTTTTTTTATGCCTAAAGATTTAATAAACCCTTTTACAAAAATGACTAAATTTTATTAAAAAAACTTCAATTTTTTTCCATTTCAATTCGTAAATGTATAAAAAATTAATTTTATTATATTTTTTCATAATGAAAATTATAATTTTATGAAATATAATATTATAAGGGGAAAATAAATACATTTAATGCCTACTAATAATTATTCATTAGATATTAAATTATTTAATTTTGTAAATTATCAAAATTATCTATTTAAATTATTGTGTAATATTAAAATAATACACTTTATAGTAAATTTAATGAATTTTTTTTTTGAAATATTTTTTACACATAAATTCATTTTATCTATTATTTTGATACATAAATTGAACATTTTCCATGATTTAATTTTATAAATTACCATTATTTTTATTTCTACCCATATTTCATAATTTAGATTTCATTATTATTACATAATTATCCCATAGTTATATTTTAATTGTTATATAATTCTCTAATTATTTTTTTTCATTTGGAGAATGATACTAAAAAAATTCATTAAATGAAAATTATGTAATATAAATTCGAGGTGTGTTACATTAGTTGTAAAAAAAATAAACATGTATTTATTGAATAAATCATTCCCTTTCTATAATTTTTTTGTATATCCTTGTGTTTTGATGACGAGCTATGTAAATAAATTTTTGTGTTGGTTGTTAAATATTTGAATTTTCACTACATTCTTAAATTATGGAAAATTCACTAATATGTTGGGGATTTGTGATATGTTTTTAAGAATCAATATCCTCATACAAAAAATATAACAATATGGGGGACATATGCTATTATAAAAGGATATATATATTTGAAATGATCCTTGATCATACCGATAATATCATTTATTGACAAGTGTAATTTATATTTTTCTAAAATATTTTGGATCCCTATATCTATTGTGGTTGGGGATAAACTCCCGTAAGTATATCATTTTTCATATTTTTATATTATTGAAGAATAATTTTTAGTATGGATTGTTTCATCTCACATTTTTTGGAGCTTCTTCTGGTATATATAGACCTATTTATGTTCTATGACAATGATTTTTTCATAGACTTGTGAATATAATCATTATTATGTTTATTTATTCAACTATAAATTAATCATCAAGTTCCAACTCAAATAAATGTGTTTTTATTATATTTTTTATTTTGGATTGATAAATCCAAACTAGTACTCCAGAAACCTTCTATGGTTCATTAAGTAGTTTTATATTTGAATAGTGTGAGTAATAATACCTATTTTCTATAATATTAAAAAAAATAAACTAAAACATGATAACTTTTTAATTTTTAGATCAATAATTTCATATGAGGGTTCATTCACCTAATACAAATATAGAAAATCTATGTAATTAATATTTAAATTCTTCCAGATTCTATATTATTAACATAATACATGATTGTGGTTTTATAGTAATTTATTTATAAATATTTCTTGGTGGTATAATTATGTGTAATTACTATATAGAATATTAAATAGAAATATTTTGCAGTATCTTATCCTATTATTATTTTTTATTATATATTTCGGTTTTATTTTTTACTATTTCACAAAAATATTTTATGAAGGATAAATAAAAAATCCTAATTTTGATGAAAAAATATTCCCAATAAAATATACACATATTGCTAACAATGAATCATAAATTTATTTTTTTTCATTTTACTATTTATCATGGATACAGATTTCTAATAGAATGTGCATTATTGAGATATGATATTTGGTCCTATATCAACCTCGATTTATAAATTATTGTATTTACATCAAATTAATGTAATGAATCTAGTATTTGTTGTTGGATCAGTTGAATATATCAATATATAAATATATATTTTACATTATAGACAATGCTATGATTAGTACCCAGGGGACACCAATGTTAAATAATAAAAAATTAATATATATTAAACCAAGTTCTACATTATTTTGATATAAATTTTTTCCCTATTAACTATGACTAATTATGGGAAATCAAATATCTTGGTTACTTACAGATTGTATGTTTTACACTTATCATGATATAATATTGTATGGAAACAGATGTGTGTGGATAGAGGATGTGGGAGGTGAATTATATTAATTAAGTTATTAATATAATTTTTTCTACTTATTTTCCAATCCTAAAGATCACTAATTATAAGAATCATTATGAAAAATATCATATGTTAGTCACATAAACCATGAATATTAGAGATGAATAAGAGAGAGAGTGGTCTTTGTGGTGTTTTCTAGCTCCAAATCATTGATCTAGGATTGGAGATCACTGAGAATTGTGAGATGAAATATGAATAAAGAGATATCTTCATCCTCATAACTATAAGTTGTTTTTTTCACTAATGGTTGATCCCAAAATTATTTAGGTCTTTTTATTTTATGAATTTTCACACATTTATTTATTTAGTAGATAGGGGTACCTTATTTTCATGGTTAATTAGTTATTTACATTTTTATTGTCTACCCAATTTTAAATAGTGTTCTTGAAAATATTTTTTGATACCTTCTGCGTACATGAATCCAATAATTCATTAAAAAAATTTATCTAAAATTTACGGATTTAGGATAATATCACTTCATAAAATGATGATATTAAATTCTTCACGTTCTAATTCCCCCAAAAAGTTATAATGTTTTTCATTTTTGTCCCACAAGGTGTGTTATGACAATATCGAGTTGGATTTGAGCATGATTGACCACATAGATTCCACATTGATGTTATAAAAACATGGGGATCAAGGTATATTTTCTGTTATAGGATTTTAAACTGGATTAGGTTGATGTATTTTTGTATTGGAACACCAATGCACTTATTGGAACAAATTTTGAAAAAAGTTATTATTTGAATCTGAACAAAGATTACACTAAAAGTTTTGTCCTTTTTTGAAAAATAAATCACATGAGTTTTTAAAAAATGTAAATGATATTCATCTTCATAAAAATAATATAATACATAGGACACTTAAGAATTTCCATTTAGTTGTGAAGATATTTTCAGGGAAAAAGGTTAGTGGGACTCAAATTAGTTCTAGAATGAAAGTTACATTCGTGATGATGAATTGTATAGGATTCTGAATAGAATTGATTAAAAGGTGATGATACATTGTTTTTAGGTATATTTTCATAGTTCATATGTCATTTGGGAGACTTTTTATTAAATTATCATGATTTAAATGTGGATAACAAGTGTTTCTAATCAGTTTGTTGTTTGTTTGGAATGAATGAAAATTTATAAAGCATAAGACGTTATAATAACTTCAAATGAATATCAGATGATTATAAGATAATGATAAAAAATATCAAATCCATGAGGATTTAATAATTATAATAAGATTATTTTAAAAGAATAAATCATGTTAATTCAGTGATTTCTTGTCTTACATTACCCTTATGAGATCAATAGATAAAGAATTTTTTTAGCCTTAGTTATTTAGTCTAGAATGTGAGAAGAAGAAGATTCTAGATTTCAGTCAGGAAAATAATCCACAAGATAAAAATATTATATAAAATGTGTTGGTTTTTTTGAAAATCTAAAAAGGAAATAAGTTTCTAAAGTTGAAGGTGTTTGAACTGGTCCATCGAGCATAGTGTGACAACGATCAGTCATAGAGATTTGTTTCTGGGATTTGTGAGGACTAATTAAAAAAGAAGTGGTTTTTTATGTGATTGATGAATGTAGGAATGTATGAGACCAATAAACAAGATGAAGATAAAAAATTTAGTCAACTTTTCTAATCAGGTATAATTAAATTTGAAATGGGTCAACAAAAAAATAATAAATCTGATATGTTTTTTATTTGGTCAAGACAAAAAGAGAAAATTATTTTTGATTTCATCAAATACATAATGTCATTGAACTGCATGTATTGTGGAATATCGAATTATTGGTTACACAAATACATAATAATGAAATATATATTGATTAATTATATTCATGATGACACAAATATATGTCATTTGATACTGCTCTTTATAAAATATAGGATATTCATTCTAATGAAAATAATAATATTAGAAATATTTAGTGTAGTTTTAGAACTATTTGTCCAAGATTGTATGAAGCTATTGTTGAAATAATACCATGAAATGGTGAAATATTTATAGTTTGTGACTATTCATATGGAATAATGGTTTCAAATGATTTATATCTATCAATTGGTGTAGGGAATCATAATTAATAATTTGTTATTGTAGAAATGTCTTCATCATAATAACAAAATTAGAATCAGACTGAATAATGGTTTGAATGATTGAATCCATTTGGATTTGTGATAAAATTTTAGAAGGATGGAGATGAATCAAGATGTATTAATAAGTGTAGTAGAAATCAAATATGTATTTAAAATAAATAATTATTAGATTTTTTGTGGCATTTTGTTAAGCATGGAAAATTTTCTGATTTCCACCTAAACCATTTTTTCTTCACCTATAAAAAGATGAATGTACTATGCAATTTATGATGGATCAATACATTTTTCATGCATGGAAGAATAAATATAATCTATTATATTTTAGAGAGTTTTGGATTTTGGATTGAGGATTAAAGATAATATTTTCTATACAGAAGGAGGGGGAAGTTCATGTTTAGTTATTAACATAATCGACTTGGTCATCAGGCTGGGATGTTGAATTGATATTTTTGGTTTGAGGTATAATATGTTCTAAATTGTTTCAGTGGTTTTTGGTAGAGTTATATCCTATGATTAAGAAATCAAACTATAGAATCATATTGTAAAATTGTACTTAGTATCATTAAAATTCTATAAAATTTGTAACATGATGTTGAGTAAAAAAGTTACGATTGTTTTTTATTATTATATTTTTTGAATGTTGATAATGAAGAACAGTAAAAAAAATTAATCAAATGGTTAATATTTAATAAATTTTTACATAAACATGTATTACAAAATTTCATTATACTTGATGAACATGCATTATTGTATTGAAAATAATTCTAGTGTAAGGGGATATCATGCATGTTGTATATACACAAAAGGATTGTTTTATAATGTATGGTTTGGTATTAGTTTATTTACAAGACATACCAAGTATGTGGATACTCTTGTTGAGTAGTGAACCATGTAAACTCATGAGTTTCTATGGATGTGTTATGGTTTTGTTTCCACTAAAGTGGTAAATGATTAACTATAGGTGAAGAGATTTTCAAAATAATTGAATATTAAAATAAAAATATGCCACTAATTAACCACCTCCCCTGTAAGTTATAATTTAATCCTAGATGGTAAATATCAAATGGTATTAGAGCCAAAGATCTATCTTTTTACACTATTCTAATATTTTTTAATATATGTTGTGATAGAAAATATTAATTTTGTGAACAATAATGGGATTCTATTCATAAATTGTAATAACCATCATATCTGGAATGATATAATGTTTCCTTATCAAATGTATCTTGGGTATTATTAAAAATAAACTATAATATATGAATTTACTACTATTGATAAAAAGATCCATTTTAATTTTTTGACATGGAGAATCTTTAGAATGATGGGAGAGCTAAGAATGGTTTACTCTCATTCCATTATGAAAGTTAGTTTCAAAGAGAAATGGGTGTTTAAACTACCAAAGTTATCGTTGATAAGCTAAAGAACATTTATAATGTAAATACAATGGTGATAAAGTCCATGATAAAAATATAGAGGTTGAAGTATTATGATCTCAAGATGGGTGAGTATGAATCCCTTAGTGCCTTATGTACCATGATGAATGAAATTTTTGGATATATCAGATCTCTTTGTGAAAATTTAGAAGATTCTACTATTGTTTAAATTATTTTGAGAATTATTCCAGAAATTTTTTATGTCTAATATTCTCCATTGTAAGATAGAGATCTTGAATCACTATCTCAGGTTTATTGTCATTTTACTCTCATTACAAATGAAATGAGAAGGTAGAATGTTATAACTGAAAAAAAAAGTTGATAGTGAAATCACATTCAAGGATACTAAGAATGAAATGATTATGAATATTATTCAAGAAGAATAATATGGAGACTTTTATTCCCAAAATGTTTTATCTAAAAATAATTATTATGTTTTATAATTTTTTTTCTAAAAATGTGATAATAGAAACATGTAAATATAAAGGGAAACATCGCTTGAATTTTTTTAAATTTGGATCCATTGGACACATTGAGGCCAATTATCATCAAATAAATAAAGAATATGGTAGTGGTGATGATTGATGAAGTATTTAAAATTTGAATGAAATAGGGTGATAAAGCTAAATCATATTCCAAAGGGAAAAATAAAATATTATAAAAATCCAAAAGGAGAATTGGTTTGTCAAAAGATGATGATGAAAAATGTAGTGAAGCTAGATCCGAAAAGACATCTAAGAATGATATAGAGAATAAATTAATTATAGTATTTGAAAAATAAGAGTTTAGTATCATTATTTCCTAATAAAAAGAAACTAATTTATAATTTCATCTAAATGAATAATTTAAATGATTACAGAGAAAAATGTAGGGCATGAATAATAAATTAAGAAATTGAAAAATGAATGTTCTTCAAAAAAGATCAATAATATTTTATTTATGATAATTTTAAGCTACTACTATTTATTGATTGATTTATGGATGAAATCTATTGAGGAATATAAGAGTAAGAATAAAAATATTCAATTAAACATGAAGGAGAAAGAAGAACAATTGGATATTTTGAAATACAAATATTCTAAAGATGAACACAAGAGTACCAATTTCAAGGACTATATTTTTTATGTTGGTTAATTTTCTAGAATGGGTGACCATGATAAGTATTAAATGTTACCTTAAAATTTACAAAAGAAAGATGAAATTATTTCTGAAAAAAAGAAATATTGGAAAGTTATGAATATTGACATGATCATTAAAATAGAGAAGTAAATAGTTTCTTAGATTTATGTTCATGAAAAATATCCTAGAACTTCTAGATCATATGTGGATTAAATGAAAACAAATATGAAAATGAGAATTATGGGTGATAAAATAAATTTTAGTTTTCAACAAAATTATAATGTTAAAGAATATAGGATTTCTGAGAAACATTATATGAACTCAAGATCATATGGATGTTTTATAATTTAATATTATTTCTATGGATACTTTGGGAATTTTTTGGATTTGGGGATATGGAAAATATATGTTGGTTTAATCAACAACATCATAACTATTCAAAAAATTAGATAAGGTAATGTTTGAGGTAGATTCCATCCTCTCCAAGGAATATTATATAGAAGTATGTGTTTAAGAAACTATAGAAGTTATGTGTAAATGTTGAAAATAGATTTCATTCTTTATAATGTATTTATGAATGATCTGAACAACTTGAGAATCTTGGAAAATGTATTTAATTTTTCTAATATGACAAAAAAAAATTATCAATTTTTTGAATCCAGACATAAAGAATTGTGTAGGGAATAACAAATGTCTTATAGTTGAAATTGCTCAAAAATCTATAAATGGGAAAAACATTGTTCATTTACGGTTCATTTTCTTATCATAAAATTGAAGAAATAAAATTATCAATTAAAAATAATTATTTAAAATAATGATCAATGATATTTGGAAATGATGAATATCTATCTATAAAAGTTATTGGATCATCCATATTTTGGGAAGATAAGATACAATACAAGAATTCCTTATTATTTCAGGGGTTGAAACACACCGTTATAACTGTTTCACAACATTTAGATCAAGGAAACTTTTTATTTTTAGAAAATATGGGTTTTCTGTGAAAATAGAGGAATATGGAATGATAGTTTCAAGAGTCCAATGTTGAAATTGAAACTTGTTCCAAGTTGGTTAGGTTTAAAAATATTGTTAATTTTTTATGGTAAAATAGAATCAGTTGTGGCATAAATGGTTGGAAAAAATGTTTTAGAGAAACCTTATAATTTTATAAGACAGATAAAGGGTTTTTTTAGTTCCTTACATGACAAGTAAATTTTAGTGTTTCACAATTTTTCAAAAAATAAATAACACAAAATCAGTGCTTGAGTATATTTACATTATCTCAAATTGAAAACTTGAACTTATTCATTCAGATAAATGTTGTCCAATGATATTATAGTCAACTTATGAAGATATTTACTTCATTAACTTCACTCAAGAATTTAATTACATTATATGTCTTATATATACTATACATTAGTAAGATTCATTGAAAATGAATAAAAGTTTCATAAGGATATCCCAGAAGGAATTTGTGTACTTAATAAAGAGTTTTAGAATAAAAAATTATTCTGAATAAATAATTGATAAGTTTAAATGTTATCTTAATGAGCATGAAATTTTTCATGAGTTTAGTACACCTTACACTCTTCATGAAAATGTTGTTTGTGAAAGGAAATATATTGTAATGGTTGAAAATGGGTGTTATATTATAAGGACCCAGCCTTAAACCTTACTTAATATTGAATTAAATGAATAATTCACATTGAGGGACTTTTTAGGTTTAGAGGTGTAGAGAGTTAGGCCATAACTATTACTTCTCAAAATATTACGAAGTAGACACTTCTACACAGTTTCCATTTTTTTACAAAACATGAACTCTTGAAAAAAAGAGTCATGTCTAGTTCCATGATTAAGACAGCATGACTTTTCCTTGATCCCATCCTTGACCATATTCCACATTATGTCGTGTGAAAAAAATTTCAAAAAATTGGGATGAGCATAAAAAGCTCAGTAAGGGATACACAAAGAAAGAAAACTGTTAGTTTTTCAAAACAACAATTAAAACATGAATACTTTAACATAAGTAATACTTTTCACCTTTATGAAGTAGTAAATACTCTTCACTGAATAAATGATCATTACTTACCCTTTTGTAAAAAAAATATTACCATAAAACCCATATAAAGAACACATAACATATAGAGGTAACTTGGGACATAAACATACTGAAATGGAATAACCATACGGTCGACTTCCACACATATCACTAAATGGAATATCCATATGGCCAACTTCCACACCCAATGCATTGGAGGTTATAACGTAAACACCTGTCCTGGTATTCACGGCACCACTCGTCATTTGGTTTATCACGTAACCACCCATCAAATGTCCAAGTACCAATACAAAATCATTTCACATAAAACAAAAATAAAGGAAAGGAAAAATTTCCACATTTCAATCACAATATATCACTTAAATATATTAACATAAAAATCCATTTTCAAAACCATTTTCAATACTAGAAATACGTAAAAGAGTATATGGTTTTTATTTTCTTTTAAAAACTTTACGGCTTGTTGAGGAAGCCAAAGATCAAATAATACTCGCGGTGGCAGAAAGGTCGTTGTCACCGCGTACGTTAAAAGGAAACATATTTTTTCGTTTAGTAAAACTCTTCATAGAAAAATATTCCCTTTGAAATTTCAAGGGTTTTTATACAGCGTATAAAAGAAAGTCGTGTATTAAAACAAAATATGCCTCAATGAAAGAAGATTGAGACAAAGTCCCTTACAAAGATAATTTTGTAAATAAAATAGATAGATTATGTTTATTCACAATAGGTACACATATGTAATGTAAAAATACAATATAGGACATCAAAAGTAATTTCATATAGAATCATATCATGACATAATTTAAAAGTATAAGATTAACCCAAAGAACAAAAATTGGGCTAAGAAGTTCCCTTACCTTGTGTCCGACCTGACTCGGTCATTCTTTAATCTCCTGAATAATAAACTAAAGTTAATTTATACATTCTTAAGAACCTTTTTCAAGTTAATTATTCCTTTTATATCACTTATTACCATGTTCTAAACATTATGTAATCATTTAAGTTAATGACATCCATTTTGTAGATATTTGGTACTTGAGTCAAAAATGAACACCTTATATTTACAAGTATTCCATGTGGTCAATAGTTCATTATATCCAGAATAAAATTCATCATTTAGATATCATATATATCATATATATCCAGTATATACAAGTATATGTAATAGTACATAACATTTGGAGGTAAGAAATGAAATGTACCGTTCATGGAGACGGTAAGCCGTACGTACGCATGAATGCTACTTTCATTTCTATTTCTTATTTTAATTAAAATAAAACATAATTAAACATAGATATATTATAATTCCAGTATAATATCATATATAATATCATTAAATCCATCCTTTATACATCCCACATAAGGCATTAACAAATCAAATCACTTTGAGAGGGTTGTAGTCCGCACTTCCTCAAATGAGATTATCGTATTTACCCACTATGGAAACCATAAAGGCTTGATATAATTGGGAAGTACATAAGCATAAGTAAATCATAAACATAATATATTTCGTATATAAATATAGTTCCATCATAATGTCCACCATGAGAGGTGGTAATATATAATTTAACAATCATCGTTTCATGATGCGTTAGTTTTCCATCCACAGAAACATTATGTTATTCATCCATTAGATGGAGGTGTGTGTAAGTGTAGTTCGAATAATTATTATAAAAACATCCTAGTATATTTAGGATACTGGTGTTGTTACAAAAGAAAGGAAATAAAAAGAGTTTAGAGGTTGGAGAAGTAAAATAAAAGAAAACAATTTAAGAGAAACCATTACCTTTAATTTGGGTAACTCCCTTTGGTTTGAACCAAAGGAATTCTTGAAGTGCCTTCTGACTAAGGAAATGCTTTTAGGAGGAGGAGAGGGATTTAGGGAGATTAATTGGGAGGAGTTTGGACTATCCAAAAGGCATGAGAGGTGTGAGTAATTGGTTAAAAATGGTCTCCTTTTATAAGGGGGAGGAGGGGCTCTTTAGGAAAGTGTGAAAACATTATTTTATTATATAATGATATTCGATTTGTAATGGTCAAAAAATCATTAAGGTCGAAGATAAGATGACACATATTCGAAATAAAATCATCCAATCATAATTGGACATTTTTTGGATAATATTTTAATCATTATAATCTTATTTTTTTAATCATTTATTAATGAGGTAAATACTACATCATTATTGTGTCATAAATAATTTAATTTATTCGATGTCTAACAATTATAAAAAAAATACTATCATGTAGGAAATAGTTTTATCTTTCCAATGAATATTTATAATCTAAAAAAGGACTTATATAACACCATATAAAAATTAATTACTAAAATATTTTTGTTAATGTCAATTTTGTCTTTACATTAAATTAATTAATCTAAATTGTCATTTTCACTCCCAATTGGATCAATGGGGTCCCAAAATCTACCCAAAGATGTACATGGTCGTAAATGACTCAACCAACAAGGTTTGGATATGTTTTAAGGTAATTTTGATTTATTATAATATTCTTTTTACCTTGAATTAACCTATTTGCTTTTAACTGCGGCAAATAAAAGTCAAAAGTTACTATTCACCAAAAATTATTTTCATCTTAATGAACCACATTTTACTTATTTATAACAATCATGTATTTCGGATTTTCAAAATTCAATTAACAGAAGTGGTAAAATTTCATATAAATGAAAAAGTCAGTTTTTTTAACTACCACTAAGTGGTTTCACTATTCATCAAAAAAAGAAGTTTTTCAGAAAAATGCCAAAAATTAAGCCTAATAATTATTTGATAATCCAAATTCAAAATTTATGTCTATTTTTCCAAATTAAAAACATATAAGTGGAATTAATTAATTTTAAAATTAATTCCCGTTGTTAAAACAAATAGCGTCTTTTTAAGAAACAATAAGTATCTAAAGGTTGATACTTGTTTATGTCCAATTTCAAAGTGAAATTAATTCCAATTACCAATATTGGATTAAATGATAAAAATATATTTTAATCTCACTTTAAAACCAACTAAAAAGATAATATAACCATATAAATAAATTATATTAAGAGGCACTTTTGAAATAAAATGCAATATTTTTCACTATTCATTAAAATATGAACTTTATCAGAAAAATACCAAAAATTAACACAAAGTAAATTTTGATGTCACCATTATAATGAAGAATTTTATTTGGTCAATTAGAATGTATTAAGGTGACCAAAACTAGATTTAAAAAGGGTTCTCCATTAAAAGGCGATAAATCGGCCTTTGAATGTAAATTAAGCTTAAAATTAGATTCATTCACATTTTAAGCCTATAAATTTTTATTTGATAATGTAAATACATTTAACACTCATGTATAATCATATTGTAGTTATTTTTTCTCATTATTTCCAGTACAACGGCTATGAGTTAAATACCATTTAAAATAATAATATTATATTATTATTGTGCAACATAAGATTTCAAAGAAACTCGTTGTTGCGTATCGGGTACGCTATCGAACATAGAAACCCCTTTAAAGTAAAATTAATTTTTAATTCACAAATATTGGTAAATATAAAACATGTCTTATTCTTCATTTACCTGGGATGTTACATCCTTACCACCTTTTGGGAATTGTGTCCTCAAAATTTTTATTCACTTATCAAAATAAGTGGGGTTATTTACCCCTCATAGGATTTTCAGATTCCCACGTTGCCTCTTCAACCATATGGTTTTTCCACAAAACATTTACCTAGTTAATTACCTTATTCCGCAACACTTTTTCTCTGCGGTCAAGAATCTTGACCGGTTGTTCTTCATAAGAGAGATTCTCTTCTAACTGAACTATCTCTGGGCTCAAAACATGAGATGGATCTGGCATATACTTTCTCAACATCGAAACATGATAAAAATTGTGTATCTAGGATAAACTTGGAGGTAAATACACTATATACGCAACTGATCCAACTTTCTCCTGAATTTCATAAGGTCCAATGACCCTCGGACTCAACTTTCCCTTCTTACCAAAACGCATCACACTTTTCCATGGAGAAACTTTGAGAAAGACATGATCACCTACCTCAAAAGAAAGATCCTTCCTCCGGTTATCTGCATAACATTTCGGTCGGATCTGAGCTATTCTCATGTGCTTCTGAATCAACTGAACTTTCTTTGTCATCTCTTCTACCAATTCTGGTCCCATCAGCTTTCTTTCACCTACTTCATCCCAAAAAACTGGAGTTCAACAACGCTCTCCATATAATTACTCAAATGGAGCCATCTGTATACTGGAATGAAAACTGTTATTATATGAAAATCCAACCAAAGAAATATGTTGGTCCCAACATCCCTGATAATCCATCGAACAAGCACGTAACATATCCTCCAATGTCTGAATTGTTCATTCTGATTGCCCATCTGACTGAGGATGAAAAGCTGTACTAAATTTAATTTAGTACCTGATGACTTCTGAAGGCCTTTACAAAAGTTAGAAGTGAACCTGGGGTCACGATCAGATACAATGGAGAGGGGAACACCATGCAACCTGACTATCTCTTTAACATACAACCAAGCAAGATGATCTAGAGACAAAGTATCTCTAATAGTAAGGAAGTAAGAAGATTTTGTCAATCGATCAATTATAACCCAGATTGCATTATTACCTTGAGATGTATTTGGTAATCCCACAATGAAGTCCATGGAAGTATTTTTCCATTTCCACTCTAGCACTGGTAGAGGCTGAAACATTCCTTTCGGTAACTGTCACTCTTCTTTAACCTGCTGACAAGTCAAACACTTCACAGTAAAATCAGCAATATATCTTTTCATTCCATCCCACCAGTAATACTCCCGAAGATCTCTGTACATCTTAGTACTACCAGGATGAACCAAAAACGGAGAACTATGAGCTTCACATAACAACTGATTATTCAACTTTGAATCACAAGGCACACATATTCTCATTACAAACCTCAAAACACAATCATTATCAATGTTAAATTCAGGAAACTTACCCTTCTGAACCAACTCTACCATTTTCTGCAACTCGCTGTCTTCCTTCTATGCTTTCTTTATTCTACCTGATAGTGATGATCTCACTAACACCTGAAACAAAACATAAGAATTTTCTGCACCAACAACTTCTATGACAAATTTCATCAAATAAAAAACAAAAGGATCTTGTTCCATGCGTAGCATGGCTAATAAGACATTACTCCTTCAACTCAAAGCATCGCCCACTTTATTTGCTTTTCCTAGATGATAAAGGATCGTGCAATCATAATCCTTGATTAATTACAACCATCTCCTCTGTCTCATGTTTAATTCTTTCTGAGTGAATATATACTTCAAAATCTTGTGATCAGTATATATTTCACAATTCACTCCATACAAATGATGCCTCCAAATTTTTAGAGAAAAAAAACAGCAACTAATGCCAAATCATGTGTAGGGTAATTTAACTCATGTGGTTTCAACTAATGTGAATCATAAGCAATTACCTGATCATTCTGCATTAAGACATAACCCAGTACTTTCATCGAAGCATCACTATAGATAACAAACTCACCATTTATGGAAGGCAGTGCTAAAACTAGAGCATTCACCAATCTTCTTTCAATTCCTGAAAACAATCATCACATTCTTTTGTCCTAATGAACATAACACCTTTTTTAGTTAACTTATTCATTGGACTAGATAACCGTGTAAACTTTTGAACAAACCTCTAGTAATAACCTTTCAAACCAAGAAAACTACGAATCTCGGTTATATTTGTCGGTCTTGGCCATTCTTCAACAACCTGATTCAACTGAGCCATCACTATAGTAAACTGCTCAATTCTGATTCTGACTATCTCTGGCTACTGATTCGGAAGGTCATTCTCCTCTGTATGCCTTCCCAGAAAAGCTTCTTTGTTTCCTTTATGAAAAAGAATTCTTAACATAGAAATATCTTAGACTAAGCAACATGGTAATCTGTAAATGCTATATGATTTCAAAATTATCATAAATTTACTTTATGGATATTAATTTAACAATACCCTAACTCCTAATGTTATCTAAACCGACCTCTGATACCAACTATAATGACCCATCCTTAAACCTTACTTAATATTGAATTAAATGAATAATTCACATTCAGGATCTTTTCATGTTTAGAGTTTTAGAGTGTTAGTCCATAACTATTACTTCTCAAAATATTACAAAGTAGACACTTCTAGACAGTTTCCATTTTTTTACAAAACATGAACTCTTGAAAAAAAGTGTCATTTCTAGTTCCATGTTTAAGACAACATGACTTTTTCATGATCCCATCCTTGACCCTATTCCACATTATGTCCTGTGAAAAACATTTCAAAAACTTGGGATGATCATAAAAAGCTCAGTAAGGGATACACAAAGAAGGAAAACTGATAGTTTTTTCAAACAACAATTAAACAATAAATACTTTAATATAAGTAATAATTTTCACCTTTATGAAGTTGTAAATACTCTTCACTGAATAAAATATCATTACATACCCTTTTATAACAAAAATATTACCATAAAACCCATATAGAGAACACCTAACATATAGATGTATCGTGGGACATAAACATACTGAAATGGAATACCTATACAGTCGACTTCCACAGATATCACTAAATGGAATAGCCATACGGCCGACTTCCATACCCAATGCATTGGAGGTTAAAACGTAACCACCCGTCCTAGTATTCACGGCACCACCCGTCATTTGGTTTATCATGTAACCACCCAACAAATTTACAAGTACCAATACAAAATAACTTCACATACAACAAATATAAAGGAAAGGAAACATTTCCACATTTCAATCACAATATATCACTTTAATATATTGACATAACAATGCCATTTTCAAAACCATTTTCAATACCAGAAATACATAAAATATTATATGGTATTTATTTTCTTTTAAAAACTTTACATCTTGTTGAGGAAGTCAAAGATCAAATAATACTCGCAGTGGCGGAAAGGTCGTTTTCACCGCATACGTTCAAAAGAAACATACTTTTTGTCATTTAGTAAAACGCTTCGTAGAAAAATATTCCCTTTGAAAATTCAAGGGTTTTTATACAGCGTATAAAAAAAGTCATGTATTAAAACAAAATATGCCTCAATAAAAGGATATTGAGACGAAGTCCCTTACAAAGATCATTTTGTAAATAAAATAGATAGATTATGTGTATTCACTATAGGTACACATATGTAATGTAAAAATACAATATAGGACATCAAAATTTATTTCAAATAGAATCATATCATGACATAATTTAAAATTATAAGATTAACTGAAAGAACGGAAATTGGGTTAAGAAGTTCCCTTACCTAATGTACGATTTGACTCGGTCGTTCTTTAATCTCCTGAATAATAAACTAAGGTTAATTTATACTTTCTTAAGAACCTTTTTCAAGTTAATTATTCCTTTTATATCACTTATTACCATGTTATAAACATTATGTAATCATTTAAGTTAGTGACGTCCATTTTGTCGATATTTGGTACTTGAGTCAAAAATGAACACCTTATATTTACAAGTTGTCCATGTGGTCAATAGTTCATTATATCCAGAATTAAATCCATCATTTAGATATCATATATATCATATATATCCAGTATATACATGTATAAATAATAGTACATAACATTCATAGGTAAGAAATGAACTGCACCGTTCATGGAGACGGTAAGTCGTACGTACGCATGAACACTACTTTCATTTCTATTTCTTATTTTAATTGAAATAAAACATAATGATACATAGATATATTATAATTCCTGTATAATATCATATATAATATCATTAACTACATACTTTATACATCCCACATATGGAATTAACGAATCAAATCACTTTGAGGGGGTGGTAGTCCGCACTTCCTCAAATGAGATTATCGTATTTACCCACTATAGAAACCATAAAGGCTTGATATAATTGGGAAGTACAGAATCATAAGGAAATCATAACCATAATATATATCATATATAAATACATTTCCATCATAATGGCCACCATGAGAGGCGGTAATATGTAATTGAACAATAATCGTTTCGTGAGGCATTAGTTTTCCATCCAAAAAAACATTATGTTCTTCATACATTAGATAGAGGTGTGTGTAAGTGTAGTTCTAATAATTCTAATAAAAACATCCTAGTATACTCAGGATACTAGTGTTTTTACAAAATAAATGAAATAAAAATATTTTAGAGGTTTGAGAAGTAAAATAAAAGAAAATAATTTAAGAGAAACCATTACCTTTAATTTGGGTAACTCCCTTTGGTTTGAACCAAAGGAATTATTGAAGTTCCTTCTGCCTAAGTAAAGGCTTCTAGGAGGAGTAGAGGGATGTAGGGAGATTAATTGGGCAGATTTTGGATGAGCCAAAAGTCTTGAGAGGTGTGAGTAATTGGTTAGAAATGGTATCCTTTTATAAGGGGGAGGAGGGGCTCTTTAGGAAAGTGTAAAAACATTATTTTATTACATAATGATATTTGGTTTATAATGGTCCAAAACTCATTAAGGTCAAATATAAGATGACTCATATTCGAAATAAAATCATCCAATCAGAATTGGACATGTTTTGGATAATATTTTAATCATTATAATCTTATTTATTTTAATCATTTATTATTGACGTAAATACTGCATCATTACCGTGTCATAAATAATTTAATTTATTAAATGTCTAAAAATTATAGAAAAAATATATTATCATGTAGGAAATATTTTTATCTTTCAAATTAATATTTATAGTCAAAAATAGGACTTATATAACACCATATAAAAATTAATTACTAAAAGATTTTTGTTAATGTCAATTTTCGTCTTTACATTAAATTAATTAATCTAAATTGTCATTTTCACACCCAAGTGGATGAATGGGGTCCCAAAATCAACCCAAAGATGCCCATGGTCGAAAATGACTCAACCAATAATGTTTGGACAAGTGTTAAGGTAATTTGGATTTATTATAACATTCTTTTTACCTTTAATTAACTTATTTACTTTTAACTGCGGTAAATAAAAGTCAAAAGTTACTATTCAAAAAAAATTATTTTCATTTTAATGAACCACATTTTACTTCTTGAAAACAACCATGTATGTATTATTTTCTAAATTCAATTCACAGAATTGGTAAAATTTCATTTAAATGAAAAAGTCAGTTTTTTTTAACTACCACTAAGTGCTTTCACTATTCATCAAAAATTGTAGTTTTTCAAAAAAATACCAAAAATCCAGCCTAAGTATTTTTTGATATTTCGAATTCAAAATTGATGTCTATTTTTCCAAATTAAAAACATATAAGTGGAATTAATTAATTTTAAAATGAATTCCCGATGTTAAAACAAATAGCTTGTTTTTAAGAAACAATAAGTATAAAAAGATTGATACTTGTTTATGTCCAATTTCAAAGTGAAATTAATTATAATGACCAATATTGGATTAAATGGAGAAAATATATTTTAATATCACTTTAAAACCAACTAAAAAGATAATCTAACCATATAAATAAATTATATTAAAATGCACTTTTGAAATAAAATACAATATTTTTCACTATTCATTAAAAAATGAACTTTATCAGAAGAATACAAAAAAATCACACAAAGTAAATTTTGATTTCCCCATTCTAATGAAGGATTTTATTTGGTCAATTATAATTTATTAAAGTGACCAAAACTAGATTTAAAAAGGGTTCTCCATTAAAAGGCGATAAATCGTCCTTTTAATGTAAATTAAGCTTAAAATTGGATTCATTAACATTTTAAGCCTCTAAATTTTTATTGGATAATGTAAATACATTTGAAAATAATTTATAATCATATTGTAGTTATTTTTTTTCATTCCCTCCAATACAACGGCTAGGAGTTAACTACCATTTAAAATAATAATATTATATTATTAGTGTGCATCGTAAGATTTCAAAGAAACTCGTTGTTGTGTATCATGTATGCTATCGAACATAGAAACCCCTTTAAAGTAAAATTAATATTTAATTCACAAATATTAATAAATATTAAATATGTCTTATTCTTCATTTACGTGGGATGCTACATATATTTTACCTAAACATGGTCTCTCTTATTAATTTTTGAGGTAAACCATGTGCAGTGTAAGTTATATTAAAATTTTATATTTCTATAAAATTTTCAAATATAATTCCATATCAAGTGTTTTATGGAAACACTAAAAGTTTGAAACACCTATGATATTTTTTTATAGACTATGATTCAAAATTAATAAAGGATAAAACCAAGTGATTTTATATAAGAGAGATCAAAATGGAATATTTCACGGCCATGATCTATAAGGAAGAGGATGTAGTGGTTTCATCAATGAAATATTTATATTATTTGACTTAGTTGATGTGATTTTAATTGAAAAATATGTAAAAGATACTAAATAAATCAAGATAAATAAAATGAACATGATGAAATAATTATTTTAATCAATTCTAATAATTATATAAACAATTGTAATCCTTCTCAAGAAGTCGAATTTGAGTTAGCTATTTCTAGTGATGAGGAGGAATCTTGAAACTCAAATCCTAGGATGAGGAGTAAAATGGAAGCTCCAAACATGTTTGGTGATCCAAATCAAATGGTTCTATGAAATATTTCATCAAATTCTATTACAAATACTTCCGTATAGTCAAAGGTATAGGTGAAATATTTGAATGGATCTTTTTAGCATCCAAAATTTGTTCATGAAATGAATGGAGATTTGTTTAAGATTTAGGCGAATGAAAATTCAGAACTCATACCCAAACCAAATGAAAAAAATGTTATTAAAATAATGTGGTTTTTCTGGAACAAGATGAATGAATCTGGTGAAGTGATATGAAACAATGAAAGATTAGTGTGAAAAGGTAAATAAAAAATATAAGTCATTGAATTTGAATAATTTTTTTAATGGTGGAATGATCAGAAATGATCAGAACATTTCTTGGTATTTCATCAAAATGATGGTAAAATATTTTTCAAATGTATATCAAATTATAATTTTATATTGGTGATTATGATGAAGAAGTTTATATTTAAAAAACATGTGTATTTGTTGTTGGTAAGGACAGAATATATGTGTACAATTTGATGAAATCCTTGTATGGGATAATCATGATTTGAGGGAAAGGTATTCCAAATTCGATACCTGGTTATGAATGTTGAGTATTAATAAAGGAAGGGTTTATTGTAATCTGTACAACAATAAAAGTTAGTATTTTTTCCTTATTTTATTTTTTTAAGCTGATTAAATAATAATTTCTATTAATGATGAAATAGCATGTGAAATATTTGGTGAAGAGATGAAAATGTTCTTTGAAAAGTCCATGAATGGTGAAATTAAATACATTCATTGGATACAAATCTAAAAAATATATTTTTTTCCCATGAAATTTATGTTAACAAACTTCATATTTTAAACATAAAAATATTGAATCTAGTTTCCACACTAATTTTAGTAGGAACCATGTTGACTAAAGATAGATAAGGTAAATTAGAAAATTATAAAGTTTCCAGAATTTGATTAGATGTTTATTGTATTTAATCGCCTCAACACCTAAAAATATTAATTATATTACCCTATGTGAATGATTTTAGAGTAATCAAAAGTAATCAAATGTATTGAATGAAAAAATTATTCATATTTATATCAATGGATAAAAAAATATAGGAATTGGTTATGATATCTCAAAAAGTATTAAATTTTTTTGTTATTCAGATGATGGTTAATATTGAAATTTTGGTGACGTAAGATCTTCATCTGGTGGAGTTTTGTTTTTAGGAACATTTTATAATAGAATTTATACAAAAAAATGAGTAAATCCTATGAAATTTTAATATGAGTACGTTTCTTCCACTCATGATTCTACTCAATTGATATGGATAACAACTCGATAGGAAGAGATTCTTGTTGAAGCTAAGATATCCTTTCTCTTGAGTTGTGATAAAAAATTCATCAATATTACAAGAAATCTGGTAAAACATTCTTATTTGAAAAATATTGATATGAAATACCACTTTATCATAGAGCATGTGTAGAAGAATAAATTGAAACTGGATAATGTTATTCAATTGGAAGAAGTTGCTGACATATTCACAAAACCATTACTAAAGAACGCATTTTTTAAACATCATGTGAACATGGGAATTTATCCTCTTTAACATCAAGTTTGAGGCATGTCATTTTCCCCTCTCTCATCGTTTCTTTGGATAGTGTTGTAAAGGGTAATAATTGTTTAATAAATATATCCATTGATATATTATAAAATTTTTATGGAAGAATTTAAGTAGGGGTTGGGGGTTTTCGGTAAGCTTTTCATTAATTATCTTAGTGGTTGAACTATTATAACCATTTGTTGGAGTGGTTATAGAAAATTGTATTTTATATGTAGTTGTAATAAGTGAAGAAAAATGTGAATGAAATATTATGTTCTTTCATAAGTCTCTAATTTTTGATATCATGTTTTAGTTGTCAATAATTCATGTTCGCTACAACTATTTAGCTCACATAGGCTTAACATTATTGATATCTGATCCATAGATTCAGATTACAGTGTAAAATTACTTATGAACCTTGGTTGAAAACAAAATCCAAAGAGGAGATTATTAAGACCTAGTTAGGAAGAAGTTTTTTTTTATCTAAAATAATATCATACTAAAATGTTTTCCTTTTTCATCAAATAAATAACCTCAAATTTTAAAAGATTACAATCAGACTCACCATCATAATAATATAATAGGAAATAAAATGATTAAGAATTTATATTATGTTGTGATGATGTTTTCAAGGAGAAAATGTTAATCAGTGTCACATTAGTTCTCGAATGAATCTTCTGATCGTGATATCGATGTGTATTGGAGTCTGAATAGCTCTGATAAAAATATAATAGTGCTTTGCTGTATGGTATATTTTTATAAATCATATGTAGTTTGGGAAACATATGATTCAAGCCTAATTAGGTAACGAGGGAGAACATGTACAGCCAATCAATTTAAGGTTTAGTTGTGAAGAAGGAAACTGATGGAAGGATGGAATGGTGTGACAATTAAAAATGAAATTAAGATGACACTATGCTAAGATTAATTGTTAAAAAATTTATGATAAAGTCATGATTTCAAGAAGGAGTTTGTAGAAGAATAATTCTTGTAATGTAAAATCATTCCAATATTTTTTTTATCTATGTGAGATTATTGATCACATAATTGTTTGTATGTTGAGAGGTTTTATTGGAATGTGAGAAGATGTAGATGATGGTTTTCATTCAGAATAATAATAAAAAAGATAAAAATATTCATAGAATGAAGTTGGTTTGTACAGAAGTTAAAAAAGGAATGAATTTTCTATAGTGCAATTATTTGGAACTAATCCATAAAATGTGGTATTTCACTGATTAATCTGAGGAATAATTTTTGTTATTGGTATATTTTGGGTACAATGAAGGAGAAAATAATGGAATTTTTTTGGGACTAGTTAATTTAGGAAATTAATGGAATGATCAACTAGATAAAGATCAACAATGTTGTCAACATTTTTCATCATGTCAAATTGTCTTTAAACTGGGTCATGAATAAAAGAAGAACTCTGCTATGTTTTCTATTTGGTTATGAGAGAAATAAGAATTGTTTTTTGTTTTCAGAAAATGGGTCAAATAATCAATTAACGTGTGGTTTTGGATATTGTAGTGTAGGTGAAATCGACCCATCATAATTAAATAGGGAATGATTCATCAGGAATTTTTTGACACGAATACAATTCATCTAGTTGTGTAGTTCATCAGATGTAGGATAATTGTTATAAGGAAAAGAAGAAAAGTTGATTTTTTAAAATAATTTTTATAAGTCTAAGTAAAAACAAATTATGCTACTATTGAAAAAATTCCAATACGGGGTGATATCATTTTTGTTTTCCCTATTCTAATGTAATAATAGTTTCAAAGGTTTTTTATCATTCAATGGGAAAAAATCAATGTAACGAATAAATTTTTTTGTACATATGATGTCATTATAATGGAGAAATCAGAATAGGACATAAGAATGCATATAAATTTTCAATCTAGATGGATTTGTGAGAAAATTAGAGAAGGTTTGAGAATAATCGATAGGAATTAAAAAGTGTTGAAGATTCAAAGATGTATTTGAAATTAATTATATTTTTATGTTTTTGGAAATTTGTGTATGTGGGGTAACATTTCATATTCTTGCCAAAACCAATTTTGGAACACCTATAAATAGAGGGTAGTACATTGAAATTTATGATGGGTATGTACATTAATCATGTGAAAACATGGACAAATAATATATAATGTTGTGTAGATAAGTCATTTCCAGATCATGAATTCTTGAGGATGTTTTTTAAGATAGATGGATGAAATGGAATATCGTATTCAATGATTATCATACTTAACCAGGTCAACAGAATAATAAAAAAGAAAAGTATTTGTAGAATTATGTAGAATAAATTTACAATTCTTTTGTGGTTTTCATGTAGAGTTATATTTCCTGAATGAGTAATCAGACAAAGGAATTAGACTAGGAAATCAGAATAAGTATCATCACAAAGTAAAAATATGTTATTACCTAATAATAGGTATGATATTTATGAATTATGTTCAATAATATATTTTTGTAAGTTTATATGGATTCCTAGTAACATGTTTTGATGAAATTTATGAATTATTATTAACTTTTTACAAAAAACATATATCATATCTTTTCTTGGTACTTGAAGAACATATATTTTTGTATCGAACATTGTTCTAAAAATTATTAAGTATATATCATACATTTTGTATCCACAAAAAGTATTATTTTGTAGTTTATTTTGTGTTATTGGATTGTTTCAAAACCAGAATAAGTAGATATATACTTTTCTCGAGAAGTGAACCTTCTTAATTCCTCTATTATTGTGTATATGTATTATTCTATTTTTAGAAATGTAATATATATTTAATAGGAGGAAAAGTTTTATTCAATAGAAAAGACGATTAAAAGGAAAAGATATCATGAATCCACTCCCCCCCCCCCACCTTCTTAATGATTCATTAATCCTAGTTGAGCAATATCATCACAGACTTAAGGTGTGGATGCTACCCCATGAGATATCAGAGTTCTCATTTTCAGGCAAAATGGGCCAGGAATCAGTGATTGGAGTCTTTCAACTTGGTGGATTCATGTTGTTAAAATGGTGATAAAGGTGGTTGAAATCTTATATCAATATTATAAATCTAGGAATGAGTATCTACCTACAAAAAGGAATACTAAACATTATGCATCCCATGAAATATTCCACTATGTATTTCTGGTCCATGTGGCTTCTACAATTTCAATCACAGAAAAAGATCACTTATTTATGTGGCTTATCTCAAACTACATGTGTCTCATCCAATTTATCCATGTCATGTTCCTATAAGAAACACCTATGACCATGTGTGATAATAAAAATCATATACCACTTGGTTCATCAATGTATGCGTGCATGGATAGTTAATCTGTGTAACATGGGTACACACCCAGGTCCCCAGGAGAATTTTCATGCCATGTGACCCCATCTATAGTCTTTATATAGACATATGATAGGAAAATTAATTTTTATAGAAGTAAAGTCATGGGTTTAAATGAATAATAACATATAATGTGGCCTTATGTCTAGGTTATTTAATTTTGGTCAAGACATATACCTTGTGCATATCATTATTCGAGACTCAATCTTCCTCATTCGAGAATCTTATCCCAAGTTGTTTCCCACTTAAGGAATGCGGGTAGAACTTGTTTTTTTTCAATAGAGAAATGAAATGATGTTTTAAGTGCAACTCAATTGTTTTATTGATTATTAGTTAGTGTCATAGATTGGAATGATTATGATAGATACATCGGGATCAGTAATCCTCTACCTTACCAAGGAAAAATGAACTCTATAATCGTTATACGGATATGTTTAGTACACCCCCATAATAAAATGGTAATGGTTTCCCTACCTACATTTTTTTATTTACCCATTTAAGTTCTTTGGAAGGGACTGGTTCCTCTACAACAGATAGTGATCCCTTGAATATATAGTGTAGGGACAAGGTGTAGGCCCTCCACATGGATTCCTGTGAGGTTTATTATGGTGATTTGAATTGGAGATTTACCTATGTGATCTAAAGGTAAAATAATCATTTATAGATGTATATTAGTATGGATATAACCTTTCTCCCTTCATTTTTTTCTTCTAAGAATATTTGTAGAATAGTTTTTTTGTTCCACTTTATTATGGGTTGAGTTGACTTTAGATTCTAATTATTGATTCCCATATGGTTTTCATGGAATACTACATGGTACTTATATACTAACCATATAATTGGCTATTACCACATGTTTTTTGTTATAATAATATGAAAGGAAGTTCAGTAGTAACACTGTTAGACCGTGTTTTGGAGGAACCTAGAGATATATGGTGATGTTAGCCATGACTAGTGGTTAGTCTTAGAGATTATTTGTTGATGAATCATTTTTCCTTTTTTACAATCATTATTAGGATGAAATCACTTTCCATACTGGGTGTGTATTTTGGAAATCATATATTTTTTCCCATTTTTATACTTCGATGTTTTTAATAGGTTACTAAGTTAATTGTTTACTCTATAAATGTTCCAATGTTTTCTTTCACATCATCATTATACCTTGGTTCTAGTTTGTTGTGTACATGTTGATAAAAACATAAAGACTCTCATTTCATTGAAATTACTATTTGGTTCTAGTATCCATCCACAATCCTATTTGAAATAAGTTTGGTGTGTCACCTCAAGCTCACTATAGTCATAGGAGTGGACATGGTTGGTCGGTTAAATATATAGTTGTACCAATGGTTGTTTATCCTAGGGTTGGTTTTTAGAGATAGATGTTGTTGTCCGGTTTAGTCTGGGAACCAATGGAAACATTGTCTAGTTTTATCATATTATATAATTAGGAAAGGATACCTAGTAATGATGTTGGGGATGATGTACCCATAAACCCTAAATCTGACTATTAAATTGTCAAATAAACTAGTTGAATTATTGGATATAGGTAAATTTATACAATGTGAATCATATAAGATTGTGTATTTCTCCTTTCATGTCCTTCATGATTTAGCTGACATTATATGATCATCTAATCATTTTATGTATTACTATTTGTGAGTATTCCTCTTAGATAATGGAAATATTTAATACCAATATACAGTAATAATGAAAAATAGTTCATCGGTGAGTCTTTTATTAAAGGCAGTACTCATAAGGTGTTTATTCCATGAGGGTGTAGATAAATGGTTACACACAATGAGTTGTGCATGGATCCCCCTTTACTGGACCAAGTGTGTGGTCAATTGTGTCTTCCGAAATAGATATCTGAAGGATGTTAGGATGATGATGCATGAAGGCTCAGAATTTAATAAAGTTATAACGATAATGACCACTCGTGTTTAATGGAAATCTGTGTCCTATACTATTATAGGACTGGCTTGAGGACGTGAATGACATTTCAAGATTCTTTATACTTTTGTTGATAGTATGGTTTTACCAAAATTTGATATTATTCATTATAAAACATAATGAAGGGGGATTTCGATTGCATAAGAAAAAGATGAGAGGAAACTCTAATGGTTTTAATTTTATAAGCTATTATAAAATGAGTATTACCCTTCAATATTTAGATCATTGATTATCAATGATCATCTAAATATGTATTGGAGTGATGTTTCAGTTAATGAGTATGACATATGGTTTATCAGACTCACATGATTCTATCCTAATATTGTGTACCATGGAGGCTTTTAGGAATGAAATCTTGATCAGTTCCTTCTTAGAAGAAACATTGATATAATTTTCTCCATTTTTTCCACATATAATGGATTACAGGAGTGGTATTTAGGTATGGTGATGTTTCTAATATATTTACCTCAAATGGATATAGTTGGTAATTATCATTGTGGAGTTAAGTCATATACAATTTCTAGAGGGAATCATTACTCGAGGTCTCTATGTAGGAGGCATACTGATGCCCAAACATAGACACACAGATCTCTGACATATTATTCTTATAGAGGACCCAACCTTCTTAGAAAGGGGATATGTTATTATTATGAAAGACCATGTAACACATATCATGATTTACCAACCAAATTTGCTTCAAAATATTGATAACGAGTTCATGAACCACTATTTAAAAGGAAAATCCATAATTAGGGTAACCCCTAGAAAGGTCTTGGCATCCCCCATTGATTTGGTACTGATAGATTACCACATGTAGGATCATAAGGAGGTGAAGTAAGATTTGGAAGAGGAAAAAACACACTCCTACCATAACCAATATAATTTCCACACCTAGATGAGAGGGTATGAGATAAACGGTGTGGGAGGTTGTAGGCTATAGAGGATTATTATCTTTCTACTCAGAAGATGATTACTAGTACGATATGTGACTTCTATACTACTTCTATAGTACTTGTAGACATAGGAACGAGTCATTCCTGTGTCCTTATATCCATTTCCCAATATCTTAAGATCTTTATAGATACATTGGAAAATTCATAATGTTTATTTTTTTTATATGTAGAAATTAATATCTCATATTTTACAGTATTTTATGTTGACACTTAGTGCATAGAGATTTTCATGAAACCTCTTCACCATTGCAATGAAACATTATGATTTCTTCCAATTTATGGACATCTTTTTGCATTGTTTTCCCTGATAGAGTTTCATTATTGTCGAATTATGTGACATAGTATAGAAGGTATAATATTCTATTTTGGGGGAGAGATAAATCATATGTCTGAGCAAGTGGGACCCCCAATTATGATGCTATAACTAATCACTGATCAGTTTTTGAGTTTTTACCATGGTGAAGCTAGCCATCAGAAAAATTTATTCTTGTATTAGTGTATTATTGTATGAATGTATTTACAAATGATTTAAAAATATATATACAATGTTGGATACTTACATTGACATAAAAATGAACATAGGTAAGTCACAAAAATAATCTATATCATATTAGATAGACCCTCCTAAGCTCTAAGTGATGAGGGTTCAATTTGAAGACCATTAAGAGAATTGATTTATCAAAACATATGTGTCCCTTACAAATATCCAAAAAAAAGAAAAAATTTAATATTTTTTTGGGTATATATGTTGATTATTATCTCATTAATTATGTGATATTGAAGGAAAATAATATTTTACCAAGGATTGATGTCATTTTAGTGAGTGTGAATGGTTTAGGTTGGATTTAAATGATCGATATCAGGGTTGGTTTCCATTAGTTTAGGGTTCATGAGTTTGATTTTATGTAAATTTAATTTTTTTGTGAAATTGGAAATAATATATTCGTAATCATTCCTTGAAGTGTGAAAAATTCCACCAACATATTCAGTGATTTGTATAAACTAATTCTTACATCCATAATTGGATAAATTCATTATTTTCTTTATTAATGAAATTCTCAGATACTCAACTTTAAAGGCGGAGCATGGATAGAATTTAGGATGGTCCTTGAATTACTCCATGATCACCTGTTATAGAGTAAGATCATGATATTTCATCCCTAGATCTAGGATGTTCACCTTCTTGGGCATCTCATCTCTAAGCATAGTATTGTTCAGTCTAATTAATATTTATGAAATTCTTTCTTGGGAACAACCCATGAGTTTGTAATTTTTATAGACACTAATTAGTTAAGAAGGGTACTACTAGAGGATCATGGAAGACATATCATGAATATCATCCCAATAAAGTAACCTAAAATGGAAAGGGGTTTTATTATCCCAAACTATGCAGTTTTAGAGAACCTATGATGAGATATAGAAAATTTTGACATGTACTCCAATTTTGATATTATAATAGGATGATATTGAGAATGTAGGGTTTTTTAATGCCTCAAGAGTTGATAATGGGTGAATTCAGATTCATAGGAATATAATTATTACACATTTTGATAGAATTTTGAAACCCCCCTGAAGAAATTTACAAAACCCATGACTTAGAACACCATTGTATCATGTACATCTTCATGTTGAGAAATATTGATATGAGTTAGAATCAATTATTGGTGTCTGATCATTTTATTCATATAGAGGTGTTTATAATGTTTATTTTTTTCTTGAATTTATCCACTGTATTTTACATCAGTTTTATATGAAAAATGATGATTTTGGGCTTGATCGCAGTTGGTTCATGGTTAGGTGAAACCATGGACCCATCCCTAAGAAATTGAGTGGCCAAATGACATTTTGGATAGTAGAGACTACGTGGTTGGCATAAATTTATTCAAACTGTGTGGGATAACCATGTAGCTTGTTCATCCTAATCAGAGTGGGGTGCAAGGTTTCCTCTTGGTATGGAAAACAGTGCATGATAACAATGATATGTTTCTATTTCATTAAAAAAATTGAGCAATTAATTTTGTTACCACTTCTATATTTACCCTAAACACCTCCATTTCACCCCATTTAGGATTATCCATACTAGGTGCCTCTCCAACCTCCAATGTCTCCCTTGAGTCTTCATTTTCTTGGTTTTTTTGGCGTATATTTGTCCTGGAATCTTCATGTAAGTGCATTATTCCTTGTTTTCTCCCATTTTATTGGGATCCCCCCTCATCCTTGTGTTTCCATTTTCTAGTAGGGTGTATGACATAGGGAAGGTTCTATCTTATGTTTTTGGGGGAGATGGTGATGTATGTGGTTTAATTATGCTTCATTGTGGTCTTTTGGTGGTGTGGTTCTAGTTTATCACCTATTTCTAAAAGATTCCAATTGAAAGGTAAGTGGTTCCTTTCATTGACATTATTTGATGATTTATATATTCTTGTATGAGTACTAAAATATGTTCCATGGAATATTTATTTTCATCTAGATAATGTTTTTTTGAAAAGGATTGAGTTGCACATGTGAGGAAAATGGGGTTTCCAAAGGAAAGTGGTTTCATTCCAAACATGATTCATTTTGGTGTTTCTAAAATATATTTAATGAATTTTGAGGATGGTGAAAAATGTAATTTCAAATAAATTTAATGGAGTAAATTTGTTGAATGTGGGGTTTTCATGTGAAATGGGTTTTCTGGAATATTGGATTCCTTTTTGTGAAACATTATTGTGTCTTGAAATTTTAAAGCATGTTATAAAAATGGTTTTTTTGGTGATATAACTTTTAATGTGTCTTTTCCAATGGAAAGTGATAGGCCTGGACATATTTTATTCTTTTTGTGATTCCCAGCGGTTTCCATAATTGCTGTTAGTAGTGTGAAATGTATTTACAAATGGTTTTGTTATGAAAATTAGTGATTCCCTTGGGTGATTATGTTTATTGGAATGTAAATGTGATGATGTTGAATTATGTTAAATATGAAATGAAATTTGAGCACAAATGGAATACTAAGTATCTTAGAGGGAGAAATATAACTTGTATGCTAAATTATTTTGATGTGGTTGAGGCATGGAATTATCTATCATGACTAATGATTTCATCACCAACTAAACATGTGATATGATAAGATACCACTAAAAATTGGGATGTATACTCCACTAGTGGGTCTTGCTTGGGAACACTATTTTGGAGACCATTGGACCTAGAGAGATGTTACCCTCTAGTGGTTTGTGCATGAGTACACTATTGTAACTTATTGGAGGATTTTTTATCATCGAGGTATGAGTGTTCTTGGGTCCTAATAGCGATAGTTACGTATAGATATTTACTCATGGTGCTAACTTGTGACGTGAACTTTATGAGATGTAGTTATAGCCATCTATATATGGTAGGTCGTGTGTATATTTTTATTTCAATAATTATTATCTGAAAAAAAGTGTTTTTATTGAAAAAAATTTCCTGAGAAAATATACTCTAAATTTTTTTCATTCATATGGTTTATAAAAATGAGCATGTTAATTTTTCTCATGTTGTTATAGCATGGAATATTTCCTCTTGGGTTTCACTATAATAGGATTTGGATCATGACCTATATACACTCATCGATGACTATAAACATTGTTATGTAAGACCCATTTAAAAGAAATGTGTTCCATGGTTATGGGGTATTCAGTTTCTAGAGTTACACTTAATGTAGGTGTTGGTGGTTGTGGCCTGAGGGTGATGATGCTATCATCACATGGATATTTCTTTGGGATTGTTTTTTTGTTCCCATTCTGTTGTGGTACCTTTTGGTTTTTTTAATGTCGTAGACATTGAATTCTGAAAATTTTTAGGGCACATTTGTATTTGTTCATTTCTTATTATTATGTTTACATTCATTGGTTTTTTATTATTATTCAAATTGGTGAAATTTCTTCCAATGAATATTTTTGATACCCAGGAAAAAGTTACCATCCCTTGGGGATTGATAATTCCCTTTAGTCCATGCTGCATACCAGGTCAGGTGTTGGTTTAGATTCCACTCCAGCATGGTTTATAAAAAAAGGTATCAAGTTTGGTGACACATTTTTGGGTTAGGATACATGTGAAGAGTTTAGATAGAAGGGATCTTATATTTTTGGGTCTTAAGGTTCTGTTTGGGAGTGTGGTGTATGTACAACATACCTTGTGATAGGACTCAAGTCACCATGTGATGTTTGGATATGATTTGACTTCTCTTCAATGGGAGAGTTACATGCTATAGACTATATATGTACATTGGGTGTGGGTTGAGTAGTTTGTTTTTCTATGATATTGGGATAGATTTTGTTTGGTTGGATTCATTGAATTGTTCTGAATTTTTCATTATTTTTTAAAATTTTAGGAATGTGTGTTGATGGTTTTTCATCATGTGGCTTATTGTAGAAATATTCCTCCTCAAAGAGCTCATATGTGGCCATGGTAAGTGTATGGATAGATTTATCCCTCACCAATTGGTCATAGGTTAGTGGATGTTGTGGTTCGGGCATTCAAGGATTTATTTCAAAGAGAGGGATCTTTCTATATTCCAGATAGAGAATACAAACTAGGTCCTAAAAAGGAAAATGTCTTAAGAGTTCCTCAAGAATAAAATTTATTCAATTCAGGGTAAGAAGGAACCTCTGGAAGAAAAGGAGTGTCATGAGAAAATATATTAGATGTTCAAAATTCATGATACTATTGAGTAGGTCATACTAAAATGTGCTTCATTTATGATGGAAGATCCTTGAAAGAAGTGGTGGGACTCATTGGTGAAAGATGGAATGAACGAACAGATGATATGGAAAGATTCCAAGGCTATCTTCAATGATCAGCATTATCCTGATATACTGACCATTTCTTGAACCTAATATTTTTTAGAGATTAGACAGGGAGACCGGTCTATGAAAGAGTATACCAACCGCGATGCTGAGTTAGTTTTTTATTCACAAAATATTGTTTCCAATAAAAAGATAAAGGATCATAAGTTCAATGTGGGGTTGTATCAAAATATATAATATCAGTTTTCCTTTTTCATGTTGAAATCCTATGTTGAGGTGGTATTTCAAACTCCATCCTTGGACACACACTTTTTTTAATTTTTTTTATTCATGGATTTTTAAGGTGAGTTTTTGTCCTGCACGTGGTTGGTGCACAACCTGAAAGACTGTGCGGGATAATCTATGTCAAAAATAATTAAAAAAATATAATTTAAGAATAAAATTTAAATGGGAAATAAAATAAAATTAAAGGAATTTTTAAAAATAATAATAATAATGATAATATTATTACGATTATTATTAAGTTTATTATTTGCATTATTATTATCATTATTAATCTATTAAATTAGTAGTGTTTATAAATAGCCCCTACGATTCCCTCACCTTCCCCCCTAAAACATCGCAAAGCCACCCCCACCCCCCATTTCTCCACATGTGCGTGACACCTTGTGTGATCCCCTTCTACATTCGGAGCCCCTCGTCGCGAGTTCTCCCTTATGAAGATGACCCTCCTTTTATAACATTTAAAGACACAGAATCTCTATGTAATCTTTTTTAATTAAATGGGAATTTTTTGAGTCTACAAAAATTGAAGGCGTGTGATTCTGAGCCCCGGAGTACCGGGAATGAATTTCTGAACTTTTTTTCGAGTACGTTCAGTAAGCATGTGAGTGGGTTTTTCTAAAATTTTAACCAGTGCTCGAAATTGAAATTTGAGGACACCGTTGAGCTCACAGTGCTGATATTCACTTAAGGAAACTTTCACCTCGACGACAGTTGGTTGAGGGTGAATATTCATTTTTGGGTTTTTCATTAAAGAATAAAATAAAATAAAATTTCTGTAACATTTTATTTTATTTTATTTTGAAACTCCCATGTGGATTTTTCACAGGTGGGGACCACCTGAACTAAACAACCCTTGAGAAGTTATGGTGTTGGGGACCACCCGAGTATAAAACCCCTTAAACTTCCCTTTAATGGGATAAACCCTCAAACATCCTATTAAATGTTGGGGGGGCTCTTCAACTCCTACGAAATTTAATTATAACAAATTAATGTTATTAATTAAGACAATTTGAAATTTGTGCCAGCAATTAAATTTGGGAAACACCACTTAAATAGATACTTAGCGTTTTTAGTGGAATTGTGGAGAGAGAGACTATTGGGAGGATTATACTTCTCCAAAGAATAACTTCTCCCATGAATAACTTCATCCGTGAAGAACATCAACTTCGAATTATTCCTCGAGACATCCTCCAATGATGGACATCTTTAAAATTAAAGAACTACCTCCATCAAAGATCATTTACCTGATGAATGAGCTTGGGATCGAAGGTGTGTGATGGGTGCAACGAACGTCAACAACTTTGACTTCACTCTTCGACGTCAACAATCAAACAAAGTAGGGAGGGTGTTTGAATTATTTCCCTTACCCATTCTTGATATTCTTGTGATTCATGTTTTATAGCCACTTGCTACCACTCTAATGTGTAGTTTACATACCAAAATAATATGGCTCGTCCTCTCCAAATTTCATAGGATAATTCTTGTGTTCTTCGTAATGGAGGAGGACGGCTATCAACCGCGATGAAGGCGACGAAGGCAACGGCGCCGCCCACGGCCCCCACCGCCCGCGACCTCTATTTCCCGCGGCCTCCCCCGCCCATGGCCTCCGCCACCCCTAGCCTCTGTTCCCCATGGCACTCCACCGTACACAGCCTCTGCGCCCCATGGCCTCACCACGCCGCCTCGGCCTCTGCACCCTGTGGCCTCACAGTGCCGCCTCGTGGCCTCGCCGCACTACCCTGCGGCCTCGTCGCATTATCCCGCGGCCTCGCCGCACCGCCCCACGGCCTCGCCATGCCATTTCTATTGATCCACCCCACGGCCTCACGCCCTCGCAGCACCCCTGAAGCCGAGCCGCCCCATGCCCTCGCGGCGCCCCCACGGCCGAGCCACTCCGTGCCCTCATGCCCCCCTGTGGCCGAGCCACCCCGCTCCCTCATGGCACCCCAACTGCATCACGGCCCGCACGGCCTACCAGGCCATACTCAGTAGGTCGGGCCGCCCATTGGGCAGGTCTGGACCATGCGGGTCGGGCCGAGTCGGTCCGACCGAGTCGGACTGGACCCGAACCAGATACGACCCTATACTTTACTTGGTCCATAGCATTGGCACCGGATGTCTATTTGACAAACCGTCAATGGAACTAGAAACATTTATAGAGATGTTACCTTTGGTACACTCCATTGGAGATTTGGATAAAGTTGGGGAATGGTTGGGTTGGATCAAGTACGAATATAATCGGGCCCTCGGGACTAAAAGGCTAATAAATCATAGACCAAGCATCTGATTGACGCACTTTCTTTTGCGTTGAGGCCCCTATGACATGGAGGTCCTTTGAGATACTTATTATTGGGACTTCGTGGCAGTTGTAATATCAACCAGAAGCTTGTGGATCGGATCCTCCTGGAGATGACCAAGCATGGTGCGGGAACCCAGTAGCTGGATGTGACGTGAAGAATGTATGACGATCCTGTGTGGGTCAGCACATAGAGTGATCCTGTGTGGGTAATAACATTGAGATCATGTGTGGGTCAGTTCCTAGAGTGATCCTGTGTGGGTAAGAACTTAGAGAAATCTTGTGTGGGTCAGCACTAGTGAGATCCTGTGTGGGTGAGCACCTAGCGATCTTCTGTGGGTCAGCACCTTGCGATCTTGTGTGGGTCACCACCATGAGATCCTTTGTGGGTCAGCAACTAGAGATATCCTGTGTGGGTCTGCACTTAGAGCGATCTTATGGGGGTTAGCACCTAGAGATCTTGTGTGGGTTAGCACCTTGCGATCCTGTGTGGGTCAGCACCTAGTGATCTTATGTTGGTCAGAACCGAGCCATCATGTGTGGGTCTGCATCTTAACAAAGTAAGATGATTTAGTAGTTACATCTAATCATCTCTACTACTGTACATAATTTATACCTGTTGTGAGATGAGTTTTTACCTGTGTGGTACTTTCCATCTTGGTAATACCATGGTGGTATTCTTCTGTGTGGTGTACTTATGTGGTACTTTCCTTTGTGGTTTTCTTTACTTTGAGGAACAGTTGAGCTTTGGAATTTTGGGTTGGACCCTGTGTTTCCTCATGATTGACATGGGCATACTTGATAACTTAGGTATATGTATGGTCATATACCTAAGTAGGGTTGACAGTTGACTTCAGGCTTTGAGTTTTATCCTTTGTGGATTTTGTGAGTCCTTGAGGGTCTCGGGGTCCCTACTGAGTATCATTATACTCACCCATGCATTGGCTATGCCCACAAATTGTAGTGTTTGGTGTAGACGACGGACACTGTTGATCGAGACTGAGGGTAATGGGACTGGACAGTGCCTGTAGAAGGACCTTACAACGAGTCAGTACAGGGAGGAGATGGACGGGCATCGAGTGATGAGGTGGAAATCTGTACCTACCCTTTAGGTAGGAACCTCAGAGGACGACCCAGTAGTTGTCTTCCTTTTTTCACTAGTTTACTTGTACTTTTAGTTTCTTGTACTTTATAGTTGGGATTGTATTCTGGCCTCTTTTCCTTTCAGTACGCACTCTTTTGTTATACAATTTACTTGTTGTTCATATCTTGTTGTGTGCTTGTTTGTGAGTGTTTATATGTTATAAATTCATTGCCTATCCAGATATAGGGAATAAGCCTTTCGATGATAGTCTCCAGCCCCTGGCCTATGGAGGGAGGGCTTGGGGTAGTCACAGCGCGGGCCCCGGGGGACGGGTCGTGAAAAATTTGTATCAGAGGAGTCGGTTCTACCATAGAACATAGTAATCCGATCATTCTTTTTATCAAAATAGTGTTAAGTGTAACGAGTGTGTTTATCATTTATGGAATCTAGTGTTGGTGCAGCAGTCGACGTATCCATACACCAGGACACTAACTTCTGATTTCCAAATTCGTGCACGAAAACACTGCTTGCGTGTGTGTTGTGAAGAGTTTTCTTTGTGATATATTTGAGTCAGCTCACCAGGTATAACTTTTTGACTGTGGCACACTGGTTTCTTTTCTGGATGCCTCCACGAAGACATCAAGCAATGGTTATGAGAGTTGTACGCACTGATATCCCACCGAGTGACGAGGCCTCGGTGAAGGGCCCTCTTCTAGTAGAGGCACTAGTGGAGGCACCAGTGTTACTATTACTTTTTGGGCCACCAATTCCACCATCCTCAATGACATAGGGTTCATGCTACTTGAGAGCATTGTACGAGTTCTAGTGCTAGAGGCCTACCATGTTTAGGAGAGAGATGGACCCACAGGCGGCTGAGGATCGGTTGGAGGCTGTAGTGAGAGTCTTCCAACTAGTAGGGACACCAGCCAATTTCATTGTGATCCTTACCACTAGCCTTCTATAGGAAGTAGCAAGCATATGGTGGATCTTGATGCTCCATGCTCATGAAAAGTTGACTCTTCTCTGGGTAGACTTCGAGAGCCTGTTTCAGGCAGAGTTTTTCCCAGCGACTCTTTGTATAGTGCGCATTCTAGAGCTACTTCATCTACAGCAGGGCAGTATGACTGTGGCTCAGTACTCAGCGAGGTTCACTAACCTCTCACGCTACTCCACAGATATAGTACGGGACCCATTATTTAGGTCCTGGACCATTGATTAGGGGCTCAGATGAGAGATCAGGGCTTCGATGATCTCACTCAGCATCCTGACGTAGGCGGGGCTGTTAGAGAGAGCCCTCTTGGTGGAGAGTTTCCTTGCTGAGCATTCACCAGCAATTAGACCCACCACCAGTCATCATGTAGCGGAGTCTTCTGTAGCTAGCAGCAGACATATGTCGTAGAGGTACAAAAGGACTTCACCTACAGGTGGAAGACAGCCGGATTCAGGGTCAGTTTTATGAGGCACCCGAGGAAGAGATGATCATGCCAGGAGCGGGGAGTGTTATGCATGCGGTGGGCTGGGTCACATAGATCGTGAGTATCTGACCCGCTGTATGGATGATTATTATATGGTCAAATGACCGACCAAGCCGAGACAAAGGTTTTACTGAGGAGGTCTGTAGGTACCAGGCAGACGTGGTAGAGGAGTTGTTTGTGCAACTGGAGGTGGGAGACAATTCGAGATGTTACCACCACCAACACCAAGTGGTCCACCCCGACCATAGGGAGTAGGTGGTCATGGGTGATCTTAGCTCTAGGTAGCTGAGGACTATGACCATGGCGCTCGGGAGATGATGTGTGGTACGATTTGTGTCTATTCCACCGTATTATTAGTACTTATAGACACAGGTTCTAGTCATTCTTTTACTTCCACTTCCCTCGTTCAGAGCTCAGAGATTCCGATGGAGCCATTGGCTCGATCCTTACGACTAGAGACTTCTATGGTAGCGTATTTGACGATTACGCACTGGTTCCAGTAGTGCGAGCTTACTCTAGGATGCGAGATCTTTGGCTGGGATCTCCTAGTAGCGGGGTCAAGGCCTTACGACGTCATCTTGGGTATGGACCGGTTATCTACAGTCCAAGCATAGATTGACTGTATTAGGCAAAAAGTGTGGTGTGTCTGCATGGTATGGGACTAGGTTTACCTTCACCAGAAATAAGGGAGACTTTGCATCACAAGATGTTCTTACTCTGAGGAGAGTGCAGCTGATCACTCATGAGTTGGCTAGCCTTACCCATGGAGTAATTGATGTGGAGAGTCTAAGTTGTCATGTAGTGGTGGACTAGTATGAGGATTTCTTCCCTAATGATGTTTCGGGTCTACCTCATCGTAGAGAGGTGGACTTTTACATGGACGTGTACCATGGGACGACACCGATATCTACACAAGTGTATTGGATAGATCCAGTAGAGCTTCGTGAGCTGCGAGTACAGCTAGAGGAATTACAGGGAAAGGGATTCATTCGGCCCAATGTTTCACCTTGGGTAGCCTCAATTTTGTTCACCAAAAAGGTGGATGGGAGCTTGAGACTTTGTGTCGACTATCGGTGCCTGAACCAGGTGACCATGAAAAACAAGTACCCACTCCCAAGGATTGACGACCTCTTTGATCAGCTAAAGGGAGCATAGTGGTTCTCAATGATAGACCTTAGATCAGGCTATCACCAGCTCAGAGTACGAGATGAGGTTGTCCATAAGACGGCTTTTAGATGTCGGTATGGACATTATGAGTTCTTGGTTATTCCATTTGGCATAACCCACAATCCAGCAGTGTTCATGGGACTCATGAACAAGATATTTTAGTCATACCTTGATCTCTTTGTAGTAGTCTTTATCGAAGAAAATATGATCTACTCGTCTACCGGGGAGGATCTTTCCTATCATTTTTAGGTAGTACTGGACACACTCCGAGAGCACCAGCTATATGGTAAGCTCTCGAAGTGTAAGTTTTAGATCCGAGAGGTTCACTTTCTTGTACATGTCATATCGGAGGCTGGAGTTGTAGTGGATCCAGTGAACATTGAGGTTGTACTTTCTTGGGATCCACCCAAGAGTGTGACGTAGGTGCGTAATTTCTTGGGTTTGGATGGATACTACAAGAGATTTATGCCAGATTTCTCTAGGGTTGCATCACCTCTATCAGTGTTGACAAAAAAGGGGAAACCCTTGGGGTGGTTGGAGAGATGCTAGTGGAGTTTTCAGGAGCTAAGGCAGAGGCTGACTAGTGCCCCCATCTTTAGGCTACCGGAGGAGGGAATATGGTATGTAGTCTACTGCGACGCATCAAGGTCCAAACTTGGATGTGTCCTGATGTAGGAGCGAGCAGTTATTGCTTATGGTTCTCGACAGCTGAGACAGCATGAGAATAACTATGCTACCCATCACCTAGATTTAGCAGCAGTGGTATTCTACTTGAAGATGTTGTGGCACTATCTGATGGGAGAACGCTTTACAGTCTACTCAGGTCACAAGAGTCTCTTGTATTTCTTCTCTCAGAAGTACCTGAACCTAAGACAGCGACGTTGTCTTGAGTTCCTCTAGGACTATGACTTCGAGATAGTCTATACTCATGGAAAGGGGAAAATTGTAGCTGATTGACTCAGTTAGAGGATTGGTATATGGATTCTAGGCAAGGTGACAAATCATCTATCTTCTTTGCAGATATCCTTTGTGGATATGGATGGAGAAACTTTTCTTTAGTCTCCTACAGTCACTCCCCCACTTATTCTGCGAGTCAGAGAGGGGCAGCAAGGGGACACTAACTGCAAGACATGACATGATCAGATATCCATAGGATAGGCACCTGAAATATTTTCTGAAGGTGGGGAGCACATCATCCTCTTTAGAGGGCGTACCATGGTACCAGTGTCGCTTCGGGAGGAAGTGTTGAGGGATTTTCACACATCCCCTCTAGCGGTACATCCAAGAGTGGCGAAGATGTTCCAGGATCTCTGACGATAGCACTGGTGTCTAGGAATGAAGAAATCAGTGGCAGAGATTATCTCTCGATGCCTGACTTGTCAACAAATGAAGGTGGAGTATCAAGTACTAGCATGCTTGGTTCAGCCTTTAGAGGTCCCAGATTGGAAGTGGTATGGGATATCTATGGACTTCATGATAAGACTTCCATGTACATCTAGGGGACATGGCTTGATCTGGGTGATCGTCGACCAACTCACCAAGTTGGTCCACTTCCTACCGATCAGAGAGTAGGGTTCAATAGAGATATTGGGAAGCCTCTATGTGTAGGAGATGGTACGGGCTACCATAGAGAAAGTGCAGAACATCTAGAATAATATGAAGACTCCCCAAAGTAGGCAGAAGTTATATGCCGACAGGAGACAGAGACCTCTAGAGTTCGAGGATGGTGACCACATTTTTCTACGGGTCACAACCCGACGTGGTTTACGAAGATTTGGCCAAGGAGTCAAGTTATCTCTGAGTTTCATTAGACCTTTTTAGGCCCTCAGAAGAGTTGGTGAGGTGGCTTACCACTTAGCTCTTCCACCTCAGTTGCACCGAGTGCATTACATCTTCCACATATCCCAGCTAAAGAGATATGTGCACCCATCTCACATCATCGACCATGGAGAGCTGGACGTCGACGATGGGGAAACATTTGCGGAGGTTCCAATAGAGATTGAGGACCGATAGGAGTGGGTCCTTCATGGATGGTCGATACATCTGGTGTGCGTTCATTGGCCGCACGGGAACCTCTAGGATAGCACAAGGGAGCGGGAGGCTCAGATTCATGCTCAGTAACCCCCACTTGTTTTCCTAGTTTTGAGTTGTGGATTACAAGGATGTAAAGCCCTAAGGTGGGGAGAATTTAAAGACCCAAAATTTTCATGTAATTGTTTTTAATAAAATGGGAAATTTGCAAGTCTGCAGAAATTGACGTCATGTGATTCTGATTCTCGGAGTTCCCAGAATAAATTTCTAAACTTTTTTTGGGTACCTTCAGTAAATGTGCGAGACGGTTTTTCTAGAATTTTAACCGGTGCTCAAAATTAAAATCTGGGGAAACCGTTTAACTCATAGAACCGGTATTCGCTTAAGGATACTTTAACCTTGACGGTAGTTGGTCTTGGGTGAAAGTAAATTTTTGGGTTTTTTGTGAAAGAATAAAATAAAATAAAATTTTTGTAACATTTTTTTATTTTATTTTGAAACTCCCATGTGGATGTTTCATAGGTGGGGACCACCTGAACTAAACCTCCCTTGAGAGGTTATGGTGGTGGGGACCACCTAAGTATAAACCCCCTTGAACTCCCCTTTAATAGGAGAAACCCTCAAACTTCCTATTAAATGTTGGGGAGACTCTTTAACTCCTCCAACATTTAATTATACCAACTCAATGTAATTAATTAAGCCAATTTGAGATTTTTGCCAACAATTAAATTTGTGAAACACATCTTAGTTGGTTACTTTGCGTTTTTGGTGGAATTGGGGAGAGAGGAACTATTGGGAGGATTATACTTCTCCAACGAAGAACTTCTCCCATGAAGAACTTCTTCCATGAAGAACGCTGAATTCAACATCTCCCTCGAGACATCCTCCAATGGTGGACATCTTCAACTATGAAGAACCACCTCCATCAAAGAGCATTTATCCGATGAATGAGCTCAGGATTAGAGGCATGTGACAGGAGCGACGAACATCGACAACTTAGACTTCTCTCTTCGACGTCAACAATCAAGCAAAGTAGGGAGGGTGTTTGAATTATTTCCCTTACCCATTCTTGATATTCTTGTGATTCAAGTTTTATAGCAGCTCTCTACCACTCTAATGTGGAGAGTACAGGCCAAACAAACATGACCCTTCCTCTCCAAAATTCTTGAGATAATTCTTATGTTCTTCACAATGGAGGAGGACAACTATCAACCACGATGAAGGTGACGAAGGCTACAGCACCACCCATGGCTTCTACAACCCATGGTGATCCGCCGCCCGTGACCTCGCCGCACTGCCCTACGGCTTCGTTGTGCCGCCCCGGCCGAGCTACCCCACGGCCTCGCGCCCTTGCGGAACACCCACATCCGAGCCGCCCCGCTCCCATGTGCAACACCCACGGCCGAGCAGCCCCTCGCCCCATGGCTGAGCTGCCCCGCGCTGAGCTGCCCAGCGCCCTCGCAGCACCCCCTGCGGCCTCGCGGCCCTCAGGGCCTGCCGGGCCAGTTCCAACAGGTTGGGCTACCCAGCTGGCCTTTCCAGACACAGCACGTCGGGTCGGGTCGACCTAGGCTGAGTCGGGCCGGGTCAGCTCGACCGAGTCAGACTGGACCCGAACCAAATAAGACCCTATACTTTACATGGCCCATAATTTTGCACTAGACGTCCATTTGATGAATATCCAATGGTTCCAGAAACCTTGGAGAGAGATGGTCCCTTTGGTATTCTCCACTGTAGATTTGGATAATGTTGGGGACTGGTTCGGTTGGATTGATCATGAATCCAACCAGGCCCTCGAGACTAGAAGGCTAATAACTCACAGACCAGGAGTCCAATAAATGTGTCATCATTTAAGTTGAGACCCCTATAACTTGGAGGTTCTTTGAGATACTTCTTCATGGGACTTCATGGAAGTTGTAGTATCGAGAAGTATCTTGTGGAGAAGATCCTCCTGGAGACAAGTGAGCATAGTTCCGGAACCCAGTAGCTGGTTGTGATGTGAAGAATGTAGAGCTATCCTGTGTGGGTCAGCACAGTGAGAAATCCTTTGTGGGTCATCACTTAGAAAGATTCTGTGTGGGTCAGCACTTCGAGTGATCTTGTGTAGGTCAACACCTTATGATCCTGTGTGGGTCAACACCTTGTGATCCTTTTTGGGTCAGCACCATGTGGTTTAGCTTGGGTCAGCACCTAGAGCGATCTTATGTGGGTCGGCACTTAGAGTGATCCTGTGTGGGTCAGCACCTAGAGATAGTACATTTTCACAGGTTTACGCACTCAATAATTTCAGACAAGGACGCTTGATTTACTTCTTGTTTCTGGTAGGGACTAAAGAGGGCTTTGGGTACATAGGTACTTCTGAGTACATCTTACCATCCCCACACAGATGTCCAGTCCGAGCACACTATTCCTGTTTTGCAGGACATGCTACGAGCATGTGTCCAAGATTTCAGGGGCTCTTGGGAGAGATACATATCCATGGTGTATTTTTTCTACAATAATATTTTCCATGCGATGATTAAAATGTAACCATATGAGTCTTTGTATGGTAGGCCATGCCGATCACCCGTATATTGGTGGGATGCAGAAGAGGTAGCTATGATGGGACATCGTCTTCTCCAGGAGACCACTAAGTAGGCGGAGTTGATTCAGAAGAGGATGTTTAAAACACAATCTCGCCATAAATTTTATGTTGGTCAATGAATATGACCTCTGGAGTTCGAGGTCGAAGATTAGGTTTTCCTACATTTCAAACTGAGGTTGGGAAATATGAGGATTATGAGATAGGGGAAGCTATCACCGAGATACGTCAGGCTATTTTTTGGTTTTTGAGAGAGTCGATCTAGTTTCCTATCAGTTTCAGTTGCCTTAGAGGTACCTGGCATTTCAAGGAATATTACATGTTTCTCTGCTATAGTGCTACTTTTCAGACTTGTCTCATGTTTTTCAACCTGAGGAGGTCGAGTTAAAGGTCGATGCATCCTTTGAGGAGCACCCAATTCGGATTGTAAATCATAGAAAAAAGGTTCTCTGTGGCTAGTATGTTCCTTTGGTATCGGTGATATGGTAGAATATCCAAGTACAAGATGAGACTTTGGAGAAGATGGTAGACTTACGATCATAGTGGCTGGAGTTGTTAATATATTCTTATTCACCACACTTGGAAGGGAAATTCAGGGATGAATTGCATTAATGGGCGATGTTTGTAAGAACCCATATTTTCATATCAGGTATGGATCTTGTTCTTTTATTATTTTTCTAGAAAAGGAAGGAAAAGGAACTTTCTAAGTACACACTATGTATTTATGAGTACACTCTGTGTACCTAGCATTCTATGTTCTGGCTGTGTAACGTTTGAATACATAGTTTTGTGGTGACATGGCAGACCACTTATATTAGGGGCTGGTTAAGGCCACTACATAGCATTTAGTTTTAAAGAACATGTTGTGTGCTATTTTAAATCGATATATTGTAGGGGGTTGTGTCTCATGTCTGTAAATGACTTCTTCTTCTCGTGTTTTGTACAGGAGCACTAGGAAATGAAGAACAAAGATCTAACCCCTATTTCAACATCCAAGATCCGTTTGAGGCATTTTATAGTGTGTTGGAATCCCACCAGTGAGTTCTCAAATCCACTTTATCATTTCTTCTTGATTCTAACTATCTCTTGAATTACTCAAGGTTTAGTTTTTTTCACCATTTTGTACATATACACTGATTTAGGTAGATTCAAGGGCCAATGTTCAAGTATATCGATCATACGACATTGAGGTAGGTGGTATGTGCCTTTGATTGTGTTATATTGGTTTATATATGCTTAAAGTGATGCATACCCACATTTATGTTAATGCTTAATTGTAATTTAACCGTTTTTATCACCTACTATGGTTTATTTAATTGATAAATGGTAGTTTCTTAGGTGTAAGGTTGGATACCTTGTTTATAGGACACCACATGGGTGAATTTCCCTTGATTGATTGTTTATGACCATTTAGTCATGGATTCTTGTTACTCTTTCCTTGTTTTCCATGGCTTGGTTAATTAGGATGGAGCTTTATTGATTATATGAAATGCATGTTATATTCTTGTGAATGATTAGACATGTAGTAGTTTTAGATTTAATGAGCTTATTTGATATTATATGGACACTATTTTTTCAATGGACCATTAGATCCTTGGCCCAGGAATACTACAGGGACTTCCAAATTATTTACATAGGATCGTGAGATCCTTCGTGTAGATGATTGACCTAGGGGTACTGACCGTGAGATCTACCCACGTGGTCATTTATAATTTATTGAAATTATGTTGACCCAGGGGTATTGTCCATGAGAGAATCCTAGGAGGTCATTTATAAATTATTGATGCCATATTGACCTAGGGGTATTGACCATGAGAGATACCCAAGTGTTATTTTCTAAATGATTAGTTCTACGCTAAACCAAAGGGGCTAGATCATGTGAGATTTCCTAGAGATTTGTTTATGAATAATTGAATGATTTTGATGAGTCTGCTGAGCCAAAGCAAAAGCTTGGACTTGGTCATACATGATTGTTCAGATGGTCTTCGGAGACATATGTTTGGTTAATATTACATGGGGAATATTGAGATTAGGCTAGATCCCCAGATTACATGATTCAACAAATGAATAATAACTGTCAAATGAATGTAATTGAAAACTATAGAATTTGTTACTTTTGTGTACTTCCTTGTATATTACTTCATTATTTCATATTACTTACTATATATATTCACTGAAAGTTAGGAACAGATCTTTTGGGGGTTTCCTACTAGTATTTGTCTCACACTCTATTTGGGTCATGCTTTTTGACCCAAATAGATTATATTTTTGCAGTTATAGATAAGGGAAAGCACCCTTCTCCATTAAGTACCTGATTTTTGTTGGATCTGGAGAGCATGGGACCAAACTGAGGATTTCCATGATGCTATATTTTTCTGAATCTTTTGTTCTTTGGATTCTATATTTCTTTCCAGTATTTTGAATTTTTTATCTATTTTTATAGATAAAAATTCCATGAATTATATATATATTTATATATATATATTGTGGATTTTGTTAGATTTAAATTCATTCTTTTGTTGTTTATTTATGTTTGGTATTATTACTTTCTCTTTTGTTTACTATTTTTTTTCTTCTTTGTATACTCATCCAATGAGAGAATAGTTCCCCTATTATCACACCATGTCCCTTACTACTAGTCAGCAGCCTCTGGAATTTGGGGAAATGCACTTGATGTTATGTGACCAACCGGGTTCAGGGCACCTTTGGGAGACACCCAGATCCGGGACATTACACAAAATATCTCTTGGTTTCATTTTTATTTATAAAATTATAGTTCATTTTGGAAATGGAATGTGGAGTGTATTAGATTAAAAAAGGGAAAGATATGTTTGTTTATTAAAAATTATTTAAAACATACTTTTATTCCTGTTTTTCAAACTAAAGTTAATGGACTATTTTTGGAAAGGAATTTTGCGGATTCTCTGGTGATTGCCTATTGAGAATTTTGATGCTCTTCTATACTTTATATGTTCAGTTTTCGGTCATATTTTTAGATTTTTCCTGTAGTGAGCATGGTTTTCTGTCATGTGGTGACACACAATGTCACATGGAGGTACGTTTGGATGTGTGAATTTGTCTTATTTTCGTTGTTTGTGATTATCTATGTTGTTCAATTTTATTTATTTATCGTTATTTCATTTATAGTGAAAATCCATCCTACTTTTTTAGTTTTGATGCTCAGATCTAGTTGTCAGCCGTGGGAATCAGGAACGCCCTTTAGGCCATGCAGCGGGCTATCTTAGGTGACCATTTTAGGGTCGAACTGGGTTGGTTTGTGAAACGGTCAAACATTATATTATGTTCTATATTGATCATGAAATAATTATTTATTTATATGCATAATTATTATTAGTTTTTAGTAGCATTTTGTTGGAGAATAAGAGGAAGAGGGACAAGTAAGGGATTACGGGAGGTGGTAGCTCATGACGTCCTTCTCAGCTTCCATAATTTGTAGCGAACAATGATGGGTCAGTCATGTTCTATCAGTGTGGGAAGGTAGGGAACTTGTGAAATGATTTATCATCTCCACCAAAACCTTGTCACTAGTGAAAATTATGGGGCACATGTAGTGATTTTTCAATGTGGTTTTCCCCACTCATAGTGGTGTGTGATCTATGGCTTCGAAATAGATGAAAAATCAACTGGAACCATATAGGGAAGTGGGATCGCAGTTTTGAGGTGGTGGAACCAATACTATATCATATTCTAGATTGATTCTATTTAGGGTATAGTTGTAGGCTATTGGTTGTTCTTAGGTTTAGGCTGAGATGATCCAGCTCCATAATGTGCATCAAGCTCCAAAAGAATCACATGTGGGGCCTGTAACAATTTGAAGTACTATTATTATTACATCGAATGTATATATTGTTTTAATTCATATTGTTAATTCAGTTTCATTCCTTTATTCCCTCCTTGTTGATGTGATAAGGATACCAACCAAACTTGTGTTGTATGTGATGGAGTTGGTAATGTTGCTCAGTAAAAAGCGATAGTAGGATTTCAGGTTACCATCATGTGCACTAACCATTTCAAGAGTCAATGTGGAATTATATTTTCTTATTTTTTATAGGTAACTATTTGATGTGATCATTGGTATAGATTAGATGGTTCATTTTCCGGTGCACAATTATTATTATAGATGGGTAGGGAGTTTTCAGGCACTTGATGGAAGTACCCATGTTTTTCTTGGGGAATGAGATCCTTAGTCGGGTCATGTTATTCCTCCACTTCTAGAGTTGGGAAAAAAAATTAGATCTCATATCTGATTCTGAAGTATGATGATGGTGATCCTAATATAGGATTACTACTTATGGTGGATCAATTCACAGATGTTTTTCTATATGATATCAAGGGTCTTACTCAACATTTTGATGTGTTGTTTCCATCAACTAGGATTCAGGAAAACAGCTGATATCTCTTTGCTTATACCATCTGGACCACACAAAGTTAATGGAATCAAAGGTACATCTTGAAAATTTAGAATCATATGTATTCATTTAGTAGAAAATATCACCTTGGGTCGCTCTAGTTGGGTTTGTAAAAATGGTCGATGTTTCTCTCTAGTTATGCATTTATTATCAAAAGCTGATTAATGAAAAAATCAACAACAAGTACCATTTACCTTGTATTGATGAATGTTTCAATAAAATTAAATGGGCATGGTAGTTCTCAATGATTTTTTTGTATTCCAATTATCATTATGTAAGATTTAGGAAGGATTATGTTATAAAAACAACCTTAGGAATATGTTTTGATAGTTGGAGTGCCTGGTCACGCCTTTCATGTCCAGAAATGCTCCAGAATTCTTAATGGAACTTATGATCATGGTCTTCCATCTATATCTCAAATCATTTTTAGTTGAATTTTTGGATGAAATCATGATATATTTAGGGACTAAGGAGAATCATGCTCATCATTTATGAATTGGGCTCAGCACCATTCGGGACCATCAACTCTATTCCATGTTTTCTAAATTCACCTTCTGAATTATAGAGGTTATGTTTATGGTAGATGTGAGCTCAGAACAATGGTTTCCACTGCACCCTGAGAAGATCACTGTAGTGATGTCCTAGGAATTGAAAAATGTTGACTTTGATATCATGAGACTCTTAGGCATAATAGGATATTATTAGTGGTTCATTCAATATTTTTCTTAGTTCGATTCATCCATGATGGTGATCACCAAAAGAGGGTTGATGATTGAATTGATACCAGATTGTCAAGAATCCTTTAAAGATCTTTATAGGAAATTTATCACTTCTTGAAATTTAATTATTCCAACATTTGGGAATGGATATGTTGTCTATTGAGTTGCATTTGGTATGGTTCTTACATGAATTCTAATGCAGGATGACCATTTGGTGGCTTATGGTTCATGAAAACTCTTCAAAAATGAAATTAAATACTCATCCCATGACCAGGAGTAAGAAGTGGTGATGAATGCCTTCAATATGTGTCGCCATTATATTTTTTATATGTTTTTAGTTTATTTAGATAATTATAGAATGGACTATAGTTTCTCTCAAAAAGGTCTAAATTTGAGGAAACATCATTTGGTTGAGAATCGTCGGGGGTTCGATTTTGATCATGTATTTCCTCGGAAAAGGGAATGTTGTGGAGGATTCATTGATCATGAAACTTCCTATCCATTCTTTGAAAATTTCCAATGATGAGTCAATGTTGATGGTAATTGTTTCTCATAAGAACCTAGAGGAAAATGATTATAGTGGAGGTTCCTTCTTGGATAGTGTTAAGATAGAACCTACTCTTCTGGAGTTGATTAAGAAAGAGTAGTTATGCGATTGATAGTGTTAATCATCTATGAAATTCCTCAATGGTGGGGATATTCCTTGTGATTATTCATTATATCCTACTAGAATTGTTTTCTTCAAGGGTCACTTCCCGGTTCCATTTTCATTGGGGAGGGTGGTGATGTAGGATTGACACCAAACTCAATGTTATGTTCATCTTAGTGCTACCAATATGTACTATGACGTGTGTCAGGTGTTTTGGTGGTTGAGTATGAAGCATGATGAAGATGAATTTTTATCATGTTTCTATACATGTTAGGATGTTAATGTAGAGAAACAAGTGCCCTCTAGTTTTCTTCATCCTCTATCAATTTCGGCCAGGATGTGGGGTGAGATCGCCATGGAATTAATTTTCATACTTCCTTGTACACCTTGGGGGAGGCATTACATTTGGTTAGTGAAAAATAATTTGGCCAAATCATCCAATTTCATTTCAATAAGGGATTCATCCAAGGTGGATGAGTTTGGATATTTTTTTATTTAGGATTTTGTGAGGATTCATGGTGTTTCATCGGCAATTTTTTTTGATAAGGACCCTCATTTTACCTCTCGATTTTGGGAAGGAATTAAAAAGTTGATGGGGTTGGATGTCAAGTTGATCATGACATAACATCCTATGGGCATATGTGTTGGATTTTGGAGGTTCATGGGATATCCATTTGTGATTGGTTATGTTTGGATATAACAATTGTTACTATTAATTTATTTGAATGGATCCTTTTGAGAAAAATTGTGGTTGTCCTTTTTAGTAGTATTTGTATTTGGATAAGGTGGATGAAACCACATTACCATTACTAAGACGAGTGCAAGAGACTTATGATAATTTCATATTGATTGGGAAATGGTTGTTGAGGGAAAAAAGGCACTATAAATCCAATTCTTATCAGATGCAACGATCCTTGTGTTTTTTTTGTGGGTGACCTAGTGTTTATGAAATTGGAACCTATCTTGGTTCATTAACATTTGGGTAAGTAAGGGAATATAAAACTGAGGTATTTCAAACCTTTTGATATTATTGAGTTCATTGGTAGAGTGGAATACATGTTAGATTTTCCTTCTCAGTTGATGTAAATTCTTGTTGTTTTCCATGTATCACGGCTGAAAAAGTATAACTAAGACACGTCTCATGTGCTGGATTGGGAAGATTTGGAGTTCGAACCTGATTTTTCCCTATTTGAATGACCAGTAAGGATTTTGGATTCTAAGGACAAAGTGATTCATGGGATGTAAATTCCATTTTTATGTGTTCATTGGATATGGGGAGATTATTTTTAAGATACTTGGGAGTGGATGTGTGGGTTAATAGCGAGTATCTGTTTTTATTCTCTAATCAAGCTTCATTTTGACTTTATGATTATAAAATGTTTAATGGTGTGGAGAATCCTCACATATGTGTATTCATTTTGAGGTATTTTTTCTATTTATTTTGTTCTTTTATTTATCCCTTGGGGTTTATATGATTTTTTTGGTGAAAAAAAATGATTTTGGGCTTGACATATGGTTGTTTACAGTCATCTCATGGTTAGGGGAAACTGTGCACCCATCCCTTGGAAATTGTGAGTCCAAATTTCATTTTGGATAGTGGAAACCACACGGTTGGTGCACGGTTATTCAAACCAATTGGGATAACCATTTTACTTGTTCCACTTATAAATATAGGGGTGAAAAGTTTTCACATCACTTAAAGAACCAAATAGGGTAACCATGAAACTTGTACCTGTCATTAAAAAAATAAAAATTACCTTTGTTCCCTATTTGAATTTGACATTAAAACACCTCTATTGTTTCCATTCATGATTCTCTATCCCTTGTTCCACTCCCACCACTCATGGATCCCTTGGATATTAAATTTATTGGTGAATTTCATGTGGATTTGTCAAGGAATCATCATGTAAGTGCTTTCTCCCTGGTTTTCTCTCTTTATATAGGGTTTCTACCCCCTCTTTCTTGAGTTTCCACTTTTAAATAGTGTGTATGACCTAGGGAATGATTAATATTGTTTATATTGGGACAGATATTGATATTTTTTGTTTAATATTTAAATTTTTTGTTATTTGGGTGATGGTATTTTTGTTTAGCCCCACTTTTCGGATGTTTCCATGTGAAAGGTAAGTGGTTCTGTGCTTTTACATTATTTGATGATTTTGATATGGTTTCTTTTGTCCCAAAAATTGTTATATGGAATATATTTGTGTTCGAATTATGTTTTTGAGCATTATTGAGGTTAACTTGTAATAAAAATATGGTTTATAAAGGAATATGGTTTTATTCATTACATTCTTTATTATAGTGTTTCTTAAATATCTTTTATACATTGTGTGGAAGGTGCAGAATGATTTTTCAATAATATTTAAAGTTAAAAATGTGTAGAATGTGGGTTTTTCATGTCAAATAGGTTTTGTTGAATATGTTTTTCCTTTTTGTGAGACTTTATGGTGACTTGATGTACTGAATCATGTTGTGTAAATGGTTTTGACGCAGATATGATTTTAAAATGGTCTTTTCCCAATAGATAGTGATTGGATTTCACTTGTGTTCTTCTTGTTCTGATTATAAAGGGATTTCATAAATGGTGAATTTATTTTGAAATGTATTTCCAATTGATTTTTTATATAAAGTCGATATTTCTTTGTGTGCTTATGATGCTTGGAATTTGAATGTGATGATGGTTATTTATGTGATATGTGAAATGGAATATCTTTATATAGAGAATCATGGGATTCTATGTTTTAAAACTTGAACTATTGTGCTAGATGATTTAGAAGTGGCCATGGTCTAGATTCATATAATATGATTGATGATTGGAAAACTAACTAAACATGTGATATGATTAGAGACCACAAGACCTTGGGATGTATTTCCTGGTTGTGGATACCTCAATGGAACACTACTTTGGAGACTATTTGACCTTGGGATAGGTTCCCCTCTAATGGTATATGCATGAGGACTATCTTGATAATTAAGTGGAGGATTTTTTTAATCAATGTGGAAAGATGTTTCTAGGGTCCTACTAGAGCTACTTTCCTATGGGGAGTTACCCATGGTGCTCAATAATAACATTATGATTATGAGATGTGGAACTAGCCATTTTAATAAAAAATTCATTGTGTATATTTTAATATCAAGAAACATTATATGAAAAATTGTGTGTTCATTGAGAAGTGTTTTTTGAGAATGTATCCTTTATTAAATTTTCATACAATTGTTTTATAAAAATTTCATATTAATTTTCCTGATAATGTTATATCATGGAATAATTTCTTTTGGTTGGAATACTATTAGTCTTTGGATCACACCATGCATGCACCCTTGGGTGTATATAGATATTATTATGTATGACCTTGGTAAAGGAAAGGTGTATCATGGTGATGGTGGATCTCGTTTCTAAACATCCACTTATGGCAGGTGTTGGTGGTGGTGGATTTCGGGGGTTAACTCTCTCTTCATATGGATATTTATTCTGGGTAGATTTATAGTTCCCATTACTTTTTGGTACCTTTTAGTTTGTTTTTTGTTATAAACCATGAATTCTAAAAAATCATGCCACATTATGGTCAGGTCATTTATCATGGTGATGCTTACATATGTTAGTTGTTTTTTTATTCAAATGGGTGATATCATTCCAAAAATATATTTTCGATATCCAAGAACTTGTTTCTAGATCATGGGGGTTGAAAAAACCCTTCACACCATTCCAAATTTTGGGTAGGGTGTTAGGATAGATGTAAATCCAGGTTTTTCTATGACTGTTGGAGTTGCGGTAGGATTATGACATTGAGATAGAATATAATACATCAAATGGAAACATAGTGTGATATTATATATGAATGAAATCACATTCTAGTAGGTTGTTAGAGGCATCAGAGTATTTGGATTCATTACACATAAACTTGATTAAGGATAGAGGAGCAACAAACATAGATTCAATGGTGGGGACTTGACCAACTCTTTATTGTGTGATAGATGCTATGTAGGGAGATCATGAATGTGAATTTTTGTGTAACAATATATCAATGGGATATTAAGAAAATAAATTTTTGAAATGATTTGATAAAAAATACATTTATTAGGAAAAATTGTAGTTATTTTTATGTTTTAGGATTTGGTGTTGCAGGATTTTCTTAACTCCCCGTTGGAAATATATAAAGGATTTGAAAAGTTGGTTGAGGACCCTCGGTGAATGTTTTTTTACGCTGGAATCAGTGAGATAATTTCCAAGTTGGCCTCTCAATATATCACATATTAGTAGGTAAATTCTAACCATCATGATCAAAAAAGTTTGACTCATCCTCTTGAGATCTAAAAATGTATGTGTGAGGTTATATAGATGGATTATATGATAGGGCATTAATGGATAACGAGGTTCCTTGACTCTCTCTAGGTTATTATCAAATTACTTACTATTTCTAAAATTATTTCATTCAATAATGAAGGAGATTTATATTTAGATTTTGGGAGAATTGTATGTTTGTGAGATTATTTTATTTCATTGGGTACTTAGGATGATTATCTTCGACCATGATATCTAGTTTATTTTCATGTTTGAGGAGGGGTTTTCATAAGGATTTTATGATGTAGTTTTGGATGAGTATATAGTTTCACCCCCATGCAGAGCAACAGACTAAGAGAACCATATAGGCCTAGGAAGATATTTTTGGGAGCCTATGGGTTAGTCCCATTATGTAGTTGAGAGGATCACATTCCATTAGTATTGATTTCCCAAAAACATGATTTATCAATCCACTGTTGTAATGAAACATTTCAATGCACTACTTGTGAGACCCCTCTAGACACCCTTATGGTTGAATGAGATTTATGATACTTCACCTATTGAGCTAGAATGGTGTAGTAAATGAGGAAAATATTTCAAAAGACAAGAATACATATAAAGATATCAAAAAGATGATAGAAATATAATGTTGATTGATGTTGTAGGCCATTGGAATTCAATCAATGAGACCATTTTGTCTATAAATTCGAACTATGATTGGGATTTCAGATCTCAAACAAGGAATTATATTATCCACATAGTTCACCAGATATTTTATATCATATTAATGTATGACAATATTTCATAAAACCAAGAATTACCTCCATTATTCAATTGGGTGTGTGGCATATTCCATTTTCCACAATTGAGGAGATGCATGAAAGACCCATTGTATTTTATTAATTGGGGAGAGATTCAAATAAATGTTGTAGAATCCTTCTCATAGTGTCTAGTTTAGATTAGTGAATGATGGGATAGGACCATACATTGATGTACCATTCTAATATTTAAAGTGATTTTGTAATATAACAATAAGAATGAGAGATCCTGGGATCCTGTGAGCCAGATGCTGGCTATGCTTCCCATATTTTTTAGGAATGTTGAGATTTTTTAAATGAAAATTATTAATATAGGTTACAATGAAATGGCTCATATTTATCTATAAATGTACATTCAATATTTATTTATATGTCTATTTATTTTACCTTTGTGTTGGTGATATGTTTCGGTGTCATTGGAAAAATTAATTATTATATAAAAAAATAATATATATTAAATAAATAATGAATATATTACAGTATATATATTTTTCATGTCCACCAATATCTACTATGGGAAAAAAATTGTTTCATGTTAGTGGGTTTTCCTTTGGTGAAACATAATGTTGTTGGTGTTGGTCGTACATGGAAGTAAAAACATCCGCACATGCTTTATGTAAATTAATTTTTAGAAAATTATTTATTTATTGGTTATGAAATTACATTCTTTTTTATATGGATAGTTATGTAAGAAATATAGGTCTATTCACATAATAATATGAAATTATAGTGAAGGATAAGAGAGAGAGAGAGAGAGATGTAGATATTCTTTGGAATTTCCTATTGTTCGAATGTGGATCGATGAAAGGAGATCATAAAGAATCATGAGATGAATGATGACTAACAATATATCTTTTCCTACATCACTCATGTAGTAATTATGAACCAAATATCAATCTGTTATTTATATAGGGATAATTATTTATGGAATTTAGTTCATTTCATTATTTTTAAAACAAGGATTCCTTATATGTTTGGTTTATTAACATTTTATATTCCTCACATAAACCATATTTTAAATTTCATTCAATAAACTATTTATTGTTTTAGTCTACATACAAGAATCCAACACAGTATTCAACATTTATATCCATAATTTTTTTTGGATCAATGATTATGTGTTTTCATGCATTATCTTGCAATATTTTTAAATTTTTACAACATAGTTGATGACCTAGGCCATTCTCTAGGGGAGCTACTATGGTCAAACACTCACTAATTTTAATTCAATTTTTTAAAAATTTATTATTGAAATTAAATGACACGAAAGGGATATTTGATAAGATATTATTAAATAAAAAAATTAAACACATTGGTGCAATTTAAAAACAATGAAGGAAATAAATTTATTTTTAATGAATTTATACATTCTCAAGAGAATCATTTAGATTGAACCTTAATTTTCATATTATTATTTTCAAATTTAATTATTGGACAGACTCTATCATATTTGTAAAAATACACTTCTACCTAAAGTTTTCAATTTGTAGCACAATCAATGATCTCCGAGAGACCACACATCTACCTTATTAGTCAAGGGAAAATATTACAGAAGAAAATGATAAACCTTGGGTGGAAAGAGGAGACACAAAGGCTCATTGTAAACTATTATTCCCCTAAATATTAATCTTTGAATATAGTAAAAAATATGCATGAATTCTCAAATAACTGGGTTCATCAATAGATTACACCCCCGTGAACATCCGCAGTTTAGCTACTCTTGATCATTAGCATAATAATTCACATTATATAAGGGAATAATGTGGAAACACAATAGATAGAAATATGACAATAAGAGTAAGAAAATTAATCATATATAATTAATAACATAATATTATTACTAAAAAAAGAAAACACTAAAAATATACTAAAAATGGAGAGTGGTATAGCTAATTTACTATGGAAAGGTATTGAACCTATGAATATTGTTCGTATTCCAATGCACCAAGTTAACATGATATTATGATCTTCGTAATGTGTAAATCACTCGTGAAAATTTATTAAAGGTTGTTACTATAAATTTATATATCCTCTATGTAAAATTTAATCTCAATTGTATCTTACATATATGAGATACGATAGAATCATAAAAAATAAAGATATCTACGAATATATTTCCTAGTCTAAATTGTGAACTAGTTCTAGGCCTTAGAATGATAGATTTAACTTTCGGTTTAGAAGAATCAAATGAATCCTAATGAAAATAGAATCCTAAAAAATAATAATGTTTCTATTTTTAAAATTTCATTAAATGTTATAGAAAAAATATAGAAATATATTAAATTAGATAAAATAAAAATTGAATCATTTTATCTATTATGCTTGAAATGATTCCAAAACTCTAAAATCTGAAAAATTCCCATAAAAACACATTGGTGAGACTAGAAACATTGATATTAAAATTAAACTAATTGAAAAATATTTCTCCTTAAATTACCCACATAAATAATCATTTCTATAATTGAAATAGTCTAGTACCAAGGTGAAAACAAATTTCCCAAAGCATAAATGACAACACAACTCAATTATAATATCCAGAAAATATCATTCCTTATATGGTGATAAATATTAAATAACTCATTAAAATTCATAAACTTCATTCAATATAATTTTATTCCTCACATTAATGTCATTCCAACCTTTCTAGAAAAATAATTCTCTCTTATCTCAACAATGTTTTGTGGAATATTTCTTGTTGTCAAGAAAAATTTTGATCTATATTGTCATTCTATCATCTATGTACCACCACATCAAAAAGTCACAAAATGTGTCAATCATGACCTATTTTCCATCGGTTTCTCTAAGTCTAGGGGTTGTTTTTTAATGTAAAATCATTGGAGGCTGAATGAGGAGGGTAAATATATCATGTTAATTAAATTCATGGAACTAGTTTTTCTAAATAATGGTGTTCCCCTCAATCAACTCAAAACTGAAACACCTATAAAAACCACCTAATTTTCATGGGAAGATCACACATTTAATTTTCAGAATCATTTAAAAAATTCTTCCCTCTTTTCATGCATTTTATGAATTGTTTTTTCTTTAATGTAGATCATTAATTCCCATCAAAATCTTATTTTTAAGAAAAATTAAGGTATAAATATATCTTCAAATATTGGTGAATACCTATCCCATCTTTGTAATGATATTTTCTTCCGCACATCCATCTTTCTAGCATTAATTTTATTCCACAAAAATAATAAAAAATATTTAAATACATTTTTCATTTAATCTCAAATAGATTCTTGATGAAATCAAAATACATCTCATATTATTTTCACCCATAGTTTAGTTCAAATATAACCATTCATTTAACATCTAGTGAAATTTGTAAAGGGATAAGTTTCTTGTGATGAAGCTTCTAAAAAAGGAATTTAATGGATACTGTGGGATTAATAATAGTAATATGAATAGGTAGTCCAAAATTAGAGCTCAATGTAAAAAGGGAATTCACTATGATGACTCAATCATTCATAACGCATTCTATAAACACCAAGAGAATTGAAAATGTTGTAAAAAACATTTTTTGGATCACACAATAGATATCAAGACTCTTATGAGAAATAGAAATGTATCTATGATGTCAAAAATCATAAAGAAACCTCTATAGATGGGAATGATCTTTAATTTGGATAGAAATAGTGTACATGTGATTCATAATCAACCAAACTTTGTCAACTAAGATGACCTTAAATAAAAAAAACCATTTATAATTATTTTAAATTGTAAAAAAATAAAATAAAGAAATGTTTCAAAAATAAAAATTGGTATTAATTATTCATATATTCGTTCAGTTGTAGAATCAAAAAAATGGACCAAAAAATGAAGAAGGAAAACAGTACATTTTTAGAAAAAGAAATTAATAATAAATAAAAACATACAAGTAATTCAAAAAAAATTGATACCCATCCCACACAATTATTAAATTTTCTAGACTATTTTTTATCTCAAATAAGATTAAGGAACTTTTTCATACAGAATTTTAATTGGGTTTCAAAGTAAATAAATCAATGAAGGAAAAACTGATTTTTTTTAGGGTAAGCATTGAGTTAATATCATATATTCTACAAAATTAAAACAAAATTTTATAAAGGAACCAAACATAATAAAAATAAATAAAATGAATGATAATGATGAATGAAAAATGATATTTCATTTATTAAACCCCTAAGAGGGTTAAAGTTCATTACTTCCCCTAGTTAGGTAGTTATAGTAGATTATCTCTTGCCAAAATATTGGTGTTGTTTCTTTGAGATGAACCAAAATATGTGTATTTTCTTAGTGTCCATGACATAACACAATTAATGGATAACCCCAATGAAGGTAAGAAAATTTCCAACACCCATTAAATAAAAAAGACAGAATTTTAGTTCTATAGTGACAGGGAAAAGAAGATTGGAGTGCTCCCTATTGAATATTATGGTGTTCTCTAATCTGTGGTATTTATGTTATTATAAATGAGGTATTTGTATCACCAAATAATTCCCCAAATCTTTTTCTATGATCACCACCATATGGGTAGTGTCATACTTAACATCCATAGACTACCTCAGTTTTACTATATTATAAATTTCATAAATGATAATTCTAGAATAAACTCATCTTGAATAAATACTAATGATTGATGAATAATTATAAATATCATTCCTTTCAAGTAAGTAATCTTGGGAATTTATATACTATGATAGTACCATTGGATAGTAAATATCATTAAGTTTATCTTCATTATTTTCATTTAATTCTAGATAGTGGTCCACATGTGTAGACTTTTCATTATTATGTGTGGATAGATCATATTGGAAGTTATCATCACCAAATTGATCCTAGGAGTCTACCAAAAAGTTTTGATCTCTAATAACCACATGATCATTCATGTGTTCATTTGGGATATCATAGATCAATATTTGAGTATGGGGTGATGTTATAAATTCCTTTATTATCTCTTTCTCAGGCACATCATGTTCTTTAGTATAAAAAATGATTAGTGAAATCTCCTACACCACTCATTCTTGTTGTTTTTCAAGTTCTTGTTTGGGTTTTTCCACGGACGCTCAATCATATTGATCTATGCACACTATTTTTCCCTCTTGGTCTACAATTGAATCATGATTCCTTTATAATAAAGAATAAATATCACATTGAAATTCTTCTTGTACTTGATATTCAACAGTCCATGTTGAATAATTTGAATTGATATTTAACATGGATAGAGACTATTTAACATTTATTAAATGATATAATAGAAAATTATTTAAAAAATATGAATAAAAATATTTATCTAAAAAACACATGGATCCATGAAAATGGTTTATATTTGATGAAATGGTATCTTTCATGTTGTCAAATTATTTATAACTAATTAAATCACGGTGGACGACCTAGTACGTTCTTTTGAATATCTGTTTTTGTCAATCACTCACCACTTATAAGTTATTTTTTTAATATATTTATTTATTTATGAAATTAAATCAAAATAAATGGATATCAGATAATTTATAATATAATACCAAAATTAATCATGCAGATGCAATGAAAACATAATGAATGCAGAAAAAATAAAGTTAACAATGAAGTAGACATTGCCAAGGTAATCCCCCAGTTTTAACAATCATTTTCTTATTATTGGTTTCAAATTTACATAAGTATCACATAGAAAAATATGTTTGAACAAATTATTATAAATATGGTTTTGAATATACATTTCAATTAATGAGTGTGGAAAGAAAACACATCAACCTCCTCGATCGGGGGGGGGGGGGGGTAATATTATAGAATCAAAAGATAAACCTAGGGTTCAATGTATAGACACTATGGAGCCTCTCGCATTAATACACCCCCCAGAATAACATTAATAAAATAAAAATAATTAATTATGACTTTTCAATGGCTTGGGTTCATCATTGGATTACTCCCATGAGAACATCCTTGGGTTAGAAACTCATGATCATGAAAATAAGAGGTAACATTGGGGAATAGAATGAGGTGGAAACATAAGAGATAAAAATATGAGATAGGATGAATAATAACACTAACATATAAAAATTGAATAAATTTATTAAATAAATATAAAACATAGAAAACATACTAAAAATTGGAATTTAATGTTTTCAACACTTTAGAATAGAGATGGAGTACATTTTTACAGTAAAATTGGTGATGAATTCTCTCAAAAAGTATCATTTGAATGATGTCGCATATTGTCCCCATTGAAATACAGAATTGATAAATGTGGGATTCATTAAGGTTTTTCTTTTATATGTACTCTTTTAATCCAAACAATAATATTAATTTTCATGTTTGGAGAGATATATAACCAATTTTCTCACGAAAACACTCCCTAGTATGATTGTTTGTATTCCAATTCACCATGTTTCCATGCCATTATGACCTTGAAAAATTGGTAATCATTTATAGACATATTAATATATGTTGTTTCTCAAGATTTATTTTTACTCCATATGTAATTTAAGCTCAATTGGATCAAAAAAATATGATGTGTGGGCCAATGATAGAAAATCACCAGATTTATCCTTAGATTTTAATCCCCGATTATGAGACGGTTTTGGGCATTCAAATGATGGGTTGTGATTTAGTTACAAAAGAATTATATTAATCTAAACGAACATAAAAAACAAAAAAAATGATAATTTTAAAATTTGGATGGCTGTATAAATGTTTCTGTCCAATGTACATAAATATATTAAAACAGTTAAAATAAAAAAATGGGGGATTTTTCAATTAATCTCAAAATGTTTCAAAAAATGATAAAATGTGAAAAACATCATTAAAATAACAATTTTGTTGGATTAAAAATATTTAAATTTATGTTAAAATAGTTGAAGAAAAATTCTTGTTCAATCGCATTATCTAAACATGATAATAATAGGTTCATAGGATTTTTCCCACCATCATTTCATCACAATAATAATCATTATCCCATGAGGTCGTGCTATATCATTTTAAGGCCAGATAGGAACACAATCAAACACCTGTATTCCTAGTGGATTTTTGAACATCATGTAGATTGGGTTTATTGGTATGGAATGATACAATTAATGGTTTCTGGGAATACTAATAACACAGACCTTGTTCCACGACACCATACATGGGATTTCAATCCATATACCGATAGCACACACCTGGGTCCTTATGTGAGAAGACATGTCATGTAACCCTAGTGAAACACCATTTATATTTACATGGATAACTATGAGATGTACCATGATTACTCACCTAGGTCACTGATTGAAGGTACATACTCGGTGACCCCATGAATTATCCACATAGAGACACATCATAGGCTATACCACATCCAGGGTATGACATGCCATTATTTCCATGTAGGGTCACATGTGGTGTAACCTTGTGTACACACTATTTTCTTCTTACCCAGAACATATACCTTGTGTGTCTCCATATTTAGTAGAAATATTTTGGCCCATAGTCACCCTATTATGATTTTTTTCTAGGTAGGATCTGATGTTATCCATCATTATTGAATTATAGATATTACACAATGTAAAATGAGGTTGGTTCTTCTTTCCGTGATGCTCTCACAATGATAGGGATCAGGTTTTTCATCATACAAACATCATGTTCAGTATTAACCTATAGATCAAGGGTTCTGGTCACCCATTCTATTTATATAGTGTGGGTTGGTACTTCCCCATAGTGTTGAGTGTGTGTTTAATCTATCTATAGAGTTTTACTCAACTTTTTTTAAGCTCTTATTGGGGGTGAGTCCTCCACTTTAGTTAAGGCTCCATTGAATATGTAGTGTATTGGATAAGTGTGGAACCTACAACGTGATTATAATGATATTATGTGATGTTATTGGATTCATAGATTGGGCATTGAGATATACATATTGATTCATAATTTTTAGATGTCTATGAGAATAGATATCAACATTATCTCATAGTTTGGGTTGGTTTGAGAATATATGATGTAGGTTTTTCTTGGACCTCTCACATATGTGATGAGTTAACTATTTATTCATTATATTTATTCCCCACTGGTTATTAAGGAAACAATGTATGAATGTTTATACTCACCCCTACTTGGGATGGGCCTTCACATGTAATGTTTTTATGGATCCAACATGATTAGTGATGACATTGGTGGACCTAGTTTCAATGATGTTTATTAGTAAACTATGGTTTTGGCTATTTTAGGTTATTAGTCAAAGGGATTGTGAGCCTAGTGCTACATAGTTATTCCTTTTTTCCCTAGTTGGTTTCATGGTGAGATCACTTTTCTAGCTGGGCATGTGTTTTTAACTATTTTATCATTTGTATTCCGAAATCATTTTTTTGTTATTTTCATGATAAAGACACTTTGAGGTAAAAGTGGGAACCCTACAAAACTGATCACACCTTACCGATTCAAAATTCAAACTAGACCCCATATTCGAAATTCAAAAATAGGCAAATCGAGCAAATTATGCTACCTCCCAGGAAACAGGTGTCGTCGCATCATTACAGCACCATCGTCATCATCATGTTTCCATCGTCCACACCAAAAATCGATCCATATTCGAAATACATTTATGTATTTCCTTTAGTTTACTTAATTGATTTTTTAATCTCTATATATCCCAATTTATTATTTTATTTTTGATATATTCCATGGATATAGTTTTGTGTGTTTATATTTTTATATAGGATATTCTCTACAATTTTAGAGATATTCCTACTTGGACCTAGTTGAATGCTCATATCCTATTGGTGGAGGGATTTATGTGTCATCGTCAGCTTACTTACATCCAAATAGGTGTCCTGTTGGGTTAGGTCATGATAACATAAATTGATTTTATATCATAATTCAGTGAAATATATGCAGATAGAGATTATTATAATTAATGTAGGGATATAATATCAAAGTATTATTATTGAATCCCTATTTTTGATATGTTAATATTTTTATTTTTTATATAAAATTATTTCATTCGATTATTTAGTACTCAACAATATACTTTCTAATTATTTAAAATAATTTTTATTGGATTATAATTCATGAAATAGTGATGGTTTAAGGGATTAAAATATCCACCTCCATCATTTAGCTATTTGTTGCTAACAGAACCGCTACAGGCCATTCTTTATTTGGTCTCATCACCCATCCCCTAGATCAAAGGAATTTTTTTCAACCACTATATCTTAGTGGTTCTCAGTCTCAAAGATTATACTGAGAAATTATGGATGGGATATTACCTTAAATCATAATTTGTTATAGAGTATAATATATATTATATACTATATAAAATACATAAATTTAAAATAATGGTGTCCTTGAATGGTAGTGATGATTGATAAAAAACTGATAGGGGTTTATAATTTTTATCCCCAAATAGATTGTTAGTGGTTGTTCTGAGGGATTTGTGACATGTAATAAAAGAAAGAAAACTAGTAGGAAAACAATAGTATAAGGGTTATACGTTTAGATTAATCTAATGAGGATTTGTGGTTATTTGGTTGGTCTATTATGGTGGAATTTGGAAGATAATTATTTTTTGGAGGTTATAATCTAGATGTTTGTGTGGTTCAATTATGGTAGAGTACAACATTTTAATTTTTTTTCTAAATTTATTGGTTTATTAATTGAAATAGTTAATTATAATTGAAACAATGTTTATATTGAATCAATCATATTGTATTATGATGGGTTAGGTTATCTAGATTATCCTATCTATTATAGAAAACCCAAGCTATATATTTTAGAAAATAATTCATGAAATATATTATTAGAAGATGATATAATAATCAATAAAGGGTCCTAATATCAATTTATGAATATTGAATCCCCCTTTTAGAGTTACTTAATTTTATTTTTTAAGAAATTATATCATAATGTAATTAATTACTAAATAATCAACTTTTTACTCATATGAAATATGTTTTACTATAATACAAGTTTTTCAATAGAGATGGTTTAATGGGTGACTGTTTCAATCTCTTTCATTTAGATTTGTAATGTTGACCTATCTATCATAGTTCATTCCCATATTCTACTCAATATCCATCCTCTATAAGCAATGAAAAATCATACTTCCACAATGATGTCATGGTAGTTCTCGTCTGTGTGGATAATAGTTTACATGATGAATGGGAAATTACCAAAAATAATTATAATCTATTATGCATTATACCAATGAGTAAATATATTTCATTAAAAATTAGTTTAAAAAATTATATATATAGACTTGTATTTATAATTAAATCAATAAAGATGGAGCGGTTGAACTTTTTTGAAAAACTTTAATGTTGGAAGAAGTTTTGTGGGAATTATATCATGTACACATAGAATAAACACTATTAGGGAAGACATGTGATTGGGGTTTTATGTTTAGATGATGCTGAAGTGGTTTGTTGGTTTTCTTGTGGGGAAATAGTTGTAGTAATTAGTGGATAATTATTATTTTCCTGATTATATTTGATGGGTTTCTAAAGTGATATAATGATAGGGTACCACATTATCAACAATATGTTTTTTGAAAAGTAGGTTTTTTATAATTTTATGAGTAAAAATCTATTAAAAAATATATATTTAAAAGAACATATTATAATATGGTGGAGTGGGTTTTTTGGGATCTCTTGTATTTGTTAGGGAACTCCAACTATGTATGTTTGGATTTAAGGGAAATTTCAAAAGGAATGGATGTGAATGGGTTGAGGGACACTCAATAATATAGAAATGCATTATTTTTTACGAGATCTTGATGTTTATTTAGTGTTTTTAAAATATAATTCATGTCCAGTTGTGTTCAGAAATAAATATTTCACCTGAAAAAATCTATATCTGAATGGTGTTGGACTACATGTCTTTTATATATTCAACATGTCATAGATATGAATTCATATAATAATTCAGTTTCTATAAATAATCAATTAAAATAAAGAATATTAATTTCTTGTTCATTTTGGATTTTTAAAAGTCCATTTTATTTTATTCATTTTAATAAATTGAATTGTTTATATTATTGATTAATTTTTAGGCCATTTGAAGTGAATTTTTATAATTTTGTTTGTTTTTATGTTAAACTATATGAAAACAGATATTGAGTAACAACTGAGAATACCATTTTATTTTTCTTCTTATATAGAAAAGGGGGTATTATAATGGATTATATTTTTTTTAAATAATGTGTTTTTTAAATATGACTATGCTCGAATTCAACACTTCAGTTTCATGTTTGGAGGAAAATTACTAGGTTTACAATATTGATGAAGTACACATTTTTGGACCTATAATAATTACTTTAAATACTTATGGATTTTATTCATCCATTATTTATTGTGATATGATATTTTTATGACATGATCCAATAATATAAATAATGAAAATTCTTAATTGTGATCAGTGGTATATGAACATATATTGAGATTAATGGATTGTGAATTTCATTACATCAACCATTGTTATTAGAAATTTACATTAATGTGACTATTTTATCAAAATATTCTTATAATGACTCATATTCTATAATATATTTCCTTAGAAAGGGATAATGTCCATCAGTACCAGAAGTGACGCCACATGACCTTTGGTCTACCTATGAATATTGAAATATATTTCTACTTGTAGAGATGGTTAAAAAATCACATGGGGAAATTATTTCCTCAGTATCATAACCCCCAAAAAGGTAAATAAAATTATCAGTTGAATGATATATCAACAAAATGAAATATAAATTAAAAAAAATATGTTTAAAATGAAAACCACATATACATTATGGTGATGATGATTATGTTTGCTTATATAACAGTCATATATTAAAATGAAAATAATCAAATTGGATAATTATACACATGGTGCATAGGTATAATTAAATATAATATATTATAAGATATATAGATTTATCTTATCACCCTTATGATAGAATTGAATCAATATTCTAACTAAAGTAATCAATCATTGATAACTATGTTGTAGACCTATACATGACCTATATTGAATCATGATTTTGTATGTGCACTGAGGTATATGTTAATGATGTAATCATAACAATCAATAGAACTCTAAAAAAATATAATAATGTAAATATAAATATTTTTCCTTTAATGTACAATAAGAAATAAAAGTATTAATATAAATTAAATTTGAATTTATCAATCTAACATGCACATATAATGACACCACTAAACTCAAAAGAAACATCTTAATCCAAAATCAATATTGTTTTGGATAACTCATCATAAAAAATTATGGAAGTCATAAATTAGGAATCACTAATAAATATAATAAATTGTACACATGGTTGACCAAGAACCAAACATGTATAATCTTCAATGTATTTGGGTACTATGTTTTCATAACTCATAACCAATTTGATTCAACGTGAATCTTTATAATTTGATAGAATATATTCCAACCATGTAATCCCATAATAAACTAAATATTAGTATGATCTAAACCCAACCAATATATACTCTATTGGATATTTTTTTTTCATCAAATTGAACTAATTTAGACTCATAATAACAAAATAAAATATTTCTATGTACCTAACCTATATGATCTCAGTTGGATACATATTTAGTCCCCAACCAACTCATCCAGTATGATGTATATACCAGTTCAATCACCAAAAAAACTATAATATTTAAAAATAAAATTTAATATTTATTAAAAAAACTTCACATAAACTATGTTATCATTCATTTAATCAATAGATTATATAGTTATAGAATGATAGTATTATATTCTTTTAAATAGGAAAAAATCAAAACCGAAACCATTGAATAATGAACAACTGCACCTCATATATTTGTATTCATACACATAAATATTATTTTACATAAATAAAATTAATTATCATGTCTTATGAATTGGGTTTTATTGTTCACCAGGAAATATCATCATCCAATGAATGCACACCACACAAAATTAAATTATTAACTCTCTATTTACATCAATAATAATCCATAAAATCACATTTCTAATTAGAATACCTATTATTGAATGAAATTCCTCCATGATTAACTTATATTTCACCACACACAATATGATGAAAATTATAATTATCCTACATAACTCAAATCATCCATGAGACTCTATGGTCAACTGATTAACATGGTGTTCACCTGTAGTTATTCATTGATTGAACTTCCTTGATAATTAAAATAGATTTTATAAATCCTTTCTCTATGATCCAAAAAATATTATAAGTAATCACTACTACAAACACACATTCACATAGAAATAATCAATCTACCCATTCTAAAATTCTCCCTTAGATCTCCTTTTCCAATGGAACACCCAATATTATCTCAATAAAATTAACTAGGTTATATAGGTCAACATCCAAGAAAAGAACTTTACATAGGTTTATTTCAAAAATAACCAATTTATTATCACCTAAAATAGTCATTAAGTGATAACAATTTCGAACATATGCTCATGTTCCACCAATTAATTCTATAGTACATGTAACTTATTCTCCATCATCACATTTATCCCCAAAGGATATTTATAGGGTATACCACACAAATTTTCCAAATAATATATATATTCAAGAAAACTATGTCCTAAATCATCTAAAAATCTTTCCAATTTATTTATAAAAAATTTAAAATTTATATCCATAATTAATTTATGATCTACATAAACTTATAAAACTAATTTAGTGTATCCAAAATGTAAAACAATCCATGAATCAATAAGTCAATGGATTATAGAATGATCCTGTAAAAACCAAAAAAAATTAAAAGATCCTTATGAAATATATTCCTTTATATTCTTTCATAATTTAAAAATGTAACAAATCATATGAGTCATGTATCATAGAGATATAGTGGGAAATGGATAAATTTCATATTTTCATGTATCCTCCAACCTCACGATCAAAATATTAATCTCATTTTAGTTTAATGTCCTCTATAATAAATTCTAATCACTCATATTTATCTAGAAATAAAATAAAATAATTATAGTATTGTAAGCAATATGGTAATTGGATGAAGATGTAAAAATAATTCCATCATCATATAATCAAAATATTCCTAGGATGATAATTATCAACTGAGAGAAGGGTGGAAATAGGGAAGAAGGACACAATCTCACTTATGTCAAATATAAATGGAATATGAATATAAAATGTTTTTCTTAACTATCCCCATTAAAAAAGCACTCCACGCAATGATGGGGGTCAGTAAAAATAGTTCGAATCAAATTTTTTTGAATCAAGTATTGATGAGATTGGGGGCCACCATTTCCAATGGAAATATTACTAGTGGTGGGGTCTATATCTACATTCTATTCAATGAATCATTAAAGGCCCCAATTAATATTTTTGTGGATATTTATAAATCTATTTATGTCTCGTAATTAATAATTCACATTAAAATTAATATAATGACTTATTCTTCTGGTATTTACACATCTTAGTAATTAATGGAAACATTCAATCTAATATATACTCGTGTCCTATTAAACCAAATAAAAAACTCAATATTACACCAACTCCACTCCTAAAAGATTCTAATTTATTCCACAACTTATCAACACTAAAATGAAGTAACCAATAAAAAACTACTCTATTGTGTTTTTTATCCCTTGTAAGGTAGCCACATACTATTCCATTCAATAATATCTCATGTATTATTATTAAATAAGGTGTATTACTTGAAATTAATTTTCAAACATGAAACCCTATGTTGGTAAGATTCTATTGTTATTAAAAATCTTAATATCTAATCTATTTTATGTAGTTTTTCTTTATTAAAGGAAATGAGCTTGTAAAATTCCCATTCAACACCATGAATCACACATAAGACACATTAATTATTTACTTTCATTGTTGAATTCGTATAAAAATCAGTAGTCATCACCATATTCTTCGACCTCACTACATACCGTCATGAAGATTCCAATGTTATGGTTATCAATGTTCAGAAATCATTGTAGATATTTTCATATTTATACAATAAAAACATTCAATGTTAACAGTATCCATGCTTCTCCTAATCAAAAGTAACTAATATTTAAACCCCTATACAAGAAATTTCATAACTAAAATAAACATTCCATTCATTTTATATCTCATATGTATTATCATGGTTGTTGGAAATGATTATTTCCAAGACCTACATTAATACATTCAATAATAAAATAATCATCCAGTCCCCAAATTCAATAACTCATAATAAAAATCAAAGATCAATATCCCAAATGGGTATTTCATATTATCCAATCATATTTTATTCACATGTATGAAATCCTGGATTTAAAGACTCAACCACATCACTTTTGGTTTCACCATGTACAGTAACTTCAATGTTCACTATAATCCATCTCAAACAATACTGATTCCCTCAATCCATAAATTATTTTTCTCACAACCATAACGTTTCTTTTATCATCGATAAATGGTCACTAACTAAAAAATATTTTCTTCATAAATCATCAGAAATATTAACTATATTAAAAAAAAACCTCTGATTAGAACCATATATTTAATATTTTTATTGATGTCGTTGAATTTTTATTATACTATTTAAATTATAAGAAAAATAAATAAATGTGAATTTTAATAATTTCAATAATTATTTTAGTAAATTTAAAATCCTCAAAAAAATATGGATTATATGAATTTAAATGAAATTCAATGCTAAATATGGTATCATTTGGAAATTTAGTTAAGATAATTTTATTTTTAATATATCGATTAAGGGGGGATTCCCAAGCTATAATATAAATACTGAAAAAAAATATGGCACAATTATTAATGTTCGATTCAAACCAACGAACACCCTTATAAGAGATGGTTGAGAAAGGAATAATGACATGTTAATGCTGATGAGAAGTATCTCTTAAAAAACAATTGTCTAGTTAGAGAAATTTGGGGTCATGGGAATGTAATAGTATTGGATTGGCTAAGATACCTTGATAGAATGTGGTAGTACTATGTCAGCTAACCCATGTTCTTTAACTTATCAAAACTCTTTATCTCCTTTATAAATATTAGGTGGGATATGTATAATGAAATTTTTAATTCTGAAACATTTGATATAAATAATTTCGATTCAATAGAATTTTCATCTTTATAATGTAAAACACATATATATTTCATTACAACAACCCACACCAAAAAATATTCATTATGCCCCACTATTTTCACCTAATGATTATATTAATAAAAAAACCAAAATAATGCTTGTATAATTTGGTTTTTCTATAAATATTCATAAAACCCATGCATATAATAATTCTTCCTGATATATAGTCCATTAATTTATTCCCTTTTCTAGTTGGAAACATGACCTCAAGTGTGCCACCCCATATCCGAGAGGTTACTAACTAAAACCAATGGACTGGCATGGTATAGTGGACAGATTATACCCTCATGATTAGAGTAATCCAAAAATTAAATAAGAATATGGTAATGAGTGGAAATTGTAATAATCAATCAGAAATAGTATAATAATATATCATCCAATATAAAAAACAATTGATAAGTTCCTTAGAAAAATATAAAATAATGATGATCATGTCATGACTATATAAAAATTGACTTAGATGGGATACATGGGTTGTTAGATATAAAACATGCGAAAAAAATTAAAAATTACCAAAATCTACATTCACTGGTATCATGGGTATGGGATTTGTCCTTTACTCTTATACATCATCTTATAACAAAAAATAAAACATTAAAATTTGGACTCTACCCTTTTTCTACACCTATAGTCATAATGACTGTTCAGGTACCATATGAGTCTCTAATATGGTGTGGGATGTACTTATATTCCACCAAAAATGGTGTCTAGAAAAATACAGTATCGGAAATATAAAATACTCAGTGTATATGGAAATATAAAATAATAAATTAATAAATGAACCTCTTCGGACCATGTTTCTCTTTAAATCCCTTACCAAAAATACATACTTCATCATAATCCATTTATCTATAATCAAATTTCAACCTGTTAAGATATGTCAAATGTGATAATTTATATAGATACATTTTATGTCTATTGGTATAAATTTAGGACAAAGCTAACTTATTTGTCTGAAAGGCTGGTTTAAATATGTGAAAACCCCAATAATGTTATTTTTCTTGTTGGTTGAATCCAATTATTTACTCTTAATATTCATCCTTTTATGCCAATATAAGTATATAATTTAATACATGGCATCCCGATCCAATACAATGTGATCCATAAATAGGAACCTGAGTATCTTATTTATGACTTTTATAATGGTGCAATATAAGACCCTCTAATCCCATCATCTGTATTTCACAAAATGGGCCATTTATCGATTATGGAAATATATAGACATATTGACCAACAATCCCTTCCAATATATCTCCTCATAGTGAACCTGTGACACTCATGGGTTGGGAAATCATTCTCCTAGTGAGGTCGTCTGGGGTATTCCACTAAATGAACCCATGTATCGCTCCTCATATATAGAAATTCATTCATTTTTAAAATTAATTAGCATGATGTAATCATCCATGGTGTCAGTAATTCAGGAACCTTATGTCCCCCTCAACAGATATTAAGGGTATAGTTTAATTGTTAATAACACATAGCATCTAAAAATTCATTTCAATGATACATTAATCTGGTCATCCAGTTTATTCAATTCAATAAAATTACATTATAACGTAAAGAAAAGGGGTTTAAACATGTCTCAAATAATCTCTCATTGATAAATTCACGCATTCAAAATACAATAATGTAAATGTTGTTATATGTAATAAGTCTATAAGAATTGAAGATAAGCACACACATTGGGTTTTCTCCTTTCATAGTATTCACCCCATTCCATTTATTCTTGGGTAGTTAGGCCCCCATTACACAAGAGAATAACCTAAAATTTAATTATTTAACATTTATAGAGGTTACATGAGAGAAGTATGAAATGTGGAAAAATCTACGTTTAGAGAAACAAACTGGACCACCAATCATAGGACTGTATTACTCTCCTCATAGAATATCTACCCTTTAATCGAGATAGAATTGGAAAAATCAGAAGAATAGTCAGAGGACGTGAAAATAGTATATATCATCATGCACCTAAATAGTACAAAATAATGAGAGATAAACCAAGAATGGAAGAAATATGAACAATGTTATTAAAGTATCATATACAATGAGACCAATGATTATGGAATCAGATATTGGATGAAAATTAAATGTTGGAACCTAGGTTTGGTGTGGAGGATCTCTCACATATGGATCCTACTATATAAATAAGATGTTGTTATTTAAAAATAACATTCTGTGACTCCTTATGAAAATATACCATTGTATTTTACATAGTATGTAAACCATACACATCGTATAATTTTTTGATTTTTCCCAATATGTAAAACAAATAAAAGTCATTAAATGTTTATGGACATAAAAAATTTAACCATTTCATTATTATGTGACATTTACTTAAATATATGTCATGTATTTTTCCTATATCTAGGTTCCAGTCCCCGAAATCTACTCCTTCAAAAAGTATGTGAACCGACCTAAATAAAAGTTACCCAGTATTACAACATAATATAAACTAAACATGTGTTAGATTAAATTAACAATAAATTGTAAAACTCTAAAAGTTATACACATTGTAACATCCCATCATTAAAAGAACTCATCTTTGTTTTTCCCTTATGAGTGTTGCAAAACATGAACAAAAAAATGTTATGGCCACCAGGAAACAACATCATCCTCTCACTCATAGGTCTCATCATATACACTACCATTTTTTATAACTCACAAACTAGAGGAATTGACCTTCCATAGAGATCCTTCATTATCATATCAAAGATATGTTTCAGATATTCTTTAATAGAAATATCTAAATTAAACTAATATACACCCGGATAATGCAAATGAGGAGGGTTAGATTGAAATTTTGATAATCTATGATATATACAAGATTTCATTCATTTCCTAGTACCTCATAGATAATTCGAACTTATAATAAACGAGACCAAATATCACCATGATCTCAAAATGACCAACTTAATAAGGATATATCTTATATTTTCTTTTAATCTTCGTGTGATACAAACTTGGATAAACTCACAGAAGGACCTGATGTCCAACCATGGAATTCATAGAAAGATAGAAATGATCAGTATAAAACTTCTTCTCAAAATGAGCTATTTCCATATATTTCTGAATCAACCATGATTTATCTGAGTACTCCTGAATGAGAATAGGACAGACTAGTGTTTCCTCACCTACCTATAACTTGCACATTGGTAAATAGAACATGCTACCATATAGGGCCTCATAATGATCCATCTGAATAGTTCCCCAAAACCCATTATTTTAGGAAAACTTAACTATAGTTATGTGTTTCTCTTTTGAATCTATAAAGCCTAGGACACATTCATGGAGCATGTCCTCTATCCCACATATCATCCACTTGGGTTGCAAATCAAGTTTATGGTGATATTCTATACTCTAGAGAATATGTGAACATAATGATTTTTGAAACCCATTCCATAACCATGATGTGAAATTAGTGTCTTAATCAAATAAAATATAAAAATGAACAGTATGATTTCATACAATCTCTCTAATATATATAATTATGATCTCATCAATTGATAAGGTCTCTCATATAGGTATAATTTTTTCAAACCTGTTCATCCAGTCGGTAATAAACTGTATTACATCACTGCCTCGAAGGGATGTCAACAAAACTGTCACAAAATACATAGTGGTGTCATACCAATTCACATCGAGCTAGAAAGTGCTTGTAATAATTCAGAAGGATAGTGATTTTTATCTATCACTAGTTGATATATTTATCACCATATGAAAAAAACTACAATCTTCCTATTTATACATGGACATTAATACTAATGACGTACCACTTGGTACATCATGGTAACTCGAGTGTGTTTATCCCAAATAAATATGTGACATTCCCACAAAAATTCTTCTTCTATGACTGTAGGGACACCAGCACAACCTTGAAAATGTGTCATCTCATACTTATCAATATCCCAACCATATAGTGGGTCCCTACCTTAGACACTCTCCCTCATTACTAATCCTTGATGATTAAAATGGTGTCTCATCATTACCAATTATTTAAGGGAGTATTTCACTAAAAAAGTCGTTATAACTATCTTCCCATGTTATTATTGAACCTCAAAGTGTAACTAAAAATTTAGAGACATAAACTGGAGTCACTAATGGCTTCTTGAATGGCTTCATTTTGAGTTTTCCTACTTAGTGCATCAACAACTAAAATTTCCATCTCTTGGTTTATAAGCATGTTCATTGCCGAATGATTGTAGTTATTCTACCCACTTGTGATAGCTAAGACTCATGTTCTATGTGGAAATTTATTTGATATTTATATTCTCTAGGTAAAAAAACCTCTCTCCCATTACATAATTCCTTCTATAGTGTAAATCATGAACCATAGCTACTAGATTGAGGTTTTGGTTTATGTAATTCCACTCAAAATTATCAAGTGGCAGTACCAGTATTCAACAACCTAATCTCCCTATATCATAACTACTCTATTATTGATTAATAATTCATTACAATATATTATATTACTTATTCTATTATATGGATTATTATTAATCATTGCTAAAGTCAATCTACATTTTAATTCCAATATGAATTTCTCGATGGATTTAGATCATAGTAATTCCACCCCATTATTTTTCAATACTATTAAAGGTGATTCTAGGGATGATAATTCCTAAATTAAATTACTTTAATCTGTAGATAAACCCATGAAATAATTTATCTCAAATACATTCATTGGATACTCCCAAAAATCAATGCATATCACCTCAAAGGGCCAACATATACTCCTCCCTTTGAGATGATATAACCCACATAGTGAAATATATAAATCCAAAAGATAATTTTTTTAGAATAGCATATAGAAGATGCTCTATTAGTTTCTTAAGTATCATCACAATTTATTTTGAATTGTTGTGATGAGTGATATAATACACCATGATACCATTCATGAAGGTATCCCCAAATAAATCCAAATATGGTTGAAAAAACCAATTCCTTAAGGCCATGAAATTTTATTACAAGTTAATAAGGTTGAATGGAATAATAAAGTAAATGTACATTTTGAATATACTTTTTAATGTTTTACATTGTATTTATAGATATTTAACACAAACCTAATGGTAGCCTGACCTCAAATCAATTTTAATGGTAATTGTTTATCAATAGAGTTGGTCGAACAGGTTGTATATACATCATAGTGGAAATAAGTTTTTAATCATATACTAGTTCATTAGATGGTAACCCATGAAAATTGAATGGGTTCCTTCCACCTTATAGAAAAATGAATGGGTGAACCCCATTAAGAAGTACTATGTTATATGAAACCAGTTGATTCCATGTGCTCTAACTACATCGTGATTTCATAATTCTTAGTAGGTACTATCTTTTAATGAGGAGTGGATGTTAGTGACACACCCTATACTAACTCAATTGTGAACTCCACCTCTCTCCCAGGTGTTAATCTATAGGTATTCAAGGAAAAAATCCAAGAGAAGATATACCACATGAGGTAATTCTACCTGCTTTATTCCCTAATCACTCTTAAAGATCATAGCCATCTAGGTTATCACTCCTCACATCCCATGATGCTCTGGTCCTACTCTACTAACATGGAAATCCCATTATACCTCAAAATTTTAGTAATTCTCTTAGGTGATGTAAAATACAACCTTTGGAGATAGTAATAAACAAGGAAATTGTATGGAATAAACCAATCCATTTGGAGAATAATGTTGAATCCTGTCATCATTAGGGGAAAAATACCATAGGTATAGATATCCACTCACCTCAAGGGAGAATCCCCACACTAAAATATATATTTGTTCAAACCACTAGTTGTGTTTAAAGAGTCTTCATGCCATAAAATTACTCCATTTATAGGACCAAAAATATCACAATTTCATGATTACATTTAATAAACCATATACTAGAGAAGAGTATACTAGAATAATTCCTCTAACTGTATAAGGCCCCAAACTCTAATCCTCGGGAGTTGGTTTCACTACACATACATTTTATGATCCATTAACTAGAGAAGAATCCTATCTTTGATGAGTAGGTTTTCTATACTGGTTTTGAACAATTTTACTCTCTCTAACTCAACCACCAAAACCACCATGGCCTATTTGGCTAGTAGTACTTATAAGGACCCTCCCTTAAACATTACATAATCTTGAATTAAATGAATAATTCACATTTAGGATCTTTTCAGGTTTAGAGTTTTAGATATTTAGGCCTTGTCTATTACATTACATTTCAAGAAAATACAATGTAGACACTTCTACTTAGTATCCATTTTTTCATAAAATAAAAACTCTAAAAAATCATCTCAAGTTCCATGTTTTAGACAGCATGACTTTTCTTTGATCCCATCCTTGGCCCTATTCTTCTTTAAGTCCTCTGAAAAACATTTCAAAACATGCGGTGAGTATAAAAAGATAAGTAAGGGTTATAAAATAGGGAAAGGAAACATTAACCCATCAATAAATACAAATCAATGAAACCATACTTTTCAATAATAACATACCTTATGAAATCATATGATTTATGAATAACACATAGAAATCATAAATAATTAAGGTAACTTATGGAATCCATATCATACTTATATTGTAGCTATAATAGCTACATAGGGAGTTATTTTGGAGTACCCATCACATTATATTCTCTAAATCTCTTAGGAGAAACATTATCGTTTACCTCCATCACGTTACCCAATGCATTGGATAGCTATCTAGGGCTCACCTGCCCTAGGTTTATCATGAAACCAACTTTATATGTAACCAATTCCGAATAACCATAACATAATCATAACACATAACACAATCATAAAGGAAATATAACATTTACTCATTCCAATCACAGTATATCATATCAAGATATTGAAATAAACAATTCTTTATCAAATCTTTTTCTAAAAAATTTAAAAAATTTAATAAAAAAGATTTTTTAGAATCAAAGTGTCCCATACCACTTTGAAAAATTTAAATGAATTAAAATTTTAATACATTAATTTACATATTAATAAATCCTTAAAACCGTTCTGAAAATGGGTGTTAATGATAAATATTTATAAGATTAAATCATTAAAATGGGGAGTTCCTAACCCAGTGAGAGATTCTTAAATACAACTAATTGAGGGAAAAAATTTAATAAAAATGTTATAATATCATGAGAATGAAGGTATTAATGATATTATATTCCAGTGGATAGTATATATTCCATATAAAAGTGATTTGGTGCATAACAACAATGAAGTCTCAATGGAATGTAAATTGAGATGAAATCCCTTATAAAGATGGTATCATTATATTAAGGATAAATCAATGGAATAATTATGTGTGAAAAATAAAAATACACCCAATATAATTGGATATTAAGTGTAAAACAATCAAAGTTTATTCACATATATTCATATCATGACATAATCAAGAAGTATAAGTTTAACCCAAATAATTGAAATTGGGTGAAGAAGATCCCTTATAGAAATTTGAAAGCCTAATGCCATCACATTAAAATTCAGAAAAAGATTTGATGAGAGAAAAAGGGTATATCATCACATGGACATAAAATATAAAGCAATAAGGATATAGAAGAACATATCCCAACATAATAAATTTAAAATTAAAAGACATTACAAAAAGAAGTATTTTAAAAAGTGGAGGGTGAAAGGTTCCCTTACCGATTTGGTAACATGCGAAACATACACCCCATGAAAGAAGGATAATTAAATGAAGTTTTAAATAGATATAAATTAAATTATTTTACCCAAATAATACAATCATGAGCAGTAAAACCACCACACAAAAAGAAATACTGGCAAATATAGCATGAATCTCACAGCAATAAAAAGTGAGATGAAAACCCCTTACCACGTTGTAATCAATCGAGTTGTATGAACAAAAATTAATAACCACCAAATAAATCCCATAATTATATGAATATATAGAGAACAGTGATTATATATATCAAATGGAAGTTCACAATACACCACATGCAATAAATAAGTGGTGAACAATGGAAATATCAGAGAATTAAAAGTGAGATAAGAAACTCCTTACCTCGTGTCCGACTAGACTTGATCATTTTTTAATCTCTTGAATAATAAACTAAATTTAACTTCAACTTTATTAAGAAAATTTTTCAAGTTTATTATTCCTTTTATATATACTATTATCTGGCTATAAAAATTAGTTAGTTATTTGAGTTCATATTGGACATTTTGTCGATGTTCAGAACTTGAGTTAAAAATTAACTTGTTATAATTATAAATTTTCCATGAGGTCGAAACTACATTATCTCCAGAATGATATTCACGATTTATATATCATATATATCATATATATCATGTATATATATAAATATGTATTTATAATGGTACATAACATTTGGAGATAAGAAATGAAATGAATCGTTCATGGAGACGGTAAGTCGTACATACGCAAGAATGCTACTTTCATTTATATTTCATATTTAATGGAATGAAAATGTAATGATAAATTGGTATATTATAATTACAGTATAATATAATATATAATTTAATTATTTTCATCCTTTATACATTCCACATATGACATGAATGAGTCATATAACTTAGAGGGGATGGTAGTCCACACTTCCTCAAATTAAACTATCGTATTTACCCACTATGGAAACCATAAAAATATTATATAAATGAAAAATAAATAAGAATATAAAAAATATAAATATAATATATATCATAGATAAATACATTTCACTCTTAATGTCCAATATAAGAGGTGGTAGGAGAAGATTGAACAATCATCGTTTTGTGAGGCACTAGTTCACCGTCTCCAGAAATAGTATGTTATTTACCCATTAGATGGAGGTTTGTGTAAGTGTAGTTTGAATACTTCCCATAAAAACAACCTATTATATTGAGGATGCTGTTTTTTATAAAATAAGGGAATAAAAATATCATACGTTGTTGGAGAAGTAAAATAAAACAAAAGAACTTAAGAGAAGATGTTACCTTTAAATCGGGTATCTCCCTTTGGTTTGAACCAAAAGGATTAATAAAATTTCCTTCATCCTTGGGAAAGTATGATAAGAGGATGAGAGGGATGTATGGAGCTTAATTGGTCTGATTTTGGATGAGCCAAGGGGCTTGAGTAGTGTGTGGAATGGGTTAGAAGTGAAGACTTTTTATAAGGGGGAGGAGGGGCTCTTTAGGAATGTTTAAAAATATTATTTTATTATATAATGATTTTCCATTTCTAAAGGTCAAAAACTTATTAAAGTATAAGATAAGATGACTCATGTTATAAATAAAATCATCCAATAATAATTAGATAGGTTTCGGATAAAAGTTTAATCATTATTATCTTATTTATTAAAATCATTCATTAATAAGTTAAACACGCATCATTACTGTGTCGTAAAAATATATATTTGTTTGATGTCTAAAAATTATAAAACAAATATCATGATGTAGGAAATATTTTTAGATTTCAAATTAATATTTATAGTTGAATATATAACTTATATAACCCCATGTAAAAATTTATTTACAAAAAGATATATGTTTGAGTCATTTTTGTCTTTAATTTAAATTAATTAATATAATGTGTCATTATCACTCCCAAGTGGCTCCATGGGGTCCCCAAATCGACCCAAGGATGAAAATGGTCAGAATGTTATCAAACAATAGGATTAGTACACATGTTATTGTAATTTAATATTATTATAATAATATGTTTTACCCTTATTTACCAGATTTACTCTTTAACCATGGTAAATAAAATTTTTACTGAAGTAAATATCCATAATGTCTAAAAATAAAAGATAAATATTTTCATAATTTGGACCTCCAAATTTCAAATATGGAATCCAGTTTTCCAAATTTTAAACAAAGAAGTGGCAGAAATTAATTTAAAATTAATTCCCACTATCAAAACAACAGGCGTATTTTTAAGAAATAATAACTATCAAAAGATTGACACTTATTTAAGTCCAATTTCAAAGTGAAATTACTTAAAATGACCAAAATTGGATTAAATGGTAAGAAAATAATATAATTACACTTTAAAAAGAATTAAAAGGATAATAAAACCTTATAAATAAATTAAATTAAAAGGCAGTTTGAAATTAAAATATAGTATTTTTCACTATTCATTAAAAATGAATTTTATTAGAAAAATACCTAAAATTTACCCAAAGTAAATTTTGATGTCCCGATTCTAAATAAGAATTTTATTTTGTCAAGTAGAACATTTAAAAGTGACCAAAACTATATTTAAATAGGGTTCACCATCAAAAGACAATAAATCGACATTTTAATTAATATTAGAGTATTTATACTTAAAATTAGATTATTTCTTTTTTTAAGCCTCTAAAATTTATTGGGTAAATGTAAAAACATTTAAAAAACATGTATATTCATATTGTAGTTTCTTCTGTCCATTCCATCTAGTACAATGACTAGGCATTAACTACCATTTAAAATAATATTATATGATTATTTTTCAGTGTGACTCAGCATTTTGTGCAACATAAGATTTAAAACAAACTCGTTGTTGCATATCGGGTACACCATCGAAAATAACATCCCCTTTAAAGTAAAATTAATATTAAATTAACAAATTTTATTAAATATGATAATGTTATATTCTTTATTTACTAGGATGTTACAGCCTTCCCCCCTTTTGAGAATTGCATCCTCAGAATTTTAAAATTGTGCATGGAAACTTCAATTGAAGTCCAACATCAGAAAAAGAGCCAACAAAAATATCACTTTAAAAGAATGAAAGAGAAATAAAAAGGTCCGTTGAGATAGCCCATACTAGTATTTCATGTAGCAAAACATGGATATAGAATAGAAACAAACCATCAAGGTTTGATAGAGAGTGGTAGAAAACATGATTAGGAGAAAGTTAACCACCAGAAAATCACAAACTTGTGATGGGTTAAATGGTCTTTGATTCCCCAGTAGGAAAAAGTTAACATACAAAATTTTTGTTTTAAGTTACTTTTCATAAAGTTAAGGAATTTATTTAAGAAATTGAATAAAAACATAAGGCAACATAGTTACTTTTCATGAAGAAATTCATCCTTTACTATATTTCTACCACAAACTCATATTTTCTCCAAATGATGAGTATTCAAGATGACTTGTTTAGATTGAAAGCGCTATATTCAGCTTCTAGAGAATCAAATAATCCAAAAAAGATGAACTATATTTTTCCCATGTTTTTAGACATTAACCAAAACAAAAATGGTTAGTACAAGATCAAATAATCCCCAAAAAGGATAATCTCTTACAAAAAGAAAAACTACTCTTAATCTCCAAAAATTTTCAAATAATTCCCAAAGTTCAACAAAGACCATTCAATAAACAAATGTCCATAAAATTATTCAAAGTAATAAAAACTATGATTGAAACCCAAATCTTAGAAGGATCTATTAACATAATTTTCCTAGATAAATTTTAACATTTATCTCCAAATAACACCAGTTACTCTTAAAGTATCATACTGAAAAGTAATTAACCTAATCACATGTTCTCAGTGATAGGTTAATCATTTCCCAAAACACAAATAGTCATATGTCTACAATAAAAACATAGATTCTTCCAAAATAAAATTTCAACCATTACTCCACAAATGAGATCCCATAGTATTCTATTTCCCTTAAGCATATAATGTTTCCAAAATAGAAAACAACTTCTAAAATAACCTTTATCACATAATCACCACATCATTTTCCTATACTAAGCATATCCATTTGATGAACCAAAATTCCCCAAATCAAATTATTCTTGATCCATAAAATCATTTAACTTAAAAGAATAAGGCATACTAACTTGGGACTTCACGTAGGATAGTGGTAGGAAATGCGCCCTTGTCGCCCTTCTGTTGTCGGATTGATTCCTATGGCCTTTCTGGACGCGATGGTTGTCACCGATCTTACGTGTTGTCCTTTTTATAAAACTCAAAAATAACCCTAACATGTTTTAACCACAAAGTATTTCTTATACCTTTCATTTTCATCCAAATATACTAAGATCGCAACATCTTATATATTGTCATTTTTTCACCTCCATAGAATAAACTAAAACTATTCCCAATAGAAATAACATCATACCTTGATCAAGGTGTTCATATGGTTTCATCATCATCTTTTTCACATAGGTAGAAGGTCCATGAATTGAAACAGTGATTTAGAGATCCTTCAAAATCATTTTTTCCTTCATCCAAATACACATTGTAATACTTGGGTCAAATGGGTGTTTGTAGAAAAATAGTTTTGGAAAATAATCATGTTTGACATATAATTTCAAAACATCTGGTAAAACATGATTTTTATTAAAAAGTCAGATCTAATTTCAGTTGAAACATTAAATCAATGGTTCTTTTAAAATATCATAAATATGTGATGTGAGACTATATTGTAAAAGAAAATATAAAGAGGTTGCGCAAGGGTCTCCTTCTTTAGTACCATTTTCAAAATCATAATATGCTTCAAAATCTTATGAAAAGGTAAAAAATTTGAAAATTCCTTGATAATATTTACCTTTGTTGAAAATATGATATTATTTAGAAAATAGGATTTGATTAAATACAACCCATGATCCACGATGATATAAAGGTATAGTGGAGGTGTTTGATATCTCAAACAACTTCTTGCAAGTGAGTTGTATGCTATAAAAAGTTTCACCATCATCTGAACAAGACTTTGCAATAATTATTGCTAGCCTGTCATTCTGAGGAGATAAGAATGTCATTTGAGATCCTCATCCTTCCATTTTTAACCGACTTTACATGATCTGAAAAATTTATAAAACAAGTATTTTACTGAAATAATAGGCATATGTACTAATCATGTGATTATCGAAAACTCATAATCCCTAAAGTTGTCTAAACTGACCTCTAATGCCAACTATAAGGACCCTGCCTTAAACATTACATAATCTTGAATTAACTGAATAATTCACATTGCGGATCTTTTCAGGTTTAGAGTTTTAGATTATTAGGTCATATCTAATACATTACATTTCAAAAAAATACAAAGTAGACATTTCTACTCAGTATCCATTTTTTTCATTGAATAAAAACTCTAAAAAAACATGTCTAGTTCCATGTTTTAGACATCATGACTTTTCCATGATCCCATTATTAAACCTATTAATATTTAAGTCTTGTGAAAAACATTTAAAAACTTGGGGTGAGCATAGAATGCTCGGTAAGGGTTGTAAAATAAGGAAATGAAACATTAACCCATCAATAAATACAAATCAATGAAACCATAATTTTCAATAATAACATACCTTATGAAATCATGTGATTTATGAAAAACACACAGAAATCATAAATCATAAAGGTAACTTATGGAATCCATATCATACTTAAATTTTAGCTATTATAGCTAGATAGAGAGTTACATTGGAATACCCTTAATAATATATTCCCTAAATATCTTAGATGAAATATTGAATTTTACCTCTATCATGTTACCCAATGCATTGGAGAGCTATCTCGGTCTCACCCGCCCTAGGTTTATCATGGAACAACCTGTATATGTAAAAAATTACCAATAAAAATAACATAATCATAACACATTACACAAGAATAAATGAAATATAACATTTCCACATTCCAATCATAATATATCATATCAAGATATTGAAATAAATAATTCTTTATCAAATCATTTTCAAAACCATTTAAAACATTTAATAAAGAGATTGTTCGAATCAAAGTGTCACATACCACTTTGAAACTTTTAAAGGAATTAACATTTTAAAACATTAATGTCCATATAAATAAATCCTTAAAACCATTTTGAAAACATGGACATTAATGAGAAATATTTTTAAGATTAAATAAATTAAAATATATCTTAGTTAAAGAGTTCCTAACCAAATGGGAGATGCTTGAATACAAATAATTTCAGAAGAACATTTAATAAAAACATTATAATATAATGATAATAAAGGTATTCATGATATAATATTCCAATGGACTGTATATGCACCATATAAAAGTGATCTGGTGCATAACAACAATGAAGTCTCAATAGAATGTAAATTGAGACGAAATCCCTTATAAAGATGGTATCCTTTGATTGAGGATAAATCAATGACATAATTATGTGTGAAAAATATAAATACCCCCAATATAAGTGGATATTATGTTTAAAACAATAATAGGTTATTAACACACATTTTTATCACAACATAATCAAGAAGTGGAAGTTTAACCCAAAGAATTTAAATTGGGTGAAGAAGTTCCATTATAGAAATTCGACAGCCTAATGGTGTCACTTCAAAATTCAAAAAATGCGTTATTGAAATAGAAAAGGGTATCTAATCACTTCGACATAAAATTTAAAGAAATAAGTATATATAATGACATATCCCAACATAAGAAATTGGAAATTAAAAGAAATAACAAAATGAAGTCTTTTAAAACGAGGAGGGTGGAAGGTTCCATCACCGATTTGGTAACATATGAAACATACACCCCATGAAAGAAGAAAAATTCAATGAAGATGTAAATACCCATAAATTAAATTATATTACAACAATAATACAATCATGGGCAGTATATCCATCACACAAAATGAAATAGTGGAAAATATAGTATTAATCATATAGGAATAAAAAGTGAGATGAAAACCCCTTACCACGTTGTAATCAATCGAGTCGTATGGCCAAAATTTAATAAACACCAAATTAATCACTTAATACCATGAATATAGGCAGAATAATTATAATATATATATATAAAATGGCAATACACAATACACTAAATTCAATAAATTAGTGGCGAATAATAGAAATCTCACAGAATTAAAAGTGAGATAAGAAACCTCTTACCTCGTGTCCGACTTGACTGAATCATTATTTAATATCCTGAACAAAAAACTAAAATTAATTTCTACTTGATTAAAAACATTTTTCAATATTATTATTTCTTTTATATAAATTATCACCTTTCTATAACAATTAGATAATTATTTGAGTTCATATCAGACATTTTTCTGATGTTCAGAACTTGAGTTAAAAATAAACTTTTTATAATTATAAAATGTCCATGTTGTCGAAATTACATTATATAAAAAATTATATTCATGATTTTGATATCATATATACCATATATTTCCAGTATATATATATTTATTTATAATAGTACATAGCATTTGCAGATAAGAAAGGAGATTCACCGTTCATGGAGACGGTATGTCGTACGTACACATGAACGCTACTTTCATTTATATTTCATATTTAATGGAAAGAAAATGTAATGATGAATAGTTATATTATAATTGAAGTATAATATCATATATAATTCAATTATCTCCATCCTTTATATGTTCCATGTTTGGCATGAAATAGTCATATCCTTTGAGGTGGTGGTAGTCCGCAGTTCCTCAAATGAAATTGTCATATTTACCCACTATGGAAACCATAAAGTATTATATAAATGAAAAATACAGAATCATAGAAACAATATAAATATAATATATATCACATATAAATATATTTACATATTAATGGACACTATAAGAGGTGGTAGGAGAATATTTAACAATCATCGTTTCGTGAGGCAGTAGTTTTCCGTCCATAGAAATAGTATGTTCTTTACCAATTATATGGAGGTGTGTGTAAGTGTAGTTCAAATACTTATAATAAAAACAACCTAGTATATTTAGGCTATGTTTTTTGTTATAAAATAAAGGAATAGAAATATTTTAGGGGTTAGGATAAGTAAAATAAAATAAAAGATCGTAAGAGAAGACGTTACCTTTAAGTCAAGTATCTCCCTTTGGATTCAACCAAAAACATTAATTGAATTTCCTTCTTCCAAGAGGAAGAATTATCTAAGGAGGAGAGAGATGTAGGGATCTTAATTGGGTAGATTTTGGACAAGACAAGGGTCTTGAAAAGTTTTAGGAATTGGTAAGAAGTGAGGGCTTTTATAAAGGGGATGAGGGGCTCTTTAGGGATGTTTAAAAATATTATTTTATTATATAATTATTTTCGGTTTCTATAGTTCCAAAACATATTAAATTCAAATATAAGATTAATAATGTTCGAAATAAAATCATACAATAATAATTGGATAGGTTTTGGATATTTTGTTAATCTTTATAATCTTATTTATTTAAATCATTCATTAATGAGGTAAACATTGTATTATTATTGTGTTATAAATATTTTTATTTATTTGATGTCAAAAAATTATAAACAAAATATCATGATGTAGTAAAAAAATTTGGATTTAAAATTAATATTTATAGTCGAAAAGATAACATATATAACCCCATGTAATAATTGATTTACTAAAAGATATATGTTTTGGTTATTTTGGTCTTTACTATAAATTAATTAATATAATGTCTCATTAGCACTCCCAATTGGCTCCATGGGGTCCCAAAATTGACCAAAGGATGCCCATGGTCGGAAATGTATCAACTAATAGGATTAGGACTCATGTTAGGGTAATTTATTATTATTATTATAATATTTGTTTACCCTTATTTACCAAATTTACCCTTTAACCATGGTAAATAAAATTTTTACTGAAGTAAATATTCATAATGTCTAAAAATAAAATTTACCCATTTACACAATTTGGACCTCTTGATTCCAAATATGGAATCCATTTTTCCAAATTCAAAACACATAAGTGGTAGAAATTAATTTAAAATTAATTCCCACTGTCAGAACAAAAAGTGTGTTTTTAAGAAATAATAACTATCAAAATATTGACACTTATTTATGTCCAATTTCAAAGTAAAATTACTCCAAATGACTAAAATTGGATTAAATGATAAAATAATGAAATAATTACACTTTAAAACCAATTAAAAAGATAATCTAACCTTATAAATAAATTATATTAAAAGGAATTTTTGAATTAAAATACAGTATTTTTCACTATTCATTAAAAATGAATTTTATCAGAAAAATACAAATAATTTACACAAAGTAAATTTTGATATCATGATTCTAAATAAGAATTTACTATTGTGAAATAGAAAATTTAAAAGTGACCAAAACTATATTTAAAGAGGGTTCTCCATCAAAATGTGGTAAATCGACATTTTAATGAATATTAGAGTATTTATGCTTAAAATTGGATTCGTTCTTATTTTAGACCTCTAAAATTTATTGGGTAAATGTAAAAACATTTAACAAACATGTATATTCATATTGTAGTTAGTTTTATCCATTCCCTCTAGTACAACTTCTAGGCCTTAACTACCATTTAAAATAATATTATATTATTATTTTTCAGTGTGACTCATCATTGTGTGCAACATAAGATTTAAAAAAAACCATTGTTGCGTATCGGGTACACCATTGAACATATCATCCCCTTTAAAGTAAAATTAATATTTAATAAAAAACTTTTAATAAATATGAAAATATTATATTCATTATTTACCTTGGATGTTACAGTACTCCACTCCCACCCTCATGTAGAGATTCTAGTCTTATACCTAAATATGGTGTTGTTACAAATCCATTCTCAATAGGACCTATATTGAGTATTTGTAAAAGTTTTGATTTGGGACCATCCTCCCACAATCTTGACACTAAATTAGGTTTACCACATAGTGGGTATTATTATGGTCTATCCAATTACTCCGGTAACCTAATAAATAATATTTAGTGTTTTTCATTTGGGTATATCATCCCCCGTGAGTATCCTCGAAATGATTTTTCCTGCAAATAGAAAACCATGTACCAATCTCAAAGAGGAACTACCATAAATCACATTGTCATCTTCACTTAGATTTTTTGTAGTGATTAGGACCTATTACACTATCTATAAAATAGTGTAATTCTAGAAAACATATAACTATGATTATATGGAATATGATATCACATCCCCTTCTCATATCACAATCTTCAATTCGACACTCAGAAGTATCGGTGAAAAATATGGATGATCAGTGAAATGAGATGAATATTCCATCATCGACATAGAATCTCATTTTTGGTGTATAAATACTCAATCATGGTCCCCTAAAAGTGTCTATTAAATAATGTAATCATAGGTGTATTTATGGAAGTCCACTCAAACCATAACAATATGATGATCAGCCTATGAGAGTACATCCCACCAGTACTTTGTGGAATCACAACAAATATAGGTATAAATCTTAACATTCCTCTCTATAGGAGTCTCTATATTCTCAAATAATGATAGCATGGCCTCTATGCATCAAATGTTTTCTTTAGGACCCCCTTCCCCCAAGAACATTGAAGTAAAATGATACTAAAGTTATATGATTAAATCTACCATAGTAGGGGTAGGTTGCATTTCTATCTAAACAACACAAATGATGTGGAATTATATATCTCAAAACTGAGAATTTGATCCATATATAGGAATAATGTGAAGTTCCTCTAGGGTAACTATATGAGGTAATATCGGTTACTCAATCCCTACAATCACCTGAGAATTGTTTTCTCCACCCTCATGGCATACGACTTAAGGACATCATGGTGGAATTTCTCTAGAATTGAAAAATGAATGCCTTAGATAAAATTAATTTTAACACCCCAAGGATTTAAAAATAAATTTAATATATCCTATAATGCATGAAACACTGAGACTCTACGAAAAAAAAAATTATAATGATTTAAATAAGATATTTAGTACATAGTCATTAAACATAGTAATATGTATTGTAATAACTATTATTAAATTCTATTTATAATGGTTTTACATAAATAATATAATTTTATAATGAAATTTATAATTTTTTTTAAAATAATAAACAATTTTTAATTATTATTTTCAGAATTAACTTTGGGTGAATTTTTAGTATTTTTCCGAGAAGATTATTTTTTTGATGAATATTGAAAATTACTACATTTTTTAAAAAAATTGTGTTTTAGTTTAAATATTTATTATAGTTTAAATTAATTAATAAAGTAAAAAAATAGATAAATTATACATATATTAATCCAATTTAGATATTTGGGATCAATTTTTATATATTGAAATTTTATATAAAGACTTATTGAACTTTTGAACATTCTTCTTACCTTCCTTCTTACCACACCTGTGGGATTTGCATTAAAACTAAATTTTCCAATTTTATGAATTGAATTTTCAAAAAAAAATCATGTTTACAATCTGTATGATATTTAGTGTAAAATAGGATCAATTAAATTTTTTTGGTGAATTGTAACTTCACCCTTTAGAATAGTAATGTTACCTTTATGAATATTAATTGACCCTTATAAATAGTAAATCCTCAATATGAATAGTAACATCATCCAAGAATGTATAAATAATATTTATACATCTTATAAATTATGGAATGATATAATTATATCATAGTATAAGTTAGGGAATATTTTTGAAATTAATTATTAAGTGTTAGTATTTTTGAAATTCAATATAGGTTTATAAATAATAAAATGATATAAAATAAAAATTAATTTAATAAATTGTATTCATATATTAAAATTGTGTGGTATTATGAATTTTAGAGACCTTATTTAATTTCCCAAAGTATTATAAAATTCTTTATAAGATTAAAATATGTATTTATGAGTAAATGATGATTTTAATTAAAATTTAAATTTCTCATATATTGAAAATTATTTTCATAAAATATATATCATTTTTGAATTATAAATGTTTTAAAAAATTTATGTTTGATTTTTGGTATTTTTCTAAAACACTTGAATTTTTTTGAATAGAAAAATATGATAATTTGTGATAAATGTTAAATACATTAATTATTTATTCATAGGTGATGTATGGATGATGTAATCCCACAATCTCAACCACAACATAATTATTTTAATATATTTGATGATAATTCTCAAAATATTTATAGTAATCAACCTATATAATAATAAAATGAATAAAATATTCCAAACATCCCTCTCCTCCACTATAAATACAACCCCATCTCCTCACAGCTTACTAGTTTTGAGTCTTTTCAAAGTTATACCCAATAATGTTCCCAAGTATCTCCCCCATGTATAAGATATCTTTTTCTCATCAAAATAACAAAACCATTTAATTATGGTGTTTCTCAAGGAGGAGAATTCAAGAGGTAAATCCACTTTTTTTCCTTTCAATTTTTTTCATATTAATTTATTTTATTATTCTCTCCTCACCTCGCCTAATCCTAATAGAATTATAACTCCAGTAAATTACATAAAATTTAATATTATAATCATAGTAGAATAATCAATCATCAATCCACTTACCCTATCCCTTTTTATTCTAAAAATGTAAACATCATTTTTGAGGTGTTGTTTTATCACTTTCAAGGATGAAAAGATTTCATTTTCCTTCACCATCATCAAGGATGTTACTAAAACCATGTAAATGGTTGAAAAAAATTTAAAATTTATATAAAAACCATTTTTATTTTATATAAGTAATATTTTTATATAATACTATATGTTTAATCAAAATGACTTCGTTGTGATTTAAAACCACCATAATAATCTAAATGAATACCACTAATGTGTTATCTAATTATTTATACTTATACCATATAACCAAATTATATATGTAACCATTTACACTATTGGATTTTCTTCATGACCCGTCCCCCGTGGCCCGTATCGTGACTACCCCAACACCACCTTCCATTGAACAGGGGTTGGCGACTAGAACCAAAGGCGTAATTCCCTAAAACTGGGAAGGCATTGCCTTTATAAAATGTAAACACCTGCAACCAGAGTACAAGAAGAAGAAAAAACTAAGTAAATCTATATAACAAGTGTGCTAAAAGTACAAAAGGGGCTGGATATACAAGCCAACAAAAATTTACAGCTACAACTGTTAGAGAGTACAACTGAAAAAGACAAACTACTTAATGGAGAAAGAAACTCCTGGATCGTCCTCCGGGTTCCTACCTGAAGGGTAGGTACAAATGTCCTCCTCGGCACTTCACGTCTATCAGTTTGCTCTCTGCGTCATCATGCTGAGTGGTCCACCTCCGGGTACCGTCCAGTCCGGCCGCTCTTGGCCTCCGTCAGCACTGTCCGTCGTCTGCATCCAACACAACGAGGTGCGGGTATAGCCCATGTAGGGATGAGTATAACGATACTCAATAGTGACCCCGAGACCCTCAAGGTCTCACTAAATCTAACAAGGACAAACCAAAAATCATGAAATCAATGGATAACCATTACTTAGGTATATGCCCATACATATACCTAAGTTATCAAGTAACCCATCTCAATCATGAGGAAAACACAAAGGCCATTGAATCAGCTCAAACCAGGATTTTTATTCACTATGTTGAAACCACGGCTTCTGGAGAACTCCTCCTCTGTCGAGTACAGTGGGCCTGCCACAAAAACCAAGCGCTCTCCACAAACCTTGGACTATTGAAGTACTCTACCTGTCGAGTACTGTGGGACTGCTACTACAACCAAGCGCTTCCCACCATGGGTTTGCTGCTAAAACCAAGTGCTCCCCCTCATAGCCTACAGAATTGATCCTTCTGTCAAGTACCACAGGTCATCCTCTACAACCAACCACTCCTCCTCCATGGGTATGATGCTACAACCAAGCGCTCCCCACTAGGCCATCTGAATCACTCTGAGTCGATCGATCGGTAGTCGTCAAGTCTCAGCCAGCTACTAGTTCTCTACAATCTGCTCGCTCGTCACCGGGAGGGTCTGCTTCACGTTCCACAAGATGATACTCCAAGTGTCACAAAAAAATCACGTAGAAGTAACATAAGGACTGTCACGTCATAGGGGTCTCAATGCAACAGATGGCGCGTCAATTGGATATCCGGTTTGTGAGTTATTAGCAATTTAGTCCCAGGGGCCCGGTTGGTTTCCTGTACAAACCAACCCATCCATATCTCAACTATACCCCGAACTCACATGGGGCATTTTTAAAGGGACCATTTCTCAATGAGATTACCAGCGCCACTGACTGTTTGTCAAACGGGCGTCTGATGCCAAAGATATGGCCAAAGTAAGCAATGGGTCATTAGTGGGCCCGGGTCTGGTCCGACTCGGTCTAGGTTGACCCGGTCAAACCTGCTGGGTCTAACCTGGCCCATTGGTAGGGCCAGCCCGCTGTGTTTTGTCCCGATCCGCTGGGCCCGGCCCAGCGGACCGTGAGTGCGGTTCGGCCTGATAGTCGCCACGTAGGGGGCTCAATAACTGGGCCTGAGAGACCGGGCCGGTTCGTCCAGCGACACCGCAGGGAACGCTGCGGGTTGGATTGGGAGACCGGTGGCCAGGAGGCCAGCAGGCAGGCCGCACGGGGTGCAGGCAGGCCGGCTGGTCACTAACTGGCCACGGGTGCGCCGGGCAGGGCACGGGTGCGCCGGGCAGGGCACGCGGGTGTCGGGCAGGCCACGGTAGGGGTGCCGGGCAGCGCGCGAGGGCACCGAGCTGGCTGGGCAGCGCGCTGGGGGGAGCAGGCAGGCCGGGCAGCGCGCTGGGGGTGCCGGGCTGTGCGGCAGGGCGCCGCGGGGTGCCGGGAAGGGTGTCGTACAGGGCGTTGTGAGGGCACTGGGGTGGGATGGGCAGCGCGGCAGGGCATCGGGGGGTTTTAAGGTGCACTGGGAAGCGCAGACAGGGAGCTCGTGGGCACCGGGGTGGGCCAGACAGTGCGGCAGGGCACCGGATGGCACCGGGGTGCACCGGGCAGCGCGGGCAGGGCGTCGCATGGGCACCAGGGTGTGTCGGGCAGTGCGGCAGGGCACCGGGGGGTGCCGGGGTATGTCGGGAAGCACGCCGAGGTGTCGGGCAGGCTACCGGTAGGGGCTGGGCAAGCCACCGACTGGGTGCTGGTGCGCTGGGGTGCGCTGCGGGTAGGCAGGTCGGGCACCGCTTGGCCGGCGATGTTTGGCTGGGAGCATCGGTGCGCTGCGGGGGCGGCAAGATTCACTGAGACCACGGGTAGCACGGCCGTTGTCATTGTCGCCTTTGTCGTCGTCGCCAAAACTCCTTTCTGTAGAACGCCACAAGAGAGAAGAAATTGATAGAGGATGTCAGGCCGTGTTAGGTTGGCCTGCATCCTCCGCGTTTAAAGTGATAACAATTATCTCAACAAGAAGGAAGGAGATGGTCTTCAATTGTTTTTAAAACCTCAAATCAAATCTTTTTTAATCCAATGAAAAGAAAAAGAACATGATATTGTTCTATAACAAAACCCCTACCTCAATCTCAAGAATGGTGAACATCAACGAGCCATGGAGGACGAGCGTCGCGGAGGTCGGGCGTTGCGGAATACGGAAGTTGATTCTGATGACGTCGGGGTACGTCTAAAGAGTAAGCATCACTGAAGTTCCTTGCAGGTGACTCCTCCTCTAGTGTATTGGATGAAGATCGAAGTCGGCTTCGACGTTCTTCGGCGGTTCTTCATTGGAAGGTAGAATCTTTCCTCTAATTCTCCAAAGGTTCCACTCCAGAAAATATTTGCCAAGAAAAATATTATAATAAGTCTTCCCAATTTTAATATAATTGCAATGCAATTTAAATTTATTCAAAAGAATTCAATGATTAATTAAATGTGGCATTTAAATAATCCTAGGTGTCGGCATTAATTAAGAGAAGTTGTGGAGTTTAAAAATTCAAAAGAGAGGAGGTGGAGATTTTTAAGAGTTAATAAGGGTGTTTCAAGGGGTTAAAGAGGTAGTTGATGGGTTAGGGGCTCGTGTGGGACCCACCACACATTATCCTCTCATGGGAGGTTATGTGGGTGTGGGCCCCACCTCTAACTCCCCCTTAAATGAAATAACCACCACTTAATAAATTAAATAAAATTGTGTACAATAATTTTATTTCAATATGTTACGAATTCCCAAAATATAACTTCTACTCTCGACCAAACGTAGTTGCGGTAAAGGTCTCCTTACGAGAATACGGGTGTTGTGAGTTCATCGGTGCTCTCGGATTTCAATTCCGAGCACCGGTTCAAAAGATAGAAAAACTCACAAGTACATTTACTGAACGTATCAGAACAAAACTTAAAAAATTGATTCTGGGCACACTGGGCCTCGGAATCAGGTGTCGTCAGAAACCGCGGACTCGAAAAATTCCAAATTATTTAAGAAAAAAATTCCTTGAAATTTTCAGGTCTTTACATTACCCCCACATCTGGGATTTACGTCCCTGTAAAACTACAACACACACTAGGGGAACAAAAGGGGGGTATTGAGGATGCATCTGAGCCTCCTGCTCCTATGTGTTCTCCCGGAGGTTCTCGTACTTCCAAAGAATGCACACCAGAGGAATCAATCATCCACGCAGGAACTGCTCCTGTCGTTCCGCAATCTCCTCTGGATCCTCCATGAAATTTTCCACTTCATCGATGTCCAGCTCCCTGTGGTCGATGATGTGGGATGGGACGTGCACTCATCTCCTCAGCTGAGATACATGGAAGACATTGTGCACCGGGTGCAACTGAGGTGGAAGGGCCAGGTGGTAAGCCAACTCGCCTACTCTGATGAAGAAGAGGAGGAGTGACTGTAAGAGACTGTAGATAGGTTTCACCATCTCTATCCACAAAGGATATATGTAAGGCATCCAGCTACTCCGTCCCCTCTCCTAGCAGCTGAATACCAGTCCTCCTGCTAAGCGCATCCGTAACAAAGTTCCCCTTCCCAGGAGTATAGACTATCTCGTAGTCATAGTCCCAAAGGAACTCAAGCCATCGCCATTGTCTCAGGTTCGGATCCTTCTAAAAGAAGACACACTTGAGACTATTGATATTAGAGTAAATCGTAAATAGTTCTCTCAACGAACTATGGGTGTGACTATCCAATTGTAAGAACCCGACTTCACCCTTCTTCGCCTACGTTCTAGAGGAGCTGCTAAGATTTCGCCTTTGTTGAAAATGGAAATTCGGTCTCATCCCTTGGATGAACCACATATTTTGACTAATACAGTCAATCCTGACATGAATGGTACTAATTCATGCCATGGATGACATTGTAAGGGCTCGACGCTACTACCAAAAGATACAACAGTTAATCTCACCTCCAAGGGTTGAGTCACACTGTCGGCATCCGTGTGTGGTCACTGGGTCTCCTCCAGTAGAAATCTCAAAAGTGGGGATCAGGTCAACAGTTTTAACTGGAACCACTTAGTATTAACCGCACAAAAAGGTAGGTAAGTAAACATCAAAAGGACAAGTGTCTTTTATTACTATACCTAAAAGTACAAAGACACAAAGCAACCACAAAAAAAAATCAACGAAACTAGAAGCATCATGAACAAAGTCCTCTATGCCTGGAACTAGTCCCGCTCCTGTCCACCTACTTCCGGAGCTCCATGGTCGTATGCTTCAGCTGCCTGAATTTTTGCTCTCCCCTGTCCACCCATTCCCTATTGTAGGGGTGGACCTCCTGGTGGTGGTGGTGGCAACACCTCGAAGCATCATCCACCACCAGCTGCATGGCCAGCTCCTCTGCCACGGTCGCTTAATCCTTGCTGTCTATCACGATCGAACCTATGCCTCTACCTGGGAGGTCCTTCATCTATCTCCTGATCATCTGCACGGTGGGTCGGACAGTCATGTGCCATGTGACCAAGCCCGCCGTAGGAGTAACATTGACCACTCATGGTATGTCTGTCTCAACCCCGAGTGCCTCGTAGACACGATCCTGAGTCATGCATTCGATCACCTGTAGGTCTGGTCCTCTTATACCTCTATGTCATCTGTCTACTTCCAGCTATAGAAGACTCTGTTGAATTTCGGCTAGTGGTGGGTCATGCTACTGGAGACTACTCAGTAAGGAAACTCTCTACTAGGAGGGATCGTTCCAACACCCCTGTCTGCATCGGGATGCTATGGGAGACAACTGAAGCTCTAATCTCTCGCCTGAGTCCCTGATCGAAGGTCTGGGCCCTGAAGAATATGTCTCGGACCATATCAGTGGAGTAGTGCGAGAGGTCGGTGAACCTCGCTAAGTACTGCGCCACCATCATGCTACCCTGTTGTAGATGGAGTAGCTTCTCTATATGCACCGCTCGAAGGATGGCTGGTATAAACTCCACCTGGAACAGGCTCTCGATGTCTACCCATATAAGTGATGCCTCGTCATATATCTGGAGCATCAGGCTCCACCATCTGCCAATTGCTTCTTGAAGGAGGCTGGCAGTAAGGATCACCATGAAGTTGGCTGGTGTCCCTACCAGTCTGAAGACTCTTACCACAGCCTCCAGCCAATCATCAGCCACATGTGGGTCCATATATCCCCTGAACCTATGTGTCCTATTGTGCTGGAAATCGTACAGTGCGCTCAAGCGGCGTGCACTCTCTGCTGTTGGGGATGGTGGCATCGGTGGCCCAACGGGAAGTGGTACCACTGGTGCCTTCGCTGGTGCCTCAACTGAAATAGGTCCCTGTACTGAGGCCCCGTTGCTCGGTGGGCTGTTAGTATGTACAACTCTCGGGGCTCTAGCTGTTCATCTGTGGGGAGGCATCCTGAAAGAAATAGATACGACATGGTTAAAAGACTATACCTGGTGAGCTGACCTGGTTTGAGATGACTTAAAGAAAACTTTTGAAAACACACATGCAATCAGTGTTTTCGTGCACTGAGTCGGAAATCAGAAGTCAGGGTTCTGGTGTATGGATACATCGGCCACCCGCACCAATACTGGACTCCCTGGACTGAAAACCACACTTAGTACCATTAACACTATTGCTTCATAGCAAAGAAATATCAGAGTCATAAGTTCTGCGATAGAACCGACATCCTTTAATACCAATTTGTCACGAACCATCCCCCGCGACCCGTATCGTGACAACCCCAAGCCTGCCTTCTGTAGGCCAGGGGCTGGCGACTAGCACCAAATGCGTAATTCCCTAAAACTAGGATGGAATTTCCTTTATAAAACGTAAACACACATAACCATAGTACTAGAGGAATCCAACACTAAGTAAAGTTGTATAACAAGTGTGATGAAAGTACAAAAGGGGCCAGAAATACAAGTTAAAAAAAGGCACAGCTACAACTGAAAGAGAGTACCCCTGAAAACACAAACTACTAAATAAAGAAACCATCTCCTGGATCATCCTTCGGGTTCCTACCTGAAGGGTAGGTATAGATGTCCTCCTCGTCACTCCACGTCTATCGGTATGCTCTGTGTGCCATCACGCCGAGTGGTCCACCTCCGGGTACCGTCCAGTCCTGTCGCTCTCGGCCTCCATCAGCGCTATCTATCATCTGCATCCAACCCAATGAGGTGTAGGCATAGCCCATGTAGGGGTGAGTATAACGATACTCAATAGGGACCCTGAGACCCTCAAGGTCTCACCAAATCCAAAAAATACAAACCAAAAAGTATGAAATCAACGGATAACCATTACTTAGGTATATGCCTATACATATACCTATGTTATCAAGTAACTCATCTCAATCATGAGGAAAACACAAATGACATTGACTCATCTCAAACCAGGATTTTTATTCACGATGTCGAAACAACGGATTCTAGAGGACTCCTCCTATGTCGAGTACAGTGGGCCTTCCACTACAACCAAGCGCTTCCCACTAACCGTGGACTGCTAAAGTACTCCACCTATCGAGTACTGTGGGCCTACTGCTACAACGAAGCACTTCCCACCATGGGTCTACCGCTACAACCAAGCGCTCCCCCTCATAGCCTACAGAGGTACTCCTTCTGTCGAGTACCACGAGTCTTCCACTACAACCAAGCGCTCCTCCATCATGGGTTTGCAGCTACAACCAAGCGCTTCCCACTGGTCCATCTGAATCCCTCATAGTCGATCGATCAGCAGTCGTCAAATCTCAGCCAGCTACTAGGTCTCTGCAATATGATCACTCGTCACCGTGAGGGTCCTCTCCACATGCCACAAGATTTTACTCCAAGGGTCACAAAAACTCATGTATAAGTAACACAAGGACCTAAACGTCATAGGGGTATCAACGCAATAGACGGCGCGTCAATCGAACACCCGGTCTGTGAGTTATTAGCCTTTTTGTCATAGGGGCCTGGTTGGTTTTGTGTATGAACCAAGCCGACCGTATCTCAACTATACCCCAAACTCCCATGGGGTATTTTTAAAGGGACTATTTCTCAACGTGATTACCAGCGTCGCTGACTATTCGTCAAACAGACGTCTCGTGCCAAAGATATGGCTGAAGTAAGCAATGGGTCATTAGTGGGCCTGGGTCCGGTCTGACCTGGTCGGACCGACTCGGCCCAACCCATTCTGAGCCGACCCGTTCAGACCCACTGGGTCTGACCCAGCCCATTGGGTGGGCCATCCCGCTATGTCTTAACCCGGTCCACTGGGCCCGGCCCGGCGCACCGCGAGCCCTGTTCGGCCCAATAGTCACCACGTAGGCGGCTTAGTAACTCAGCCCTGAAGACCGGGCCGGTTCGGCCAACGACACCATAGGGGACGCCGCAGGTCGGCCCAAGATTCCGATGGCCGAGAGGCCAGCAGGCAGGCCACACAGGGCGTGGGCAGGCCGGATGGTCACCGACAGTTCATGAGTGCAACAGGCAGGGCGCGGGTGCGCCGGGCAGGGCAGACGGGTGTGGGGCAGGCCATGACAGCGGTTTCGGGCAGCGCACGAGGGCATCGGGTTGGCTGTGTAGCACGCTGGGGGGCACGGGTAGGTCGGGCAGCACGTCTGGGGGTGTCGGGCTGGGCGGCAGGGCACCGCGGGGTGCCGGGCAGGGTTTCGGGCAGCGCGTGCAGGGCGTTGTGGGGGCACCAGGGTGCGCCGGGCAGCGCGGCAGGGCGTCGGGAGGCATCGGGGTGCACCGGGCAGTGCAGGCAGGGAATCAGGTGTCGTCGTGGTGCGCCAGGAAGCGTAGCAGGGTGCTGGGGGGGCATCGGGTAGCGCAGGCAGGGCGCCACTGGGTCACCGGGGTGTGCCAGGCAGCACAGCAGGGCGCTGGGGTGCGTCGGGTAGTGCGCCGGGGTGCTAGGCAGGCTGTCGTCAGGGGCCGGGCAGGCCGCCGGCTGGGCACTGGTGTGCCGGGTGCGCCGCGTGGAGGCGGGTCAGGCGCCGCTTGGCCAGCGATGTTTAGCAGGGAGCATCGGTGCGCCGCAGGGACGACGCGATTCGTGGAGGTCGCGGGTAGCGCGGTCATCATCATTTCTGCCTTCATCGTCGTCACCTCAATGCCTTATTGTATAACAGCACAAGATATAATAAATCGATGGAAGATTTCAGGTCGTGTTAGGTCGGCCCGCATCCTCCACGTTTAAAGTGACAACAATTATCTCAAAAAGAAGGAAGGAGATGTTCTTCAAATATTTTTAAAACCGCGCATCAAATATTTTTCAATCCGAAGAAGAGAAAAATAACATGATATTATGCTAGAACAAAACCCCTACCTTGATCTCAAGAATGGTGCATGTCAACGAGCTACAGAAGATGATCATCACGGAGGTCGGGCGTCACAGAATATGGACGTTTATTCCATTGACGTCGGGGTGCCTCCGAAGAGGAATCATCGCTGATGTTCCTTGCGGGTGGCTCCTCCTCTTGTGGCTTGGACGAAGATTAAAGTCGGCTATAACTTTCTTCGGAGATTCTTTGTTGGAAGGTAGAAGCTTTCCTCTAATTCTCCAAAGGTTCCAACCTAGAAGATATTTTCCAAGGAAAATATTATAATAAGGCTTCCCAATTTTAAGAGAATTGCAATGCAATTCAAATTGATTCAACAGAATTCAAAGATTAATTAAATTTGGCATTTAATTAATCCTAGGTGTTGGCATTAATTAAGAGAAGGTGAAGAGTTTAAAAATTCAAAAGAGAGGAGGTGGAGAGTTTCAAGAGTTAATATGGGGGTTTCAAGGGGTTAAAGGGGCAGTTGATGGGTTAGGGGCTCGTGTGGTCCCCACCACACATTAAGCTCTCATGGGAGGTTATGTGGGTGTGGGACCCACCTATAACTCCCACTTGAAGGAAATAACCACCACTTAATAAATTAAATAAAATTGTGTACAACAATTTTATTTTAATTTGTTACGAATCCCCAAAATATAACTTCTATTCTCGACCAAACACAACTGCGGTATAGGTCTCCTTATGATAATACCGATGCTACGAGTTCATTGGTGCCCTCGTATTTCAATTCCGAGCACCGGTTCAAAAGATAGAAAAACCTTCACATACGTTTAATGAATGTACCCGAACAAAACTTCAAAAATTGATTCCAGGCACACTGGGCCTCAGAATCAGGTGCTGTAAGAAACCGCAGACTCGTAAAATTCCAAAGTATTTAAGAAAAAAATTCCATGAAATTTACGGGTCTTTAAAATTTTAATCAATAACATATTATTCCCATTCTATAGAATTATACAAAATTTACATGAACTCAATTACTAATAAACAATCGAACTGATAATGAAATCAAAGAAACGAATGCCCTCAAATGATGAAATTAAACTCTATAACTCATCAATAATGACATAAATGAACATAATAAAACTATAATAAATAAAATACATGTATAGAACGTTATTATTTTATTAATTAATGTATTTAATTTGGCTATACAAGAGATTAATGTCAAATTAAAAACACATTTGGACATAAGTTAAGTGTTTTCTCAACTCAATTTCATTCTTGTGAGGTATGCCTTACTCTCCACTAATTCTTGTGTGTGGAGTATTAATATGGCCCATTGATGTATCATATCATTAGTCTTTTTAATTTAATGTTATTCTTTATATTGTTTCATGGTTAATAATTTTGGGGCATATGATTAGATTGATTACAATGTGGTAAGGAATTCTACCTGATCCCCCATTTTTTCCTTTGGGTTACTCTTTCTCCATTATTAATCAAATTAAATAATTCTTAGTTTTTTATATTTCTTATAAATTATATTTATATTATTTAATCACATATATCCATATCATATCATCATTATTTCAAGGGTTATGCATGTTTTAAAATGTTCCCTTTTGGACTCTTCCAAATAAGAAATCCAAATTCAAGGGACTTCCCTATTTAATGCCTATTTTTAGATGCACTCAACATTCTATTTTAAGACACCAATATTTTCATAAAATCATTAATTTTATCTAAAAATATATATTTGTTAATTTATTTTATTATGAAACGAAATGTTTCTTTCCTATTTAAAATATCTTTAATGTTTTCCTTAAACCCCAAAAAAATGTTTCATTTATAAATTATCATAAAAACTACTTTTAAGTTATTTCACTTTAGTGGGACATCATTTATGCCTCCAATATAATATAAATGTCATTACCTTTTCTTTTCTGGTATAAAAATGTCTAAAATATGATTTAATGGTAAATAAAAATTATTTTTCAGATGGACGCATCCTTCCAAAGTAAAAAAGGGGTTTTCTCATCTCATTTTTACTTCTATGAGATATATTCCTTATTCACCACTCATTAATTACATGTGATGTATAAAATACCCTTTTATGTATCAAATAATTATTCTTCTTATTCTTATGATATTATAATTTATTCTTTCATGGTTGATTAATATTTAAATGTATCAAAGTGGTATGAGACACACTGGAATGATTAATGATTATTTTATTCAATGAATATATGAATAATTTTACTAGATTATTTTCATCAATGATTATGATTAAATTATTTCAATGTTTTATGGGACAATTTTATTTAAATTTTTATTTTAATAGAAATATAATGAATTCATTTGTCAAATAAAGTGATGGGTGGGACCGTAATATCCTCTAGATGCATTGATAGGTCTCATTAGACAAAATTAAAAAGGATTTTGGATGAGGACCTATCCATTTATTTTCAAGAGTCATGGTCAAGGCCCTAATGATAGGTTAAAAATGTGTGACATATGTATTTCCTCATTATGTTAAGAGGATGTGATTACACATGTGATTATTCAATGAGTATAATATCTATGATGAAGTTTCATGTGATTTTTTATATGTAATTGTTTATTCGTCATTTATTCTTACCATATAATTCTCAAGATTGTGTTTTAAAGGAATGTTTTATTATTTATTCATCATTACTTAATATTTATGTTATACCATCCTCTGTATTTCTTACCCTTACTGAGAATTTGATCTCACCCCTTTCATATTTTTCATTTTTCATATGAATCTAAGAGGTATATAATAAATGACTTCTAGGGTTAATATAAGATTCTATGGGTTTCATCAAGGGAAATTCTATGCCATTATCCTTTCAAATTATAATGTAATTTCTATGTATATAATTTTCTTTCCAAAAAGGCTAAATGGATTGGTTATTTAGTATGTGATTATTTTTATTTATACCAATAATGTGACGCACTGGCTCCGGGCCACTGGGGTTAGGGTATTTATAGATAGTTTTAGGAGTAGTTTAGTTGAAATCATTTAAACAATATTTAGAAAACATAGACTCTAGAACATAAACCTATGATATAATTTGTGGATATGAATAGAAGAACATCCTATAATTTTTATGTAAGGTTGAAATTATATGGAACTCCATATCAAGAGATCCCCATCTAAATACTAAAAGTGGATATGGTTCGGGAACAGATATACCTAGGGGTGAAAATAGTGACAAGGTGTCCTAGGCCTTAATGAGGTAACCTAGTACACGAAAATGGTCCTTACTACACACTAGTTTTGACACTCCCAAGGAACATTGTTAGGATAAGTCCCACATTCTTTACAAATCATTATTAATGATTTAAAATTAAATATATTCCCAAATAAATCTTGTTTATTATTATGAGATTATCTATTCATAACTTTTTCAATTTATGTTACGTATTAACCAAGTATTGGTATTGTTCATTTTTTTCATAATGCAATTATTTAATATAGTGCATGAAATTGTTTAGAAATGGAATCTACTGAAATGACATAAAACTATATCAACACTCATAAGAAAAATAGTGGGAATGATCATTTATTATATGGGATTAAGGTAGTCTTTCAAAGAGAACTATCCGCTAAAAGATTTTTATCATTTGAGGATATATTATAATTTCTTATCAAGAATGAGAAAGTTTTTTCTAAGTATTATGGATTTTGAAGGAAGAAATAGAAGAATAAGATAATTGGGAAAAATATAGATAATGGGAAGAAGGGAAGGAATTATTTTCCCACATGTGTTAATTATGTAAGGAAGAACTTTGGTATATACTAAAATGGAATGGGAGTTTGCTACATCTGTGGAAAGAAAGGACACCATTCTTGTGATTAAAAGTGTAAGAAATTTTTTTCCAATGTACAATGCTTTAAATTCAATGAGAGAGAACACTATGAAAATCAACTCCCTATGATTCATATGAATAAACACCAAAAGAAGAAAATAGATCACGGTCAAAATTATGCTACTGCCATAGATGAAGAGGAAATGTTACGGATCTTATGTTTAGATTCATGAATTATTTATTTAGAGTATTTTGATCAATGATATACTGGATATAATAATAATAGAATATATTATAATGGTATTATAGTACTATTCAATTTAGTATTCTAGGTGGTATGATGATTGGTACCAAGGAAAAGTGACTCAGTAGAATGTTAAACTTTTGAAAAAATATATGGTTGGGCGAAAGATAACCCTTAACATGTTCTTGATACTAAGATATCAATTTTTTAATAAAGATATTTTGATTTGGATAATTTAAATTGGATAGAACATACTACCTTGGATCTAAATAATGGACTATCATGAAAGTTATAGAGTTTACAACATTGTGGAATTAAGTAATATATAAAAATTTATATGTTTTCCATAAGGAATAAGAAAGAATGAAAATATTCAACAATGATTTATAGTAGTTCATGTTATTTCCATACTTTATAAGAATACAAGGAAAATGTACTGACATGTTTGTATATGATTATTAAGATCCACTTCATGTTGTTTAATAAGTTCATTATGGAAATTCAGTTTCATTCTTTATAAAGTGTTGGATTATATTATTTTATAAAAGTTAACCATTTTGTAAATGGTGGAATTTCATCATTGGTGAAGGTTTTGGATATAATTTTATCATATGATACAATATGTTCATTGAAATGAAGTAGGAATACTTAAAGGTATAACTAAAGGATAATATTGTGTTTACATAAACATATAAAGTACACATATTTTGTTACATTATTTTAGTGTGAAAAAATTTCTCAAATTTAGGGAAAGGATCATGAAAAAAAGGTTTTATCCTAGGACCTTCTTTTTTATGAATCAAATGGTCCCTTATATCATCACAAATTTATGGATTTGTGGATGTTGAATTTCTCATGACCATGTTCTTTATCACTATCCATCAAAACATCATAGTTATATTTCTTTTACATGTCCATATTTTCAATTACTCCATTACTCTCCTATTCAAAAGCCAAATTTTTTTGGTTACCTTTGCATTTTATTTTCCCTCTATTTAATAGTAAATTTTTTTAAAAATATTTTTGGTGTGGTTTTTCACACATTTTTATTTTCTAGTGTCAACATTTTTCTTGAAGTGAAGTTTAAAATTGAGAGGACACAATTTATTGATGGAGGGGAGAATGTAAGACTCCAATAATATACAAATAAATTTAACATAGCCTATGATGTATGAAACACTGAGTCTCTGTGAAAAAACACATTGTTATTATAATTATTTAAATAAGATAGTTATAACCTAACCATTATAAAATGTAATATGAGTAGTAATAACATATATTAAATCTAATTTTTAATGGTTTCATGTAAATAATACATATTTTAATGAAATTTATAAATTTTGGTAAAATAAAAATAAATTTTAAATTTTTATTGTCAGAACTAACTTAGGGTGAATTTTTGGTATTTTTGTGAGAAGATTCATTTTTTGATGAATAGTGAAAAATAATACATTTTAGTTAAAACATATGTTTTAGTGAAAATAATTGGTATACATTAATTTAATTTTTAAAGTCACAATAGATAAATTAATCATATATTAATCCAATAGAGATCATTGGAATCATTTTTTATATATATTTAAATTATATATAAAGAATTATTGAAATTTTGAATGTTATTTTTATCCACCTTATTGCCACACCTATAGGATTAGAATTAAACATAATTTTTCTAATTCTATTAATTGAATTTATAAAAATGGATATACATGGTTGTGAACATTAAGATATTTAGGTTTTGATAGGACTAACCTAAGTCTTTTTAGAGAATAGTAATATTTCCCTTTAGAATAATAATGATACCTATATGAATATTAATTGAGAAATTTCAATAGTAAATTAGCCAAATTAATAGTAATATCATCCATGAATGTATATGAAAATATTTTAATATTGTAAACTAAGGTATGATAAAATTATATCATTGTATAAGTGAATATTTAAAAAAATTATAATTAGGTGTTTGTGTTTTATAAATTAATTATAGGTTTATAATTAATAAAATAATTTAAATGAAAATATATTTTCATAAAGTGTATCCATAAATTAATTTGTATTTTCTTGTGATTTTATGAGACCTTAGTTACTTTTTTTAAGTGTTATAAAATCAGTTATAATTTTAAAATATGTATTTTTGAGTAAATAATGATTAAAATTAAAAATTAAATATCTCAAATTTCTAAGAAAAATGCAGAAAAAGTTGTTCGTTTTTTAATTTTACCTTTAAAAAAATGGTTAGGCTGAATTTTTGGGATTTTTCTGAAATACTTGATGTTTTGGTGAATATTAAAATATTATAATTTATGATAAATGTTAAATATAATAATTATTATGTCAAAGGTGATGTATGGCTGATGTAAGACCATAATATTGAACAATACATAATTATTTTAATATATTCTATGATAATTATGAAATTATTCATAATCTAGAGATAAAATAATAAATAAATGAATAAAATATTCAAAAAACACCCCTCTCATCCACTATAAATACCACCCCTCTCCACACCTTTTCCCCACACCTTCCAAGCCTTGAACCTTTTAGAATTTATACCCAATATTTTTCCCAAGGCTCTACCCCACGTCCAAGAGCTCATGTTTTCATCAAATGAACAAAACCATCTCCATGAGGAGGTTCTCAATGAGTAGAATTCAAGAGGGAATATATTCTTCCTTTTACTTTAAATTTCATTTCATATTCTTTTCTTTTATTATTCTCTACAAACCTACCCTAATAAAAATATCATTATTACTATATTAAATTAAACATAATATAATTTTGTTATTCTAGTTTAATTATCCATCATAATGACCCTTCCTATCTACCTTTATGTTCTAAAAATGGAAACATCATTCGTAAGGAGTTGTTTTATCGCCTTCAAGGATGATAAGTTTTCATTTTCATTCACCGTCTTCAATACTATTCATTAAACCATTTTAATGGTTTAATAAGATTGTAAAATTTATATTGAAACCATTTTTATATTTTTTTTATGTAACATTTTTACATAATAATAAACGATTCAACAAAACAAGTTTGTTGTGATCAAAAAATGGAATAATAATCTAAATGATTATGACTAATTTCTTATCTAATTATTCATACTCATACTATATAAACAAATTAAATATATAAGCTTATAAAATTATTTATGTTCATAAATAACATATATTTCTATTTATGGATAATTATACCCATTTTACATGAACTCCATTACTAATAAACAAGCGAACCAATCATGAAAACCAAGAAAATGAATGCTCCTGAACGATGAAATTAAATTCTATAACTCATAATTAAGTCCATAAATGAACTTAACAAAACTATAATTAATAACATAAATGTTTAAAAGGTTATTAATTAATTAATTATTTTAATTTTATTATCTAGGACATTTAGTTCATGTTAAGAACACATTCATACATAAGGTAAGGGTTTTCTCAACTCACTCTCATTTCTGTGAGATATGTCTTTCTCACCAAAAATTCTTGTGTTTGGTATGTATACATACCATATGGGTAATATAATGAATCTATTTTAAATTCATGGTATTCTTTTTATCATTTTATGATTATTAATTTTGGTTGATATGATTAAATTGATTACAAAGTGGAAAGGGATTATACCCAAACCCTTGTTTTTTCCATCGGGTTACTCTTTATCCATCATTACTCTAATTAAATAGTTCTTTATTTATTTATATTTATTATAAATTATATTTATATGTTAGGAACATTTATATCCAAGTCATATTATCTTTATTTTATGGGGTTATACTTGTTTTAGAAGCTTCCCTTCTCAATTCTTCCTGATAAGTAATCTAGATTCAAGGGAACATATTGATTTCTTACTCGTTTTCATGTGCAATCCATAATATGTTTTAGGCCACCATTATTTTACTAACATCACACATTATATCATGAAAATCTATCTTTGTTCATTTCTATTTTTATGAAAACAATCATTCCTTTCTTTTTTAAAATCTCTTTAATATTTTCCTTAAACTGGAAAAAATTGTTTAATTTATAAAGATTCATAAAAACTATTTTTACATGATTTAACTTTAGTGGGACATATTTTTTTCCTCATATATAATTTCAATTTCCATCTATTTTCTTTTTTTGTATATAAATTCTTAAAATATGATTTTATGGAAAATAAAACTAATTTTCCAAAATAACTCTTCTCTCTAAAGTAAAAAAAGGGTTTTTCTCATCTCACTTTTACTTATTTGAGATATATTCCTTTTTCACCTCCCATTCATTTCATGTAGTGTATGTACAATGCTTTAATTCATGAAATCATGATTCTTATTATTCTTATGATATTAGATGTCATTCCTTCACATGGGATTATGGTTCAAATGTTTCATTTGTTGGATTTGGTGGCCTAAAACCAACTACTTTGTACTTTATTCATTAATAAATACCTTATTACATCTTGATTATTTATCTAAGTGAAAATTCATGAGATAATTTCCTAAGGATATTTTTTTCATTAAAGGGTCATAGCGGATCCCTTCTACGATGAGAACCCAGAAGTTCCATAACCCTATTCATGAATATATGTTCTACGGTTGGATGATGATATTTGAGGGAAAAAATAATATAAGCCATTAGGGGTTAGGACTCATAAACCATTGAGTCACCTTCTCATGGTGTGCTCCCTTGGTAATATCTAGGAGGATATTATAATAATGAGGCCTTCCAGTAGGAAATATGTATTTCATAGTGTCATTGGATGTTCCTATCTGCAGATGTGTGTTTTAGTCCTTATACTTTAAGATTATTATTATTGGGTATTACAACTCACGCACTTAGATGTATTGAAGAAAACATTGATGATACACAGTTCACAGTGAGGTATGATATTTTGGGTGTGTCATGAGTAATATAACATTAACAGATAATGCAAAAAGGATTTTTCCCTTCTGTTCCATAATGGAATTAGATATCTCAGGACCTTTGATAGAATTGATATAGCTTAAATAAATCTATGGAAAATGTATGGAATGGTCAAATTCAATTATGGAAAGTCGAAGAAAGAATAATCAAGCACATAGGTAGATTGATCTGGCATTCAACCCAAATGATTCGAGATATCGAGAAAAAAGGATTACATTACACTGTAAGCGTTCATAGGAGGTGACACATCATTGCAGCATTAACTTCTTTCTCTATGGGTGCCTTAGATTGTTTCTAGATGCTAACCTTGGACTTTAGGAAGGCTCTTCCTAATTCCACTGAGAAAGAGGCCTGGAGGGTCACACACTAATTGTGTCCAAGTATCTTAGTTAAATATTAATTTGACAAGTTGAATAAAGATTATTCCCGATTGTGGTTTAATAGTTATTCAAGGATTACAGATCGCATTTATTTCGACACTAGTTATTTGAGAGAATATATTGCATGAAAAATAATATATTTATTAGCGAGTAATGCGGTGATATTTATTTTATAAATAAATACCTATTATTCAAGGTCTAATAAATATGATGGAGGAAATAAATAAAATTAAAAAGTACAGTGTGTAGTTTTTTTTGGGATTTGTGAGAAATAATATTATTTATTTCATTAAATAATATTAGGTGTAATTCACTAGGCGCATGTCAAGTAATAATCATAGTCAACTGTTATTATTGGACATGGGATATTACTAATAATTAAATAAAATTAATAAATGCTTTTGGGTAATTAATTCATTTTATTATTCTAAGTAATTAAATCCCAATTATATAATTATCATTAGCCTAGACATTTATGTTGTGTTGTGTAGAATGGATATAGAGAAATCTCTCAAGCTAAGAGATAATTATTTTCTTCCAAGAACGCTCGCATGCTACAAGAGTGATCCTCCTCCACGAGATCAAGGAGAGCGCTTTGCAAGAGGCTCTCAAGGAGATCGAAGGTAGACATCGCAAGTGAAGGCTCCGTCGCACTAGCACCTAGAGATCCCTTCAGAGAAGTTCATATATATTTGGACCACATGTGGGTCACTTCTAGAGGAGTCCCTCACAAGGATTCTATGACGCAATTAAAGATCACATCATATCGTGACTATAAACATCAAAGGAGAGAGAATATCATAAAGGTAATTCTTGTATTTTAATTAAATTAATTATAACTAACATATGATGATCCTCTCTAGGGTTCTGGGACTCCCTTTCTTTATTTCTTACTTCTTTCCATTCCAAATATCTGGAATTTTATTATCATAATGGATCTCGTATTTGTCGTTTTTAATGGAAAAATTAATGTTTGGTACACCCACCAATGCGCATCCGCTACGCTCATAACCTATAAGTGGTATCAGAGCGGTCATATCATTGATTATAATTATTTAGTTTTTTGTTGGTGATTTATGCATTTAATAATTTAATTCTTCTGATTCAAGTTAATAGTTTTATAAATCTCAATCTAGAGATCTATTCCTCCTATTTTGTTTCTCATTCAACTTATAGAAACAACTTTTTCATTTAATTTTGATTAAAATAAAATAGAGGATCTCATTCGGAGGTGCCAAACATTTTTGGTCGTACAACACCAGAATACACAGAGTGTATTTGGAAAAATATGCAATGTAGTCTATGATCAATGCATCAGACTCTTCCGCCAAACTAGGTCATGTCAATGGATCCTATCTAAGTCATTAAGACTACGTGTGTTGACCAGGAATAGGTGTCACACGGTTTCTGGATTACACACCATGTGGCCCATTGAACACAGCATGTAGTCCCTTTCAGTTTGGGTTAGACCATGTACCCCATACACGGCTTGCCTGGATAGAATCTATGTAACACAGATACTACATAGCGTATGTCCCACTAAAAATCTCGTGTACTCTGAAGATTTCTAAAGTACATCTACACATCATGTCTCTGGGCGTGTACTTCGGATGGACAGTGAGCAAAAGTACACATCGTGTAGTCATAACTACATGCCATGTACTCATCAAAATTGCATTGATTTATTAAAAAAATTTATTATATTATACAAACCCTTGAGACGTGTACTGTAGTGCAGTCATAAAGCTGAGGCACAACCTGAGATAGGTTTTATATATATGTGTGTTTAATTTAACATATGTATAATGTTCATTTCTACTAATTGGGTAGTTATAAATGGGAACTCACTGGGTTGACTCCAAGGAACAAGATACGTTCAATGATAATTTTAAATGAATTTTTTTTGTTTAAAATTTTGATGGATGAGAATCTCAAGGAAATTCAGAAAAAATGGTTTAAGATAAAAGGATTGATTAATTAATGATAATTAATTGATTCGAGTATGGTTTATCTTAAACAAGAAAGATTAATGAATTGAATGCTAGTTTTATTTATGCATAAATATAGTTTCATGTATGTATGATCATGAGCCAGACCAAGACCTTTGTATATGAATGGTTTCTTTTAATTTATTTATTTAAATTAAAAAAAATTTCCTGGGAGCCTTCACCTCATTAATATGTTGGGCCCACCTACCCAAGGTTTCTTTTATCTAAAACAACATTTTACCCCTCACCTGTGAGTGAGATAAAATCATATGTAATGGATGGATCTCCCAAGACTATGGAGGTGGCTCAAGTTATGATCCAACGTGCAACCAATCCAAGTAGATACAATAGTGAACTGGTGGAAAGTTGTAAACACGAACCCAAAAGGTTCATGTTGTTTCTCCCCTATGTATTGGGTTACTTTATCAACCTCTGGATAAAATTACCAATATAAAAAACTCGTGATCATACAATTTATTTTATTTCTGCCAGTTTCATGGTTTATTTATTGTGTGTGTGTTGCCACGATCACACAATTAAAGAATTAAACAATCATATAAGAAGGAACTAAAAATAAGAATGTATTATGCGTAAATATTATAATATAAATGATTAATCACTAAAGTATATCCCAATCAATATTAAAAATTATGTAATCAAAGCTAATAAAATGAAAATTTAGGTATAAGGATATAATCTATCAAATAAAATATTAATTCGGTGTAGCCTTCCATAATCTTGGTTAGAATCGAACGATAGTTCAAAGTGCTTGACCAACCCTAGTTGGGGTGCTTTAAATTATCAGGGAATTATAATTCAAGGTTTTGGGTTGAATTGACTTGGTTCACATCATGGGTTGACTACCACAGTAGTACTTGGTATGACCAAGAGGCAATGGTTGAGAAAATCCAAAATAAAAGGATTTTAGGATTGGGGAGTCCACTCAACAGATCAAGAAGTTGTGAGTTAATGTAGTTGGCATTTGGAATGCCTACCTAAAACCCTTTAAGTTTCTTGTCCAACCATAGATAGGGTAATGCGAAGGGAAATATGGATCCTTTACACTATAATATTCAGGAAATAGAATATTCTGAAGTCAATGATGAGGGCTATTGGATTTTGATAAAATAGTGGGAGGCTAATAAGTATTAATTTATTTATTGGTCTCAGTTTTATCATGATAATGTACTAAACCTTTACTCATCTTAATTTTTAGAAATGGAAAGAAAAATTACTTCAGACATATCATTGTGAACCATACTCAATAAAGAAAGCCTTCTCACCGGCACCAATTTCCAAGAATGGAAGAGGTGTTTACGTGTCATCCTTCACCCTGAGAGGAAATTGTATTTGATGGAAGAGAATGTTCTAGTTACGCCAAGAAAATAGGCCAGTGATGAGGAACTATCTCTATATATGAAACATATGGATGATTCCACAGATGTCCAATGCTTCATGCTATCATCCCTGTCTAATGAGCACATGAAGAAACATGAATACATGGACATGTATAGCATGATTTCTCACCTTAAGGATATTTATCAAGAGAAGGTGAGATAGGAGAGATATGAGATCTACAATGTTTTGTTCACAACTAATCTTGGAGAGTCTGTGCCATCTGGTCCTCATGTATTCAAGATTATTAGCTACATTGAATGGATGGACCTCTTAGGGATTATGTTCCCGAATGAGTTGTGTACAGATCTCATATTATCATCACTACCCAAGACCTTCTCTAGATTTATTATCAACTGAAACATGAGAAACAATTAGAATAGTCTATCATAAATTATAACCTTAATTCTCTAGGTAGATGAGGACATGGGGCGTGACAAACCCACAGTCCTTATGGTGAATAACGAAAGGAAGGAAAAGGAAAAGGGTCCAAGGATTCATAAACAATCTGAAGCCCCTGAGCATCGTTCCTCCAATAAGGGGAAGATCCAGAGGCAGGTTAAGGAATGGGAGGAGGTATGTTTTTCATGTGGAAATCTAGTCCACTAGAAGAGGAATTGCACCTAGAAGCGAGGGGACACTAAAGGTGTGTTTGTTATCGAGTGTAATATTTCCATTTCTACACATTGGGTATTAGATATAGCTTGTGGGCCTCACATATGTATTCAAATGTTGGAACTAAGTAGATTTAGAAATATTATCATAGGAGAGGTGGATCGTTGAGCTGCCAATGGCGCGAGGCTTTCTGCGTTGGCCATTGGTGATTACCATCTCTCATTTCCAACTAGAATTCTTTTGGTTTTACAATACAGTTTTTATGTGCCTGGTGTTACCAAGAACATAATTTCTGAATCTTGATTGGATATGGATGGATTTATTTTCATTTTTGGAAATAAGGTTTTATTCATTTATAAGAACAACATATGTTATGGTATAGTGTATTTACACAATGGTTTGTATGTATTAAATAATTAAAACTATGTGTTGGAAATCGATAATGAAAGAAACTCACATGAATCATACATCACCAAGTTGTGGCATCACCATCTCGGTCATGTAAATGAGAAGTGCTTGACAAAGATCTTCCAAGATAGTTATTTAGACTCTACTGAGCTAAAACCACTTGATAGATGTCACAATTTTTTACAAGGTAAAATGACCAAGCCACCTTTCGTTGGACAGGGTGAAAGGGCCACAGAGCTTCTAGGATTGGTGCACATGGATGTGTGTGGACCATTTCCAAAATAAGCTAGAGGTGGATATTATTACTTCATTACTTTTACTGATGATTTGAGTATATATTTTTATGTCTACTTAATGAGTTTTAATTCATAATCCTTAGAAGAATTTAAGGAATTCAATAATGATGTAGAGAATCAACTTTAAAATATGATAAAGAAATTTTGATCGGATCGAGGTGGAGAATATATGAACCAAGAGTTCATCGATATTCTATGGGAGTATAGGATTATATCTCATCTCACTCCTCCTAATACACCATTGTGGAATGGAGTTAGTGAAATGAGGAACCGCACCTTGTTGGACATGGTGTGATCGATGATGTGTCATGCAGATCTTTCATTATCCTTTGGGGGATATGCATTACAAACAGCAGCATACGCATTAAACCGAGTACCAACTAAGGAAGCAAATGGAATACTCTCTAAGATATGGAATGGAAAGAAACCCATTTTGTCACACACATGTTTATTGGGATGAAAGTCATTTTTAAGGACTTCTCAGGCAACAAACTTTCACCCCGAGGCACAAGGTGTATCTTTATAGAATATCCCAAGGAAACGAAAGGATATTATCAATATAACCCTTCAGAAAAGAAAGTGATTATTGACATACAATACATATTTCTTGAGAGGGATCACATCCTCAAAAAGGATATTGGGATCAATATTGACTTTGATAAAGTTGATTATCAAGATACACAAGCGTTGGTATCGGAACAAGTTCCACATGTCCCCGTGGAAGAGGTTCTAGAAACACAAGTACTATGTAGAAGCTCAAGAGAGGTAAGGGAACTAGAGAGATTTGGTTTCCCAATCACTAAGGATGGTGAATCATTATTGTTGGACAACGATGAACCTCTCTCCTACAAGGAAGTAGTAGAAATCTCAAAAGATGCAAGATGGATAGAAGTTATGAATTCTGAGATAGATTCCATGTATCAGAACCATGTCTGGGTTCTGGTCAATGAGATAGTCAATGTAAATCATGTCAGATGAAAATGGGTATTCAAGAGAAAGTTGGACATGTAAGGTCATGTTAGCACCTATAAAGTAAGGCTAGTGGATAAATAATTCATACAGTGTCAAGGATTTGACTATGATGAAACCTTCTTTCCAGTATCCATGTTTAAATCTATAAGAATCATACTTTCCATAGAAGCTTACCATGACTACTTGATTTAGAAGATGGATGTCAAAATATCATTCCTTAATGGGAACCTTCAGAAAGATGTCTATATGACACAACCAGAAGGGTTTGTGACACCAGGTGAAGCCAAACGGGTTGGCAGGTTGCAGAAATACATTTATGGATTAAAGAAAGCATCCAGGTTAGGGAACATTTGATTTTATATATTCATAAACAAATTTGGTTTCATTAAGAATGAAAGTGATACAAGTGTTTATAAGTGGTTTAATGGTAATGTGGACATTATCCTACTTGTATATGTTACAGACATATTACTTATTGGAAACGATGTACCATTCTTATTTCCAGTTAAGGACTAATTGAACAAGTGTTTCTCCATGAATGACTTGAGTGAAGCAACCTACATTCTAGGGATCAAGATCATTCATGATAGATCCAAGAGGCTGCTTGGACTAAGTCAAGGTACATACATTGACCAGATACTATAGATATTTAGTATGGAACAATCCAAGAGGGGAGTGGTTCCAGTGTCATATGGCCTACATAATTCTAAGAAAATGTTTCCTTGGACACAACAGGGGAAAGAAAGAATGAGTAAGATCTCATATGCTTCGGCTATAGGATCCATCATGTATTCCATGTAATGTACCATGATTAATTTTGCCTATGCACTGAGCATGGCCGGTAAATATCAAGAAGATCCTAGAGAACAGTATTGGACTACTGTTAAGACTATCCTTAAGTATCTTAGAATAACTAAGGATATGTTCCCAGGGTGTCGATAAGACAAGGAGCTTTTCATCAGAGGGTATGTTGATGCTAGTTTTCAGATATATTAGAATGATTTGAAGTCTCAATCTAGATATGTTTTCTATGTCAATGGAGGAGTCATGATCTGGAAGAGTTCAAAGCAACCATTTGTTGCCAATTCTACAGTGGAGTCCGAATATATAGCGGCTTATGATGTAGCCAAGGAATCCATTTGGATTCATAAATTTTTCTAGGAGCTTGATGTGGTACCCAGCAGTAAATATCCCATCACACTGTATTGTGATAATAATGCAGTGGTGGCTCTTGCAAAATAACCAAGGTTACATCAACGGAAGAAGAACATACTCTAGAAGTATCACCTCTGGAGGGATTTATATTAAAGGGCTGAGGTTGTAGTGAGCAGAGCGCCCAGGGAAGAGAATGTGGTAGACCCCATGAATAAAGGCATATCTCATCAAAATCTTTAATATCATGTGAGAGCTAGCGGGTTAAAGGTTGTTAGCAGTTGGCTCTAGTCCACGTGAGATTCTGTTGGATTTGGTGGCCTAGAACTAACTACTTTGTACTTAATTCATTAACAAACACCTTATCACATCTTGATTGTTCTTCTATGTGACAATGCCTGTGATAATTTCTTAATCATAGCAATTTTATTAAAGGTCCATAGCGGATCCCTACTTTGATGAGAACTCAGAAGTTCCATAACACTGTTCTCGAATATATGTTTTATGGCTGGATGATGTTATTTGATGGACATAAATAATATAGGCCATTATGGGTGAGGACTCATAAAACATTGAGGCACCTTCTCATGGTGTGTTCCCTTGGTAATATCCAGGAGGATATTATAATAACAAGATCCGCCATTTGGAAATCAACATTTCATAGTGTCATTGGATGTTACTATCTGAGGATGTGTGTATTGGTCCTTAGACTTTAAGATTATTATGAATGGGTATTACAACTCGTGCACTTAGATTTATTAACAAAAACTATGATGACACACAGTTCACATTGAGGTAGGATATTTTGGGTCCATCACGAGTAAAAAAACATTAATAGAAAATGAGAGAAAGGATTTTTCCCTTCAATTCCATAATGGAAGTAGATATCTCAGGCCCTTTGATGGAATTGATATACCCTAAATAAATTCATGGATATGGTAAGTAATAGGAAAGTTCAATTAAAAAAAGTCAAAGAAAGAATAATCGATCACATGGGTTGATGGAACTATCATTCCTTCCACATGATTTGAGATATAGAGAGAAAGGGATTACATTACATGTTAAGCATTCGTAAGAGGAGACAAGTCATTGCAAAGTTAACTTCTTTTTATATGGGTGACTTGTTGTTTTGTTAGATGCTAAACTTGGACTCTAGGTAGGCTCCTCCAAATTCCACTAAGAAAGGGGCCTAGAGGGTCATACACTAATTTTTTCCAAGTATCTTAGTTAAATATTAATTTAACAAGTTGAATAAATATTCTCCTCTATTGTGGTTTAAAAATTATTCCAGGATACCTGATATCATTTATTTCGACACTAGTTATTCGAGAGAATATATTACGGGAAAAATAATATACTTATTAGCAAGTAATGCAGTGATATTTATATGAGAAATAAAAATTTATTATTCAAGGTCTAATAAATGTGGTGGAGGAAATGAAGAAAATGAAAAAGTATCAGCCGTGTATTTTAATATACATGTCGGGTAGTTTTTATAGGGATTTGTGAGAAATAATATTATTTATTACATTAAATAATATTAGGTGTATTCACTAGGTGCATGTCAAGTAATAATAATAGTAAATTGTTATTATTAGACATGGGGAATTACTAATAATTAAATTAAATGAATAATTTCTTTCAGGTAATTAATTCATTTTATTATTCTAAATAATTAAAATCCAAATTATATAACTCTCATTAATCTTGCTATTTTTGTTGTGTTGTGTATAATGGATCTAGAGAAATCTCTCAATCCAAGAGAGAATTATTTTCTTATAAGAACGCTCTCAAGCTACGAGAGATATTCTTCTCCATCGGATCAAGGAGAGCGCTTTGCAATAGGATCTCAAGGTGATCGAAGGAGGACATCACAAGTGAAGGCCCTTCCATGATAGAACCCCGAGATCCCTTCAATTATGTTCATAGATACATGGAACACCTATGGATCACCGCTAGATGTATCCAACATTTTGATTCTAAGACTAAATGACAAATCACATTAGATCATGACCAGAAACATCAACGGAGAGAGAATTCCATCAAGGTAATTCATTTCTTTTAATTAAATTAATTATAACCAACATAGGATGATCCTCTCTATGGTTTCAGGACTCCCTTCCTTTATTTCTTTCTTCATTCTATTCCAAAGATTCGTCATTTTATTATCGTAACAGATCTTGGATTGTTCATTGTTAATAGAAAAATTAAAGTTGGGTACACCCACCAATGCACTTCCGCTACGCCAAGAACTTATATAATTGTGGTATGTGACACTCTATAATGTTTATATATCATTTTATTTAAAGATTTTACCAATGATTTTATTAGATTATTTTCATTTATGATTATTATTAAAATATTTAAAAGAGTTGTGGGACACATTTATTTAAAATTATGTTTTAATATATATATATATGTGTGTGTGTGTGTGTGAGTAATGAATTGGACTTGTAAAGTGATTTGTGGGGAACACAATAGACCTTTCATGCATCAATAGGTCTTATTAGACAAAATATAAATCAATTTTGGCTGAGGCCTTAACAGTTTATTTTTAGAAGTCATAGAAAAGTTCTCCATGATATGCTTATGATTTCAAACATATGAATTCCCACATTATGATATTAGTAATTGTTTAATCATGTGATTATTCGACTAGTATAATATCCATAGTGAAGTTTCAATTTACTACTTATATGGAATTATTTATTTAGCTTTTATTCCTGTTATATAATTCTAATGAGTATGTTTTAATGGATTCTTTTATTATTTATTCATCATTCATTATTGTTTATGTTATATCTTTCACTGTATTTCTTACCCTTACTAAGAATCTGAGCCAACCCCTTTCATATTTCTCTTTTTCTATAAGGTTTTGAGAGGTGTATGATGAGTGAAATTTAGGGTTAATATAAGAGTTCATGGGTGTTATAAATGAATCTTCTATGTTGTTTTTTACTTAAATTTATAATTTAATGTTCATGTATGTAATCTAGTTTCCAAAATTACCAAATTGATTAGTCCTTTAGGATAAGATTTTTGTATTCATACCATTAAAGTGAGGAATTGGATCCAGGTGATAAGTGTCAGGGTCTTTAAATTAATTGTAGATAGGGGCAGTGATAATTGAAAAAGGTAGGTACAAAGACATAATATATAAAATAACACTTCTCTTCTTGATTCAAAATCCTATAATAGATGATAGGAATGGTTATAGCACCATACAATAGAAAATTCCTACTACCGACTAATAAAGTTTATTTAGGTTCAAGGTCTCATATAACACGATAGAGGACGTGGTATATAGAGGTTCAATTTCATGGTATAGTGGAACACAACCTATAATATTCAATTGGTATCCCAATTTAAAGGTTCCAATTTCATTTAAAATTTAAAAAAAATTAATATTATAGTTATTAATATTTATAATGATATCAACATCTAGTTAGATGTTACCATATTCTAAATTTATAATGGAAAATACTCTATTGAATTGCAATTAATATTCCATGATACTGTGAATGAAACATACATATGTAATTAATAAGTGACATTTAATTTTGGAAAATTTCATTTTATGAACAACCATTCCAAATTTATATAATTATGTGCTTCATAAATTGTAATTGGGGTTCATATAGTAAAAATCATCTAACAATTATTCCTACAGAACCAATAGTTCATCACTCAAAAATGAAAAATTTATTACTTATGGTTTCATAATCAATATATATTGTAAAAAATCATTTATATTGAACCATCCACTTTATATAGTTTAATTATTTTATCCATTTAATTGTATTTAGCACATTTCAATATATAAAAATCAAGGATCTCATAGAAATCATAGGAAATAATGACAATGAACACGGTAATATAAATATTTTATTAAATATTGTATGAAATGTTTATCCCCAAGTTCCTATAATGGTTCCTGACATGATTCATCAATGATGTATGAGTAAAAGAAAAAAACTTATTTCATAATAAGAAATTCAATAGTAACAATGCCAAAAACATATTATTCTCCCAATGGTGAAATTAGCATAATCGTAAAAATTAAAAACCCAATATGTAATTTCCCCTACAAAATAATTTTGTTTTCCTCTAAACGTGTGTCATATAATCAAAGTAATATGATAATTAACATTTTCCAACACATCCTAGCCCTATTTCAAAAACCCAAACAATAATAAAAGTAGAAATAGATCTTTGATACCAATTTTTCACATCACGACCTAGATGCCACTAAGTGGCGCCCTGATCTAGTTACCAGATGAACTGAAGTGAGAGGTAAATAAATATTAGATAAAAAATGGATTTTCATGTCATTATTTTATACATGAAGGGAAATACGCATGATATAGGGGTACTGGAATGTACAACATGATAATCAAAAGATAGAAAAACTAAAAGAAACCTCTCCTAGAATTATTTTTTAGGCTTATTTATCTACTCTCATACTACATCATATCATAGAAAATGAATCTATTGAATCTAGACATATCCCTTTGTCTGAACATATAGTCATTAGTCTATATGGGTACTATAGACAGTCCTAATAGTGTGTGATATACTAAATAGGCCACTACTGATCATTTCTAGAACAATTCAACCTATAAATATAATATGACCATTGTAAAGGTGAAGCTAAAACTATGAATATATATATATATATATAATCCAATTTGGAAAGGATCCTTATCAAACCCTTAACAAACTCTACCTTCATCAGCCTAATCTTAATATCTATATACTAAATTCAAATTTTGTTCATATTTGGTTTATAAGAAAATGTATATAGCTACATTGTATGTCTAATGAGATAAATGTATGAAAAACATAAGTGGGATGCCTAAAAGTCTATTTTTAATCTTGTGTTGAACCCAATAATGTTATTTGGATTGGCTATTGAATCTTGGAATTTATTACAAGAATTGAAGAATTTATTTCAATACCTCTATAGAATTTAGTACATAGAATATAGAGTCTTTCCAAGGGGGTCCATAAAGAGGAGACCAAGTATCCCTGTGAGATCACTATAAATAACCATGAAGATAAGAGTATATCCTTGGTGATACATAAAATAAATCCCAATAATCACTCTTGACATGTTATAATGTATGATCCTCTGATCATATCCAAGATATACAATATAAAGGATAATGTGTCGTCTATGGGATGGAATAATCATATCACCCACTGTGCCCGTACAATGTATCTCCAGGAAGTGATCTATTATATCTCAACTATATGTATGTCATCCACCTAGGGATCTTGTCTAAGGTATTACACATAATGACACCATGAATCGCTCATAGAATACATAAATTCATTCTATGTACCAATTAATAAACTGGACGATACAATCCAATTCTTCCTTAAGTTTGGATCCTTGTATCTCACTCATCTTAATTTAAGGGTATTGTTAAAATATTAGGAATTAATATGGTCTAACAAGGAATCAAAATTATGCATCAATCAATTCATTCAAATAATTAAATTCAATCAAATATAGCAATGTAATATAGAACAAGGGAAAATTAACATGTCCAATCATCTATCTTTGACAAATTAACACATTTGAGATGAGACCTTGAAAATGTAGTTGTAAGGCATAAGTATCTAATCATTTAATAAGGGAACACCCATAGTGGTGTATCATATGAAGTTAATCACCCCACATAATAGATTCTTAAATATCTAGTGTTATTATTCATATGATAATGATGTTTAATTTGATTGATTATCCTTTATGGTAGTGATTATATAGATGTTAGTCATTTAAAAAAGTGATTCATAATAAAATTACAACCATACATTTTGGTAAATGGATTGTTCCACCTATATTTTACATGTAGTACTCCCCTCATCCAGTATAATCCCTTGAATCATTCTCGAATGGGAGTAATAATAAGAATAAGAAAAGTAAATGAAAATATAGTATATCATATTGCACTAAAACAACATAAGATAGGGAGATATAAACCAATATAAGAAGTATTATAAAATAATATCTTACCATTGTAGATACAATGTGACTAATAAAGATTAAAATAGAGCTCAGATGAAGAATAACCAGAGCATCCTTGAAATTTTATGGATGATCTCTCTCATGTGGTTTCTATTAGAGAAAAAGAACGGTTATATAAAATAAGATGCCTAAGTCATTTTTAGAAAAAATTCATATGGTATTTAAATGTAATGAATTCTTTAAACACCTTATAATGTATGGGTTTTTACCTCAATGGAATAACCAGTACACACAATGGAATGGGTTTGTACATACTAACACATTTCATGTATTTCCCTTATATCCAAGATCCAACCCCCTATTACCATTCTTTCCAAAAGGAAACTGACTGGCCTAAACACATGGTTATGAGGTATTAATCCATAATAGAAAAAAATAAGGGTTTTACAATATTTATAAAAATTTATAACTCTATGAAAATAATATATTTAAAATATAACTTATCAAGTGTTTTTAATACCATATTTTCATCACATGAATTCTCTTTTCATATACATATAATATAAATGTATTTATCTATATAAATCCCATATGCAATGATTTATAAGGGTTAAAATAATATTTTTTTCAATTAAATAAATCCACATGACACGTACATGACATACATGGTTTTCAAAAAAAAGAAATTTAAATTTTCAGAATCATTCTAAATTAATTAAAGAATTAATAGTGTATTACCATGGATTTCATTTGATAAATATCATAGATGTGGATTGTGGGATGCTTTGGATTGAATAAAAAATGAGAATATACATGAAACCTGATATATAGATTCATCACACTAATTAAACATCCATACAAGGAGTGATTTCATGGGTGATTAACTATTCAGTGAGCTACTATATATTCCTATAAAAGGGGAATTAATCCTCATTTTTTTTGAGAAATTGTTTAGTTCACCAATTTTGGTACCCCTTGGTTCCCATTTGTGGATGTAATGTAAATTAATAATGTATTTTTATTCATTATATTTGTTCATTACTATATCTACTAATCTAACTCATTATATTTATATTCTATCTCTCTAATTTCTTCTTCCATTTTCGTCTTCTATTTAATGGAATTTTACTATGTCCCTTATCATAACCCAAGAAATTGAAAATTTACCCTTTAGTGATGAAATCAGAGGAAGGTCCAAGGAAAAGATGTGTTTTGAAATATCATATAGTAATATTATTATTTTTTCACAATGTGATGTGGATTTGAATTATAAATATGAGTGGTTTTATGAACAATGAACTTTATTCTTATTTATCTTATCACATAATTATCATATTCATTACATATAGTGTTCCTTTTATTTATTTATACTATATATGTTTTTATATGAGAATGTGTGAAGTGAGGCTACTCATTTGATGGTGATGTGTAGTTGGGTGAGATAAATCTATTAACTCATATGGGTTTAGTAAACTTATAGATATATACTCATTTAAGGGTTGTGGTATGTAATTATACATATGGATAAATAGGATTCCATTCACATTAATTCACTAATATAATTATTTCATAAAATAAAAAAGAATCATATATTATTGAAAATGTGACAGTGACTTCAGTAAAATGTTTGAATAAAATTAGGATACTCTAAAATTAATAGAACAATGAATCTTCATTTTAGTTAATTTTTCTATAAAACAACCGCAATTCATCACTAACTTTGTTTTCTATCTTTTTTCTAAATTCTTTTGATTATGGGTTTAAAACTAATATTATTCTGTATAACTGTTTTCTTATATTTAAAATCCCACAAAATCTAGAAAATCAATGAATAATACAAAAATTTATACATCATTAGGGTAAAAAATATGTTAGACATTATGTTATAACCTTTCAGAAAAAAAATATTTATCAATCAGAGTTGTTGAAAAAATCCATTATCACTCATTCCACTATTTTTACAATATATGAATTTTAGTCACACATTAAGAGTGTGGTTAATTTTACTTTGAGAACATTGATAATTTTCCACCCACCTAATTTTTTAAAAATATAAAAAATATATGTATCCAACTAACCCCAAAAATAATTAGAGTATCATTAAATTATGACCAATAACAAATGAATAAAATATTCAAAATCTACTAAAATTGTCAAAATAAAGAGGAGAATTAAACTAAAAGTTTTATAAAAAACCATTAAATGTGTAAGAAAAAAAGATACAATTAAAAATGGACAGATAGTTAGAAAACCATGTACCAAAAAAATTAATATTTTTGAAACCTGTAATTAAACCAAAACCATGTTCTAAAGCATAAAATTTATTGAAGGTTTCCTACCTGGAAAACATCATAAAATGCGTCTTCATTTTGATATGTAAGCTTATCTATTCCTTCAATGTAACATCGCATATAATATAAATTTTATTTTTTAACCAAAATTAATGTGTGATATATTATATTATATAAATTAATTATAATGTAATATATAAAAACTCAACATAATATTATTTAATTAATGAATATAATTACATTAGATACAAACTAAATTCATTAAAATTAAAAATATTATATTGGGTTGATTAATAGTAAATAGAAAAACTTGAAAGGAAAAATTTTCATTATATCAATTTTCTAGATTCATCGATCCCATATAAATGCTATGGAAATTAAAGAAAATGATTGTAAATTAATTGAAATTTTATAAATGAAAAATACAAATATATATCTGTGTAATTTTTTTGAATGGTGTATGAGGGGATAAATAAGTATGCATATGAGGTAATATGAAGGTTAGAGTAGAAATGTGACCATTGGAATAGTAATGTGACCATTAGAAATAGTAACATGACCATTGGAAATTGTTACCTGGTCGTTTCAATAGTAATGTATTTTAAAAAAATTAATAACTAATATAAATTATATTTATCCTTAGTAATTTAATAAAATTTAAATATTTTTATTCCAAAAAATTAATACCTTCATTGAAAACCAAAATAAATTCTAATCATTTTTTATTTAATTATATTTTCATATATTTAATAAATATCAAAATATTTATATTTAATAACATAAACAAAAATGTTATAAAATTAATTTGGTAAAATTAATTTCATTATTAGAATCTGAATATCTAAATTTAATAACTATGATTTTTGGGAAATTTTCTGAAATACTTCAATTTTTAGGATAATATTATAAATATAGTTTTTTTTAATAGTTATGTTTTATATGAAATTATTCATGATATGATAAGGACATAACAAATTATATAATTTTGACCAACTAAATTCTTGTTTAATATGTAAAATATTCAATTAAATTAAATTTCTAAATCTATAAAATAATTTAAATAGTTTAAATTTATATTCCCACTATAAATAAAAAATTATTTTTCAACTTTCTCCTTCACATTTTATCAAACTAATATTTTATAATTTTAATGTATTTTAATTTCATAAATTAATTTTTTTAATATATTTAATATGATTTTAAATTTCACTATTATAAAGATTGCCTTGTAAATTGTATTTTATTTAGTATTTAATCCTAAAAACCCCTCAAATCATATATCACTACCCCCGCTCCATCGCATTAGAAAAGAATGTCACATATGCTTATCAAAGACAAATATTTATAGAATTACCATCCTATAAGACCCTTATAATCCATATGGTTATTCTATATTAATAAAAATCCACAATTCCATGATTTAGAGATCTATATAAAAAGGAACATCGTAAAGAAAGATGTACATTCCATTCATCTATTAATTTAGCATTAATTTTATAATTCTCTATCCTATATTAATGTTCTAATCAAAACCATATTAAAATAACCAAACAATATATTAACATGATCTTTATAATTGTAATATACTATAAATAATTTATTTATAATATTATTAAATATTATACACTTTGGCCCTCCGCTTTCGGTAGTGTCTTGTTAACAGTATATTAAGAACCCATGAGTAAATTACCGAATATATAATTATCAAAACAATTTTGTATTATCATAATTAATTTTTTGTAATAATTATATTTAAATCTATGAATTTTGAAAAAAATCATAATAATGTTTATAATATAACAAACCATGATAAATAATTTTAACCAAGGATATTTTATGTACATTATGATATGAAAAATATTCATATTTATGAAATGGAATTAATGAATAGAATTCAATGATTATTGTTGATCAATAGTAAAAAATGGAAATTATGACCTTATTATTTCAGGATTTAGTAAACTTATTTTTATTATATTTGAGTTGGAAAACTGTTAAAATAAATCTGGATTTAAGGTAAGTGGATTCTTGAACCCAATGTTTTATTTTTCATTATTAACTTTTTAAAATTATTATTACTATGTATATATCACTAATTCCCATTAAATAACATTTCACAATTATTTACCTTTTCATTCTAGAGATATTAATTTTTCTAACTTGTTATAATTATTTTTTAGAAATTTTTAAAAAAAATCATGAATCGTTATTTCTCTAATTCAAATCATTGACTTGTGTTTTATTGTTTCTCCAACACATATAAATCATGATATTATATTTCCAAATATTATATTTCTTTCCCTTTTGCATACCCAAATATTACTCATTAATTTATGATTTATGAAATTATTTTGAAACCCATTTCATATGATGAGTTTATGTCATTAGTATGACTATTATGTATTCTCCTTCCTTATGGAATGCTTGATTATGAACATTTAATTATTTGATTCATTGGAATATAATTATATAATCTTGTAATTCACTTTTTTAATGTGATATGTCTCATGGGAATATGACAGTAATGAATAAAAAATGATCATTTTTTTAAATTATGTTGTTATGATTTATGAACATATATTTTAAGTAATAATAATGTTATCTTTGTTCAACAATTTGTGTTGTATTTGACAAATAAATAATAATACTTCATTATTATTCTGATAAAACATTCCTTTACAATATATTATTCTTACCTCGTGACTATGAAGATGATCCAGTTCTTAATATATAATGGTTAACACTATTCTCACCCCAAGTATTATAGATTTAGTTAATTTGTTTCCTATTTTATTCCCAAACTTATGGAGATTTTTCATCACCCCTTTCATGGATTTATATCCCTTATTAAATAATTGTATAAAAGATAATATAAGTGATTTTAGTAGTATAATGAGGAAGGATTTAAATAATTTTAAATTTGTATTATGTATAAGTGATATGTGATACTAATATTCACATGATGCTAAATCATTAGATCATATATTATATAATGGTTAAATTATTTATCTAATAAATTATTTAATAGTAAGTATAGATCAATATAGATTTTATAAGAGTAGGTTTTAGTTAATTTGGAAATTTGATCTTGAATACTTGTTTTTAAACCCCAAGTATAATTTTTTGTTTTAATGGAAACATATTTAATTATTGGTAATGATTATAAGAATGTGGATTCCATAAATTAAAATATTAGTCTGGATACTCCAATTATATGTGTCTCTTGAATCGATGTTTCTAATGGTAATGAACTCAAAACTAGTGTATTGGGTATTAACATTACCTTCACCAAGTGGGAGACTATGTGACGTGGATGCACTCCTTGTATGAAACTCACAATATATATAATTTAGTTAATCGCATTATCTATGGAAACCATAATCATGGATATATAGCTACAATAATCATTTCATATAAGTATTGATATGTATTAAATAAAATGATCCTTGAAGAATAATTTTAGTAATAGGATAGACATTGGGACCCCAACTGATAAAACATCTCAATGGATTTGTTTAAAAAAATATATTATTTATTAAATTTATAATTATGTTTTTTCAATCATTTATTATTATATTGTATAGTGGGACCTAGAAAAAATAATACCATAATCCCTGATGGGGACAATGTAATTATTTCTCAAATGACATTCTCTATGTGATTTCAGTTGGATTTTAAATTGTCATGATGATATATACCCAAATATATCAAGTTAAGAATGATAATAAAAACCATGTTGAAGATCCACCATGATCTATAAAGGATATAATATCCATATATTCCAATATGTGGAAACTATCGCTAACATTTATTTGATATTCTTAACCACTTTTCATGGAATAATGGTTGATATCATTGGAAAAGATCATTTATATGCTATATTGATATGATAAAGAGATTGTTAATATTGAAATTTATTATGAGGATAGGGATTATAATCAATTTTTCTTGTTGATAATTAATTTTAATCCTAATGAATGAATGTATGATGTTGTGTGGAAATACCTTATGAACTTATTTAATAACATGTATTTTCCATGATCCCTTCTGAAATAGATATAGAGATAATTCATTGATATTATGAAATGGGAGAGTGAATATTCCACATCATATGTGTACAATTTCACAAGGCTTCTAGGATATTCCACATGGATTCCTAACAATAACAATATAATAATAAATATATTATTTAGTTTTGTTAAAACCACTAATTGAAAGGTTCCATACTTATTGGACTTTGTAATTCAAGAAATAGTAGTGTAATATGATATCAACATATGGATATAGTTTATAAAATTGGTCCCATGGAAACAGACATAAGAAAAGGATGGATTAGGTTTCAGGATTTTAGATCAAATAAAAAAGGGATAAAATATATAGCTAACCACATTCAAAATAAATGTAAAGATGCATCATGGGAATTGACATAGTGGGATATGTAAATTCTCTATGATCATGATAGTGGGAAACCGAACTCATTTATCTTGAAGATAAATGATGAAGCCTACCAACATGATAGAGGAGTGGAAGTATCCTAGGAATTCACCTCCAATGTAACAATACATTAATGGTTTTCTTTATGGAAACTATTAAATACATTTCACTAAAACACGAGCCTATGATGGTAATCATCTTTAACAACAACCAAAGATGATTGTGTAGGGGAATTCATAATCCGTCACCATTGTAAAGGTGTGATGTGAAGATAAAATGGTATAATTTACTCTTCATACTCACCCAGTAATTGGAAAAAATGTATTTAATTCTTTTTCAACACATTATTTATAAATATTATGTTTTAAGAGCTATTAAATCACAGTCCTGATACCATGATATAGAGATATGCAAACAAATATCTATTTGTTTGATCATCAATACTAAATTATTTCGGTATTTATCTAATACTTTATGTAGGAAAATTGTTATATGGAATTCTATAGTCCTTAACTATGTATAATTGGATTTTTTTCACATGTATTAGCTCTATTAATGTAGATATCACATCAACTGTGGGGAAAGGGACATCAATTTTTATATTCTAAACCATCCCATAAAGACTACACATGAACTGGTTATCATAAATATCATTTATAAAATCCATCAATGTTGTGGCTGTTGGTACCTAGTGAAGAATAATATCTTTCCCAAATTTCTATGTAAAATGAAATCACCAACCTTGATGAAATTCCTAATTTAATGGAATATACATATTTATTTTATGAAACATTTCTCATCCTACATATAGATCATGAGTTAGAGTTCATAATAAATCATATACCTGAAGAAAATCCTTTAACCAAATTCACCTATATGATGGCCTAATTGAATTGTAAGAGTCAAAGTATCATTATTCGGAGAATTTGGTTAAAGGGTTGATGCACCATATTGCATAACCTTGGCATTAATTAGATATCTTTGTCGAGAAAAAGTATAGATCAATGTATCTTTGTATCAAATACTAGAAGATCAAAAATATCACCATAAATAATATGTATCCCATTATAAGGATGGAATAATTGTCAGATTATCTTCATGGAGCTATGTACATGTCAAATATATATCATCTTCATGGATATCATTAGCCAGATATGAAAAGGGATATATTTTGAATATTAGATTGTGTACAAGATAGGACACTATAAGTTCATAGTGATGCACTTTGGTATTACTAAATCACCTTAAATGTTTTTGAATTTGATGAATATGGTTTTTAGTGACTATGTTTAATTTTTTGGTTGAATATATCGAAAATGATATAATTTATTCCATGAATAATCAGAAATAATAAGGGTATCAATAGATTATATGGGATTCATTATGAAAGAATAAAATGAATGCTATGTTTGGAAAGTGAAACATCAAGATGTTAAATGTCAGATTGTTAGGGTACATGTTCACAAGGGAGGGAATTTTTGTGGACCCATTAAAGAAAAATTCAATTAATGAATGGCATAGACATTGATGTCTCATGAAAATATTTAGTTTTATTGGAATAGATGTGTAATACCAACAATTTTGGATAAAATTATCTTGATTTCCAATCCAAAAAACTATTTTTACCCACAACGGGTAATATATTTTTTTCATAGAAAAATGGGAAAAATCAATAATGATCTACTTAAGACACTAATCATTGGACATGTACTCACACTACCCAGATGTGGAGAATAGTTTTTATACAAAATATGCTTCCATAAATGGATTGGTATATGTACTAATATAGAATAATAAATTGATAAATTTTTCCCCAAGATAGTCGAAGAACCCTAAGGAAATGTACAAGATGCATGATTTTGAGTTAAATGAAATGATATTTACTTGGAATATTTGGTGGGACTACCTCTATTATTAAATTTTTCACATAAATAGAGGTAGAAAGGTTCTAGATAATATAATTCCTGATAATGTTCTTAGTGTGAATATGTGAATAAACATTAAGATGATCGTTAAATTTTATTATAATAATAATTACCTTATTGGATAGTTTAATATGTTTTTTGATGATCTTAGTAGAAAGGTACATGTTACTCAATCCATGATTTGGATTTAGAAAGAAACTTTTTTTGGATATTAAATGGATGGATATGGTAATTATAATAATTGGAATAGATGCTACCTTTTTAAAATCTTTTCCCATCCATCTATCAATGACAATATCAAGGGACACAGATGGACAATTCATATATTCAAAATAAGGTGGAAGTAGTATTGTAAGGGAATCTTACCAAGTTCAAAATCAAGGAATTGGTCCACATTTGGTTTGTAACTAGATTTTGAGTCCCATTATTTGAATATATAAGGAAAGTTTTATTACACAATTTATATATTTTATCATTAAAATTCCATCTTAAATGTACCAATATATTTCATGATGTTGGATAAAGTTTTTTCATGGAAAACATAATTATATAGATTGATGAGTACACCTAAATGTTTTCTCAAGAGTGATAGATATCCAATGTGATGATGAAATTATTTCCAATAACCCCAAGTAAATTTGATAACATTAATATGGATATAGTCATTATTCTCATGAAGAAATACATATGATTCTATAATATATGGTTTTTGGTGAATCAAGTCACCAAGACTATCCACTTCATTTCCATTTGGTATTATTTCTCCCAAAACCAATATACCCTGACATATATAAATAATTTGGCAATCATTCAGGTAGAATCGCTTTTTATCATTTCTGGCCTTGATCCTGGAATAACCTAAAAATTCTAGACAAAACATCAATAGGAATTGAATACTGAAATTAATTTTAGTATGGAATATCACACACAAACTGGTGGTCAATACGAAAAAGACCATTCTAGAACACAACAAAATTATGAGAGATTTCTCAATGGAAGTTAATTTAAATGTGATTAATATCGCTTATTGGATGAGATATCGTGAAAATAAACATCCACATGTGTAATAAAAAGGATCTATATATTTCTCTATATGAGATTCAATGTAGAACATCTAAATGATTGTATGAAGTTTGTGATTTGACTTTACATGTACCTAGTATTATGACAGAAATTAGGGATAATGTTGAATCCATACAATAGTAAATTAATTCTTAATAGAGGTGATAGAATATTTATACTAACAAACATCAAAGGCACATGGATTTTGATTTTGTAGAGAATTTTTTTCCATCAACTATCCCATGGAAGAGATCTATATAGCTAGGAATGAAGGGAAATCTCTGTCGTATTTAAATTTTCCTCTTCTACATCATTGGTCTCAAAGGACCAATGTATTATAGTATTTCAATTTCATCAAGCATGGTTAAATTTTAGGATGTGTTAAATGTATCTCTATTTAATAATTACATACATGATCCATTAAATGTAGTAATAGTGAGTGTGGTTCAACTAGATAATGACCTCTCTTAATAGGAATCTCAACTAAAGATCATGTAAATTAATGAAATATTTTTAATCCATAATACAACTCGCCTTATAATATTGTTGTTCATGAATTATAAATATAAATAGGGAATATTGTAACATTAATAAATCATGAAAAAAAACTACCCACGCCTATTATCGATTTATAATTTGAGGTTAAATTTCTTGGTTGAAATTTATCATGGGGGAAGGATACAATGATCTAAATTTTATAAATGATATTTCCATTTTGAAAAAATTAGTTCTATGTTTTATTATATAGGGTGATACACATATACTAGATATATAAGAAAAAAATTATTTCATTAATAGGGATTCATACACTAGTCAACAAATAAACCAATAATAATGTAATATATTAAAATAAGAAAAAATATAAATAAAAAAATAGGTAATGGTTAAATTTTTATCAATTAGATATTCTAGTTTCATTTTTCTCAAGATCATAACTATTTAAATGATAAAAAATATTATCAAAGAAATATAAATTTTACATGTAAAAAATATGGAATATTTAGAGTAATATTATTGAATGGTGTGTGATGGGATAAAGAGGTATTTAAATGAGGAAATATTATAATTGGAATATTAATATAACTGTTTGGGTATAATCCGACTTTTAGGAATACTAACATGGGTTTTTTGAATAGTGAATTGATTGTTGGAATAATAATATGACCTAAAAATGGTAAAATTAAATATAAATTAAATGTAACGTGTTAAATTAATGAAAATATAAATATTTAGTGTAATAAATGAAATTAAAATATTAAAAAATTAACGAAATTAGAAAATTTTATTAAATAATATTTATTCTGATGTAATCTATAAATGTCATATTTTTATATTAAAATATTCAAATTAAAACTTCAATAAAATTATTTCTATAGGAGGGTTGCTTTTTTGGAAACAAAATTTTGAAATTTTATAAATTTCATTTTCTCTTAATTATATGAAAATACAATTTTTAGTTTAATAGTAAAAATATATTTTATTCATAAACTATAGGTTTTAAGTGGCAGAGTTTATGATTTAATAATTAGATAATCAATACGTGGACATTTGGTTGAAAAACATGTTTAATAAATTATGTAATCCAAGGAAATAAATTTCCAAAACAAAAAAGGTTTTTTTCTAATGTGTAAATGCCTAAAATATCTTCTTAAATAAATTTTTTATCATATTACTTGTTCAATTTTGATTAAAAAAATAAATAAATAAACATATTGTGTTTGAAATTCCTAAAATCATGTTCCATTATACAAATAAATTTCATAATGTAAAATATTTTTCTATTACAATTTTAAATATTGATACTCTACTTCTATAGTGTAATACATTAGAAAAAAATTTGGAATATTTTTGTAGATTGGCCCAAAGTCTGTACTAATTCCTTTAACTTAGATATCCTTAGTGTGATTCTATTAAAAATATTTCATTGTTTTAATTATGTACACCAAATATTTTTTGAAATGTGGAATAACTCATGGTTGGAGTCTCATATCTAAAATCTAAAATTGCAGTTCAGTTCAGAATGTGGGTTTTACCACATAATGACATATAGTTTGTTGGTGTTGGGTTCCCAATTAGTGGTAACTGTTGGCATCCTCTTAAATGTTGGATATTTATTAATTAAATGAAATGTAATTAATAATCCTAATAACCCATCCCCCATTTTTTCCACACATGAAAGACGGAGATATGTTTCCTTTTCTTTCATGATGAACAAACTAAAGAGGAACCAAAGGGGATGAGGCACTACTGAACTCTTTTCTTGATGACAATAACATCCTGATCATAGTGAAGTGACTTCATGGAATGGATCTGGAAAATAATCTTCATCATTTCACCATGATGTTGGAAAATTTATGAACTTTTTTCATAATCCCAATTTATGCATTGTTTTGCAGTTTTAGATCCATATTATGACTTCTCATTATCCCTTGGTGGATGTTATATTTGTATTTTTCTAAATATTTTGGTCTTTTGGTGGTTGTAGATATTTTCAGATCAGAAAACATGATCACATGGTGTGAAGTGAAGGATAACATGATGTGTTTTATCCATGTTCATAGACATGAAATTTGGGAACAACACGCTATATACATTGGGGACACACCATTTATTGAGGCTTGGTCGAGTAGAAAAGGACATGGTATGAAACTCTATGTGGGGGGATATGTTCAGGTCTATGTACATGAACAAACCTTGAGTTTACATGGGCTAGCGGACATGTCCAAGTACAAGTTGAAATGTTGTTGTACATGGGAACAGTTCTTAATACATGACCATTGCTACCAACATGATAATGGGATAGTCTAATATGTACATTCTATGTAACTAGATAACACACCTTATAGTTCGACAATGCCTCCTAGGACATATATGTGCATGGAAATTTCTAGGTGAACAGGTAGTATTACACTCTATCTATCATGACGTACCCAACATTTATATTCATTATAAATTCTGAGTATAGTGAGGCAACACATCCATTGTTTGGTGTCGAGATTCATATCATGTACTCAGGGTACATGACATGTACATCACTCTGGGACTTCTCCTATGTGAATCTCCATCTTCAGGACTCAGATAGTGGCACTTGAGTGGCCGAACCATAGTGTTTTTAGTAAATAATGTGATGATGTCCATGGTTTTTGTGTTAGAAATGTGATTCCAGGTGACTCTTATTTGGAACATATTTTTATAATGTTGCCTAGTATCATTTATGTGTGTTAACATTTTCTATCAATGTGAGGGTGTAGTGTTGTATCACATCCTCAGTATAGGATCATGATGCACTCAACATAAATTCTTATGTCAGAGTTTTTGGTATCCCTTCATGAGACTAATGTGTAATATCATATCATATAATCGTCTTACCTTGGTGGGGTTTGGTGGTATTAATGTAACCTACATATAGGTTTGTTGAAACCCTATATAGCAGGTGGTGCCTAAAGGGTTCAAGGTATTTTCATGAAAGTGATACCATACTCTATCAGTAGTTCCAAATTGAATTAATTGTACCTCATAGTGTGCTTTGGTATGATCCACTATTCATTTTTTGGAGGTTCTGACTCTTGGTAAGGTTCATGGTGTAACCCAACGGTCCTAGAAATTATCCCTTATTTAACTATTATTATATCTAGAGTGCTAGATTGGGAACAAGGTTTCCCCCACTATTCCTAGGTTTTATCACCTATCTGTTTGTTGAGTTATTCTGATTTAAAGAGGGTTTTATGGATTCCCCCATAAAAAAATAGAGGGATCCCGTATCCGAGATTTGAGTTATGTTGGGTTCCAACATGACTTTCTACATAGTCAGATAAAATGATTGTGTTCTCATAGATGGATAACATTAGGTACGGTGGAGATGATCCATCTTCTTAGTTACACATGATGATTTTTATCTCTTAGATAAGTTTTATCAGTGGTGGTAGTTCTCCATGATTTTCTCATGCATGAAAAATACCATTAAGTCTTAGTAAGAATATTACGCTCAACTTCATGGTTGAGGCTACTAGAAATAGAATGTTATATGAGAATATATTGGTTTTTCTTGGAGTCATTTTTTCATATCCTACATTTTATTGACATACCATGGCGTGATTAGCTAACTAGACATGTATAGTTAAGTTGTGGTCATGGTGGATTCACATGATATATCTTTCTTGGGTTTCTATAGCCACAATCTATAGGTCATGCAGACTATTTCCTTTTAGTTTCAATCATATTAGGATTTATTTTTCTCATGGGTATTGGGTATTGTTATATTGTCTGGTTAATGGGATATGCCTACACATGTCATGTATTATGAATAAAAAATACCATTTTATGAATTCATAAAAATACCCGAATATAGAAAAATATAGAGAACTAGAAAGAAGGAGGTGTGTTTCAGTGGTTGAATTTGACATAAGTCCCCTCCTTCTAAACATTTTCAAGGGTTTATCAGTTTTTAGTGGGATTTTATTTTTCACTTTCATACATATAGTTTTATTTATTTATATTTATTGATGGATAGATGTATCCTTTAAATTAGTATGAATTAAATTACAATCACTACCTTTTTTATGGAGATATATGTGTGTGAATGTATACAGGTTCCATTGGGTGAAACCTCCCATGTGTTTGATATGATTACTCAATGATTGACACCTAATTGTGTCTTACTAGAGGTTTTTTTGGGTTTTCACATTCATATTCTCACTATATAGAGGGAACAAGTCTGTTTGATCTGAAAAGAGTGGTGTTAGAGCTGCTTAATCCAAAGGTAGGTGTTGGAACCATATTCAGTAATAGATTTGGGTTTTTGTGTATATATAAGGTTTGTTACAGGATTAATGGTGACAAATTTAAGGTTTCAAAATATCTTCTTTTAGTATAGGTACTCTAGTATTGGTGTTTCCACATATTTATCGGTCCATTCACCAAGAATCTAATAACCTATGTGGAGACATAGAACATGTATGAAATAGTTTCAAGAAACCTTTGGTAAATTAATTATACAATACTACTTTTTGGTTTCTATATCCATCATCAGTTATATCCCTTAATATATTTATTAACCATAGTACATTTTTATCTTTTCTGGATACCCCTATGATGAGATCCATCATGGTTTCCATGGAATGATTGTGATAGGGATCCACCAAGTTGTTAGGCTTTTTTTACGGGTCTACACATGAGTTGGTGACTTCGGGTGGGTTTCTAATCGCACTACCACCTATTGGGATCCAGGTTGTGTTGGATTTACTAGTTGAGGATGTGTATATGTTTATCACCCACCATTATTTTTATAGGAAGAGATCTCTCATGTTTCGGTTGGATCTATACCCCCAATTTTCTTATAATTAGATTGAGGTAGTCGCACAATTTTTCCACCTTGTAAAGAAACCTACTGATCATATGGTGATCCTAGTAGTGATTCTTAATTAGGTATCCACATGGAGATGGTGGAGTCTAATAACATAGAAACATGATGAGATGAATCTCACTTGGATTGAGTTTGAGTGGTACATAAAATATGGTTTTAATTGATAATCCTTGAAATCAGTGCATATCCAGGAGATTCTATAGCATTAGTAGGGTAGAATGAATGTGGTAGGGTATTTGGTGATTTTTAAAACGTTTCATGATACTCCATGGATATGGTTGAAGATCCATATTTCCTTGAAACCCCATTAATAAGGTCATATGTTGAGATATATGAGTTTTAGTGATACCTCTCTGTATTTCAATATATGCTAGAGTGAAAAAGAGTTCCTTTATATTAGAGATATTTCTAAATAATAAAATGATGACTACTGGTGTTTGAAAAAAAGTATTTTAAACTTCATAAAATTTTATAATAAGGTATGTTTATGGATAGGGGTGAGATATGTATCAGAAGACAATATCAGGACATAAGATCTGCATCGCGAGGCTCTCATTCCATTTTTGCTCAGTTGTGAGAGACGTAGTATTTCTCTTATAATGGCTAGGGACACCATACATAAGAATTACCTACTCACCATGACACTAACTCAATGATTTTCTATGTAATCCTTATAAGAGAGAATGACAAGGAATATAGTATCTCATTATGATCGATGTGGAAGAGGATAAGGGAGAGAAGTAGGAGGTTGCAAATGGAGTGATAAGTTGTTGCCACCATTCCTAGGTGGGCCATGATAGGATCGTGGAGAAAGAGGATGGGGTGGGGATAACTATAGTCCATGGAGACCTATCAACTATTGGGTATGAGGATAATTAATCTTAAATCTATTTTAATAAAAAAAAATATAGTAGTGAAATTAGAAATATGTGTGAGCTATGCATAACATTTCACTTCTGGTTTGGTGCCTTTCCATGGTGAGACATAGATTTAGTGGAGCCCAGCGATAATGATGCTTGAAATTGTTGTATACTCACATTAAATATTTATGATTCCTTCACTGAGAAAAATTAATTTGACATGATACAAAATCAAGTGGGAGAATCAATGAATCCCAATTCAAATAGTTTCAAGTTATTTTATATGAATTACTTATACTTGTGTGTTTGTTGTATTTTAGAAAGTGGAGGTTTTAGAGTAGGTCTAGGTTATGGTGATAAGGTGAGTAATGGAAATGATGAGAATCATGAAAAGGGGGATTTTTTGATGGAGTCTTGAGTATGATTAAACTATTAATATTTTCAATTTATTTACCTACTGACATCTAGGGTGAATTAATGATCCAAATTTCCCATAGCATTACCCCTTTTCTAGGCCTGAAGATACCAATGGAATCATTCATATTTATCCTTTTTTATAGGCATCATCAAAAGGTATTTGAGTCTATATAATACTACCATTAGAGTGACCAGAATATGTTAGAAGGAACATCATATATTATCATTCCATAGTGATAGAGATAACATATAATTATTTACTCAATATGGATTACTGACCTATTTTCCATGCTAAGATCGTTTCCTCCAATGATTTTGGATATGTTTTCATCTTTTGGGATAGATTTTTTGTAACACCCCAGGTAAATAAAGAATATGACATTTTCATATTTATCCATATTTGTGAATAAAATATTAATATGACTTTAAAGGGGACTCTATGCTCGATGGCGTACCCAACACACAACAACGAGTTTCTTGGGAATCTTACGTTGCACTCTAATAATAAAATAATATTATTTTAAATGGTAGTTAACATGTAGCTGTTGTATTGGCGGGAATGGATAGAAATAACTAAAATATGATTATATATGTTTTTAAATGTTTTTACATTTATCCAATAAAATATAAAGGCTTAAAATACAGAAAGAATTCAATTTTTGGCGTATATGACCTAGTTTTCACTAATGGTTCACTTATCTCCTTTTGATGGAGAACCGTCATTAAATATAGTTTTTTTCACTCTTATACATTCTATTGGACCAAATAAAACTCTTCTTGAGAATCGGGACATCAAAATTTACATTGTGTAAATTTTTGGTATCTTTCTGATAAAGTTCATTTTTTTAATGAATAGTGTAAAATGTTGTATTTTAAATTCAAAACCACTTTTTAATATCATTTATTTATATTATTAGATTATCTTTTGAATTGGTCTTAATGTGTAATCTGAATATATTTTTACCATTTAATCCAATGGTGGTCATTGGAATCAATTTCACCTTGAAATTAGACTTAAACTGGTGCCAATCTTTTGATACTTATTGTTTTATAAAAACACGCTATTTGCTATGAAAGCGGGAATTAATTATTAAATTAATTAATGTGACTTATATGTTTTGAATTTTGTAAAATAGAATTTATTTTTGAATTCGTAATATCAAATATATCTTAGGGTGAATTTTTGGTAATTTTCTGAAAAACTCCAATTTTTGATGAATAGTGAAACCACTAAGTGGTAATCAAGCAAACTAATTTTTCAGTTAAATGAAAGTTTACCACTAATGTGTATTGAATTTTGAAAATCCGACATACATGGTTGTCATTAGTATGTAAAATGTGGTTCAATGGGATGAAAATAATTTTTTGGTGAATAGTAACTTTTTTTCATTAATCGTGATTAGAGGTAATTAGTGTAATTTAAGGTAAAATGATATTATAAAAATATGAAAACACCATGACACTTGTCCTACCCCTATTGGATGAGTCATGGCCTACCTAGACAACCCATGGGTTGATTTAGGGGACCCTATGGAGCCTCTTGGATGAGATAATGACTTTAATGCCTTTTTTTAAATAAAGGTGAAAATGACACTAACATAAATTGTTTTACTAAATCAATTTTTAGAAGGGGTTATACTAATCATATTTTTGTCTATAAATACTATTTGGAAATCTAAAAAGATTTCCTACATCATAGTATTTGTTTTATAATTTTTAGACTTTAAATAAATTAAATTATTTATGACATCATGATGATGCAGCGATGACCTCATTATTTAACGATTTAAATAAAATGCAAAGATAATGTAATATCTAAAACCTAAACATCTAAAAAACCTATTGGATGGGAATATTTCTAAGCCTTAGCATCTTATCTTAGAATTATATCAATGTGGGACCTTAGAAATTCGAAACACTTTTGAAAATAAAATAATAGTTTCAAGATTTCCAAAAGTGCCCCTCCTCTCCTCTTATAAAAGGCCCCCACCTCTACCTCATTTCACACACTCCTCAAGCCTTTGGCTCGGCCATACCCTGCCCATTTACTCTCTCCACATCCCTCTCCTCATCCTAGAGGATTCCCTTTGGGCAGAATCTTTTCAAAGGAAGCCTTTAGGCTCAAATCAAAAGAAGTTACACTTTTAAAGGTAATTCATTCTCTCCTGTTCATTTGTTTTATTTTGCTTCTCCAACCCCATAAACTATTTTTATTTACTTCTTTTGTAACAAACCCAGTATCTTCAATATACTAGGATGTTTTTATAAGATTTATTCGATCTAAACTCTCACAGAACTACATCAAATGGTTAAAGAACATACGGTTTCCGTGGATGGCGAAATTCTGCCTCCCGAAACGATGATTGTTCAATACTCATTTAACACCTTCAAAGGTGGAAATTATGATGTCAATATTTTTATATATGATATATAATATGTTTATTCTTTCCTTAAGCTTCTGTGTTTTTCATTTATGTCATACCATTATTGTTTCCATTATGTGTAAACACGATATCTTCATTTTAGGAAGTGCGGACTACCGCCCCTGAAAGTGATTTGATTCGTTAATACCATATGTGGGATGTGTAAAGGATAAAGTTAATGATATTATATATGTAAATATACTGGAATTATAATATAATCTTATATCATTATTATTCCATTCCAGAAAATACGAAATAGAAATGGAAGTAGCGTTCATGCGTACGTACGGCTTACCGTCTCCATGAACGGTGCATTTCATTTCTTACCTCTAAATGTGATGTAATATTATAAATACATGTATATGATGAATATATATGATATATATGTTATCCAAATCATTAATATCATTCTGTATATAACGAACCTTTGACCAAATTAACAATATGTAAGTGTAAGAAGTCTATTTTTGACTTAAGAACCAAATACCGACAAAATGAACATTATTAACTTAAATGATTACATGATGTTCATAACATGGTATAAAAGGAATAATGAACTTGAAAAATGTTCTTAAGCAAGTATATATTAACACAAGTTTATTATTCAGGATGTTAAAGAACGATCGAGTCAAGTCGGACCCGAGGTAAGGGATCCTACTCCACTCTTTCTTTTTAAGTACACTCTTTTATGTCATTCCTTTTAAGCTCATATTTCTTGTGATTGGGATGTTCTTTTATATTAATCTTACTGTAATTTTTATGTAAATATGATGAGAGACCCTATTCTCTCTCATCAATCCATTTTGGAAGTTTTGAGTGGTGTCGTTAGGCTGCCGAATTTTCGTAAGAGATCTAACCTCTCTCTTTATTTTTAAGTACTCTCCTTTATGTCACTTCTTTTAAGCTCCTCTTTGTTATGATGGGGGATTTTCTTTTATATTCATATTTCTGTACATTTTATTGTAATGTGATGAGATACCCTATTTGATCTCATCAATCCATTTTTGGAAGTTTTAAGTGGCGTCGTTAGGCTGCCAAGTTTTCGTAAGGGATTTTTCATCTCACTTTTATACCCGTGAGATTTATGCTACATTTGCCACAATTTCCTTTGAGTGGTGTATGTACTGCCCATTATTTTACTCATTGTGTAATATACTTTCTTTTATGAGTATTTACATCAATGTTGTATTGTCCTTCTTTCACGAGGTATATGTTTCGAAAGATACCCATGTCGGTAAGGGAACCTTTCACCCTCCTCTTTTTTTAAAAGACTTATTTTGTTGGGTCTTTTAATTCACATATTGTTATGTTGGGATATGTTCTCATATATCCTTATTGATTTAAATTTTATTTCCAAGTGATGATATTCCCTTTTTTATCGCTCATCAACTCTTTTTCTAAATTTTGAAGTGACGCCGTTAGGCTGTCAAATTTTTGCAAGGGAACTTCTTAACCCAAATTTGATTCTTTGGGATAAACTTATACTCCTTGAATATGTTGTTCTATGAATATTTTTGAATAAACTCTGATTTTTTTACACTTACTATCCTCTTATATTTGGTGTATTCTTTTGTCACACATAATTATGCAATTGATTTATCCTTAAACCAAGGATATCATCTTTGTAAGGGACTTCGTCTCAATCTCCTTTCATTGAGGCATATTTCGTTTTATACACAACTTTATTTTATACGGTGTATAAACCCCTTTGACTTTTACTTTTATACAAAAGGAATATTTTTCTACGAATCATTTTACTAAACGACAAAAAGGAATGTTTTTTTAACGTACGCGGTGACAACAACCTTTTCCGCCGCCGCGAGTATTATTTGGTCTTTGGCTTCCTCAACAAGTCGTAATGTTTTTAAAATAAAATAAATACCATATACTCTTTTATGTATTTTGGTATTGAAAATGGTTTTGATAAAGGATTCTATTATGTCAATATATTTATGATATATTGTGATTGAAATGTGGAAATGTTATCATTCCTTTATATTGGTTTTATGTTTTATGATTTTATATTGGTACTTGGACATTTTAACGGGTGGTTACGTTATAAACCATATGACGGGTGGTATCGTGAATACCAGGATGGGTGGTTACGTTATAACCTCCAATGCATTGGGTATGGAAGTCGGCCGTATGGCTATTCGATTAAGTATGTATGGAAATTGGCCGTATGGCTATTCCATTAAGTGATATGTGTGGAAGTGGACCGTATGGTTATTCCACTTAAGTATGTTTATGTCTCAAGTTACCTTTATATATGTTATGTGTTCTTTATGTGTGTTTTATGGTAATACTTTGGTTACAAAAAGGTAAGTAATGATACATTATTCCATGAAGAGTTTTTACTACTTCATGAAGGTGAAGGTATTACTTTGATAGAGTATACATGGTTTACTGGATGTTTGAAAAACTAACAGTTTTCATTCTTATGTATACATGTACTCATGTTTCCTTTCCATATTTTTATATCCCTTACTGAGCTTTTTATACTCATCCCATGTTTTTGAAATGTTTTTCACAGGTCAAGGGAAGGGTACATGATGTGATGATAGTGTCAAGGATGTGTCAAGAAAGAATCCATGTTTTATTTTAAATATGTTTCCGTTGATGGGAAGAATGAATACTGTCTTTTATGTAACCACTTTGTTTAAATGTGGAATGTAATGCAAGTTTCATGATCTAATTCTCTAAAACTCTAAACCTAAAAAGATCCTCAATGTGTAATCTTGTAATAACTCAAGATTAAGTAAGGTTTAAGGCTAGGGCCTTATATTTTTCATACTTTATTGGGATTTTATCCCACTTTGATCAAGATTATATCATGTGTGGGTGCATAGATATGAATTTTTTAGTGGTCTATTATAAGCATTAGAGATGTGGATTTTATGAGAATTATTCTCCCTGTAGTGCAGGTGGGGTGTGATAATGAATTTCATAGGAACATTCTTGTTTAAATTTCCACTAGGAGGTCCAATTGTGTATATAATTTCATCCATGTTACACCGGGATTTTTTATAACATATCTAGTGGGTACTATAGTGATTCATTATATAAGGATCGGTTGGAGGATTATAAAAGGAGGTATAGGTAAGTAATAGTGTGACAACATTAGATTCCTTGTGTTTCTCTACATGTAAGGGAATGAGATACATAGTAATATTGTCATTGACTCTGATTTGGATTGGTTAATAATAGTCTTCTTAGTGGGTAATATCATGTCCTCAGTGTAAGAGTTTTATGTGGGACACATGAGAATGGATTCTAGACACGCTCCAATGGTTCCAATTACTTTAGGAGATCTCATAGAGTCATTTTAGATCTACAAGGCCCCCTTAATATGATATTTTGTTTAGAAATTGTTGTGATGGGATGTCAGAGGAGTTTAAGATTTTCTAGATTGAGATCCACATGATAGTGTGGCTATGAAAGCAGATGCTCGCAAAAATGTTTTTGTATGATGTTTTTGAGAGATGTGATAGTAAGTTGACATCTTTCTATTGTACCCCTGTTGGAAATCATAGAGAAACATATCTATAAGTGATGGTTTTTTACTTCCCTAAATTTACAATGACTTAGAGAAGCACATATTGGGGATTTTGGGTGCATGGTATTGTATGACTAAATATCCATGAGACATGTTCTTGATGGGTTTTATGAAGTAAGGGAGTACTTTTTCCTCATGAGGAATGATTATGACACTGGTTACACTGTAAAAGAAATTCGTGATGTTATCTTTTCTTCATTAATGAACCCATGATGGGGGTTTTTTTTTACTTACAACACTTGGAATCAAGTGTGTGGCCATGAATGAGGTGGGTTGTTATAGAATTATATATTTATGGATCACCAATTTTTTAGGACCAAGTTGGATGGATAAGGAAGTAATAAGAGTTTGATGTTATAGAGTGTTGTTTTTTATTTTCAAAGAAGCTAAATCAATTAAATTTGTAAAGGAATTGTAAACTAGAAGATGATTTTCGGATATATATTTCACAAATATCATAAGTTAGGAGAACTTGTGATGCAATTCTCATGAATTAAATGGGAATAAATGAAAATTCCAGTCATATACAGTTTTGATTGGAAGTAATGATGATACTAGAAGATAGGGAAGTTTCAGTACTTTCCATTGTAACTATGAAGATGTTAAATCTAGTCTATAAAAGGATATATATCATGATATTAGATTTTCTGATGAAAGCATAAGAATGGTTATGAGAAGTAGTGCAGAGAGAAATGAAGGAACAGACAATCTGGAGGTGGCACAAAAGAACAGTTTAAGGTGGTGTTGTTTTCCAGTGTTTACCAAATTTTAGGGCCTGAGAATCAGGAGATAAAGAAATTTGTTTTTGGAAATGGATGTTGCACACAAGATTGGAGATGGTTTAGATTTTTTCACGCACATCATGATTCAAGTTCAGAACATCGAAAAATGGAAAAGGCATGCAGTACGGGAAAAATTGGGCAGTGTGCGTCCAAAAATAAAGGTTGTGTGAAATATTTGCAGGATGCACGAAATATCAGTGGGATGCGCGAAAAATAAAGTGGTGTGTGAAATATTGGATTGGTTTGTGAAATAGAGAAATGAATTTTTTCGCACAAGAGGTGTTTCAAGATCAGAAGCTTGAAAAATGGAAAAGGAATGAGGTGCAAGAAAAATTGTAGCATTGCACGAAATATGATGTCGCGCGAAAGAGTTTTTATGCACATGAAGGGGGTTTTACATGCCAATTAGTGTTTTTTGCGCGGATTTAAAAATTCATATAAATACAAGGTGACCCCCTCTCATTGTGTGTGTCATGACACTTAGAGAAATCCCTAGCTCTAAAGTGTGTAAAATTATACGCTAAGTGATTTGTGTGAAAATAAAGAGGTTTGTGCAAAAATAGGAAAGGTGCACAAAAAAGTGTAATGTTACACGAAAAAGGAGGTTGTGAAAAAAAAAATTCATGAAAAAATGGAATTTTTATGCCCAAACCATTTAAATTGAGTGCAAGGTACCATAAAGGATGTGCGAAAAAATTTTGGTATTCGCACATATTTAGTTGTGTGTAAGATAGTTCTTACAGGCTTTTGGGAATGAAAGTGAAGGTTTGTACTTCAGAGAATACATCTGTTCAATTGTAAAGAAGCACTGAAATACTGTAATTCCATATTTGTGATAAGAGGGTACACACACACTTTTGGATTGTTTTCCAAGTGCTACATGATTGTAAGGGTATATCCTACTCGTTGTATTCCACATAAATAGATTGTTTTCAAGTGGATTGTGTGGTATTGGATTATTTCTATACCATACCAAGGGCGTAGCTACTCTTGTTGAGAAGTGAACCTTGTAAATATTGTGTTCATGTGGTTGTGTGTGTTCAGCATAGAAGAAGCTTTTTAACAGGAAGTAGAGGTTATTTCAAAAAGAAGGAAACATAAAAATAAAAAGACATCACTGATTCACCCCCTCCCCCTCTCAGTGATACTTAGATCCTTATTGGGAACTTTACAACTAATAGGTGGAGAGTAAGGTTCTCATATGATATAGGGAATGCTGTGGAGACTATGGTTTTCATGACGAGTAATACATGATTACTATGTAGTAACAATTTCATCTTATCCATCATAGTCCAACACACCATGTTAGAACACATACTAAATATTTGTGAGAAGATGATAGTAGAGAGGTAATTGGGACAATAACCCTTTTTGATTTTGTATGTTAGTTTAGAAAGTATGTGTACTAATAGACCCTATTACTACCTCTTTAACAGAGGATATGTTATTTTCAACATATTGTAGATGATGGTGAAGGTTCACTTATTTATAAACAATTATTACTAATATGGAAAAGGAATTTTGTGTGGGGATTCCTTTTTAGGTAAAACGTGGTGTTTAATATATGATCGAATGAGACCCTCCAAAGAAAAGGGTTTCCCTTGGGTACATGTTTTTTGATATACCATGGTCCCTCTGTATAGATCATTGGTGTTTGAGACCCATTTAAGGGTTTATTCCATACCCTTATCCATATGATATTTCATTTTGGGATGAAAACCCATACTGGTTGAGAGAGTGTAGAGAATATTTTTTAATCTATAACACATTATTATATTTCTATGAATAATTATATATCTAGGAACTATGTTAAAGTAAAATTTATAAGCTCATAGAGCTTCAATGTGATGTTATTGATAAATTAATATATTAAAAATTGAATACATGAAATGTTTTAGTAAATTGGAAATAACACATGAACATAGCATCAAATAATAAATATAAGACCATTGATGATTCTGGAATTCAGGATTTACCACATGCATAACATGGGGACATTCAGTGATGGATTCTCGGTAGGAGGAAATATTTGGTTGGGTATTACATGAATGAGGTTTATTAATTAAAGGAAATGTATTTAATAAACCTAAAAACCCCAATTCGGATTTTTGTTCCATGAAAAAAATGGTAGATATATTTTCCTCCTGAGTGTGATGGATGAAATAAGGAGTAATTGAGGGATAGGATTTCTTAAAAAAACCCTATTCATGATGGAAATCACATCCATATTGTAATATAGTAGCTTCAGGGAAAAAATCTATACCCGAATCTCTGGAATTTCACCTTAAGGTAGGATGATTTATGAGAATTATTTTCTAATACCCATTTTATCATTTTTATGTTTTTAGTGCCCTCTTAAAACTACTAAATAACCCATGGGTGTTGATCTATTGGATCTTGATGAAATCTAGAGTTTTGGGATGTATTTAGTGATTTCTAAATCGAGAATCTTGATCAAATATCTTGTATTGAGGGAGTGCATGCAGTGTGTTCTTCCTATTCAGAGAAGATTAAAATTTTGAAATTCATATCATTTACTAGGGATGAATCCATGTAGGGATAATTTTCGAAGTGGATGAGGACATGGGAAGGATTTTCAGGTAATGGTTTATGGTTAGGCATAATGTACATAACCATATCCCTATTGTAGATGGAAAATAGACATAGCTTGGTACATGAGAAAAAGACATGGTACATGTTCACATGCTTTAATACATGGACATGAAAAATGAAATGGGTTTTTAATAGGAATATATGAAAGTTATATCTCCTGAGAGTGTATGTTATATACAGTGACCTGGTTATCCTGGTCAGGTATAGGAGAGGACATAACCAGCTGATCTGGTGGGGTTACACACCCAGCATCTAGATGTACACACCATGTATATTCATATAAAAACAATTTAAAATTGGGGGGATATGGTGAGGTTTTTTAATTAAGAGACATACCATGTACTATCTTTACCAAATCATTACATCCCTCGAGGAATTCTCCAATATAAATCTCAATCCTTAGGACCTGTATGATGGCCTTTTGATTAGCCTATCTTGAGTGTTTAATAAATTCAATGATATGGTTTCCATGGTTATAGGGTTATATATTCAACAATATCTAATGATAGTGGGTTCTTCTATCAATGAAAATTTTCTAGTATTTTTTAGATTCATTCCCATTGTCCATACCATTTAGGGTACAATGTTGTATCACTTTCATAGTATATTATTGTGGTCCTCTCTAAGGGACTATTTCAGTTTTATGTTTCAATATCCCTTCATGATATTGAGGTGGGATCCTCTATCATCAATTTTAATTACCTATATTGTTTTTGTTGGTAGCGTTGTGGCCCACATATACAGGCACTAATCCACTACATATCAGTTGCTTCCATTATGGTTTGTGGTATCAATATTATATAATCTCTGACATGGAAGGTACTTCATGATTGGGTTTGAGATACCTCTTAGTGGTCCTGGGTGTGATCCCAAGTCCTTTTATCATGGTTTTGAGTCTCTGTTGGGTTTTTATTATCTACCAATGGTCTTGGGTGTGATCCCTTATCTGAGGATTATGATCTCTAGAGTTTCAAATTAGGTTCATGGTGTCCCCTAGATGTCTTGGGAGCGATCCCCTATCTGTATCATGAGGTAATATAAGTTCTATTAGGGTTCACAGATTCCCCCATGAGGACTTGGTTGGATCCCCAATCTATTAATTGAGATCTATAAGTTTCTTGTGTGACATTATACTTAGTGATAAATGATGAAAATTTTCTCTTAGTTGCATTATTAGAATTACATAAGCATTCATATAACTTATTTGAGTTAAATCATGGATGGTAGGGATAACAGAGTGTGTTACACAAGAGAAATGATAGATTTGAACAAAATGTAGATTCTTGGGGTCAGATTTATGGTTAACACAACGAAAATTGGAGTTTGAGATCAGTTTATCTAGGTTATTCAAGGATTTTGTTCAACATGAAACATATTTTAATGACTTAACATGTGGTGATGAGATAAATAGTTGTGAGTAGTAGAGGAGTTTCCATGATGGATTTTATTATTCTATATCACTTTGTTTTCTAACCCTATAGAAATTGGTTTAGTATGTTGTTTCCTTTTATTTAATCCATTTTCATTTTGTGTTTTTTGGACCCCTATGGGGTATTATTCTACTCGTAGATGTATTGCCTCTACCTAAACAAGTTGTGTGTTATGTATATAAAACACCGTTACCTGGGATCTTCGGAGGAATTATTGGAGGATAAATATAACGACCCACTCTTTTCATATATAGATATTACATATAAATAGATGAAAATAAATATTATAAAAAACACAAGAATCATATGGGTTTAGTGTCCTGGTAATCATGGAAACCAAAAAAGGTAGTTTATAAAATGTCAAAATTATCTAACTCTTATTCCTAATTAACTATAACCATTTTGATAAAACAAAATTAATACATTTTTTGGATGTTATGGGAAAAGATGTATAAGAAATGGGTGAGCGTAGGTGCTCAATAAGGGTAAAAAAGGAAGATAAGATTCATGAATGTTCATAAGACATAAATCAGAAAAGGATAAAATTAGAATAGTACATGGAATTGTTGTAAACACATAATTATAGAAAATAATTTCATTATAATTCAAGGTACTTTTCCAAGACTATAATAGTGTAATGGCTTCACCCCTAAATCAATTGTTTTTTCTACATTCACTCCCAAGACTATCATGGGGGAAAAAGTCCATTATCAAAATGGTTTCATTACCCATTCTAGTTCTCTCTAATCCATGGTCAATCCCCAATCTAGTAGTGCATATCCCATGAGATATAAAATCATTACCCAATTCATTGGAGTAAGATTAGGTCACACCTATGGCATAATGAAAACCATATATACACATGACATAAGAACATAAATCATTTTTCAAATCTAAACACATGAAAATAAATAGGCTTCATAAATATAAATCCCTCAAAAAAATAAACCAACAATAAAAGGTTTAAGGATATTTTCCTTAAATAATATCCCAATAAAATAATGTGTAAAATAAATTATATTCTCTTATATGGAAAAATAATTTTTCGATATCACTTGAAATAAATCTTTTGGAAATGTTGATTTCAATTTTGGAAAAAAATATTAAATTCCATGAAATTATAAAAGAAAATTTTATCATTGAAAAATACCCTTGTAGTATTCCAATGTAATCTTAATTTCATTAAGTAATCCTGATATTGTGGAAACCCTCTCTTTTTTGTATATGTTAAAAAACCATTTCTCCAATATTTTCTCCAAAAATTCAATAAAACATCACGTAGAAAATAAAAAAACATACATTAAAACCACTTTTATAAAAGTGAAACATGATTAAAATTTACTTCCTGAAATCATAGGATAATAGTAAATAAATATTGTAATAAAATTAATAGCACAGTAATATAAAATAAAAATATAACCCTACAGAAACTTTTAAAAATGTATTTTTTAAATAAATGTATTTTAAAAATATTGTCTTAGTGAAATGGTTATTAATCCGATGAAATGAATATGATTCTCCTCTATAAATAGACATAAATAGTTGAAATTAAAAGAAAAAAAATTTAATTTCACACATGAACTTAGCACAACATAATCAATAAGTATATGTTTAATCAATTGAATGTAAATTGGGTTTAGAAATCCCTTACCACTTGTAATTTTTGGAATCAAATGACCCGTAAATGTAATAATTATTGAATGAATCCTTGAATACCAAGAAGATAAATAGATTTATGATATTTCATATCAATTATCAGTATATATAAACCACACAAAATAAATTATAGGTTAATAATACATATATCTCATAGAAGTAAATAGTGGGATAAGAAACCCTTACCGCGTATTTCCCTTTAGTTTTTCATAATTCATCCTCCTATATAAATTGTTAAAGGATGTTATTAGTTCATTATGGAACTATATTAATATTTATAATACATTATGTGATATTTTTATACCATCTAACCACCCTTTCATTAATAATATATCCATATTTTCATTCATTTTAGTGAGTTTATATCATGATTTTCATGATCCGCTCATTAGTGTATAATTATTGATTTTTGTGTCAAATAGAAATAATACTCCAGTAACTAAAAGAAATTATATTAGTGAACATATATTACTTTAAATCATCCAATATAAAATTTCAAATAATATTAGAAGGTTATTTATTTGATTAAATACTAACAAAAAATGTGTAGTTTATTTTGGTAATTTTTTCCATAAAAAAGTAGTTTTGTTTTATTTAATAATTTTTATATATATTAATTAAAAAAATATGTAGTAGTTCATAATATAATAATTAAAATATTTTTTATCCAAAATAATAATTTTATTACCATCCATGAAATAATTAGTGGAAAATAATCAAAGACATTACTCATGGAGACGAATAACTACCATAATTTGGAAAAAAGTATCACTTATTTGAATAAGAGGATGTAACAAAAGAGAATATTATAATATATTCCAATATTAAAATAAAATTTCAGTATGTACATGATTCCGTGATTTTTATTCTGTAATGGATGAATCTGATGGGGATGAAATAGGTGAAGAATATTAATCAATAAAGGAGCTTTGGGAAAATTACCTCAAGAATATCACCTCCTTGAGAGACTGTTGAGGAAATTGGAATAAGACTTTTGTTGATACTAGAATAACTAGGATGTGGGGGTGAGGATAAAAAATTTTGAATAGATTTTAGGATCTACAATACATTTGAGTTTAAATATGGTGGTGATGGGTGGTATTTAATCTTGAGGAGAGGTGAGTTTAAGTTATTAAAATAATGAATATTTTATATTTAAATCCAACCACATTGAGGTGGAATTATATTACACATATATGGAATATATGGAATATATTTTATGTAGTTTATGTTTTAGAAACACCCCAAACAACCATTAAATTTTGAAATTTTTAGGTATTTTATTCCCTTAACTTTTTAACTTTAACATGATTCATTTTTTAGATATACCACGATAAATAATTTCTTCACCATAGAACATTTTTATGCCTAAAAATAAAACTAAAATTACATAATATTTTGGATATTATTATTATGGATATTTAATATATATTACCTAATTCGGATCACATAATTTTAAAAATTACATTTTAAAATACTCTTGCAGATGTAATGAGAAAGCTGATTTTTAAGGAGGAATGTTCAAAAGTTTGAAATGTTTTTATATCCAATGTCTATGTGAAATTTATTCCAATGACCTAAATTGGATTTATTGATCTATTTTTTATGTAATTTTACTTTAAAATTTTTAAAATATATATATTATTTACATAAAAAATTTTATAAAAAGTAGATTTTAATTAAATTTTAGTCTTTTCACTATTCATCAAAAAATGAAACTTCTCCCTAAACAAAAACAAATCACCATAAAATAATATTGATATTCCGATTTCAAAAATATGTTTAATTTTTCAATTAAAACATATAAATGTAGAAAAATTTATTTTTAAAACAGGTTCATCATTAATATGTGTAAAAAATACATCTTAGGAAAAATAGTTTTTTATACTTAAAATTGGATTTATTCTTTTCTTCATACTATAAAACATGGTTGATGAATTTAAAAAAATCTTATTTAATATATAACATATAAACTTATTTATTTTATTTCAATAATTTTGATAAATTTAATTTATTATGATAAAATTATATTGGGGCCATAAAATTAGTTTTTTAAAAAAGAACCTTTATATTCAATTTTTCTATTATTTTAATTAACTCAAAAATATTAATTAATATTATTATATTTTTTAAACAATATTTTAATAATTTACTTAAATAATATTTTAGAGTTCATTCCTTATAATTTAATGTCTAGGCTGGAAGTATAATAATTAAATAATAATATTTCAGAGTTCATTTCAGCATGGTGTTTATTAAAGAGTAAGATATCGAAGAGAAAAAATATGGAATATCATAAAATCATGTGGTTTTATAAGGATAATAGATAGATTTATAGACTAAGTTTTTTTCTAATTGTTTCATTAGATATAATCCGCCTCCGTTTGAGATATTTGGATGCTTTTATTAGTTCATGGTGGCTTTGTATTTTTTCGTTTTCATGTATTTAGTACTTTATCTCAACTGTGATTCTAGGGTAGATTTATTCATGAGATTGATATCAATTATATAATTATATCAACACTATTTCATGGATTTAGATGTTTCATCCCTTTTATAGGTTCCATATGATAATGGGTACCATGTGTGTGATATTACTACATGGTATTAATGTTATTTTTGTGGATTATAAAAGTGCATGTCCCCTTAGATAATTAGTCAACAAGTCCTGAAATAAGTGTATCATTAAAATTAATTTTAAATATAATGATTCATTTTTAAATGGATCACAAAAAAATTAACAACATTATCAACTTAGAAAATTGATGACTAAATTGTTCTTTTTTTACAAACATTGGTTGTTAAAAAAATAAATTTATCTTAATAAAATTTTAAATAATATCTTTAAACACATTTATATAAATTGGTGTCATATAAGAATATTTTTATTTAACATTATCCACTTTTTAAAATATAATTATCATTATATTCTAATATATAATTTATAAATTTTCCAGAGACATAGTGTTATTTGTTTAGAAGTTGTCTAAAAACAAGAAACAATTACACATAAATTTTTGAAATTAATGACATAAATAAATATAATCTTTAAAACATAAAAAATATTTAATATCTGAAAACATTTTCCAAAATATGTTTCTAGTTATCATAAATGTTTCATACTAAGAAATAGTAATTTTATCATATAAAAATTCATAGTGAATTTATTTAATCATAAATATATCTTTTAATGATATAAATTCATAGGTAAATTAGTATTTAAGATTAAAATCATTAGTTTTTGTATATTATTTAATCTTTTCCCAAATGAATTTATTTCAATTTGGTAAATTACTAATGACAGTCCAAAACATTTTACCTTTATAGTGAAAATGATATCATCTTAATTCCTTATATTTTTCAAAAAAAAATAGCTCATTATGGGGGGAAATAATTTCTCTTATATGTCGGGATTTAAATTGTTTTACTTACCAAACCTAGTGTAATTATGTTTAGTTATAATTTTCTATAAATATTTCTTAGATAATTCCTTCTAATTGTAGAAATTTTCAAAATATTCTCTATGATTTTAATTTTTCATATTAATAACTAAATTCTTATCTTCAACTAAATTAACACAATTTTAATTTTCCATAATTATTCTTATAACTATAAAACATATTGACATGATATTCCAATAATTTAAATTTTATTTTACATTAAAAATCAATGGTATGTTTTGAAATATTCTACTTTGACTTATCCAAATTAGAATTACCCTTATTATCCTCTCTTATATATTAATTTATTATATCATCATCTTTTGTGAAACATTATTTTATTTTAGAAGTTCATATATAAAAACATTTTAATTTTTATTCAATATCTGATATTTACATTTACAATCAATTATTTAAAATTTCAACACATCAAATGTTTTAGGTTAATATTACTAATTATCCAATAAGAATGATCATCAATCAATTTCAAATTAACAGAACAAAAAAACTCAAGATAGATTTATATTCATAAGGTACCCAGTAGTAAATATTCCCATAAAAATTATATAGATTCTCATAATATATATATATATATATTTATATTGTTTTCACTTTATTTTTATGAAACAATATTAGAAGTATATTTTCCAATTACACTCCACCTATCCCTGATTTTTAATTTTTTGATATTTTTCATTATATAATACATTATAGAACACTTTATTCCATTACTTTTCAGTTCATAGAAATTATTTTTAATATAAAAATTCATTCTACTATCCTAAAATAGGAAGGGTATCTATAATATTTTTCTTATTTTTATCCTTTTAATAATTTATTCTAATTTTGTAAACATCATTTCTTAATAATTAGAATATTCAGTATTCAATAGTTCACAATCACATTCATTAGAAAAAATAATCTAATTTTTCTATGAGGTAAATCTCTTAAAATTTATGACATTTTAAATTTTTATAGATATAAAATAAATTAAAATTTTCTTATTCTCCTGTCATTATATCACATTATACTACTCCCATACTTCATTAGATGTGAAAACATATCATTATACATTAGATTCATCATATTTTTTTATCAATAATTATTATTATCTTTGACTCCCACTACATAAATAAAAAGTCAATATATTTTTATAGAATTTGATTATTTGAAAATAATAATTATCAGATTCATTATACATTGTTCATTATAGTAATTATCCATTGATGTATTTAATCTATAGATCATATAGAGAAAAAAACATGATATTCAGACCTTAGTATATATCACTTGTTCTAAATTAACTATGATGTTCCATATTATAAGTTTTATCTTTTTTAATACTCTACACATTGTTCATAATAGAGAAACTTGAATATATAAATTCCTATGAATTGAATAAGAAGGGTATTCTAAAATTGTGATTTCAAATGATATTCAGAAATGTATTCTATATTATATGTAAAATATTAATTCTCTAAATATTTGTAGTCTTTAAAAATCATGAGAAGTTTCTCAAAAATAGTTTTAGTAATGTATGTTTCCATTTGATCACCCTAGAATTCATAATCACTACCATAAAATATGAATCTTCTATAAGGATTCAGATTTAGAATTAACATAAAATTGAACCCATTCCTTATAAGAATCTTAAAAAAAGAATTCCTCTAAAAAAATTAGTGTAAGGAAACATAAAATAAAAAAATATGATAAAGTAATTAAACATACAAGGGTACCCCAGAGTCATTATCACATTTAAATTCTTTCTATGATGCCAAATGTTGTTCAAAAATGTTAATGTAAATTACACTACAAGAGGGGTGATTTTAGTTTAAAATCAAAATAATAATTTTAATCCACCACTATTATTTAATCTGTTATAAATAAATGATACAAAAAGATAAGAATAAAATATGTATTAATTTATGTTCAATAAAAAAAATTGAATTTAACATCTACAAAAAAATGAAAAAAATGTTGAACATTAAACTATGGGTATTAAAAAAATAATTAAAGGTGTAAGGACAACAGAAATAAATAAACACATATAAATGGTTAGAAACCCAAATACCCCTCAAATATTATTATAAAATCTTAGTTTTAAACAAAGTGAATGGATAATCATAAAGATGACTCAATATATCTATGACTAAAATGTTATCAAAAAAGTTCAACTTCAAAAAATAGGAAATCAACTCTTTCTTTAGAAACATAGGAATCCATCATGTAAATCCCTTTAGTATGTTTCATATTCAAAAAACCTTATTACCAGTATCTCAACTTCAAACAACTATATTATCATATTTTATAATCTAATGGAATCCCCCATTCATCCCAATAGCCCATTCCATGATTCTATAAACCAAAATCATAGATTTAACTTCTTCACTAGTAAACCCTTGATCAATTGGATCAATAGAACAATGACTTCCACCACACACAAAAAATACATCTTATAGTGGAATGTCACATTTTTAATCTATTTACAAAGATTGAAAAAATAAATTTTTTATAAAAACATTAAATTACTATATTTTAATGGTCTCACTCAATTAAATCTCTATGAATAAACATCAAGTTCATTTCATTAAAATCTAAAAATGTTGTTTTATTTATAAAAATCATTATAACAAAATCCAATTTTGAAATCATGTGTTCTTTGGGATAATTATAATGGCATCAATAGTAGTGTATTTATTCATTATCTAATGAACTGTTCATGTATCCATTATGAGTAGTAAAGTAATTTGAATCAACATTAGTGACTAAATAACTATATTTTTATAAAACCATAAAATATCAATATTTAGATATTCCATTAATCATGGGCATTTTAAAAATAAAAAAGATATTATTATTTAATAAATCATAATATTTATTCGTATTTCATTTATATGTTTAACTTTCTATATTAAAAAATTAAAATAAATGATTTTATCCCAAATTGATGTCTTAGTAGTGAATATTTTGATTTTCAAATGAACAGAAAATGTGATCCTTAGACGTAAAATTCCCAATCATCACCTAGAGTCCATAGATATCATCATTCTCTAAAGTACATTTATTTTATTTAGAAAATAATTAAACAGCACAACACTTGATTCTAAAATAATATACATCAAAAATAGTTACCTATATGTTATACTTGTGACATTTTCATTACATCCTACAATGAAATCTGTATTTTCCTGAACGGAGTTTAGAAATTCTCACAATGGTACCATTTCAACATTTATAAAATATTCTCCCATTATAAATTAACATGTTAATGTACATTCACCTTCCATGATCCATAGAATTTACCATTCATCTTTCAACCATTCATGTTCATCATATGGTCTAAAATACCTACTCATTTAATATTATCCATCTAAGAATTTACATATCCCAAATGACCCATTATTCCTAGGAAACAATATTATATATATATATATTTATTTATTTATTTATTTATTTATTTATTTATTTATTTATTTATTTATTTATTATCATAAATTTGTTTTAATACCTTGACTTTAGAAACCATACCTTGAGACCCAATCCAATTTGCAACATGAACTATAACATGTTTCTGAATCAACATAGGTGAAAAACATGTGTTATGGGATTTAGAACCCATAGTGATAGATTTTACATAATGAATTATACAAAAAAATATTGTATATGGAAGAATTATTTAAAAAAATACAACAAAATTTCATTATTTAGAATAAAATAATGGTTTTATAATGAATGTTACACAACTAATATGTGATATGAACTTAAATTGATACTTATTAATATCAGTAATCAAATTCTTAAAATAGAAGGCATTATCAATATTGCCGATTTCATCATGTGTAATAATGGAAGAAAATAAATAAATAATGACGTCTACCACTAAACTACATTATGGAAAATCATATCTTCATGTCCATCGGGGGGAAAATGTTGGGAGGTTTATATAATATATAGGATATTCCAAGACCCCAATGCATATCCATTAATATGAAATTTTAAATACAATACCATTAAAACATGATAAAACAAAATTATTTTAAAATGTAAATATTTTTGAAATTCAAAAAAAAATCATTTCCAAATAATATTATATAAGTAATAACGATTATCAATATTTTATACTAAAATATTATTAAAAAAGGAATTAAAATAATTTTTTTATTCCAAAAACAAAATCCTATAATCACACTCTTCCTAAAATCTAGAAAACCTCAAATTTTCTTATTATGATAGAAATATGGATTTATTAAAATCTAATGAAATATTTTTATATTTACAAAAAATAAATTGAATTCATTACTTCAAAGAATAGAATTCATGTTTTATGAAATTCTTGATCACATGTAAATGGAAAAACATTATTACCAAAATATCATAGGAAATTTGTCATTACATGTTCACTCTTTAAAACCAACACCATAGTGAGTGTATAATTTTCCCCATTTACACCTTCTACTTCATTCCTTGACACACAATCTCTAAACCACCCATCCCCATGGTTAAAACTTCGAGGATTCAAAAAAATCATAAAATTAAATTTTTAACACATTCACATGCCTGGTGTGATAAATCAAAAAAAAATATTTTTAATTCACATATAAAAATTACTATAAATGTTTTTTAAAAAATAAAATAATAATTATTTTAACATTATTTTAACAAATAATTTAAAAAATATAGAAAAAGCTAATAAATATATTATTTAAAAGATCATTTTAATTTAGAACTAAGAGAATGAATTAAATTTTTATAAATTCATTTTATAATATATAAAATATATAAATTTCAATGAGTCAAAAATACATTATTCAAATCTTCGAAATTCCCTATATTTATTAATGAATATGGAATCCTGTAATTTCATGTCAAAATAAAGTTATTCCAAAATTCACAATATTTAAATGAATTATAATATTTTAAAAAATACACTAATATCAATTATTTATAGCTATAAATAAGTACATTCACATAATAAGTTACGGATATTAGAAATAAAACCACTATTATCTACCTATTTTCACCATTACTGGGATTTCCCAAATCCACATAATCAATGAATCACATCGGCAAGAATGAATCCTTTAATAATGAACCATAATAAATTTTTTTCCTTATTTCCAAATCCATGACCGTATAAACCTACCACTAATTTATCTATATTTAAATGAATATAATATTTTGGGGTCAAGAAAGTAATATCTATGAACCAAAGATATCTAACACACCCTAACCACTAATTCTATGTTGATTTGATAAATACATGAATAAAACTATTTTTTTGATGTTGAAGCCACACATTCACTCCAAATATTCCATGGATTTGTCCAAAGATAATATTGTTTGTATGTTATCATTTATTATTTCCAAATAAATTTAATAAAAAACCATTTCATAATCTATAAACCCCATGTTTAACATCCAATGTTAGAATAACGTTGTTTTTAGGTTTGTTTTCTTTTCCCATTGGTAAAAATCATAATCCCCAATATGAATTAATGGTTATTATATCCTTGTGCCAATACTTGTTAATCCACTTGAAAATTTTGAAAAAATTAATATTTTAGTTGTGGTATTAATATAATATGTAAAATTTACATTAATCTCTTATAACGACTCTAAAAGTAACCATTTTATATAAAATATTATAAAAAATATAACATATAAATCATATGTAATGAACAGGATCAGGTGGACATGATACACCACCTAACCCAGGTACACATAAGGACTTAACTATGTTCCCATTCACCACAGACTAATGGAAATGGATATGGAATAAAATTTTAACTATTAAGAATAATTTAAACATTGAAATATCAGTACCGATATCACATATTCTTTATGGATATCCTATATGACCCATATATGTTTTAGATTCTCGTAAAAAATGATTATATAGTAAACATATCCTCCAATCAAATTAAAAAAAATAGTATGAATAACATTTAAAATGTATAAACTACACCATATCACTTGTTAAAGGAAAAATGATAATCAAAATCATAAATTGAATATAAAACAATATAAATGAATTTACAGAAGGAGATGACACCTAATCATCCCAAAATAAAAATGAAACATAAAAATATACCTATAAGAAACTGGGTTTTTAGAACAGGTCAAAATTCTGACCCTATTTGAATTTTAGACTTTTTCTTGAGAAAACTGGGAAAACATAGAAGTTCTAGGAAATTCCAGACTACACGATATGTACTCTAAAGTACACACCGTGTATGGGTTAGGTGAGTATCAGATGTGTGCTTGCTGAGTACATGTCGTGTGTGACTGTGTAGAAATTTTCTACTACACAGCGTATAGTGTTGCTCGATATGTCATGTATTCCTCTTCTACGGATCAGCTGGGTTCAAGCTGTTTGTCAACTCGTGTGAAGAATCCAAGCCATGTGGCCATCTCCGCTTATGTCTGAGTACGGAAAAGGCCACCACACAGTGTGTAGTCATTGAATACAGGTCGTGTATGTTTTTATTCACTTAAATGATAGAGCATTGCATCTTATTTCGTAAAAATTATTCTTCTTCCTCAACTTTGGGACCTCTCCATTCCGAAAGCCCGAAGAACATACATAGACCGAGATTCTTCATCCATCATTTGTTCTTCAATATGTTAGTGGTTGTGGGATTACAACAGTGTGGCTAAACCCACATACCCTATTTCATTCTAGTTTCTTTACCTCACGTGTCTTAGTTTCTATCTGAGTGGAATTGTCGTAATTAACGGAAACATATATCTACAAAGATTTGCGTCTAATTGGAGCTCTATGTCAGACGTGCCTACGTCTACAAGTCTCAGGTAGGTGGTGCATACCTCTTTTTGTGTTTTCGCAGAATTTTGGGTGGTGTGGCCTATGGAGCATTTTCAGGTATTTTGAGCATGACCTTTTATTTCCTGTTATTGCTTGTTTAATTATTATCTGACCTATGGGATTCCTTGGGTATTCCATGTTACCTGTTTTGCTTGAGCGGGGTCGGGCAAGTGGTCATTTCTCATTAGGGCATTTTGGTCGGGGATTCCAAAATGGTATTAATTGAATCGTATGGTTTTAAACTATTGAGTTTAGTTTATTAAACCTTGATATGAATTGTTAGAGGCACTCAAGACCTCAGTTTTGTTGTTTGATAATTGTTGGTCTAGTAAAATTCAACTTTTTACATTGTTTTGCATGTTTATGTGTTCTGTTAAATGTTGTATATATGTAATTGTTGAATTGAATATGTTGGAACCTTTGGGTTGTGTTGGACATGGATGGATATTCATGAGTGATGTTGATCATGGGTTGGGCTTGGCTTGGGTTACATTGGGTGGTTCTGACCCTGGGATTGGGCATCATGGACGTTGACATGAGGCGGGGTGACTATCAGGCTGGGCATATCTCGGGATACGTGGATAGCGAGGCTATTGTACTTGAGAGGCATGGTCGTAGAGACACGAGGTGTTAGAGGTGTTGTGTCTTGGGTACAAATTTGGTGATTACCGCTCACTCAGAACTTTGAGTAGTGTGCACATAGAGAGACTCTGTGATGAGGTGGTTTTGACCACTCATGCAGGAAGAGGCCCCTATTATCTGTGGTTTTGGTACTTTTTGTGTGGGGGTGATTTCCATAGGAATCCACATGGAAGGTGAGGAGCCTTTTGGGGATAGCATTGAGGTTATAGGGTTGGGGGCAGAGGATCACCGTTATTGAGAGGGAAAGCATCGTTTTCCCTCCGGTTACTCTATTTGAGGGCAGACATTGCTATCCATCTGAATACTTTATTTGAGGGAAGACATCATTGTCCCTGTGGTTACTTATTTGAGGATAGACATCATTGTTTCTATGAGTTACTACTGTTGGGAGTTCCTTCAGGACATCGGTACTTGAGACACGTGGTGTCAGGGGGCATATGGTGTCAGGTTAAATTATAGAGATTCTGGTGTTGGCCGAAGCAGGTGACACTCCCTGGTGGCTTCTGAGCATCAAGGGAGTTTGTGTTTTTTGTGAAACCTGATGTTTACTATTTTCTTTATAAATTATTTCCTACTTAAACACTTATTTTAGGTACGCGTTGTTGGGTGGTATCCTACTGAGATTCATCTCACACCCTGCACAGGACCTTTGGGACGCATGAAGACTTTATGGATTTACATGCAGAAAAGAGGCCAACTTTAGGAGCTAGGTTTCATTAGTTGTTGCGTGGAGATGATATGGACCCAGAGGTCTTACCTATCTAGAGTTTAATTTTTTCTTTTTTCCATCCTGTATCATCATGTGTACTTTCTTTATAGCTACATTTGGTTAGCCATTGGCACCCCTTATATATATGGATATGTACGACCTGCTTTTGATGCATGTTTTTTTGTTCAGTAATATTTACATGTGATTATCATTTTGTTGTGTTTATTTCCGCTGTTGTTGTTTATATTTATTGCTTCCATTGTTTATTTATATTGAATGTGCTTCTGCTTGGCGGGTCTCGTTCGAGTTTGCTGAGTCATTTATTCCACTATATCTTTATTTTTATATTCAGACTAGTACCATTATTATTATCTTCTGAGATGGTACAACCTCTCCTATATACCAATAAGACCCTCACTTCTACTTTAAAGCCTTTGGAATTCAGGTAGGTGCACCTAAGGTAGTAACACCTGACCCATTTACCACTATTCTGGTGGCTGTTTGGTTCCGGGTCGTTACAAAGTGGTATCTGAGGAGTTCTTGAGAGGGATTTAGTAGTAGTTTTTTGCTGGCTACTAATGTGATTATGAATTTACTTTTTATTTCTGCTAGTTTAACTATTTTGGATGCAGTAGAATGGAGATATTTTGTTACTGGAACTAGGTTTCTAACTTGTTCTTGGGTGTCTGCATCCCTAGGTACGAGTGATGGACCAAGTTTCCTTTGGTGGGAGTTTTTGTTGTTCTTGTGATCAGATTACAGTTTATATGATTTCCACCTCGGTGTCTCACTTGGCATGTGATGTTATTGATTGTGATATGTGACCCTTGACCCAGTGTGGTAAAGGAGAGTTGGACCTTGTCCCAGTATGGAAAGGCTTGTTTTCTTATCTTTTGATAGGATCATTTTACGGTATTTCAATTTCATAACTGCATTTATGATTTGTGATGTTATAATACCATGTGAATAATGTAAAATTCCATGATTTGTATTCTTTGAAATGTGAATAGGTAAAATTCCTGAAAAAATTTCTTTTTTATTTCAATGTGTTATTCCATGATTTTTATATTTTTAGAATTTCATGTGACATGCAGGTATTATGGGTGAGGTGATTTTGATCACCAGGATTGGACGACTAGGTCATTATTTGAGGCAACATTGGTTGTTGGGATGGGCATGGCCCGAGGTACATTGGATACTTGGCTCCGTTAAGGGTGGGTAAGGATGTCATGAGGTTGGGATTCCATGGGCATGGGTTGCGGTGGGTGAGAGTAAGGGTAGTTTTTTTATGCTACCTCTTTACTACATTCCTTATTTGTATTGAATATAAATTATTATATATATGGGATGTCTAACCATTTATGTTATTCATCGGGTTCCTCTTATACGACTCGATGGAGCGTCAGGTGGGTGATGATACAGTGTTGTAGGTGTAGGATCAGGTTCAGGATCTAGTGTAGGCAGAGCATGAGCCGCAGGTACAAGCTCAGGGACAGGATCAGGTTCAGGATCCAGTGCAGGAAGGGAAGCAGCCGGGTTTGGAAGCATTAAGGTTGTAGCTCGACGAGCAGATATGGTCTAGTCTGGTACGTTTCTTGCAGTGGATCGGTGAAGGTGCGCAGGTTACAGATCTGTCTATGGGATATATGATGTGGGAGTTCCAGTCGCAGCACCTGTCGCTTTTTTAGGGTGTGGGTGGTCCATAGGCAGCTGAGAACTGGATAGAGAGCATGCAGATGATCTTCGAGCAGCTCGAGACACCTCCAGGTTGGAGGTTCAAGCTGGCGATGTACATTCTGAGAGGACCAGCAAAGTTTTGGTGGGATGTGCAGGTGCAGGCTCGCAGGCATGAAGGACTAGCCTGGAAGAACTTTGAGGATAGGTTCTTTGATCACTTTTACCCAGAGACATTGAGGGCCGAGAGAGCTTGGGAGTTATTGAGTCTTCAAAATGGAGACATTTTCATCATATAATATGCAGCTACTATCACCGAGTTGTCCCGCTTTTCACCTGGTATGGTAAGAGAGGACACAGTAAGGGTGAGGCACTTCGAGGTGAATATCTTCAGGAAGGGTTCATTTGCAGAGGTGCTGAATTCGGAACACATAGTAGAGGGAAACCAGAGAGATAGACCCCAGGTTGGCTGAGTAATAGTTTCAAGAGATGGTTAGGACAGTAAGAAGTGAGGACGGGATGAGTTTCAGCAGGGCAGTCAGGCCAAGGACTCAGCTAGAACACCTCATAGTAGTTCTTCAGCGGTTTGATTTCAGTGTGTACAGTCACAGCATGTCTGGAATCAGTGTGATAGGCCTCCAAAGGAGTGTTAGGAATGTGGATAGGTCGAGCATCTTGAGAGGTTCTGCAGGCATCCTTCTTAGACAGCCGGTAGGCATGGACTAGGACAAACGGTGGAATATGGAGTTGGTTCAGGTGATGGTACCAGGTGATGGTAGCCGAGGTTCAGTAGCATGTGGAGGATGTGACAGAGATAGCGGGAACCAACTGAGGGGTCAGTGGCCGGTGGTTGGAGTAGCACCATAGGGAGGTCAGGCATCAAGAAGTCGTACTTTAGGTCAAGTGCATGCCATGGAGTGGCCAGAGGCTGAGCAGGCCGGTGAGTCTATGACAGTTACAAGTACACCACTGGTGTGGCCGTGATTTCCATGTTTTGTTTTTCTCATTACTTGTAGTGGCATGTTCGTTTTGAGTGCACGTGATGCAAAGGACCTATGTAGAATGACTAGATGTTGGTCAGTGGGATTAGTTCCCTATCAGGTGAGTGATATATTTATATATATGCATGAGGTTCCATGGGCATTGGGACATTAAGGATTTTGGTTAATTGAGGTGGCTTGGGCATCGGGTCATCGAGGATGCGGGTTACTTAAGGTGCCTTGGGCATCGGGGCATTGAGGATGCAGGTTACTTGAGGTGCCTTGGGCATTGGGGCATTTAGGATGCGGGTTACTAGAGGTTCCATGGCCATCAGGGCATCAAGGATGTAGGTTACTTGACGTTATAGGCACCAGGTTTGTTTTTGAGCATCCATGAGGTGCAGGACCTTGTGGAGGCGGACACTGAAGTGGTGTGGGATACGTTTGGGTGTCATAAATGACACGGGATAACCAATTAGGTGCAAGGGTGATGATTCATCATGATAGGACCATGCATTCGGAAAACAGGTTAGTGAGCCTTTGCTTGTTTTGAGTTTTGTCGGGTTGAGATAGAGTTAGTCAATTCCTAAGGTGGGGAGCCCCTTGAAGAATTTAACTAGAACCTTCGAGACCGAGGTAGTCCAGATTACTTGATCAGGGTGGTATGTTCAGTGCCATATCTGGGTTTTGTTTGATATCATGGGGACAATATATGTTAAGGTGGGGTTATTGTAAGAACCCAGGTTTTTAGAATGGGTCAAAATCCAGAACCTATTTGAATTTTTGACATGTTCTTGAGAAAACTAGGAAAATCTGGGAAGTTCTAGAAATTTCCAGACTACACGCAGTGTACTCTAAAGTACACACTATGTATGTGTTAACCGAGTATCGGTCATGTGCTCGCTGAGTACATGTCTTGTGTGACCATGTATAAATTTCCTACTACACAACATGTAGTGCTTCTCGACATTATGTGTATTCTTCTTCTGTGTACCGGCTGGGTTCAAGCCACATGTCAACCTGTATGGATCATCCAAGCCATGTGGCCATCTCCTCTTAAGTCAAAGTATGAAAAAGGCCACCACACAGCGTGTAGTCCTTGAATACATGTTGTGTAATTTTTTTTTATTCGTTTAAATGATAGAGTGTCGCGTATTATTTCCTAAAACGTCTTATTCTTCCCCAACTTCAAGACCTCTTTGTTTCGAAATCCCAAAAACATACCTAGCCCAAGATTCTTTATCTTTCATCTGTTCTTCAATCTTTCGGTGGTTGCGGGATCGCAACAGTGAGTCTAAACCCACGCACTGTATTTAGTTATAGTTTCTTTTCCTCACATGTCTCAGTTTCCATCCAAGTGGAATTTCCAAAATTGACGAAAACATAAATCTACAAAGATCAGCGTTGAATTGGATATTGATATCAGACATGACTACATCTACAAGTCTCAGGAAGAAGATGCATACCTCTTTTTTTCGTAGACTTTTGGGTGGTGTGGCCTATGGCGTGTTTTTTTGTATTTTGAGCATGACCCTATATTGCCTGTTATTACTTGTTTAATTATTATCTGGCCTATGGGATGCCTTTGGGTATGCCCTGTTACCTATTTTGCTTGAGCGGGGCTGGGTGAGTGGTCGTTGCTCATCCGGGTATTTTGTCCAAGGTTTCCAAAATGGTATTAATTTAATCATATGGTTTTAAACTATTAAGTTTAGTTTATAAAACCTTGATATGAATTGTTACATGAATTCAAGAACTCAGTGTTATTGTTTAGTAACTGATGGGCAGGTGTAATTCAACTATTTAAATTGTTTTTCATGTTTATCTGTTCTGTTAAATGTGTTATATATGTAATTTTTGAATTGCATATGTTGTAACCTTGGGGTTGTATTGGGCATGGCCCGATATTCTTGAGTGATGATGATCACAGGTTGAGCTTGTCTCGGGTTACATTGGGTGGTTCTGACCATGGGATTTGGCATCATGGACGTCGGCTTGAGGCAGGGTGACTATCAGGTTGGGCATGGCCCGGGAGACTTGGATGGTGAGGTCATTGGACTTGAGAAGCATGGTCGCAGGGACACGAGGTGTTAGAGGTGTTATGGCTATGGTACTATTTTGGTGATTACCGCTCACCTGAAACATTCAATAGTATGCACACAGAGAGACTCCATGATGAGGTAGTTTTGGCCACTCACGTGGGTAGAGTCCCCCATTAGTCGCGGTTTATGTACTTTTGGTTTTGGGTTTCTTGTCATAGGAAGCCACATGGAAGGTGAGGAGCCTTCAGGGGATAGCATTGAGGCTATCAGGTTGGGGCATAGGCTCACCGTTATTTTGAGGGCAGAAATCATTGTCCCTCTGGTTACCCTATTTGAGGGCATACATCAATGTCCCTCCAGATACTTTATTTGAGGGAATACATCATTTTCCCTCCAGTTACTTATTTGTGGATCAGCATCGCTGTTCCTATAGGTTACTAATGTTGGGCATTCCTTTGGGACATCGATACTTGAGACATGCGGTGTCAGGGGGCACATGGTGTCGGGTTACCTGACAGAGATTCCAACGTTGGCCGAAGCAGGTGACACTCCATCGTGGTGGCTGAGCACCAACAGATTTTGTTTTTATTTGTGCAACGTGATGTTTATTTTTTTCTTTATAAATTATTTTATGCTTAAACACTTATATTAGGTATGCACCATTGGGTCGTATCCTACTGAGATTCATCTCACACCCTACACGGGCCCTTTGGGATGCGTACAGACTTTATGGATTTACATGCAGGAAAGGGGCTAGCTTTAGGAGCTGGGCTGCATTAGGTATTGCATGGAGATGGTATGGACCCTAAGTTCTTTCCTAGATGGAGTTTACATTGTTCTTTTTTCCTTCCTATATCAGCATGATTACTTTCTTTGTAGCTACAATTGGTTAGCCATTGGCGCCCTTTATATATATGGATATGTATGACCTTCTTTGGATGCATGTTTCGTTGTTTAATATTAGTTATATGTGATCATCATGCTGCTGTGTTTATTTTCACTGTTGTTGTTTATATTTATTGCTTCCACTGTTTATCGATGTTGAATGTGCTTCCGCTCTACGGGTCTAGTTCGTGTCTGCTGAGTCGTTTATTCCACAACATCTTTATTATTATACTCATACCAGTACCATTATTATTATCCTCAGAGAGGGTATATCCTCCCCACTATACCTATATGACCCTCACTGCTTGTCGGCAACCATTGGCATTTGGGGAGGTGTGCCTAAGGTAGTAACACCTGACCCGTTTAGCACTGTTCGGGTGGCTGTTCAGGTCCGGGTCGTTACACTACCAACCATCTCCTCATGAACCTATTCATCTCAGTACATCCTATATCACACATAAGAGGGTAATCGAACAATGGATCAAAGGAAATCAATCCTAGGAACATATAAGTAAACATGAATTCTATATACACCAATTTTATTTGTGTAGAGTGTGAGTAAAATAGTTCTTTGTAGGATTTAATAAAAGGTTTTTTGAAAACATTCATACAAATTTTATTACTTTATTTATTATTTAAATATATATATATATATATATATATAATATTTTTTTCATTGGAAATCATGTTGAAATAAGAAAAATTCCATAATAAATTTTATAATACACAATTTATTTCACAATTAATGAAAAAAAATTATTAAAGGAAAAATGAAGGTTAAAATTATTGAGAAAAAATAGTGCCTTTTATCATTTTATAACACATTATTTGAATCTAATATTTTAATCCATCGATCCCCTTATATGTGTTCGAAATAATTTTCCAATTTTTTTATAAAAAAATTAATAAATCATAACCAAAATGAAACATATACTTCTGATGGTTCTATGATAATAACAGTATTGAAATTGAAATTATTAAGAAATAGAAGAAACTGTGTCTTATGAACAAATCCATTTATAGGAGATATGGAAAAAGAAATTGGGGGAATTCCCAAATTAATCATCAGATGAATCAAAATTCCATTTTAAAAACCCTAGGAACATGTATGAATTATATAGGATGTATACAATCATGTCCCTTGCTGATTAACATGAAATTTATAGTTCCATGAGCTTTTATAGTCTTACCTATGTCAAAATAAATACCATTATCTCTATTAGTCTTTTTGGGAAACATTCCATATTCAGTGCACAATTTATTCGAAATCAACACTTATCAAGATATATGAGATAAAGACCAAATGCCTCCATTATAAATCAATATACTATAGATTAATTAAAAAAATCTGAATATAATTATAAGACCGATTAGAAATTATTTTGTTTATACATCATCTCATATCTAATGTTATTGCATGAAATACCCACTTTCACATCCATGTATAAACACCATATAATGGAATAAAAATATTAAAAATCTTACCATAATGCCAAAATCTATTTCATTAATTATGAAAAGTAATTAGATCAAATAATGGAAATGTATGCATCATTTAAATTTCATTTATAAAGTTTGAAATGGGCCTTTTAAAAACTGAAATAGAATTCTATGTGATTTAATCCATTTCAAAACAAATATTAAAACATTCTATAAAACTGTCATATTTTAAAACACACTTATTATTTTTTGATTAATATACTGTAGTTTTTATTGAAATAATTTTAATCCAAACTACAATATATTGTTTTCAAAATTTATATTAAAAATACACTTCTACAATTCCAAGAACCAAATTGGGATAAATTAATTTTATGATAAAAATTATATTGATTTATATGAAATATTCATTTTAGAAACCCATTAAATTTAGAAAAATAATTGATTTTATAAAACCATTATAAATTCATAATTAAAAGTGAGAAAAACATTAAAAACATTAATTAAATAAGATACTTATATCACATGTAAATTTATGATGAATGAAAAATTATTAGAATACACTAAGTAAACATTACCATGTTTGATAAATTCTCTATAAAAACTATCTTTCATAATCCAAGAGGATCCATGTGGTACTATGTTATCTTCTATGGTGACTCTTAACAATGAAAATTGTGGATATTTATAGACCATATCATATAGAATCCACATGATTATTTCAATATGACACAAAATATATGTTTTACATAAAGAATATGGTTCTGGGGAAAAATTAGATCTTGTCTTTGAAGAAAAATAAATGATATGAGTTGATGAAAATAATTGAATGATTGATTTACCTAACAAAATAACTAGGAATCTTAGAAAAGAATCCCTAAACATAAGGATGTGGAGGTAGATATCTCTTTAGGCATCAAGGATGTCATCGAAATTATTTAGAGGGAGAAAAGATTCAAAATAATCTTAAAAACATGGTTGTAAAAATCATATCCTCCTAAAAATTATATCCCTATTAGAACTATTATATAGTTTTTTTAATGTAACACTAATAAAATTCTAAAAGATTAGATTTTATTCGGTAGCATATACGACACTCATCCCCAAATGTAGAAAGTCATATAACCTTTTTAGACATTATTTTTTATTTAATATTTTAAAGAAATTTAATATAATTTTTATCTTTCAATGCATTCAATACTGTGTCAATTTTCATCATTTGAAACAACAAGTTTCTTCAATATCTTATGTTATATGCAATACCCAGTTTTATACAACAATAATATATTATTAAAATATTATAAATTAATATAATTGTATATCGAAAATATTTTTAATTAGAGTTCATTATTATTATTAACTAACTTAATAAAATATTTTTTTTTATTAAAATATAAAATGGATTCATATATTACCAATTAATTAGAAATTAATTTGAAAATCAATTGAATATATAGGAAATGTTTTTCTTCTCACAGGGGGTTTTTATTCATAAATTTATAATAATTAAAATTATTGACTTATACTAAGTTAATATATTTATTAAATACTCAATAATATATTTTGTACATTTATCCAATATAGTTTATTGTCATTTTATAAGATCTAACCTAATTTTATGCATAAAAACATATATTTTTTCAAATATAGCTTTACCACCTTTTAATTTAGAACAATTATTAACTACAATTTTTTGAACTTATATAAATTTATATTTAAAAATAAAATAAATATTAAAATAAAAAATCCAAATTAGTTTAGGGTGGTTATTTGTAATTATTCTATTAGTTTTCATTTTTTGATGAATATTGAAAAATACTGAATTTTAACTGAAAACAACATTTTCATTTAATTTCATTATAATGTTAAATTTTATTTTTGAATGGTTTGATATTTTAGATAGATAAATTATACATTAATTAAAATTATGGAGGTTGTTATAATCAGTTTAAATTTAAAATTGAATATAAAAACATAGCATGATTTTGAAATAGTTTACTTTAAAAACATTCTTTGTCGTTCGCTCTGCGAGATTAAACATAAATTCATTTCATCCACTTATATGATTTTAATTTGGAAAATTTAATTACATATTTTTATTGGAAATAAATCATAATTTTTAGTAATTTCACATTATTCTTTTTACCAAAATTATTAGTGAAAAAAATTGAAAATAATTACAGTAAATAAGAGAAAAATTACATAACAAATGAATAAAAATTAATCATAAGTCCCAAAATGACCTATTCAGTTCTCCAAAATCAATTATATGTTAATATTTATGACTAAATATATCTTATATCTAATTTTATTCATTATTTGAGCCACATTATACTATAAAAACGTGGGTGTAATTCCGTTTTCAAAAAATTACAATAGTACCACTCCTCCACTATAAAAAGGCACTCACCCTTCACAAATATTAATTTGTATCAAACCCTTTGGCTCACCCAATAACTTCCCAAATAACAACACAACTTCCCTCCTGACATCCTAGATTCTTAAATTTTGGAATAAGGTAATCATATGAATAATTTTAGTTTAAATTGAAAGGAGTTACCTGAAAATGAGGTAACCTTCTTCAATGATCACAATTGTTTCATTTACCTATCAATCTCATCAATTATTTTTATATAATTATTATATAATATTCACCAAATCACAAAAATACATAGAAGTTTTTATGTTATGTTTTTTTTCTAAAACTACACACACATCCATTAAATAGGTTACATACTTACCTTTTGTGTGCACGGTGAACTAATGCCTCATGAAATGATATCGTTTGTTTTCCCTTTACAACCTCTCATGGTTGGGAGTTATAATGGTCACCCTATTTATATATTATATATTTTATATTTATTTTATATTAATATATATATATATATAATTTTTATATGAAACCTAATTTAATTCATTCCTTTTTTTATATACGGTATCATTGTTTGTGGATGTGTGAACTATCACCTCCTCAAAGTGATGTGACTCATTCACAAAATACATGGAACCTATAATGGATAGTTTTAATATTACTATGTTACATATATGACATAAAAATTTTAATTTTATTATAATATAAATATCTATTATTTACATTTAATTATTTTAAAGATGAAAAATAAATAGAAATAGTGTTCATGTATATGTACGGTCTACCATCTCCATGAATGGTGCATTTAATTTTCTATCACTAAATTTAATATATTATTATAAATACATATATAATAAATATATATGATATTTAAATTGTGGTTAACATTATGCATATGATGATATCATAATCTAATTAATAGGGAAAAAAATAACAAGTTGAAATATATTTGACAAAATATTCAATTAACACCCGTAATAGTCTATATAATGAAAGGTTGTTATCAAATAGGTAATGACATGTTTTAATAAGATCATTAATGATGTTATAAATATTATTATGTATATTTTATACTCTTCTGATATGTTAAAGACAATTATATTGGATTTTAAGGGATGTTCTCCCAAAAGGAAATACAAAATAAGGGATTTTAATCTCACTTTTTACTTTTGTGACATAAATATCATATTCACAACTTAACTATTTTGTGTGGTGTATATAAATTATAGAATTATATATTATATCATGAATTATTTTTTCATATTCTATTTTGAGTATAAATTTTAATTATTTATTCTAATTTTATTTTGATTAAATTTTACCAAGTGGTAAAGAATTTCATAACCCCGTTATTTTTAACTTGGTTGTATTATTTTCTAATTGTTATTAATATGCTATGAATATGTGTGTAATCTCTTATTACTATCTATTATATTAATTCCACTTATTTTCTATTCATTTAATTTCAAAAATCATAATATATTCCCCAATAGATTCTCACATCAATGTTATGGTCTTTTCAAGGGTTTACTTCACAACCCCATTTTGTTTGTGATTGTTTATGATTTAATTTAAATAAAATGAAATTACATGATAATTTTTCAATAAAACCTTGTATATTAATATACTATGGTTATTAATAACCTTTTTCATGAGGTTTTACCATTTTTCCACTCGTTGGTACTCAAAATGTTTTAGAAAATTCTTTTATGAAAACGTGACTTCATTTATATCTTTAGTCAGTCAACCCTTTTTCCTCTAAAAATGAAGTTTTTTAAAAAGATTTCAAATAATTTTTTAACCATAATAAAATGATTTTATTGAATTTTTTACCACTATGTTTATTTTAAAAATGATTTCAATGGAATCATTTTTTCTCTTTCTGAACAATGAAATTATCTAACCTTTTATCCTTGCAAAAGGAATGTTATTTTTATCTTGTATGAAATTACATAATTACCTACCTTTATTTCCATGATCCTTGAATTTTATTTATAAATGTTTAATTTTTGAAGAATTTTTTATAAATTTATTTTGATATTAAAGGATTTTAAAATAAATTGAAAAAAATATTATATTTTCCTCAATATTATCTCTAAAGATATTTTTATAATATTTCCATTTATTAATGATAATTACCTTTTATATTTACTCTAATTAGGATTTGTTTTGTTGATACCATCCTTATTTTTCCTATTTGTGGTTTTGATTGATTTTTCCAAAGTAATGTATTAAAAGTTTCTTCATTGATTCCTTTTTTTCCATTGAAATAATCAATTACCTAATATCATAGAATATTGAATTTCCCCAAAATTTAATTAAAATTAATCATTGATATGTTCATTTCCAAAACCATATAATATTTTCACACAAGGTGTTTATATTGTTTTTTATTTTATTTACTAGGGAAATATTGAAAAATCAGTATCCTTTAATGATTATGGACATTTGATAAGACACATTGTTTTTACATTAAATCAATAATTCAATATATGAAAAAAATTATTTAGACATGAAAGACTTAGATTAGGGATTGTTTAAAGTAATCCCCTGTATACATCTATAGTATCATGATATGGAATCAGTTATTAAAAAACCCTTCTATTGTTTCCAATCAGAATAGATGGGTTTCTACAAATTGATTTAAACTGTATT